>OY776665.1:21261494-22461494 GCA_963675795.1 Crossocerus cetratus | reverse complement strand
TTCGCGGCGGCCGTTGTTTGCAGCCGACGGCGATCGGGCCTGCGCCACCACCCCCTCGTCGTCGCCCGGCGCAGCAGGCCAACCCGGAAGGGGCGGTTGCAAGGAGGAAAGGTCTGCCGGCGACGCGCGCCCCCTCCGCACTTTTATTTACCGCGGCGAGGAGTTGGCGAAACAGCCGCGGCCTCGTCCGCCACTCTCAACAGCCATTAAGGGATAAGGGATGAGCATTTGTTGGAAGTTGAGCGGAGGACTTAAACATCCGAGAGGGGGAAAAGATTGAAGAAAGATAATTAGCGATGAAATAAGAATCGAAGGAGAATAAGAGAAGTGGGAGAGTCTGAAGTCTCATTAAGTGCACGAGGAAAGAATGTACATAGTTTGGATGAGAGGTCAGGGACCGCGCATCCCCTGCGCGGGAGGAGACCATAAGGGAAAAGAGGGAGAGAACAGCCGGCCAAAACTACAAAGGCATAACTGGCTAGACGCAGAATGCAGAACCGGCGAGATCTACGGTCACTAGTACACTGTGTTGCCTCATGAAATTCTTTTCCGCCGCCTTTCCACCCTTCCCACCCCCCACTCCTTTCTTTCTCCTGACCGCTCGTTCTCGCGGGGCCTCCCCGTCGCGTTCCAGCGGCTCGGCTCCCTTTGCCGCTCGCGTAATGCGAAATAATTATCCGCGTCTACCGCGCGTTTTCTGCATTCGCAGCTTTTAATCCTGCCGCCGCCGCCGCCGCGCCCTCGTCACGGAGATTATTGCTGCTGCATTACATCTTGAAGGGGGTGGCCGAGGGCGCACGCCACGGGCGGAATTTATCGCGGGATATTGTCGTTCCGTGGTTCGTCGATCATTAGGGATTGGACTTGTCGGATAAATTGACTTGGGGTTGTTGGTTGGTAATTTTCTGGTTTGGGGTAGTTTGAATTTTAGGAGGATTTTTCGGATTGGAAGAGGTCGAGTGTGAGGGGGATGGTGAACGAGTCCAAAGAAAAGGGGTTTCTAAGAGCGCGATGTGACCCAGGAGTTACGCTCAAAGGATGCGTCGGCGGAGTTCTGGCTTCACCAGCGATTCTAAAGGCTCCGCTCCCATCGCCGGGAAACAGCCGCCCGAACCCAGTCACCGTTAACTCACCGCGGTGAGTTAATGCGCGACCGGCGGCTAACTTAATTACCGGAAAAGCTTGTAACATACTTACAACCCGGCAACATCACGTAACGAGCCGCGCAGCCCATTAACCAGGATTTTTCCTCTGGCTTCCACGTGCGCCTTCGGCGAAAATGTTTCCTACCTAGGACGCCTGTGACTAGGCGGTTTCGGCCTCTCCTTAGCGGCGGCTTGGCGAGAGAAAACCTCCTAATCTCTCGAGCAGATTTTCCCCGGCAACCCACACGCTTTTGATAGGCCGGCCAGTGGCGGCCTGCCGATAAGAGGGCACAATCGCAGCCGCAGAAATCGGCCTCTGGCAGGCTTATACCCCGGCGAGCCAGAGAACTAGTTACTTGGCGGCGGACGTTTCGCCGAGTTATTAATTGGAAAAAAGTCGAGCCGACTGCCGGGCCAACCGCGGGGGGCACAGAGGGAAAGAGAGAGAGAGAGGAGGTGGAGAGCCGCGAGTGGTTCGAGGCTGGAAAAGCGAGCTCATTAAAGCGATAAAATTAATTTGAACCCTCGCGAAGCCCGGCGAGCGAGCGAGCGCAATCTAATTATTTTTACCGGCTCGCCGAGCCGTGGCGCACTTCGACACGAGGGCATAGCGGCTGTACCAGTGAAGGGAAAGGAGATTTTCGCGGCGCCGATTGGTTAACGTAGCCCCGGCCAGGGATGATAATAAATTTCCCGGGCCCCCCCCCGGAGACTAACACAGTCTTACTTGCCGCGGCGTCGATGTCGGGCTCAGCCTCAATGACCGAGAATGCCTTTCCTTCGAGAGCTCGGCTTTTCTCCGCCGCAGATCTATTTCTATCTCTCCCGCGCGCCAGAGTGGCCAACTCTCCTCCACCTCCTCCTCCCTTTTTTCCCCGCCACCTCTCAGTTCCGCCGCTCGTACTCGGCCGTCACGGCGGAAGCTAATTGCTTCGAGGCAAGGATGCAGCTGCTGCGATCGGCAAGAGGTTCCGTCGTTATTGCGCTTCCGTGGTCCGCGCTCCGAGCGAGGAACCCTGTTGCTGTCTATCGACGGCCTGATCCGATTCCAGCCAAGTTCGATGGCTCCGAAAGAAAGCGCTCCAAGCCTTCCAAATTATCGACCTTCGAGATAATAAATTTCCAGCCTCTCCGCGCTCCGCGATCGTCCGAAGGTTAATCACTTTGAAGCCAGCAGTTGCCGTCGGCAGGAGCTTGTTTCATTACTGCAACTTTCTTTCCTCGAGTTCCGCGCCTCACGCTTTTCATTGTAGCTTCTTTCTCGAGGATTCTTGGGATTCCGAGGCGGAATGTGGGAATCAAAGTGGAGGGAGAATTTACCGAGCGTCGGCCGAGAATCCCAATAAAAGGCCGGACATCCTTGGCCCTAGTGGTCCTGCCACTAGGTGGAGAGGGTGTCCTCGGTGGAAGAGGTTCCGCTACAAGTGGAGGTCTCATCGTCGGCTTCGATTACCCCCGTCGATCATCGTCCCACCTAATTCCTCAAGTCCGCCGAATGGATCCTCCCCGAAGAATTCACCAGGCTTCCCTCGGCCCGGAGGAAAATCGCCGGCGGGATAATGGTCGGGGTGTGCCGCGGCATATCACGTACGACCTAAATGTCCGAATCAATCGAGCGCCGCTGGGTGAACGTGAGGTGCGAGGGTGGTCAGACACCCTCCCCACTTAACTCTCCCTGTACAGGTTTATTCCACTTTCAAAAATCCACCCCCACTCTTCAGTCATCTCAAATTATTCCCATCCCTATTAATACAATTTTTAACAAAAACTAGATGAGATTGAAAACTGAAGGATTTGCATTAGGAAATGCTAGGAGTCTCGAATGTCGCGAGACTTCTCACTGGCAGGTGGCTCTCACTGGAGTCTTTTGTCCTCGTGGAGATGACACGAAGAAGTTAGAAATTACGAGGAGGCTGGTACCCCCGCTAGAGAGCGACGGTAGGCGGAGGGGGGTCGGTTGGCGGAACGTCCTCACTCGCGATATTTTCACCTTGCTCCATTATTCTCCAACGGCGGGAGCGTCGGCGTCGGCATATCGACAAAACGTCAGGGGGCTTTTTTGCGCGCTGCCAGCACCACCAAGTACAAAATGCGCGGCGCGTACCCGCCCGTAGTGGCGGCAGTAGCGCGTTTAAGGGGACGAGAGGGGGCGCGTGTATGTATACGTGTAGGCACTGGGAGAGCGAGTCACGACTTTCCTGCGAGTATCGGCTTTTCTCGCTTCGCTCTTCAGCCCGGCAGTCTCCGCTCGCTCCTCTCCAGCATCCCAACACACCAGAGGCACCAGCCCTTTCTCTCGGCCTCCCTCCCTCCCTCCGTCTCTTCTCTTCTCTTCTCTTCTTGCCGCTCTCTCTTGACTCCCGCTCTCGTTTGTTTACGCTCTCCTGGCAACGCGAGACTCTTTTTTTAGTGGCGCTTTGCACTCGCCCCCCCGACTATCTAGCCAGCCGGGCTGCTTCCCACTGATGACGCGAGCGAGAGGGAAAAATTCCCTCTCGAACGCACGAGCCACCGCCTTCCTCGAGTGTGTTTGCCCGTCGCTCTTCTAGCCGCGGTGAAAGCCTATAGTTGATTCGTTTTCGCATCGAGCAATCCGCCCCGTGTCGAGAATTCTCGGCCAGGTAGAGAGAGGAGGTTGGAGGTTGGAGGTTGGCGGGGCGAGAGGAATTTCGGCGGTTGATATTAACGCCGGTAGTATCCCGTGATTGGAATTAATTGGGCTCTGTGTATCGCGCGTGCTTCGATTTTACGTCCACTGGCACGGATACTTGAGTCTATTAGCCGACGAGCCGCTCGAACGCCCACCCTTCATTACCTACACATATCTGTCGGCACACAGACATACGCAGGTGGGAGCGTGTCGGAGGTTTTATTGTTCGAGCGCGCTCGGACGGCGCCGGACATTGTCTTATTTAACGCGGACACGATGCCCGGGCGTCAGTCAATGCTTACCGCTCCGGAAGCAGCGCTGACGGAACCTCCGCCAGTTGACGTATCAGAGGGCTTTCAGAGCCGAGAGTCTGCGGTGACGGAGAGGGTGGGAAGCGCGGCTTCGTTAAAGGGTGAATGGTCGGCTATGGGAGCCAACTGTTGGCGAACAGAGTTTTCTTTTAATGAAGTATGCGTCAATGTGCATTATTCGAGAGGGACTGTTGAAATTGGAAATTCGGTTTTTCTCGCCGAATTTATGTGCCGGAGCACATTGATTGATCGACCGAAATGGATTTCGGACACTCGCCGGATCAGTCATTATGATGAATGAGCGTGAGTGGTTCGATTAAATTAGTTCTTTGGACGTCCGTCCTTTTCACCTAATAACCAGCGTCACGATATTTCCATTGGCAATGCGACCGGGCAGCAAATGAGCCATGCATATTAATTAGCAATCCTTCGGGCACACATCGAGTGAAATCGTTTTACAAAATGCTCGCGCGCGACAAGAAGCGCAATGTTTCGCTCTCTCGCGATTCAGCTTTTTGTTGACGATGATACGCGGATGCAGGTGTGTGTGATATTATTTTTGGCATACGCGATTGAAATAACAGTCGGCGCTCGCGCGTAACTTAATTACGCCGGTTTGCATTGAGGATGACTGAAAAATAGAGCGGAGCTTACAATGCGCGTCCCCTATCTCCCTTTGGCAGGACGCTCGACAGGGAATACCTAACTGTTTTAGGGAGTTTATCGGAGACAAAAGGGAACATCTGTCGCGCGCGGGACACGGAGGAGGAATAATTAACGTGGCCGCCGTCCGCGAATATTAACTGAAACATTGCTCGCCCGTCATATTCCACACGCACACATATCCCAACTTGCACGAAACTCGATTACCTTTGTCGGCGAGGGAAAAATGCCTATCATTCGTTTCTCCGGGAAATATGAAATTACGTCGGTTTTCCTGGGAATTGGAGCTTGGCAATGTAGCTTTATTGGAAATTACGGATCCCGGCATTCGAATATGCCGAAGTATTGCGCAGAGAAATATGCCAAAGGGGTCAATTCCGGTGCATCTCTGGGAGAATGCGCAGAGCGCTGGTGGCGCTCGCGTCGTGTTAAGAGTCGCTTGGATATTTGAGGGAAGATTACACAGCCGGCACACTCGTCCAGCAGTTAAGGAATTATTGTTAAGGTATTCCGGGCGCGTCCATGTCATTTGGTAAAGTTCCAATCTTCGGCGGCTATTGTCGCCGTGGCGCAGACAGTGGCAATTACCGGCCAATTAACCCACCCACCGGCTCCACCCCCGAGACCACCACCCCCTCGCTCGCTCTCCGCTGGCGAGAGAACCTCTGTCGCACGAGACCTCCCTCGACGCCTCCGCCAAACCTCCCGTTTGCTATTTCCGGCGGCCAAAGTGCCCTCAGATCACTGAGTTCGTGCTTCTGCCTGCCGAAAGAGAGTCGAGCACATACGGAGCTCGTGCTAGTATTCGCCCGGCGACCACTTGACGAGCTCACAATTTCATTTCCCTCTCGGGAAATTCCTTGCGAGCGAATTGAATATTACTTGTTAAGTTACCTTCGATTTTTCGAGGGTAGTTCTTGCTTCGGGGAATGCGGGCAGTTTGTTATTCAACAGGTAATATTTCCAAGGTGAGCGGAGGGTTAATAAGGGAGGAACAGCCTCTCGTCCGTATTACAGGCTAATTCGATAATCTCGGTTAATTTGAAATTGATACGCGCGAACGTCTGGCAGCGAGCACACCTGTAAGCCCGGCACGAGGGTCGTTCGCCGATAGGAAGCCGTGGAGCGTCTGCTCCAGGAGCGCACGAGTGCTCTTCGCCAACTCGACGACTCGTCGCCCGCGCCAGTCGCGCGTTCCATGGGCCTCATTTATTTCCCATTAGGCTCCAGCCGGAATTTATTGGCCGCGCCGAGTGTTTTAAGTTTTAACTTGGTGCGGGGCCGCCTGACGATGTGTCTGTGTTGGGGATGTAGGGGATGTAGGGGAAGGAGAGGCTTTCATGGAGGCTCTGTTTTTCCAGAACGCATTTGCCGCACTCTCGAGTGGAGGCAGAGCGAGTTCGGAAAGAGAGTAACACCGTTACTCGCCGAGATCTAGGATATTATAATCGCGTTTGTCGGACGCCCTCGCGCCCCGACGGTTTGTTGCCCCGACGCTTCCACTACACTTTGCCGGATGGTTCAACCTCGTACAGGCTTCTCCAAAAACTTTTACACTTCTAATAACAATTCCCTCGCGAATTAATAATTTCCTTAAGATTTAACATTCGCATTTATAAATTAACATAAATTCGACTACTCGAAATAAGTCGGCTTTGGCATTCTAAATATTTTGAATAATAAAACTCTCTATTATAATACTGAGAGGTCGCTCGCGGAATTCTCTCTAAAAGAGGAGCGAAATTCTTGAACAATGCTGTACGCGCGGGTGTACATTGAGCATAGCGCGGGTGCTTTTCCCGTCGCGCTCCCGGGGAGATGCGCTTTCAAGCTCGCTTTGATCTTCGGCGATGCACAGAGCGCGCGCGCCCGTCGAACCCGGCCGAGCCGCTCATCGGCGGCCGCTTGTCAACATCGCCGAGAAAACAATCCGTTATGGCTTACAGGTTATTATCAGCGGGAGAAAGTGCGGCGCTCGCGCCCCCGGGGGGATTTCCGCCGGAGCGCAACAGACGTCCTCGGGGATTAATGCATTTTTTACTCGCCGGCCTCTCCGCGATTCCTTCTCGCCGTGGACGTAATTCTTCCTCTTTTCTCATTGGCCGCGCCCGGCGACTCCGGGAATTGCTCGATATATTCAGAGAGCGGCGCCAGAGCTCGCCGCGCCGGAAATAAAGATTTTCGACGGTGAAAGTCGGCGAGTGACAATGTTTAATCGACACTAAATCTTTCGGGGAACTGCGTCCGAGAGTTAGAGGATTTTACGAGTATTTATTATTCTTGAAAATTCTTGAGATTATCATATCTTAACTTAACATATCATAATTCCTGAAAAGATTAAATAATATTTCTCTGAGACTCGGACTCTGATTAGTTATCTTGGAAAATTCGAAATGTAGAACTTGGATTCGGATCAAACCGTCAATTCCTCAGAAACTCGAATGGACTCTACTCGAGCCGATTAACTTCCTTCCTTTCCAGCAACGAAAACGGAGCAAGTTGAGAGCGAGGCCAATCGTCCGATCATTGGAGTCACTGGGTGAGACGTATTAGTCGAGCAAGTAACCAATTACTCCGTTCGTTTGGCAATCTCGTGGCCAGTCGCCGGTATCGATTCCTCCGATAATTAACGGCGTCACGTACCAGCAATTCCTGATATACGACGTACCGCTCACTCAAGTAATCGGTCAGGCCATCTAACAGGGTAACGCGGCCGACAGCGATTCCTATAAAGCAACAGAGTACCTCAGCCGAGTCTAACTCTCTAAACCTCAGCGCGAGAGCTCGCGCATTATCCCTACACGTTCCATCAACGCCTCCTCTAATCATCTCGGCTCAACATGTTCGACCGCGCGCATTATTGCTCGACTAGCATTGCGCGCCGGCCTCTGCAAAAGGTGAGAAAGCCGCTCGTAGATCAGCGTAATCCTCCCTGTCAAGTGGCGAATATGACGTAGTACGCGCATAATACAATATGGAATATGCAACAGAATCCGACGGCCACTGCCGGCAGCGACTCATTTAAATACAGAATAAAATATACAGTATTTAAATGAGCACTTTATTTCATCGTCCACGCAGTATTTTACTCGGCTGTGTATAAAAAAAGGCCCACCGACACAGAGGGAGCAGGTGGATAAATAAATTACAGGAACTACGATATAATATAGAAAACCTATGGTACACGGTAGCCGAGGGCGAGGGTGAATCTGCATTTGTCGGCATTATGCTATTAATCACGGGGGGCGGCGGCGCTTTCAGCGTGTTCGACGTGGCACGAGTTGCGCTTCCCGTGTTCGCCCAACAGTTGGAACACTTTGGAAAGTCACAGTGACGCGCGGCCGCGCGGAGCAATTCAGTCTCGTACGAGGCGCGCATGAGATATGCCCGAGTGGAGGCTGCAATGGAAATGGCCATGATTTATCCGAGTTTCCGCGCTGGGGAGAGAAACTTTGCCCTCAAAGGGAAACGGTCATCGGTGGCCCGGGCGAAGTGTCTCTTGCGGCGAGTCAAAGCCCGGCAATTGGGCTTTGCCGTGGTGGGCGAGATTTCGAGTCGCGCCGGCCAATTAACACTTTGTCTTCCGGTGATCGGCTTCTGCGATATATCCTTCAATTTTCTGGGTTAAAGATCATCGGTGCTTGGGCGCTCGACGATTAATTGACCTACGACTATGCGGGCGAGGTATCAACACGCGCTTGAGCCCGAGGCTTAAGGGTTGGAGAGAGTGGTGGGGAATCGCGGCGATTCGTTCCAATCGCGGCGAGAGAGCGCGACGAGAAGCGATGGGAGCGGAGGGCGAGGGCTCGCCGAGGGATAGTCCCTTTTCAGAGTGGAGAAAGAGCGAGCGCTGGGACGTTGGGACGCTGGGATGTTCGGCGAGTCCGTCGCTTTCCAAATGAGGGTTAATGAGCCAGCGGCGACGCGCCAAGTAAAGAGAGGGCGCCCGGCGATATTTTATCGTTTGCTTTGCACTCGTTACCCGGGGAGAGAATGTCGCGCAAGGATTCGCCCTCTCCTGTCTGCCACTCTCTTTTGCGCGCGCGCCGCACCCCTCCCCCTCTGGATTATTCAAGCTCCTTGTTGAGGGCACAAGTTAAATTGCGTTAATCCGGCCAAAGGGAGTACAATGCAATGGAGCGGCTACACACTCGGATTACCGCGGAGAGCAGCTGCGCGCCGGCCGAATTATTCAGGTGCGTTTGATACACGGCACATTTCATTAAGATTATTACTGCGAGCCGCGGTCTAGCCTGTGTACGCGTAGCGAATAATCTCAGAGCTCGCGTCCTCTGAAAGAAATCCGCGCTGCCGCAGAGTCAAGAACTCGGAGCGCAGGAAAAAAGGGCAAAAGCACCGCGGCTATTCGGTTAACGCGCGCAGGGATTTGCCGAAACACATGCAAATAGCTGCGGGGGAAATATTCGGTCTTAATGCCACTCGCAATCGGCCGCATATAAACGAGGAAAGGAGGAAGAATAAACCGAGGGGGTAAAAAGTCGAATATATTCCGAGTCACGCGCCCCATTTTATTTCCCGTCGGGGAGAATGAATTTTGGAAAAAGCGAGGCCTGCGAGCTTCCTGACCGCAGTTCTACTGTGCAATCGCGGCCGCGGCTCCAATTCCACCACAAGTGGTTTGAGGACGCTGCCTGTTGGGGATCTTGCGGTCCCGTCCATTCTCGCGTTCTTTTCCAAAGTGTGAATTCATTTTGCGTGCGATGAATCCTCTTTCTATTTAGAGGCGGCGAGTGCTCGAAGCCAGTAGGATAGATCGGAGAGTAAAGTAGGCAGTGCTCAAGGAATCGAGGCCGACGGTCTATTAACCCTGGGGAAAGTAGTGAGCCGGAAGACTCGATCGACGATGCCACCGAATTCCGGGCCAGGCAGATTTTCCGCCTCGTCGTCAGTTCCCTCGATCGATATGTACAGAAGCCGTGCGGCGGCGGCTGCTGCTCGCGAATCCCGGCGGCGCGCGGTGGTCACGTTTTGCGATTTATCGTCGCTATTACCGTGAAATACGTGTCTCGTAGCCAGTTGCACTAGGAAAGAAAAAGGTCGGCGTGTGCTCGCCCGCCCGGCTATGATAGGGCAGAGAGCGTGCGAACTGCGTCCGGGCCATTTTCCCCCGCGCACACACGTCTCATATACAATCGACGAAATTCTCCTAAGACTCCCACTCTCCGATACAATGCCGAGCCATTTGTTCTTGCTTCGTCGGAGAAAGCCGAATTCAGGACTCGTGACGTACGAGCGTCCGTCGAGCGCTTCCGGCGATGGAAAACGCGTTACAATCTCCGCCGGGCTGGAATGAAATTCCGCCGGACACGCCGGCAAAAAGAGCACAGGCTTCCACCTTGCGTCTGTTCGAGACACGGGCACGCGTATAATCCGAAATCCTTTCTACCGCGCGCGCGTTATTTTTATAATAAAAATTCGCAGCGCTCCCTCGCCCGCCGGAATCGAAACACACGGCAGTTGGCCGCCGGGAGAAAAAGACTAGTGCGATCCCTGGGGCGAGCTGTCCTCAGGGCGACCTCACCTCCGGGCGTTATCGCGCGGCCGAGCGAAGCCGCTTTTCATCGGGCGCGCGGAGGAGCCGCGGAATATACGCACGATAAAATCAGAAAAAGCCAATCACGCGCGGCCCAGTTTCCCGGCGGCGGCCAATGTATGCAGGTATATGCGGCAACGATCGACCAACGCACGGACGCGTCCACGAGCGAGCACGCCCGACACACATTCCCTCCTCGTACAATTGCGAGCGATTACAGCGGTGATTTTCGTATACGCGCGCGTGGCCTAGGCTGCGAGAATTTTTCGGCTTTTAGAGAGAGAGCGCGCGGGCGGGCGCTGATCGATGAATTTCGGTTTTGCGGCCTGGCTTGGTGGCTTATCACGCCAGAGTCATTCGGCCGCGATCGCCGCCGGGCAACCGAGGAATACACGGGAGGGAGTGAGGGAGAGAGAGAGGGTGGTGGGTTGGAGAGGTCGCTCAAGTAGCACGCGAATTGGAGAGCAAAGGGGGATGATGTTGCTGCCGGTCGCTCAAGTGGTTCGGTGCACGCGACAGCAGGAAGATCGGACGAATCTCCGGGCGGGCGATGAGGCCGGAAGGCGCGGGAGGTTGCATGTAATTAACAAGCTCCGGCATTAAGCTCCACTCGGCGTGATGAGTCACGTAATTCGAGGCTTAATGCTTCGTGTCTCTGTGTGCGCGGGGCCCACGCACCCCTTCGAATCATCGCTTCCCAATAGACGAGCGAGACACACCTTTCGTCTCCGATAAAGTCTATCTCTAAAGTCACTTTCCTCTAAATCTAACTCCGAGCAATTAACACGTACGAATTTACCTTTCAACACAACATCAATAAAAATATGGAAAAATAAGTTAATGGATAATATAAATACTTGTAATGTTCCGATGGATTGCGGTAATGCATTGTGCATGGGACGAAGCATTGAATGGCCGCGCTAGGTGGGAGAATTCGAACAACGTGAGTAGTATATGCCTCGCGTAGGCCAGACCAGCAGCAGCGGGAGGTCTGCGTGTCTCGCTCGAGCGGCCTACTCTCCTTGTTCGAGCCGTTCGAGGTGAGCGGCACGCCGGCGTTACCGACGTCGATTCGCACCACTGACACGACGCGATTGCTGCTCCACATCGCGTTCCAGCCTCGCAATGCATATACATATGGAAGCGGCAGCCTATTTATCGGATGTTCCGGGCGACGCCGTTCCCGCCCTCCGCTCCCCCCACCGGAAAGCTCCGCCGGCGATTAAGCTCGATCGGCCTGCGTACCCTCGGCAACAGCTTCGCCAGATATCCAGTCACGATGACTTTTGACGCTCGCCGCCCTCGAGCGTCGTCGGATGCTCTTGGCAGCCGGCAGCGCTTTATTAGCATCGTCCATTCGGACGACGCGGCACCCTCGGGACCAGCGCTTGTCACTTGTTCCGCCGATAGTACCATCGATCGCCGACTCTCCACTATCGTTATCGATGTGACAGTACACCGCGGTTGTTTATTCGCGGGAATCCATTGGCGATTATTAGCAATTCAAGAGCTCGAGGTTGGAGGAATCCGGGAGTACCGGGCTTGTTCTTTCGAAGCAAATCATCCCCACTGTTTGACGAGGGTGCGCCTTGAACGTGTTGACCGAGTTTCCACGTGGCCCGAGGGCGAACCAGTACGCTGCACCAGCCATTCACGGCCAGTTACCACGAAAATGGGATAGAAACCTGCTCCCTTTGCCGATCGCCCGATGGAGTCAGTTCGTTCGTGAAGAGAGAGAGAGGGGGGGCGCTGTCGATAATAAAATCGTGCGGCCGAGGGAAAGCGGCTTATCGGGAGTCCTCGTTCCACTCCATTTCCAAGTGCACCGGCCTCCCCATCACCACTGACAAGAGAGGAATGGTAGAAGGGAGGGAAGAGAGGGCGTACGTGGTACATGCTCGCCGCTTCGAACGAAAGGTCCTACTTCGCGAAAGGGCACTTGAAAAACGTATAAATTTCCAGGGGCCAAACCTTCCCGAGCCCCACCCCCCCCTGATACTAGCCCGTTCGAATCCGAGCGGAAAATACGACAGTGTGTGCGCTCGAAGGCCCGGAGGGAAGATGCAATATTGCCGCGAGCTATTGCGCCCTCTCATTCGCAGAGGATTTCGGCGGCGGCCAAGCGACGAATTTACCGGCTTTTGTTCAGGCGTCCTCTCTCGCTGTAAGGCGACGGGTGTAATTGACTTGCTAATGGGCCTGAGAGCATTCCGGAAATTCAGTGTTGTCCCGGGATTGGCCGGCGATTCACTGGAAGAATCTGATAACAGGGGGACGGAACCTCTGGTTCCACCTGGAATGTGGGGAATCCTGTCGCAGTCCGAAGTCTCGCCTCAATGGGGCGAGAGATTTTAACAATGACGGGGGACAAGCGGAGACGAGGTCAAATGTAGGATTTTTCAAACAAATATAATTTTCTTGACTTTTTTTCAACTTACCTGATTTCTTTGTAATTCGATAGTTTTATTCTTAAAACTGCGATTCTTCAAGGAATCGGTGGTCCATAGAACATATTAATATGCAAGAGTTATGATGCAACGATGAAAGAAGTATCCCACCAGATATCTTAACAAACTATCCAACAAGTGTGCATGATACATGCGTCACGCAAAGCAGTCGCTTGCCGAGAGTAGTGTCATCCACTCCGATATACATACATACATATGTAATGCAAGAAGGGAGAGTCGTATATTTCCCAGAGCACACGTCTCCGCGACGGGGATCGGGACAGAGTCATGAAGGGGGTGGTTCCGTGGCGTGGGCGCATTTTGCGGTAAAAGCTGCCGATAAGTCACGCAGGCTCCTTTGACGTTTGCACAGAGGCGCTACTTCCCGCAGCCACTCCCCATCGTCTCTCGAGGTCTTACTCGCTTTAACTAATTCTTTCCCTTCTCCTGAAAGCAGCCGGGAATCCCGGATTCCTTCTCACTCGCGCGGCTAACAAATGCCGTCTTTCTTAGCCTCGACGGGGGCGCAATTAATGTCGGCGTTCCTTCTTCAGCCTTATGGTAATGAATGCCGCCAATATAATTCATAAGCGCAGCTCGACTCCGCCGCCAGTTGAACTCGAGTGCTTTTGTGGTTCCTTATTGACGGCTCAACGATTTCACGAAGCGCGTACTTGCTCATCGCAATGACAATGTCTTTCAAACTTTAGTTTCTCTGAAATAAATCTTTCCAGAATCCATAAATCCGTATATGGTTCTCCGAAACAGCGACTCAAATCGCAGATTAATAATTCCAGGAATTGGAAGAATATTCACCTTCTTATCGCACGATGTTTCAATAATGGAGGCGTGTTACTGGTCTCGGAGGATCGTCCGTGCTTGTCAGCGGGATTCCATGGAATCGCATTCGCAATGATCAATAGAGGAGATCTCCACGACGGCGCGCATAAGCTCCAGCTCATTTTTCAAAGTGGTTTCTCCCCCACCCCCCGGCCGAGATACATTTTTTTCGCGGGGCGGAGGGTGGGCAGGAAAAATACGGGATTTTTCAGCCGGCGCTCTCTGAGTCGATATAATTTTTCAAGCGGCGTAAGTGCGCGCGTCCTGGAAGAATGAGGGAGGATCTCCAGTGCGAAGGGAGGAGCTCTGGGGGAGGATGCGGAGGAGGTCGTGGCGAGTGTTGATCCGTGTGTTGAAGCGTGATGTAGTAGGTACTCGGGGAACTTTTCAATGTCACTCGAGGCTTTCATGCCACTCGGCCGTCCGGTCATTCATCGTCAGCCTCGCGGCAGATATCATCGGCCGCGCGGGATGATACGTGTTTCCTCCATCTCTTATCGCGCGCTCGACGGTGCACTCGAGGCCACGGGGCAACCCCTTGCCTCTTGAGAGAATCCCTCGGTAGTCGATGCGAACCACATGCTAGACGAGTGCGTCGGCAGTTCCGCTCGATCTCCAGTTCTATTAATCCAAGGTTTAGTCGATCGATTTTGTAAGAAGCCCGCAGGTTCGATTATAAATCCAACGAAAATCGATTTTTATAAGAATTTATTCGTTGGAATAACTGTGTCGATTTATTGGAAAGATTATATCGAGCGAAAGAGAAGCGGGTCATCTCATATATTTCGTGACGCCAGCACAGTTTACACTTAGCCGTCGCCGGGCATTTGCATTGGTCCGAACACTTGTGTAACTTTGAATCGCCAGACTCATTACTCGAGCTGACTGGCTGGCGCTGGATATTTTTTAGTGTTTGCCGCGATTATGCCCGCCCTCCGTTTGTTTTTCCGGCCCTCTCGGCGAGAGCCGCTTTTTTATTCGTCGCTTTTTCAAAACCGCCGGGTGCTTCGCGCGTCATTAGCCAAATTAGCGCAGGGAGGCTACGATTTACCATGTTAATACGGGCCAGTCTGGTGACGCGCGGCAGAGTTGGCTAGACAGTCGACGCGATGTCAACTCTCCGGAGTCAAAGAGTCCATCGTCAGCATATTCCTAATGATTTGTTTGATATGTCTTTCCTCTGTGTTTAATTACCCTCTGCTTTATTGGTCTCTCTATTTCGCTCTAGCATTCGACATCACAGTCGAGCCAACTGCCAAACTATTGACTCGCGGCCCTTTTACACCGAGTTATCTCCTCATTGAGGAAACGACGCTCGGGGAAAAACACTGGCAGAGATCAAGCGATCCTGGGCAATCGCCAGAACCGAACCCAACCGGGAAATGTACTTTAGATGTACACGCATTTATTTTGACGTCGCTGCTAGCGAGCCCGTGAAAAATTGCACGACCACGTCACAATCACTGTGTGTGTCCGTGTGTGTGTTTGTCGAGCGATGGTTTGGCGCACACATTGGCAGTGCGCTTTCTCGGCTGGCGGGTCGTTAGTAACTCTCCTTGTTTTTCGAGTGTAGCCGGCTACTCACGCTGGCTGCCACCGCCACCGCCGCGCCCGTCGTCGCTAACATCACCGATGCGGAGCCTGGATCTCCCTTTTTATCCAATTTTCCCTTCGTTGTTTTCGGGCTGCGCTCGCGATCCTCCCGACTGCCGGGCGAAAACCATCGATTTTCCTCCTCCGCCCCCCACCCCCCGGCCACACATTCGCACATTTTTGCGGGCCCCAAGGCGAATGAAGAAATCCGCCCCATTTGAATGAGGTCGCCGGTGAAGAGGATCGATTCTTCAAATTGCGCTCTGCTAAAGGGAAACTGAATGCCGTGGCCGAGTGGAAGAGAGTCGAAAGAGGTGCAATTGAAATTCGCCACTTTTGGTATTAATTCGACTGGAATTTTCCGGCTCGATCTCTTTCTCCGAAATTGATTAAGGTCGCGTTTTCGAACGGAGGGTTCCGCGAGATTGACCCTTACTGAAAGATTAATCCCGCGCGCCGTTAGAAAAACCAATTGTCCCGGTTGGCCGCGGCGTCGCGGTGAATTCCCGGCGCGTTCCGGCCCGCGCGTGAAATATAATTTCCAGCCGAGAGAGAGAGAGCTACCGATGAAATAACAGAACCGGGCTGAGGACGCGACTGAAATAATCGAGGTCTTCGAGAGCCTCGCGCCCGACTCTGCCTCCTATCGACTCGTCCCACTCGCCCGCCGATCTTCGACTTCACCCTTCTGCCCCGCCAATAAATTGTAGAGCGCGAATCGCAAGAATTCGCAAATGAAATCCAATCGAGTGCTGCTTTGAGGAAATGTCGTTAAAGAAAGGCGGAGATCGCCGCGGGAGATTTAATTTCATCCTAATCTCCGAAGAAGAAAGTGGCTCTCCTAAGCCTCCGCCCTCTTAACAGGCTTCTTCCAAATGAAAAAAATATCTCGCCGGGAGTGGAGCTCGGCCAAATGGAACGCCAGACTTATAACAATATTTCCTCCAGACGTCTGCGACGAAACGAACTACAGGGCAACTGACTGCGCTACCCTTCCACTCGCTCCTTTAAAAGTCCTTCCAATTATTCCTCGAGGAATGCGAGCAACTCGAAAGCCCGTCTCCTACAAAGTGCAAAGAAACACTGAAGCCCGTCACCCTGCTAAAATAAAGAAACCAACCAACCAACAAAATCTCTCTCGCCCCCACCTCTCAAACTCTCCAAAGTCGCAATAAATCATGAGAAACTAGAAATACTGAGGCAAACTGCGGAATTCATAAACGGGGCGAAAGTCGGGTGGGCATGTCGGCGGAATGCATCCGAAGGTATCGCGGGATGTCCGGGCCGGTTTGGCCGCGTGACGAAAAATTCAACGCGCACACAGCCAGACAGAGGGAGGCGCGCGGGCATACGTCGGCCGAGTAGAAAGAGAGAGAGAGAGAGAGAGAGAGAGAGAAAAAAAAGAGTCGCGGCAATATCTGGGCGAGCGCGCGGAGGCCGAGGACAATGGTGAATTTTCGCTGAAATAACAGTTGAAAGCAGCCGGCTCGGTGAAAAATGTCGCGGCGCGCAACCCTCTGGTCCAGCAATCCTCCCCTTCCTCCCTGCCGCTCGCGCGCTCTCCTGTCTCCAGTACAACGGCAAGTGCAAAGCAAATAAAGTAGAAACGAGCCGGCGAATAGTTTAGCCCTGCTATTACACGGCGAGTGGGAGGGAGAGGGGTTAAGTTAATACCCTGCTAAAGCTCTGGTTACATTTGATCGCGCAAATTAATCACGCCGCTGCTAACAGACAATTGGAACAATTAACCATCGGAGCCACCCGGTAAATTCATTACTAAAACTAGCTTAAAGCTTTGTTTAATTAAAGAACCGGCCAAATGGCTGGGCGTTTCAAAGTCGTTCGTTCCGCGGATAATTTATGTGACATTGCACGCACAGTGATAGTTGGCTCGCTCGGTGGAAAAGTCGACGGGGAATTTTGCGCGAAAGCGTAATCAAGGACGGTCGGAGGAGTGAAAGAGCGCGAGGGTGTCCGGCGATGACGTCGAGAGAGCTCCAACTTCTAACGGCATTCGGAAAGGCCGCCGGCTCACAAAGACAGCGGCAAGTTCCGAGGGGAGGCGACAAATCAAAGGGAAGAATCCCCTTTGTCCGTGGCAATCGGCCGGCTAAAGACCTCCAGTCTGATGCCGATAGCGTAATTTGAGGGTTCGCCCCCTCCCCCTTCTCCCTCTCGCACGCCGAAATCCTTTAGTTCGGTGGCCTCTCGAAACCTCCTAGCATTCCGCTCGCGGCCGGCAGCGATGCCACTTGAAAAGAATTTACTGGGATTCTTCGCGCGAACAAACACACTTCCCTGGGATTCCGGAGTGGTGCGCGACTACTCCGCACGTGCTTCACATGTTACATGCTTTTCTTCGAGCTCGCGACTCGCCCGCCGGACGACAATAAACCCGGAAAATGGGCCACACGCGATAGACGGATCTCGCGATTCTTATCGCCCCGGGGATTCAATGAACAACCTCTGCGCAATCTTCGCTCCGCGTCTGGATTATTCTCCACGTATTTCGTCGAGTCCTAGGAGATTCGGGGAAAGCGGAGAATTAACATTTCGCGAGGTCTGGTATTCGCTTTGAGATGGAATTCATAAAGCTCGAAGGTTGAAGAGATGCGCTCGGATGAAAGAGAGCGGAGATCTGTATGTTTCTCCCTGCCATTTAAACTGCAGGTAGAGGGGGTGGGAGGTTTGGGGTGGCGATTTGTATCCGAGGGTGCTTTTAGGGGTGCATTAAACTAACAACAGAAGCCGATCGTCCGGGGCTTTCTCAGCAATGCAGAGACAGAAAAATCTCGGACGCGAGCGAGCGGCCGGGGGCTGCGGATATTTATTCAAGCCGCGTTGCCAGCCGTAGATGGAAGCCGGGCGCGGCCGGGCACCTCGTCGGTGGTGTCGGGGTCGCAGCCAGAATGCGAAATAAAAATACACGACATTAGCGCACCGCCATCGCGCTCCTCCTGCCGACGGCTTTTACCATTTTCCTACGCCTCCGCCCCTCTTCCAACCTGGTCCTTTAACTTCGCCATTCCACCTCCGACAAACCTATGCAACTGCGTAACCCCGGACGGGGATCAAGCGTATCCGGAATCAGCGCGAGGAATTCCTCGTGTCAAGTATATCGCACCGTGCAAACTACTGCAAACGCGCCACGTCCTGTCACCCTTGCAAATCTCCGCGCGAATGAAGGCCAATGTTTTCCGTGATCCGAGCGTCGAATCAACCCGCATGGCCGGTGCACAAATCAATTTGCACTTGGTTGGGAAATGAGAGAAGTTAGAAAAATAATATATCGATACGAAACTTTTATCTTGATTTCGGAAAAAGTTATAGCCCCAAAGATTTATTTATGAATTTTGTATTTTGTCATTTATTTTTATGAATCCAGTGGCCCAGGGATCAAACGAATCGGTTCGGTGATGCGGAAGATATGAATTTCCGCTTTATTTTTCTCGTGGGTAAAATAGTGGGTATGTGTTGTATAATTGAGGGGAAAAGGGTCTGTCGTTGATCGATTACTCTGAGCCCGGTGGAATTCGGTGTAGAGGGATCGCGAATGTAGGAGGCGCAGTGTTACTCAATGTTCATAAGGGTTGGAACAATCCGCGCCAGTGTAAATACATCGATCATCGTTCCAAGTGCGGGGCGCTCGTGATTTGATGAAATTAATATCCGCAGACGCGAGCAGATCGTTAAGCCTGGTCGGGTATAACAAGCTATGTACACGAATAATCTGTAGATTGGCCATGCCGGGTGTACATATAGTAGTGGGGGGCCTGGTGACTCCATCTATATGGTGGTAGTAAGCTCGTGAGCCGAAACAGGCTGACCGAGTAAACCGATCGTATCTCTTCGGAGCCCATTACAACCTTATTTGTCCGTGCGCCGAGGGTCCTGGCCTCTCCAACCTCATACTCGCCCTCTCGCCCCCGCACATATATCCCGCTCTCACTATAATAGATATACGGCCAAACGATATGCAAGGCCTCCGAGCGAATCTACTTTGATACTTAATATTAATTACACTGGGAATGGCCGCCTCTGCGATGCCCTACTCCGCAGGCTTAGTCCCACCATCTACAGGCTCCCTCACAGTCAGGCGCGCCTAACACATCCTCCAAGGGATCATAGAGACGAGTGACCATAATTTAGCGATTAATTAATCCTAAGATCATTTCGTGTTTTATCAAATTTTGGAATTAAATTGACATTATTTAGATTCGCTTAAAAGAATGATCGAAATTTAAGAATTATTAAAACAGTAAACTTGGATTCGATTTTTCCCTACGCCCCAGTCACCGACCTGTACGTCCAGCCGAAGCATGTTCCCCGAAACAGCGGCGTATTCATTCATGAGGGCTGTGCTCGCCGGAGAATGGCCGTTGTTACCATTAAAGCAGTGGAAAGCGCGTAACCGTTCCAAATTGCCAGCGCTCGTCTTTGCGCCCGGTGATAATTTGAAATGCGAATACAGCCGGGGGGACACGGGCCATCGTAGTTAACACGTTCCCTCTTGCCTCCATCGCACATGCGGTTCGGACCAGTTCGGAGTTCGGAGTCCGCGAGCGCCCTGTATGCCGCCGGCACAATTTACCAGCGCACGGCTTTGACTCGCCGCCGCTTCGTCATCCGCGCGCGGCTTCCGTTGATGTATTTTTGACGTTGCCACTGCTGACACGCTTCAGTTTGCCTTTTAAAATATGTCCCGCTGAAAATCCGCGAGTCAAACAGCTGTTGCTCAACGATTTTAACCCCTGGATTTCTCTCTATTTCACCATCAACTTACCAACAACAATAATAATTGTCGATTAACCGAAGACAACCCTTTAAAACGGAGAATCCGACAAGTCGAAAAAGGGTGTGAGGCGAACGAGGATGTTAGTAGAGGTGTCGGTGATGCTAATCGAGTGAAGAAGAAGTGCTTCTACATCGTACGGCGCACGTACACGTCCCCTTTTTGCTCGGGCGCGGCGATGCCTGGCTCGAGCGCGTGTTTACGCGCGTACGTCGTGTCACCGGAGACGTAAAAAGGGTCCGAGTGAGCCAGTGCCAGCGGGAGTGTATACAGTCGGTGGTATGGTGGCGCAGTGCTGCTGCTGGAAAAATGTGCGGCGCGCTCGCTGACCAGGACCGTATATCAGTCCTGATTTACAGGACGCCTGTACAGAGACCGCTGTGCGCATTGTCGAGCACCCTCCCATACAAATCCAGGCGTCGGCCCCTGCCAGCCAATGCTTTTCCAGGTTGTACAGTCCCCGAGATCGCAAGTAGCTCTAAAGTAATAAAAGTTGGGCCTGTAAGGTTCACACAGTATGAAAGTACCCTGATTCGTACTATTCATCCCAGAACATCCCTGGTAAAAACATGAGAGCGAATGATTCAAGATATTATATTATTATTATATTATATTCCATTCAAGATATCTTGAATGTAATTATTACGAGAGCCCAAAGAAATCAATGCAGAGATTCGTCCTGGACAAGACACACTGGTCCAGAATCCTGCAAGAGAACAATGCATCGAATGAAAGAAAGGATCGCAGGGTGAAGAGGGTGGCGCGCGCAGAAAAAGGGACGTTGAACTGTCGCACGTGGTGGGAGAGGAGGTCGTGATGAAAGGGTTGCTATCAGCGGAATGCAAGGCGAGACGCTCCCGAGGCAGATGGGCCAGATCGAGGAAGGTTAGTGCCAAGGAAAAAGGCCACGTACGCGGGATCAACAAACAGATTAATCTGTGTTACACCCTCGACAGGATACGAGCGCGAGAGCCGCAGTTTACGGCTCGCCTCGACCGAGAACGGCTGGAGAAGCTGCTCTCGCCCTCCCTCAACCCTGTGAACAGGAAAGCGAGAAAAAAGTCACACACTCTCCGCGTCCAGTGAAATGTTGCTCGCCCGAAATTTCATTCTCGCGGACGCTCGTTTATCAAAAGAGGGGAGGTTGTATATTAGACGGGGTGTCTGATATCTTCAGGCTCTGGAAATAACTATTTCCATATGGAAGATTCTCTAATTAAGAATTTCAGATTTGCGATAAATCAATGGAAACAAATCGGCATCTGATTGGAGACACTGAGAATGTCACATATAGAAGCAGCAGAGATTGCAGCTCTCGGTGGAAGGATCGTGAATCCCGGAATGAGCCTGTGACCTGACAGCCAATGATAAGTGCGAGGGGTGGGACAGGGATTTCCAGGGGGGTGGGTTGGGAGGGCATATAGGCTGTTTTCGTGCTAACCTAATTTGGCCCTCATCGAGGATACAAACCCACTTAAGCGGCGGGGAGAGGCCGCGTCCCGGGTGACCGCTCCCGAGGGTGAGGGATGCAGTCACGCTGGGGGTGGCCACTCCATTTCCAGAGGTTCTCGCCTCCACCGGGGCCCAGAGTAAATTACCACGCGCGCTATATGCACCTCCAACCCTTTCGCCACCCTCCGCCCTCCCAGGTGTATCGGAATCTTCCTGTTTTTCCACTTCCTTCCGCTGTAATTGCTTTCAACCACTTACCCGCGAGCCGAGCACAGTCGGGAATATTGACGCTCGCGGCGAGCGGGCAGAGATGAAGTTTCGTAAAATAAATTACGGGAATTTCCGAAAGGAAATTCATCCTCGCGATACGCGTGATGTGATACAGTGCACTTGCCATCTTAAATCGGTGGCAGAGAGTAGTTGCTTTATTGGCGTGTCGGGTGTATCGTGGAGGGAAAATGATCGGGCGATAAGTTTATAAGTCGAGGAACGATTAAACGGCTCACGTAGCCGCGGAGAGAGGTAATAGAGCTGGCGGGCGGTGCATTGAGGGTAGCCGACGCGGATTATAAGATTACGGCGGGCGACCACCGACGACACGACTTTTAAAACGCCCGCAGAGTGCTTTGCCGCGTCGAATTTTCCCGGGCCGCCTCACTTTCGCCGGGATTGATCGCCCCGTGGAAATCCCATTTTCACCCGGCGGCTAAACGCAAACGGGCCCGATCGCCCGCCGACGATTATAATGAAAACACCAGGGAGGGGACTAGAGGAAATTGCGCGCGAAGAAAAACAGGATACAATGAATAATTACTGCGCTGGGATTCGTCGTCTTGTAAATTATGCGGTGGAAAATAAAGTAAATCTCATCCCCCGATGAGAAAGGCGAGGGTGGCGGTTTGACTGGGCGAAGGGCGCGTTGAAGAAGAAGGGGAATTTCAAGTGGCATTGCTGCAAGTATTATCGTGGCCGTTCCTTGAGACGACGGGTTTCCCCGAGGCAGTGGTTGGCTGGTTGTCGAGCAGCAGCGTGAGACGGCGGAGCGACGTTATTTGATCGCAGTCTCCGGTGGCCCCTCGGGCAACCCGCCACGCGCAACAAGTATCCGACGTCGCGGCGGCGGTGGCCCGGCGTCTTGATGAAACGCGATCGGACGCCGCCGATATCCTCAGACATCCAAGTACGCCGGCTTCGAGGGAGGATCGCCCGGGCGCAGAGGAGGAAGGCGGCGAGCGAGCGTGCCAGGGAGAAAACCTCCTTGGAATCCATCTGGGCCAGCTGGCCGTGCCACCCGACGAACCTCGTTTTTCATCTCGCTGTCAGCCGAGATTGCCCGAGCCAAAGGGAATCGTAAACGATATTGTATTGCGTGACGGTAAATTGCACTTGTTGGACCATCTTTTATCCGCCGAGTGGACACTGCTTCCTCTAAAAGATGCACTTTCGAAACGGATTCTCACATTAATTCTCTAATTCGCGCAGTCAGAGTTAATAACAAACAGACTATTACGAGCAATCCAAGGATTGCGCAGTATTTGATATCAACGTTGGAAAACAATGCGCAGCAAGTGGAAACCTGGGTATTCCCTCTCGGCTTTCCTGAACAGCGAGACAATTCTTGGACGGCGTGAGCGCGAGCGTGACGGCGAACATTAATATATCATGACGTGGCGTTTTCGCCTGGCGTGTAGAAGGATGTTGAAAAGATTGGAGGCGATTACTTGGAACTAGCCCGAGGGGCCGCGCGAGCGGAAAGGAAGACTTTTTCGTTCCAAGAGAGAGGGAGAGAGGGAGAGAGAGATAGGAGGGAGAGAAGCCGAGAAAGTGGCACGGAAGTCGAGGCGCACATTTCATGAGGCTCTTTTTCCTGCGCGTTCTCCTTTGCCCAGCCAGCCGGCCGCTTTACCGCTCGCGCCGAGAAGTACAAAGGTCGGCCGTGATCCGCGCTAACGAGGGGGATCCGCGACATTTTTGTGCGCCCGCTTCTTCCCGGCTTCTCGCCTCCCTTTCACCCCTCGACGCCCTTCCAAGGGACGGAAACGTCGTTACGCCGCTGTTGACGCGCGGCACGACGACGTCGGGCTTCCTGCGGTCCTACCGCCCTCCGCACTTGCCAACTCGCCAAGGGCAACCGGTGCAATGTTTCCCTTGCACTTGCCTCTCCGCTGGGCCAACCCTTCACCCTGCGAGCGCCGCCTGTTAAAAGTACCAGCGTCAAACGCTTGCGCTTTCAGAGGTCCCCGGTTGTAGATATTCGGAGGAGTCGAGGGAGTTCTGAATGCGCATTTCGGATGTGTAAGATTGACATTGATTTCCTGGTGAAGCTGACACCCCTCGAGGGCTTAACTGCGCGAGGAGTGTCAAGTCGTGGCTGGCATCTCAACATCTCCGAGAGGAGTACACTTAAAGTGCTTAATAACAGTGCTCGCCTAAGTACTCTCAGTTTAGTACTCGCAGCCGCACGTAGAGGCCCAAGTGGGTCAGACGTGCACCTCTCGTCTAGCCATCTCTCTTCTCTATTACCGGCGTAATCAGTGCGAACGAGAGGGCGAATGTCGCCCGCTCCACCGGCCGCAACGATATTCTTTTAATGCACTTTCCAACGAGTCAACGTCGGACACGACGGCTCGTACCGCGTACCTTACGATACCAATAAACTTTCAAAAGAAGACTAGATTTCCGCGAATTTTCTCCACGACTTTCGAGGAGAGCGGATCGAGTGGTTTCGCCGGCGCATTCATCGCCAATCGTTCCAGCCGTGTTTATTATTTCCCCGCTGAATAAACGGCCATCGTCAGTCCGGGGTTTTTTGCTCTGAAAATTAATATTTCGCCGGTGCTGCCAAGGGGAAAAAATTCGCCGGTACGATTGATGCTCTGAAAACGGATTCGTCGGGCCAGCAAACCTATCGCTTTTCATCCAGTATGAAAGATAAAACGGAATCGACTCTGTGTGAGTGTTCCTTCCTGCTTTTAAAAATAGCAGATTACTCGCACTCGTTTGGGATTAAATTAGAAATTAGTGTAACCGGAAGACACTGCCAGCGCACTAGAATTGCCAATTCGCGAGATTATTAATTTATAGGTCAGAAACAATAAGTCCACTTTTTTCCCGCTCCGATTATATTTAGCGCGCACACACGCACAGTGGAAACCCGGCTGGATTCCCGCGGGTTTCATCGGTTTTCGTGCGAGAGGGAATATCGGCGAGCGCACTCCCCGCCCAACTATTGCCTTCTCTCACCCCGTCGATTTTCCGGATCGGCCAAATGGGATTGCAATTAAACGCCGGGCAATCATACCGCGGCCGCTGCTATCGACGGATTTTTTTTGGCACCGATATTTACTGTTCTCTTGTCGGCAAAGTGCGCCGCGGCTGCTCCAAGGAGAGGTCAGTCAATGCCCAGTGCAGAACTCCACCGATTCAAGGGGATATTGTTCAAATGATATATTTCGTCGATTTTCTGGAGAAAAATGCCAAAATCTCTGTCGAATCCTAGTTTATAGACTCAAACTAAAGAAATATGAAGGATTCGGTCCAGACAGGCAACTTTCAAAAAATCGAAATTTTGTCGAGGGGTACATTTTCCCAACTCCTCCAAATTCTTCATAATTCAACACTCTCCACCTCAGCCCCCACTTTCCTCCAAAAAGTGCTCAAATCTCCATACCACGAACCCAAAATCGCCAAGATCTCGCCAACCCCTCTCGCAGCTTCCACTCGGACACGAGTAGCAGATCGAAGAGGGAACGAGTGCAATTTCACGGGAGCCGACTAACGCCGGGACGCTTTGCCGCGGTGGTGTGCGGATTCGCTTGGGTTCGGCTGTGCTCGGTTCCGGGTTTCGATCGCGGATTACGAAGCAATTACAAAGCCGCTTCTCGTGTCCGGCGCCGCGGCTAAAGAGCGAGCGTCCGACCTACCTGCCGGCCACGTAGCCCCCAGCTGTTTCTCCGCCGAGCCCGAATTCGTTTCCGTCCGGTGAACAGGCGTGCGGAGAAATTACGGATGACCGCGCGTTCTTATTAGAATGTCGGGGCTGGCGTCTATCTTCGATGTGATTGATTGGGGCTGATTGATCGTGGATCGATAGCATTCCTGAAATGATATTGGAAATATACATATTAAGAATAGTAGGAAGTAGGAATAATTTGATATTACAACTCTCATAAGTAATTAAAAGGGTTTAAGTTTAAGATATGGCATGTCTGCGAGTCCGCTTCGTTATTCGGTGGACCGACTCCTTTAAAAGGTGCATTACAAGCCCAGCGCCAACCGCGAAACTAAGGTCTCATCTCGGTGAAAAGACAACGGCAATACTACTGCTTTTGGCCCGCGAGACTGAAAGAACCGCCCCTTTGAAGAAGGGGAGGAAAGCCTGATGGTAAAAGGGGCTGCGCCCGTTGGCAAAGAACCTTAAGGTCTCGCAAAGATTAACGACTTGTTGTGCTCGCAACTTACATTTCCGCTCTGAGGGACCTTCCCTCGCGAGAGCGACTCTACCAAGGATTAATATTCATTTCAAACAGGATGATCCGCATAAAGGTGTCTCATTGGACGTCGCGCGCTACACCGCACCGCTCTCCTATTCCAGCCGCATTCGCGGCCGTTACACAGTGATTTATTGTTTATCGGCGTCAGTGCCGGCGGCGACGACGTTAATACACGATCTATTATCGTTAAATCGAACGGCGCGCCGCTCGGCAAATAC
The DNA here is from genome assembly GCA_963675795.1 of Crossocerus cetratus. Taxonomy (NCBI): domain Eukaryota; kingdom Metazoa; phylum Arthropoda; class Insecta; order Hymenoptera; family Crabronidae; genus Crossocerus; species Crossocerus cetratus. The sequence goes on along the minus strand of OY776665.1, from coordinate 22,435,336 downwards.
AGTCCGGCCGTTGCCGCGCGCGCATTACAATGGACAATTTTCCAATAAGTGGACTCCCATGAAAATCGGCTGGGGGCGCGGGGCCCGCGTTTGCACAAACGGCGCCGCCGCCTGTTTATCCGAGAGTTAAGCGGTGATTTGGTTAATACTTGTCGTTCGCGCCGCAGCCAATGGCCGAGCGGCTTCCCGAAGATGCCTCGGGATGATCGTTCGATTATTCTCCGATATTACACGACCCTCGACCTAGAAGGAAAAATCTACTTTTTTTGTTTGAAAATACCCAAGTGGAACATCTACCGACCACATTTTCCCACATTTTCCCCGCTGAATGGCAGAACTTTCCGATACATTTCCGTTTCACCCGGTAGAATCGGTGCACATGCACGCTTTCGAGTATCGCGCGAGCGAGCGAGTTATTATGCCGGGAAGTGGTCGAACCAATTAAAGGCGGCGGGGGCTCGCTGGCAGGTCGAGAGACTCGACGAGTTTCGATTCGCATTAAAAGTTCATCCCGCATTATTAGTCGCGCCGAGTGACGCCGACGGAAACGACCTCGCCTTTTGTTTTTCGAAACCCGCGCCTGATTAAATGCGTCGATAATTACAATTTCCCCGCGATATTAATTTACCCGCCGCCCCCCACCCTTGCGCGTATGTCGACAGGGAAAAAACACGGGGAAATTTCTATTCGACTGGCGAGGACTTCGATTCCCACCGCAATTACATGCGAATATATTTTTCAATCGAGTGTAACAGTTGATTATTGATTTTCAACTATTGATTCTACCCTGGACCGAGTTTCCTCGTCTTCGGCGAGGACGCGAGGTGGAAGAGCGGAATCGAAGGTGTGCTACCCGCGAAACCCTCCCAGTAATTATCGTCAGCTTAACGAAGATGAGATTGGGAATCCAGGCGAGAGGTGTATTTGCACGAGAACGCGCCGTCGTCGCCCGCCGGCGTGTAAACACAATTAACAAACTAGGGCGCGACGTACTATCTAAGCGTCAAGATTCGACTTTATCCGACGCGCGTACCTGTTGCGGCAACTTAGGTTTTCTCTTAATGACTTTTCCAACAATAGACTCACTCGCTTCCAGCGAACAATTCACACCTGAAAATCTAATCGGTAATTAAAAAACTTAATTCCTCTAATAACCCTCTTTACTGCTGGTCGTCTTGCGGGCCATCGGAAGTAGCAGGTGTAAAAGCATTTCTGGTGCAATCGCGGTGAGCCGCCGCTGCGGACATTGGTGCATCGTGTGACACAAGTGAGCCGAGAGCGCGCGCCAGAGCGTTGGTCGCTTCCGCGCGCGCAGGAGCGAGCGAAATCAAGCGGTGAATATTGCAGGGCCATTTGCCGGCTCGATGGTTGCGCGAACCTGCGCTTTATTAATCATTTCCAGCGGAGGCTGAAAAATTGAATTTTTAACCGCGCAATCCTGCTGAAGCGGCGAGCTCGCGCGAGTCTCTCTCTTCACCCCTTTCCCGAGGCACCTACGTGAAACTTTAATCCGGCAGTCGCGCGCCCTGTCGCAAATGAAACGTCAAACCTGCGTGCGCCTAGCGGCGAAAGCATTCGCCACTCTTTGAATGCGACATTCGCAATAAATTGCCGGCCGCGCGCGCTTGTCAGTTAGGCGGGGAATAATGCTGGCAGCGGGCGGCCGTTTTGCCCTCACTTTTCTTAATAATTGTAACCCAGTTCTGCGCCGGGCAGCCATTGTGCCAGTGTCACTCCTTCCCGGCGATCAATCGTTATTCGCGAACGGCGGCGTGTGCTTAAACACGCGTTACATATTAAAATATCATTCCAGTCGGCAGATATTTCGCCCGACGCTGCCACTGAATATTCCCGTTGCAGGGAATGCGTTACAGCAAACAACCGGGGATCATCGATTGCCGGTGGACGCTTCAAGATTTATGCGTGCAATCCTATCCCCCGGCTGCTCAATAATTACCGCGGCAGAGAGTCAATTTTAAAAGGGCGGAGAGCCGGGGCCGATCACCCACCGGAAACATTCCCGGCGGGTTGTTCATTCGTCCGCTCTCGTTTTTGTATTTATCCGGGCTTTCATTAATGGAAGCCTGTCGCTCCCGGTGACGGGGAGACGCGTCTCGACGCGCGTGCCGCCCCTCGAAATAATTGATCACCCGATAATGAAACATAATTATCAATTATTCGCCGCGCACACGGAGACGATAATCCCCTCTGCACGCGCCGAGCGCTCGACTGATGAATGCCTCTACGTCTATTACCGTCGGCTTGATTACTGCTGCGTATTAACCACCGCTACTTTGATTGACCTCACTATTCACTTCAACCTCAAACTCCCTCAAACATCTCTCTCGAGGAAAACTGATTTATCCCAATATTCGGCCAAGTCTACTTATTGCGTTAAAGTCACCTCGAACCGATTCAATTACCACTTCCGACGCTCGGGCGAATCCGGAAGTTTTCATTATACGACTGCACAAATCGGCCACGTATATCGGCCGGCGTGGAAACTTGCGAGGGGGCAGCTATAGCAGGTGCGGGGGGGATTTAAACGAATTCCCGAAGTTGCGAATTAAATAACAACTTTAACGAGCGCCAGTCTGGCTTAACGCCGGCCTCGGGAAGGAGGCGCCGACTGTTATCTTCGCCTCGGCCTTGTCGAACGAAACTTTTCGCCGGCTCGAGCGCAGAGCTCGCTGCTCGCCCTCGAGCAGTGGAGGTTCTCTCTCCTTTTATTGCTCGGCCGTTGCGCTTCCCGGAAAGAATCGCTCTATCGACGAGCCGCGCTTTCGAGAAGCCGATTCCTGATTCCCCGGCGCTATTGAATAATTCCGGCGTTGTTCCAGTGTGCCGCGGTATCCAGCAGTTCGAGGAGACGCCGCAGTACACCGAAGTCAATCCGGGCCAAGACGCCAAGCTCATCTGCCGGGTCCTCGGCAAGCGGGGCCAGTGCATCTGGCAGAAGGATCAGAAGGTAAGGATACCAGCTGACAATAGTACTATCTAATTTATGAAATGTTAATTATGACTTAGAAATTTCAAATCTTATTATAATCGAGTTATAGGGGATGTTAGAGAAATTAAATTCAACTATATCGCAAAAAGATAAGTTTTTACTAGATAAGATAAGTGTTACTCGTGAATGTTAAGTATAACTTATAAATTTCAAATCTAACGACAATCGAGGTATAGGGGATGTTAGGGAAATTCAAGTAGGCTATATCGCGAAAAGATAAGTTCGCAAGGAATTGCGGCGGCGTGCGGGCGCATTGACTAGCGAAAGCACTCCATTGTCCGAAGTGGCGGCGGGCGAGGGGTGTCGACTTTTCCTCCTCCGGCCCGAGAGCCAGTAAACTTCGGGGCGAGATAAGTCTCCCTGGGCGTAGAGTGGACATTCCCCGGCGGTCGTTCGTCGCAGCGATAAATACTCGTTCGCCGGAAGAGCAAGCCGTGTTCAGTGTTCGAAGTCGCACGGAACTCTCGGCGTCGCTTGATGCACAGTCGCCAGGCTGCCTCTTCCTTTCGCCGCTTCTGCGAGCGATCTATCTTTCATCAGGCGACCGCCACCGCCAAAGTCAAGCGTATATAGATCTCGGGCTTGGTGGAGAATTCATTGAGGTAATTGCTCGGCAAAATGGCCGGCGCCTTGGTCTCCGCTGATTAATTTTCATCGCGCGCCAATCCAGTATTAAAAGCGTCCCTCAGCCGCGGCAAGGTGGCGTAATCGAGGCAACTAGGCCAGACAAGTTTTTCCGGCGCAAACAGCCGCGCGCGCGCGCTGGGAAAATATCGCGGCCGCTTCGTGGACAAACAAAACCGAGCGGATTATCGGCGCCGGGCGTGCGCGCCACTGCTGTTTTACACGCGCAGATATTGCCTTTTAAATTAACAAATCCGAAGGATGGAAATAACGCGCTTGATAGACCGCTGCTCCCATATTGGCGGGCGCATAAAACCCTGATACAGGAGCGACGAATCTCCGCTACAGGCTGCTTCCAAAGTGGTCGCCTTTGGTCTCCTGATCTATACGCGTTATAGTTAGACCCACGACACGTGGGAAAGCCTGTAGCCGAGCGAATCACGACGCCCACTCTCCCGAATCGCCCAATAATTTGGAGCGGCCCGCCTGTTGGCGCATGAAATTAAAGCCGAATTCAGAGTTAAAACTGGCAGCAGTGTTTTCATTATGCCGGCTGGCCTGCAACTTTTCGCACGAATGTAAAGCACCGCGTGCCAGCGCTGTCTCCGCGAACCGGCGAAATCCATAGAGTATGCCGCTCTGCCCTCTTCCGCTTATTTATTTCTGTCGCGTTATGTATACTTAATCGAACTCCATCCACCCCGACCTCAATCGACGCTTGGACCATCGTTTCCATTATAACAGCGATTAAAATCACCAAGTTTTTCGATTTTATATACAACCTGATAAAAATCGAATTTTCCCACGCAGAATCGCGATATTTCTAAACGAGCGCGATTAACCAATTGGCGCATTCAAATAAATGCCAATCAATTTCGAATTCATAACATCGATGACAATAGAGTACGAACCGAGTTCGCAAATGATCTCCGCTAACGAAGTGGTGGCAACCGCGAAACTTTTCCGCGGCAACAACCGAAACCGACGAAACCAGCGGTGCACTCTGGAGCGGCAGTTTGGCCGTAAAAGCTTTCCACTGAGGAAAACAATCGGTTGAATTATTGGAAACAAATTGAAGCACAGAGTTTACATAAAAAGAACGCCCGGCCGATAGATTAATTCGGACTGAGAGAGTGTGGGTTGCAACAATGAAGGGAAATGCGACGTAACTTGGAGTGGTGCTTGGAAAGAAGCGAAATAGCCGAGCGCAATGTACACGCGAGTCCACTCGTCGGGGATACGATTTTCAATTTCGAGTCGGATGTTCGCCATTTTCCGGACTTCACCCAACCCGATATTAAATACCAATTACCTCTCTACCAAAACAGCATAATTGATTCAACTATATTTATCTCCCCACCGAAGTCCCACTTCCCAACAATAATATCCAACACGACAACCCAACAAGCCCCCAAATAATCGAAAGGGATTATTCCCCGAACGATTCCAAGGCAGAAACCTCCGCCTCGCAATCCCTTCAAGAAGGGCGCGAGCACATCGTAGCTCACCGCAGCCGCCTCGGCAAGTGAGCTCGGTGGGAGGTTGCGATTAGAGAGGAACACAGGTTTCAAGGATCACTAATGCAGATTAACGTGGCGGCGCGCGATCCATTCGCGTTAGCGAAACTCGCCCGGAAATCCGGCATTCACTTATGAAAGCGGGCCAAGCCGTCGGCGGCGGCGGCGGCGGCGGCGGCGGCGTTACGGCCTAACTAAAGTCGACTTGGCACGAGGACTCGCCGGGCGCTGTACGACTGCTGATAGCAGCCGGACAAAGAAGCCTCTCTCCTTGCCGACGTCGGCGGGCTGATTCGACCGCACCAAGCAGCCAAGAGAGAAGGGAGCCGGAGGCTTAGGGCGACGAGGCTCTCAGAAGTTTAAAGAAAAGCGAGGGGCAAGGAATCGGCCGGGAAAAGAGCATAGATCTGGGAGAAGGGCAGAAGGCCCCGAGTGGATGCAGGGCAAAGGTCAAAAGGTGGGAAACTCGAAGGGGTCGCTGGATCGGTGATTGGACGGCTGGGCTCTGGTGGCTTTGTATGCAAAAGCTGCCGCGCCCAAGGTGGAAATGGAGAATCACGGATCATGCCGCGAGCAAATGGATTCCCTCTCTCTCTCTCGCTCTCTCTCTCTCTCACTCGACGGTTTGCTCGCCCGATGTAATTTGCTCCAGAGATCGATTTCCCCCCACCCCCGCGAATCTCTGACGGGCAGCTCTCTCCGGGCATCATATCCTCCCGATGGAAGCGGACTCTTACAGCGCCGTCTGCTTTTTCCGATTTCCATAATAATAGCCGACTGGGAGCCTTAAATAAATTCTCCCGTTATTAACAGCAGCTGCTCGCGCGGACTCCTGTGCCCTCGGTTCCCACGGAGGAGCTACTAAACGAAGCCCTTTGCAAACAAACAATCCTCCAGCTTTCAATCAGTCTCTCTTCTCTCTCGCTTTGCGCTTAACGACGCCAAAGTGGCCGAGGAGTTATCAGCGGGGGTGAAAAGATTCCAGAGGGTTGACACGAGCGAGCATCCGCGCAGGAGGAATAATCGCTGGCCTGCAAGGCGGTTGACACTCGGCTTCATTATCGTCGTTAGCAGTGACTGGGAGACTTTTCATCCCCGCGGAGTCTCTCAGTCTTGAGACTCCTCTCTCCCTTCCCGCCCTCACGCAAGTCTCTCTGTCTCATTGAGGCTGTCGCGCTGGCTCGCTCGGTGTATAATCGTCTTTTCCTTGTAATTAAGTTCTTCATGCTGCTTTGCGCCCCGCGCCACTCATCGCGCGCTGAAAGAACCGTCTAACAATCGGGGGGTTGCTCGCCCGGTCTTCTTCGGCTTCTTCACCCTCAGCGAGCCCTGGCCGTCTCAAAGCTCCGTCGCGACCACCTTCCTACCACCGGGCTCTCCGCTCTCCCAGTCATTCTTCGAGCGGGCAGCCGCGGTCTTCCATTCAGCGCCGTCGCCTCCTCATTTAAAAGGGGCGAGCTCCAGTCGGTCGGCTTAATGCCCCGCCAACTATTTCACCACCCTTTGCCCGCACCGCACCCTGCCAATTGACTTCGTTACCCCCCGCGATCCGAGGATTCTAATCATTCCCGAGAAGTATTCCAGTGTACTGGGATTCACTTGCCTTCAAATCCCTAATGACGAATGTAGGTCGTTGAAAATGTAATAATTGTACGGCGTTTAGGAATTTTAATATAATCGAGCTTTTACCGCGTTCATTCCAGACGGGAAATTTATTTATAATATTAAATTGTATCAATAATGCAAATAAGTAGAACCCGAGTGTGAAGGGGATGAAGTTCAAACACTTCAAAGGCAAGTGATTCACTTTCCTTTAAACTTAATGATGGATATAGGCTGTTGGAAATGTAATAATTAGAAGGTGTCGAGTAATTTCAATATAAAGGAGTCTTTACCGAGTCTTCTCTACGCACTGACATCTATTTATAATACCAAATTGAACGAATAATGGGAATAATTATAAGGCGAGTGTAAGGGGATGATTAAAAGCAAGTAACTCACCCTGTACGTCGACTTGTAGCATTTCCGTCTTGGCGGATTTCCCTTACTTTTGCCTCTGCTCTTAATTTCCCGCAAAGTCGGATATATTTTAATTGTGAGTAAATCCAGTGGAAAATCGAGGTCGCTACAAGTTAGCGGGGGTTCGATCAATCCCACTAATTAAGGCCAGCGGGGTAAAGGAGGGCGCGCTCGTTCGGCAGGGAGTAATTAGGGGCGAGAAAATGGGAAGAAAGTGTGTGGCCGAGGAAAGCGGTGGCGAGGTTTGACTGGAAAGCGACTTAATACAACATAATACGGGCCGATCTTATTACCGAGGCAGAGGGACTTGCCGAGGTCTTTGAAAGCACTCTCTTCCGGCAAGTTAGCCGAGGGGACACGTCCGAGCTTTCCGTGCCACGACCGCTTTGTCCTCGCTGACTTTTCTCGAGGTGTGTCTGGCTCCTCGCGGCGCCCGACGACGAGTCTCGTGTTTCAGCGAGCGGCGACGGCGCGTGAAAAGCTCGTAACTTCCGGAGGAAGCCGAGCGCCCTCGGCCCGGTTTATGGAGAGTGTAAAGTTGCCCCGGAAAGAAGAAGCGAACGAGAGGCGGCCGGGGTGGTGGCCTGAGTAGATGCAGCGTGGAACCTGCAGCTCGCGGGAGACGGCCGAGAGTGGAGGCCTCTAAATTGAACTCGTTACAACGCCTCCGCTGAGAAAAAAGAGCTCGCGAGCGTCCGCTGCTTGGTGAAAAGCCATCGTTTCGCCGCCAGGAGGCGAACCAACACCATTTGCCAGCCGAGCGACCCTGCGAGAGCACACTCGCAACTCGCGAGCGCGCAGTTGTCTCGGTGAAAAGAGGCCGGCCAAGTCTTCCGGAGAAACTTGTCGCACAGTAGTCACCGAGTCTCTCACAATTCCTCCGGTCACCGACTCGACATCTTCAACACCACTTTTCGATTTATCCTCGAATTACTCAAATCTCCTTCTAATCTTTTTCCATTCACACCAAATGTCTCTTATCCGCCAACTCATCTTGAGCCCGCCCTTAAAACAAGTACAAGTTTGCACTGGAGTCGTATCACGCGAGGCTCCGTCTGCGAATCCAACAAGTCCCAGGCAAATAGCCTTCCGAGGGGGAGCGTCCGATGTTTGCTAAGACTTTCTCATTTGTTGCGATGAGTGTTGCGCATTGGCCGGGCGAAGTTTAGCAGCACCTTTTTCCACTGAGACCGCTCCCGCCGAGGGCTCTCTCCCCGAGTTTCGAGTAGTAGCGAAGTGTATCTACACGCGGCCCTCGAGCTTTCTTTGATGAAGTCGCGGCTGGCCCCCCGAAACCACTAGAACCCGACTCCAAAATGTACTGCAAGCCTCGAGCATCTCGAGCAGCCTGCGTCTCCGTCAAATACAATCACAATAAATACTGATTACACTGATTACACTGACTTTCTTCTTTTATTAAAGCTAGTGGTTCATTGTGGAACCAAGTCTCGGTGATTTCCAAATCAAGATCACCGAGATCTCTGATGAGAGAAGATTAGTTCTATTAATGTGAACTAGTGTATCGGTTTTAGCACTTGTCCACGCAGGCGAACGGGGTGACACGGCTGGACAGCGAGAGATCGATCGAGGATGAAGGGAATCGGCAGTGTTGTCCCGATGTAATTAAGGTCTGCGAGGCTAAGCCGAGGGTAAAGCCCCCGCTCGCTATACCTACCAGGGAAATGATTGCGAAAGTGTATTTATACACAGGGATGAGATAGATATACTCTCTCTCGGCTAGAGTAGCTGCGGTAGGAGCGGCCGTCTAGCTCTCGCTTCCTTCCTCTAATCCAGATGTCATTAGACCGGATTACACTGCGGCAAATTAATATGGAAATTAATGCACGCACTGTTTACACTGGCACCGAGTGGAGCCTAGATTTCGCCTAGCGGGAGGAGCCAGTGCTCCCGCACAACGGCGAACCTTCTCCGGCGTGTATGAATGTTTCCGAAACTGCGTCTCCCGGGGGTTAGTGAGTTCATTTGCCCGGATGAGATTTCAACTCAAATACCCGCCCTTTGAACGGGAGATAATTATATAAACTCTCGAGGTAATAATTGTAAGCGGCTATCATTCTTCTGACGCACAGTTCTCCGACAGGTTGAGGAGCGTAAAGTATTCAGAGGCTCGAATCGCGTTTAGCCTTGAGCGACGGGTGCGGAGGTAGCTAGAGCTAGAAAAGCTGGAGGGGGAGAAAGATTAAATGATAAATTTCGAAAGCGCGACGAGGCGGCGGACACTCGAGCGCCACTTATTCGTCCACTTTGCCGGAGTCCAAAGTGGGCACCCTATGCTGGAGCATAGCATATCAACCGCGCCCTTGCACCCAGCTTTGTTTGTCCAGCCATCGAGCCGGCAACGTGAAGAGACTCGGCCCGAGCGACACCGCACCCTTACGCCCCCCGCTCTCTTCTTTCCCTTGCGGTTTCATTATTCGGATACAAAGAGCCGCTTTTCTCTGACTCACTCTCTTTGTCTGAGCCATTCTCCCACTTCCCACTCGTTGCGAGACTCATCCCCTTGGCAAGCTGCTGTTGCTCGGCGAAACCAATCCGTTTCTCGCCGGCCGCAATCGACGCTTCCGCAGCCGCGGCGCCGCGGCGTTAATTCAAGTAATTAGGGCCACGGATTCGCGGGATATATCTGCAGCCGGCGGATGTCTTTTAAGATCGCGGGTTCTGCTATTGTCGCTGGAATTCCTCGGTTCCGGGGTAACTAATGCTTGCGGGCTTATTGCGAGGTTGATATTGGCTTCATTGATTTGAGAGCACAGTAATGCGGGATTCTCTCGATTTCTCATGGATTACCGAATACTATAATTAATATTTAAAAGTGTTCTAATTTATATTCGCACTATTCACGCATTGGAAGCATATAAAAGATTCAGAATTAAACTAAGTTTTTGATAAATCACAATTCGAAATTATCAAGTACTGTTCCTTAACAAAAAGATGGAAATCCCGACATTGTTATCCGGCGGGCGAAGGTGGAAAGTCCGGCTGTCGCGGGCAGCGACCGCAGAATCCCATTCCGGCCGCGGCCAGTTGGCGTGTGTCTACCGCGCGCGGGCGGCAGATGGATTTTTTTCGGTCGCCAGCGGATCCATCTCCATTATCGATGCCCGCGTCTTCGGGGATAGGCGTGACAGCTGCCGCGCTATTTCGCCCGGGAGATTTATCATTAAGATTTATACCGGCGGTGGGCTCGCCAGCCAGCCATGCAGCCAGCCTCGAGAGCGACGCGGCGGTGCGAAAAAATTGAAAATGAATCGATGCATCGCCGATATTCGACCCAGATTCCCCCTGACACATCTCTGAGGGTGGGAGCCGATCAACTCGCCATCCGCGCGCGCATATTTAGCAGAGGAATATCAACTATAAAGTACAGAGGGCGGAGAGAGATTGAAAATGGTTAAAATCAGAGGATACAATAACGAAGATATCCACGACTCCCGGGCTCTTGGAAACTTTCGAACGAGCCCCATGAAAGCGGAGCGCGCAGCGTCCAAGTACGCCCGTGGGCCACTCCAAGCGCGCGCGCGGGGGTTTCTCCCTTTTCCGTGTTTTCGCCGCGGCAAGTGAATATTTATGAAAGATGTAAATAACGGCGTCGGCTGCCTGGCAGCCGGGGATAATTTCCCGGGGCCGAGATCCACCAGCCACTCTTGTTTACGAGACTAACCCCTTTATGTCCCCACCCCCAGCCCCCTCCTTTTCCGTCTTGTCAAGCTTGCATTAGCAATGAACCCGCGTATCATCCACTCGCCCCTCAAGCCGCATTATTTGCACTTCCTGCGGCTACTCTTTGCGGCGGCGCGTATACGCGAGGCCTCTACCGTCCGCGCGCGCGCGCGCGTTATGAATTAGTAATCAATCGGCGACCGGTTATCGCAATTAGCCGAGGGAATCGAGTGACGAGGGCGCGCGCTCCACCGCAACTCGCCCGACAGAAGCAACCGTTACACGATCACAGCGAATATTCTATAGCCTGCTCTGGTGATTGTAATGGTTGCGCAACAGGATCGCGGAATTAGATGAGAGACAGCTCGTAAATCCAGTATTTGTGAGTGGGGGAGAGAGGAAGAAGGTTGTATCGACGGGTCTTTGAGATGTATCGTCTCGGGGCAGGTAAGATAAATTCATTCATCCCCTCGGTCCAAGGGTTGGAGGCCGAGTGTTGGAGGATGCGAAGAAAAGAGAGTGGGTTTGAGGGATGGGGAGAAAGAATAAGGTTCGTAGGGGATCGAGACTGGAGGCGAGTGGTGATCCGTTGCGCGGCTCTCGAGGAGATTGCCGTTGCGCCTCCAGCACTCGGGGTCTCGCGCGTTATCAGGCCTTTGGCCCAGGGGTATGTAGCCTCGGCTGGCGGTTCACCCGCTCCCGACGCATCGGAAGCCCCGAGAACCGCGTGTACGTGGTATCCGCGCGCCAGTGTATCTGCTTCTCGCGATTGTGTGCGGAGAGAGTGGCGCGCGCCGCCGCTGCAGGTGCTGTGTGTCTGCGGATGCATTACGCTGATTGCTGGTCGCGGCCTCTCCCGAGAACAGAGCGAGGGAGGGGGGCGGAGGGGGCGCTGTGCCCCGTGGAAACCTGTGCGGCGAAAAACCAGATAAGAGAGATGGGAAACGTCTCGGCCGGCGGAAAGAGACGCGTGTTCGACGGGAGAGAGAAAGAGAGAGGGAGGGGACGGGGGTGAAGGGTTGAAGATGGAAAGCCCGGAGTTAACGCGAACGGAGAGAAGTGGCGGCGGAAAAGGGAGCAGACGGAGATGGAGAGGAGCGACGTACGGGAAGAAAAGAGAATAAGGCCTGCGCCGTTAAGTAAGTGAAGTGCCCCCTGCGCCGCCCAGCCACCCTGCCACCCTGCGCGCGGATTTTAATCCTTTAAATGAATGATCCTGACTCCTCCCACCTCGGCGCCCTTTCGAACCCTGAGATGCTCCCGCACACGACCTCGCCGTTCGAGACCGGAGACACCTTGGAACGAGGTAGGCGAACTCAAGGAAACTCATCGTCCTCGTGACTCTTTTGTCGGGGCTCTCTTTGCGCAGACGGTCCACGCTATTCAAACGACATCGAGAGACGAGAGACGGAGAGGGAGAAAAGGTCGGCAGGGATCAAGTACGCGACATGAATCGAATTATATTCTCCAAACACTGTCACTCCTCGCCGGGATTACACGGTTACTCGGAATAAATGAAAAAAAGAATACTCCAGGCATTTCCAGTGGCGATTGTTTCTCCGAGCCCGACGTAACTCGCTTTTTCTTATTTCGAGAGATCGCTGCTTTGCATCTCGCCCTTTTAACCAATTCCATTTAACATCCCTCCCGCCCGCCGTTGATTAATTCATGAGGGCATTGTAACTGATATCGACTGAATGCATTACGAGCGATAGCATTCTTTTCATCGGCCGATCTGCCAGCGGCACTCGAGCCCGGTCGGTCTCGATCGACGCTTCCCATCCAACCAGCGCCGCGCTAAAACAACATCGTCGCCGAGCGCCGAGAGTTAACGACATTTCTCGATCGACAAGCCCTCAGAGAGGATCAGGATCGCGAGAATCGCTGCGCCGCCGAGTTAAGCGGATCGAAGACGCAGCCTTCGGCGTCATGGAAAATTGAAAACGGAATGCAGGGGCTTCGCTGGCGCAGGGTTAAAACGGTAACGCGATACATTCCCGGGCGCACGTGGAGGTAAATAGAGGAGGAGGGTGTGGGAAGGCGGTGGAGGATACTCCGTCTTGTCTCCTCGCGCCTTGGCTGATCCCGTTTCGACCTAGGCGAATGCATCGGCGGCGAACTCATTATTCTTCTTGCCTGGAGCGCGCGAATAATCATCCCGGAGACTTGCCATTGTGGGGGGCGTGTGGCTGGCTGTGTCTGCCTGCCGCTGAGTGATAAACCTGCGAAGCTTGGATCATCGTTCGTTAGTGTCTAATGCGCGAGGCCACTGAAAACACCGTGTAAAACGACTCTGGTTTAGTTGATCCGATGCGATTAGTTGGAAAGAGGATTTTAGTGGAGTTTTCCTCGTAGAATGAATTCTTAAGCCAAAATAACAGAGGTTTCTTGGCCGCCAGCCATTGCGAGAGTAACGAGAGTAAATCTTGCCGGAGATCGTTAGGGCGGATCCGCCGAAGGAGACACGAGTCCGCTCGACGTCGCGGATTACAAACCGGCCGAGTAAAATATGTTATTACGAGGAGAATCGCGCTCTTCCTCCGGAGCGCGCGGATGTTGAGCCCGGGCAGCTTTGACGGGGGGAGAAATCCGAGAGCGGCCAGATAAAAAAGAGCAATCCTCCGCAGCCGGGCCGGTGTTAACTCAAGGAGGATTTTCGACGGGCAGTTAGTCCGGCTAGGATTACGAAAACTCGTTAGTCGAGGCCCTTAATACCCTTAAATGACGAACGAGCTTTCCCCCACCCACCCCCACCGCATTCACGTCAAGCAGACTATCATCCGAAACTTCATTTACATCCAATGACTTCATCCAATTGCATTCGCTCGCGCACGCACCAAACCACCCCAGATTCACACCTTGAGCGACGAACCTTCGTCCTGGCCCTGCAGGAAATTAGTCGGAAGGAAGTCGGAGAAGAGTCTGCGGTGGGAGTGGAACGTAGATGGGAGTAGATGGTAACTACTCCCCTTAAGCAGGAGGATATCGAGGTGATATAGAGGCGAGAGGAAGAAAGGCTGGCGTAGAGCTTGACGGGTGGCAGGACGGCTCTCCCCGCTCGAGACGATGGATGGAGAGAGAGAGCCCGCGGATTATATGGGCACCGTGGAAAATCGATCCTTGAATTACGGCCACATTATGACTGCGAAACTTGCTAAGGCCGCACTTTCCAGCCCCGGCGAATTAATCTGCCCGCGCGCGAAAGAAGAGGGCTGCGAGCGAGAGGGAAAATGAGCCGGAAGCCGATGATTCATTTCGAAGGAAGTGCATAGCAGCGAGAGCGAGAGCGATCGATGGGGGAGGAGAGGATTCTAGTAACGAGGAACGATCGGCGTGCCTTAGCCCGCCGATTAAGCGATCGGGCGAAACGCTGACGCGCCTCTACCATTGTCTACCCCGAATCCGTTGCTGTCACTTTGATTGCCATTACGAATTTACCCTATTTATTCTCTCTCACTTCGACCCTTCTTCCCCCTCGGGGCTCACTTCTCATTATAATGACACCCATATATCATAATCCACCATATAAATATCTTTCAAAACCTCAAAAAGATAGAACTCCTCTCTACTCTGTACAACTTGGCAGACACACTCTAATCGATTTAATCAGCCAACCACAGTGTACTGACGAGAGGATGCTTTCCTGTTCCAGCCAATCGGCATGCACCTGAAGAAGTACGAGTGGGTGGGCGCGCCGGATCGCGGCGACTGCTCGCTCTGGGTGCGATCGGCCGCCCTCGAGTTCGACGACGGTCTCTGGCAGTGCCAAGTGACCGCCAGCGATTTCACCACCCAGGACGCCCTGGCATCCGAGCCCGCGCGACTCGTCGTTCGAGGTAAACTTTCTAATTTAATAAGTCTCCCACGCTTATTAAGCCCGAGTGCTCCCTCTAATGCGATTAATTCTAAAACACCGGCCGCGGCTCCACCGAAACCGGTAACGCGCTGCTCCACTTGCACGTTCCAAGTAATCGTCCTTACTTGGAACGTTCGCCCTTTGGGAGTGAACTTTTACCCGGGAGATTCCAATGCGCGTTATTTTGGATTATTGTTTTTTGGAATATTAGTCGGCGAGTGGTTATGATTCATTGGCCGCGCGGTAATAAGATATGTAATTGTGAATTGAATATTCGGAAGGCGAACAAGCAAGTGGTATTTCGATGCTAGCGTAATAGGCGATTTCGAATGATACGTGGAGAAGTTTTAATGGTCCGGATATGATATTTCGCGGGTACCAATGTCCGCTGGTGTTTGGAATAATTTTCTCCGGACGTCGGAGAAGAATGCCGGGAATGTCGGCTATCCGAGGGCCAGCAAAGGTTCATCGTTTATCGATAAAACCGCTCAATTGGCCGAGCGGGCCGGCGCGCCGGCCCATTCGAATCCAATTGTACACGCAGATTTCGCCGGATAATTCTTCCGCGCGGAATAGCTTTTTAATAGTCGACACTCCGGATCCGCGGACAGAGGTCGAATCGGCCGAGAGAGGACTCGCGTTCCCTCAGCCTCCAATGCTCTTCTCTCCTTTTACATTTCAAACTATAATGAACGCCTAAATCTCTCGGCCTATTATACCTCTACTCCAAGCTTTTCCATTATCGCGCGCCGTAGAATGGAGCTTTCGACTAATCCCACTTCCCGGTGAACTATCGCCAACGAATACCACTCGCCCCCGACTCGCATTTTAAAAGGACAACAAGCGCACAAGCATCTGTCACTAGTCCCCGACAAACAAACCAGCCCTTTTTCTCCACCGCGCGCGAAGGAAAGTCTCCAGTACTCCGTGGAAGCTTTAAAAGCTCGTTAAATAGCCGACTTTCTTCCGCGGGCGATTGTACGATCAATGAAAAGACTCTCCTCGCTCTTGCGAAAGCAGCAATTGTACCGGGCGGGCCGCGGTGCTGGAGAACAGTTTTGGAATGGCCTCTCTGTGCGCGCCTGTCGGGGCCGAGGGTTTTGGCGAGCGACGAGCCGGCCCCTCCTCGGTTAGATCGGAGATAGAGGAATAAAGGGGGTCAAGCGTTATCGCAATGCCGAGTTAATGGGCGGCGGCGCGCTGGTATTAATCGAGAGTAATTCCTGGTGGCAGTGAGCCCTCAGCGTCCGCAGATAGAGTACGCCGACCGTCTACTTCAGCCCGGCGGCAACGTGACAGCACGAGCAGGTGAGATCGCTACCCTCACTTGCAGAGCGCGCTATGGGAATCCACCGCCTCTAATTAAATGGTTGGTAATTGTTGCACGTAGATTCCGTACTTGCTTAACTCGTGCGGTGCGGCCCTCGACTCTGCGCCCTTTCCACTTCATTCGACGATTCCCTCCGCAGTAACAGCCAGTTGGAGTTGTCGAATTCCGAATTGAAGGGTAGTTTTTCTGGGGAGAGAGAAATTGTGGTTTTTAGTATTGAGAATAGCTGGAGAGGATTTCTGGAGACGAAGGACTGTTCGATTTGTAAGTGGCGCCGGGTGGAAGAGGATGGAAAGGCGGAAGGTGTCGGGAAAAATCTGGGCTTCCGGCGGAGGCGGAGGCGGAGGCGGCGGGTCTCTCTAATTGCTTGGAATTTGTACACGACTCGATTTGCCGATTCGATATCGGTTATCCGTCTCGCGCCGCTTGACGCCTATTCCCCGACACTCTCCGCTCGGAAGGGTTCGATCGGCTCCCGCTCCGCCGGCTACAGGATTGAATTAAATCGCATCGAGGAGTTGGAATAGCCTTTTAGAGCTCCTCGTCGCCTTAACACCGCGGGATAGACGGCGCCGAGGCGCTGACGCTCGGGATCACCGAGGATTCATTTATTCCTCGGGACACAAGTCCAGTCACATCTTTCTAGGAAAAATTGCTGCCTAATTAAAAATTGCAGAATTAATGAAATATCGATTATTCTTCGAGAAACGATTCATAATCAAGCTAGATTTTGCATAATTAATGAAAGTATAACTAGGACTTCTTCGGCGAATGTTCCCAGGCCCATAATTATCGCGAGACGCGCAATCAATTCTCGAGCAAGGATTCCTTTACGCGCCACACTTAACAGGATGCACTCCCGCCGCGGTGCGCATTATAGCGGCGCCCGTTTTTCAAAGGTAACGCGATTAGCCCGTAATTGTTTCGAATCGATTCCCCTCTGTGAGAGGGCGTTCGCCGATTTAATCTCCTCTCCTCGCCGGGAGTGCTCGGGCGCTTGCGGCGTCTTTCGCAGCGCGCCAATCCGCCCTCGCAGTAATTACTCGGAATTCGCAATGGAATCTCGGGCGATCGGCGATCGGCTATTGAGCGTGTCCTCGAGGAGCATCGCCGCGGCAGATTTTCTCCTCGGTCAATTGAAAAAGAGAGTTGATTTCTTCCTGAGAGATTTCGAGGGAGGTTTGATTATTCAAGGGGGCGATGGGCGTCGCGGTGGACCAACATTATTCGGCTGATAGGAAAACGTTCAACTACCAAAACTCGAGGAAGATCCGATGAGAGGTCGGGGCTTCCGCGTTCTCTTACTCGATGCATCGCCGATCTTGTTGATTCTGGCGCGGCCGCGGCCCCCATGAATAATCATGACCCAATCCGCATCATCCGCATCGCGTCTAGACGAAGTTAAGGGCGCGCGCGCTCTGGCCTTCCGCTTCCTATCGGCCGAGAGCAGCCAGCCCGCCACCCGGAACGCAATAACAAACGCATAACAAAGCCCGCGCGCTCTCGCCGCAACGCTTTTTGCATATCCGCGTATCGCAATATTAAATACGAATCCAAGAGCAGAACCTTACACAATCGAACAGTCGCGTCGAGTGGGATCTGACCTAAGAATTAGTCTCGAGTTGGCGATCTTGATAGACGAAAATATATAATGAAAGCAAGAGGAGGGAGGGAGAGGAGAGGTCGATGGAGCTAAATATGGGGTGAAACCGCGGTGGAAAGGGTCGCCAGTGGGATGAGGGTTGGGCGCAGAGTTGCTCGAGAGAGTGGCCATTGGAAATGCAAATCTGGGGGGTTAAATGCGCGCAGGTACGTGGGCGAGACCGAGGTGAGGACACTCATGCCTCAGGTAAACTCGACGGAGGTGGATAATCCCCGCACTTGGTCTACCTCGAGCGTCTGCGAGATTATGGCCGAGCGCTCACGCTACGGACAACCGATTAGGTGTGTCGCCATCCACCCGGCCTACGCCAATCCCAGCATGTCATCCAGCATGGAAGTGAGATTCGACGTGCGATGTGAGTACATAACAATTTTCTTAACAATCTTCCATCGCCCACCACACACGTCCCACTCTAATTCCACCCTGCCAGTGGCTCCGCACGCGTCCACACGCCCCCTGATTTGCCACTCGGCCACCAATTCGCGTCAGGCTCTCGCAAACTTTTCGAATAAATTTCAACTTACCCTCGGCCAGATTCAGCCAATCTCCTCACACTTTACGCTTAGTTAAAGCTTAAACCTATCGCCCCTCGCAGTGGCACAGTTCAAATATAGAGTTATAGTTAATTCGAATTAATTCCTCGCTTTCGCGTTTTCCTTTATTACATTCGCTGTAAATACCGAAGGCTGTCCCGTGCGCCTATAAGCGCGCGTGGCTTTCTACGAGTGGCTGTTATATCGGACAAACGAGCATTTACAGTTCCACGAGCATCGGTCGCTTACTAATAACGTCTGCGTACCGAGCTCGAACAAGGGGGGGGGGTTTGATCGATCAACAATCGATGAACGTAATATCACGAGGCTAACTCTATTAGGCCGCGGCGAGATCGGCTTGAACTTTCGGAATCGGCTTATCGGCGGTTTCCGCCGCGGCGGAGTTAATATCGACATTAATCCGCGGGGCTTTTTGGCCGGGCGAACGCCAGCCGCCGGTACAATAGGCCGATCAGCCCTGAAAACGGCCAACACGCCGCTCTCGCGATATCGCCACCCTCTGCATACAGCGGATTTTTCCACCCTCTCTGACAGTCCGGCTATAATGGAACACGTTCGGATCGCCTCGGTCGACGGAGAGAAATTAAGCGGGCAAGAATGACTGCTGGCGACAGTGGACTCTCTTTAGTCAGCCCCATGGATTGTAGTCAATAAAGAATATATTCACTGTTTAAAACAGAAAAGGTTGTGGTCTTTTGATTAGTATTAATTAAATGCATTCGCCTAGTACTAGTAAGCCCACTAACTCACCCGCATATAGAGATATCACGCCAGCCCATCAATCTTCCTCAAATCAGAGCGAGCCGACATGTCCTGCTGCTGTTGGACCTTATCGACAATTCGAATTGGGCGCGCGCGGCACAGCCGCCAATTTTCGGGCTTTTACTCTTTTTTCGGTGGCCGGGATTTTTTGTCCGTCGTACCCTCGGGGAGTTGGCCGGCCGGTCAACGATGACCGATGACCGGGCATCGATTAACCCGGCAAAACCCGACACCCCTGCGTCACCAGCTCCGCAGCGCCGGCTATTGCTTCGCAGGCTGGTTATAACGAACCTTAATAATCCTGTTACTCTACAAGTCATTGGGATAGCTGATCCGGGGTTGGTTAGACGCGCGGCTTTCTCTCGCCGAGTTTTGCAATCATTTCCCACTAATGGGAGTTGTCGCGCTGTGGTGTGTGGGAATTCCGGCGATGCCGGTTGCACAGAGGGAGAGACCGGTCGCCGTAAACGCAAATCGTTTTCCGCTTCATTTCCGAGTTTAATGAGCATGGCAATCGTCGCCAGCCTCGTGCCTGTTCCTCCCGTGGGTCTGGAATACGATGCGATTCCTTCGGGGCCCGGTTCGCACTCGACGCGTAGACGCGATGTACAGGGTGGGTCGGAGATGAGCAGTCCTTTAGACAATAGGGACATTTTCACATTCGTGGAGAAGCCAAGGAGGAGAACAAGAAATTTTGTTCGAGTTTTTAAAAATTCAGTTGGCGTAGTCAAGGAGAACATTTGATGTCTAATTGAACTAATGCAAATGAGTGTCTGAGGGAGTTGGCCAGGATGTTTTTGGTCTGCCGTGTATATCCAAGCGGAAAGTTGATGTAGCAGGTCTGGTGTGCGGAGGTGCGTATTGATTACAGGCATTAGCCGAGCGAGACTTTTCACTGGGAATTGAAAAGTTCGCCTCAAAGCACGAATGTATATTCCAGGCGAATGCAACTCTGCGATCGGAGTACCCTTGGGATGAGTGGGCGCGCGTGCGCTTCCAGCGAAGCTTTGCCCTCAGGATCGTCTCGTCGCTTTCCTCCCAGCTTCCTTCGAAACTCTGCCTTTACTACCCGCACTTGCCACATGCAGCTCTCGCACTATAACCAATGTGCAATCGGCGCACAGTGCAAATCCCGTTCTACACGGCAAAGTTTAAAATCAGCAATTCTTTATCAACGCTTAATCCACCGCGTCGAGTCTCCACCTGAACAAGTCTACTTCGCATCAGCGACTTGGCTCGGCCGTCAACGAAATCAGGTATCAGGCCGGAGCTGGAAGCCCGAGGAAATAAGAGGGCTCGATTAACGCGACTAACGAAGGCAGAAGAGCTGGAAGCCCGAGGAGGAAGAGCAAGTGGCGAGTGGTCGGTTCACTGCCGTGAAAACTTCATTCTCCATTCGTCTGTCGCGCCATTCAAGCCCCTGCCGGATGAAGTCACCGCGCGCGCTGCAAAATCGAGGAGTTGCCGTAATTGGCTTAAATTTAAATGGCCTCCCGACCGTTTAATTGGGTCGCCAGGGCACACCGGTGGCCGCGCGCGCGCTCGCGCTTTTTTTTGCCGCGCATTGTCCCGCCCGGGCGGAAAGTTTACGTGCGCTGAATCCGATTCCCGACGCCCACGCCGGCCCTTCAATTCGACGCTAATGAATCTATTTTGATATCGACATCCCCCGAGCCCCCGCCCTCTCCCTCCCCCACTCTCTAGCCTCCCCACAGATGCCGGCTAATCGAATATTCATGAAGCATTGTTTCCAGCGAAACTCAAACAAACGGAAAGCTTGGTGCGCTTCTACTCAATTTATTGAAATTAACCAAACCGGCCGCGCTCCAATCATCGCAGCCCTCAAAACGCGCGACTAATTCTAATTCTAACCGAATGCAACACCTCACATCCCAACAGACATACATTTTCCATCACTCAACTCGGCTCTAATTGCTTTCGAGAAATCCCAGTGGCTTCTAACTTCCTCCAACTCGTTCCACAGCGCGTCTACTTGACACTAGTGAAATCAGTGCGTGTCACTCTCCACCAGCACATCCCTTAAAGACCCTGCTAATTCCGCAGGATCAAAGACCGAATTCCCGAGTGCGCCAGAAAAAAAAATAAGTGGCCGGCATTCGGCGAGCATAGGAGCGCTGGTTGCAGGTTGCTGTTGCCAGCGGGGAAAAGTCGCTCTCGAATAAAGTTACTCGGGCGGACAAGCTCGATGTGCAGGAAGAGGTGGTGTGCGCGAAACGCGAGGGTTCCTGCACCAACCCCACACTCACTCACTCACACAGAGAGACAGAGAGAGAAGCAGCTAGGTGGAAAGGGTGGACGGGGGAGTGGCCGGGAGAAATTGTGAATGGGTCAGCGGGTGTTCGTTCGCGCGTATTTTGAATTCATTGTTACGTGAAATGAACAGCTGCGCAAGCTGTATAGCCGCGGCCAGCGGTCACAGCAGAAACGATTCGATTCTGGCCGCGCCGCCGGCCCACTTTTTCTACTTCCGTCCCCGGCAATGCGCAACCTTCCAAAGCTCCACTTTTTCTTTGCGGCTCGCACACCCCGTGCAAAGGCTTGCCGGGTATATATTGTGCTGTATCGGACGACAAAGAGTCCACGGTGCTAACTATTTCTTTAAACAATGGCAGCTGGTATGCATATGTTGTTTTGGGGTAGAACAAAGATCGTGCGGAATTCATAAAGGGTCGTTGATTCCTTGCAAAATATTAGTTATCGAATTATGAAAAATTCGAAAAAAATGTCAAGCTCCTCAGTTCCTCATAATCCTGCAGTCTCCGCATAAAAATAAATATTCTCCAACAAATCTCTAATACCGAGACAGAACTCTGACCTCTCACGTACAAAACCAAGCTGAGCCCGCACCACACACGCTTTACAATCCGCAGTAAGCCGTAAGAGACGTGCGTATCGTCTTTCCAGCCTGCTTTCTTCACCACCAACACCGGCGACGTCACTTGACTCCGGCGCCAAGTAAAATGGGATTACGTAACGCATTTTAATAGATCCCGACAAAGGCGCTTGTGTTCTCTTTGCCGCTGGCCAACACGGCTCCTTTCTTTCCTTCTTTTTCTCTCTATTTGCGACTGGAGTGAGCGCGCGCGCGCGCGCATTAACGTGCCGTGGTAATTAAAGCCAGACGAGAGGGCGAGAGTGACGGCGACAGTGGCCAGTAGAGAGTAAATGAGAGAGAGAGAGCGGCAGGAGACTGCGTAACAGAACTGGCGAGCTGTTTGATCTCGCGACACGGTAGAGGCGATCCAGTAACGGCCGAACGACAAGAGATAAATTAATTGTGCGACCGAGTTACCCCGTTCCCCGGTTTCGAGTCGGTGAAAGCGAGCTGCTGAAAGGGCGCCGATGTGCGAGGAGAGAAATCGTCCCAGGGTTAACAGCTTCCGCGTCTATTTTCGCAACGACGCGTATTTGAATGCTCGAAATGATTAGCCCTCGAGGCAGCCGTTACAATTGCTCGAAATATGTTGAGTATTTTTATTATCCTGGGACGCGAATGGACCTCGTGGACAAATGTACTCGGACACAATGGAATTCCGCGCGGAATTAATCATTTGCATTGTGTCTGTCTACCTTACACCGATCACGCGACAGAGTTTAAAAAATAAACGAGTAACCGATTGAATTGGACGACACAGCTTCTCCCCATTCAGCGACAGCGCGTTCATCGAAGCAAAAAACTAGGATGGGGCCATTGAGCGGGCGCGTTATAAGCGCATTCGATATAAATCGTGCGAGAATTGTGAATACTTGAAAACCTTTTCGACGGCGTCCGCGGCATCGGTGAAAGATTAAATCAACGCAGGGACGCGCGCTCGCAACGTGATCGCGAATTATCAGGACAAAACCGATCGCGGCCCCATTGACCGGGATATTATTCCGTGATATCATTCTCCCGTTCGATTTCATTCCCCGCGGGAATACCTCGCTCCTGAAAAGGAGCGCGCGCGCGCGCGCGGATGATCGAGCGCTTATTATAACAAATGACCCGGGGAGGGAGGGAAATAATTAGTGTTGTTTCTTTTTAAGCCACTCTCCCCCCCGAGACCATTGGTTACCGGGGAGAGTGGAATAAATCAGGTTGCCGCTTCCCTCGTGGCTAGAAAGGTACAAATTAAGGCACTGCCGCGTGGCCGCTAATTCAATTTTTTACGCGAATAATGCCGGACTTTTCCACGGTGATCTATTACTTCCTCCGCGCCTCGGTTAATGACCGATACTATTTTCCGACTTTCAACAGGCGTCGATTATTCAAAGATCGATCAGAAATCGGGCGCTATTAATTTCACTCGAGTCTCGCGCACACTTGATTCGCTGATATTGCCAGTCACTCGTCCCCGAACTTTCCCTTTAATTACACGCTCATTAAGGCGCGGAGATTTAATTTGAAAACTTGGCGGTTGCAGCCGCAGCCTCTTTCTCTCGCGGAATGTTTATCTTGCGGGGTGGGTTATGCCTCGAGTAAAAGCGGAGGCGCGCGGGATAGTTGCCATTCGCGAGTTCGATTTACATTAAATCCGGCCGAGTCCCGGCGCTGCGTCCGGAAGAATCCTGCTGAGAGGAAACTTTTATACCCGCGGGAGAGAGAGAGAGAGGGGGGGGAGAGAATGAATCTGCCGGTCCTTTGCTCCCGACTGGATGCAATTAAAGAAGCACAATTAAAATCTCGCTGACTTAAAAGCGACGATGCTGCGCCCGAGAGGACGGCCGAGAGGAGAGAAAGAAAAGAAAGTCCCCGTGAAAAACAGAGCCGCAACACAGAGGCTAGCGGCGCTTTCGACCGTCAAATGTAGAGGTCCCTCAGTCTCTCGCCGTCCTTAATTTCACTCGCGAAATTGAATGTAAAGCGTCCACTGTTCGCCCGCCGGCCGGCTTTCTGCCCGAGTGGACCATTATTCCAAGCCTTTCCCGCTGTTTACCGTAACCGGCCGGCAGCGTACAATTCCAACTCGCCGGATTGCCGCTTAACCGACAAAGACAACAACTCTCCGCCTAATAAACCAACGAAAGATTGAGGGAATTGATCGTCGTCCAGATGCGCCGCAGACCCGATTGGTCGGAGTCCCCGCGGGCCAGCTGGAGGAAGGCCGGGACCAGTTGGAGATCCGGTGCCTGGCGGACGCCAATCCGCCGGCCGCCATCCTCTGGAGGAAGACCAAGAGCCAGGAGATCGCGGAGGTCGCTAGTATCGGTGAAGCGCTCATATACTCGCCGATCCACAGGAACCACGCGGCGGTTTATATCTGCGAGGCCTCCAACACCGAGGGCGAGAGCAGTCCCGTTTCCGTCAAGGTCTCGGTTAATTGTGAGTTTCCCACTTTCCCATGAAAATTTGAACCTTTGTACTCACAAAGATCGTCATTGTTCTCTCTAGATCCGCCGAGCATCAGTTCAGTGGGTCCCGATCGTTTAACGACGGCGCTGCTTTACTCCGGCGCTTCTTTCGAGTGCCACGCAGACGCAATGCCACCGGCCACGTACAGGTGAGTGTGTTTGATCGACCACGATTATCTGTAATCGGCTCGAGGGGCCTCGATTGCCTAGAAGATTGGGGGTAAATGATGCCGCGGAGGCTAAAGATTGAGGGAAGGATCGGTGCAGTGGGGATGGTTGGGAATTGAATTTGGCAGATAGTAGAGTGGAGGGTGAGTGGTTGTGGGTGTATGCAGGTGGGCCCAGGTCTTCACGGACGGTCGGATGCCATTGGAATGCGGGACGGGCAACCGATTGATCCTGACGAACGTGACGTACGAGCAACAGGGTCAATACATATGTCTCGCCTCGAACAAGATCAATGGGAACGTCCGGGAAGTTAAAAGCGACCCCGTGTCTCTCCAAGTGGTCGGCGCGCCGAGGGTAAGTGTCTCCCGAAAGCGCCCGCTCGCCGCCAGCCGAGAAAGCCGGTAAAACTTTCCGAGGAAATCGAGTTACTCACCCGAATCCCGGCAACCAGGAATTCCAAAGCATTTTCCAGCGTCTACCGTTTTCTACCGCCCGGATGAATCGTCGCCCTAGAGTGAAGGAAGGCGGAAAACGCTTCGTAGTGAATAGTCCTCGCGCTCGCCTCTCAAAAGTGCGTCGGTTCCTTTGGGGTGATTTCCTCGCGAGCTCGCGCCACTAAAGATTAGCGCTCGACAGTGAAATTAATCTATCGGTACACGAGTGATTTGCGAGCAATGTGTAGATTGGCCTTTGAGCGCTTAAGATAGCCAATGAAATCTAATTGCTTTGGCAATTAATTGTGGCCGGGCGAGAGCCGCGCGTGGCTGCGGGGGTAAGAGGTCATCGAGGGGGGCAGAGCAGCAGCGAGCGGCCGCTCGACCCGATTCGATTTCGCCATAGGAGAACTTAACCCGGCCCAGCAGTCATGCAAAGCGTTTCGATTTTCACTTCATTTAATATCCAAGCGGGGCTCGCGAGCCACCGAATCCCCGGGATTGCAACCGATATATTCCGTTGATGAAATTTGAGTGGAGCTTCGCTCGATTCGGCCGTTGCGTGTTTCCCTCGTCAATCTCGCGTTCGCGTGAAAATGCCTAGTGGTCATTGCACGATTTAATAGAAATAGAAGCTCTCCACCGAGATCCGGTGTTTAGCAGTCGGCGAGTCAAAAATCATTTGCACTCCTCTGACGCAACGCGGCTCCAATGCCGAGGGGCACCGGCAATAATCAGGAAGCGCTCAATCACGGCTTGTTAATTAATAAAGTTACGCGCTCGCGTTTCGGACGCATCTGCCCGAAATTCGAATGCTCGACGTGCGCTATCGCGCGACGGCGATCGCGATGAAAAGTGCGCGTACATTGCTCGCACTGCTCGCACTGCGGCCGCGATACGATCTTAACAGTCGGCAGAGCGAGAATTTCACCAACGATCCAACCCGCGATAATAATCGCCGGCGTATCGCGAGCCGAAAATCGCCGTTTGAAAAGCAGCCGAATTTACGGATACTACTCTCCCCGGGCGATAAACCAGCGAGAGAAAAGCTCTCCAAAGTCCGAATAAAGTGCCAAGCGATTCGAGCCCCCTTTATTCATATCGAAAGAGTTGCCGGGCGATTTGCGCCCGACTGTCCTGCGAGGAAGTTTAACCCGATGGACGAGGGCTCGCTATCGCAAACGCCAGGGGGAGAGTTGGCCGGGTAACTGGAGCGAGAGAGGAAGCGGGCCGATTAGCCGCTGACCGGAGATCTGTCGCAGGTGGTGAAACCAACCATCACGGAGAAGTTCGTCGTGGTGACGACCGAAGGAAGCCCCGCCAGATTGGAGATCAGACTCTGCTCGGACCCGAAACCGCGACTGGTCGCTTGGGAGTGGGGCAGCACACGACTTCACGCTGGTTAGACCTTTCGGCTTATCTACCTTCAATCAGGCGTTTCTTTAAAACGCCGCTTCAAAGATGCAGACCTCATTTCTCACTTTGTTATTCCGAAGAGTCGTGTCGAGGAGGCGCCTTTCCACGTGTTTTCCACGCTTCACTCGCTTTCTCGCATTGAGTAACAGCGTGGCGTTTGATTCGCGAAAATCGGAACGCGCGCTTCGTTATCTGGCGCGCGCGCTAATTGGCAGGGCCTTGTCACCGAGAGTAAAGCACTCGCTAATGATTCTTTTCTTTCACGCGTGTCCACGCCACCGCGACGTCTATACCAGCTTTCGTCTCTTTTTCGTGGCAGAGCGAAGGTACGGGATGCAAAGTCTACCACTGAGCTGAGAAACTCTGCTTATAAAGCGCGAATGCTGGAAAGGAAAGCGAGTGAAAACCGTTCAGAGTATAACTGGTGACTTGACTGCAGGTGAAGTGTTGGAGCCGCGCTACCGTGCTCTGGATTTGGAGCCACTGGCCCTGGAAGACTGTTACAACGCCATTTTGGAGCTGACGAGCACCGTCAAGGAGGACCAGCGGCTCTACCACGTGATCGTCGAGAACGATCGCGGCAGCGATCGGCGGGTGCTGATGCTCAGAGTCGACGAACCCGGACAGGTGTGATTTCCATTCGATCTTTAATCGCACGAGTAATTCATTAGACCTATAACTACCAATTTAATCGAAATTGGGACAAAATCTCGCTCGCTCGTATGAGACCACTGCCTTTTCCCCAGATTCCACTCGTTATCGGTGCCGTGGCAGGCTTTACGGTCCTCTCGGTCCTGGTGATGGGATTCGTTTGTTTCCTGCGCTCGGATAGATGCTGCGTCGCCAGAAACACGGTGCCCGCTCTCCAGCAAGTGCATTGGTAAGCACGCGATATTGGAGGATTCAGTGATTCCTCGAAAAGCAGAAGAGCCTCCACTAGAATCCTCGGTTTCCTCGATATTGACTTTGACATGACGCAGAAGCAGAGTCATCGCGTGAAATCTGTAGAAATACGAAGTTAGGTGTATGACGATCGAAACTATGTGTTCGCAGCACGAAAGCCTCGAACACGATGATCGAGGACCCTCGGCTGACCGTGGACACGATGGAGCGCGCGAGCCAGCAGTTCGTCTCGGAGAAGCGTCCGAATCACGTACTAAAGCCCGTCCCGTCTCAACAGTACCCGCAGGAGTGCTACCAGCACGAGGCGCAGCAGCAGCACTACCAGAGGCATCACCACCACCACCACGGGCCACAGTACGCGATGCAGGTCAGATAAGTTCATGAAAAGACAGAAACTATGCTCACACCTAGAAGTAGAGAAGTACCCTCGCTGAGCGACGGTTACCATAGCCCCCTGGGATTGCGTTACCCCCTGACTCCCCCTCTTCATTCTTTCACTACGAGAACCAGCCCCCTACACTTGCCCCTCGGCGAGCGAGCGGCGATCACTCCCCGAAATTGCACGAAAGGTTCAGCACGCGAGTCTCTTGCCTCCGACTTTTATTACCCCCGATCGCCGCTTGTCGATGTTAACCCTGGAGCCTCGAGTACTAGTAGTAGGAGTCGCGCGAGGCCCGAGCTCAGACGCTCAAGTAGTACGAGACGTAACAGGTCAGACGCGAGTGCGCCAGTAGTATAGGAAGACAGACACGAGTCAAATCGGCGTGGATTTGGCTGATCGCGTAGTGTAGTGCTCGAGTGCCAAGGGTTAACAGCGAGGATCGCCAAAGCGAGGAAGCTCCGCCAGACAATTACCAAGCTGCCACTGTACAAATCACTCTCACGCATAGACCTCCGAGTAAGCACCGTGACAGCCAAGAAAGCGCAGTAATTAGAAGGGCCTTTGGCATGCCGGCTCGTTTTCCTCGGCGTTCGCTTCTCTTTCCGGTGTAATAACAGCGCGGCCACTTGCTGGCAACGGTTCAATTGACCCATCAGCGCGGGGAACCCTCTGCAGGAGGTTGCGCGTCGGTCCTGCGATAGTCGGATGTTAATTGACGAGGACGCTACGTAGCGTGTTGCTTGCGTGTTGCGGTCCAGAGCTATCGACGAGCACCGTCGACTTGGTTCCCTATGTATTGCGACGATCATGTAAAAGTATTGCCCGTGATCGATGATCCTTCGAGTGCGATGTAGCGCGCGTCCAACCTGTGACCAATGTTTAAATGTATATTTATCTGTACATACACGTGGAGTGTCTGTCACGATGAATCGCCGCACTCCGCACACGGCTATATCCTTCGACGCTCTTCTCTCCGTTATTCTGTCCGTGGCACGATTTCTCACGAGGTAAAGAGACAGCTTCCGCCCGCGCTCGCGCGCCCCAGAGAGATTCGGCATTTGCGAGAAGTGTACCTGCCACTTTTAGGATTAAACTGCGATGTCCCCGCTCTGGCGGGGATAAGCTCCGGGTGTGAAATAGGGTCACGGTGGCGAGATGGCCAATGCCGAGTTGCACAAGTATTGACCAGCCCGCTCCACCCTTCTGCTCCGATCGAGATAGTCATTTGAGTGATTTATGCGCTCGCCTGGGTGCATTACGCATGCATTTGGTTGCATCTACCATCTCCAACATCCACCCACCCCCAACCCCCCCTTACGCCCGATTACTGCAAGCTGCCCACCACTGCATTGTAGCCAATTTAATTTAGAGTAATGTACATAGTTACCGAACGCAATTAGCCGCGCCACTATTTCTTCCGGGAGGAGCGAGAGCGGACTCGCGCGGAAAAAATAGGCTCGTGAGTGTGTTGGTTGCGGTGCAGCCAGTCCGAGCATCGCGCGCCAACGAGCTCGTGTTCGCCGTGCGATTTATGCGGCTTTAAAGATGTCCGATTTTTCATTGATCCTCTCGAACAGCGAACCGCCCACTAATGGCACGTGTTAGCCCTCTTAATGTCAGTCGATGTTTCCTCGCCAAAGTCCATCCGCCGCAAAAGTTGGTGTCGCCTTTCAACAAACCTTCCCTCACACTGCCCGTTTCGACTCCGTCGCACCAATCCAACGATCGGAGGAGAGCAATTCGATAGTACTAAATTCGGCCAACTCTTATGCCCCAAAACTGGCGTGGGAGTTTGGGAGCGCGACAATGGTAAGTCGATTGACAATAAAAGTGTTAATCACTGGGAGTCCGGTTCACTCTTCAATGAATCTCGACTCTCGCACTCACGAGCACGCTCTCACCAATTCTCCCCGGCAAATCTCCACCTCACCCGAAACAACTAAAGACTTGGTATAACCGTTTAGTAATAATCGAGATTTCAGTGAAAGTATTGTTCCACACTGGCTACTGTTGTATAGTCCGTTTGCCCGAGATTGCACGCACAGCGTGCCATGGAAATGGCTTCTGGCGCCAGGAGGCAATTTAATCAAAAAGACTGTACCCGATTGACTGAGGCAATCAAAAGAAAAGAAATCAAGCATTCTCCAATCCCGCCCAAGATTTCCCTTGCCCGCTGTGCGATATAAAGGGCGCTACGTTCATTTGTACATATTGCATTACCATTGGTTTGTATCAATTGAAGGCTGTTCCTCGCCACGCGTAATTTCTACATCATATACATAAGCCTATATATATTTAAATACATATATATATATATACACACACAAATATATACCTATAAATATAGATATATAGATATTCCATATACAAATACATATATATATATATCTATATATATACGCAGATAATTGAGAATACAATGTACTTAAACGTGTTCGTTCCACCAACGAAAGTCTATAGAGCGAAGCAGCGCCTCCCAGCGCGGCGCACTTGTTTTATAATTGAATGTTTATTAGGCCTATCCGTCTACGTTGTACCGTAACATAGTTTATTCCGATCGAAAGTTTTCTCCACGCCGAAGGACACTCACTCACTGCCAAGCATAGACGGACTTACGATTTAATTGTAGTGCGGCAATAATCGAGGGTTTAAAAACGAGTGGCGCGGACGGCGCATGCGCACGCCAAACTTATTCTCGAAGCCTTTGAGTGCTCTGCTGTGTACGAAGGTGTCATTAAAGAATAATCATACTCACCCACTGCATCCGTTTGTTGAAACGTCCCCGCATTGCATCTCCCGCTTCTCCCACCGGATAAATCAATCATCGATCCCGCACTGCACTCACCATCGATTCCGATTGGCCGACTGTACATAACACACGTTCTTGACACGTAAGGTTCACGATGGCTGAATACCTTCGGAACCACGCACTCGGTAGGACTTTGTCCCAGTCACACGCACAATGAGAGAGAGACGCGGTCTCTTGCTTCCCTTCCCGCCAGATTCCCCCGTCCGGCGAGTTGCCTGTAACAGAACACGTGAGAGTATGTAGAACACAGTAGAGATAGCGACGTTCCTGTGCTTTTTCCCTTTGTTTGAAGAAGGGGCCAAGAGTGGCACCAGAGACTTTAGCTCCCGTAGAGTTTCCTGTAAAGAGGATCTGATGATGCGAGATGATCGGTAAGATGGAACTCACGGCATTGTGCAGGGGGAGCAGCTGTTTCTGAAACCCGATCGCTTAGCCACCCTGAAGCCCCACTGCAAGATCGACAAGCCGCCGCAGTACACGACCTTCAAGCCAAGCTCGAACAACTGAAGATCGCACCCATCACGACGAGTATAATTCACTATTTTATTACGCGCCATTTTCGGCGTGTCCCTCGCCAACACTACCGCACCGCCACCTCGAGACCCTCGAGAGCAAGCCGGTCTCTGATTGGAGGAGGCCGACGACGCACTCTGGCGGCGGAACGAACAACCAACTTCACAGCTACTTTACCGATGGTCGCTCAAGCGCGGTCGGTAAAGTCGCACGCGCTCAAGGAAAAGAGCCTCAGAGCCCAGGGGCAAGGAGCCACGAGGTTATTATACTGCCAGTACGAGGAAACAAAGAAACTGCCGTGTGAAAAGGTCCGCCGACAGTGCGGAGGAGAATTAGTGTATACATAGAGATAGATAGCGTCAAGGCGACTTCGATTGAACTTGTAAATCGTTGCGCAAGTTAAGCGACGGCGTTTCGAGCTGTTCTGTATACTGCGACTTGCGAAGGAGAGTTATTATGAAATGTGCAGGATATGCCGTCGATTGAATTGAACTGCCATTGACTTTGATCGAAGCGAACCTCCGTCTTCTATTGCTGCCCGCTTGTATCACTGCCGGCGCGTCATTCCGTCAGGAAGATATCTGAGAAAGCTATATCTGCCAGCTTAGAGCGAATCAAAATTAAAAAACCGAACTGGTGTGATATTAATCAAACTGAGAATAATATACCCTGCGAACTGGAAGGCCGAGCTTCGGAAAATGTATTTACAAACGACGCGAGAGAGGTGAATTAAGTCATTGGTTTTGTCAGTGGCGTCCGAAATAGAGGTCAAAGACTCACTTTTTCGTTCCTCGCTATTCGTCTGTTTGGTTATCGAGCAATATCAAATGTAGACATTTTTATTGATAAATCCCGATGCGTTTCCTGTCTCTATTTCGGTTCGAACGGGACTCTTGTCCGAGTATGTGTTGTATATCTGTCACCTTCGCATTTAGGTCCTGGATCGAGAGTCATGTACTATATCAAAACAATTTATCGTACATGTCAATATCGATGTAACGTGTACATAAAAATTCTCTACAAGATGTCATTTCGAAATGGAAGGATATATATGTCTATAATTCTGTTCGCAGCACTCTGCTCAAATCCACAGACTGATTTTCGGTTGGTACTAAAAGAGTGTAAATAAAGGATCTAGCAAAATTAAAACCTTACTATGACTCTGTCCAAACCCTCAATCAGTCACATCTCACTAACCCTTCTTCCATCATATCATCGAAGACTCGGCGGTCAAACCGGATACGTAAGTGAATTCGAAGTATCTTGAACAGCTGTCCGAAGTGCTTTACCGCCGAAACAAGGCAGCTGTTCTCATTGGCTGTCGCTGCGCAACTTCGGTACCAACCAGTACCGACGCAACAAAAGCCGGATCGCCAAGAGCCGAGAACACAACAGCACCTGTGATTGTCATCGTTTCTACCACAGATTACTACGATCAATTAGAACAAAACGAAAGACGTTCGAACGTAGCACTATCGTGCACAGTAATTTCAACAAATCTCCTGAAATAAAGACACATTACGTGTAGTCCAAGGTACTAACCTATCTCTCCCCTGTCGATTCTAACCTCCCGCAGTGTTGTTAAAGAATGGAGTGGAATATTTACTGTTGATACTTGTGCATTTCTCAGATGAGTCGCAAGGAAGCACTCTCCCAGTTCATTCAGCAAATACACGGACGCCCTGTAGTGGTCAAGTTAAACAGTGGCGTCGATTACAGAGGTGAACAAGGATGCAATGATTGTGCTCGTCTCGAGAATCGTCGACTAATTATCCGATTTGTTTAGGTGTTCTAGCTTGTCTAGATGGATACATGAACATTGCCCTTGAACAGACAGAGGAGTACGTGAATGGCCAATTGAAGGACAAATATGGAGACGCATTTATTCGTGGGAATAACGTGCTGTACATCAGCACACAAAAGCGTAGAACTTAATATTGAAATAAACATCTTTTTGTATTAAATTGTTTATTCATTCTTGTTGACATGCTTTCAAAGTGTTTAAACAGTATAACAATATTTATTATAATTACTAGCTTGTGGAGAATTTTAATCAGTAACTGTATTCTCATTCTCATTAGCTGTAGAATTATTTGCTTCTGGTTCCTTTTTTATGTGACCATTAATGCTTTCTTGGAATGGTTCTACAGCCTCAGATTCTTCCAACTTCTGTCTTTTGGCCTCTTCTTCCCTCTCCTTCAACCTGGCCATCCTTCTTTCAAGTGCTTGTTGCTTGTTCCTCTCAATGCGTGCCTTTACCTCGTCGCTCATCTGTGGTGGAGAATTGCTCAACTTGATTGGTTGAGAGCTCTGGCTAGGAGGATGTGATAGCAGTTGGTCAAATGCCTCCTCACTGGTAGGATTGTTTTGTTGCATGGTGGCCTGCTGTTGTTTCTGTATCTGTTCTGCTATGAGCTGATCAAACACTGCCCCATCACTGGTAGGATTGTTTTGTTGCATGGTGGCCTGCTGTTGTTTCTGTATCTGTTCTGCTATGAGCTGATCAAACTCATCTATAGGTCCAGTGTCATCCTCCATCTCCTCTTCTTCAATGATCTCTCTGGAGATGTCATCATCATTCGCTCTAACCATGTCCATCCTATACCTCTTTATGAACACCTGCATATCCTTCTTGGCACCCAGCGTCTCCACTCTGGTAAGAAACTCATCATACTCTATCTTAGGAAATAATCTGTATGCCCAATGTTCAATTCTCTTCATGATTCTGTCTAAATCCTCCTTCTCATATCCTTTCCCATGAAACTTGAAGCCAGCAAAGTACTTCTCCATCTTGTGGATACCGTTGGGGCCTTTTAAACGCTCCGTATTCAACTTGAGCTGTGGATTCCTAATAACCTTCCTGGACGTAGCAGGATCAACTCTCCTCTTAGTCTCCTCAGCTTCATCATCATTTCTGCCTTCGTTATCAGAGTCACTGGCATTGCCCTCGTCATCCCCGGACAATTGATTCTCGTACCGTTCGACGATGTCGTCCTCATTATCCGAGAGAGCAGCCATGATCAACAAGTTGCAAGCGTCGGCCGCGTGATTTTCTTTCTCTGGTACAGTGACCGTTGGCAACGACAGTAACTGCTGTTTAAATGTTGGATCACAAGTCTCTTTTCTTTAGTGTATCTGCGTTCTGTTTAAACGCGCGCCCGGTAACGTTGGCGCAAATCGGGCGTCTGTGCTCGGGTTATGTTTCGCAGCGAGCGGCAGGTGTGTCATGTATACCTAGCTCAGAAATCGCTGTCCTCCGGGGAGGCCGCTGACTCGGACTTCTCCACGAACTTATCAAACTCGCCGCTCGATTTGTTTATCCTTTGCAGGAAGGATACGAGGAGTTTCTGGTTGAGTTTGTCGGTTTGACTGAGCTCCCAGACGACGGGCTCGCTGTTCGCATTCGGAGGTCGTTCCGGCGGATCCTTGCTTATCGTGTTGCTCTTCTCCTCGATCGGTGTGCCCGGCATTCTGTTTGGCAGCCCGCGACGAGCGTTCTGCGGCGACTTGGAACTTTCAACTCGCAAAGCAACTCCCCTCGACAGTCTCTGCACGTGTATGGGACTTGGGCGCCGTCTCTCTCACCAGCGCACACCGACGGGGATCTTACGCGCAAGAATGCACTCCTATGAGTTCGTCATCGCACAGACACACGCACCGGCGACGACGGCTGCGCACGATGCGCAGCTCGTCGTACACACTTTTCGATGCTTTGCATGACAGTGTGTGCTTTGCATGCGAAAATAAAGATGGTTTATTGCGCGAGGATAGGATGCCTATTATTATGCGGAATCCTCGGAGAATCAAGCAAGTCGAATGTTTTTCAGGCCCACTGAAATATTCCTCTCCCATTGACAACAACCAGCTCTCTCGTCGACCTACAGGAGCCTAGTTCCCGTGGTGCAATCTCCATTCGAAACTAAAGGCCGGTCGCCGAAAATGACTGGCATGCGTCATCGGCCGCTGCAAAAACTGGCCATAAGAAAAATTGGGGGACATGTGTGCGGCTGACGGCGGAGCTGTTTGCCGCGACGCGCAGCCTCGGATGACCATCCGAGCCCCCTGTCCCCTTTCGCACAGTTTTATGTACTTGTATAAAATTCTATACAAAGTTTACGTCTCCGCAGTTTCATCAACCAATGAACGACAACCCGCCCATTTCTCGGCGCGATTCTCAGCCGGCGTATCTCTCGCATAAATAAAGAAGCTGATCTCTGGACCGCGACGAACCGCAGCACGATCGACGATGATAAGGGGGGCGGGCGAGGTGGGAGGCTCGTGATAGTGGATCAGAAAACCGGCTGAAAATCGGAGCTCGGCGGTGTGTGCATGGCTGCGCTACCTAGTACGTATTATACACACGAGTGTTCCCCGCCACGTGGTAGAAGAGCGGTACTCTTGCTCGCTCGGAATCACACGGGTCCGCGGCAGTCGTGGCCAACACTCCTTCGTCGGCGGATATACTCTTCGCACATTGAGAGAGCGAGAGAGCGAGAGAGACAGAAGATCGTCGGTATCACGAGAAGCAGCCGAGAGCGAGGGAGAGATAGACATCGGACCACACATTCCAGGCTCGCGTTGGCCCAGTGCAAAGTACGACGAGATACCGGCCTAGCCCAGGAATATTCGACAGACTCTCGCCGCGAAAGAGCAAGGTGAGTTGGTCCCGAGATCTCGCATGTTTCATTCAAGGAAACCCTGTTGGCACAGTGGGCCCAGTAGAATTCCTCGTTCGCGTGCGACCTTTGAAAGATCCCTCCGGCTGTGGATTGGAGGATCGAATAGATTGAATCTTTCGGGGGAGCTCCGTTGCTTCCGGTGGGCCAAATAGGTTCGCGCGATCAGGTGAGCGAGGGCCGAATGAACTGCGCTCTTTCGAGAGGGCCGTTCGCCTCGACACTTGCGTCCCATCCAGTGAATACGTCCGCCTGTTCACGGAGAACGCCTTACCGGAACCAGCGCTGCTTCTCTCGGTATTATCTAAACGCTCGTGACATCAGATTTCTCGCGGGCGGCGCAGTAGTACTACGTGAAAATCGAAAGGTACAAGTAGCGGGACTATTGTCCGCTCAGATTTTACGATCGCCGGCGCGGTCAACCGCATTGCGATAATGCGGACGACTTCCAGTGGATAAAAAGATAAATTTTCCATGCTAATACGCGAGGCGCTCGATCGCTAAGAGAAACGGTTCTTTGGTACGTGCAGCTCTTTCTCCCGGCAGTGCGATTATCCCGATCGGCCGAGCGCATAGGCCTATATTCGGCACTGAAATGTATCGGGCGCCGTTTAACGGTACCGGCGCCGTAAAGCCCCGAGAGCACAAGAGGAAAATCATGCTGTCGGAGAACTAACAGCATCTAGAGATTCTTGCGCGCAATCACCGCCTCACCTGACAGAGTCCCCCGCGTCCCTCCTAATTGGCTGAAGTTCGCACTTCTGCCTGGTCATCTAATGGGAAATCGCGTCGCGTTGCTCGTCAAATTCTGTTGCTCGCTTTCCCACAGATTAATATCCTCGTATGTCTACTAATGTGAACTAGTTTACTAATTTCGGAATACTAATACGTTCAGTGATTGTAAGTCTCGGAGTCGCGGGAGCGTGGGATTCGTTGGTCCCAAGATTAGGAGTATAATTTCTGGCTTGTTCTTGAACTTTGCGCGAATATCCCCTTGTGCTAGATAAGGAAAGCAGTCTAATCGGATTGAAATGTGCTAAGCATTTCACGTCTGGGAGCGGCGAGTAAAATCAGGAAACTTAAATAGAATGCATATGCAGTCCTCGATAAACGCTAAACGGCCACTATTAACGCCGCGCCTTATGATTTAAGTTCGCCGCACACCTGCTAGGCATAATCAATGACCGAGTCAACTTATGCGCTTCCACCAACAAAAGACATTGCCTGCACTTTTCCCCCCAAGTCGCATACCAAAATTATCGGCCGCCAGGTGTATTCCGGCAGAACTCGCGATAACGAACGATAGATGCGAAGGTGAGATATGTCAGTTTACGATTATCGGCCGGCGAAATCGGTTTTACTCTCTCGCAAAAATTGCACTTGAACTTTGGCGAGATCAGCGCAATCGCCGGGTGCAAGTGGCCGAATGAAACGAATCCATCAGAAGGATGAAACTTTGACGGGAGCCTATCGCAGTTTGATATTGACTTAGAATTAGACGCGGAACACTCGAGGTCTTCGGACCAGCTTACGTAAATCAAGTGTGTACTATTATAAAGCTGTGCGTTTAGTCGCAAACTACTGGGATAGTGGTCTCGAACGCCGGAGGCAATTAAACATGAAAATCTCACAATAGACACGCGATGCAAACGTGTGTTTCCGCATCGCGCTTTTCCGAAGATAAATACGCGTCGTCATCATAATGGCAGGCTAATCTTGACAAATGCAATGTAATCAATGTTCGACAACTCCTGTCTACTTGCGCGAGTCATCCAATCGAAATGACTGCTAATTCCACTCTTTTTCTCTTTGACCAGAAATACCATAGGTGTTATGTTAATTACACGTCTGGTTACATAACGAAGCATATTTCTCCACCCAATTTCTAGTAGGCTGCAATTTCCCAGGGTAAACAAGAATTTCCATTGATATCGCGTAGCGCCAAGTATATATAATTATGTGCACAATGCTTCTCGGCAATTGATCCATCCCTGACTGGAATACTATGTCAACGTGACTTTGTGACGGCTTTCATGCAATTCACACGTGTCACGATCCAGGAAAATGCAATATGGAGCAAAAAGACCTGTGTGGCATAAAATTGCGATGTATTATCACTTAGCATCGCGCTTGGTGTAATTTTCCGGAGACTTTGTATCTTTGTGTTGTTATTGTTGCCGGAATCTTTAAATCTCTAAATTATTATGGTTTCCGGGGTCTATAAATCTCTAAGTTATTATTATTGCCGAACTCTTTAACTCTCCAAGTTATTATTAAAAAGGTTTGATTATTGCCGGCAAATGAGTCCGGCAAAGTTAGGGGCGGCGCGCGACAAGGGCATGGCGGTGGGGGCCGAAAAGCCCGTACTGAATTTGCCGCTGGAAGGTGGTGTGATCTCGCGCTATTGATTTCTGCGTGCCCGGCAGCCCTTCCTCCATGGGGCAGTTCGACACGCGAGTCCCAGCACGGCAGACGGCGCACGATGGTTTTCCTACTTTTCCGAGGTATTTACCGCCCAGCAATTCCACCGCGGTTTCCACTCCGCCCTAGACGAAACCTAGACGCCGGATTAGCGAAAAGTCTCGCCGGCAGACTTGCGCCCGCGGTTCAAAAGGGTGTCACTGTGTCGCTCCTTTTTCGAACTCGCCCTGCGTCCTCCCCACTGGCAGTGCATCCTTCTGTCTACTCTCCTAACGCGTGTCCAGTGCTCGCGGCCGAGAAACCGAAAGCCTGTTTTTTTTTATCGGCGACTTTAAAGTATAACGGAGACGAGAGTAGGAACGTCGCGCCGGTCACACGTGTTGGCTCGCACGAGCCCTCGAGAGTTAAAGGGCAGATTTCGAGAAGGGTTTTCTATTGGGTAGGAGAGTAGCCGGTAGGAGAATAGCTATTGGATATTGGATCAGTCGGGGCTGCTGTCAGGTTGATTTGAGGTCAGAGACTGGGACACTGTCGGCTGTCCGCTCTAGTACAACGACCAACCCTCCGCGCTCGAGACAGCTCACGTGAGTCGGCTTTAAAGCGAGCGAAATTCCCTCCCTGCAAGCAGATCAATCCTACCGATTTATTAATGAGCGTCGCACGCGCTCTGTCCAACGCAACAATGCCGGCGCGCTCGTCGACCTCTCGGGAAACGGCGGGAAAAGCGCGAAAAGCAGCCTCGACCTCGGCCAAGCCTTCATTAGCACAGTAAACTAGAGCCGAGCAGGACAGAAGCCTAACACGGCCAAGTCGGAGGATTCCAATGCATATCATTTCCACGCTCGTACGCACATGCTCTCCTTGAGGCCAGTAAAATAACGCTAATCTATTCGAGCGCGGGAAGTCAATAAAATAAGTGTCGCCTGGGAGCGATAAACTGGGGGAAAAAATGCTCGCCAATCTTTATCAGCGAAAGCGCCGAGTCGACGTTCGAAGTTCCGTTGGTTTCCTCGGATTCCTCTTTGTTTTGTTTAGTCGAGAGCTAGTTAATAATAATCAAATGGGAAGTAGGTAGGCGTGGGACTAGTAATAGAGAGCTCAGTGACGCGTTTGACCTCGAGCATGTGACGAGCACTATCGGCGCGTCCGATAGATCGACAGCGGACCGTAATTTATATCTCTCTCTCTCTTCTTCGCGAAATATCAACGAGAAATGCTAATATCTGCCCTGGCGCACTTTGCCCGCTGCTCGCCTCATCTGCGATCGCGCCAATCGAGGAAAAATAGCGAACGCTCGCCGGCCAATCACGACGCGGCGGAGAGGCCGCTCGAAAACGGGCGCCGATCTTTTCCGCGAGAGCTCATTAGACACCGAGGGGTGGACATGCTTTAGGTATCAATTACTAGGCCGACAAAGGAAGATACGAAAAGAATATTCATGGATGTGTAAGTCGATAAATCTGTCGAGGGAACGAGACTCTTGACAGGTTCGCTATCTCAATGAAGTTGCTGTTTACGATTTTGCAATGCCAGTTCCCGCAAAAGTGCTGTTAGGTAGATTACTCGGAGACCTTCGTTGTAGGACTGAAAGATATCGCAGGAAATTATGAATAAATATCTGCGTATGCAGCAGGTTTCAACCCTTTCGGAATACTGTGCTCAATTTTTAAATGTTAATTTATCTCAAGGGTACATGTAAAAAGGAAAGGAAAACAATGTAAACTTCGACCATGAGAGATTATTTAATGTATTCCTACGCACATATGCTATTATGTCTACTTAATCTATCCAAAGTCAGACTTGGCTCTAATGTCTCGGGGTCGAAAGTGTTTACCAAACAAGCGATCGGCGTCGCGTGACGAATCCGCGACCCAGAGACCCAAAATCTAATTTCGAATGCTGTTATGTAGGGGAAACCATTCGACTGCCAATCAGTCGGGATCGGATGATCGATTGGACGAGATCTAACAGTCGAATTTCTAATCATTCCGAACCCTCTACTCCGCGCGATTGTTCGACATGACGCCGCGCCCGCAAGAATCAAGCGCAAGTAACGACGAGTTTAATTGAAGGCTCGATAATAATATCTGGCCGGACTTAGTATCATTGCGCAAGGGTTGTCGCGTTTTTAAAATGACAATATTGACACCTCTCCGTTGATACGCGGGCTAAAAACACTGTTAAAGAAAACACGTGATGTTTATTGTTTAAGTGCAAATGTTAATTGTGCTTTCGCTTGCAGATAATATGTCCACGGTACAGCCCCTTCAAACCAATGGGCACGCGAAGGGATTTATGGAGAGCGACAAGGTAAATATGAAAGCTAGAAAGAACTTGCCCAATGCAACTTGAATGCCTTGGCCACTCTACGTCGATTATCGATGATTGATTATCTCTTAATGAGCGACTCTAAGTCCTCTCGTTGTCTGATTCTTATCGCACTGACTAAAATACGCAAATGCATTCCGACCATTGTCATATCTACGGCGCACAGTGGCCGGCTTAACCGCATAGAAGTCGACAATTTGCCAAGTACAAAGTAGTCATTGTCACAACAATGTTCTTTGGATTGCAGCCGGAGAGCCCAGCATCCTACCGATATGCGCCTTCCAGTGAAACGGGCCTCGATGGTAAGTTGCGCCAGCACTATATATGTAGGGGGAAAAGCAGAGATATTATTGTTGCTTGTAATAAAATGAAATTCGCAGGGCCCGACCAAGTACTGCGCACGGATTCCGACGTGACATCGGAGGCCGAGGGTCGCGTGCGCATTAAACTGAAAGATACGGATTCGTTTGAACCGAGCGCGCTGCCGAGCATACTGATGAAGACCGCTGCAGCATATCCGAATCGCCCTGCATTGATTTCCAGGCCGGACGAGAATGGAAAGAGGAGGACGTACACTTACAAGTAGGCTCGCGCTAGTAATTCGCTGATTAATATTTACAACAACGAACTCCGTTATCTCCTGTTTTTGCAGGCAGTACGAGTCAGAGGTGAGAACAGTGGCAAAGGCTTTCATAAAGCTCGGTCTTGAGAGACACCACAGTGTTTGCATACTGGGGTTCAACAGTCCGGAATGGTTTATCTCCGATCTCGCTGCCATCTACGCGGGGTAAGATTCTCCTGCATAATCGTACTCGACACTTTTTTCCATTATCAAAGCGACTCTCACGAGCGTTTCATTAAAATCAGGGCGTTCGCCGCGGGCATCTACACGACCAACACCGCGGAGGCCTGCAAGTACTGCGCGGAGAACAGCCGGGCGAACATAATCGTAGTGGAGGACTCGAAGCAGTTGCAAAAGATATTGGAGATCAGGAAGGACCTGCCCCACTTGAAAGCTATTGTCCAGTACGCGGAGGAGCCGACGGAAGCCGGCGTCCTGAGTGTGAGCATAAGAAATTCGCCAGAATCTAACAGTAACTTACGTGCGCCTAGTTAACACGAAGCCTGATGTTTAGTGGGAAAAAGTTCTGGATATCGGCAGGCACGAGTCCGACGATAAACTCGACCAAGTACTTAGGAGCATTGGGGTGAACGAGTGCTGTACTCTGGTCTACACGGTAATCATCTTACACTAGTCAAATAACTCGAACCAGAGAGAGAGAGGTCAGTTTCTCATAACATCGTACTATGTACTATTTTCAGTCGGGAACGGTGGGAAATCCGAAGGCTGTGATGCTTAGTCATGACAATCTCGTCTACGAAACGTACAAAGTCGTCGAGGCGATCGGACTGATTCGGGGATGCGAGATCATCGTGAGCTATTTACCGCTATCTCACGTGGCTGCTCAGGTAATGAATGACAACGCCTGCCTAACGCTCGGGTATACCAGGAACTTATTTACCACTATCGCCGATGTTTATTAATCACCGCTACCTTCTAATGGAAAAAGCGTCACTGGTTTATTGACAGATAGTGGACATATACTGTCCGGTTTTGTCCGGCGCGACAGTCTTCTTCGCGGATAAGAATGCCCTGAAAGGTAGTTTGGTCGAGACCCTATTGCAAGCAAGGCCCACAGCGTTTTTGGGCGTCCCAAGAGTCTGGGAGAAGATATACGAGAAGATGCAAGAAGTCGCGCGCCATAATGGTCCGATAAAAACGTGGATCGCTACTTGGGCGAAGGCCCAGGGCCTCTATTACAACACCAATAAGATGAACGGCGTCGAGTACCAACACTGGGGCTACCTTCTCGCCAAGTGGCTGGTCTTTAATAAGGTGAAGGCAGCTTTGGGCCTGGACCGATGTCGCTTATTCGCAACGGCAGCTGCTCCCTTGAGCACTGACATCAAGAAGTACTTCATGAGCTTGGACATTCCTATTATGGAGGCTTACGGGATGTCCGAGTGCGCGGGTGCACATTCGATAAGTTCGACCAGTCATTTCAGGTAACTTGCCCCAAAAAAAGGCAATACAGATATATCATTTTAAAGCAGCCAGTGACTGGAGAACTAGCGTAATCGTTTACCTCTTCGTTTAGTCTCGGAAGTGTCGGAAGTGTACTGAAAGGGTTCCAGACCAAACTCGATAATGCGGATAGCACTGGAGAGGGTGAAATTTGCATGGCTGGTAGGCACGTGTGCATGGGATACTTGAGCGCGCCAGAAAAAACGGCTGAAGCCATTGACAAAGAGGGCTGGCTCCACAGTGGGGATCTGGGTAGAATAGATTCTAACGGATTTTTGTACGTAACAGGTAAATATTGGCCTCTATAATTGATCCAGCTAATCACACGTGTGCTTACCAATATTTTCCTATAAACTGGACAAATGCAAACTTTTAGGTAGGATAAAAGAGTTGATCATTACCGCTGGTGGTGAGAACATACCACCTGTTCGTATCGAGCAACTGGTCCTGTCCGAATTGCCTGCTTTAAGTAGCGCATTCTTAATTGGGGATCAAAGGAAGTTTTTAACAATGCTAGTTACAATAAAGGTGGGGTTTCTGGGAGAAGAAAGCATTGTTGCACCCGGCAGGAACGGCAATTAATTGGCTTTATCATTTGTCCAGGCTGAATTTAATGAAGAAACTGGCGAACCTTTGGATACTTTAACTTCGGAAACAAGGAAATGGGTCAAATCTATTGGAAGTGA
This sequence comes from Crossocerus cetratus, assembly GCA_963675795.1. Classification (NCBI taxonomy): domain Eukaryota; kingdom Metazoa; phylum Arthropoda; class Insecta; order Hymenoptera; family Crabronidae; genus Crossocerus; species Crossocerus cetratus. The sequence continues at coordinate 22,392,146 of OY776665.1, read as the reverse complement.
CGCGAAGAGTGTTACAGAGATAGTACATACGCATGACGCCCAGGTAATCATAGGAATCTAATGATGAATCACTCGATCATTCTAATCGCCGAGAGTAACCCAACGTTTTCATGGCTGCAGATATACAAGGAGATCGAGGAAGCAATCAAACGAGCGAACACCAAAGCCATAAGTAACGCGCAGAGAGTACAAAAGTTCCGGATTCTTCCCCATGACTTTTCCGTAGCGACGGGTGAACTGGGACCAACGTTAAAGCTCAAGCGAAATATCGTTTGCAAGATGTACGCCGAATTGATAGACGAGATGTACAAGTAAAGTGGGCTTTCGTGAAGCTGGGGAAAGAACGATATTCGAAAAGGAAGTTTGGCGAAATGAACCTTTCAGTTCGATATGCGAGTGAGTGCTCTGTACGAAATACTTTTGAAGAGCAAAATCCTATTGCGGGCGATATGGCAAATCCGTTCCTCGATAGGGCGAGCGAGCATTTCATCAAACTAATAAACCAAGTCAATTCAAACGACAATTTTGCTAACGCAACTTTTTCTACGGCGATATCTGCGATTGATACAATACACTGTCATCACGGTAGAAATTCGTAACACGCATCACTATTGGCATTATGTAAATTATCGCACGCGAACGATCGTTTGAAGAGGGAACTGTCCTGTACATAGTTTTTCAAGAAACTTGAGCAAATCCTAACGCGATGTGACTCATTACGGAACTAACGGTTCCCTGGATGAAGGATCCTTTGGTTAGTATAAGTTCGAGTTTTCATTGGATGTGAACGTTAACAGAGGATTATTATTAGGCTCAATTTAATAAAGTTACAAAAGTGCCTTTCTTCAACGAAATTTTTTAAGGCATGCTAGGCTTACGTTCGATCCTTCCAAGCGAAGAGCATTATCTCAAGTACACTCGCTTAAGATAAAATCATTGTATATACAAGTTGCACTTTCTACTTTATATAACGGAAGAAAAACACGGAGGCCAACCACACCCGCCACTGTGTTACAAGCGTGGTATTTGATCTCGTATGATAAAAAGAGAGAAAGAACCTTGCATCTAATAACAAAACCTTCACTTTAGTAGCTGTACGACAATGCTGAAGACGCCTCCGATGCTTTTCCGTGTGTTACATGACAAATACGATTCCATAACGCCAATGCCAATCAAACGGGGGGAGCAACTCTATTCTCGAGTTAAAAGTACAAATAGCTAACCAACTTTTCTTTTACGATTGCTATGTTACCATTTACAATTCCTGTACTTACATGTGGTAAAAAGCAGGCTTGTGTTCTACAAAACCAACGGATTACTTTTGTAGAGATGAGGACTGTATATGTATATATGTATGTGAGCTATGTGGGATTAAATTCTATTTGTTACCAATAAATTCTGTGTGACGTTGTCGGAGGGAGGACGGATATCCCGTTTCAGGAACGGTGGAAGGTGAAGGCTAATTGCTAAATTTGCAACTGCAATATATTACTAATATAGTTTACAATAACCAAAACAGTAGCTATTATTTAAGATTGTTTTATACTACATACAGATTTCCATGACAACCTGACTCCTTATAAGAAAATAGTCTTACTAAGCGCATCACAGCAACTTTGGAAATGCAGATCTGTATAATCTCTTAACCTGAATGTCTATTGCATATACGAGTGGTGTCTGTGCATTCACTGTCACTTTAAGTTTTACCAATCTTCCATTCGCGTTGTAATATTTGTATACCTAACTCGGATCGCTCGCTCGTTAGAAATAATGTTTCCAAAAACCCTACTTTCGTGCCTGTGATTTTAATCACTGCTTATGAATAAGCTGTTGTTTTTTCTTTGCTTTTCCGCGTACTTTTTCGGACATCGAGCTTTTGCTCGACGCTAGAGTACAGAAACTGAAGTATCTCCTAATAGTGTGCCTCAATAAAAGCATCGAAAATGATAAGTTAAAGTATTCAACAGACTGCCAAGCAGAACCCTGAAAAATGCTCTTACGGCAACTAAAAAAACGCTAGAATTGAGTGGTTGCTTTTGTGTGTGAAAACCAAATACTTGCCTAGGGCAGTTGAGTCGAACCACTGTGGAACTAAAGCTTTAAACAATCATCTACGGGATATCAATGAAAAAGACCGAATGAAATTCAAACCGGGACATATCCTAGCTCCACCCGCGTATGGAGCAAGGAATAGAATAGGATTCATTTCACAGGCTGCAACCTTATAGCAAAATAGTGTAATCTTAAGAAGTACTTGACGTATTAAACTTCTGTTGGATTATCGAGGTTTTTCTCTGCGGGACAGTCTCTGGGGTAGGTATAGCGTCACCCGTTGGCAGAACACCAGTTGGCTTCGGCTTCGCCGTGGACTTTTGTTTCGCCATTTGATAATCCCCGGAGTCAAAGTATTTTTGCTGCAAAATATCATTTCAGCATTATTTTCAAGCTCCACAGTATTGGCCTGAATGAAATACAATGTTTACCCCTTTCGCTAGCCTCTTTTGAAGAAAGGCTGAGTGACCACTGATTGGACGGCCTCCTGCATTGGGGAACTTGGCTTTCAACTTGGCCTCCTCCAGCTTCTCGATATCGTTCGACGACAACTGCAACAGAGTATAGTCGGCTCTTTAGAGTGGTCGGCAAAGGAAAGCGCTAAATCAAGGTCCGACTGTCATAATTGAGGGGACTTTTAGCATGCAGCCGCGTAGCGTTCCCATTACGTGATGGAATTATCCAAACAGTCGGCTTCTCTAAACAAACGCTACTCGGTGGACGGGCGATTGGCGTAGAAGCGCGGGTCGACTCTCGACGCGCAAAATAATGCGCGCAAACTGCAGACAGAGAGAGAGAGAGAGGGAGTATGTCGTTTGTACGAAAATAGAACTTACCTCGACCGTTTGTGTCGGTTCGCTCGCTGGCTCGTCGCTCATCCTCGCGATTTCTGTCCGTCAACCTTTTCCTCGAGTAGAACCACTCGCCTGTTGCGACGTTCCAGTCACCCTGAGAATTCCTCCAACTCGCCCGGCACACTGGCCCTTGCTCTCTGCCAATGATTTCAAGTACGCAACGCCCTCGAAGGCGCGTGCGGGCCCTTTTACCTTAAAACCACTCAAAACGCGGTTGCAGGCCGAGCGGCGCGCCGATTATTTACTTGCTCGCTCGCCCTCTCTCTTCTCCGCTCTCGGCTCTCAGGGTGCTCGCTCGAGTCCTCGACTCTTGGACGTTGCCGAAAACAAATAACTGTCAATGAAAGTGTACTTGAAAGACGACGACGGCGAGAGCATCCCGTGCCCGATGCGCTGCAGCGATCTCGTGCATCTGTTTCCAGGCGGCCGTTACCGGAATCTGATCTCAATGCGAATTTCCATGACGTTACGTACACAACTGTACATACCTGCGCGCCCTGCCGCTAGCTTAACTCTAACTAGTGTCATACAGCGCAGTTTAAACCGCTGCCAATTCGGGGACAAATCGCCAAAGTCATCCCGGCAGGATATTGCAAAAGCGGTCTACCCAACAACATTCGTATTTTCGATATTAGCCCGCGAAAATATATACTTCAATCCGTAAAAAGTTGCAATAAGCTCTCAAGTCGTATGTGTTTCTCCCAAGTTCGAACGCGGACTCGAAATTTCGAGTTGCAGAAAAAAATGTTAGAGTTCTAAATAATATAACGGACACAATTTCAAATGCAAGAATCACTTGAGTGTCGCAGGCGGAGTCTACCGGATTGTTTTACGAACTCTTGGAAATGCGAGGTTCGTCGCTCGATTTTGGCGGTTGTATAAAGGAAACTTCGGGCAAGTAAACCGGTGAGATCTTCCTGGTAACAGACATGGAATCTCAGAGTGAGGTGCGTTTTGGGTTTCGCTATGTTCCACGTCTTGCGTATAGAAACTTCTGTACCGCCGTTTCTTTTTTTGTTTATAACAGATAGAATCATGCACGCAGAGCGACTCTCTGCTGTCTGCGACGCTGAGCACCAAATCGCAAGAAGAGAACATGTCGCAGGAGGAGCAGACTTTATTTCGAACCCTGGAAAAGGGGATCGTAGAGGCAACCGACGAGAATCAGGCATTTGTAAAGGAAATTTCGAACCTTCTATCGAAGTTGGGCCTCGAGGCAAACTCACTGTCGAATGACGTCAAGGAAAACTTGGAAAAAGTCTGCCTGATTCTGAGGGCCGAGCAACTGCGCGATTTGGACGACACTACTCTGCAGATCGTTCGTTGTAGGAAAGAAGTCGAGACGACAAGGAGACGAAGGGAAGAGAAGAAGCTTTCGTTGGCGTACGACGACTTGTCTCGAAAATACACGGCTTTTTCGAAGGAGCTCGAATACCTGAACCAATCTGTTAAAACGCTCGAGAACGATGTAGAAATAGCGAAGAAAGGACAAGAGGACGCGTACGCTAGCGACGAGCAATTACAGATGAAGTTGGAAGAGTATCAGAAGACTGTCAAGAAGTTGGACTCTGACATAGCAGAGATGCGAGTTGATGAACTGTATCCTGATAAGATATTGAAGAAATACGACAAATACTTAGAAGTGTCATCAGAGTTAACAGAGCTCACACGAAGCATTAATCAATACGAGGGTTTGCCAGCAAACCTGGTCCAAGCTAAGATAATCCTGGAAGCGAAGCAAAAGGAGTACGAATCATTGGAGAGGGAGTTTTTAGAAAAGCTAAATTCTTAGTATTTAAAGATAATAACAGTATTACAAAACTTGGGCACGCGTAATTCATATTCTTGTCAAACAATAAACCATATTTATGTATGTATCTGTACAGAGTGTTTAAAAGCCGTATTTCGACTGGGTCTGTTTCCTTGTCATTCGGTTCACGGCCCATTGGTTCTTGAGCTCCATCTCCATTGCCTTAGCTTGATGTGCCAAATATGTAATTTGGTGCTTCTTTTTGGAGGTGGAATTCACTCCACCCATCATGGAGACAGGTCTCTGAACAGGCTCTTCAGTCAATGCTTTCACTAGCCACTCTCTCTCATCAGGCTTGATATCTTCACCATTGATTTCAATGATATTGGCTTCATCTATTTCCTTATTCTTCCTCTTGATACCTCTTTTACCACAGAGGTATTCTATAGCCTTATCATCAAATGCTACATTACCCTCTCTGTCCACATTATATTCTTGCTCAGGTACTGGTAATTTTGGTCCAACTTCCGCCTTGTTCTTCAGTAGTATTTCTTCCTTTGAAAGATTGATCACATTGCTTACGAGTGTCCTCCCCTCATTCATCTCTGCGGGTTCCTCCGCATCAAAGTGCTGTGTCTCATGCGAGCTGGTAGTGGCAACACTCGGGCTTGGTTTAACTTCATCAGGCATTGGTAATTCTGCCATTTCTATCTCTGGCAGCTTATCTGTGCTCGATAAAGAGAAAAAGTCCACAGAGCTCTGACCACCAGCCTTTATGCTCGAATCATCTTCATCCTCGGAATTCGAATCATAGCTACTTGTAACCAAAGAGCTCTTGGCAATGGATACTTTCTGGCCCGAATTCTTGACCTGCTTATTAGCAGGCTGCTTCTGCGGCTGATTGCTAGTCGATGCTTTCTTGCTAACAATTTGAGGTATCAAGATTTTAGTGGCCTTCCGCTCCGCGACTTTCGGTGCTGGCAGAAGCGCGAAGAGACCGGTACCAGCCTAGAAAAAGTAAAGTTTTACTATCGAAATTCTACCTGTGTAGTGTACGAGTACCTTCGACGGCATAATCCTATTCTTCTTCTCATTCTCCTCGTCAACATCTTTGAACTCTGACAGGGAAGGCACTGTTATCCTCACAGGTCCACGCTCCTTCTTCGCAGGCTTTTCGGGCTTGGCTACTTCTACTTCTGTTTTATGAAGCACCTCGTCATCTTCTTCCTCTATTACACCCGCAGCCTCGGGACCCCTGGGTTTCGGCAATTTCTCAAAGTGGATCTTCTCCGAGAAATCCTCCTCTACGTGGCCATTAGAGGAGTTTTCGTTCTCACTGACTATTGGCACGTCTTCGTCATGTTTGGGGGCAGGTAAGCACAATTTCTCGCTCGGCTTTTCGACTGCGAGTTTTTCCACTGTTTGAGTCTTCGGATTCTCTGCGGGGGATTCAGTCGTCTCTTCTTCAGAGCAACTTTCATCGCTGCTGTCGTACGCGACCAGACTCATTTTTCCGAGGAAGAGTGTCTCATTTGGAGGAAAGAGTGAACGTAAACATTCGCACTTGTGAAAAGCCTTATGGAAAGGTTGACAGAACGAACAGCTAACTACTCGCCATCCTGTGTATATCGAACCGCAATGAAACTCGGCCAGAGAAGAAGCTGCTATAGTCCACTATAGTCTTCACAAAATCGTGCGAATCCAATCAGAAGGATATAATAGCGCCCTCTAGGCCTCTATACCCTCAATCCTCCAAGGAATGCAAGCATAAAGCCCGCTGCATACGAACCAATTCCGAAGTACGAAAGAATAGATCCTTTTATTTCATTAATCTAATACATACATACATATGTGTGTCAACATTTGAAAAATCAATAGAACATAATCAGCTCACAGCCATTTACTGCGTCAAGTTCTTAACTACATATTCGTTGAAACTTCTCAACGCATCTTGCATCTCGGAATAGTTGGCTAGAGCACAGGCTTCCTCCAGAGGCAGCCACTTGAAGTCCTGGTGCTCGTTGGACATTCGAACAGGTGTGTCGTGGTTTATCAACTCGGCGAGCCAATAAATGACGACTTTCGGTTTACCCTTCACATTATAGTGCAACTCTTGCTTGGCGTCCTCGTAGACTTTCAGGTGGCTCGCAAGCAAGCCGGATTCCTCTTGGGTCTCGCGCAAAGCTGTTTCCATGTCAGACTCGCCGGGATCCACATGTCCTAAATCAGTCGCGTTTCGTATTATGATAGAGCCAGCTCCAGCATGACATTGACACCAAGTGTCAGCGGAAGAGTGGCACGCAATAGATACTGATAAGCGAACGACGATAGACGGTTTGATCGGCCGATGCGATGCCTATAAAACTGCGTGTCTTCTTCGGCACAAACCTTTCGGCGGTGTCCAGTGATGCCCCCCGTAGGATGTCTGCATTAGCAGGTACTCGATCACATTCTGAAATCGCCGGAATATGACAAAACCACACGCCCGTGTTCCCATGCTGCTGCGCTACTATCTAAACCTCGACAAAGCAGAACTAAAACCTCGCCGCGTCTATGCGGAGCTACCACCGAGTGCGATACTAATTACAAAATGCACACAAGCAGCAGGAAAACAGCCACGCGGAAATCTCCGCTAGCGCTGATGATATGCTTTCGGTAAGGAGGGTTTCAACTATTATCACTAAAAGGGATCGCGAAGCCTCTCAGTAGAAAGCGCGCGAATGAAGAAGCAAGATTAAAGGACAATCGACGGGTTTGCTGGATTCTATAATTGTTCTATTGACTTATTTGTAGGATTTGTATCACAGAACATTCGTCGATAAATTATCGGACAGTCAGGAGTATATATATGTGTGTATGATCGATCGTTTATGGTTCCGCTCGTGCTCGACGCCGGAGGGAATCTCAATTGGGAAACAATATCTGTTACCATTTTATTATAAACGTTTCTGCTACATTTTGGCTAGATACCGATCACCAGAAAACACTTAGCAAAGCTGTATGTACGTACCTATCTACAAACTGACGTGTATCGTATATCTATCGTGTCTGTATGTCCTGTGTTCCCACGCATACGCTTATGCGTGTATCACCTGTACGTGTATATGTGTTTATATATATATTTATTTATTATTTATATATATATATTTATATATTTATATATAGTACGTACGTATGTCGGAGAACGCATGTAATCTCGCGGCAATGTCTCTCTCGCTCTCTCAATGCCTCTCGAATCGCGGAATCGCGTATGTATGTATGTTTTATTGTTTGTACCAGTGTCTCTCTATCTTTCTCTCTCTCAGTTTCACTCTCTTTTTCTCTTTCTCTCGCTATGTGTGTGTGCGTGCATATGTTAAACAACACACGGCAAGCTGCGCGAGCGCCGGAGCCAGGGAGAACGATTCTATCGCTTAAACTACTTACATACAAAAATCACAAAAGCTTCTCCAATGGTTCGTCGGCTTTGTATTTTCTCTTTTTGTTTCAGTTTTAAATACGACACCCGTCGCCCGCACAGCTCCGCGGTGTGTATATAATAGTCTATACGTTGATAGGTATTCCTCTTTAATGCTGTGTCCCGTGTACGTTTGCGTTCGAAGAGTCATCAATATCCTTAAGACTTACGTCCTGCTCGTTAATCATCAATTATTAATTTATACATTTATTTGATAAAGCAAGCGAGCGAAGGGTTGGGTGTATTTATAGATTACAGTTTCCATAATTCATTTTGCCTATGTGTTAAAGGGGGGTATACCATTAACGCTATCAAAGGGCCTTACTCCGTAACATTAATCATAATCACTATTACAAGGGTATAGTCCTAGCGTCATTGTAGTTACAGCGAGCGCGTGAAAATTATTTTGCGCGCATCCGAGGTGACACTCGAATGCCCATACCGAGCGATACTATCTAGGGAAGTCCATTAATAAAACGGAAAGAACGGAAAGGGAAGAGGCTCGGGGGGAATGGGTGAAGAGGGCTCGAATCGTGCCATGCGACATGTGATCTGGGCTCGCCACCGTCATTTCTTCGATGAACATAAGCTACGCTTGCATTGCTAGTACTCGAGACCTTGCGTTCCTAATCACTTGCTCGCTCGTTCATACACTGATACTCTCGTTTCTAGATTTCTGTTTCCTGGCCTACTCCCTCTTTCTTTCACTAGTTCTCGCCCATTCGTTTGATCCCTCATCGACTGACTTTCTCACATAAACAGACACGCGGAACCGCAGACACTCGCACACACTGTCTCTCTCTTCCCGACACGCTTCATGTTTGTCGCCGCAATATGGACAAATTAGACGAGTCCGTGGGGCGTGTGTATTGCGTTTGTTTTCGTGGTGGTGTGTGTAGGAGGATCGAATGAAAAGAGGCGCGAAAGAAAATAAGTTGCGATGCCCGTAGTTGGTGTAGACACGCGCGCGATAGGTGAGGTGGTTCGAGAGGTATATGTATGTAGTTGAATAATGCTTCCTGTCTTCCCCCAGAGACTGCTGAATCTCGATATTACTTAGGTGCTATCAGTCGTTTGTCATTTTTCGAAAAGATTCCGAGCAGCGTCCTGCGTGCGTGGATAGCGCTGCTTCTGCTGCTGGTGCTGCATTGGGTGCGTGGATGCGTGCGTTAGGTGCGCTGGAACTGGTCGATGAATCGCGTTCGAATGGCCGACCGCTCGGCCCCGCTTTCCAAGTGCAGAGCGAGCGCCGTTCTTAGAAACGTGAAAAAATCATCGATTCGAGAGTATAGGTAGTATTTAAATAAATTAATAACTGCCTATCAGTAAACGTACTCGATTAATCTTAGGCAAATATAAAAAATTTGTGATTCACGAATCCCGTGGTGATTCATATTCTCCCCTCGCGCGATCGATGGATCTTGGTGTGGTGAGGCTTCAGCACTCGTTTTTAATTTAGTACCTTATAATTATAGTATGTACACCAAGTCTCTAGTTCGCCTCTACATGTACACTGTTCTCCTAATTGTAGTTTCGTTTAACGGCGAATACATCGGGGAATTGAAACGATTAAACTGCGCAGTATTAGCCAATTTTACGGTACTTGACTTCCGTGGGTTTGTTCTCCTCGCATGTCCTCATGGAAAGAATAAACAGATCTCGTTAAGACGTTTTCTGCTTCTCGTTTAGGTATGTCCCGATTCTCGGAGAGCGAATTACTCGTACTGTCTCTCTCAAGGCTGGTCGGTATACTCCTAAGTCGTAACGTTAACGCTCCCTTTCTCGTCTTTCGCCGAAACACTGTGTGCTCTCTCGCAACGCTCTTTTGTATTCTACGGTAGAAATAAAAATAAAGATACTTTTACGAGTAATCATCAGTTACGAATTAATCAATTAATTGGCTAATATCTATAGTGTGTCGGTGTGTAGCGTTAAACTTACGGTAATAGATAAAAAAAATAAAGTATCGTAAAAACATTCAAAAAGCAAGAACTCGTCGCGCGCGCACGCACGCGCGTATGTGCACTTGCGCGCGTCCACCAGGCTGGCTCCATCATTTCGCGCTACCGAACGACGACAGTGCCAACGATATTATCATTATTATTATGAGTACATAGATTTCTATACGCTCATTTACAGATTCATTGAAATTCGATAAGTTATTTACAAACAGACCTCGTTCCTTATTGTTTTACGTGTACTAGAAAACACAATTCATAAAGATAACATGATGAAAGGACCTCTTGACGTTGTAGGTGTCCTGTCTATGTTGTCAATTTCATCGATAACCCCTGATCGTTCATGGTATGATTCTCCCGTTTGCAAGGAATATTCTCCATCCGTCTCCCTCTCGTATTTGTTTTGTTTGTTTTTTTCAATAAGAAACATTGTATTTTATTAATATGCTTTCATTAGGCACAATGGAAATACAATGCCGTACTTCTCATTAGACAGTTCGATCTGCTTAATTCTCCAATATTGTATTCAAGCGCGAAAACATTATCCTGTAAGCATGCAGTTAAGTGGTTCGCCCTAAATTACATGAAATTATAGTTCCCGGTACAGACAGCTGCAACATCAAGGAAATGATTGCGGTCAAATAATACTGTCGAAATGAAATGTAGTCTCGCGGGTTGGTGGTCGTGGTAAAACCAAGGGATGCTCCGGCGACGTGGAATTGGGATCAAGTCGTGAGTATAGTTCTGTTTCGCTATTATTACTTGAATGTTAAAGCGTCTCGTACGAACGTAAAATTTCAAACTAGTTGTGAGTTTCTTAAAGTGTAAATCCAGCTTAAGATGAGCGGTCAGTTAACGAATCTCCTTTCCTCTTCAATTCTCCCTCTCACCTTGGCTCTCTTTCTCTCTCTCTCTCCCTGTCTTTCTTTCTCTCGTTTCCTCTCTTCCATACATTATCTCCACACCAGATTCTCGCTCTCCCTTTCAACCTGCGGAAGGGTCCCTCCCGCTATCTTAGGTACGTTACGTCTCCGTGGCCCTCTTCTTACGTCACTCGGAAGTCTAGAGAAATGGATCGTGTTCCGTTTGGCACTCAGGAGTATTTCGAGAGGTGATCTGGCCAGGATGAATGGCACTAGCTCCCGCGTGAGGGTAATCGCCGCGATGGTTCGCCTCGGCTGCCGACTTCAGTTTCGTGGGACTAGGCTGGGGGCCTACTCGATGACGGGCTCGAAGGTCCAGAAGTGGGAGGAGGATGTCGGTGAGGTGACGTCCCGGTGTCGAAGGAAGAGAAGAATCTTCTGCAGTCGTGTGGCGGTGAGCCTGCTTATCCAAGTCTTTCGGGGACCTAAGCGACGCGGACAATCGGAGTGAGCAGACTGACCGGAATAGCGAGTCCGTGCTCGAGGTCGAGGACAAGGTCGAGTTCTTGGTCGCGACCAGTATCCAGGTCGTGGTCGTGCTCGACGACGGAAAGGAGCAGGAGAGCGTCATGAGTTAGCGCGGCCGGGAAGGGCGCCCGTCGTCGGCAGTCACAGCTTGAGCTCGTTCGCTATCTTGCTGGCAATATTCTTGAAGCCGATCGACGTGCCCGAGATCCGCTTGAAGCGGACGCCGTTCAGAGAGAGCCGCGGCAATTTGCATACTTCGATCTCCCATTGTACTTGGCTGTCGGTCGCTGCATCCCCGTGAGCGCAGAGCAGCAGGAACCTTTCCCGCTGGTCGTACTGACACTTGTTCGCGTCCAGCACCTGCGGCAACGACAGTGGCATCCCCGTCAATTAAAACATCCTCATCTCTCCCATTGCCTACCTGCCCAATCCCATCCTATCTCTTAAAGTTGGCGTCAAGTACCTTGCGGATCTCGGACATGATTTCGTTTGGATCACGACTACTGGTGGTTTTCATACTCCATGTGAACCGTAGACTGCGTGGTTTAACCTGCTCATCGTTAGTCGTCGCTCCGCTGTAACAAAAGAATGTCTTAAATCCGTTCGATTAAGCTCCAATGGCAAAGGTAAAGGCGTGCGCGCGCGCTCTCGCCGACACATAGGGATCTAACAGTTAGCTCTCCTCGTTGAATCGCGCGAATCAATCTCTCTACAACGACGATCCTCCTGCTCGTTAGCTTCTAATCCGCGGCAGCGCTCTCGCACCTTGCAAACCTTCCGGTAATGTTGAAACTCAAAATCCAAGGTACTATGTATATATACATAGATATATATCCATCACATACGTGCACTACATGCAGAGATGCGACAATATTTCCAGTCGGGGTATCATAGACGCCCCTTACTCAATACCACCCTCAACGATCAGTGCTGTTCTTGTGACTTGTGACGTTATCTGTAATTTGTCTGACATGTGCAAGTCTCTCCGGTGTGCCGCGATACGGACTCTCTTTCTCTCTCTCTCCCCACGTGCGGTGTCTGTCGTGTTGGTATCATCCTCACTGGCTCCCACACTTGTCCGTCTCTCCCTGATGCGAGGTGAGGGTTGCGCGCGTTAATTAGGCAGTCAAACTAATTAGAAAGCTGCGCAGCCGTGATTGCCGTTGAAGCGAGAAGTGATGGACGTTCCCTCGATTACCAAAATGTTCGATGAGTCCGACGTTAGGCGTGTCGATCGGTTGTTAGTGTGTAAAGGACAGAGAGAGCGGACAGACCTCGGCCGGTCTTCCGATTTTCTAGGATCGATTATCAAGAGGAACTGCAAACCGATGACGAGCGCAGACTGCCAGCCGCAGTCAGAAGTGTGGAGGCAGAGCAGTTAGAGATAGAGTTACGAATTGCGATGGGGGGAGGACGAGAACGAAAGTATCGGCCGCCAGAGCGCGCGGGGACTGGCGAGATCCAGGAAACAGAGAAGAGAAGAAGTAGAAGTAGAAGAAGAAACGAAAGTAGAAAGAAGGAGTGTGAGTAACGTTACGCAAGAAACGAGTGCGGGCCCTGATACTTATGGTATTCAGTAACGTACCTCACTACTGGGTGCTTGGGGGGTACGGATGGGTCCATGGGGCTGAAATAACAAAACAAAGGCAGCTAACAAACACTAAACATGATAGAAATCAAGTCGATCAGTCGCAACATCTCTTTTTCCGCTCATACGTGTAACCACCACCATTCTCTCACCACTGCACACTTAGCTCTTTGCTTTGCGATGAGAACGATTGTCCCTAGCCGAATCGAATGATTGTGACGGCCCGGGAAAACAGTGATACTTTCATGTTAGTCCATTCTGTATACGTATAGGTATCTAAATATATACATATATATATACATATGTGTATACATGTATGTGTGTGACTATCGATGAGGCGAAAAACCAGAGTACACGAGTGCATCATCCGTCGACGATTCGCTCGGCAGGCGGACAACAACTTTCACTCATACCCATAACAAATTGTAACGTGAGGTTGTGTCGCGTGTCAACAAGCCGACTTACACATAAACACTTCTAAAGAAAAGAGAGATAGGAAAAAACGACACATGCACGACACGCACGTACACATATATGTATGTTGTACATACATACATATATATATATAGATATAAATATATAGTATAATAGGCATATATATGAAAATACAGAAAACAGAGAGAGTTCGTACAACAGAGACAACACTTCTCTTCGAATAGAGGATTCAGAAATAAATTGATACAACATATACAAGACAGTTTCAACATATTTATTAATACGAAATTATTACTATTATTGCTCCTTAAAATTATTAAATAATATTTCTATTCCTGCTTCTGCCTTCCTTTAATCGATCTGCTAATGAGCTATTTACTGCCCTCCAGTTTCACGTAACGATCTAAGCTAGGAGTTCTAAATTAGGTCCTTTAAATAATATGGTTCGACAACTATATAATCGTATAACTGAAAAAATGCTAAACGATCCACTGGATGGTTGGACGGGCACACAGTTGGAGTGCAGCAAAGAGCGTAGTCATTTACAGGTGTGCTATAATAGTGTTCTCTAGATTCCTTGCGTACAAACCGTCCTTTTTATCTTCCTTGGTACCTTTATACGTATAATGGTGTAGAGACGATTTATCTAATCATGTGTGTTTCGTTACCCTTTGCGATACCTCTGGTCTCCAGTGCTTTCTCACTTGGCTCGCGCAAGACCGGATGCAATCGGGCTGCTTGCCTTAGAAATTATCCTACCGAGAGACCCTTTACAAACTGTGTTCTACATAATGGTTCTCACGCATATGTCTCTTCGACCTCGGTAAGCACGACAAGAAGAGAGAAGTAACGCGTGTTATCCTGTGATAGCTCGTGAAGCTCGAAGCTCGGAATCAGCCGTCTACCGTCGGGCGTACACTAGTGAACGGCGAGCTCGGGTCCACCGCTCGCAGACCACGATCGAGGACCCGCTCAATGAGAAGAACGAAGAAACAAGAGAGTATAGACTACATGGAATACCGTGTGTCTCGAGAAGCGGGGAACATTCAGCATCGCGATTCGTTGCACTTTTACAGTATCCGGGCACAAACCGGGCTTGCTAGCTGCCAGCGGAGGCTTCGACGCGGACGCGTACTCGCCGACGCAAAATGCACTTCGGAACTGCGGGGGAGCCGAAGGGAGTCTGGCGCGCGCGGTTTCGAAATTTCTAGTCCGATCGGCGAAAGCGAAACCGAACCGGCTCGTCTGTCCTAGTCGCGAGAGTGGCGCACGAGGCCACCGCTTTTTCTCTCTTCTCCCGGTTCACTGCTGTTCGATTCCAGCGTCGCTCCCTCGCTCGCCTCTTACCGGCACGTCGAGTGTCCGCTCAATTCCGCCGGGCTACAAATCCGCTGGACTCCGCGGAGACACGAGAAACGTACAATATCGAAAGGAGAAAGGCACGCAGTTCTCGATCGAGTGGAATAGACCGCGGCCGTGGAAAGGACTCGCGCCACCGGGCGACGACACCCGCGTTACGGTTCCTCCGGCGACGACTGCGCTTAGTAGCCGAGGACGAGCTCCCCAGGCATTCTACCGAGGCATTCTGTTGAAACGGAAAACAGCAAGCTCCCCAAACTCAATGGGATCCGGGCGAATTAGGAACAGGTGAAGAAGGAACGTTTATCCGGCGATCAGCGAGCGTGGCAGGGCGTTATCGGTTACTAAGCGCAGTGTTGTCTCATGGGAACGATAACGGGGTATCGTCCTCTCTTCTCTACCGTGTACCTCTACGGATTAATAGTTACAATGTGGATCGCCGTGAATACAGAACATCAGTGTACAGAAAAAGAAACGCGCAGTGCCTCGGTTACTCACGGCCTGCCCCCTCACTGGAGTTAGCCCTTGGCCTTCCTCACGCATGTTCATGTTCCCCGAAACTAATCCTTTTGCACGGATGAAAATAAGTTATTGGTAATATAATAAATTAAATAAAGAATGAGCGCTATCGTGTCGAGGGTCGTTGCAATCAAATAGCTCTTGTTCGCTCGCGCGTTCCTTCTCTCTTTCCATGTTCAAATCATTAGTCGGCTTTGAGATCAGTTTCAGAACAACGTGTTCACTTTGAGGAGACAGGAACGGGGAGTCGGTGATTCGAAATGAAATTGCCATGCAGTCGGGCATCCGTTGCGCGCGCGCGATGCCTGGCTATTTGCTTGCACAACCTGCAAACAACAACTCACGAGTCTCTCGCACTGTGAAAGTACATCTTTTTCTACTGTTCGTCCAAAGGGAAAGAGCAAGCGGAATGATTCTTCCTGCGAGCACTTGGCTAATTCCCGTGTCAATTGCGTCTCGAAAGTCATGATCGCGTTCCTCAAATCGCCAAATTAAAAGAAAAAAGAATAAGAAGAATAAAACAAAACATACACCCGTGTAGTGGAATCGTTGCTTGCAAATCGTTCGAACCCAGAAATAAAGTGAGCCGATATCTTGAAAGCTACGATACGTATAAGTATGCATAGTATATTAAAAAAAAAGGGTTGAAACATCTTCGGTAAGCTAGAAAGTCCAATATCGATTCTTTGATCGCTCGAATCGGATCGACATGTACAACAAGTAATCAATGATCCTTGGGATGAGAGCTCTCTCGCGTGCTTACACAGAATATATGATCCTCGAGTTTCAGTCGCATTCAAGGGGCGGGTGATACGAAAGATAGTCCTCTATATAATTTTTCCAAGCCCGAACTCTCGGAGCTGTACAAAATATTCTACGAATGAAAATACTGTGGCTATGATCGTCAGCAGTTAATTATATATACATAAATACACACATATGTATCTCGCGGTATACATATTCTATTATTTTTTTCTTTAATATATAAAAAATGCATTTCTTAAAACCTGGTATATTATATTACGAAAGAATCGATATAAGAGCCTTAAGTAGGATGTAGGTCTATTGATAAACAAACGATCTGGTAAATCCGCAATTAATGGTAAATCGAATATAAAGCCGAACACAAATTCCACGTTCTCGTAGGGAATCCTCGGAATCTATGCTGGATATTACAACGATCGAAAGGAAGGAAAAAAAAAAAAAAAAGTAGTTTAGCGCTCTTGGCGGTGCCTTCGGCAACAAGTCCCACGCCCGAGCGAGAAAACAATGCAATTCCATTGGAACAGGATGAATAAGATTTGAAGATTACACGCGTCGTGAAATTGGTAAGACTATAAACAGGCGGAAAGAATTCTCGATCGCGTCACGGAAGGTTCATTCCCGTGGTGATCGGGGCTGCCTCGTTATCCAACACATTTTCCTGGGACGCATTAACCGCTGCATTACATGATATACACAATATTACACTATAATTCCATTCGTAATCCTAGGTGCGATCGTTTAGGAAAAAAATGAAAACAATACACTGTCGGAAGTCGCGCTTGGCCACTGTAAACGGGACTCGAAATGCGACTCTGCCACACACGCACTATTTCGACCGTAATTCCGTTGTTCGGTTATTCAGCATGCGACTCGCTCTCATTTCGGCCCGGGGGAAACAAGGCGAGACCTCAATCTTCACTTAGCAAACCTGTCAATGCACGAATAATTCCATGTATTCTATTACATCCTGCGAAACGACCGTATGGATATTGGAAGGGGGTTGGTTGTTAGTTGTTTACAAATTACACTCGCCTAGCCAGTCGCAAATAATCTATCTCGGTCTCGTCAGCCGTCTCTGTCCGTCCGTCTCTCTAGATGCGCTAAAGTGCTTGTCAGAAAACCTCCTGTACTCTACCGACGAAACAAGCGTGTACGCACTCGCGTGAGAACTGCGTCGCGTTCAGTTGCGTCCGACTAAGGGCGGGGCTGGCATACAAGCGTACGAATAGCTTGGGAAGAGTTACTTGGTACAGAAACAACGGGGAGCCACGTGTGCCTTACTCTTATCTCACGTCTAGTGCTGCGACTACATGTCGACGAGCAGAAGGAATGAACAATGATTCCCGCGCGGTCGCGCGCGCGCGCCCCATCAATCCGCTCCGCTCTTCCGGCCCAATTCCTCCCGAGTCAAATCGAACATCCGGACGAGAGAGCCGGCCGCCGCGCACTGGGGATCGCCGTTCTCTCGCCGTTCACTTTGCCAAACTGGCCAAAACAGCGAAGCTCTTTTGCAGTAGGCACGACCGCGCCCCGAGGAATCGAGAATGCCAGAAATGCAGCGTAAAGACAGTAGCAGAGATGAGTCTAGAGTCTACGGATCTCCCAAGGTGTGATGCGAGAAACCAGCAGGGTTTGTATGTATGATACTACGCATGTGCAGACTCCCTCGCGATTACTGCGACCATTCCCTCGCGAGTCCCAATGCACAACTATATAATATATACAGCGTTATACGAGTGACGATTTCTCTACTGAATAATCTATCGCGGGTATCAGTCGCTCGCGATCGTGCTTCCGAATTACTTTTATCACATCACGCCAGGCACAATTTCTCTAGCGCGGATCCGGCGTACTCCTCTCGCTCGCTCGCGGGCCCGTCGGGAGGTGCGACGACGGTGAATATTTGAAAGACTGATACTTCACATCGAAAGGTGTGTGTCTAAGAACAAGCCCTGGTACACTAGGTGGGGCGCGGGGCCGACGCGCCGAACTCTCTTTACTCTAATCAACGAAAGGGATCATCGAACGAAGCCGAAGTGTTTCTCGTGGTAGATGTATAAAAATATAAAGAGGATTAGGTGTGCGTGTGCGCGTGTGTGTGTGAGTAAGTGTAAGTGTGGGTGTGTCTGTCTTTAGATGAGCGACGTAGAGTGCATACGTTGCTAGTTGGCAGGCTGTAGTAGGAAAGGCACAGATTCGAGAGCTATATCTAAAGACGGGTAAGGCGGCTCTTCCTGCGTGTGATCCGCGAGACAGGAAGACATGGATTTCTCGCCGTCGCGAGGATCGACGCTCCTTTGTCGTTCTCTTTTCGTTCTCAAGACTTCTCCTATTATGAATGCGTGTGTCTCTCTCCCTCCCTCTCTCTCTCTCTCCGCTGATCGTATCCACTAGCGCACTCGCGGTTGCTCGCTTTTACTTGTCCTCTCTTTCCAATTCCGAGACGCGCGAAACTGTTTCTCTCTCTCTCCCTTTCCCTCTCTCTCTCTCTCTCTTTCTCTCTTTCGTTTGGCCTAAGAAAGCAGCTGTCACTTGCAAATTCGGCGAACCACAGAATAACGGAGTCAGCGGGTCTGCAGAATTTTCGTATGCTTAGCAGCCTCCTCTGAGAGACTCGAGCTCTTTTTCCCTTCGAGGCCGATTAAATGTGCTTTAGAGCTCGAGCTGCGTGTCCCCGGTGGGGCTGAATGTCGTGTGCTCGCGTTAATTGCGAGTACGCGCACTCGCGCCGGCATAACGTTCCTCGTTTCACAAGAGTCGCGTCTCTGCGAGCGCTCTCGCCAGTCGGAACTCGAGAAGAAGCCAAGCGGTTTATCGGTTCACGTCCTGCAGCATAGAAGAGACACCGGGTATAAATTAATCGATGGATCTGGAATTAGGCGATGCACCAATGGCTATGCTGTCGGATAGGACCGCGTTTCCTTTCTGTACTTTGTTTGTTTGCTTTTTTTCGTTTTTTTTTTTCGTTCTATGTAGCTTTCTTTGCTTTCTTTCTTTGCTTTTTCATTGTATCCTGCGAACCGATTCGATCGCGTCTGGCGATGAGTACAGTGACCATATCATGAAAGTAAAACAATGTCAATGGTGGAGAGACCGCGTGTTACTCTTTCTCTCGTTATTCTGTGGTCTTACATCCTCAGTTCCAAGTAATCGACAGTGTCGTGTGTACTACAAGATGCGAGTCGTCACTTCACTTGTATTTACGTGTGCAATAATAAAGTAAGTCCCATATATAGGTAATCGATCAAGGATATGCCTCGCTACAGTCATGTCAAAAAGGGATGCACAATGAGTATGCGAGGTGGCCTCAATTCGGCCAAGCAGTATCTTCTAGTGCGCGTGCACGTGTCTATCTATCCTCTTCTCCCCCATCTATCTCTCTCTCACTCTCTCTCTCTTTCCCTATCTCTCTCACTCTCTCCCCCTCACTCTCTTTTCTCTCGAACTGCAACGTTCAAATTGAGCTTGACAGGAGCTTTGCAAATACGACGACGAGCATGATAGACACGAAGGAGTACACTTGCAGCGTACTCCTTCGACTATCGATACTCTCGTGTTTCTTTTCTCTTGATATACTGGAGGACTGAGCCCAGAACGATCGCCTATGAGGGCTAGAACTAAAACTGACGAATGCCAAATGAAGCAGAACGCTCATGGGACAAAGAAACGGGTGGAATGAAACGAGTGAGAATGCATTAAAACGCCTCGAGGATGAGAATGGTAAGGTAAGTAAGTAAATCAAGTGAAACAGACACAAGCTACGTGTTTTACTCCCCGTGACTTTCACTGATAATGGTCGCTGCTGGCTCATCGGATCGTTTAGCTGACAATACCGTGTCAAATGTCTTACAGTACGCAATTAATGTCCGTAGTAACAATTTTCCAGAAGTACATAGTCATTGTGCATCCTTAAAAACAGAAACGTCATATCGCATGCAAATGATAGGTTTGGCTTGCTCCAACTATTATTCAGCATGATATCGATACACTCAAAGATCGGCTGAGATTGGATATACATACACATATATATATATGTATATCCATACGAACTGCTACGCATGCACTGTGGGCCCACTGCAAAAGCTGCCATCCTTACTGCGTGTCCTTCGTACAGCTAATTACGCCACGGGATTCGACTATTACGGAAACTATTAGATCGGCCCCTTGGCTAAGTGTTAAGCGCAATAAAGACAAATTGCAGGCGATCCCGATGACAGATGACCCTCTCTCTCTCTCTTTTTCTCTCTCGCTCTCTCGCTCTCTCTCTTTCTCTCCGCACCTTCATTCTTTTTTGCCCGTAATTGCCGATAATCTTCACATAAGACGAAAGAGTGCCGTTAAAATATAATCTCCCAAATAACCGTTCTCTTAAAACAACAACGTACTCTACAGATATCGCGACACTGCAGACCGAATCGTTTTCAAGTATCTCGGATTGTTAGTTCATTCATTCGACAAGCGCGCGACTCACTGACTCGAACATTTCATCTCGATCACAACTGACTCGACTGCGTTCTAGACTTGGCTCGAGTTCGATCGTACAGAGAATGAGGTAGATTTATACTTGCGAACGAACGGTGGTATTTTACAGTGGTTTACGTGTACGCTAGCATGCTCCGTCAAATGCTGAGTATGTCTAGTCAAGAGTGTAGGGCAATTGAGCAAACTTACCGTTTGGAGAACCTCGACGATAGTTTCGAGAAAAAGGACGGCCTCGTTAATGGGCTAATTGCATTTGTGTCCTGCGTGTGTGTGTGACCCTGAAAATTCAGTAGACAATGTGAGACACGTCATCAACAACACCGGTCGAATTAAAGTCGCCGTTATTTTTCAAGCTACAAATGCAACTTTCTACATATACTCGATATCCAGATGTCATCGACAAATTGATAGTCTCGCAGGAAGAAATGTGGTATAACTTTCTAGAGAGAATTGGTACAAACCTGAGTATGATTTCGCTGTGCTCTATTCTGGCCAGAATGGAACGTACTACGGCTTGGAACATTTCGTGGGAACGATGCTGGTGTTGTGGGTGTTGCCAGTCTATTGCTTGGAGACACACCCAGGCTAGTAACAGATATTTAGTCTTATTATATTAATGTGCTCGCAGCGACCGCCATACAAATACAAGTCCTCGGATCACTCATAGAGATTAGTCAAGATTCTCAATTGGAAGGAGATGTGCTTACACAGGGTATCATATGTTACCGCACGAGGCGCGAGTTGTTTATCGTACGAGAAGCTGTAGAGACTCAATGCAAACAGGGTAGACGGGGTTAAAGGAAAGCCCACTTATTCTTTGCGGGCAATTGTGCTTCTTTGTCGTTGTAGTCAGTATGGTTAAACAAGAGACACGATGCACACAAGCCAAGTGTCTACATTCTGCGATGTAAGCTTGAGTGAAAATTAAAGCCAAGAAAGCAGGCTTTCGAACGCTCTTAGTCGTGTCGACGAGGTGTGTTATGTTAGAGTTCCATTCAGCGCCGTGTAGTCAAAACGTTTGCAACATGCGTAAGTAAACTGCTGTTATGTGACACTGAATATCCCATTAACTAGTAGTGAAGTATCTCTGGAGATTAGCCGACTTTTACAATGAGAACTGTCTTACTATGACGCAAGTTCTTGCCAGGGCGCAACACAGTAATAACCCTTGTGCATTGTAGCACAAGGATGGATAGCAAATGAGATCTAGCGGCCTTCTAAGAAACTAGTTTTAAAAGAGTGTTCTACTATGTGCATGCAGGCTGTTGTTGCGTATGGCGAACAGTTAATGGTAACAGATGCTGGGCCTAAGGCTTGAATTCGTTTGCCTATAGGGTGTACGTGTGAGTTAGTGTATGAATAAACGACATTGCACGCTCTCCCCTTACGCGCAAAGCGTGAACGTGTTCGACTAATGATCTGTGTGTGACAAATGTGTCCAAATGAGATGATGACCAACGTTGTGATGACCAGAACAGAAAACCAACGGAGGCATGCAATTTGAACATAGAAAGAGAGAAAGAGAGAGAGAAAAGGGTAGATTGAAAGATAGAGAGAGAAAAAGAGAGATAGGCAAAAAATAGTGTGTAAATGACCAGAAACTATCCTAGAGAACCTGTACGAAGGATTCGGAAAGTATGTTTTCTAGAAGCACCACCAGTTTTAAGCAAGCTCCTGCAGCTTCGCCGAAAGGTCGACTCTCTCGCGCGACTGTCAACGAACTGCTTTGGTTACCCTAAGAGAGTTAGTGGCCCAAGAAGTAAATAAAACAACGAACAAACGTATTCCAGAATTTCATAATAAACAATGCCACGAAAGACTGACGTATGACTTTACTGTTTGCAGCGACTGTACTCTAACGTTGTAAAGAAGTTCAACGACAATGTGATTTGCTCCGGGCTTCTCAAGAAGTACGAGTGTACATTGTACAGTCAAAGATCTGGGTTTAGTGCAAATCAGATTGGTAGATCGTGACAATTCTTTACTCCGCCAAGAACAGCCGATGGCACAGTAGAATTAGACGTTTGGCTTTCGACACATGTCGTTGAGGAGTCCAGTCAGGTTGGTCGAAAAGGCATATAAGGCATACAAGGCATAGAGGGGACCTGTACCTCTGTCTAAGAGGGTCAGCAGTGACGAGTAAGGACTTGTGGGCGTTGCGTGGTTGAGGGTCCAGCAGTGAATGGTCGCTGGGGGGTACGCCACTCGAGGAACGGTGACCTGCACTGATGCTCGCAGACTTCGTGTGACCCCGTGTCGGTCTAGTGCCCTCGACCATGCTGTGCATAAAACTAGTCAAGAAATTGCCCGGACCCTACTTTCCTACCAGTTATGTCTTTTCATTCTCTTTTCCTTCCCACTTTTGTCGCCTTCCTCCTTTTGTCGCCTCTCTCTCGAAAGAGATATTCCTAATCGTGAGTCGAGTCTCGCCGAACTAACTAGATCTTACCTATCTCGCACTCGAAAGAACGAGTTGGCTTCTAAGTTCAATTCTGTCTCAACGAGCTACCGCAAAGGACCACTCGGACGGACGCGCCTTTCATCTCACATCAGTTCGTCGTTACTGTTAATCTTGGTGCAGATTGCAAGACGACCAAATGAATGCGAACGAAACCTCATGAGAAAAGTATGTTTAGCGAAACTAAAGGAGGGAGGGAATGACTATGGGGGGAGGAGGTGGGCGAATGAAGGAACGAACGTAAACCAAAGTACTAGTTACGCTTGTGAATCTTTCGCCTGAGACTTTCTATGACATAGAGAAAGAGAGACTATGATGCTTTGAACGTAGGAATGAAACATGTATGAGATGATGTTGATGACTGTTTCTCTATACACAACGATCGAAAGATCTACGTATACACTTGGAGAACAGAGAGTAAATACATGTGAATGTATCTGGTTCTGATATATATATATAACTTTAGCAAGCATTTGTAAATGTGGTTCGAGTAGACTATTTTTCGGTATATCTGTCAAGCCATAAAGAAAGTGGGTCTGCAATGAACGTTTGACAGGCAGCAGCCAACATGCTAGAGCGATGCAACATACAAATAAACTCTCCCTGAGGGCTTAATGACAGATTTTTGGTTATTGCTCGGTTTGCTTTCAGGTTTCACTTGAGACTGGTTTAGTATACTCAACACACGAGTAATCAGACAGCTACGGTTAGTTAGCACAATTAAAACGGTTTTGGTTAAGAGACACTATGAAACATTCGACTATCACTGAACTCTCGACAATTGTTGTGCGGTTTATACACGAGTGCTGGGTTGCCGCTTGACTTTGTCAGGTTGTGGAGTATTAAAGATTATTGACATTGTCCTTGGTTAGAATACCTTAAGAGACAAAGGTAGACGCGAGCGCATGAATCCAACACTCGTCTCTCGCTATATTATACTCTAGAAAAGTCTGTGGCATAAGATCAAAGTATGAGATTAGTGTAGAGTTCGGAGTGCGATTATACCTGGGTGCATCGTTGGTTCTTTCAGTAGATGAAGACGTCTTAGCTTGGTCATAGGAGATGGTACTACGTCGACCACCAGAACTAGGGGCAGGTGAGGTGAGCAGCCTAGTACCACCCACCGTTGTGTTCATTGTGTTGCTCTTGCCGACTCTTGCTTTAGCACCGGGACTTGTACCCACGCCTAGAATAAACATTGTCACTGCAAGCCTTATTAGATATGGTTCAACACAAAACAAAGCAGCGTACTCTTAACAAAAATACGGACGGTATGTAAAGGATTGTTGTCGTTTGGTGTTACACGGATAGCTCACGAGCTACACCTCAACGAACAAATACATATACGCGGCAGGACCACTTGAAGGAAAATGACAAGTTTGCACCACTATTTATGGACGACACGCGTGCAAACGATGAGGCTACAAATAGGGACTGACGTTGAGGAGACATACAATTGAGGAGAGAAATCTCTGAGAGGTGGTATAAGTAGATTATCACACATAAACTGTGCTCCAATGCACTGGGATCAAAGGAACACTGCAACCTCAAATCAAAGCAAGTCTATGCTAAAGCTGCTATACAAAGAGAAGCATAAACCAAAGGCTGCACGGCTGTAGCAAAGTACACCGTGAATGGGGCAAGGGACGGACAAAGTGAACTCACTAGTATCTAGTTGACCGGGACCGTTTTTGGGTACCGAGGGTCGACTCGCGGATACACGAGCGCTATTTTCCTTGATCGTTGCTGCGTCGACGGTGTTTTGTCGCTTGAAATTACTGCCAGCGCTGCCTGCCGCCGTGCCACCGGTGCCAGTGCTCGCATGATTGTGATTCGTCGCATTTCCTGGGCTTGGCGCTCCACCTAAAGAAAGAAAGGGTGAATTAGTCCTTTAGCTGCCAGCTCGAATGGGGCTGGGAATCCTGTTACTCTCTCTCAAGAAACACATTCAAAAGTCAAAACATATCCAGTGAGACACATGTTGCTGTAAATGGCAGTTCGCTTAGCGTGCATCAACAGACGGTTGCATCGACTATTGTACATTTTGTACACTCAAAAAAACGAGACGTTCCACGGTGATCACATATATATATATTACATCGACAATCTTGGTAGTTCGACGGAAGGAGGCACTTTCGGCTCTTACCTAGAGACTCTGTCAACGAACCCTTACTTGTGTATATGTGTGGACGTGACAGCCACATGTGCTATCTAACAATAAGTCTTATCAATGAGTCACAGGTGGAGGGGACTTGTTAATATGTAACATTCACTTACGAAGGGTTTCACCACCGGACGAGGCCCGTCTGCCGGGTTTTGGATTGCTATTGCTAGCAGAAATACTTCTGTGAACACCTCTGTGCGATGGACTCTGAATGATGGTACCACCTGGAGCGTTGGCGCCGCCGCCTCCACCACCCGAGCTAGCTTGTGGTGGAATGTTGCGCAGAGACAATGAACTGCCTGACCGCGAACCATCACTCTCGGGCTGTCGGCGAGAAAGCATTGATGTAGAACCTGAGCGAACGGGGAAAGTGGCGTAAAATGCTTGCCTTATTACTCACGTCTGTTGTTTTTCTTCCTAGTAATAAGTATGTGGCGAACACGTCGTCATACTTGGCTAGTGCTAAGGAGTCTTCTATCTGGCTTGCCGTAAAACCCATCGCAATTAGGGTCTCTAAAACAAAACACGGCCGACGGCATAGTCACATCTACTAGACACGCTAGCATTACATCTAATGATGGTAGGAATGCAGAGCACAATATTATGAGGCAACACTGTAGTCGACAAAGCAGGCGTATGCGACAGATATCACACAATAAAAGTATACACGTGTACGTGTATTGTCTTTCGTTCTATCGGAATAGTCGGTTAATGCTTTACGAGCAAAAGAGGTAATATGCCTTATTATCATACCGAGATCAACAAACATCGCCGAGAGAAGCATGAGTGATTTGCAATGCGTGGAGACTTCATTACTGATACGTTACTGTACACCAATTAACTCGTCAATCTATATACAACTCAGCATATATTAAGCAGCATTACCCTTTCGTGGAGTGTCATGCGTTACGAATGTCAAAGGATTAAGTACTTAGCCGGGCTTTTCAAGCTTAATGCATCCGAGTAGTTAGGATAGTAATTAATAGAAACTCCCATAGTTTAGTCTCAGCCATAAGTTTCCACGAAAGAGTCTTGTTTAAATATGAGAACAGCAAATAGTAAGTGCGTGTACATACTGGTAGACTCACCTATCCTCTTGTGGTCTTTATAATCAGGTTCAGGTTCTAAGTACGGTTTCAATTCGTCGTCCTCGTACCCCATATTCATCCATTTGTCTTTCATTATAGTCTGGAAAATCGAACCAGTCAGTCAGTCACTCACTACTCGAACACGAGTCGGTAATCCCGACTTTAACGAGATCCACATTTGGATGGCTGGGGCTACATACCTCTAATGAGGCCCGTTTCGTCGGGGTGAGCACCAAGAACTTCTTCAACAGGTTCTCACAATCGGTCGACATATAAAATGGTATTCGGTATTTTCCCCTCAACACCCTTTCCCTGAGTTCTCTCAATGTCGAACCGTCGAAGGGCAGGGAACCAGACACTAATGTATACAATATTACTCCCAACGACCAGACATCCACCTCGGGACCATCGTATTTCTTGCCTTTAACAAACACGATCGATTAACAATCCCACTCTATTCCCCCGCCAAGATCTCAACCTCTCTCAACAGCTCACCTTGAAAGAGCTCGGGCGCCGCGTAGGGCGGCGATCCGCAGAATGTGTCCAGTTTGTTGCCGGGCGTGAATTCATTGCTGAAGCCGAAGTCGGCGATCTTGATGTTCATCTCGCTGTCGAGGAGCAGGTTCTCCGCCTTGAGGTCCCTGTGGATGATCTTCTTCTGGTGGCAGTATTGTACGGCGGAGACGATCTGTCGAAACTTGGCTCTGGCCTCCTTCTCCTTCATCCGGCCGTGGAGGACCAGGTAGTCGAAGACTTCGCCGCCGCTCGCGTACTCCATTACCAGATAGAGTGTCTTTTGAGTTTCGATTACTTGGAAGAGCTTCACGATGTTCGGGTGGTCGAGCATCTTCATTATCCTCACTTCCCGGAATAGCTGTGTTGGAGAGGAGAAAAAAAAGGTGATGTTGCCAGCGTGTTAGCACCGTTCGCTATCGGGGAAACGACGACTTCTATTTGCGTCGCCGGCGACGGTGCGCTTAGGGGAGACTACTCTCTCTCTCTCTCGGGGGGAGATACGTACCTTTTGAAAACTACTAGTGTTGAGGAGTGTCTTGTCGATGATTTTGATAGCCACTTCCTGCCCGGTGAGTATGTGCTTGGCAAGCTTCACCTTGGCAAAGTTGCCCTTGCCGATGGTCTTCAGTAATTTGTACTTGCCGATGTGTGGCTCCTCCGAGGTTCGATTCCTCGAGGGGAGCCGGCCATCGGTGCCCGACACGCGCCCCGCATCCTCTTCCTAGAAGAATCAGCCAACAACAATGTTAGTACTCCGCTCAAAGCCACACGTGCACACAGTCCAGTAACTTCTCTAACCGACACAATTACTCGAGGGTAACGTGAAATGTTGCTCTCCTACTCACACGCTTCTCCAATTCTCTCTCTCTCTCACCCTCTCTCTCTCACTCACTCTCTCTCAGGGCTATCATTACGTGTGTACTGTGTGTGTGCTTAACTACTACGCATTCACTTGTCTAGTGGTTTTATTTACCTGAGACATACTTCCAAGCCTTCTCTGAAAATACATTCAGAGTGCGTGAAAGGAACACGGAATAAAGAAATCGGGTTAAATCGTATTACAGAGTGGTTTCATTGCACGTGTCTCCGCGAGAGCAGGCGCAACGCGCGGCCTCTCCTGGCAGCGACACTGCGAATAGGTCTCTTCCCCGGGAAAAGGAAGTCGCGAAAATACATCTGAATGCTGATACTCGACTCTCAACCCAACGACGCCAGGCAGAGAGTCGCGTTCCGCTTGCTCTTTCGATGCAAAAGTCCGCGAATTCATGTGCTCGTGCTCGCGCGACTTAATCCTCTAAACTCTAAAGATGCAAGGCGATCGCGCAGCTCGCCGCCCAATTAAAACAAACAACAATGGCCATTCTCCCAAGAAAAAACATCGCCAGCCAACCAAAGAGCAAAAGACTTCTCCGCCCCCCAGCAATCTAGTGGACTTCTTTTGAAATCAGTGGGAAAAGAAGGATAATCGGCGAGATGCGTTAAAAGGAAAGAATCCAATCCAAGCGAGAGCAATGAGCGGCCGGTCCATTTTAATAGGTCAATTACCCGTGTATGGCGCGTGACCATCTTGCAGGAGGGGGTGACCCCCGCTACCTTCGGGGCCGCCAGCTTGACGGCTTATTCTTTTCGCAGGCTGCCCAGGAGAGAATCGGATCCAGCGGCGATCCGAGCAGCGATCACTTCTCGTCGCGGCGCATCTGCCACTTTCTCTCGATTGCACTCGCACCCGCCACCCCCGCCGACTTTCTTTGCGGCCAGTCTGACAAAGAGAGCAGGAGAGCGTCCTCCGCCTCCTCCTCGCGCACTCGGCTTTCGCTCTCGTTCAATCGAACTAGCTGCTTCTCACAGGCTATTAATGCTACTCTCTCTCGGCACAGGCACATCCGGCCCACTCATCCTCTAGTTACAGGGCGAGCGATCGGGGGAAAATCGTGCGCCCTGCTTTTCCCATCGCTCTCGCCTCCGCGGTTGAGCGTTCGAGCCCCTTGGTCCTCGGCGACCGCCGGATCCGCGTGATCGGGTACACGGATTATTAGTCGATCGGTGGTCTGTTGGGTTAATCGTGCGAAGTCCCAAGGGAGACTGAGGGAGCGGCGTCGAATGCGCTAAGAAAAGGCCGAGGAGAAAGGGTGCGATTTTACGAATATAGATCGGCGAGGAGGACTATCGGCGCTTCCGGCGAAAAGGGCAGCTTCGCCGGAGAACGGGAAGAGCTGCGACTGAGGGACAATGGCTGAGCCCGGAAATCACATGCCCTCGCACTGTCTCACAGAGCACACAGTCAATCTTCGATCTAAGAATAATCCCAAAGTTCCTGCCGAGTCGTCGATATATCAATCACTTTCCACTGGTCGGAGCTGGCGCGGATGCTGCGCCGATCGGCACCGCTCGAGGAGCGCGAGTCGTCCACCGCTAATCGCCGACGTGTAATCCATAAAAGCCGAGTGTCTTCGATCTCAGCTGCGAGCTGGCACACGCACTCTCGTCAAAGAGAGGGAGAGAGAGCCTCTGTTTAAGTTGACGAGGTCGAATCGAGAGAGCTCGGGAGATATAAGTGAGAGGATGGGGGTGGGGCGATCGGAGGAAGAGGCTGGTGGATGCGGCGCGTTAACGAGTCCTGGATGCTGAGTTCTCGCGTCTCCAGGGCTTGCCCTAGAGGCGCGCCCGATCGACGAGGGCCGAGTTGCGATGGAGGTGCGCCGACGAGTCCAGTGACGAGGCTGGACAGTGTGCGAGATGGCTGCACCTGTCGTCACTGAGTTCGGACGCTCGCCATCTCGGGTGAAGGCTGCTCGAGGTCCGGCTCCTCGAGCACATCCTCGACGTCCGCCCAGGGAACCTCGTCGCCGCCACTAGCACACCACTGTTCCAGCACGAACAACACCCTCCGAGGCTCGACGACGGGAAGAGAGAATTTGTCGCCGGCGACCAGGAGAACGCGACGACGACGAAGCGGAGCTCACGCTCGGATATCTGTGTGGCACGTCCCTGTTGGTTCGCCAGTGGAATCGACCTCGCTCGCTCCCGAGCCAACCAACGAACCTACCGCCGAGGGATGCGGGAGCAGAATCAATACGCGGTGCCGCCACCCCTTGGCGGAACCGTGGAAGCGAACCACCCTTGAAAGCTTCCCGCACCCCGCGCTCGCCGCCCTAGAGGCACGAGCACGCGCCGAGACGCATGCGCCCTTCGATTCCTCGCTCTCCTCGGCGACGACCAACCCCCGTGCCGCGCCAACGCCGCCAACGCCGCCAACGCCGCGAGCACCCTTTCAACCTTCCGTCCGCCCTTTCGCCCCCGGGCGTCCTCGGCCGCCGCCGCCACGCTCCGCCGACTCACTGGCATCCGCCTCGCCCTCTCTCTCCCGCTCGGCCTAGACTCGACAGTCGACACAGAGGAGAGAACTCGACTCGGCTCGGCGGCTCAGCTTCGCGCGCGCGACCCAGAGGACACGGAGCCGCAGCTCCACGGTCAGCTGATCGTCGGCCACGAGCCCCTCGCATGCGAGCATGCGACTAGTCGAGAGTAGCTCCAGACCAATTCGAGAGAACACGCCTCTGCAAACGGCTTTTCCAATTTCCCACGACCTTCCGACGAGGGCTCTCGGTTACCCGACTACCCTCGAGATTTCGGATCACGTCAATCCGAGGGCCGATGTCTTCGCTAGTGGAGAATGCTTTCTGGACAAAGGATGCTCGCTGAGTTCATTTCGACCTGTTGTGAATTCGGAATACTTGAGTTCGTAATTAGAACGGAATGGGTTCTAATTAGGAATTCGAGGATTTATAATTCATAACAGGTCGAAATTACGGATTCGAATCTTTAGAATTCAGAAGAGGACGAGATGAATTTTGCGAAAAATTACTGCGGAATTCTAAGTACTCGAACTCCTAACTAGAACGAAATGGGTTCTAATTAAAAATTCGAATATTTAAAATTCCGAAGAGGACGACACGAATTCTTTGAAAAATTCTAGAAAATCCCAGCCCATGAAAACCGAAAGTAATTTCGGCGCAACTGGAATGACGAGGAGCCGACTGTTCGGCGGTTTGGTCCAAGTACGAGAGAGCGCAGAGAGCCATCCGGATTATTCGAGCTGGAACGGATGGGCCGCAGACTGGCGGCTGGCATCGAGGTGCATTAAACGTTCCACTCGACTCGTTAGTCAGGAGAGCTACATCGATACATCGCTGCGCCTATGACCTCCTTCACCACAGCACATCCCTCGCTCCCTCTCGATAATCATGCGAAGTCCAGCCTTGGCGAGTATCAGTTTATCAGCTGTACTTCCAATGGCTATCGGCGAAGTTACACCGCTGAAATCGAGCCGGTTCGATAGGCTCCCAGTTATTCTCTGAATCCTATCTCTGTATCGATAGGCACGCGGCATAAACAATATCTTACAGATCTCAAAAATCCACTAAAAAAACTCTGCCTCAATCAATCCGCGCAACATTTTAACCCCGGCAAAATGAATAGTTTAAACGAACCCTTACAAGTTCCCCGGTAAAAAGTCGTCGCTTTCGAGCCGCCATTGTCTCCGCGCCGAGAGACAAAGAAACTTGTCCTATCTATATCGCGCGGGTTGTATATCTACCTCCTTCTCGTTCTGAGTACTCTTCTGGATGTTGGACAAATGCCGGGCAGTTGTCGCACTGTTTTGCTGGTGCTGGTGGTGCTGTTGCATCTGCTGGCGATGATCCTTCTTGGTGATGATCGGTCGGCCGACCGGCCGGGGCTGCGCGACCGCCTGGCCCCTCAAGGCCGTGTCGGGCGGCTCCTGTCCTCGGCGCGTGTCCGACGCCGTCCTCGAGAGCTTCACCGTCGGCTTCTTCGCGGTGATGCCGGCGTTCCCCGTCGAGTTTCTCGTGGCGTCCCCTCGGTGCAGCTGGCAGGCCCTTTACCAGAGGGCAAGTGTCATCAGGTGACGGTCATCTCGGGTGCTCGTGCACGCGCGTGTTGATCTCGTCGTGTTCGGTACATGTGTGCGGTTGTGATGTAAGCGCTGGATGAGAGATGATCTCGAAGGGCGTCGGGAAACCGAATCGGCAAGGAGATTGGAGAATTGCGAGTGGAACTCGAGTGGGCCCGAATCGGCCGAGTGATTGATCGAGTGACCAGGCCGAACCCAAGAGTCAATTAACCCGCTAGTTATTACCTCGGCTGGAAACCCCCCGGTAACAAGCTCCCCTCAATAAAGCCAAGATATCGGAGACGAAATTAGAAAGAATTCGATTGAAGCGAAGAGGGGCCAAGAGTCACCCTATCAATGAGGCTCGAATCGCAGCGGAAGAGAATGAATGAGAGGACTGGCATTTCAAGTGGCGAGTGTATGCGAGTGGTACAGGGTAGGGGGGTCTCGTGTGGGGATCACAGCGGAAAGAGAGAATGGTGTTACCCCTCAGCCTCGTCATCCGTCACGTTCCGCAGTAGGTCCTCGTGTTCCCTGTAGCGGAGCTGGATTTCCGGGCCGAAATCCGAGCTGTTCTCCAGGTGACGGGCGCCGGTTCTCGCGGCGAGCGTGCCGATTTCGATGGCCTTGACCTGCTGCTCCAATTTCTGGAGCATGTCCGTGCTCTCGCCGCCAGTGGCGCCGGAGCCTCTCCGCTGCTTCAGGATCAGATCGAGGCTAATCGGCACTTTGGAATCGACCGATAGCGCAGCCTCCTGCTGTCGGCCGGCCGGCGCTCTTATCGCCGGGACGATCGCCGAGTCCTCCAGCCCCTTGAGCTTCGCTTCGAATTTGGCGAGGTTCGCCGCGGAAGGGACCATGTGCTGGGCCCTGGGATAGGCGGCTGCTGGGGAGGGGTCGCTAGCGGTGCGAGGGCCGTTCGGCGAGCCTCTTTTCTCCACGACTCGCATGCCTCGCTCGCTTTCCACCAGCTCCCACTGTTTGAGGTTCTCGAGGACAGTGTGCGGCGGCAGGAGGCGTCTCGTCGCCGCTCGGGGACTGGAAGCCTCCTTCTTCTGTCTGACGGGAGACTGACGCTGGACCTCGCTCTCGTCCAGCCCTTTCCGCACTGTCTGACCTCGAACGGAGCTTCTACTCGGCTGAGCCCGAGAGAACGGGCTTTCCCTGTCGCCCATCTTTATCGCCGTTCCTCTCTTCAACCTGGACAATCCTCCTCCTCCTCCTCCGGGGATAAGGAGGCTCTATCTTCTCTCAGTGGCGAGAGTGTTTCTCTGAAAGAATCTGTCCTTCCTCTCGGGATTCCTCAACATCGACGTGCTGGCCGAGTCACTCGGCGGCCGACTGGAAGCTCGCGGTCTGTCAGAAAGAAGAGATGCGTCCTGCGTTAGGGAAGCCGCTCGTCGCGAGCAGCGTGTGACGATGAGTCGAGCGAGCGAGGATCGATTATTACTTGACACTTAAAACAACCCAGGCCAGACACGCCGATCAGCCAGTCGCTTCCACTGGCTTCTCGCGCGCCTCACAATCACAGATAGCTGGCTAGGTCTCTATGTCTATGCACCGTGTGGAGAGCAAAGCAGGAAAGCAGCGCACAGAGACGCGGACGAACAAGGCACAGACACAACTTCTCCGGGGCTCGTTACCGAGCTGGAGAAACGTCGAAAGCTCGCCAGACACCGGGAGTAACGCGTTCTTTTTGCCAGGGCGCAACTGCGCTGGAGGCTCTTCCCTCCATTCTCGTAATAGCACGGGATTACTGGCCGCAACGGACCGCGCGAGCCTCTAATGCGCCGAGGTATTAAACCGCGAGTTGATCACCTGCCCAGGCATTCGCGCCCTCGTTCGATATAACCGGCCGAGAGCGAGTGATTGGACTGCTAGAGGACAATTATTATCGATTTCAATATTAGTTTCGGGGAAATTCACTGGGGGGAATTTTCGCCGCGGAAAGTGTCGGGAGATGAGACTATTAGAGGTAAAGCGAGTGCAATATCGAATGGTTCGATTATCGATTTTAATACTAATTTCGGAAATTGACTGGAGAGAATTTTCTAATGAGAGTATAGAGGTTGTGCCACGTGTGCGTGGACACACGCGTCAGACTCGAAGACTTTCATGCGTTTTCTCGGCACGTCGCTGTTATCGCGAGGCTCTGACTCAACGAGTCCAGCCCAGCGCACTGATAACCGGCGGCCGACTAGTCTTCCCGATTGATTCCGCCGCGGCGATCAGCCCCTCGGGAGATTCTCTCCACTCGATCCCTAGCACTGTCACTCGGAGGAGGTCTCCTTGTTTACCGCGGGATTCCCGCTCGGCGGAGCGCGTTTCTGGGTCAGGGAGGCTCTCGGGGGAGCTCGAACCGAAGGAGAAATCGGGGAACCGAGCAGCGCGGCCAGACGTAGGCGGCCGAGGACTGGGGTCCATTTCTCGGCCGATAAACCGCCCGAGCGGCCAGCCTCGACTTGGTGATTCCGTTATCAGGAGATGCTGATAAGCGATAGTGTCTCTAACACTGCCAAGCC
This sequence comes from Crossocerus cetratus, assembly GCA_963675795.1. NCBI lineage: Eukaryota > Metazoa > Arthropoda > Insecta > Hymenoptera > Crabronidae > Crossocerus > Crossocerus cetratus. The sequence continues at coordinate 22,357,876 of OY776665.1, read as the reverse complement.
CGGTGCGCTCGGCTGCCAACCCACAAGAATACAGGGACACTCAAACTTTTTGTATTGTCTCGAGTCAACTCGCGGGGGCCGGAAGTAGAATCGAAATTCAGATGTCGGTGATTAACTGGTTCAGGGTTAATCAGCGAGAAACGGTTGCTTATTTGCGCGATTATGATAAGTTGGAGGATTTTATTGGAAAAGGAAGTCCGACCTACATGTTTCGCACCAACAGTCAACCGGGGTATTTAACAACCTGCCAGATGCTGGACACATTTTTGGGTGACCCAGTGCGAAACCTGCTGGCCAGGCATACGCTTTCCGTCAACGCGTCAATTTCGCTGCCAAGATTTATTTGTGGACGGTGAAAAAGGCTGGGATCGCCGCGATATCCTCCCCACCAGTTCCCCGACTCCTATTTTCCGTTCGCCTATTTTTTCTCATTTTCTAACCAAGTACTGCGCGCCTCGAGATCCGCTCTCGGGTAGAGGGAAAGGAATAATGATGAAATATTCCAAGAGGTCGTCAGCAGCCAATAAAGGATCGTCCCTGAACATTCTTAACAACAATACCGGAGTCGATGCAGATAGGAGGAGAGTGACCGGAATACCCGAGCGGTTCGCTCATCGTTTATCTAATGAGCTCAAGTACGTGAATTCCCCTATCGGCGGATTATTCAACGCGACACCTTCCCACCTCTACCACTAGACTTTCAATTTTCCCGTTCTCAACTCTATTGCCACCCACTAGCCTCCCTCCACCTCGGCGAGCTTTCCCTCTTCTCGAGGAGCGGATCCGACCAAACAGCTCCAAGCCGAGACCACTTGTCGCCCCGGGGAAACTACTCGCCGCGAGAGGGTGGAATCCGAGTGACCAGTGTGCCAGTGTCTCTCGCAATCACTGATGACGGCAGCCCGCCAATTTACGGTGGATTGAAGCGGCCGTAAGGACAGCCCGCGGCGACAATGGCCGAGGAATCAAGGAAATTTAGAGGGCGGATTGCCGGTGCCGACTGCGCCCAACTATACGCGCGACAATGTCTACCTCGTCTAGACCACTGGAGCTCTGCCAGATTTTCGGACTAGCTAGTCAATGGGGCCAGTATCGACCGCTCGCGAGTTGCTCGAACTCCCGCAGACCTCGCTCTACAGGGTGATTCATTTGGCTTTGAATTGGTAATGATGGATATGGGCCGGTGGAAATGTAATAATTAGAAGATGTACTTTACCGAGTTTTTCCACGTTTTGAAACTTATTTATAATATCGAATTGTATTAATAATGGAAGAATTCCAACTCGAGTGTGAAGGGGTTGATTAAAAGCCAACTGACTCACCCTATACGTCCGTCGCGGAAAATACGCGACTCATTTTCCGGTTGGTTAATTATTGCGATTTCAACGGGGTTTCTTTAGGGAATCAAGTGGATTATTATAAAGTTGATTAAATTGAATTATTTCTAATTTCTTTGCGATGTCCAGGTGAAGAAGCGGCGTTTATTTAGGGAATCGAATGGATTTGACGAAGGTGGAGGTTTCGCGGTTTGTCGTCGGCATAATGGCCTGGCCACGGTAGTTTCCTGGCGAGCAAGTGCTCGAGGCGCTCGAGGCGCGTACATGTAATGCACGATAAGATACAGCCGTTATCGTCGCCCGTGTATTTCGTCACGAAGATGAGAGCAGGTGATTCGGGGTGCGGCGGGAGCGCGCCAGGCTCTCTAGCCTCTCTAGCACACCTATCGCCAAGGTGCAAGCTCAGCGAGCTGTAAAGAGAGTTATCGAACGCTTCGAAACACTGGTTTCGGCGACGCGATCATTCAAGACCCGGGCTCGCTCGACTCTCCCTTTGTCGAGCCAGTGACTCAAAGACTCCGATTTCCTCGCCGATGGCAATTCCCAGTCCGAGCTATTTTTAGTTAATGAACCAACTGGCAATAAACCCTCGCTCGACCGAGTGTTGACACGATTAGGCCACGCGCGACTCAAGCAACTTCTCTCCCGAGCTATAAAACACCAGGCGGAGAAACCGAACAGGTGGCCGCTGTTATGACTCGCGGGAGGAATACGCACGCATCTTCTTCTTCCACCTCGAGTACTCTCCGGGTTTAGTGTGCGTCTTGAGGCCACGAGGCCAAAGAAAACTCGCGATAACATCTATTTATCTTTTTTACGAATTTCGCTAGCTCTCGTCGACGCCGATTTTCATTGGACTAAGTTCGTCGCGCGTTGCGCGAAGCTACGGTTCAGTGTCGTCCTATCGATTTTATGGGAGTTGTTTCGACGAATGCCACTCTTATTACTTCTCGCCTGCTTATCGACGCTGCCATGCCACCCGGCGCGTGCAATTAGCAGTGAAATCCGAGCGAGATGACGGGGACTTCCAAGTACGAGACAAAGCTTGGGAAAAGCGACATGGAAAGCAGTGCTGACAATCACTCGACGCAGACTACCTGATTACGAGTTATCGAAGCTGGGAGAATAATAGGCCGAGTGTGTAAGTCGGTCGATTTAATTGAAGTTTCCGTAACTAAGAATCCTCGATACGACACACTCGCAACCCTCTTTCTCTTATCACACTCGGTTTATTAATGTCCTCGCATCGATCACCAACCCCAGCATCAACTCGACGGTCCCCGAAGAGCCAGAGAGTTTCGAACGGTTCTCGCGGAGCCCAAGGAAGAATTTCGTCAGCTGTGCCGCGGTAAACAAGTGTATCGGGCCGCGTGCGCCGAACTGGCTCTTCTAATTAATACGATGACGCGGCCTATCGACGTATATCTCATAACAAGATATCGATCGCGGCACCGGACGATCGTACGATTCCGGCTCTCTCGTGGGAGAGCTCTCGAGCGCGAGCCTCCGTCGCAAGAAACGAAGACGGCGCGCGGCGCGTTGGAAAGAAACGCGCGGTGGCCCGCAACCGGCGACCGCTCCACTCTCCTTCCTCCCGCTCGCCCGAGGCAAAAACAATCAACAGTTAGAGAGCGCGTTAATTATCCGCTCCTGGGAAGGTTATTATGTGGGTTATATAAAGGCTCCTCCGGTGCATAGACGAGCCGCAGCTCCTCGATCGCTCGATATCCTCTCCAACAGGTTTCCACCCTCCATCTCCGATATGACTCACTCGATCGCCGATCGAAATATCCTCCAGTGTTGGATCGCATCGCCGATGCGGAGTTGCAAGTCACAGGAGAGCGCGCGTCGGGTTAAACGGTTCACCGTGGCACTTGTCCGGTTCTTTGGACTTCCGGTAGCGCGTCCATCCAGGCGGAGTGTCGTCGCGCGGTCAGTAAAGCGGCACCGAGGCCATTTGCACTCTCTGCACTCTCTGCACTCTCGAGCTTCTTTTCGCCAGCTGGCCCCGTCCGGCTTGGCCTGCTCTCCCACTCTGCCCTTGGTCACTCGCACGTACGCGTGCGTCTTTAGTTGCTGGCGGGTCTTAATCGCGCGCACTTGTGTCGACACTGTTGACTGCGGCGGCGACGGCGGCGGCGGCGACGGCGGCTGGAGAACCGGGCGGCGCGTAAAACCCAGGTGGAAGTGGAGCACTGGCGTGTATAGTCGGGTGGTGCGAGTGCGAGAGAGAGGGTTCCGGCGGGTGGTTTAGTTGGGTACGTGCGCCGGCGGTGGCGGCCAGTGACATACCGTGACACACGGTGACACACCACTGAGGTTTAGCTCACGTCGACGCGCCTCTCTTTCCCTCGTGGCCGCGGCGCGCTCCTCCCGAGTGCCGAGTCTGCCAGCTAGAGCAGAGCGTCGCTCCGGTTCGCCGCTCTCGACGCACTCACTGCACGCACACAGGCCTCCGCCTCACCTTCTAACCTGTTCTAGCCTGGCCCTCTCTTTCAGCGGAGCCCTCAGCCTCTTCCTCTCTCGGCTCTCTCGGTGTCGTCTGGGCCTGTGCTTTAGTTCTGGTGGTTCGCCACTGGCTCGCCGCGCGATGATGGACCTCTCGTGACTCGTGGCTCACACGAGTCACTGCCGGCCTCCTCTCTCTCTCTCTCCCCCTAGCATCCAGTGGAGCACTCGTTAGTCTCGCGCAGGGACACACTCGGCCGAGAGCGGGAAACCGCGCACTTAATGACGAGCGGGCGCGCGCTCCTATCTAGCAAGGCGGCCTGCAGCATTGGCCGAGGAATGGGCCAGTCTGCTTCTTCGCCGGCGAAAGCCGCGCGCTCTCGTGACTCATGTGCCCGGCCGGCGCACACAGAGCGCGCGCCTATCGTAGCAGAGACAAGCTCAAAGTGCAAGTGCTGATAGCAGTGCCGTGCGTACGGCCACGGATGCCCTCGCGCGACTGGACTAGTTCTGCTTGCACACGCTGATGGTAGTCGCGGGGAGAAGAGCTCGGAGCTCTGATGAGCCTGGCGCCACGCCTTTCACTCCGATCTCCCGGCTGCCCCGATTTTCGGCAATCGGGTTTATTAACCTCGCGTCGCTACTGATTTACTCGCCGAGGAATAGCTCGGTCGGTTGAGTATAACTTTTTTCGTGTCGGGAAGTATTTATAGCTCTTTTTTTTATTTATTCAAGTATGTAAAACTGTAGGCATTTTTTCTATGTTTGTTTGTACGGATTGGGTTGAAAAATTACGAAATCCATTTTTGTTGGACTTCCAGTATTTGAAAGTAAAAAACCCTGCAAGTAAACTAAATAATGCAAAGCACCAGGAAGGAAAATATCAGCGATAATTATGTTATTATCGTGGCGGGTATGACTGCTAGTCTGCTATAACAGTCCTTCGCTTCGAATTCACGTAAATTGAGGTATTTATATCCTCGTTTTCGCGGCATAACGACCCCGGTCCGATAATAACTTTCGCCAGGAGATTTGCGCTAAAATTAATGAAACTTTAAATACCCGGCGGGCGTTCGATCGATAATGATGTTTGGAGGTATTCGCTGATACCAAATGTTGCTGGATTATTAGATAGAATTCTAGATTGCCGAGTTGCGCAAGCGGAGTTTGGAGAAGCAAACCGGGAGTCTAGCCGGCGATAAAGCCTGATTATCCGATGCGAGCAACTGCAGACAAGGGATCGCGTGCGTCGAGTGAATTAACGGTTACACAAGTGAATGAAGGGATCGCGGTGGATTTGCATAAAAGCGGAGAGGAGCCGGCCGGCTTGGAGAGCGTCTCATCCGGTGAAACGCAGCTCCCGGTGAAACCTTGTTTCTCGGCTCGGCGATCGAGTAACAACTCGCACGCTAAAGAGAGGAGATATCGACGGGACTTGGATTACCGGGAAACCGAGCAGAGGAGGCGCTCGATTCGAATGCTAATAAGTGCAGGCTCGAATGACACTTTACAAATTGTCCTGACCTTCTTTCCAGTCCTACGCTAGGCAAGATGGAGAGATTAGTCGTCGGAGGTCTCGTTTTCGGCCGGCAAACCTGCCTGCCTCGACTGCTCGCGTCCTTGGCTGGCAGCCTCGCCGTTAGAGATACGCAACTTGCCGATTCATTTGCCTCTCGTCTACAATCCTCTCATTTGAAATTCACTTCAACTCGAATAACACACGGGACAGAGCTGCGGCGTCTACTTGAAATCGAAAGAGGGAACTTTTCCAAGTCGATCGACGCTCGACTGGAGAGAGTCGCGGGAAATGGAGGCCCAGCGTACAATCGAGGCGAGCGACGAGAGGGGGCAAGAGAACCGGTCGACGATTCTCCGGGGTATACGTGGCCTAGGGGCCCCAAGGTCCGCGCCTCACGGAAGACTGATTGAGACAGAGCTGGTTAGCGCGGCATTTGCCGCACCAGACACCATCTATCTCGAGAGACTCTGATCGAGACCTTCGCTCTCGCCGAGAGGAACGCGATCGGATGATCGATCGGGATTCCGAGCCGACTCAAAAGGAGCTTCCTCCGAGAGTTTTCTAAGGGACGCCGTAAATCCACCGGGTTTTTCTGGCAATCGCATTTCCCGACGCCGGAGCAACCCAGTGATTAGAGAGAGGGAGAAGCGGCAGAGTGCGCAGGGAGCGTGGCAAATCAAGGCTAATCGATCTCGAGAATCCAAACTCGTCGATTCGAAGAAAGGAGGTTCGTGGAAGTGTGACGGCTCGAAAGGACTGGGGCCTGATGAGTTTCCTCCTCGTTACGCTCAGGGGACTTGGAAGAAAGAGCCGGCGGATTCTTCGCTTCCGTTCAATCGTTGACCCCAGTGGCGAGGAGTCCGGCTCGGCAACTCTATCCTTCGGACTCCTCTAGATGTTGCGCAAGTCTTGGGGGGAAGCTCGCACCTGGAAACGTCGATGCGTTTCAGGAGGAAGCCGCTCTCGCGTCATCCCGGAGAGAATACAGGTGGGCGGCGGACACAGACGACCCACGCTCGCAGGAATCTCTTTGCCAGCCTGTGATCGGAGGAAACTGGCCGCCGCCCGCTTCTCGCCGATTTGCGCTTGAATCATCCGAGAGAGGTTGATTGCTCTTGCTTGTAACTAGTCATGCACGACAGCTCTGGGGGATTCGGGCGGAAGACTCTGTTAGGGAAAATCCTCGAAATCTGGGAGGTGTGGCACTGAATGTACAATCTTAGTTTCTGTACCTAAATTATTGAAGAATTATGAATCGTGGGAAGTCGGGAAAATGTAATAAAACCGAAAATATGTAGGTTGCAAACTAAAGAAATATCAGACGTTCGAGCGAACTGGGAAATCTTCGAAAAATCGGAAACTGTCAAGGAAATTTTCGACTTTCCCCAACTCAGTTGAATTCGTCATATTTCGACTTAAAAAGAAAACACTTTTCAAAGAATCTCGTCGAGAACAACGAAACAACGAAAGAGATATTGAGTGAGTGGCGTCGGGTTGTCCCAGTTGTCGAGTGCGCCGTGTCGCTTTGAGGCCTAAATGCAGAATCCCGGGGGAGCGAGAGTGCACACGGAAACGGGCGTCAGTTTAAATCGAGAGACACACACAGTGCAAAAGCAGGAGAGGGAGAGAGAGAGAGAGAGAGACAGGCTTTCCGCGAGGGTCGAAAGAGGCCAGCTGAAAAAAGCGTCGCGCATCGTTGCCCCGTGACTCTGCAAGAGCTGCCGCCCGATGAATCACCAGGCTGCTCTTTTTGCGGAAGATGTCCGCGCGCGCGCTCGCTCACCATGCGATGTAATTGAGATTAGATCTGCGCGCCGCTCCTCCCTGACAAATGCCTCGCCTACTCCTTTATTCAGCGTCCAATACATTTTCATGAACGGAATCCATGTTTAATCGTCGGCTTCCTGCCTTCAAGCTTCGCCCGACAAAAATCCCTCCAGTTCCAGCGCTTTTTCACTTTCCTTACTCGTCCAAACCATTCCCGGAATATAACAATTACGCAACTCCAGTTCGTGGATGAAAAATAAAAAAATCGCAGAAACTTATTAAAAGAGTGAAAGTAAGTCAGGTGTCGTAACCGTTGATTATCAATAATCACCGAACCAGTGGGTGGGCGAGAATGAATTGTATTTCCTCCCGTTAATCAGCTGGTAATTAACGCTCTCCGTCCCATTAGCAAAGGCGCTTGATGTTTACAGGCCGCTAATCCCCTTAGTTTCGCCGACTTCCTTGTTATGCAAATTAGCATGGCGCGCGCGCGCGCGCCAGGCTGGACTTACTATTTTTAATTGGCAATCCGCGCGGCGCGCAGTCTGGACTTTTGCGGTAAGCGAGTGATTCGCGGGCGTTGCGCAAGCCGGGAAAATGCTTTTACTTTTCCCGAGTTACGTAAGGGGCCGCCAGGCGGCGCTCGCCGCTGCCACGCGAGCCTCAAAGGAATATGGAACTGCAACGCACCACTTGGAGGACCGTTTATCGGCGAGGTTCGCCAAGGCCATTTCCATCGGCGAGTGCCACCAATTTCCCAGTACAACGCCCGTGCTTCCTCGATATTAGCATCGAGCGTAAACCGGAGCTTCCTGTTTCTCTTTCTTACGTTAATTACGCCGCCTCGCTACTTCTCTCAAGCTTTCCATCTACCCTTTGATCAAATATTCCTCCTCTCTTCTACACTTTCCCGGGGAAGTCAAATGCCTCGGCACCTCGTCAATGCTAATCTTTAGAATCCCAGGTGTCCCTTTATTTCCTGTGACAATACAAGTCCGACAATTCTTTTAACTAGAGTAACTCCGGCGCCGAATCAATATTCCAGAGCAGTGGTCTAACGTGGCGCGGTAAGAATGCGGATCGCACTCTTAAAAGGCAAGGGGAACGCGACGGAGCTCGCATTTTGAATATCGAAGCCAGAACCAGGAAGCCAAAGCGACTCCGGCGCACTAAAGACGCTCCGGCGATGATTGCATTATGCCGCCTCTAATACGACTATCTCTGGTTGGTGGCCGTGTGCGAATCTGTACAAGAAACGCCGCTGCAAGCCGCTCAATTCTTAGGTAACCGGTAAGAGCGCCGTTCGCCGTTCGCCGTTCGCCGTTCGCCGCTCTGTTCTCCGGAGAAACGGCGCGCGGCCGCGGGTGCAGCGAACTGTGCTAAAGTAACATTTCCGCAATACAGTCAATCCTTTTATAACCCACCGAAAGAAGGAGAGGGAGAGGCTGTAAATATAATGCTTTGGATTTCATCCATTTATGCAACTCCGTTTAACAAGTTCGCAGTAGCAGTAGCATTTAATGCAATTTCTCGGCTAAAACGGACTTGCACGAGTTTGCGGAGTAAGAGCTTTTACGTGGAAGTGTTTGCCCGCCGGATAAGGTGTCTAAAATGGTCTATTTATTCAACACCTGGCAAATATTAGCATTAACTTGTTATTGGGTTTTGCGGTAACTTTCCGGGGGCTATTTCGGTCGGGCGTGTCCCAGGAGAGGAGCGAGCGGGCGCTCGGGCCTTTTTCTCTTTTCCTTTATCCGCAGCTAGCGGAGTGCTGCTCCTTTAGGACGTGCTCGAAAATGATATTACGATACCCGTTATCGATTGACAGCTCGTCACGTATAGGTACACCCACGCAAATGGCTGCGCCCGCTACTCGCCATTCCGCTCCTAACTGTATTCTCTCTCTCGCCCTCTCTCTCTCTCTCCCACTCCGCTCTCTGATGTGGGCCAGCTTTTCACGCGACGGCCGCTTTCAAACGGCCTCGCGGAAAGTGCAGGGGAAAGTCCGTGGAAAAGACCTCGAAATATTTCCCAGGAATATCTCGAGAGATGGTTGGAAAATTCTCGGTCCATTTTCCGATGTCTTAGATCGAGTGGAATTTGTAGAAGAGAAAATGGTGAGGAGTTTTCCGGAAAAGTCGCGCGGTTGTTTGAAGGCGCTCGGATGAATAAAGTGGTGCAATGCACAGTGTACACCTTGGTGCGCGCATCTATCAGGCCTTTTGCCTTTTTATCGGGCTTAGCGAGAGCGAGCGGTCACGAAATAGCACGGCCTTCACGCTCCACATCGCTTCTCGGCTACGCTTCTGCCGATAGGCGGCATCGTGCGAGCCTAATAGTTGAGTGTTAACGCGTTCCGCGTTCATCGTCGACCTCTGAACTTCAGCGGGCCCCGGCGAGGGCGTCGGTACTTGGTGTATCGGAAGCGTGTAACGCTTCGTAATCCCCGTCGGAACTCGGATCTGCTCCGAGAGCGAGGCGAAAGGGCGCAGAGACGCTCGATGTAAGTTCACGGCTGGGACACCTTGACCCAACCTTGTCGATGTAGGCTACATTTTAATTAGGCCTCGGCTTAACTCACTTTGCTACGCCTAGTCGGGATTCCTAGGTCAGCACGTCACGCACGCCCAGCTATCTCTCTCAAGCATCACAACTTCTAATTTTTATACAAGCAAAATTCTTAACTATTATTTTAAAAATATTGAAAAAGAATGTTTTTAAGTACATTTTCTGGAGGAAATCTGAACGAAGGAGCTCATAAAGAATTGGAAAATATTGAAAAAAGTGTCATTAAGTACATTTTCCTTGGAGAGAAATGGGAGGAGGAGCTCGTAAAGAAGCATTTAGGGCGAACTACTTGGGAGGTTCCCGGGAGGGCCGAGTAATTCCTCGGTGGAAAGTAATCTCTGCGGAAGGACAGCACTTGATCGTCAGGGGAGGCGAAAGTTTCGCGCGGGGGGAGAAGGGGTCGACTAATCTATAGGGCCGATCTATCGAGTCGCAATTTCCTTCCCTCGTTACTCGTGACCTTTGACAGTAAGGACCTCCACCCTCATTCCGTTCGATTCTTTCGTGTCACGTGTCCGCCCCCTCGGCCGGGGGGGGCGAAACTAGGTTCGCCGCGACCAGGGCCACCGCGATCCTCTATTGTACATCGGTTACACAATGTGCCCGTGGCTTGTCGCCTCCACGGCCTTGCCCGAAACTCGAATTTCCTTCCCATTCACTCGTCCCCTTTCTCGATATTCCGCCGAGCTAACTTGCCCGGACTCGAGTGAATTCCCGAGGCTTCGCTCGCTTCGATTGATTAAAGGGACAAAGTGGCCATTTCGTCAGATTTCGATCGCACGTGAGAACGATTTACCGCGGGTATTCCGCTCGACGCGAGTGCGTGCGTGTACCGAGAAGAGCGCAGCATCCAGCCTGGCACGAGATGGCACTCCAACGTAAAAACCAGCAATTAGTAGCCACTCCGAGTCTTCTTCCACTGGCGGTTATCTGGCTGTTAATTATCCGTCGCGTCGTCTCCGTCAGTGTGCGCACGTCGGCGAGAAGAGGGCGGCGAGGGAGCTTAGCTCGTCGAGAAGAGACGCAGGTTCCGGATCTTGTTAAGTCGCTCCGATTAAAAAGTGCCGGGGGGCTAAGAATAGCCCGGGAAAAATGGAGGGATTTTCCTTTAAACGAACGCTCGCGGAAAACAAGCCGCGCGTATTTCGAGATAGCGGGCCGAGAGTGCAGCGCACTTGGAGGATCGGCAATTAATAATAGACGCGCTATAGAATTGTGTGCGGAGCGCCGGCAAAATTTCCACTTCGACTGCCGCCGCGTCTCGACGTGTACGGCGACGGCCCCGGTGGAACCGCGGGGGGCAGGGAGCGAGAGCGAACAGGTGTTTTTGTACACAAACATCGAGCGCGTCGCGCTCCGACTTTATCAGGCATTTCGAGACTTTATGAGTTTACAATCGAGTTGGAAATCGGCCCATTTTCAACCTTCCTCCGAAACGGCACGATCCAAAGAGAAACTCGCCCGAGGCAGAATCTCCTTAACCTCGGAAAATGGGGACATTTCCCGCACTCTCTTTTCCGCGCGCAGCGACAATCCCTAAATGAACACGCGAGTCTCTCGCGCTCCTTTCCAAAGAGGCGGGGGAGAAAGTCAAGTGTGAAGGGGGCTCGGCCCTGATTTCCCAAAGGGCCGCTTCGTTATCGGGTGTTATGCACGCGCCTCCACTGCAAACAGAGTGCGCGTCCCGTGGCTCCCACGTGTCGGTGATCAGACAACAGCCAACTATGTATGTACTTAGCACCTGCTATTCGACAATCTGCCACCTTCGACAATGCCGCTTCCCAGTTGTCAACTATTACTCGGAATTCTATTAAGTCCCTGACAATGACACCCGTGACATTGCGTCAAGGAAAACCGAGAACCCACGTGTTTAATAATATAATAAGAGTCATTAATAAGAGTCATTCCACATACATACATATTATACATATTCATATACCGGGTGATTCGCTTACCTTTGAATCACTAATGATGCCATTGAAAATGTAATAATTATATGGTGTTCAGTAATTTTAATATAAACGAGTCTTTTCCACGCACTGAAATGTATTTATAATATCAAATTGTACCAATAATATAAATAATTGAAACTTGAGTGTGAAGGGGATGATTAAAAGCCAACAGACTCACCCAGTACATACTATAATAAAAGAGCGGCATTTTATCCGAGCAGTTTTAAAGTCATCGCGGTGGTTAATTGTACTTTTAAAGAAGCGCGCTCGCGATGCGCTCGAGGAGCGCAGGAGAATAGAGGCTGAAAGAGTATAAGCGAGGCAGTCGGGGAAACAGTGCACCGGAGAAGCGCATACGCGCTCGCTGAAACTGATAATGAGAGTAGCCTCCAGGCTCGGCTTTCTTCACGGAAGGCTACGGGGCAGCCTTTTAAATAGCAGTCGCCACTTGGCAGGCGCCGTTCGGTTTAGAGTGCTGGCGCCCACATATGTTTGCCGAGGCTCCTTCGACCGCCAGTCACAATAAGGAGGCGCAGATAATGACGAGTGTCGCTCGCGCGGCGCATTGTAAATCTGCCTCGCCACATCGGCAAACAGTCGCGCGCCGCCAAACTCCTTTTAACATCAACCAGAAGGAAACAGACACCGCGTTTTCATTCGATGGTGGGAGGATTAATTGGAGGAGGTTCGCCGGTGTTTTCGCATTGAATTTCATGCCAAGTGCTCTTTTAGCAATGACTCGATCAATTGCCCGGCGAGCGTCGCGCGATCATATCGTCGCTGGTTTACATAATGCTCTAATGACGCGCGCGTAATTCCGAATTAGGATGAACGATGTTACTCAATCGCTCTGACACAGCTTTTGACATCGCACTCTACGAGAGCCGCGAGCTTCTCTTCCTCTCTCTCTCTCTCTTTCTCTCTCTGTGTGTGTAGTTTGTTTGCAATCGGAACTCGGGATAAGATTTCGGTGATGTAACCGTAAACGCTCCAATTTCGGAGCACTGATGACACCAATTTATCGCGTAGTTCTGCGGGTTAAAGGGGTAGCGCGAGAGCGGATCGTGCGACGGGTCTAGTCCCTGGGCCAACTATGACGTGGAGACTCTCCTCAATTTGTTAAAGTTATGGCTTAACAGGCTAGAGTTCGGATTCGACTAAATTGGGATTAATGCCAGTTTCCGAGTGGTTTGACGCTCTTTCATTACTTAAATCTAGCCGAGTCTGCTGGAAAAAGTCCGCTTGGTTAAACTTCGCGTGTTTCCCTCGTCACGCCTAACCTTTGTCCTTCCCGGGAGATAAGCGCGCTACGTGTATTCGTTAATTAACTTTATTCTTCGAGCCACGTGATTACCTAATTACTGCCAGCAATAATTGCCCGGCGACCCGCGGGGGAATCGCCGGCTCATTAACCTTTTAATTATTCCTGTCGCGCGTAACTCGGAATATATCTCTACAAGTGTCGAATTTGCGCTTCAATTTTCCACATTTACGAGGGTTAATTGGGAAAATTATAAGATAAAATTCCGCCCGACGAAAAAAGGAGTCGAGGAAAGTGTACGGCTCGTAAAGACAATTAAAAAGATTTCAATTAACAAGACATCATTCCTTGGATTGGTGACCCGACGATTTTCATTAGTCCGAGGCCGCCCTTATCCAGAAACGTAAAAATAGCGGAGCTCGTGCTAAAAACACCGAATGCTTTACAAACAATCGATCGCCGCCGTGTTTACCCACCGGCACTCGTAAACAGCGGCCACTCGGCCGAACCGGGAGAAATAATATCGCGTTTAATCTGCATTCGGAACGCCGCTGTATTAACCACCCGCGATACATCATCAACGCACACGAACTTACACACACCAGAGCCTCCCACGCAGGGACCGGAAAACGAGAGCAGCGGTCTTGAAGGGGCCTCGAAAACTGAGGGGATAATCCAGACGTCCTCCGAGCAAAGTACTCGCGACACGATTCTCAAGCGGAAAGAAACGCGCGCGAGGTAGCAAATTGGAAAAAAAAGTCTCGAGCGAATCGCCAGTTGCGCGATAATGCTCGCCCGCGACAAGAGCAACTGATAAAGCCGGCTCGCTCGGATTTAGATAATTGAAGGCGAAAGAGAGTGCGCCGCTGACGAGGAAGAACGCGAGAGATACGTCGCTCTGTTTAGACAGAGCTATCGCATTTGCCAATGGGAGAGGCAGCGCCTTTAATTAGCAACGTCGCCGGGTGATAGACGATGGACCTTATCGTTCCGAGGGATAGCGTTTAATTGGCGAAAGGGTCGCACTCTCCAAAGGCCGCCGCTTTAATTGGACGATGCACCTGCATCCAAACTGCCGAGGAAAATTGCAAATCTTAATACCGTTATTTGCGACTGCTCGCTTCCTTCTTCCATTAGAGTTCCCCTCGAGCAGTAACAGTGAATAGCAGGAATAATTGTTCAACAACTATCCACGGAATTGCCGGGGAAAATCCCGCGGGTCAAAAGAGTGGCGCAGTCATCAAGATATTCGAGCAAGTGTTTTACTCATTAATTTCTTCATCTTGGCCGACTGCAGTGTACCAAGCCCGGATGAGTCATTCGTGTCGCTCGTTAAAACTCCCTCGATATGGTAAAAATATTGTCCAGCTGTTTTCGGCGATTGTTATTCTCGACCTTTTTAATTAAAATGCCTCTTATTTGTCGACTTATCCGTCGTGCTCTTTTCAATTACCCTTTTTATAATTAAAGAAATGAGCAAGTGCTCGGAAATGTCATCGCGTTCATTCATTCCCCGAAGCGCGAGACAAAAGCGATTGAGGTATTCATGAACCTGTTAAAGGTCCTTGGTGACTCGAACAAGAAGCCAACTGGTCGCAACTCTCCCGCGGGAGGCTTAATGCGACTCCGACTGCATCCCGGTTGACGGCAAGTTGGGAATGTCGACCTAATTTCCACTCGGAGTAAATACCCGCGCGCTAACGGCCGCTTTCGAGTCCGTCGAGCTCCCATTACCAAGTAGTAGTCGCTCGGGAAGACGTCGGGCATTCAGTCTCCCACAGAGTTCCCAGAGCATTAACCACACTGGCACAACTCCTTCCCAACGAATTTCCCCCAATCGACAAGTTTACCTCGCGACTCATCACAGTTTTACTCAACTAAGTTTCCGCGCGCGAGACTATGCGCCGGCAAGTGCGCATTTATGAATGCAAAGGACGCGCTCGCTTGACAAATGGCATTGTGACTCGCGAGCGCGAGTCTGGTAGGTCGTTAGTCAGCGGGTGCAGAGTGGCCCGCACTTTCGACCTCTTTCGAGCGCGCAGACAAGGCGAGTCGCAGAAACTATGCGAGCGCAATAGTGTGCACCTGCGGAGGTGCGCCAAAGGCCGACCTCTTATTACTCGCCGGCAGCCAACGCATTCTAGCGCGGTGAAAGGAAACTCGTGAAAAGCCGCAGACAGCCAGCCTTCCCAGCTCACGCAAACCTATCATAATATCAGCAACGCCCTGCTTACTTTAACTCTCTTTAAAGCGAGGCTCGACAAACTCGCGGTAAAAGTAGAGTCTATCGGAGAATTGCTAGTTTCAGTCCGTGGCCTTGGACCTGCGTCAGCTGATACTCGGCTCGATTCTACTCGCGTCGAGTCAGAGCTGCCTCGTCAATGGGAATCGAAGGCTTTCCCGACAATCGGCCGAGTGTTCCCACTGACAAAGACGCGCCTCACCATTGCCTTCTCCAGAGACGAGGCATTGTCTCGCTTCCAAAGAAACAATTACCACCGCAATGATCCTGAAAACCTGCGACTTCTCACTGCGCGGGAGGAAACCCTCCGCTCTAATTAGATTCCTGGGATTAATTAGTGGAGCGTTGGTTGTAAAGAAATGTCGACTGGTATTTTGGAGGGGGACTGGACTCGGGGGATGATTATCTGGAGATTTGATTGAGGAGGTGTCGAGAGTTCCACGAGTCGCACTCGATTCGAAGAGTAATTAAGGACGCTCGATGTCCGCCACCGTGGGAGATCAATTATGCAGTTAACGATGGTAGTCGGAGAGCTGCTCGGCCTTAAGAGGACACCAAACGGAGCTTCTCTCACAAAGGGACTTCCTCGAACCGGTGAATTTCCTCTCAGTGCCGTTCGTGGAAGAGTCTCAATTCTCTGTCCGCGAAGACTATTTCAACGGGCAGATCCTCGCGACCTTAACTCTACACTTTCTTCAGTTATTATTACTCTCACTAAAAGCATTTTTTTCCAGTTATTATTAATCCCACTAAAAGCATTTCAGAAACTCCACTCTCCCTTTCAAGGGAACAATTCTCAATTCCCACTCCCCAACATAAATTCACGCTATCTCCAAAGAGATCTGAGCGCAAAAGGCAGATATCAGTGCCCCGCAATCACCATATCGCCCTCCGCAAAGAAATCTCGGGCGAAGTGATAAATCAGCGGGCGCGAAGGGACTAACTTATAAAGGAAAGGAGTCCACCGATTGCCGGAGGAGCCAATCAAGCGTCAAGCTCTCCAAGGAGATGGTCCGACGACGGCGACCGCAGCAGGCCGGCAGGTGGTCGACACTCGACCGCAAAATCGCGCGCACCTGCTGGTCCCGCTGGCCAATTGGCGAATGTTAAGAGGGGGCGAGAGCGGCGCTCTTTCTCTCGTCTTACCTGAATCTTGCGTCTGGTCTTGGAGTATCTTCTGCCGCAACGCTCCCGCAGGGAGTATTGAGTCTCGGCAGGTGGTGCGTGGTGGGCCGGAGCCGGTTGGGCCTGCGGCGGAGGAAGCTGCAGCCGGCGCGACTCGTTCGCATGGTGATTATGAGTGTTGGCCTTGTTGCGCGCGGCGTTGGCCGCCGCGCCGTTCACCAGGTGGGCGCCGATCGCGGCCGCGTTGCTCGGCGCGTCCCGGTGGCTCTTGGTGCGTCGCAGGAGACGACGCACTGTGTTCTTCACGGTGGCTGCTAGGTGCGTGCCGCCGCCTCCGCCGCTGCGACGCTCGGTGGAGTCTTCGTTCACCATGGGTTTATATTCGACCTTTTTCACCCGGGTGGGCGCGGGTGCCACCTTGTGGCCACCCGCCTCCATCACGTACATCGCGGCCACGCTGGAGACTCTCGAGTTTTATCCTGGAGGATCTTCCCTTCTTGAGATTTATCGCTCGAGGCTTTTTCTCTTGGGGCTTTATGTCCTCGAGACTACTGCGCTTCTTGATGGAGTCATTGGGGGTCGTAGAATCGCGATGGTGATAAAGTCTCGGACGAAGGACATTCGCTGGGTGGGAATTGCGACTGGCACTCGTCGAGTTGTATCACAGATACACCGAGAAAGCTCGCGCATAGGCTTCCCTCCTCCTCTCCGGATCGTCGAATCTTCACTATTATCAATCGGTGAAGATGACGAACCGAAGTCCTCCTGCTCTTGGTTCCGTTACGTAATTTCGCGGCACTTTAGCGAGCGCTCGCAGTTCCACACGCAGATACCTCCTCACAGTCTCTTCACTCACTGGACTCGCTCGCGCGAGCTATCGATTAGTCGATCGACGTTACTTCTGCGGGGCAAACGATGGGTTAGAATTCGAGCGGGGTTCTCGCTTAGAGGGATAAATCGGCCGAGTTGGGCAACAGTTTGGTCGACTTGCACGGAGGTTTCGTAGTGCTAGGATTCCCCGGGTGGCTCGCGTTGGCTGTTTCTCGCGGTGCTTCTCTAATGGCATTAGTGACCAAGTTTCTCGGGGGGGCTCGCTGGGTTCACTGGGGAGCAGGTGTTCGCGGGAGAGAAATTCTACCAAGCTACCGAGAAGGAGCAGGTGGATGCCGGGAATCTTATTGGCGAATTCCGCCCGTGGCGAATATTCCCCTCGATACTAGACTGAAATCCTTCGCGGGGTTGGTTGTGTCGGGAAATAAATAAGAAATTGGCGGAGAATGGAGAATTGGATTTGGTCGAGTTTGATAATTTGAGAGAGTCGTTCGAGTGCGCGTAACTTGGAGAGAAGTGGTGTGTGAGCCACTAAACCGGTCAACGCTCCCTAATAAATCTTCTCGAGAAGGTCACCGAGTTCTTTAACTCCAAGTGGCACTTGCCTCCCGGCGAACTCGTGAAATTCCCTTTGTCCGCTTTTCCATCGAAATTCCAAAAGGTTAACTACACTCGAGGGAGAACGGCGCTGTCCACCGACTCCGCCGGCGCATACCTCCCAGCCGATGACATTAGATAACAATACAATAAAACTGGAAACTAAAAGAGAAGGGGAATTCCACTCTCCGATCACCCCATCGATCCTTTAACACACCGCGAAATATCAAGCAACGATAATCGATTACCCTCACCAATCGAAAACCACTAAGTCGAATTATTCTCCGCGGGTCTCAATAATTTCCAAATCCAAAACTCTGTCTACTCTATTTTCCTAGAGGCAGAGATTGGGTGGAGAGGGAGATTG
This sequence comes from Crossocerus cetratus, assembly GCA_963675795.1. Lineage (NCBI taxonomy): Eukaryota > Metazoa > Arthropoda > Insecta > Hymenoptera > Crabronidae > Crossocerus > Crossocerus cetratus. The sequence continues at coordinate 22,339,862 of OY776665.1, read as the reverse complement.
ATCGCGGGGCGGGGAAGAAAGCGAGAAATCGGGGCCCGAGCGGGAATCCACTTAAAGTAACCACCTGTAATCGAGTCGAATCAAGCGCAAACGACGCTTAATATAAAATGCGCGCCCGAGGTCACGGGGAGAGTAATTTTAACTCGCTGCAAGAGAGAAGCTCGGCCGGTTCTCACCGGGCGAGCACAAAGGCTATGCTCTCCAGTGTTCTCCGGCGGTGACACTGTCGCGCGCTTGCCCGAGAGTTTCTCTACTTGGCCTATCTTATCTATTCCTCGCCGATTCTCTAAAGAGGAGGAGGAGGAGGATTTGGTCCACGTGGCCCGATGTAAATGCGGGAGGAAAAAGGTCCAGCAGGTGAGAGATCCTGTCAGTTGCCAAGCGAATCGACCCAACTAAGACATAAATTCCCACCGACCCCTCGGATTCTCCCGGTTTTTATTATTCCAAGAGTCTAGGAATAGTCGGCGAAATTACCACATATTTCCTCGGCGTCGTCCCGAATCAGCCTGAAGTAGATAGATTGAGCGGTTTCGTTGGCAAAGAGTTAATATAGAACGCCGGCTGGCAGTGGGTTAAGTGAGAGCGAGAGAGCGAGGGAGAGAGGGGAGAGTAGCGAAATATCTTCCGCGGCCGAGCACATTTACGAGAGCCGGGATTCTCGGAAAAGCATGAATCATCGCGAGAGCTCGCCGAACGGCTAGAGGAGAAGGCCAGGTAACCAATAATTCCCGATGCAAGGGCCCCTCGGCAACCGATCGCTTCTCTTGTGGTTCGTTACGTTCTCTCCGACTCTAATCCTAAAGGTTTCTCCACAATATCTCTGCCAACCAATCTAAGCTCCACGATTTAACTCAAAAGCCACCGAGAGAAATTAATTTCTATAAAATTTGAAATTCACTTGATTGATTGAATTAATTTCAATCAATTATGTTCATTTTTTCATTTCAAATTTATCAATCATGAAAATATCATGAAAAAATTATCAAATTCATCAAAATTAATGAAATTTCTATAAAAACGCGATGCCTTTACTGTGAATCCGACTAAAAGTCGATCGCGATGTAAATCCACCACAAACCCCCAACAACGACAAAGCAGCCAACATTTCCCCAAAAAACATTCCCGATCAAAAAAGAACGCGATAGGCGTTTGTTGCACGGCTTCCATCTCCAAGCCCTTTCTCCGCCGACTTTAGGAAAAGGAGGCGATCGAGGTGCTGGTAGGTGTCGTGGCGAGAGGCAGCTTGCGAACGCGACACTGCTGTTGTAAGTCGAGTGGCTCTCCTTGAGCTCGGTGGCGCGTATCTCCGGCGTGCGATGCACTCGGCCTACACCGCAGCCTCTCGGGATTATACCTCACCGCCGATAAATCCCTCCTCCGCGCTCTCCTCGGAAAAATCGACGAACCTCCGCGCTCAAACACACCTCCCGACCTCCCGACAAGGAAAACTACTCGGCCAAGGAACAACAACAACTCGGCTCTCCGTCGCGCGGCGTATATTGCGGAGTTTCTCGTCACTGGAATAAAACAGGCCTCGATAAACAACACTTCCTACACGCGCTCGAGAGTTTACGGTTGGGCCGCGAGGTGTAACTAGAAGTGGATCGCGCGAAATAGCGAAGGGAGTTCCCGGGCGAGTTGCACGCGCGGTAATCGAGTCTTCCGGGTAGCGAGCAGAGAGCCGAGTGTGTCCGAGGAGATAAATGGAGCCGCGAGGAAGACAGGCCGGAGGGATATCGAGATGCACACACCCACCGAGTGCGTCAAAGTCGAGCGGAGCTGGGGATCGATCGATCCCGCCTCATCCGCCGACTGTTAATTGCCAATTACTCGCGAGCGACGAGTGCCAGCCAGACTCGAATCATACGCTTTAATTCGCCGGGGCTTTATTAACGCTAACTGCAAAGTGAATCCCCCGACCACTGCAAAGAAACCACCGCGTACTCTCTCGCGTAATCAACTCTCCACTTATTTCAATATTATCTCTCCCGAAGTCTGTCACTCGGCGCAGTTCCAGGGAATTAGTTTGGCACTGATTTCAGCGGGGAATCGCGAGATCTCCGCCATTATCGATCGCGGGGGGGAAGGAGAGTGGAAAGCGGGCAGGTGCGATAATGCCGGGGATTTGGTACGTGCTCGGATCTCGTCGGATAGTAGCCGGCTGGAGATAGGGCGAATCCGGTCTATCCGCCGCCACGGGGAAACGTCCCGCTCGCCGCCGAGCGAGGAGCAGAGAGCCGAGGAGCTCCGGCCGCGATTTTTCCCCGACGAGAACTGCGCTCGCCGGCGGAGGATGCGCGGCCTGATGCGATCGCCGGGGATGATGACGCGACGATTCGTACGCGACTTCCTAATGCCGTTAACGTTAAACGAGTTAGCCGCGGCCGTGCCTCCCCCGATACGCCCCAGAGGAACCTTAGGAAAACACGTAACCTTAGGGCGGCGCGTGTTGTTCGGCCGCAGTGGGCTTACGAGTGCATCGGTGTCCTTCGCTCGCGGGAAGTTCTGGTCGATGGATAGAAATCCGCCGCCCACTATGTTCGCTTGTTACGAATTCGGAAACCGGTCCCTCGGCTTTTTACCTGGATCCCCGGTTGAGATCAGAGACTAAAACCGGGACTCTCCGAGGAACTCGATCGAATGAACGCTAGTCGACAACAACAGCTACCCGAGCGAGTTTCTTCATCGGCGAGCGAGCCGCTCTTTCTAATAACAGCATTGACGATATTTCCGCGGCGGGCAATCAATAATTTACGACACGTAACCGAGCCGCGCAGATGGAATAGCAATGAACAGCCACGTACATAGAGCGAAACTTGGCCAACGGTGGGCGGAGCGAACTCCAACAACTTGGGATTCGACGAACGAGCCTAATCGTCTTTCATTAACAACGACTGGCTTGTCTTCGGTAAACATTCGACTCAACATCCGCGCGCGCGCCACCGCGAGTGAAAGGACCTGTTGCACAGTTGATATTACGCTCGAATGAAAAAGCGAGCGCGTATAATAGCGCGAGTGGTCCCCCGCGCGCATCGGGTTCCGCAGTTAAGCGGCGGCTAGTTAAACCGATATAGTCGCAAGTGAGTCTCCTCTGTCGCCCGCATACCGCCGGGGGCATAAATCAGCCTCTCCGTCTCCTCGCGCAAACCCGTTTACCATAGCAGCGCGCATCCGGCCGATCGATCGCGTACGTGCGCCGCGGACACGTGCGAGAGGCGAAAGGCGAGTATCTGCACTTGGGAAAATGGCCAGTGCGGAAGCCGCGATAGCCTCGATAACGGCTCTTTAAACAGGCCTTTATCTGGAAAGCGATTATCCCGGCGAGCGCAGCCGGCGCGTCCCAGCTTATCGCCCGGCGAATTGGCAGCGATCATTCGAGTCCTCTCCGCGGTCCCTTGATCACGCGGCAATTTCCATGAGAGAGTAGATCGTGGCTCTAGCACAATCTCTCCGGGAGAAGAGCGAGGATCCTCCGTGCAAGTCGTAGAGTAGTTTAGGCTGGGTGGTACTGCGAGAGCAGCGAGTGGGTTGTAGCACAGGCCTAGTCGCACTTACATGAGCCGCACCGAACTGTATCCGAGTAGAGTAGCGGAGCACGTGTGTCCGTATGGCTCTGCGAAAGAGACCCGCGATTGGCCCGACGCGCGCACAGTACACAGAGGGCTCGCGGTGTCGAATCGGCGAGTGAGAAGTTGCGCTGCTGCCCGATCGCGAGTCTCGTGCTAACTGAACGTCGGCCCCGAACGACGAGGGCACGCGAGCCGAGCTCGAGCCTCGAGCTCTTCGTGCTGGATCTTACTACCGATACGCTCGACTCTCGCACCACTCTCTCTCTCTCGCTCTCTCTCTCGCTCTCTCGCTCTCTCTCTCCTTCGCCCAGTGGAGCTGCAGATGCTCGCACTCGCTCGCGCTTATCGGCTCTCGCTCCTCGTCGCACGCCCGAACCTCCTGCTCTCACTCTCTGCCTCTTGCTCCCTGTACCGGTCGGCCTCCATCTCTGCTTACTCGCTCGCTTGCCTGTGCCATGTACGTGCATTCACGCGCTCTCACGCATCCGCGCACGTTTATGCGCTGCTTGCTCTCCGCGTCCGCTGCAGCCAGTACACAGCTGGCGCGCGGTGTCTCTGTCGCTCTTGGTGGGCGAGGTTTCGCTTTGTCTCGGACGCTCGACCACTGATTTCTTGCGGAATGTTGACTTGTATCTTCAAACTCTTCTAAATATCGAGAAATATTGATTTTTCACGACTTTGTTGAAGTCTTTATAGTTGGAGGGTTTACTTCCAGAGAACTGACAGTCTTCGAGGAACTCATTTCCTGATTACTTAATACCAACACTGACTTCCTGGGCTCGAAGGTAGAAAGTTGGTACTCGGCTCTCGCTGACGAACGAAATAACGGGCTACGCCGCTGACTCGTGCATCCGTACGAGTGGACGCTCGATGTACATCGACGTCATCGATTTATTATTCGCGAGGTCGTCGCGCAGCTCTCGCTGCGGAGGAACAGGCTGGTTGCGAGAGCCGGCTAGATGCATAGGAGCGCCTGTGGCGGTTTCCCGTGGTTTGCAGAAGGTGCGCCCGCTCGGCTGCAATTGCGCTCTCCCGCTCTCCCTCGCCTTTTTCACGCCCGGCATTCCAGCCGTTCTCCGACAGCGCTCCCGTAAACGGACAAGAACACTCGGTTTCCTAGCCAGCGACTGGAACGTCTCTCCGTCCGCCGCATCCTCCAGCGGAGAGAGTGACACTCTATACGCAGTTGCTCGCGAAATCATTTGGTAAAGCGAGGAAATAAATGAATGTGCACCCTTGATGTTCGTTGGTGATAGTAAGCCTCCTACGTAATGCGAGGTTTATCGAGAAAGTAGTTGGAGTGGCGGAGTGCAAGTTTCCGAGTGCGAGCGGAAAAGCCGCCCGCTAATGGATTGGCCGGTGCCGCCGCGCCAGTGGAAAGTTAGAGGTCGAAAGCCCCGTTGATTGGAAACTTTCTCGACGACCGAGCGCCGCCGCTTCCACGGCGGAAAATGAGGAAGCCGGTGCGAGGAGTCCGCGGAAAATGGTACGAGTCCTCTCAACGAATAAAGATCCTTGACATCTTACCTCGACGCAAAGATCAACCGAGTTACATGGAATCCGTGGGAAAATAGATTTCCCCGGCGCAACCTGCCGCGAGGTTCGTCCCAGAGGCCAGTACCACTTGACGATAGTCGGTCAGAGTATCTCGACGCAAGTCTTATCGCGGGGAGATAAGAGGCGCAGAGGTCAGCCTGGGAGCCGGCGCACAGTGCGATTTGCATCTCAGTGGAAAAGGAGGAACCTCCGCTGACCTTTCGGGCCGCGTGCATTGGAGCGTGTGCGCCTCGCACCGCCCGCGTTTCCCTAGTCGCTGACTTCGACCACTGTCGACCCGCCACCGCTTCCCGTCGCCTCCGTGACGCAAACACACTCCGCGGAGAACGATGACGTCGCCACTCCCTGACGTCACCGCGCACTGCGAAAACAGAATTCAGAGTGGCCAATCGATCCTCCCACGTCCCCGCGCCGATTTTCGCCCTCCATTTCCCCGAGCCTCGCACGCCCTTCCATTCCCCGACAATGACGTCCAAATCAATTGGAATCAAGCGGAGCTTTGTGCCGGCAAATCGCCGGCTCTCTGCATCGGAATGCAATGTCGCGGGACGTTCGCTCGATTATTTACGGGCGTAACGCGCGCGGCTCTAGTTTGCCAGTTACCGAATTAGGGCTTGTTCTTCCGGCGTTGTTAGAGCGCCGGGAATAGCTCGGGGAAATTTCGAGGGTGCACGAGTGCGCGCGCGTCTCTGGAGCGTGCGTAACGAGGGGGCGAGCCGTGTGTAAAGTTACATCGATCTTTTTCACTACTCTCAAATAGCGTAAGTGGATGATACTCTTTGTTCGCGCTGCGCCAAATATAGAGCCGCCCGGCTCTCCTCGGATAGCCGCTTAGAGAGAGGGCTGTGTAAACGCGTCTGCATCAACCTCCGCCTGGCAAATATGAAGACCCACAACTTCGGCATAACATTTTTCTTTCTACAGTTCAAATACACACAATGCTAAATTCACATTAATATGTATAAAAAAACGCCAAGTAGTTTTGCTCCACACTTCATTCAGTATGGATTCAAAATGATATAAATAATTAATTCTACTAAATTGACTAAAAATATAAATGAATAACATATTTCTTTCTACAGAATTTCTGCAGAAACATAAAACAGAAGTTTAAAGTGATGATTACATACTAGCAACTTTTCCCCCCCGTAAGTTCAATTTAATGAGTGGCATGTGGCAAAAGCCCCACCTCCGGAATGGAGCTCGAGCAAGTGCACACTGAGCGACTGGGCGAGGAGAATTTCGGAAGCGCGCGCCCGATTATGTTGAATTAGTAAATACACGCGTGCCACTGGCACGGCTGCGATAACCCTGGGCGGAATATTCCAGGAATTGCGGCTCCGCCGAATAAATCGTATCGCGCGAGCATTACACGCCCGCGGACACACAGTTCGTGTTATGGCAAAAGGCACTCGAGCGTCCCAGCAGCTGCGACGCGTCATTTATGAGGTCTGCGCATCCTTGCAGAATAATTAAAGAATTTTAATCAATTATTTAGATTCGCATCTTGACATTCTTTGTGTTGGAATTGATTTCCCTCGGTTCTGAGTGCGAAGTTTCCGAAGCGCCGGAACGACGATAAGAAGGAAGAAGCTTAAAAACACAAGAAAACATGGAGAAGAACGATGATCTACATCTCTGTTTACTGGTTATTGAGTCATTAGGTGTTGGCGCGAGCGATCGTGTTTACGGAGGATCACCGATAGCAACTTCATCTTTATTGATTCTATCTCGGGCTTATTGACGACTGTTTGGACTCGGGGCGACGCCGAGCGACCAGCAGCGCCAGCCGCTCGCCTACCTCCAGCCAAGGTAATTCTCCGCGCTAGCACGAAAAACACGAGGAAGAATGAGTGGTCGCGTGGCATCATCGCGAATTCGCGAGGAATGACTGCCTGGTCACCGGAGCCGCCGAGTGAGCAAGTTCGAGCTTACGTAATTGAGCGCGCAGCGATACCGCCCTGGTAAAGAGAGGTTTCCTCGGGCGCGCCTTCTCCTTAACGAGGTGTGCGCTCGGTCGCGAATCGAGAGAGCGAACGGAGAAAGGTGGTGGGCCCGTGCCATCTTTGCCCGCACGACGCACTCGCTTCCCGACGAGTAGCAGACTCCGCGCCCGCTGGCCCTTTGTCTCGAGTCGACTCGGCCGGCGCACTCGCCTGTCCTTCGAGACACTCGAGACACTCTCAGTGCGAACTCGATTTACTATGCTCGAGCAATATCTTTCTTTCGACATGCGCGCCGCTCGCGCAATACGATAAACTGGGTGTACAAATAGAAAGCAATTATCATGTCCGCATGGGAAACGGCCGAGTGGCGACACGTCCGAGGCGAAAGAAATGTTGATTGAGCCGGCCGAGCGGTTTCATCGGCAAAGCTGCTCCCGGCCGGACACGAGTTAACGAGGAACAGGTAGCGCGCGCTCGAGCAGCTTGTAAAGCCGATTCCCCGCTATTCGAGCGCCTCCGTTGCGCTAGCGCGCAAGAGAGAGAGGGAGAGAGAGAGAAGAGTCCTCTTTTCCGTGGTAGGTGGGAAGGAGTCTCGGCATCGAAACAATTGTCCCCCGTCCGCGGGAGGAGCGAGCCGAGGACACGGACAATTGATTCCCAGGTGTGCAGCGCCGCTGCCATTTATGGCCGGCCACATCGTCGTCGTCGTCGCGTCACTCGCTCCTGCCCTCGAATGGTCCCCCCTGTGCCTGGCAACCCGAGAGCCCACCGGAAACTCACGCAGAAACCTATCGGAAACCTTCTGTCTCCGACCAGTTTCCCCCTCGACTCCACTCGATTACATATGTCTAGTGCAAACCAGTCCAGTGCCGTTGGAAGAAAATCATTTTCTATTCTAGTCTTTGATTACGGACAAGTCAATTGGAAATTAGCTGAAAGGTGATTAATCGAACGTATTTTTATTGAAGTCGCGCGAGCTCCCATGGTGGGATCGAAGAATCTTATAAATCCTTCTCTCATGCGATCCCACGCTCGACAGTTCAGGGTAAAATAGTTCTCTGCCTTTTATTGGGCGCCGGCAACCCTAATGAGGAAAATGCCTGGCAATTTAAGGGCGATGAAACGAGTGTAAATATGCGGCAGGTTCGTTCGTCGAGTGGCTTTGTGTTACTGCCAGCTTTATTAGTTAGCAGTGGCTCACCTCAGCCGTCGTTCGGGAAAGGCTTCGATCGCCATCTGGCGTATTCTAGAGTAACGTCCAAAGGTGAATGCAAGCCTCCATCGATGTCTCACCAAGGTGCTTTCTGCATGCTCTGCGAGCGACCTACCATTCCCCAATCGACAATTCGCCAATCAATCATTTCCCTAATTACAATTCTCCCTCCCTCCCTAATTAATTCCTCGCATTCTAGTCAACACACGATTAAACAGCCATACAATACAACTCAACGAATCGATTGCAATTCTCGACCAGTCGAAGCATCAACTGGTAACAATCGCAGCTGGTACTGTCGCACGTATCACACTGGTAAAGGTGTCAAGGCTCGCGAGACTGGCGAAATGCCTCGGCGGCCGCAGCTCCGAGCGGGCGGCGACTAATTATGATCGCGTTGCGGGAAAGAGAGCGGGAGAGCTTGAAAATGAAGGACTAAATTTAGGCGTAGCGCTCGGGCGCGAGGCAAGTTCGCGGTCGATTAGCTGCCCACACTTTCTACGGTGTATACCTGTTATAGTTCTAGGTACGGCCGGCTGCCTCCCGTGCGGAGACGGACACGTGCATCCTCTCTCGATCTTCTCCCGATCTTATCGCCGCACGGCCTCCGCTCTAGCGGAATGTGTTTGAAATAAAAAAGGGTTCCTTCACTACGTTAACCTCGAGCTCCCTCCGCGCCCTACCCACCGTTTTCTTATCTCTTTAAGTTAAAGCCGAGATGCTGAAGGACATGAGTCACTTGCCTTTTAATCATCCCTTTCACACTTCAGTTTCAATTGTTGGTGCAATTTGAGATTGTAAATAAATTTCAGTGCGTGGAAAAGATTCCTTTATATTAAAATTACTGAATACCTTATAATTATTATATTTTCAACGGTATTCATCATTAGCAATTGAAAGGCATGTGAATGAACCAAATACATAATCCTGCGACCCAAACACGTCCAAATTGAATAATCGCTTGAAGAAAACGCGGATTCTTTACTCGGCTCCCTGGCGATCTCTCGACTGGGAATTCAAGTTGATCTGGTGGCGAGTGAACGGTTCGCTGGGGGCAAGGTGAACACGCGCGCTTCTCGCGCTCGAGGAGAGTAGAGTTCTTGATGGCTGAATGTCGCGCAGTGGAATTGAGCTCAACGAACAATTACCAACGGTAAACGAGGAGAGCACGTTAGTGTCGCGTGGCAGCGGCCACGAGAGCCGCAAACAAGCGAAACCGAGAGGGTCGAGGCGGAGAGGAGGCGGAGAGGAGGCGGACGGTCGCCGGGGATGAGGCGCACAGGAGGAGACTCGGCCGACTCTCGAGTTAAACAACATCGCCTGTGTATACACAGAGGACATTCGCAAACGACTCAGCGCCCATACAATTCCGCCTGGCATCTAATTGATCGCGATTGGCCGAGCGCGCGCTCGTGTCCCGTGACCATATCCCCGCGCGCCTCTCTACGTGGAAACGCTTCTGCCGCCAGTAAATAAAGCGCACTCGCTATTCTCTTTTTTCAATTGTTATTCCCCTCTGTACCCTCTACCCGGGCGGCTCTCGCGAGCGAAAAGCGATATTTCCGTTTTCCGCGGGCGAATCGATGCTTTCGAGGGGAATATTCGAATAAATTGGCTTTGACTTTAATCGGCGGCTTTCAAAGGATTTGCGGCTTTCGCGGCTCGCTCGTGCATCGCGAGGGTTAATTAACATTATCGTGGGAGGCTCGGGCGTATTTCGCCCAAGGTCGGGGGCCGGCGATAATCCGGCCTATCTAGATATTGGTCGATAGCGCGTCGGCCGCGCGTGATTCCAGATAACGAAATGGAAACTTTCGGAGGGCAGCGAGCGCGCGAGCGCGCCAGTAATTGCGAGCAGCATCTGCCCGGAGGTTCGGATCGCTTTCATTGGCTGGTAATTGAAAACATTAGCTCTCCGAGTGACACCAGTCCCTCGCGCACACTACTTTCGAAACTGTCGCACCTTACACAATCGGCGCACGGTCTCACCTTACCCGCGACAGATATCGTATCATTCGGACGGTAATTATAACACTTGTATCGTATGCTAAACCATTGCACCAAGAATCCGCGAGCGACACTCGCTGCTCCCTCGAAATCCGCGCAAAATCTGCAAGACTAGTTTTTCAATTGGCGACGTGTTCGGTTGACTATGAAAAAAGGCTCGTTGGGCTCTCGGCGACTCCGGCGGGGCAATAAAGCCGGAAAGTCTCGGGATAGTTTAATGCCGGTGTCCGCCGGTGGAAGCGCACGCGATTCGATCGTAAGGTTGCAGTGGAAAGTCATTAGGCTCTTTAAGAGGAAGTAAAGGCTGCCCCGAATGCGCCGCTAGCACGCATTAATCCGCAAAGCTCCAGCTCTACCTTCGAGGGGTTTCTCGCGTGATACACTGCTGGCTCTGCTCGCCGGCGAAGAATAAGACCGGACGCGCTCGACTTTTCCCACTCGGCCTGACTGGCAGCCGATCCGGTCTCTGCATAAGCAGTTATGGATTATGCTGGTAAAAAGTGGTGAAACTATGTTTCACTGAAACTCCTCGAAATCATCATTTCCCTCGAGATCGGCAAAAAATCATTTATAATCAATTTTAAGCTTATCTTTCGATTCCCGAGCGCAATTCATCGTCGATTCCCAGCTCGATTCATTATCGCTCGATTCCCAGTCCACTAAAGTTCAGTGAGGAGTAAATATCGTGGACGAGAGCGCGCGAGCTTATAATTCCCTGAAAGCATTTAATCACTCTCGACGATCATTAGTCGACGCTGGCGTTTAATGAGCGCATTATCGATAAAGCGCTTACACAATGCGAATAAACACAGGTTTCGGGAGGCTGCGCGAACCAAGTCTCACTTATCAACGGAAAATCAATCGGCGACCGAAAAAAGAAGCAAAACACCCAAGTCCAATGGCGCGTGACGGACGCTCGCGTCAGGAGCGCAAAGTGCAGTTCCGCATTGATAATCGGATGATTGGCGGCGGGCAGTTGCATCGGGAGCAGCTGGCCGCTCGCGGGGGCCGATGTAGTCCGTGAAGATAGTCGCGGCGCTCATTAGCCGATCATTAATTAAGGCGCTCTCGCAAGCAGGGAAACGAGAAAGCTCTGCCCTGGCACGCTCCAACACCGCCGGGAGAAAATTCGAAAGCAACGGACCACTCGCGTCTCATGGGAACCTGTTCGGCCGAGTCATCGCCGGACTCGTCGCTCCAGCGACGGCTCTCTGTCTGCTTAGGCAGATATGTTCGTCCCGGGAAAACAGGACTCTCTTCCGACAGGCGTGGCCCGTCGATAGTCACTGGCAAAAGCCTCGCGAGGCGTCGCATGAAGTAATGTAACTCGTCAAGAGTCGAGCTCTCGTGTGTTCGTGTGGGAAAGCTCGACTCTGTCGCCTGGGGAACCGAGTCAGGCGACGAATATATAATTATTTAAAAACATTTATAATCCTGAAAGCTCAATTTTTTTAAACCTGTAAGAAAGCGCTTTCGACGCCTCACTCGATTCCCCAGGCTTTGTTAGTGTGTGCGTATTGCGCTACCCTGAACCATTAACCCGAGACGTCACGTGAAGCGACTTTCAATCACCGGAAATCACAGTGGAGCAACATTTCACCAGATATATATATGTATATATAGGAAAGCACGCTCCGGCAAATCCGCTCGACCAGCGGCGGATCGAAAGCTCAAAGAGGTGCTGGACGTTGCGTGGGCGGCGAGAGTCCGGGAAAATTTTCAATTGCGCCACTTTCGCAACCTGCCCCCTTTCTCAGTAATGCTAGAATGTGGAGGTTTGCCGGACAAGATTGTGGCGTGCGCACGCGATAGAGGTTTTCCTGGCGGGCGGCCGCGCTCGCTCGCCCGCTTGCAACAGAGCCACTCCACCGCAGAGCCGGCATTTTTGCCGGAGCGTGGCGTACTGAACCATAACCTCAGCACATTTTGCGTGACGAGACACAATATCGATCGGAGGAACGGGACGACCACGCGACACATTGTCTACAGGAGATTTCAGCCGAGCGGTGTCTGGGAAACGCGCCAACCTGCGCGAGGTCTCAGCAAAGATTTGCACATCGCATTATACATCACGCAATTACATTTAGATTTCAATGTGATTGAATTCGTTGAATATGAAATTGGAGAAAAATTGCGATGTTTTAATTGAGTGTTGCTTCTGAGAACAAAACTTGAATTATTAAAATGACATTTTTAAATCTAAATGTAATTGAATTCATTAAATACGAAATGAGAGTAAAATTGCGATGTTAGTTCTAATAAAAAAACTTGGATAATTAAAATCGATAAAAAATGAACGGAATTAAATGAGACACCGTTCGACTGAATCAACGAGTACATGTCACCGAGATTCGAGGCGGCATGGAAGCGAGTGAGTCAAAATCGGCCGAAAGATCTTTCGTGCCCTCTCCCGTTCGACATACATAGAGTGAAGAGGGTGGGATGTTGGCATCGACGCGCGTAAAGAGACTGGAGTAAGTAGAGAGACGCGTGTTAGGGGATCGGGTAGAATTCAATTTATAAAATGGAGCCGAAGCGTGCTGTTGCGACAGAGAGCATCGATCGATCGCGCAGCAGCAGCTCGGCGAAGCTGCTGCTCTTGATAGCCACGTTGCCACCCGTGACCTTTTCAACCCCCGTGGCTCTGCTCGCTGAACTAAGTCTCAAAGGTCGAGAAATAGTTGGAGCCGGCCGACATCATACGCGGCTCCCACCCCGCCCGAAATATGTATGCGCAACCATCTTCCCGGTAATCCACTTCCAATCACTTATGCACCAGCCCCTAATCGAGCCGCGATCGATCTTTCCCCTAGGGATTATCCGATTCCATCGCGATTAACATTCTACAGCACTTCAAATCAAATTTCACCCCAACCAGACGCCTGGGATTCTTTCAAAATTGTGTTCAAAGAAATCAAATTAGTTTTTTGTCGATCGGGCGGATAAAGTGGAGAAAGAGGAAAGGAGAGAAAAGTCCTGAGGGTGACCTGGAAACTCACAAGTCCACCGGGGGCCCTCGAATCTCGGGGAATGTTCAATCCCAGCGAATCGCGTCGTCCTCCCGGAAATACGAGCGAGGAGAACAGGAGCACACGTACACAGAGGTGACATAGGTGCGCTCGTGTGCCCCGTGCATGTATGCATACGAATGTCTCCGCTGCGAGCGGAGATAAGGAGAAGAAATGGGCGCTCTGACTTACTTTGGAGTTAGTGACGTGGTCGGCGGTCACGGACTCTGGTACGGTTTGCAGGGTGCTCCGCATGCTAGCGGACATGGTAGGCCAGCCAGTTTCACTGCCTCGAACCCTTCAACGCTTTGCCGGTCCACCCTCTCCCCCTACGCCTGCAACACAATAATAACAATCCCTATTATTAACGCGTCAACTCTCCGTGACCAACTCACAGATTCCCACGCAATCGCATTTCCATCCTATTAAAGAAGTTTTCTAATATTATATTTATTACTCGCAAAATATTCATGTTTGTTTAATTGCGTCAATTGTCGGTAAGAAGAAGCGTCGATGGAAGGTTTTGATCGGGCGGATCGATCGATCGCCGAGTGTCCCTTCGGCGCTGGAGAGGCTCGTCAGTACAAGTGCGCCGGAGGACGGCAACTATTTAATAGCCAGCTAATTGTACAGGCCGTCGCGTCATCCGCCGCCCGATGCCACTCAATCTTTCCTTTTTAATCGGCCTGACGTAAAACCGGGAACACGTCTCGCTCGGTTATCGCGCACGACGCTCCGCCGTCGCGGCTCTTCATTAATCTCGACGCTCGCTGAAAAAGCGAGGATTTTCAGCAACTTGTGCCTCCGATTGTTAAACCCTGACAATTCTTGGTTGGTTGCTTGTCATTTTTCTAGGTCTGCGGCTGTGAGTCAATTCTACTGGAAGGGAAAAAGTGTCTATGCACAGTCTACGATATTCCGCTCTCCACGCTTGGACGCTCACTGTCGAATTTCCCTCGCTTTACCCCGTCAGCCTCCATAAATCCATTCCCCACTGACAATAACCTCTCGCCGCCTTTCCTCTGCCCGGCGCGAGCCAGTCACGTACGTGAATACGATTGCGCACAATTCGACATTGCATTGTGTTTTTGTTTCGATGAGTCAGGGACTCGCGCGCACGCGGGCAACAAGTATTCCTCGGAATCGCTGGCCAATCGCTTTCGAAAGCCGGCCATTGAAAAGGGAATTAGGCGGTCGAGGAATTAATAAACGTCGATGCTCTCTCGTATAATCTCCGAGCAACGGGGACAGAGACCCCGCGGTTGTATTAGGTCAGCAAACGAAACCGTCTGTCCTGGCGCAGGTAGGCGACGTAGAGTGAATCATACTGGCCGCTCCGCCACCTTGGAATGTAACATTGGCCCAACTTGCTCTCGCAAACCCGATCGGGCTCTCCTCCCATGTCATTTTTGACTCTCCACTATGCTGTGCACGTAGATCTTCCCTTATTTGCAAGCTCAACCGTCTATGCGATTTATCTCTAGACTTGGATATTATTTTTAAAACTCATGATATCGCTGCATATAAGCACATGTACTCCTACCTGCGATTTCACATATACACACATATATATTAATCTATAATATTTTTATAATATATAAAAATATTTGTAATATACATATTAAAAATAACAGTAATTGTTATCGTATGACTATTGTATGAAGACTGATTGGTTCACTTAGAACCAATAGCTTTAATAAACTAAACAAAAAACCCCGATCGAATTCTCCTCCCATTTCCAGGGAGACTCGCATCGGCAGCCAAGCGACGCGCGACTCCCAGCTTCTCATTAGTACAAATAAATCGGACGAGCTGATGCCTGCCGACTCGTGTCTCTCTCGCTTCCAGCAATGCACAGCGAATTCCAGTGATCCCGCGATCGCGCTTATTAGCAGCTCGGCGCACCGAGTGAGAGATATTCTCGCGCAGACAAGATCTACGAAAAATCGAGCCAGCGAGCGAGCGCGAGTGTTCCTCGGACTTATCTCGAGTTAGCATCGAGAGGGAAGGCCGCCGGGGCAAAATCGATGGGAATGACTGAAAGGGGCCAGTGTAGAGGAGAAAGAAATGAAAGAAGGGAGAGGAGAATAAAAAGGAGATGGAGTGTGTTGTCCCTGTGCTCTCGGGCGCATTACGTGTACCTTTCGAGCGCGCCGAGTGATCGGGAGAAACAAGCCCGGCGAAAGTCGTTCCTCGGCATTGAGAATTATGAACCCTAGAGCTGACCAAGGTCGATTTTTCCCACCTCGCCGAGCCCGCTCTCTCGCCACTGCCGATTCCTCCGTCAATAGTCCACTCGAACCTTTATTTAAACAGTTGATAGCCGCTCTAAGCAGCGAACCAGGGCGTTAATATTTCATTTGTAACAATCGTCTCGACTGGCCGCTCCCGCTCCAGGATACGTTCCATCCCTCTGACTTCCTCAGCCCGTTTCTTTCCGCACTTAACACCGCGGCAATAATTGCGCTCGCACACTCGAGCCTTGCGCCTTCGCCATAACCAGCGAAAGCAGAGCCCCCTCCTCCTCCTCTATTCCTGCCATTTATCTCGTCGAATCTCCGCGTGCACTTGTAGGATTCAAGTGGCTCGCGCATTGTGGGCATCGTGCGCATCGGCACGTGACTGCCGCGGAAAAGAACTCGAGCGATCCGCTCGCGGCTCGTAAAGCGCTTGAGGGTTCGTTTAATACGAATTTGCGGGAATTATAGTTTCTCGTCTTAGTAGCCCCGCGGAGTTGGCGCGGTTCGTCGAGGAGGAGGAGGAGGAGGAGGAGGAGGAGGTGGTGGGTCGAGCGGCGCGGAATGTTCCGATGCATAATACTTAGCGAGCCGGCGCTAATTGCGCCGGCGCACGGTCAAGTGTGCTTGTCAAATTAATTTGACAGGCTGATCCTGGCCGTGCGCTCTCGACTTGCCAAGTGCACTATCGCTCTAATCGATCTGCCGTACTCCCGTGTCGAGCGTCGGCTCAACCTGGCAGACTCTCAATTCGCCCCTCGGCGACTCCAGCCTTTTTAAACGGCTTTAATTCAATTCGACCACCCCCGTCGCCGGCAACCTCTCTCTCTCTCTCTATCCGATGAAACTTAAGCCGTTAAAAGCGGGAAATGCGCTCGGCCGGCCTGTGTATTCAGCGGGACTTTGCATAACAAACTTATTGACGAATGCTCGGGCTCGAGTAACGAGAGCGCTTACAGCGGAAGATGGTGCGAACGGGTTTGCGAGCGGATATTTTCATTATTGGCCGCCGCCAGCGGCTATTACCGGCGTTACATGCCGCTCGCGACTCCGAGCATCAGCCTGGCAGAGCTTCCACCGATCATTTACAAATGACGAAATCGGCGAAATCGGCGAAATCGACAGAATCCGCTCGGGGATTGCGGGCGTCGCTTTCCCGGGGAGAATCGAGTCCGCTTTAGCGATTGTAAGAGGATCGACGAGCGATCGCAACAAGTGGACGCCAGGTATTGTCCGCCGGGAAAACTGGAGAAAAGCGTCGGGGCGAGAGAGTGGCAGGGAAACCAGGGGCCCTTTGCCGAGGCAGCCGGTGAGAGGATCGACACACTTCCGCCTTCGGTCGAGCGGCTTGCAACAGAAAAGCCGCAGACAGGTCAGCCATAGAAAATAATCAAGCCGTACAAGCCTCGGCCCACCGGCACCCAGAAACCTATCCAGCTCTCTCTCGCACCTAGGCAATCTCGAAATTTGAGTTGTCCGCCTCGCCGAGACGAAAAAACTCCCCGCCGCTTACGTAAGCGAGAGGTGTCGAAGGTGCGCGGCGCGAAAGAAATATTAATAAACCAAAGCGAGAGCGATCTCCGGGAGCACCTTAGCGCTCGGCCTCTGACGCACAGGACCCTTCGATCGAGCCGGCGATCGCACAGCTGCAGGACATCGCGATCGAGTTATTACCGTCGCTCGGATCTCACTCGCGAGACTTGTGCCCGGCGCGGCGACTCGAGCCAGAAACAGGTGTTTCGAATTCGCTTTTATTTCGAAAGCACCTGCGAGCCATCGCGCCACTAATTATAGAAGCTCTGCGAACGCACGCGATCCCCACGAATTCCGAGGAGAGGTCTCGGGAAAAAAGCTCCTCTCTTAGAAAGCAGATGAGAGGATGCTCGCAATGGAGGAGCCAGTTTTAGTTGTGGGCTAGAGATGCTTTCAATTGCTGGGAATCTAGATATCGCTGGCACGGTTCGCTGTGGTAGGATCGGTCGAGTGTCGATGTCAGTAAAATTGGAGTGTCAGCGTGGCAGCGGGGACGCTCGGGCAAAAACGATACACACAGGAAGAGATGGAAGGGCGGCCCGCGGGAGGGAGTCCGTTTCAAAGTGGCTTTGGTGTCATCGTGACAGAGGCAGAATTAGGTCCTAGAGCACCTCTATCAAGTGGGTCAGCGGTACGCGCGCAGCTACCACTATACGGGGTGGCAAGAAAATCCACAGCTAGTTTCGACGATTCGATACTCTTCTCTCAACATCCACTTATAAACAAACAAACTCACAGAACCACATCAAATCCACAATAAAAAGCTCGAGGAAGCTTATCAGACCAAAGGGGAAATTGCCGGCTATTAAATAATCTACGAGGATCTCGAATTAGGTGATTTTCGGTGAGCCTTGTATAAAGGCTGCAACCACTGGCTCCCGTCCATCGGACGAAGGCCCATATGGCCAGTGGCGAATGGCAAACTCGCTGAATTATGGGTAAGCTTACTCGAGCGTACTCTCCCTCTTCCGTCAGCACCTGAGAGGGAGGCCGGCGGGATACACGAGCTAGTGGCAAGAGCCATTACATAAACTCCAACAGCTAGCCTGCCACAATGTAATCCAAGAATAAATCCTTCCCTCGCGGGTAAACCATCGACTCTCTCGGTCAGCTGAAAAGATCCGCCGCCGCCCGATACAATGTCAGTCGAAGCGACCAACGCGCCTGAACTCCGCCGATTACAAAGTATCGCCTGGGAACGAGATTCAACGTCTTGAACGTGAAGCAATTCACAGCATTGGGAGTCGAGTGCGTGAGTATCTCGCGAGAGAGAGCGAGAGAGAGATTGAGGGAAGGATAATGAAACTGGTGTCGGAAGGACAATAGAAGTGCGACTGGAGAGGAGGCGGGCGAGTTAACGAAGTTGACATTCGGAGGCGGAGAGGATTAGGTTACGGGACCGAAAAATGATACGGCGGATCAACGAC
Organism: Crossocerus cetratus; assembly: GCA_963675795.1. NCBI lineage: Eukaryota > Metazoa > Arthropoda > Insecta > Hymenoptera > Crabronidae > Crossocerus > Crossocerus cetratus. Next base: position 22,321,362 of record OY776665.1, on the reverse strand, counting down.
CCTGCACCGCCGTCGCCGCCGTCGCCGCCGCTTAGCGCGAGGGGAAGGAAAAAAAGGAGAGAGGTCTACGCTGCGATGCTAAATTACCTCGTCGGGCGTGATATCTCCGAGCGTTACACGCTCGCGTGGAGCACACACTCACGGAGGTGGAACAGGTGACAATAAAAAGTACGGCTCTCCTCTCCGTTTCCCTTTGAGGGAGCGTGGATCGTTCAGGGAACAATGCCGACTCTGCCTACCGTAAGCACCAGACACACGACTTCGCCCGAGAAAAAGCCCAACACACCCGCGTCCATCCACTGGGTCACTAGTCGAGTCCTCGACAATTTTTCATTAAAATCATACACGATTTCTAACTCCGACCAATCCCCAATTAAATTATCCCGCGATTCCAGATATTTCCTCATTAGTAATAATCGAAGGAATTCCAGGAAATTCCAATTTACGCTGCAACTTGTGTGAATGAATGTATTAACACGGCCGGGATCGCTGATCGATTAGTTTATTCGCAAGTAGATGCCGAAAACTTGGGTGATTCGTGGGTTCGGGCGGCGAGGGAGGGAGAGGTGGGAAAGGCCAATTAAAGATTATCGATATTCGCCGTGCGATCGCCCTACGTGATCCGACTGCACGGGCCAGAGACGCGCCTCCATATAGATCGGCGAGATTAACGAGCTTTCCACCGCGCGCCCGCGCGGCTTCCTTTCCCATTGTGTGTAGCCGCGTATACATTTGGCGGACTCGCCGAAAGATTAATAACAGTAAAGGCCGCCCGGGCAAAAAAGCGTGATCCGATTACAAATTCAGTCTGGCCACCGCCAATATGATAGATCAGTGCCAACCTACCTCTCTGTCGGAGAAGGAGGAGGATCTGGGTGTGCATGTGCTGCTGGGGACAGGCGAACGCGAGATCGATATCTATTACAAACGCGCGCCGGCTTTAATTGAACCCGTCGAGACAAAGAGAATAATACCCGAGGCTTCGGTCATCGTTATTTTCCAAGAGTTTTCAATATAAGTAATGAGTCACCACTGTCGTAGGGTTGACGCGACAGTTAACTCTGTAACCTGAAGAATTAATTAGGATGTTTCTATCGGTGCTTATATGACTGGCGCGTAAAAGGCCGTGTTTCGAAAAAAACCTTTGGTTCGCCTATGCAAATGAATAACACATTCATCCGTCCAGAGAGCCGCGGCGAAAGTTTGCCGATGTTTGCACGCAAATCCATTACTTATACATTCTATTTGACGAGCGACGATAACGACGAGTGTATTCTAATCCCAGCGGCACGTGTGCGCGCACGTCCCTCGTCGCGTCCCGGTAGATTCGAATTTCCAGGGGATTCTCGCGGGGACAGTGGAGAGGCTCGAAAAGTAATGCCGCGAGCGATGAGGAATTGATAACGCGGCGATAATGCGCCGGGGATTTGGAGGGCGTAGCGAGTGCGTCGAGTGAGGTCAGTAGCGAATGAGCCACGGCGCGGCAAGCCGGTTAATAAAAACTCGTGTCTCGATGCCTCCCCGCGGCATCGTCCGCCGAGAGCGGCGAGAAAGTGGCCGGCGCAGATCGTGAAAACGCTTCCGAGTCTCCGAATGGTACGAGCAAACACACACACACGCGCGCCGGGCGACCACAATGCAACCGGGAGATTCGATGGCCGATAGTCCGGGCTTTTGCAGATCCCGAGGAGATAGAAGCGCGCCGGGTAGAGGCCTCTAACGAAGCCTTAATGTATGCGTGTACGCTCGCCCGGAAATCAGGAGCAGCGAGAACTGGAGAATTTAAAGGGCCCGCGCGACTACGGGAAAAGTGAACGGCGCCCGAAGGAGAAGGCGAAGCCGCGCCAATCCTATTCCACTCGTCGGGGAAAAGGAGATGATGTCAGGAGCTCGAGGGCCGCGGAGAGAGAGTTTCCTGGATATCGTCCTCGAAGGACGCTGGGACGCGCGCGACGTCGTAACAGACGCTCGGCCGCTCGAGGTGAAGGCGAGCGCGCAAAATAAGAGATGGAAGCGGCGAACCGGTGTGTGCGTCTACTACAGCCGCGCGCTGTAGGGAGGAAGAAGCCTTTTCGGAGCCAAATCTAGAGGGAGTGAGAAAGGTGTGCGATCGAGCGAGCACTGCCGAGCCAGAGACGAGGAGGGAAGAGCGCAAGGGAGAGAGAGAATGCCAGAGGGAAGAGAGCAGCGAAGGCACAGTGAGACATACCGACTCCCTTCGGACAGGAGTAACAGAGACGGCCGAACCGACAGACAGACCTCTCCGCTGCCATTCCCCACCCTCTGCTTTTTTGGATACTTACCACGCGATGCGATATCATGTACATAGCCAGTTAGAAGCGTACAGAGCAGACACAGGAGAACCCACGCACACGCTACCCGACAACCCGACAATCCGACCGTGTAAATAACGCGCTCGCGCCCGACTTACTTCTTCTCACTTCCCCATCGAGACTATCCTACTATCTAGATTCTGGTAGGTAGAGCAGTGTATTCCGGCGACGAGACAGCCAGAGTACAAGTAAGAGGAGGATATCGGTCGAGAGAGGAAAGCCGGCTTTGAGGTGGCGCACTCGCGTCGACGTGGACGGGGTGGCCGAGGACGAGTGCGAGGCCTCGGCCGAGGACAACGGAGACGGAAGCGACGAGGGACGAGGGACAGATAGATAGAGGGACCGACAGAGACGGTTAACTCTCGTGGACGATAGCGCACCAGGAACAGTAGCACCGGGCCGCGAGAAGCCTGCTCGAACGCCTCGAACGCGTGCGAGAACGACGGCTAATCCCTGCCGCGGCTACGCAGCCGGCCCCGCGAGAGAGACACCCGGGAGGCAGGGACGGTGTTCGAATATCGTGGTGGGCGCACACACTCCGCTCTCTCGCTCTCTCGCCTGTATGTACAGAGCGAAGAGAGGCCTTGCTCGCCCGCCAGCAACCGTCTTCGCTCTCACGCTCGCCTCTATTTTTCCCTCCGCTCTCCTTTCTTTCCTTTCGTTCCTTTCGTTCGTCTTCTCCTTCGGCTTCCTTCTTTCCTGCTGTTGCCGCGACAACTCCCTTCCCCTCTCTCTCTTTCGCTCTTTCTCGGAGGCTTTGTCGACGATGCTCTCTCTGTATCTGGTGGGTGGGTTTGGCCGATTTTCCCGAGTGGGCTGGACGGCCGCTGTTGCTCGCTCTCCTCGGGTGTCCGTCAGTAACCTAGAAAGCGGTGACGGCGGCCATTCAGGATTACGGGACTCCGTCCGTACGTCCGGCTTGTCCGAGCGAGTTGGCGAGTGAACGAACGCACCGCGAGCGAGCGAGCGAGGGACTCTGTAAGCTGTAGGCGCGAGTGAGGGAGCGAGGGAACGGGTGAGTGAGGAAGAGAGTGCGAGAGAGCTACACACCAAGGAGGCCGCCGATGATCTCTCTGAGGAGAGAGCGGCTAGGGTACCGTCGCTCGGGCGCTCTTCGGAGCCGATGGCCCTCCGGGTTTCCTCGGCGCTTTCCTCTCCGCCTAGCTGCTCCGGTGTCTCCGTGATCTCATGCCGAGGCCGCAGCACCACTCACGCACATTTATCTCGCACTACGGGAGGCTAGGTTGTGTCGCTCTGCCGAGCGCGCGACACGACACGACGACACGACGTTCGGCCACGATGTCGAGAGCGCGCCGGAGGAGAACTCGGCTGACTCTCTCTCGCGCTCCCTCGCAGGAGCAGAGTTGGAGCAGCGAGAGGGCAGCCCGGCGGCGGCGGGCTGCGGGAAGTGCACGAGGCGAAAAAGGTGGCCTACGCCGTGGGCAGAGAACTCTCGCACACACACCTCTCTATCTCTCTTTCTTTCTCTCTCTCTCTTTCGCCCTCTCTCGCTTACTCGCTCGCCCCGCACCTTCCCGATTATTTGACACTGGCTCGGCTCTCGCCCGTGGGCGAACAACACCGGGAGAGAGGACACTCTCGGGCACACTCGCTTCTTCTTCTTCTTCTTCCTCTGGTCACTGGCCGCGATCGCGCTCAAAAGAGAGCGCACCCTCGCCACGAGCGATCGGCGAGAGTGACTGCGGCAGGCCAGCTCTACTCACCGACCACAGACTCTCCACCTTCTTCTTCTTCCTTTCGTACCCACACACACCGTCGTCTCTCGGGCCTCTCGCGACTATCCGCTCGCTCTCTCTCGCGAGAGAGAGCCCGATACTTCCTCCCGATTGTTACCGCCGGGGGATTCAGCCCTCGCTCAACACTTCACCCTCAAAGCAAACGATATTTACCCATTTGTGACAGATTTCCCGTACGAGATGCACCACATTAACGAACGTCCCCCACCTATTACCACATACAGACATTACCACACTTCGATTTTTCAAGATGGCGACGCCGTGGCCGTTCGTCGTCGCTCGGGGCGAGACATGATGCGGCCACCACGGCAAACACTGGCGCTGCTCGTCGGCCGCCGGTCGCACAAGTGCGAGGGCGCCACCGGCGACCGCGCCACTTTTGAATGCTGCGTCGAGACAATTATCGAGGTAGGTTGATGGGATTGGAAGTTAGAGAGACGTCGAGAGATTTCATAGGAATATTGTATTAAGATTATCGTACAGATTTACATGCCGCGGGCGTAAGAGCTCGGGAGATATAGGATACGTCGTAGAGTGACTGGTGCCCTGGGTTCAGTCAACATTGAAGTATTTCTGCAGGAGATCCTCGTATATTTCCTTGTCGCTTGGGAGGAAGAGGCAGAAGATTACCCTGTCGATCTGTAAGTGGAATAATTTGTGAGATAACTTTTCTTTCTGATAACAGTTATTGCATGACTTACATCATCCTTGTTTTCCAACAGGAATTTCTTCACTGTAGAAAGTGCTACTTGTGCTGCTGGCTTTTGGGGGTAGCCATAGACTCCTGTTGAAATGCAGGGGAAGGCAATAGTGCGTACTTGATTCTCCTTGGCCAGAGTCAAACTGTTCTCGTAACAGTCCCTCAGCTTTTCGGGCTTCTCTCCTTGGGGTCCAACAGTGTGAATCACATCTGCACAAGTTTTAGGTGATTTACAGGATTTCTTTGTGATGGTTCTGTGTGGGAACTGCAGGAATACTAACATTTAGCTGGGAGCATGTAACCACCAGTGATCTTGGCTTGGCCAACATTGCATCCACCGAGTGTGGCACATTCTTTTTTCAAGTTGGGTCCTGCTGCTCTGTGAATGGCTCCATCGACTGAAAGGAAGATTGATGTAATAAGAATTGTTTATAATTGTTTAAAACTGTTTTATTCCAGTGGAAATGTACCTCCACCTCCACCCAGCAGGCTGGAATTGGCAGCGTTGACAATGGCGTCGATCTCCAGCGCAGTAATGTCACCCTGCCACATCGAGACCTTCTTAGCGATCTCCGCATCCACCTTTTCGATCTTCTCGCTGAGAGTTTTGCCGATATCGGCTTTATTCTTTGCCCAGTATTCCGGCCACGTCGCTACCTCGTCGACGGTAACCGGGCCCGATTTGTAATGCGAGCGTTTCTCCTCGATCGGCATCGAGAGATATTTCTCTGTTGAGATCGAATTTGTATTATAAAATCGAGATCGATTAGTCGTAATTCAGTAAAGCCATACGTGTTAGTAATTCAAGCTGGAGCAGTAAGCGAGAAATTCTGCTGCATCATGCAACGAACATTATCAACAAAATCCCCCCATTCAGCATATGTTTTGCCGAATACGAAGCATATTCAATTATTCCCACACGCTTATTCGCAACTTATAATAAATGCATGCATCTTCGCAGTTAGTATCTGTGATTTATTAAGAAATGCTGGCGATTGCGATCCTAGGACGAAGCTAAAAATTCGTGATGGAGAAATTGCGTGGTACATAAAGCAGAGTTGTTGGCCGGCGTCGGGAGAAGGAAGGAAAGATGCGTCCGAAGAAATGTGGGAAGGAGAGTTAAGTGCGGTCGTTTAGCATGTATTAACGGGATCGACCGGAGCGGCCGTGTCTTACGTTTTTCCGCCTCGAAAGACATCTCGGCCTGCGGAGGTATCGATGCGCCGGGGCGAGTCTTGATCGAGAAGGAGCGTGCGAGCGCTCGCAAGAAGTGCGAAGGAGTTAGGCAATGACTGGCGGCGGCCGCCTGCAAAACCAGAGAATAATCTCGCTTACACGACGTGCGCGTGTGTTGCGCCCCTGTGTCTCGCCGGCGTTATCTAGGCCCGTTTGCTTACTCGCAGTGGCAACATTATATCCGTCGAACCCTGGTGAAAGAGGTCGTCAGTGACCTTTGCCAGTCATCGATTCTCACCGACAGAGACGAACGCGCGAGATCCACGCTCGTTAATCTTCTTCCTCACTCACGTACGGGACGTATTTGTGCGTGAAAAAAGCTGGCGGAAAGACCGTTGTTTTCCTCGCGCTTCTTGGTTACTCCGCGAGATCGTAGCCGGCGAGACGTAGAGACGTTCGGGGACCTCGCACCAAATCGAGCGGTTGCTGACATCTCGCGGGGACGTTCTTAAATGATATCATATTGGCTTTAACTGACACCTGTCGCTGGATTCTTGAACCGGAGTCGTTTTTCAAAGATGTTCTCTGCTGCGAGTAGACAAGTTTTCCAGATAATGCCGCAACTTTGAAATCTGGCATTCTGTACAGAATCAATGCTTTCATCCTACAAATCCTAGTTTCTTCATTTTCTATCAAAAATCGCAAAACCTCATTAATCCAACAAACAAACCATTAATTCTTCATTACTAATTCCATATTTCCCATTTCGCATCATTGCATCCGCATCCGCAATTACCTGACGCTAAACCCACGGCGAGGACACAATGCCCATAAACCCCCGTCCCCACTTTGTACGAGGTCTCAACAGCCTTGCCAATATTAGGCCGACACCATCGATTGTAATTAGCAAAATGCATCGTATTACGCGTGGACAATGTGGGTGTCGTCGCAACAACTGTCGCATATACCTAGGAAGGACTGGTTCGAAAATAGCTTGGACGACATACATGCAAAAGAAGGCGGAGTTCAGGAATCGCAGCTAACGAGAACACATTGCGCTTGTGCCCGCTCGCTGACGACAATTCGAATTCGCCAAGTAACCGGCGTCCCACGCACTCCGGCTCTCTAGGTTATTCGGTTGCACCAAATCCGCCCTGTGTTACAGTGCTCTGACCTTGCCCCGTTGCGGGGGTGGACCGATTCTAGTAATAACCTCCCTTCCACTGACGCTCTCGCCCACGCGAACCAATCGAGAGCGGCAAAATTCCGGCTGATTTATCTAAGCCCTATACTCTACGATATCAGCGGACACGCTGTCCGCGTTGCGTCACTCGCCGGTAATACAGGTCTCCGTGTCATGTTGGCTCTGCGAGACATGTCAGCTAATTCTACTCGTCCCTGAGGGCGCGTCGAGGGCCTACAGTAGACTATGTCCGTTTATCCTGTAAGGCGATATTCTTGACGCAACAACTTCTCCTAACGACTCCGCCGATCTAGAAAACTAAATCTCTCCTACTAGAGTAATCCCGGAGGGGGATGAACGCATGCTCAAACGGTGCTTTCAATCCAGCTAGACATCGTCCCACGCAAGGACTAATTCCCCGAGTGGGAACCTGTCTGTTTTAAAGGGGAAATTGTCGATGTAGGAAGCGGAGAGCTAGGCGTAGAAGTGTGTCAAGGGATGCGCCCGAAGGACTGGACGCTTCCAATCGATGAAGAAGCTCTCGGGTGGAAAAAGGAGCGCGTGTGTTCGCGCGAGCGTTGAACGTCTGGCTTATGCAAGCTGCTGAGATCCAAGGAGGCGAGGGAACCAGAGGGAACCAGAGGGAACCAGCGAGGAAGAGCGTTGTTGGTAGTTCTCGTTGGTCGCGTCCGTTGGAGAGGGTGTAGGTGTCCAGCGCGTATTTAGGCAGAGCCGTTAGACGCTGGCGGCGCTTTTGGCGGCGCATGCTGAAGGCTCGGGGTATCGATCGCCGAGTGGCGCGCGCTTCCCCGAGCTTCCTCGGACGTATCCTTCATATCGCACAAGCCCTTCGAACGCCGTGTACGAGTTCTCGTCGCCGTCGCCGTGTCTATCCGCGTGCGATTAGCGCCTTTCGCACCGCCAGTCCACTCGGCTTTCGTTAGACTCCTCTCTCTTCGGGCGCCCGTTGGCAGCTCGCGCGAAGACTCCGCCAGAAGAGGAAGCCGACGAACCTGCTTCTTAAGAGACCATCGTCATGGCACGCTCCACCGAGTTCTCCAAGGCGATCTTCCTGTCGTGTGAGTTCACCCTTTCCGTCTTTCGTCAGCCCCCGCCGGAGAACCCGACCGATTGCTGCTTGCGCCGAAAGTTTACTCCTCGCTGGAACTCCGGGCTTCCTTGCGCGTCCGAGTTAAATAATCCAAGTTCTACGGCTTCCCACGGGAATATAAATAGTGGGCTCGAGTGTTACTGGTAATGAGGGGAAATCCGAGCAATAAATATTGCCAGTTGGATTGGATCGTTTAATTCGTTAAACTGAAACTTGAATGGTTTAAATGGGCAGATAGTATGGAGTTGATTGGGAATCGAGTGAAGATCAATGCGTTTCAGTGCAGAAGTAAAGGCCTTGGTTGCACGCCACACGTGCCACGTCCCATAACTTACCATCCCGAAAATCCCTCGGATAATTCAGTGTGGAAAGGAGAGCAGGGATGTTTTGTAATTGATAGAAGGTTTCATTTGGGAGGGAGCGTAAGTGGATTAGGCGTGTAATAGTTATTGGTGATGGGGGATGATAGTTACTCGGTCAATAGTGCCCGAAACCATGAGGCTCGCGTCAAACATGATTGATTAGCTTCTGTAAATAGCAAGACATTGCCAACATATTGATTGCCATCACGCTTGTCACCGATGACCGGTGTCACTGAGGTATCCTTGAACTGTCCTGACCTATCCTTCTCCCTTTCCACCCTGGCCATTCACAATATTACAACAATAACACAGACCGCGATATCTATCACCCCAACACACCAATCAACGATCAATTAATCACGAATTTAATAAAATTTAAATTCCCACAATTCACCTTAAAATCCCTTGAATATTCAACCTTCGCGAGCCAAGAATCCGCGCAGTACGTTGACACACCCGGGTTCGTTTACCATTGGCGGCCAGTTCTCGAATAACTGCACGCAAATAAACGAGCGCGCGAGATCCGTCGAGCCGACAACGGGGAACTCAGGGCCACGTGAGTCCGAGTGCAATTCGCGTCGTCGACTGGGCTCAAGGCTCTTTATCCAAGATACGCAATTGCAGCGGGACATTGTGCTGAAGGTCCTTTCTGTGCAGGGTGTGTCCTGGCGAGCGCGTTCACCGTGCCCAATCCAACGACGGCGCCACGAAAGCTGGACGAGCATACCTACACCACACGCAGAACACCCAAGATCATCTTCGACCTGCCCACTCAGCGGTCCAGGTTGCCTTTGGTAAGAGCGTGTGCGTCTGTGTCCCTTTTCCCATGTAACTTTCACGAGAGTGTATGTACTTATGCTGGGGGGCGGAGGGTGAAAAGAGGCGCCGGGGAATTAAGGGTCGCGCGGCACCCTCGCATCGTCCTATCTTCATTAATACTTGAGTCGCACGCGCTTTAATAGAGCCTAGTGCGTGGAAGCCGCGCGAGCGACTCGCTTTTCCAGTGATCGATAGGCCGGGAAAGCACGCGGTCCTTCCTCGATAGGCTGACTAATTATTCAAATGGCTTCTTGGTACGCGACCTTTGCCACGCGCACTTTCCACCCGTACATATATCCATTTCCTAATGCTTGCGCGGACTTTACTCCACCCTGGACTCTCAAGGGTACTAAGTGGAATTCTTTCAGTATACCCGAGGAAATCTGTAGTATGTAGTTGGCGCTGTCATTTTCCCCGGCCGTTTCAATTCCATCGAATAAAGCCGTGCTCCGGAGGGCCGAGGGTCCTCGGATGGGGCGACATCTCGTTGACGAGCGATCGCAGGCGATAACTCCTGGTTTACGGGGGCCGTTAAGCTCGCGGCGAGTACGTAGCCTGTTGCTCGTGAAATGCAAGCCCCGAGCGATGCCTCTCTCGCTCGCGGTATATCACCTCGGCGAGATCCCCTGTATAAAGTGCGATAATGGTGCACCACTCGCGATAACCCACCGCGGGAACGCCCCCCGTAGAAATGAAAACGAGCCGCCGCCACTTGGGCCCTCGATCGAACCCGGCGCGCTCCCTATCCGGCGCCGATCTGCGACCAGCGCCCGGCATGCGAGACCACCGTTTTCAACTGCACGCGCGCGGAAAAAGACATTCTTGAATAACGAGCTCGGCCTGATAAGAGGGAAAAAAGGCTCGGAAACCTCTTTCATTAGGTACGCGCCTTGTTAGGCTGACTCTGTTGCCATCGGCCAGTCGCAATTCAGTACAAAGTGCACTGACAATTTTAAATTGGCTCAATTCTGTTTTAGAGAATATTTTGAATGTTTCTCTCTGTTGGGGCTTTTTGGGTAACAATAGCTTTTTATTCCACGCGATTCCTATTGCGGAACTCGTTTTCTACCCCCGCGCTTTTCACCGCTGGAAAAGCTGCGCAATTGAATGTAGTGCATGGTATAACATTTGTCGAGCGGCCGCTTTTATGTGGAGAGTTTGTCGAAAGGTTTTCAGAGCGGCTGGAAACAGTCGGTATTGACGGTGTGCCGGTTGTTTAGCCAGCCGATTAGCTGCCCACCTGCGAAATCGCGAGGCTTCCCGGAAAACTCTTCCGCGAGGCTCTGCCGAGTGTTCCTTGACATTTCCACGTGACATCGGGACAATTTCATGTAGGTAAAAGCCTCTGCGTCACGCTCACGACGATATGGATCTACTCGGGTTTATGTCGCCGTGGCACATGTATCTGTAAATACGTGTGTGCTTCCGTTCCTCGGGGGGTTTTCGCGAGGCGCACGTGCCGCCCGAGTGTGAATGGCACGATTTATTCATGGAGGAGTCCAATCGATCCCCTTTAGCGAACGAGACTCCTTTTAAAGTCTAGCCGATTCGAGTTCCTCGGCTGGGTTAATTGACGTTTGACGTGGGTGGATTTTTGCAGCCGGTCGAGAATTCGGAGGTGAGGACCACCACGACGATACCGTCGACCTCGACCTCCACGCGACGATCCTTCTCCACCGAGCAACCCCTTTACCGGCTGGACCGCAGCAACGGACAGGCTTGTATCCTTCTACAGGTGGACGCATTGATAACCGTCAAGTATCGCACCAAGCTCGGCGAGGAACAGGTAAACCATATCTCTCACCCTCATGCTCTTATTTACCTCGGGTCAATTCTATAACGCGAAGCCTCGCCTTTGAAATCGAAGCCCCGTGCAAATGGCAAGTGTCGAATTCGCCCGTGGCGAAAATCGAAATCGAGTTGTAGCGGCGAGTGCGGTCGGCAATCGATCGCATCGGCTAATTACAGTACCAGGCGCTGGATCCCCGAAATCCGGTCAAAGGTCACGGATTCGAAGTTTTAAGGGGCGCGCAATTAAAAGAGGAGTCATCGGGCGCGCTCGTTGTATACTCGAACGTTTCTCTTTTCAGGAGGCAGACATTTACGTGCCTAACGATGTAACGGTGACTGGGAACTGCGATAACGAGAACCTCGTCACGATGTCCCTGAAGTGGAAGACCTTTGTGCTCTCGTGGAGTTTCGCCAAGGTAAACTCCCCCCGCCGCCCGCAACCCTTAAACTTCCCACTGATTAAGCGCAGCCCTTAAGCGAGTTTGCCTTTTTCGTGCACGCCACTCGGAGATAGGAGCGCACCGTCGCCCCAGAACCGACTCTGTTTTACTTGAGGGGAATGCGTGTGTAGATCGATATGAGCACTCTCACTTCCACTTTGGAATCCGAGCTGGATTAGCCTCCGGCGCCAATATAATTATTCCGCGAGTTCTCTAGCGTCTCCGTGGATTCGGCGAGATTTAGCGATCGATCGACAGGCTTACCCTTCACTTGAACCTATTGGGCTTTACCTTTTCCAGACGCCCGGTGGCGAGCGATGGTACGTGGAGAAAGTCGAGCTCACTTACAGCTCGAGCGACCGACATTTCGAGCACATCGACCAGCCGAGTGAGTGACTCTAAAGTGCTATCTCACTTGATCGGATTCCCAGAGCAGATATGATGATGAAAAATGTTAATTTGTAGACAAAACAGTCCGATTGAGCACCGGCGCCAAGCACAGTGCGATGCTCTTCCCGACGCCAGTCGGCAAGTCCTTCGTCTGCCAGGATGACCAGGAAGTTCCTCTCACCGACGGCAAGAACCACGCCAGTGTCCTTCTCAGGTATATCTCTCTCCCTTCAACCAAATCCCCAACTCACCGGAGTCAAATCTCTAATTCCTCCCTCCTGCCCGCAGAGACATGAAGCTCCAGCCGTTCAAGTTCAAGAACAACGAGTTCGCCGCGGAGTTCTCGTGCACGGCGCTGAGTGCACGCGGGGCGCGCGACGAGACCGCGCCGGTGGCGGTGGGCTCGACACTCGCGGCCGCGACCCTCTTGACTATCACCGGATACGCGGCCTACCGGTACTTCAAGGTAAAGAAGGTCAAGTACGACACGATGGAGTAAGCAGTGGAGCGCGGAGCCCGTCGGAACGATGCCAAAAGCAGACACATATCGCCAATGGAGAGACGACCGCTTCACCACGGCAGACGAGATGACGAAAGACCAAGCTTTCCCCTAGCGAGGGAGACGAGGAGAGTTCCGGCCGATCTTACCTACGCGTTGATTCCGATTGATCGTCGAGCGTCGTTGTTGATCCTCGAGGTTCCCACTCGTAATGACTCATAATCCCAACTAGGTGGAGCTAGCCTTCATCCTCTCACATCTTAGACGCTCTCGCATTCGTACAGTTAACGATCAAGTTGGGTGTGACGTCGAGCCGGATAGTATACGAGTTATCACTGTATCGCACCTACATTTAACCGAACTTTCTAGAATCCGCTGTGCTTGCATTGGAGGTCGTTACAGAGTTTAGTGCTGGCTTAATTAGAGACGATAGAGATATATATCTTGACTACCCTCTCACATGCTCCGACTAGTACACTGTTAATTGTTCACTGGTGGTTTGGTGGGGTTGTTTTTACAGCACGCGAGGTGTCCGGTGTTGTGCGAGTCAATAGATTTCCAATGTAAGCACAGGAATCACTGTAGTCAATCCAAGTCATTGTCGCAAGCTCTGATGGTTGTATCGATAGAATCGAGACTCGCGAATGTATGGCGCCCAGCCGTACCTTCACAGATCGAAAGAGAAGTGTTTTGGTGGCACGTGGACCTGCGAAAGAGGGTTTAATGATGCGAAGAGAGACGCTGCGGAATAAGAAGGCGCGAACCATCCCGGCCAATCATGCTCGACTAAAGCATTCTTCTCAATGCACGTTATTCGAAATCTTCTCTTGCACTACGACACCTCTCTCGATATTTGCGATTTCTCACTCATTACTATGAAGTAGCTAGAATAGCGGGCGGTTCGGTGGACTTATTAGACGTTGCGAGAGACGTTTGCCCTTTTTGGCAGCTGAGCGTACTAGAGTTTAGTCACGGTTGTTCTTCCCCGGAATCGAATCTCGACATATCTACTCCTCCCCGCAGAGAAAAAGAGAGAAAGCGAGAGAGACCTCGGCCCAGCCGATCTTTCCCCACACCCAACTCTCGCCGCACTCGTAGTCTTCGCCCCGCAGTCGGACTTATCCCCCGATAGTTTGTCCCGGTTGGCGAGTTCGCCTCGCGAGAGAGTGACGATCGGCGCACAACGAGACGGCCCGATGATTGGGACGCAGTTCAATTGCCGCCAGTCATCGCCAGTTGGCCGAGAGCTAGGATTAAGTGGCGGAACCTGTCCGTTTTCACCTCTACTTTTCCTTTCGGTGTAACGTACTTTTACGTGGGTGTGCGTGTGACTGTTCGACTAGTGCGTAGCTCTACTTGATTTCACCCTCTTCGATCTCCTCAGTGTAAGATAAGCGTGTAAATAAGGGGGTGGGCGCGATTGGCGCGGCTCCGATCCTCACCCTTTTACCCGGCGGAGTTAATCTCTGTACTTAGAGCGCGTCGAGCGAGCGTTCGATCGATCAGTCGATAGGTAAAGTCCGAGGCGTCGCGCCAGTCGCGCCGGACGCACTCTCGAGAGTTCATTAATGCGCGAGTGTGTGCATGTCATTTTTAGTCCGTGGATAGGCCATCTCACGCTAGTCTAACAATTCGAGTGCGGACGTTGGTCCCGTAGTGCCAGGACTCTTCCACTCGGTTTCCCTTGCAGTCTCCTCTCGGTTCGTTCCCCCCTTTCGATTGCATATCACCCGTTTTTCATATCAGCTGCACGCACGCGTGCACGTCCGCAGTCTAGTCGCATCGAATCTCGACGGAGGAGAGTGGAGGCTACGCTCGAAAGAAACAGGGGCTGGAAGGGAGGAAAAGGTTCCTGGGTTGTTGATATCGAGCCACACGGGTGACGGGTTCGCCAATTACCAAGGGGTCAATGGTCGCCTGTGCGTGGCACACCTAACAACAAGTGTAACTAGGTACACACACCGGCTCCCATGAATATTCGAACCGCACTCAATCTTAATTCAACAGCCACAGTTTCACTACGCGCCTTCTTCTCCGTTTGCAACTTTAACCAGCCTCGCAAGGCCACTGGTTCATTGCGCAGCAACTCAAATACTGGAGACAAGTCGCGAAACTTGGTAGAGACATATCAAAACGACTAGTTTTAGCCGACAATTCCCCCACTGAACACAGTCGCTCGAATAATTATGGCCGTCGGTGTACATATACTCAGGGTGAAACCAGGGGTTCCCAGGATTTTATTAATAACCCATCGATTCTCCTGTCTTAGCGGGCAAAGTTGGCCCGAGACTCTTAGCAAGGGTAGAGCACCGAGATTCCTCACGAAACTTCGTACTCTGATCTACAGATTCGATTAATAACAGTTCCTGTAATTAGAGATGAAACTTTTAACGAGCATATCCAGTGAAAATTGTCGAACTACTGGCTTCACCCACTATTATATATTATACATTATACATATTATATATAAATATATATATATATATACATATACATATGCGTAATATATGAACCTCTGTCTTCCAAGTGCATATTAAAAGTTAAATCTTCGTGTGTCAATACACTGCGGTACCACTGGCGTATCGTATGACGGCGCTCGGCCCGAGTCGAGGAACAATCGAACATTAAAGGAGCATCGAGGAGCGAGGGAAAACCGGCCTTTTCCGGCTGGCGAACCCTGGGAAACTCGGCCGGCGAGTAATCCGAGGCGCGAGACATTAAGAGATTAACGTGCACACGTATACGGTACGCCCGCACTGGGGGCACCACGAAGCAGCTCTAGATGTAATTACGAGAATGTATTTTTGTGCTAAAGTCAATCGTACTGTAATACATTATAGATATATTATACAGATATATATACACATACGACATACACTAACGAGGGTTGCGCGGATGACGAGAGGGATCGTCATGGAGGTGTCGCTGTATTCAAACGGCGGAATGGAGTCACATTATGAATCATATCGCTTGACCTATTTCTGCAATATTAAGTCTCCTAAGAGTTAATTAAAAGGGCGGGGCGCGAGAGTGAGAGAGATAGAGAGATAGAGAGTCACTGGTGGACACTGGATCGCAGCGCGAGACGCATGATTATTATATATAAAACTATTGAAATTGTATCATATCGGTAAAATAAAAGCTGTTATACAAGTTGGTCCCAACCCCTTGCTTCGATCCTCCCCGAGAATTCTCTCGATTAGAAATAATTAGTTGAGAAACTCAGACTATCACGGGAGAAATGTCATCAAAAGATTATAGATCGCTTGTTTAGCCAGTGCGCGCGAGGAGCCGGGAGTTTATTAGGGGCAGCGGAAAGCAGATGCGTGTTTGCTAGGGGTCGAGAGCGGAGACATAATAATTTGTCGTGGGCCTTTCTCGTGGAAAAGGGCGTGAAAAGTACAGTCAAGCAGGCTTAGAGAAGGGTCTCCCTGCCAGCCTCCCCCCTCCGTCTCGCCCTTCTTTGCGCAACGCGGCTCGATCCTGTCAATGCTCCATTCTACCATTCTCGCAATGCCCATTGAAATCCTCTCGACAATGCTTGCGACAGGCCGATTGCATTGTCGGCTACATGCATCCTGCCACCCGATTCCCTCCGGTTCTACCCCCCGACACCCTTCGTCGCCACTCTCGCCACCATTTCCCATTAGATATTTACAAGCCGCAAACGGAGGCGCCCTCGAGTATGATCTCCGAAAATCGCATCCCCGGGATTACATCCCTTAAGCTCGAATCCATGCGGAATAGTCAACAACCCTCCCTCCCCTTTTCCCTAATTCTAATTCTACCAGTATTTCTAAAAGCGTTTATCTTTCCACTGTTCCATCACTAGAAAATATTGATAAAATTCGCATTATAATTGCGCAACAGATGTCGAGTATACCTGGAAGCTCGAGGGGGCTTTTTCCAGGATCGCTAGTAACAAGCACTGATAACGATGATCAGCGATCGGTGGAAGGGTTGATGGAGGGACGGAGGAGGGAGGCTGCCGAGATAATTGAGCATAATTGGGTGCGTTTGATGACAGATGTAATCCTGGCGGATGCTGCGTGGAGCGGGTGCGAGGGTAGCGGATCCTGGAAGGCCGGGAGAGAGTAGGAGGGGGTGGGGGGTGGCCTATAATTTATAAACTAGGGGCTGTTTTGGGGTAATTGCAGATAACGACGGGGCGGTCCGGATAACAAGCCGACATGGGAGTCACTGGACACCGTGCCACTCTACCATCCACGCGTAACACCATAACCTTACCGTCGTTATACACCCGGGCTATTTCTCCATATAGCTCGGCGCCCGACCATAACTTACTCGCCGCCTGATATCAGCGCGAGGGATCCTTTAATAAATCAAGCCTCGCTCCGCAGGACCAGCCTTTAAACTTCTGCGCGCTCTACCTTCGCTACTCCGCTTCTACCCGCCTCGATTGATTGGCCCAATTATTGGCTTACCCCGAGAATTATTATGAATTCACGCGATTTTTCTCGGCTAATCATTCGGAGCAAAGGATCAATTGGATATTAAGTGGAGAATAATCCGCGTTACTCGGGATTATTAAAGGTTTTATGCTCGATGGGATCGTGGGTGGAAGGACGAGAGCGATGGATCGGCGATGGGAAGGCAAGCGGTAAATGTCTTTCACGGGGGAGCGGGCACTTCACGGCTTCACGCCTTGTCGACGGGACGCGCGGAGTGCGAAAAAACGGCACCAGCAGTCGCCCGCTGGGCCCTCCAGTCGCCCGGGACAAAAGGTACTTCGGTTACCTGGCCACGATCCGGCCTGCTCTGGAACCGAACAATTGTCCCTGTATTTTGACAAGCCGGTGGTTTCCGGGCGTTCGGTTCGAGTGGCCGCCGGGGGCACCGAGTGGCCCTCCACCATGCATTTACATAAATATTGTTTTAGCCCACCGAGTGCGCCCACTTCTCGTTGCCTTCGATGTTTGCCGATACTTAACTAGCCACCGCGGCGAGAGCACGTGGCAAATAGTTGCGCACAAGTCCGTCGCTCTAGTCAACACAAATCGTCACACGTAATCTTCTCCCTCTTCTTATGAATATATATAATAAAACTCTGGGTCGGGATGATAATGATAGTTGGACCGATTGGGAAGAGCGGATGGTTTGAAATTGAAGAAGGAAGAGTATCATCTCCTAAGGTCCAGCAGTCCGCATCGAGCGCGTACGTGATCCCGCGATCGATAAGAGCACGTGGCTCGCATCTAAGCGAAGGGACTTCCTGGAGCTGCTATTAATACACCTCCGAGAGGTATGACGCGATAATTACTTAATTCCCACAGCGTCGTGGCGAGTTGTCTGGCCAGCAGAGGAGAGCTCGCTGCTCCCGATAACAGCGAAGAAGGAGAGTGCGGCGAGCGCGGCGGCCTTGAGGGGCCCTCTGCACGGTCAGCTCGAGAAATCGTCCGCGCCAGCAGCCGTTTCGCCTTCGCCGGCCTCCTTCGACCATCCAGCAAAAATCCACACCCAACCCGCCCGCCTCGCCCCATCGCCCAACTCCGGCTTTTACGCCGAGCACGCCAGTTGTGTCTGGATTGGCCGTATCGATCGACACGATCGATGTTTACCAATTTACACTGCATTGCGTAATCGATCGCACCATTCAATACTCGCTTTCCTAAGATCCAACTCTTTCTCCTCTCGATTTTCTATAATTGTTTATCGAATCAGAGGAATTATTGGCGGGTGTTTTGTAATGGGAAACGATCAACAGTAAGAAGGGCGGCACTAATTAAATAACTCGCGATTCCACGGGCGATTTCGTCGCGAGCCAACCCCTCGGCTAGGGGGATGCTGATACTAAACAGTAGAAGAGAGCACTCGATCTCCAAGGGGAGGCTGCTACCAACACCCATACCCTCTGTGTCTGTCTATCGCGGCCAGCCTATTGGACCGCGGGCACACAATGATGTAACGCGAGACCTGTAAAACTTCCCCCCTCACTCCCATTTTTTATTCCACCACCGCGACGCTCAGCGTCCGCCGAACTAGCCTCCCAGCACACAGAGCGCACTTCTTCCATATTTGTATCCAAAGGGAGAAATAAATGCTGCGACTCAATCAAGTCCACTTGCAGCGAGGATGCAATTTTCAAGGCGGATGTCACGGGGGAGGATTAAAGGTAATCAGTGCAAATCGGAGGAGAGAAAGCGGGAGCTTAAGAGGGTAGCTCGTCGTTCCCCGTCCATGACACCGTATGTGGGACATGTGGTTGTCGGCGGAGCAGTTCGGAGGAGCTAGGGGGTAGGGGGTGCGAGAGCCGGGGAAAGTTCCCGGGCGAAATCGGCGAGGGAAGATGCGCCCGACTAAGGGCCCGAGCGAGAGAGGGCGAAGGGTAGGTAGGAACGTGTCGTGAATGGCAGGGCGAGTTCATAATACACGCACACGTCGGCCCCGGGGGAGCAACGGCGCAGCGAGCATGTTCAGATGCTCTTTTCAAGAGAGTGAGAACGAACCCTCGCAGCATTCAAGTGTCGCCGAGCTTTGTAATGCCTGTTAATGCCCCCGGCGTTATTAAGGATCCCGAACATATTGCCCGGTGTCCTGCGCCACCTATGTCCTCCGTCGCCGACAAGCCTTTTATCCTCGGGACTCTCTCTAGGCCCACGGTCCCAATTCCTCGCCGCCACTCCGTTTCCCGAGGCTCGCCAATTCCAAAGTGGCGAGAGTCCCGTTAAACGGTTCCCGGCCGAGAACCAATAATTGGCGCGGCTCTTTCTCCGTGGAGAGAGCGCCGAAGCGGCGGCCAGTTGGATGGGAAGTCCGGTGGGAAGGTGTCCAGTAGAATCTGACACATTTCTGCGATGCGATGCAAGAGTCCTGGCCTTAACGAGCAGATGAATCTCCACGAGTCAGCGAAAGCGGACACCCTCCACGGAGTACCTGTGCCCGTCCGCCTTTTTTCCCACAAAACTCACCTGACACAGGCGCTCACCTGATAAGGAAACGCCGAATGTGCGAGCTCCCACTGCCAAGATACGCGACGAGCCTCGTAGGAATCGCGCTATCATGCGCGCCCGCTCAGTGGTCGGCAGCGAATTCTTGTTTTTGCGGAAGATGGAGTTCCGGGTGAAATAAGAGAGGCACGAAAATGTCTTGTAACCTGATCGCTATTCTTTTGGTATTCAAGGAAGCAGTGCCTTGATTATGAGGATCTTATTAATATTTCTAGGATATTGACTTTATTATATTCGAGAAAGGATACTTTGGAGTCTCCGCCGAATGACGTCGGCTCTAATGACCAAGTCACACTGGCAAACACATGGCGGTTCGGTCGGATCATTAGGCGGCGCAAGGTTCCACCCCTAATAAGCGCGTCCCCATCGCAGTGTCTATCAAGGATCGTCATAATTGGCGACACATTCATATTTCCGTGGGCTCGGTTACAACCCTCTCGGAGCTGGCTAAGGGTTGTCGTGGTTGCTCCTGAGGGCAACACATGTTCCCTTCCACCCGGGACACTTCTCTCTCCCCGATAATAATTAGCCACGGCGATAAATCTCCTTGACAGTATCGCGATCGAGCCACATCGTAAACCACTGCTTCCTCGCCCGAGGTAAAACCCCAGCGACTTATCATTGACTCGTCATTCTGGTCCTTCGATGTCCTATTTTAATTCATAATTCTATTTTTACCGCTTAAATGATGATTTTAAAAATAAGGAGGATTATCTTGTAAAAAATATGCGTTGCGCTTTGAGTGTTTTAAAGAGTGTAATCTTGATTGGGAGCAAGTCCACCTTTTTCTCGGCTTAGTCCCTTTTTATCTGGCTGGACACTTGCGCGGCTGGATTTCGAGATGTTCGCCGCAGGGGCCCCGAGGACAAAACGACGCTGGCCTGCGAGGGATGATGACAGTACCGGGCGCGAGAGCTACCCTCAAATCACTGGGTGCATCTAACTAACCGTGTAATCGACAATTTCGACCTATTACGGCATACTCTCCACGCCTATAGTTTCCCTCGCGCAAACTAGAGACAACCCCGGCGACCGGTGCATCCTGCCACGCGATAATAACCATTATCGAATCTTATTGTTACACCCTCCGCCTTTGCTTTCATAGAGACTTCAATGTCGGTGCGCCGAAAATGGGCCTGGCATTGTCCAAAACATTTCTATCGCGATGAATACTTTAACCAAGTAAGAAATGTCGAGTAAAACTTGTGGAATATAAATTCCTTTTTTACACGAGATGGAAAAAGTTTGGAGGAGCAGCTCGACCAAGGGTCCGAGGACTTTGAAGGGCTGCTCCTTTAAGGATCCGACGCAAGAGTGTCGGCTTGCGCGCGATCGAATTTATAAGCGGCCACTATCCAAATCTACCTGCACGCGTGGGGTGGTAGCTCGGGGCCCAATCGGTTTTTGGGGATCTCGGAGGCAGCCAGTGACACGGAACCGTGGCATAAAGTGGCCAGTGACACATAAAGAGCATATTTTCGGGCATTAGCCCGGCATTACCTGCGACCCCCGTCGCGGCGCTCGGCGGCCGGCTACCTGTGTTCACGCCTGTTCGCACTTTCCAGCCGGCGAGTCTCCGGGAATCTCGTCCACCCATCTCCAAAGAGCGGGCCCGCTGCTAATGGGGAAATAACCGGCGGATTACGTCGCCTAATCCTCGCGCCAACGCGATCTCATTGTCGCGGGAGGATCGAGCGAATCTCGTGCTTTGTCCCCCCGGGCCACCCTGTCGCCTTCCAGAGATCCGGGGAATTCAGAGATCGCCGTCCTCTGGATTCCCTACCATCTTTAAAAGCAATCGCGATAGGCGGACTACTAGATTTTCCATCTTCCACCTTCGAAATATAATGCTTGTCAGTTCTGTGGGTTTTTTTGTTTAAAATTACTTGCGTGGGAAGTGATTGGATGATCTGGGAATTGGAATTGTTGATAGTTGAATCAGAGTAGAGGAATATAGCGCGAGGATGATTCTGTCCATCACCTGCCCCTCGGAAGGCGGCTCTAAAAATAACCCTAATATGCAAGTGCGATTGTCAAGGCGGTTTGCATGCGTGTCGTAGGTGTGTAACGCAGTAACGAAGATAGCAGCTATCTCGACGAGCTGGTGTCCAGTGTCCGGCCACCAACATGCCCCGGGACGTTTCGATCTCCCGTGGCGTCCGGCGAGCCAAACGCGCCGCGCGCCGCGCGCCGAGCCTTATTGTTCGTCGATATTAATTTTAAAGCCGAGCCGAGCCGCTCTCTCGATATCCACTGACACCCAACACACGGAAATACGAGATCCACCTGTCCACCCTTCGCCCACCGCCGCGACCTCTCATTCTCATCGCGACTTATGGAAATTCTTGGGGCCCATTCGATTCTACCTGCTGGAAATGATTTTCTTCCATTTCACTGGATTCGAGTGTTATACGTAGTCGAAGAATTCCAGAAGCTCGAAAAAGCTCGCGAGCGTGCAAGCACCTAATGAAAAAGCAAGAGAGCCGGGCAAAGGGGCAGTGCTAGGAATTACTGGAAAGAGAGAGGCGGCGGAGGCGGAGGCGGCTCGAGCAGCAAATAGATTCTCGCGAGGGGTGGACGGGTGGCTGCTCCTTTCCCATAAACTACCGGCACTTGCGAGCGCGTCATTACAAGCTTCGTCGTTCCTCTTTGTCCACGGTTGTGCGCTTTAGCCTGAAACCGTAGATTCTTGACGCCTCTCCCTCTCTCTCTCTCTCCCACTCGAGATTCGTAGAAACGTCAAAGAGAGACGTAGCCAGAGAGAGAGAGAGAGAGAGCGAGAGAGCAGCGGATCAGCAAACGGTTGAAATGCGCTTGGCGAGTGTCGGCAGTCCAGTTTAATTTGTTGGGATTCGCCGGCGCGTCCTCGTGTCGCAAGATAGACGCCAAGGGGGATCGCCGGGCGTTTTGATGGCGTCGGGAGGGGGCGGCGGACACACACAGGTGTATAGAGAGAAAGCCGCGCGTTAGATAGCGAGAGAGCGAGCGAGCGCCGCGGAGGAGAGAGGGATTTTGCACAGAGCCATTTTGGAATGCAATTAAACGCAGTACAGCGAAACACGATCCCACCCAGTGGCAGACCTCCCCGCCCGCCCGCCGACGCGCCGCTTCTGTCCGCTCCGGCTTCACACTCCTCTACTCTACTCGCTCTATGATTCCTGCTCTTCCAGCCTGCACCCTCTCACCTCAACACCCCCCACCCCCCCGCCCCTACCTACTCGGCGACCCTCGCGATGCTTCCCGGCTCGCCTACGGATTTACACCGAGTACAGCCATCCTCGAGGATTTAGAGTCGAGTTCCGCCGGGGCTCCAAACGCTCCCGGGTAAATCGTTCTTGATTATAACAGTTGGGGTTTCGTCTGCTTTTTCTCGCGATTCATTCCTCAAGGGTAACTTTGGGACTTGGAAAAGTTTGTCGCTTTGTATGCTCGAGTGCCAATTGGAAAAGAGGAAAGGTCAAGTGGAAATAGGAAAATTCGAGTTGTTCCTGGTAGTTGATAAGTAGGTTTGCGAGGATTTGTGGGGGAGGAGGGTGGAAGGGTGGAATCGAGCTCGTTTTGATAAGAATTCGCGTCTCGGCTTGGTAGGAGGCCGTTGCGAGGGGTTTGAATGAGGGTTGAATCGAGGGGGTGGAATTGGAGGGCGAGGAGGAGAGCGCGAGGAGGAGGCGCAGGCGGCAGGGAGAGGAGGGTGAGGGGAAAATGGCGGCGCGGAGGAAATCCGACGCCAAATCGAAGGAGACGCCATCGCAAAGCGCGGCGCCGCCCCTCTATCATTGAGCCTCGCTCTTCTACGGCCTCGTCCTTATACAAATTCCACATCCACTCATCGAATTAGATTAATTATCCTCACCCTGCAATATCCTCCTACCTCAAACCCTCTTTTTGCATTTTTAATTCTCCCCAATTATCCCACTAATTAATCGGAAACTCTCTGACTCATCAAAAATAACAATCTCCCACTAACAACACATAACTTATTAACATTTTCTAATTCTCTCACATTCTTTTCCATTAAATCATTTACACTTTGATACTAAACTTCGTCTGCATAAATAATTAAACTATTAAAAGTAATCTAATATTAATAAGATGTTTCAAGATTTCTTTTCTCTCGAGGCAGAATGCAAATGTCTCGTCTCGGATTGAGACGCGTACGAAGTAGGTTTGGGCCGAGTCTGGCAGGATAATTCTGACAAGCGCATCGCCGTCGGAGAAGCCGGCGCTCGTCGGACGACTCTCGTCACGGTACGCCGCCACGGGAGACACGTACCGAGGCAATTAGTCGGAAAAGGCGGAGTGGAGTGAAAGGATTGGCCAGGCGTGGCAGGGCATCGGAAATTCAGAAATCTCCACTGCCGCCGAGAGACGCACTCCGTCCGTCAGGACATCGGCAACCATTGATCTACGTAACGCCGGTGGTCTAAACTGGCATCGTCCCGAGCTATTTCCATCACTCCCAACTTCCGTTTCAGATGAACCTTGAATACCAATTTCTTCGACTTTAATTCTCCTATTTTTCCCAGCAGTAATAATTGAATTGAGTTGCTCCGATCTTTGTAAGAGCTCTAGGGCGTTTGGACTTGAGGATTGAACGGAAATTGAGCTATTTTTTGGAATTGCGGGAGTTTGAGTGTTTTGGAGTGAAAGGTTAATTCGCAGGATGGCTGGAGAGTGGTGGGACACAATGGCCAAGTTTGGTAACCGTATGCGAGGAACGCGCGGTGAATGAAGGAAACCGAGCACTGGGCGTGTGAGCAGGCCACGTTAGACCCGATCCCGTTCCGATCTTTGGCTAACGTTACCTCTCGTATCGTGTTTGTAGTAATGTCTGTATCAAAATATGACTCCGCAAATGGGTCAGCGACCTTTGCCTTCGCAAGCGCGAGCACTCGGCCAATTTTCTCGAGGCTCCGTCCCTTATGCATCAGGGAAAGTCGGGGTTTTCCCGAGTTCCTTCTGCTTTCACTGCTCCGAAAGATCCTCTCCCATTCGTCTCGTCGAAAATTTCTCCTCGCAAGCTTCCCAAACAATTCTCCCCCGCAAGTTCGCAACCCCCGATATAAGTTGTAACTTTGACAGTAAAAAGAGCATGCAATTGAAAAGGATGTACACTGTGGGACGCGATTGGAGCTGGCTGTTCTATCTGTATCTTCCTCGATCGTGGGAACACGATCCAAGTTTAGTCTTGGGAGGCCGGTGAAAAATTCGCGGTGTCGTCGTCGTCGGGGGGCGGAGAACCGCCCGGGTGACGAGGGGGCTGCTTGTTGTTGCCGGTGTTGTGAAATCGCTCCAACGCGCTCGAGCGCCGATAGCACCGTTCGGAATCACAACAGCGGTGTATGGTGACGTTGACGAGTTCCGTTTCCGGTGTTTGCTGGTCGCATCGCGCATTCTCGTGTTGCCATGAACTACAAGTAATAAGCTCGGCTAAGTTGTACCTTGGAACATGTCGAGGTTCTTACCACGGTAATTATGCAGAATAGGGTTGACCCCACCGATTTGAATGAGATTTACATATGTTGTAGATAACAACATTTTGAATAACTTTTTCCTATACATGTATCCGCCGCTCGGCTATAGTTTTCAAGATATGTGTGATTGAAGTTATAATTTGGGCGGGCTCATTGCGTTCGCCTTTCTCGCACTAGCGAGTCGTGCGAACTCAAATTCATGGGTCTTCCTTGGCCTGTTGTGTTTACATTTTATTTCGGGTAATTGGTTCCTCCCGTGTATACAGTAAGATGTGTGCATACAGTAAGAAGTATGTATACACTATAGGAAGAGCAAAACACAAATAAAAAATATTACCTCTTGAATATCTTTTAAACAAAAGCCGAGCGGCAGGTACATATATAGAGAAAAGTTGTTTGTAATCACATCCCGGACAACAAATGTCAATCTCATTGAAATCGGTGGGGTCAGCCATATTATGCATAATTACCATTCTTTTTTACTTTATTTCCCATATTTACTTTTCCTATAATTTCCTTTATTCTATATTTCACTTTATTTCCCTATTTACTTAATCCTATATTTAATTCATTAATCCTCCAAAACGACCTAAAAATCCCAGCAGAAATCTAGCAAGATTCGTGAAATTCGGAGAATCGCAAGTTGCAATGATCCTGGAATAGCGAGGTGAGGGCCGAAGGGATGCAGGGATGCGAGAGGCAGAGGATCGGAGTTGGTATCGCGCAACAGGGGTGGCCGTCCGGGCACGGGGGTAGAATCTCGCACCGCCCCTGCATCCCACCAATGAGGTGGACGCGCATGTTGCCTGGCGACCAACCGAGCGCGAGCACTGGCTCGAGCGGTCTGCTCTGCTCTCTTCAAGCATCCGCTCTCGCCGCGCACTTTCGTCCTTTTCTCCGGCGAGGTTGCGTGGGGTGGAAGAGAGCTCGAGAAACCATCGGGCCGACGGAGCGCGGAGATCTGCCGCGCGAGCGAGAGAAAGAGAGAGGGGGAGCCGGCCGCACCACCACAAGCATCCTCGCAGTGCCCAACGTCATCGTCACCGGCTTGGAAGTCCGTCACTGTTACTACCGTCACCAGAGAACAGCATCGGGCGACGCGCGGCTTAGGGCTAAACGCCGCCGTCCCAGTAGCACCACCACCAGCAGTTGCCGCCCGACCACGTTTGCGTGGACCACACTCTACTCTCCCATAGTGCGCACACCGTATCACTTCCTTTGAAGCTTCCTCGTTAACGCTCTCGATCCCGCTGACTTGGTCACCCAGATCGCGCAACCCGAGACCACTCGGCCCCCTCGACCGGCTCCTTTCACTTGGCGACAATTTCCCACCGATTCTTCTTTCCCTGCGCTACTCCATACTTCTCCCGCATCGAATAGTGGAGGAACCAGACTCGCACCAGTACACAGTGCGCATTCGAGGACCTCGCGGAGATTCAGCGAGAGAAGTGAGGTTACAAGAGACCGCGCGGCACAAGTGTCCGTCGATTAATCCCCGAGACTAATGAGTGATTGTCGGGGAATGCGGCAGTGAGGGAAGAAGCGTCGTAGTGCGCCGGTTTCATGAATGGAAAGTCCGCCGGGCAGATATGAATGAAAGCCGCGTGATTAAACAAGCCTCGAGCGGCGCGGAGCGAGTGGATCGAGCAGCGGATGCTTACCTTCCCCGCCGGATCACCCGACAGCCATAGGCACCGAGAACTCTACTCCGTCAGTCCCAGTGCCGCGAGAGCTTTGACGAGAATCAAGAGAAACTCACTGTATTCCTGTTAGCGGGTGGAGTCGCGTCCGACGGCAGCTCGACGCGAAAGTGGTCGCGTTCTCCATGGGGCCGGTGCGGCGTGTTTGTTAACTCGACTCTGTACAGTGGACGGGCAAGGTCGTTCAAGGATGTCTGACAGTTCGGAACAACTGTCATCGCCGAACAGTGACTGCAACAGTCAAATGGGCGGTGTACATCGCAGTGGCAGTGTCGCGCAGTACAGTAATTCCTCGATGCCGGGATTATCGTTGAGCCATCACTCCCAGCCGCAGAACTTGACTCCCACGTCGACCGGGAGTCCGCAGTATCCGCAGGAACTCATCAGTTGCACATCCAATGCCACTGGTAATATCGGTAACATCGCCGGACTCAACGTCGGCATCGCCGCCAGTAACTTCACCCCCGAGCAGATATCCTGCATGTGCGAGGCGCTCTCGCAGAGTCAGGACATCAAGGAGCTGACTAGGTATGTTGGAGTCTCATTGCTTGAAAGCGTAAACACCGGATGAGGAGTGGACATTTATCCTCATCGCAAAAGTTGTCGCGGTTGAGTTAAGATTTTTAGTTGAATTAATGTTAGTTGGCTGTTTCACGAAATTAATGAAATTTGTATTTTTATATTTGTTTGATTTGTGTTTGAATGAAAGTTTATATACTACAGAATTAAAAAGAATAAGAATTAGTAAAGTTGAATTAATGTTACGGCCGCCTATATTTTACTAAGTTAATGAAATTGTAATTTTTTGAACCAAAGTATATTAAATGAATGAAATTTGTATTTTTTGAACGAAGGTTTTACAAAATGAATATCATTTGTATTTATGAATGACAGGTTTGCTAAATAAACAAACTAAATGAATGTGATTTGTGGATTTAGGCTGCTCTGGTCACTGCCGCCGGGCGAGTTGCTGCGCGGCGACGAGAGTGTCCTGATGGCGCGTGCGGCCGTCGCTTTCCACCGGGGCGCTTACCACGAGCTCTACTCCATCCTGGAGAGCCACGCGTTCTCGCCGCGACGGCACCCGGAGTTGCAGCAAATGTGGTTCAAGTCGCACTACCGCGAGGCGGAGAAGATTCGCGGTCGGCCACTGGGCGCCGTCGACAAGTATCGACTCAGGAAGAAGTACCCCTTGCCCAAGACCATCTGGGACGGCGAGGAGACCGTTTATTGCTTTAAAGAGCGATCGAGGAACGCGCTCAAAGACTGCTACTTGAGGAACAGGTACCCCACGCCCGACGACAAGAAGAATCTCGCTAAGAAGACTGGCCTCACACTCACTCAGGTCTCCAATTGGTTCAAGAACCGACGCCAGCGGGACCGCACGCCGCAGACGAGAACGTGAGTTGATCATTTGCTTTGTTAACCGCGAATTACCATTTTTATGTACTCGCGAATCGAATTGAGGCTGAATCGACTGCCAATCTATTGTATTTCGCAAGGAATGACAGCGCGAGAGGTGTTAGAAATGAATTGGATGAAAACTCGGAGGAAATAGGCGAGTAGGTAGTTAGGGAAACGACGGGAGTGTTTGCCGCGTGAAATGGTGGGGCCGGGGCAGCCCGGTTTCCTGGGGCGCACACTTTGGTATGTATGGAGGGCACGTGTGTCGACGGGGGTCCCAACTTTTCCAAGGAGCAACAAGTGTTTCGTGTTTCGACATGTGTTATCGGCCCCGTGCGTCCCTTCCCGGGACGCGGGCTCCGTGTCCTGGCGACCTACGAAGGCGGTAAATCATCCCTTACGAGAGACGCATCGGCCAGAAATTATTGGCGGCAATTGTCTTTTGGGGGAAAAACGCCGGGGCTCCCGAACTCATCCATCATCCTCCCGTCGGGTCCTCCAAGTACACGGTTGGGAATGCGCTCGATCCATTGCACATTTTCATATTTCCCCGACGGCACAGTGAACCCTTTGAAAAACTCAATTCAGAATTTAATTCGGGATCAAACCCTTATGTACTTCCACGAAATTCCGCTTCTCGCGCACGAGGACTCGAGTGCAGCGCGTGCATTGGGGAAAAAAGGCGAGATAGAGAGCAAGAGAGTGAGAAAGAGAGAGAAGGAAGAAGTAAGCGGCGTTGTTATGGCTACGACGTGCCTCGGTCACGGTCCACGTCCCTCCGTCGGTCCTGACCGACCCAACGAAGAGCCAGGCGTTTTTTCATGGGAGCAGCACGGAGGCCTTTGTCGAACAAACTCGCGATAGAGATAAAGCCAGTGAGGTATCGTGTGACGCGTGTCAACGCGTTGGGTCCCCGGGTCATCGTCGCATTTACATCGGACTTCCCCTAATTAATGATGGAATTCCCAACTAATTCCCGTCGCGCGACAAATGACCCGCTTTTTCAAAGCCTAATACTGAAAATACAGTTGGAGCGATTGGCTCGCGCGCTAGAAGGGTGGGTGGCACTCGGAATCCTTGAATCCAATCTGCGAGAAAAGTACGAATGTCTCGGAAGAAAGAATTTCCTTTGCTCGCCAAGGCGAAGGGAGTTCCAGCTTCCTCCCTTGCAGGCCGCCCTTAACACCGGCGCGCTACCCCGACGAGAAGCCTCTAGGAAAAGGAAACGCGACGCCCCATTACCGTTTTATGACGCAGCTTCAGTTACATCTCGTCTTTCACCATTGAGCTGTTCGCACTACCAATAGTTTACTACATAAAGGCCACGGTCGGCCGTCCGCTCCCGTGCCGATTTATCTCCTCCTTTCTGACTCGACCGCTCCAGCTACGCCGCTGATAAGCTCACGGCATTTCTCGCCGTTCACCCCATCCCACATCGGCTAATTAAATCTCGGCTCATTTGTCGAGTAATATCTCTGAGCGGAGCTCGAAGACGCGTGCTCGCACTGGGATAGAGAAAGCTTGGGCTAACTGAGTTTAGTGCGTAATAGTAAGGAAGAGGAGGTTTTAGTTGAAGGATCGTTAGCGAAATTACAGCGTGCGCTCAAAGGAAGTCGGTCTAGTAGGAGCAAAAATGGAGAGCGGCCCTCGCAGCCTCCGGGGGCGGAGTTGGCTGCACATGGACCACCGTGCACGTGCAACCTCTCACCGTCACACACGGACCCTCCTCGCATAAAGACAGGGCGGGAACAGACGCCAAGTACACATATATTTCGCGCGCTCCTTCGCCACGCGTGGAACAATGCGTGAATAAGGTGGGACCTTTCCCTTCGGGCCCTCCGAGCTCTCTCTCTCTCTCGCCTCGAGGAAATTCCTGGAACGAGCTCACATGCACGTGTGTGTCGGCCTGACTCCGGTCCTTCCGAGGTCAACGCTCATTTCCCCGATTTTTCGGGCCCCAAAGACAATGGGCCCACTCGTGTGTGCTCCAGTCGCGATCGGTCGGGAAGCTGCCTTTTCCTCGGGGGTCCACTTCCGAAGAGGCCCAAGATTTATGACCGGTCTTGGGCAATTCTTACCGCGCGCGCGCGATTCCACATGTGTTATGTGGCCCGACGGACCCTCGGGAAAACTGTCCCTTTCCCGACGGGGACGCTCGTTAGTTGGCCGTGAAATATTTACGACACCTCTCTCGCCTTATTAGATCCTCGTGATTGATAATGGCTCGAGTCGGCAGTGGGCTTGGGCCTGCGGAACCAATCGAAAGGCGGAGAATCTCGAGTGTTAATAATAATATAATAATGAAGTGTTAATTGTGGGTGTGTAATTTTCATCAGGGACATGTTGCCGCTCAACTGCCAGAATACGACCAACGGGACGATCAGCAGTACAGTGAGCAACGGCGGAAGCATACAGTCGCTGCAGAACATCGACGCCGACAGTCCCAATCTGGCGATATCACCTTTGTCGACGATGGGCATGTCACCGGTGGGCATGGATCCCTGCAGTCCAATGGGCATGAGCCCCATGGCCGCTCACCATCACGGATACGGGGCACCGGTGACACCGTCCTCCGTTCACTCCACCCATCCTCACAACGGGGCCCTCAGTCCTATGAACGACGTCAAGGCGCTCTGCTATGGGCGCGGTGTTTACGATACCGGTGAGTCACCAGACCCTATCGCGCTGCTTACACTTTTGTTTAGCCCTTGCGGGTACACCGCCACTCTTCCGAAAAGCGAGGAATAATAAAAAGGTCCCAATCGATAATCTTATCGGCTTATCAGTTCCCAGTAGAGCACTCTTTGAAACAGGAACCAAAAAGCTTCCCGCGAACTCTTGTTTAGCCGGGATTGATTGTTTATGTCAACAATTGTCGAGTTGTCGGCCGGTTGGCTCGGTTTCAAGCTCGAATATTTCACGTTGCTAATTCGTTTGAATTGCTGCCCACATAGGAAAGGAAGTCGAGCAGAGCTCGGTCTACTATACGGGCCACTCGAGCATGCACCACCAGTATTACCAGCAGACGCATCATCAGATGATGTCGAGCTCCCACCATCACCACCATCATCATCAGCAGAGTATGCCGACCGGCTACGAAATCATGCTGCCGCCGCCCCAACACTCGATGTGACCGACGGACTACGAGCACGAGAGAGGCGACCCGGTTCATCGGAGTCAGAGCGACGATGTTCTTGCGCGCGTTCATGCATTCGCTTGACTATCCAAACCCCCTTTATCACCCACCGGTGCTCGACCCAATGACTATATACCTTGATTGACCTCGACTGATGAGTCAAAAAAAGAAACCTGTCCAAAGCGACAGGAATGACGATTTTTATTTGAGAGAGCAAGCTGAATAGATCCTAGCCGGTTGAACTGCTCGAAAGCAGAAGGAAGCTGCCGGAATTAGCTTCGATTTAGTATTAACTTGCAAGACTTGACGCGCCCGAGCTCTCGAATTCGATCGATGAAGCGGGGAATCAGTTCAGCGAAAGAAGCTTATTTTTAGTTTATGAAAGAGGGATGTTGCCGTGAGTGCGAGAGATTGGCGGAGGCAGGGTGAATCGAATGGTCGAGGGAAGCCATGGGCAGGAACCATCTTGACGATTGGGTGGGCAGGAGTATTCAGAAAGGCACTGGGAGGAGCCCGGAGAACTGGTTCTTGCACCTCGACACCCTCCTTGAAGACGCTTGCTTCCACGCGCCACAATGCTTCGGTGAGGGTTCAGCTGTTACTCACGCGCCAGTCTATGGAATCCCGTCGACCGTTCCTACGAGGAAAGAAGTGTAAGCCGACGCCGACGATTTTCTCGTTTCGGAGCTGGTTTTCTTCGAAGTCTGGTTGCCAAAGAATGGAACTATTCGCGGCTGAAAGTCCCGCGCGAGCGATTGCGAGAAAAGTGAGAAATATTGTTTATGATTTTAGAAATCCAGCAGATATGTCTGACAATAAATGAATGGAGAGAGAGACGGGAAGAGTAGAGTCAGATGTATTCGGATTATACTCGCACGTCAAGCATTACGGCAGCAATTGAACCTCCACTTTTCGATTTCGGATTTGCATTAGTTTCGCGAAAACGGGCAGTTTGACTTTCCATATCCCTGTACATAGTACCATACTGCCATTGTACCGTAAGAGTCCTGTATGTAATGTATATAATGGTGATTGCTAATTGTGTGACCCAGATCTTTGTTTTTAATAAATAGAATTAAAAAGCGCGCCCGCCTCTTGTCCTTTCAACCTTGGGAGCTAAAAGGCTGCGAGTTTTTTGTTACCACGCGATTGCGAA
This sequence comes from Crossocerus cetratus, assembly GCA_963675795.1. NCBI lineage: Eukaryota > Metazoa > Arthropoda > Insecta > Hymenoptera > Crabronidae > Crossocerus > Crossocerus cetratus. The sequence continues at coordinate 22,288,963 of OY776665.1, read as the reverse complement.
ATGGAGGGTTCTTCGAAGCGCAGCCGTAAGGGTAAGTCAGCCTCTGACAAGGGAGGTTCCGGAATATCCTGGCTATCGGTGAGGCAGGGTTCTACCTTATGACAGGGGTTGTTCGGTGGAGAACGACACGACTACTTGTCGGTCAGTGAGGCACTGAGGGTAGCTACCCTTGTGACCATCCCCTGATTTATTCCCCTCGCATTCTTACTATTCCGTCAAATGGTATTTGCTTATTTTGATACATTTTTTGGCTTTCTAAGACTCCTTTGCAGAACTCCAAAATGTATTACTGCCCCTCACTGTGTGTTTAATTAATAATTCTACACTTGCAAAACCATAAATGACTGAATACTAAGATCAGGTAAACAGTAATCAATATAATAGTGGAAGATAATAAACTGGGTCATAATAAATATGTAATAGAACGGCGGTTTAAAGGCCCGCCGAGTAAATAGACGAATAACTTACCCCTTTATAACGATCCCAGGCGAACTGCGCGCGGTCAATCATATCTCCCTTGCAAAGCACAAGTAGGTTTTATTCGGGCGGAGGGTGGATCGCTGAATAATCACTCCTTACTATTTGTATAAGCAGCGGGAGTCGGCAGTAGGTCAAACTGGAATTACGGGAAAGGATTATTGCATCGGCGGCAAATCGCTGGCCGGGCTCGCTTCATTCGATTCATCTCGCAGGGGCCGAGTAACGAACTCCCAGCAAAAAGTACGCGGAAGCGGAAAGGGGAGGCGGCGTAAAACTTGCGGCGAGGGAGAACGGGGCGTAAAACAAGGTAGTAAGGTTCTTAGGGAACTCATAAAATCGGCCTGCCAGTGGGCTAAAACATTTGCTAATTATCAGAAAGTAAACCCAGCTTCGGGCGTCTCTCGCTGGGAAAAGCTGCGAGAATTTCCGCACCTCTAATCACCGAGTCTCCCTCGCGCTTTTCGGATTTTCGCACCGTCGATGGAAGAGTGTGTGGAGTTCCGGCGGGTCTTTCCGGAAGGATAGTTTCACCTCCTCAGGCACCAGTGCTCGCAATTACAACATCACATATCAACAATTTTATTTAGTCTCGTTTTATTTTAACATACAAGAGCTATCTTCAAACATGACGGCATTTTAATGTGTATAGTGTACGCATATATTAAATAGGTCTAGGTTACACTGATATGGTTTCGTTACAGTAAAACTGTACAACGAGAGCGCGCGCTCTCTACTTCCGTCTTCTTGGTTTCCTCTCTTCTCTTTTTCTGCACTTTTCCCGTCAACCTCGGGATAATACGACAGTGGCGTTCTCTTTCCAACACGACGGCGACACTCCGCTGCTCCCCGATTATTCTTTCAAATTGCTTTGTCAATTAAATTGTCAGCTCAAGTTCATTGTATAGCAACTTCATTCCGAGCCGGGCAATATCGGATATTCGAAATATCGGATGGATATTAGAAAATCCCGGGCAGTCGCGGCGGTTCGTTAGGAGTAATCGGGGCGAGAAGCTTATTACAGTGGCTAAATGTATTCGGCCGATGAAAAGGGGTAGGATGAACGCGAGGCGAGCGTTTATCGATCACAATCATCGCCGCAATCTCAGCTTCATCTAATTCTTCAGGTTCTCGGGACACGCCTCATTTCCCTTTTTTCCCGCCAGACAAAAAGGCCAGTTTCGTTTAATCAGACACCCTCTCTCCGTTCGGGATCGATCAATCGACTTGTTCTCCTCATCCCCTGCTAGATGTCGTGTGCAGGAGGCGGAAACGATGAAAGGAGATTTCCTTTCCGCTCGAACTGTTTGTACACATTCCACTCGTTTAATGAGGTCTAATTAGTTGATGCCGTTAGTTCTCTTAATTCTACCACCCCGATGATCACCGTCGTTATTACAACCTGGAGGCGGAGCAACGCGTTAGTCCGGATTCCCAGTTGGAGATGGAGCAGCCGGGGCATGTGCCGTCATTGTATTCCCGGAATTACTACACGATCCTGTCGTCGTTTATGCGTGTACATATTACATAATATAATCATGTATGTATATATTGTCTCCAAGGTACATATACACGTACGAAATACAGCCTGCAGTTTATTGACAGTAACGTTTCTTTTCATACCGATGTATATACGCCATCCGCATATATATATATATATATATATATATATATTTATATATAAATTCAAATTATGTCCCGTGTAAGGTTTCATTAAGTTTCTCGATAAGTTTCTAGATTCGTTACACTATGACATTACGATAGACAGTTATCCCAAGATATCATAAGACGAGAGTGTCACATTGAAAAAATATATATGTATGTGTTAATTTAGGGAATATGGGGAAAGGTGGAAGGTGGACGTAGGCTTGGTGTGAGGAGAAGGTGAGGCTTCATACAGTAAAGACGATCTACGTGCGCTGGTGTGTAAGTACATGGATATGCGTGTGATATAATCGGTTGCACAAGTCGTGTGTTACACAAAGGTGATAGGTAGAGTGCGTTAAACGTCGTCTCTCTATTTGCAATTCGTCCTTGGAACAAGGTTGCACATCGCTTCGGGGCTCGTTCTCTTTGGTTGCACTCCCCGTTATCGTCTCTCGCTCGCCGTTCACGCCGTTGGCCACCTTCTCCAGTAGGAGAACTATATATTACAGTACTTCGCCGTAGCAGCTGCCCGTATCCTACTTGGATGCTGGAAGAACGAAATTCGTGTGGGAAAGAGTGGGTATCGAGAAAGTAGCTTTAGGGTAATTCGCCAGTCTACCGGAAGTCACCTAGCGTGTATGTACAGGCGAAGAGGCTCTCGAGGAAAAGTGTTGCTTGCATTTGCTTGCGGTACACACTGAAGTAATGGTAGGTCCACCGAGACACGGGGTTATATTTAGGGATCCCACGGGAAACGGGGTGTCCTTACGCAAATCCGACATACCCTATTCGAGACACATCGAACTCTCAAGGTAGATTATATACACACGTGCTTCATCTTCCCTCGTCGTCTGGTTACCAACTATAAATATTACGTAATGGCGTACTTCGATCGCGTTAATAAAAGGCGGAACATAGGAACAGTCTAATAACACAGTTACGTAAAGGCTAAACCTAGCATTAAACTCTAGAATTTCTCTCCCTCCGCGTGGCGGCAGGGTTTCCCGCTGCTCCTAGAATTACAGCCGATTAAATTCCAAGCAATCATTCGCCGAGTTATTTCACTATCGGGAGATTGGCTTTTTCAAGAGTTCGAAATTCCATTCTGAAGACTGGACTCTACGGTGTAATCGATTACTCGGTGGCGTCGCATTGCCAGCGAGAGACAAAAACAATAGCAATTCAATTGAAAGAACTAAAGGAAGAAACTTGCGATCGGAAGGGTGGGTCGTTAATGGAAGGCGGATGAGTGATGGTGGTCCAGAGATCAGGGTGACTAATACTACCACTTAAGACTCGCCTTTTTTCTACGATTTTCTCCGTTAAGTTATCTTGCCTACTAAAAGAGCGATCGCTTTCCTGTTACAATACTTAACCGTGCACGCGTCCACTAGCGACTGCACGCTAACATTATCTTTCTCATTATATTATAATTTACACGTTACAAGGATACTGCATTAAATTAAGAGGAGAGGGGAGAGGGGTAAGGGGATATCTTCGAAGGAAAGTCCTTTCTCGCAAAATATTAATCATCTCTCGTACTCTCAATCTCTCTCTCTCTCGCTTGCTCTCTTTCGAATCATCGTAGACCCCGGTAAGGAAATCTCACCGGGGCGTCGACACCGTCACTTACAAATAATACTGAATCTACGTAAGGTATTTTCAGCCGGCCGAATGTTTTGGATTCAGACTTAATGCACCCGGTGGCCCGACACTTATTCCCAACGTTACTTGGAGCTCTCGCGGCGTCGTCGATGGTTGGGCCGGTGTCTGGACTCGTCGGTGCTTCGATGCCGTAGCCTACAGTCTTTTACAAGGGCGCGATCTTCTCGGTTCGATGGACCGGTGTGTCGTACCCCGGCACGCACTTGTAGTACTGCGGCGGGTAGGAGGAGTAGTTGGCCTCCGACGGCGAGAGCCTCCCTCGAAATCGGCTGCGCACTATGTGCACTATCAGCAGCAGGCAGAGCACTGCGAGAATGACGATCAGCGTGATCGGCACTGTTCCCCAGCCCCTCGCGCCCGTGCTCGTGTGGCTCGGCTCGCCCTCCTTTGTCTCCTGAAATCCAATATTTACAATTCAATGCCAGTCTCTCCACCAAGATTTCAACGAAATCCGCGGGACCAATTGATGTGTCGTTTAATTCGATCAACTTTTGCGGAAGCCGTTAGAGGAATTGTCTCCACGGGATTTGTACTCACCGTAATGGGACATACGGGACAGCAGGTACCGGGCTTCGGTGGCAAGGGACTGCTGCAGGCTACCGAGCAAATAGTCTCTTTGCAGCTGAGCCTGCCACCCGCCTCGCAGACGCACGTGGTGCATGCGTTCGGATACCAGCTCGAACCCTCCGGATGCGTTTGGTTCAGGTGGTCCGTGCAGGATGCGCGGCAGCGACATGTCTGCAACAGGCAAGTAATTGTCCCCAGTAGTAACGGTCGAATTGTACCATTTGCTAATTGGATGTTAAATGGACAAGATACCAGGAAATTAGTATGTAAACCATCCCGTTAGATTGAAGTTACGGTCGAGCAAAGCGAGCGTCTGTTGTCTGTGTGTGTCTGGGCTTGGCAGGAGCAATTTTTGTCATATTGGGAATCGAGCGATGCGGCTCGGTATAACAGTGCAGAGAAGTAGACGCTCTTCAATCGGGATTCGCCCCACTTCTCCCGGCTATTTCTCTTTCGCTACCCGCGATCAAACGATTGAATTGTGAGCAGTACTCCGCCGAGTGCGCGGTGAAAGGAGCGAAGAATGTCAAGTGGACGCGACGATATCTTTTATCAGGAGGCGGCGCGGAGAAAGCATCTCCTCGGGTCATTGGAAAGAAAGGATGAATAACGCATAAAGAGCGTCTTAAAGTGCACACTCGCTTTATTAACATCGGCCGCGCGAACGCAAAGGCTTCCTTTCTAACTCGAGCGCCATCCCCACCGGTAAAACTAAGCTCGCGGCTCCCACGATTCTGAATAGAAATGATCATTTCCGAGAAAAAGTCTACGCGAGGGTGTCGACGAGTCAATGCATGAAAAAAGCACAACTTTCAAAAGTACAGTCATTACTAAATGAATGCAAATGCAAAGCTTTCGAGCATCTTTCCTAATTATCTTAAGAATCTTCCTCCCCTAATATCTTATTCGAAAGTAAGTAGAAACTCCGAGGTAGAAACTGCCGGTGTGTACTCACGGGGCAGCCGCGTTTGTTGGTCTTGTACCCGAAGGCACATCTCTTCCTGCATCCAACAAGGGGCGGACACTCGGCGGCGGGAGGCTTGCACTCGCAGAACGTGCAATCGTTCTCATCCATGACGAGGCCGTGCTCGCAATGCAAATCGCATTTCAGCCCCGGACAGTCCTTCCTGCCGTTCTCATCGAGCGCCGCGCCGTTTACATAGCTAGTGTTCCCGGCGGGACGAGCAGTCTGGCAGGAGCAAAGTTCGCAGCCTCTTTCGTCCTTGGCGAGCTCGCAGGATAATGCGCAGTACTGGAGCTCGGCGCAGCTCTTCTCCGGCTCGTCCACCGACGAGTCGTCCTGAGAAGAAGAAAGGGGGCAGAGTGTTAGCTATGATTCGACTGGAATTGCACTTTTAATCACAAGATAGACGAGCTGCTGTTAGATCCGCAGCTGGGACAAGATTGATGCGAGTTGGTCGGGGAATGACGCAAGTTTGTCCGTCTTTCTGACACATACCTTTCGCAGTGCGCACTTGCAAGTGGGGCAGTTATTCTCGTCGTTAATGTATCCGTGATCGCATCGGAGCTCGCAGTTATCGAGAGCGCCGTTGCAGAGGCTGATGGGACCGAGCTGGGTGCCGTTGCTCACTGGCGGGCAGTGAGGACAACACTCGCCGGGGTCGGGCGGAATGGCATTGTCGCAGGATTTGCACATCAGCGATTGGCAGGATTGCCTGCCGTCCTCCTTGCAGATGCAGCTCTCGCAGGCTGACTTCTGCCAGCGCTCGCCGACCTTCTTCGCCTCGCCGTTGTAGAAGCAGTACTGTAGGAATTCGGCGTCGTCGCTCGGCACCTTCGCCCATGAGACTGACTCTGTAATTTAAAGAATTCAAGGGGATTTATTAATTTGTCGAGGTCCCCGTTATTTTCGACTTGGCACAAATGGATATCGCGTCAAATGAAACTCATTTTTTCCGAGCGAATCAGTTCGAAATGGGCGAATATGCGGCAATTCGAGCGGCAAAGCATTAAACTGATTCCCGGGCGAAAAAGTGCTCTGCCGGACAATATTGGACGCGTCAATCACGACCGAGAGACATATTGCCGGCTTATTTGATTAATTCCGCATGTCCCATGACGCTCGGGAGGACAATAATAAAAATTTTCCGCGTCAATGCTGCCCGGCTATTTCCAGCTACAGCGGGATGAAGCCATCGCGACTGTACGTCGACACGGGTCGACCAACTTTGAAATGGAGATGCTAATCATCGCAAATTGTCCCGCGGAGCTACGAATCTGTTTGCAGAAGAAGTATTCCTCTGGTATACATCTCACTTAGCAGACAGTCGCACTGACAACCCATCGTCGTTTGTCACAAACTAAAATCTCGCCAATCTTTCCAGCGAAAGCTCGAATTCACAAAGACACGTCGACACGATTCCGCCAATTTCCCCCGGTAAACGTTCTATTAAAATTCAATCGGGAATATCGACAAGATAACAGAAAGTCGATGTATTAATAATAACTTTAAATAAAATTATTGCATCGATTCATTATCATCGTTAAAACAACATGTAACACATGTTCTGGCCGGGAATTGGTGAAAATTTGATTGGCGCTGTTCAATTTGACTGGTCTCCTTGCGCCAATAGGTCCGCGCCGGAATATCGGAGTTTATTCTGTTAATTAATTCCTTGGCATAACAGTGGACTCTCGAGCAACAGGGGTTGGACGCGGGGCGGGTGGATAAATGCGAGGTATAAACTGGCGTTATCATTGGGAAGATGTGGTGGCTGGCCGAGATTGGGATATTATTTACAAAGCACTGCTAGAACTATAACGCAATGATTACACTGGCCGGCTATACATTAAGCCTGACAAAAGCGTAATTAAGCGGCGCCGCCGTCAGCCGCAGATATAAATAAAGAGGGGTGGCAAGCGGGGCCGCGCCAACATTAATAAAGTCCTCCGGCATTATCCCAAATTGAAATCCGCCAGGCGCAGTATTTTACATCGGAATTCTATTACATCGACTATTGTTGCTATTTGTTTAATCTAATTGGCTGCCGCGGAGAATTTACGTTGCCTCCGCTCTCGCTGCCGGGAGAATGATTCTTCCTCGTAATTTATGCGACCGTGTCGGAGCAATCGAACCACCGTGCTATTCGCGTTCCTATTGGCTCCGTTGTGTTTGAAGTAGAATCGAACTATCGAGAAATCTTTCATTGGCAGAGAATCAAGTAGCGATTGGAGAGTGAAAAATCGTGGGAGGAGATTTAATGGAGCGATTGCTGATGAAAGTATCTAGGATATCTCCTCGATATTGCCATTAGACATTTCATTCGGCTGAAATTCAATCGTCGAGCAATTCAATATCAGACCGATTTGCAATTGTCTCCCGGTGCCGGTGGACTCGTCTGGAGGATTGGCGAGGTGGAGGGCGGGTGCGCGGGCGTTATTAAATTTCAAAACGGACACGAAACGCTATTAACTTGGAAGAGCGGCCGGCGGCCGTGCTCTCGCGAGATAAGAATGAGTTCATTAAAATTCAACAGGTAGATCGAAAGTTGCCGGCGCAGCCGGTGTAAGTTCTCGACTTAAAAAAGCTTCTACCTTGTCCCGGTTTTCTCAGGATGCTTTCGCTCTCCCGCGTCATCTCCCTCTCGCTCTCTCCCTCTCCCCGGCCTTTGTCCCTGATTATAATCTAGATGACTCGAGTTCACAATGCCCGATAAATCAGCGGGCGAGGCAGCGGCAAATTTTATCGGGCCGGTTATTGCAGGCCGCAAGGCAGAAAGTTCCGTCACGAGTAAGCTCTGCTCGAGACACGAGGAATTAGTCGCGCATCAACGCGCCTCTTCCTCGGCTCATTCCTTTTTCCTTCCTCACACTCTTCCCTCCCATTATCGAACTTTGCTAATTAACGCACCGCGGCGACAGCCGTTTACCGCGACGCTGCGTGCGCCGGCATCAATTAAAACTTGGAGCCGCCAGCGAAAATACGAGCGGCCGAGCAATTCGGTGGCGAAATAAAAGGCGGGAGACCCTTTTAAATATTCGATGGCAGACCAGCGCGCGCGCGCCCGCGGCCGCTTGTAATTCTAGTCGAAAATTAATTATACAGTGTACACACGGGAGCCTGTTAACAGTTTTCCGCTGAATACACAATACGCACCCGCCGTGCTAATGAAGCTTAATGTTCGCAGGTTGTTTCCTACCCAGTGTCCGGAGGCCCTCAAACGCCGAAAAATTGTTTCCACCGCTCGCCGGGCAACAATATAAATCCCGGCGAACTGGGACGTCCCGAGTGGGCATCGATCGAAAAGAGACTTGAGGCCAACCGAATTTCACCAAATCGTCCCACTTTTATAACTTCTATCAGCCATTTTCCATAACAACGCGCTAAACCTATACAGCCGGGGTAGATTGTTATAGTACTAACAATAGTAGAGTACTTGGCTATTCGGCCAAGTCGAGCATTGTTTAGCCAGAAGCAAATACACTCTAATTTCACTCAACGCGGTAAAGCTCTTTTCGAATTTCAGGCCGGCGAATTATGCGCGCTGGGTAGTAATACGCGCGGGCCGACCTAATACGGACTCGAACTACTAACTGGCTGGCCGCAAGGGGAGTGAGACCAGTTGCGATCAGACAGAATCGACTGTCTACAGTAATTCTCTCGTTTCAGGCTTTAATCAACTACCCTCATTACCTGCTCCAAAGAAAATAGAAATGAAAACTATATTATTTGTACTCGGAGGACAACGCAGCTTACCTGAGGGCTTGCATTCGTAGAGGGGGCAGCAACTGCCGGGTATTTCGGGCATTGCGGCTTTTACCTCGACCGGGCGCTGGCCTTGTCGACAGCTCGCCGGCAAGCACGGCAAGCATTTGCACTCTCCGTCCTTCGTGAGCACGCTGTCGTCGGGACAGGATCCGGCGCCATCTGCGCATGAAACAATGCAACCGAGAACTCCATTAATCCACTGCTCGCCGCGAGTCTCTTTCGCCGGAGTAAAGTACAAGAGGAGGCTCCTCGAGATATTTATCGCGATTGGTGGACTGGGTGGTGGAACGGTGGTTGGTGGAAGAGGTTTTACCTGGAGAGATACAGTTGTATCGTGGACAGCAGCTCCCGGGGGTTCGTGGATCGGCGGCTCTCACTTGCACTGGACGCTGTCCCGGGCGACATCCCGCCGGCGGACACTCGCCGCTGCATATGCACGCTCCGCTCCCGTCGCTCGCGCTGTCCTCCGGACACTCGGCGGCCAGCGAGCCACCTGGAAAAGAGAGAAATCCCAGCTGTCAGAGACGTCGATGCTTCCCGCGGGAAGCGATAAAGGGCTGCCCCGCCAACACTAACGCCTCTCGCTTTTACATTTAAAAGCGAGCGAACCTTCCTTTTGCCCTGCGCTCTCTGGTTTCGCCGAGTGCGAGCCATTACAGCCCATCTATGTACTGGGTGATTCACTTTCTTTTTGGTCAGGTACATATCGGTATTATCGGCCGCGACAAGATTTAAATAAATATTTAAGCGTGTGTTTAGAATTTTTGGTTTAAAACATTTTTCATTGATCCATAAAACCACAGAATCACTGTCAGTAATACCAACACATCTCATTAAAAGACAAGTGCATCACCCTGTACATAGACTGCAGGGACTTAATGGCGAATGCCCGAGCGCACACGCGCGTCCGATAATGCGAAAGAAAAAGGGACGAGAGAGAGAGAGGCTTCGGGGAATTCGCGCCGGTTGAGGAAGAAAAATTGCAGGTGCCGATGACAGGAAATCTGGAGAATCCTCAGGGGTACATGCACGCCGGGAGATATATGTTTGTGCCCTTCCCACCCCTAGAAGAAGAGAAGAGGAAGCTCGACGAGGGTCGCACTCTCGCCGATCCAGGCGCACTCGAGGATTCGAGTGTTGGACGAATTAACCCTGCAGATTATTATCGTTGGCGGGCGCTCGGCGAGCTGCTTCCATGAATTGCTCGTCGATCGATCCTCTAATTGCTTGGGATACTTGCCCTCGCGTGCCTAGTTTCCCGGGGCGTCGAGCTTAGTTGGTCGCTCGCTACTTTGCCAACTTTACGCCGCTTGTAATCGGTGTAGGTGCGCCGGGCGTGTTATTGATACTCGGATATAAAAGTCTCTCGAATCAGACACAGATATATGTAGGGACGCGCGTGTAGGGAAGATGGAAAGTCGGGGGAGGCGGAAAGAAGTTGAAAAGTGTCGGATCGATCGCGCCCGCCTCGTCGGCGGAGTGCATGCATCTGCCCGAGACGCATTCCACTCGATCGAACTTTCTCCCAACTATCCATCCTCGCGATAACCCGCGCGTCTCCCACCATGCACTCATACTTCTCGGGGCTCGCGAGCTTTTCGCCGAGCTTCCAATTACTGGCTGGAGCTGTTTCTCCGGCGACCAGCGTCCGATTGGAAAACGCACCGGATCAGTCGGGAGGAAAAGGAGCTTAAATGTCTGGCGTGCATCGGCTGGAGTCTCTTCTGCGACTCCTTGCCGCGGAATTCGAGGAGGACTCAGCGAAATCGTCTTAAAGGAAGGAAAAATCCAGTCGCAGGATACTGTTAAATCCAATGTTTCTCCTCCCCAGGTAGAGTCTCGAGAGGCCAAAGCGGATCGCTGCCCTCGTGTCCGTATAAACTGGGAAACGCGGAGGGGAGGAGCAAGTGTTTGTACGAGTTGAACGGCGACTCGCATTTATTCGATCGAGCCTCGGCACTCGGTTCGGTGAACCCAGTTATTAAAAGTCGGTGCCTCGTGGCCCGTTTTCATGCCGCGAGACGGGAATGCTGTTATTAAACATTCCTCCCTCTATCTGGGTCGTGTAACGAAAGGGGACGTTTTCCAGTAACAAATCCCGCGTTTTGCCGTCTGCGATAGCAGACACCTGTTTAAGAGGATGAGAGCAGAATTTATCGGACTTATTAAAAAAGCCGGTGTGTGTCCCCGCGACAAATTCGCTGCGCGGGATTTTCTAGCGGAGGAAAAGTGAGACGTCTCGGCTAGAGAGCGGAGGGTACGCGAGGATACTTGAAGAGGGTCGTTTCGAAGGACATCGTTGCCCTACGACCCCCGGCATCCTACTTCTCCCGGGGCTAACTCGGCCATTCTTTTTTCGGGGGATCTTCGCCCTCGGGATCGACGCATTTTCTTATCCCCGGGATCGCTCGTATTTCTGGGATCGCGTCTCGCTGCCCGCGGCCACACGCGTAAATCCCCCCCGGATCGCCCTCTAAAAATCTTTAAACCTCGGCCAGCCGCACCCGCCCGATCCCACCGTCCCCCATTAATTCTCAACAGTTATGATAAGCCATCGCGGGCCAAGAGCCACCTCGGGACTTTTTAGGGCGGAGACTCGTCATTTGCTGCGGAGGAGATTCGCGCGAGGAAGTGCGTCCGCACCTCTGTCGAATGCGCCAGTAGGACTCTTAACGTTCGAACGTATTACACGAGCAGGCATTTCCTGAAACTACCATCAGACCTTCCGCTCTAAAGACGCCGACGTAAAAGAGCATTCTCTAATACAAACTTTCCCAATTTTGCCTCGGTACATCTCGTCGGGGACTGTCGCAAAATGTACTGTTTAAAAGCAGCGGAAAACGGTGGAATTATTTTCGCAATCCACTTAGAGCGCGGAAGCTTAAGTGAAACGAGGATTGGACAGGGCCATTGCTTGTCCAAGGGAATAACAGGGTGTCGGGTATGCCAAGGGAATAATAGAGCTCGCTGCTAAAAGGGGTTCAAAAGGCAGGAGGGTGCGTGCAGGGTAGCCCAGTTCCCGGTGACAATAAGTTCATTCGGTATGCAAGAGTTACCGTCGCCCTGGACGGAGCTAATGCGATCTCCTGACCACCGCTTGCTGTCGGCTTGCATCCTCTTCCCACCGAGCCATTATCGAAATTGTTACTTCCACCCTCCCCCCACTCCTCCATACGCGTGTCCCACATTCTTCCACTCTTCCACTCTTGCCATTGCCACCGCAGGGTGGGAATTTTCCACTCGATTACCCTCTCACTCTGGGCCCGTACGTCGATCATTTGCCTTCTAGTTTACTCTTCCGCGTGGAGCGGCATCCTAATGCGCCGTTTAATCAGTAGGCAGTCAAAAAGCCAAGGTAACCCAGTTCCTTGGGACGCAATGGTTTAGATGCAAATGCTCGCGGGGCCCTTGGGGAGTGGCAGAGAGAAAAGGAGCGCGCAGCGGAGCTCTGTATCGCGTCACGCTTGCGTGCCTCCTGTATATGCATTTCGGGCTTCCGGCAAGTGCTGCTAACCATCCGTGGCGCTAACCTGCTAACGTGGAACTAGCGGCTCTTTGGAAGGGCGCACCATCCACGCTCCAGCTACTAATTTAGTCGCGCGCACCCGGCAACCGGTCCTTTGCCGTTTGCCAACCGGCGTCCTTCGACGACTAGCCGTCAAAGCTAATGGTCTACGCCGGCCGTCCCGGGGATAACGGAATCATCGAATTTTCCGCCGACGGCGCCTCTAGTTTCGCCCACCGAAACACCCTTATTACAAGCTTCTGCCAATCGTTCGGAGTCTCCCGGCGAGCTGATTGGCTCTCGACGAGTATACTCTCGTAAATAAATAACAGGAAACCGTATAGTTGGTCGACTGTTGCATTTATTGGCTCGTGCACCGCTCGAGCGGGTTTGCAATGAGAGAGAGTACTAATTAGGGGCGGGGAAAAAGTTGGAGAGTACTTTCGATAATTAGCTGGTAGGCGCACTTTGCTCTAATTGAGGGTGATTAGATCGGAAAAGTCGGCTTCGAGTGGTTACTTGGCGGGGTTTACTGGCCGTTCCGGAAGAGGGTGGAAGATGTCTGTTAAACCGCGCTGTTGGTTAATGTAACTGGAGGATTGGCGGAGTTGGTGATAGTTGGAGCGATGCCTTGGAATAAATCGCCGGGGCGAAATAGAGCCGGGCATTCCGAGATGTGGTCTCGAGGGTTATATCAAGTTATCCTCCAAGGATAAGATGCCCATCTCCCGCGAACCAATTACATCGTCGCAATTAGTCTGAAACGAACGCACTCGAGGATCCGCGGGAGCAGCCGGCTTTCTTTCCAAACTACTCGGGATTTTGTTGAGTTCCTCGCAACGTTAATTAATCAACTAATTAAAAGATTCGACGTCGAGGATAAATCGCCGATGCGAAGTTCGATGGGAAAGTTTAACTCGAATTTCTCGCTCTCTCAGAATTGTTACTACAGAGAAGCCGGCCGAAAGAAAACCTCTCATATTTCCATTCTCCGCGGAGTCTGAAAGCCCGGTGTGTGTTGTGCTCGCAGGCTAAGTGAGCCATCAAAAGAAATCGATGGTTTCACTTTGCGAGGGCGCTCGAGGACGCCGAAAAAAGCGCTCGAGAGTTCTCTCTCTGTGTGCGTGGAAAAACTGATAGCTGTCGCCGGATTCCAATCGCTTCGCATTTTTCCCGGGGATTTCGCCGCCGGTGGCGAGTACGTCGCGCGTCCGTGTGGGTTCGGGGGGTGGCTCTCTGCGAGACGGTAGTTACCGTCCGTTTCCACTGGCAATAAGAGACCGGCCGTCAGAGTGTCGCTTTTGATCTTGACAGGGGAGAGCTTGCCAAGCGCAACATCAATCGTTCTTGCCCGTCCCGGAGACACCGACACAGGGCCCGAGCGAAGCCAAGGGCGGCCGCGGAGCCGGGACAAAGCGAGACGGTCGCTTATTGTTTCGACATGGAAAACACGAGCGGCGACGGATGCAGCGCACTTCTCGGCGAAGTCGATGACACGGCAAAGCTCAACGCCATGGATATCCAGCCACCGCCGGAGAAAGCGAGTAGAGACGGATTATCAAGCGCTTGAATGCGCGCTCTTACAATAAACACCGATTCACCGCTCCCGAAAATACCGACACCTCGCGCGAGTATCTCTCTCGATTCCCTAGCGCGACATTTCCAACTGCTCGGCCAAAGATCAAAGGGATTCCCAGGGCGCGCGACGCGCAAATAACTCCGGCGGCCGGGGGCTGCTAACAGTGCGCGCGCGACTAGAGATTTTCACCGGGGAAAATTCGAGGGGGGGAGGGAGAAAAAGGGAAATAAAATAAAAGAGTAGGAGAGTAGCGGGCAGGTGGGACGGTGGGACGGTGGCTCGGGAAAGCCGATAATCCTCGGCCGATCGTTAAATAACAAAGGCACTGCCTTCCCGCACCTACCCCCCCTGAATTATTGATCGAGACCTTTCTCATAGTAACGGCGATCCAGGAGAATTGGCTTATCTCGTCGATTCCCCGATAGCCCTGAAAGACGTGCGAGAAATCGTCGCCGAGGACAAGCCCCTTCCCTCAAAGTCCAAACATTTCAGAAATTCCCTAACGGACTCACCCCCCTCGATTAACCGAGTCAAGTGTACTCTCCAGGGGTGAAAAATTCCCGGCTCAATTCCTCATGAATTCCGCGGTCTCGAATGACACGAGTTACGGGAAAAGTATAATCCTCGGCCGCTTCTGCTGGTCCGGTACGCCGGGGCGAAGTTGCCGGGCGCGTTGGGTGAAAAGAGTAGCACTCGCTCGCGAGTGGCGTATAATGGCTGGCAATAAAATTAGGCGTATAATGTTTCCGCGTTCTGCTAATACAACCAATTATCCCGTCGTCGGCGCGGTAACGAGGTTCCCGGCGCTCCTCGAGGCCTTAATAAAAGCCGAGTGTAACACAAAGCTTGCGGTCACTGAACGAGCCGGCACTCCCTTCTCGGAGCCCGAGATAGTCGCTCCGTGGAAAATGCGAGGCGTGAAGTGGCCCCATTAACGAAAGCACCAGGAGGGGTATTATTTAAATTTCACCCTCTCATGCCCATTCTTACGCCCGCCCCCGCCCCCGCCCACGCCCGCTCCCCCTGCACATACATCCGAGGAACCCCCTCTAATTCGCTTTAGCTAGGGCGTGACTTTACTCGCAATAGCGATTCCACTCGCGTTTCCACCACCTCGCGATTTACACGGGTTATCTACCTGTCCAATTCTTCCGGCGATCCTTTTCCATCAATTAGAGGATTGAATAAAATCCAGACCGAAATTAATAAGTTTGTCCTTTGGTCGTGTTTTCAAAAGGAGCGAGGAGACTCGACTGCGGAGATTCTTAAAAGAAATCCACGCGAAACTAGAGTCAGAGGGCGGAGGACGTCTTTGGGGCAAGGTCTCCGGTACCCTTGAACCAGTGTAGGAGAGGGCGAGACGTTGGCCGAGTCAGCCTGCCGCGAGAGATTGATGAGAAGCGAACTCTATTACTGCTCGAGCACTCTCCCTTCCGGTTGATCAAACAGCAGGAAACGAGCGGGAACTAACGATCCCGTCGAATTCCACGCGAAGACGCAGCGAACGCCGTCCCCGGCGACCTTCCACTCGATCGATACAGCCCTCGATCGTCCGCGCGCCGCGTCGACCTATTCCTTTCGATTAATCCTTCGAGCCCAATCCTAAACGGCAAAGTCCGCCGGTGGATCCTGGCCACGCGGGAAACGGAGAAAGAGACTTTTAACACCTCGGGCATAATTGCACCGGTGCAGTACGCGTCGCGCTCGCACTCCGCTCTTTCACCCGCCCCCTTCTATTTAACGGATTACTTTTTCCCGGGCGAGAATCGACTGGTTCCCCCTCGCAAATGAGACTGTCGGCGACTCGGATCTCCCGGCGGAAGGGCTGTGTTGGAGGAACTCGTTAACTATTTTAATCGGAACAAGGACACTGACGTACGAATTACTGGGGGGAGGGGGTGGCTTTTAAGGGTAGCGCGCCGAGATGTATTATGGACATTCGTTCCCAATTAGTGTCGCTCGGCTTCGGATCCTCATAGGGAGGCGCATAACAGATCAGAGAGCGTTCGGATTTGCATAGAGACTCGCGGCTCATTACTAATGCAGCGTCCGATGGAGTCTAGTCGCTCGATTCCAGTCGACTGGAATATCGAACGACCAAAGTTGCTGTTGCGTTCGAGGGCTGAAGTTGCGAGTTCGCGGCTGCTGGAGATATCTTGGCACGCGTGAAGTGATAAGTGAGGGGCGAGGGGCGAGGTGCTAAGCCGGAGCGGCGCGAAAGACACGCGCGGGCCAACCATTAATTCTTTCCGGGCTATTGTCTAGTCCGCTCTCGCAGGATTCACGCGCCCTCGCCGTTTCGTATCTCCGGCCCGGAGAGCATTGTCTTCCGTGCTCATTGCTCTCTTCTCGCTTTTCCTCTCTCCTCCGCTCGGCTCTCGGGGCTTCAGCCAGAGAGAGGGAGAATGTGTGCTGGTCGCATTGGGAGCACGCTTTCCCCGACTCGTTCCAGGAGGCTGTGCAATCGGCCGCACAAAAACGCCCTGGCACACGCCGTAACAACGCCCTTGTACCCAACCCCCCAACCCCCCAACCCCCTCCCTGCGAGCTTTCATCGGTTTTTTCCGCCGGTTTTCTCCCCCTTTCTCCGAGCTTTCTTCCGGCGGCGGCTTTTGTTTCGGCGGGGCGCGCGATCCCATCTGCCTCGATAAATGAAGAGGGCGCTTTCGAAGCGGGAGCGCTTCCACGATCAAAAGCTTCGATGATCCTCCGCTATAACACTCTTCCTCCTCGCCTCCTTCTTCTTCCTCGGCGTCGAGGAAACTTTCTTCCCAGGCTCCCAGTCTCGCAAAACTTTCCCAACCCCCCACTCCCTCTCCCGCCCCGGTGATACTGTGTAATCGGGGCCACCACGGCGAGATAATAAGAAGAGGGCGCTCCTGTCGGGAAGGGGGTTTTTCGCGGAGTTTCCCTCGAAAAATCGTCAGGTTGAATCCGATCTAATGAAGCCGAGCGGCGCTAGGCGACAATGATGAAGAGTCGCGGTGCTGGTCGGCACGAAAAAGGTCCTCGAAAATCATATAGCCGGCGGAAATCATTAGCCTAATTGGAATCGCACGCACGCGTGAAGGGAGCCTAATGACCGTCAGCGAGCGAGCGCTGGTCTCTGCCGGGCGAAATCGCGAAATTGCTTCGGCGGAAAAGGAGGGCAGTCGCGCGAGGTCTCCTCCGCCAAAAAAGGGGGCGAAGGGGGCGGGGGGAAAAAAACGCGAGAGTAATTTTCCGAGTAGGTACGTCCCCGTTCTTCGGTCCAGTCTAATGTAGCTGAATCGGCTTGAAATTGTAGCCGGGCCACGCTCGACCCCACACGTATCTCTGCCCACCCGCTCCACTTTTGCCCGTCGAGTTTTTTGCAATCCAATTTGCGAACGGGAACTCGATCAGGCCGCCCGATTTTTCCCGCTCGATTCGACGTCGCCGCGCTCCCGGGGAACCGATGCCCCGGAGCAAATGTGGCCCGCGCGTTGCGCCGCCAGGATCCGCGCGAATAATTGACCGGAGGAGGAGGAGTTGACGGGAAAAGTCTTGCTCACTCCTTCGAGGAGTTCCGCCCGCGGGATATCCGCTCCGCTCGATTAAGAGAACCTGCTATCTTAATCACTGGTGTTTCCATTCGATGAAACTTTCACACTTCGATCACCCGCGCTTTGTGGCTTTTCCTCATTTTTAATAATCTTTCGGGTGCAGTGATACTTTGAAGTTCGCGCGGAGGATATGTAGAGGGGACTGAATTCCCTTGGCGATATAAGCCGGTTAAAATCCGGGCGAACTCTAAGAAGGAAAAGTCACCGCGGATTTGCATAATAGTTGGGGCATTAACGATAATCGGCCGGCACTTTCGCCGGCGCTCGCACTACTCAGTGTCTAGGATGGCAGAGAGAGGGAGAGAGAAGTGAGGGTATATCGATTTAAGGAAATTCCGAGGAACTTTACATCGCCGCGGTATATCGGCGATGGTTTCATTAGGCGCCGAGAACCATTAACGTCAGCCCTGTAATAAAACGGTGTTTGCCGAGCTCCGGGGGAAAGTTAGCGCACCGCGAGAAACCATCGGCTCGCGCTCGCCTAAGTACACAGATCGTTAAGCGAATGATCGATTCCCCAAGATTGTCCTCTGTTGCAGCGAGACGCATTTCTCTCCGGGAAGTAGGCCAGCTTTTCTAGGATGAAAGCTCTCGCCGGCACGCAGATTCCCCGGCGAGCCTCGGGAAACGATGTAATTAAAAACCGAGGAGAGAGCGCGAAAGGCGCAAGGGAAACCTCGAAGAAACGCACGCGGGCGCTCGAAGTTTGTAGATTAACTTTCGCGTTGTTTAACGAAGCAGCTCGGAGGCCACGCTCTTTCGATATTACCGCGTGTGTGTCGCATTGCCGGGGACTCGGATCAAAGAAAACATTTTTATTTCCCGGCTCAAAGCCGTGCGATGTTTTCGTCGCGAGAGGGGTAGGGGTGGGAGTATTTCGCTTTCCCTTTGACAAATAGCGGGTTAATGGGGGTGCCGGGCCCGAAGAGCCCTCGTTCGCCAGTCGAGGACCGAAAGCCAACTGGATTTTCACTCCACCTTTAACTTCCCTTCAATGAACCCATCCGCGTCTGCAAATGTCGCCTCCCTCCCGATCGCGCGGCTTCGCGTTCGGACGCTTTTCGAGGACGAGTGCACCGGAGTGGGCCGTCACACGCGATCCCATTCCCCGCCTTCTATTGGCCGAGTATTAATTTTCCTCAACGCGCTCCCGAGAAATTCCGATCATCTACGCCTCTTTTTGATTTAATAGACTCTGTTAGCGAGTCCGGTAGAATGAATTTCGCGTACTCGCCGCCGCTTATGAATACTTGTGGCCCTCGAGGAATATAAACACGAGTGATTTGCATGTCGCGCTCCGTAAACGCACTGCCACTGCGCGCGGGTAGAGCGGCCTGAAGAACAAACGCGCTGAAATGTTAAAAGGCCACTGAGCACACTCGCTACTTCCGCCAGCGACAATCTGGCACTCGAACTTCCCGACGGAAGTGAATGTTAAAAAAAGACGGCGGCGGCGGCCAGTGGTAGCCGGGCGACCGCAATGCACCACTGCAGTTGAATTATTCGCAGGGAACCGCAGCCCGGGAATCAAGCGCGGACTCTCCGCCGGCGCACACACTCCGGACAAACGTTGCCAATGAAAAAATATTATTTACAGCTCTACCTCCAATTCTCTCCCTTTTACTCGCTCGCCGCGGAGGCCACCGCGCGCTCTCCTCCTCCCCTCCCGCCAAATTTATTTATGTCCTCTCTCCATCTCCGTGTCTTCTAATCAAGCGGGCCAACAGCGACCGCGCTCGTATAACTTTTCGCGCGGCTCCAATTTTTTTAATCAGCCCCCGCCGTCAGATTTCACCTCGCCGCCGAGTTATTACGCGCGATTCGCTTGACGAGCGCGCGCGCGCGCCACCGTTTTGACGGCTCGTAGAAATTGGACGCTCGAAAAGTTATTCGCTCCTGGCGCCGCGACGGTAACGTCTGTTTTATTGACAGGGCCGGGGGTCAATTACGCGCGACTCTCCGCGAAAAAGGAGGAATATCGAGTTGGCGAGGATTGGCAATTAACCGGGTTCGAGGGCGCATTATAATGGGCAAATCGGGACTTTGAGAAGAGAAGTGGTAAGACTGGTAACTCGGCGAAATTGAAGGGAACGTCTGCCGCGGTATAACAGTTACGCGGCCACTTGTACCGTGACTTTTCATTCGGGGGATTCAGTTGGAAGCAGCCGACGTCCCGAGTCAACCAGTTTACAAACTCATCAAACTTGCTCCGCCGGGAGTTTGTAAAAGCGTGTGTTTCTTGGGGAGAGCTCTCGAGCCCTCGTATCGCAGCGCGCCCTGGCAAAATGATCTCGCCGCGAAGTGGTGGTCACCGGGGAGAAAGAAATTGGCGGCGACGGCGCAGGTGGAGCGGAATTGTTATTTAGAGGTTCGATCAAAGTATCCGGCGGCGAGTGGATCTCGAGGGAGCGAGTGGCAGAAAGGGGCGAGAATTTCACGGAATTCCCCGGCAATGGACCCTCTCCCGGCTCGCAGGACAACGGAAATGTTTATTCTCGAGGCGGCGCGCCGGCGAAACTTGCTCTCGGCGAGGGCGCCGAGTAAGTGGAAATGCATATCGCGCGCTCGGAAAAGCTGAAAGCGCAAAAGTGCGATGACAAGCTGGAAAACCACGGGGAAAAGTCGAGGGAACCGTTCGCAGTGGGCGAGGAGTAATATTTGCTAAAACGAGAGGCTTCCAGAGAGACAAAGCGAGCCGCAGACAGTGATCTTGCTTTTGAAGATCCGATAAGAAAAACATACTCGGCGAAGAAGCTTCGTGGAAGCTGAATATCGATTTGAATGAGGCCAAACTTTCGAGAGTAGCCTCTTTTCCGACTTCTCTTTGTCCTAGCTTGGCTACCTTTCTTCGCCTGGCCCCGTTCCCACAATGCACCGCTACTCAAGCCTCCACCAATCCTGACACTGCACTCTTATTATACTAAAAATCTATTAATACTCTTCAATTTCTCATAATTGTTATAAACTGCAAGAAATTCAACGATCGAACACTGTCGATGCGAAGGAATCGATCGTCCGCAGGACAAACCCCTTACACCACCAGCATGATTGTGTACCTTGCCAACAATTAACCGAGCATTGCTTGCGGTTACCATCGAGCGGAGACAATTTCGTCGGGCTGATTGATTCGGCGGTTCGCTCGTGGATGGACAACTCGAGAAAACTACCTCCACAGATATACAGCGTCTCTTGCTGAGCTGGGAAATCACTCTGTGGATTGTCGGGACTTGTCCTCTCCAATCGTTGCGAGTAATATTTTTCCCGGTTTTGCGGTAGCCTCGTGATGAAGGACTCTCCACGTACACGGTGGCCCACCAATTCATTCTAACCCATTTTGCCGTTTTATTCTTCATTCTACACTACTTTGCACTTTGAATTTTTGTGTGATCAATTTGTTAAATATGAGGAATGAAAGTTCCAATTTAGAACACAGATTAATTGAGATTAATGAGACCATCGGACAAGCGAAATTTTATAGACACACTTTCGGACAACCCTGTACGTTCATCTCTCGGCAGGCATCCACGTGTGGGAGAAGTAAGGGGTTGATTGCTTGGTTGATCCTCGCTGGGGTGTTTTAATCGGGCGAGCAGAGAGCCCAAGCAAACTGGAATTGGACAGGGAAATTTGATTCCCGAATACTTTCGAAGCTCCAAGTGCCGCGAAATGTGCGCGACCCAGTATTTCACCATCGTCCCAGCGCTCCCCGCGAAATATAAGCGGCCAAGGGAAAAAGAGGGAAAGCGTAGTATAATTCCAACTCATTGAAAGTCGGTCGGGCAGGAGGGGGGCGGGGAACTCTGCATTAAGCAATTCTCGGAATTCCGCTTAAATTGCGCGGTATCGATGACGCCGGCTCCGATATAGATTTCCTCGTCCAAGTATTCCCTTTCTTTTTGTCATTATTTTACCGACGGGCACTAGTTACATCAAACAGCGAAAAAGATCTGCCAGTCTTCTCGATTAATAACACACAGCCAGGTATATTCTTGACGGACAAAAAATCCCCTGATTAATAAAACAGCGGGGCCGATTCATCGGTTTTTGCCCTGGAAATAACACTCTCGGGCGCTCATATACTTTGGCATCGGGAAAAACCGAGGGGAAAAAGGAGGACTGAAGGAAGCCGTGGCATCAGCAAGTTTCGGCGCACCAGTTCTCGGTCTGTTTGATCGCGTCCTCTCCTCTCCCTCTTCGGATAGATAGTACACGATGTGCCGTTAAAGTTGCTCTCGGCGGTGTGTTCTAGGGCTGCCAGAATGCTGCTATTACAGTGCAATATCTCGGGTTACGCATCGCGGCGGATCGTCCAAGTTGCCCGTGGTTCCAAGGCGAAATAAAAGTTAGCCGGCTTCCGCCCACCAATGGTACACCATTCGCCCGTAAAAGCACAGGCGGGCGCGCACCCCCCCCCCCTCCCTGATACTTGGAAACTTTAAATTAATATCGCGGAGGAATGTCGGTCGCGCATTCCCCCGGGTTTTCGGGCCCTCGTAAATTAGGTGGGATTTCGGCGGGCCCGATATCGGCGGGGAGAAATGCCCGGGGTGGGTGATAACCGGCGGAATTAATAAATAATCATCGATAGAGGTAGAGAGATATTGGAGGAGGTAAGTTCTCCTCTGGCGGATATATAATTGGGGCTTAGGTGAGAGAGTCAAGTTTAAGATTAGGTAGAGTGGAGGAAGGATAGGGTGAGCACGATTATTCTCCCGATCTCAGTTACCCCGTTGCGAGATCGTGCCAAGAGTTCCATTATTCATGGTTAACGAACACGTCCAACTATGGTGGTGGTGGTGGTGGGGGGCAGCACTGTCGAGCCTCGCCGGGCAAAGTTGCACCGCGCGCGCCTTTCCACCTGGGGGACACGACGGCATTGGCCTCGGATCGACCTTCGACCGAGTGCCAACTTTCTCATTAAGACCCTCGAGAGCATCCTGACCTTCCCCCTTTTTCCCCTTGCCGCTTTGATATCCGAGGCCAACTCCATCTCCGCCCCGCACCCGATATTGCCTTTAAACAGTATTTTCCAATTGCATTCCTTTTCATCAGTCGAGTTCTGCTTGAGGTACCAATAGATCGGCGAAAGAGCAGCAGATTGGAAGTGTCCTACTTAAGGGTTCTCGAGAGCGCCCAGCTTCCGCTCCCGTTCGCCGTTCGCCTCTTCCTCCTTTGCCTCCTCTTCCTCCAGCTACTTTTATCCACGTCGATCACGATCCTAATCTTTCCTCCACTCCAACCCCCCCACCTTTTCCTCCTTCACCAACAGCTCTCACACATTATCCCCTTAAAACAAAAACTCCAAAAACTCTTTCGAAATTTCCCCATTTCTCCAATTGTTAGTTTTGCGTATCATCGCGGTGGTCCCCTATGCGATTAGGGCCCGGGGCGCTCGGATTGGCGCGGGCACAACTAATTGGTCACGATTCCCGGTACTTTTCGCCGACGCGATCGTCGATCGCAGTCGGGGCCCCTCGTTACCAGAAACGTCGCCGGCGCGACGGGCTTTCCTCGAAAGGCTCGGGGAGATAGCGGTGGCCACGGCGGTGGCTTGCGGCCAGCTGTTAAATGCAAATCGCGATCTCGCCTAATAGATGTCGGCCGCGGGCCGCTGGTGTGGCCTGTCGTGACCTATGTAGACTCTCGAGATACGCTTTGTACCAGACCTCGTAAATACAGGCCGCTCTGCTCTTTGACGGGGTGATTTTCGCCGTCCAATCGGCCGCCTCTCTATTCCCACCGCTCGAAAATCTCCCGTAAACACATTCACCAGGGAAAAGCTCTCTATTTACAATAATCCCCGGGGAATCGTTGCTGCAAAGTTGGTGCAATTGCGAGGTGGGATATCGCGTGGCGTGGCATTAGAGGCGACATTGCCGAGGGTTTAGTAGTTGGATGACGTTCCAATCTGAATATCTTGACGAGCGCGGTCACCTTTGTCAGAGAGGAGGGAGCGGCGCACGGGACGCGCATACGTAACGGAGAGCGACGAGTGTGTATCGCTTTTGGGAGATGGGAGATGGAGATGCTGGGCTAGGATTACAGGGAGCGGCCGAGTGCGGGTAGTTGCAATGCCGCGTCAGCTGGCCCGTTTCCGGCGATAGCTGGATAGTGCGCGCTAGACATCACTATAATGGAACGCGTCAGGTTGCCTTTATGTCTTTCGCGATAGCGCGCCCATCTTCCTCGGCTTCCCTCGCCAGTTTCGCTCGTCCGAATGAAAACAACGTCAGCAACACACCTTACTGTCAATCTCAGCCAAACCAGCCAAAGCCTCTCTCTCTCGAGTGCGCGCAGGGGAAGAGTCTGCTAACTGGCGGGCGACTGTTTAAAGGGAACTTTTTCAGGAGGTCGTTAGGCGCCGATTGTACTTGTCAGGGGCGGCCAGCACTCAAAGGGGAGTTGCAGGGTGCGCGAAAGAGTTGGGCCGCAATGGGCCAAAGTGACTGCGGCTTGCAGTCTAACGAAACCGGCCCTCTGCTGAATCCTTAAACCGGCAACTTTCCCTGAAAGCCGCCGGCGAATCTAGTCGCTCGCCCGGCCGATATCGGCGCCCGATTGCGGCTCTGCTCCACGGCAATTTCGAGCGTGTACCTCGCCGCAAAAGAACCGAGAAACCACCGCTTCCACGGGATAATCTCCCTTTCGACGCGGCAGGTTGCTTGGGAATTTTAAACAATGCCCCGTCGATTCTATTACCTCGCGACTTTCGTACACAATCCTCTCGAGAGTCTTATCCCCGTCGCCAACACCTTTCCAAGTAAATAATTGTCTCGCACCCTCGAACAATATGTACACAGTTCTTATCGAGCGTGGCGAGTATTAAGAGTCAGAGATTAGAGAATCGGAGAGAGAATGCGAATACGATGGATATCGCAGTAGTTAGTCTCGAGGGCGGCGCGCGCCGATGGGGATTTCATGGGGATTTGCATCGGCGGATTATTGCCGGGACGAGGGTATCGGGTATATCAGGCAGGAACACGTGCTCGAGGAATCGCTGGGCAGGCGAGTGGGGAAAAAATTGGTCCCAAGTCGATCGGAGCAAAAAACGATTGGACGAGCGCTCGGGCATCTGTGCTCCGGCCAAGTGGATACCTCGGCTAGAGTACAAATCCGAGGCTTGTTCTCTCCTAGGGCTGCCGGGCCATTAGTCAGAGGGCAGGATCGATTTCTCGATCTAACGAGCGGCTCCTTCGAGTGGCCCCGCGCACTTGGCGAACGGCAATTGTAGATCATCGAGGTCGCATATCGAGATCATCATCTCCTCGGCGTCATCTCGACGCAGACGTCTGAGGGTCTGAGGAGTCTGGTTCGATCGCGCGCGCCTCCTCGAGAGCCGGGGCCGCGACGGAAAGGTGGCCCCGTTTTCCTTTTCTTCGCACGGCTGCTCGAGCAAATTGAAAAGCGCTCCTATATCTGATAGTGCCGGGACGCGTTATTAAGAAGAGTTCGATCGACTTTAACCGGATCGACGCGAGGAACCTCTTAAGGAACCTCCTGTTCCCTGAATGGACTGGTTAAAGAGAAGCAGCCTCTCCTGGGGATCCAACCCCTTTGGTTCCGGGCGGAAGTAGTCCTGAATGGTCCATCTTGCAGTGATCCTCTCTTCAGCATAGTCGAGCTCCCCGTCACCCTGGCGACCGCACTGGATAACCGGCAAGTGGCTCAACGCCCGCCAACTCACGAGTACGTGCTCCGATTCTAGTTAAGGGCGCAGCTCCCTTTTTATCCCACCAAATGGATCCTCGCTTTCGGAACTCTGTCTCTCTGCTGTCTCGGGCGAATTATCCGGTGAAATGCGCAGCCTTCGCGGCTCATCCATACCGGAAACCATAGCCTCCCGCGGTCGAGGCATCGGCTGCTGGTTAATTAGACGGGGAGTTGTAATCGAATTTCGAGAGTGTCGGCTTCCATCGGTTTCGCTCACAGGTTTCCAGGCCTTGGGGGGATTGACGTCGCAGTGGGGCGACGCCACGCCGCCGCCGCCGCCGCCGCGACGGAGAGCCGCCAGGTCGAAGCGGCCTGGACACAAAAGGCGGAATGCATTTCCGTGAGCGGAGACGTGGAACCGCAGAGGGTGTCAGTCGAACGTGACACGCGTGGCTACCGGCTGCATCCGGGCCCTGCATGCGGGATGTGCGGTTGCCCCGATCTCCTGTACACGTCTCTGTATACGGGGAGATCTGTGTGCACTGGATTCGACAGTGGCAACTCTGCCAACGACACCAACAGTCACCGGGGGAAATGAACGTCCCATGGAAAACTTGTATAGTTCGATGTACTTGACGAACTTTATCATTCGGCTAATTCAGAAAAAATCGAATGTCCTTCCATGCGAGTGTAAAGGATTCCAACTGGTCAATAAATCGTGGCGAAGCCAACTGCAATTATTCGCCAACTTTTGATGGCGGTAAACCAGCCGGATTCCCATTAATTTGGCAAACTCCGACGGGGTCAGAGAGTCCAACGGTCTAACTGGCGCGGCCGTCGACGGGGGACTTTGGCAACAGTGGGATGCTAACGCGAGTTTATCAAATACGCGTGTCCGCGCTCTGCTACGCCCCTCGATATCCTTGAGCTTCCTCTCACCCTCACGAAATTGTTAGCCGCGGC
Source organism: Crossocerus cetratus (assembly GCA_963675795.1). Taxonomy (NCBI): domain Eukaryota; kingdom Metazoa; phylum Arthropoda; class Insecta; order Hymenoptera; family Crabronidae; genus Crossocerus; species Crossocerus cetratus. The sequence goes on along the minus strand of OY776665.1, from coordinate 22,262,597 downwards.
CGAGACTAACTTCCGCCGGACTGCGCCCTCCAACTCGCAAGACTTGGCGGAGAGCGATAGGGAGAAATGGGCTCGCCGGTTATCTCTCGGCGAATTACCTTCAACCACCGACCCTGCACTTCCGCTTCTCTCACTCTCTCTTCTGTCGATTTCAAAACGGCAGGAAAAGCGCGAGGTGGAATAATAGATTTATACCACGCGGACATTTATGAAAACCGATTTCCCTCGGAGTATTAGTAGACGCGGAGGCGCTGGCCGAGCAATAAATCAGGAGATCCGGCGAGCCAATGACACGATCTGCATGTCGATTAGCAGCGCGCACTACTGTGTGCCCGAGCAAACACGCCGGCTGTCTTCCTCGGTTTATTAATGCGCCGGACAAACCAGGACAATAAATTAATCCTGTGTGTAGAGGTTGACTCGCACGCCTGTGTATGTGGTTGTGTGTTGGTGGAGCGGAGTCCGAGGGAGTAGAGGGTGTCGCCGCTATTCGTTGCCGGTAATGGATAGCAGCGCAGCCGCTGCGGTCGTTCGTTAAAAGTTAAGGCAGCCAGCGAAAGAGAGAGAGAGAGAGAGAGGCGGAGGAGGAGCGCGAACTTTCCGCCCGAGCCATTTCGGTACACTTAGTGCGTCCGAAGAGTTCGTCTCCGGATTTTGCGCGCGGCGCCGGAAGCATTAAGGCTGCGGCGTCGGATGCAACCTCCGCCCGAAGAAAACTCCCCGAGCGAGAGAGAAGGTGCGCGAGCTCGCTCTCCGACACCTTGGAGATGTAAGCTCGCGCAATTTCGTGCATGCAGCCCGGCTCCTGCAATCTTCTCTCCGCCGGGGACCGCTCTCCCGCGCTCCCACCGACGCTTCTTTCCCAACTCGCCGACGACTTTTTGCCGGCGACGCCGCTCTCGCCTATGGGACGCGCGCTCCATTCACGGGGATTATGTTCTTTAGCCACGAGGACGTCGTCGACCATCGTAAATCTGGCCGCGCGGCGCCCACGAAAAATTGCCGCCGCGTGCCTCACCTCGGAAATTCGAAGCGTCCGGCCAATCCGAACGCCAAGTCCTGCGGAGTCAATTCCCTTGGTGAGGAATTGACTTGTGTGCGCGGGAGATGGACTTGTTGCGATTGAACTTGCGCGATTTTAGAAGGTGTTTTTGTGGGGATGATAATAATGGGTTATTATTCTATTATGTACGTGGGATGCAGATGGTTTTGACTGGGTTCGTTATGGGAAGCTCGTATGCTTGCACGATCTATCAAAACACCGCTTCTTGTTTTATCTTCCCGTTGACGACGCAAGAAGCCTCAAGCTCTCGCAGGAGCTTCAATGAGATACGCTTTAAAGGGGATCCAACACCGGGAAACTCTAGTCACATACTCGCTGAGTACGTGCTCGGCAATATGCGTGTATCACCGGCTGAGGAATATAAGGTTTTGCTGCTCTCGAAAAAATTCTCATTTCAACGCATTAAATCCACGCCCTTTGACGGTCAAAGGGTCGAAATTCGCAATTTTTAACTCGGCTCGCTCCACTCAACATTATCAAGCAATCAATGGCTCTGGCGAGGAACAACAGTCAATGCCTTTGTGGGAAATCTCTTGTCATTGATGATCGGCCAATACACGCAAGCGAGGTGTCAATGTTCGGGAGATCGTATCGCACGGCGCATCGGGCGTCGCCTGCCGGTAATCAAGGCTGGAAATGATCCGGAAGGGGATGCAAGCTCGCAAGCTCCCAAGCTCCAATCGAGCCAATGGCCCGGCTTTGAAGGTGCGAGTAAAATTGCTCAGGCTCTCGCAATACAGGCGAATATTACGGGACAAGTTGCCGGCGGCTGCGTGTACGCGCATTTCGATATTAGCTCGCTGCGAGTGCCGGCTCCATGGGACCAGCAACCTCGATATTATACTGTTTCATCGGCGGCGGCTTTGCCTTGCGACAATGCGCGCTACCAACACGCGCTGGATCGAGAGAAATTAAAGCGGCCGCTAATGACTATTTGCGGCAGCGGCCTTAAAGTTTCCCCGGAATACTTTACGCGAGATCCGGCAGCTGCGCGGAATATTGCTGAGTCGAGGGCCGCTGAGTTCGATTTAATAGCCGCGCGCCAACTCGCCGATTTCCAGAGAAATATCGAGCCAAGAGTTCGCGAAGCTGCTCTGTTTTTTTATTCTCCCCTCGGGGGAATTGATCGCGTCGAAAGTCGCCGGGAAAGATAATTGGCCGCGTGATTGCGATACTTTGGCGAAACGCTCAACTTGGCTCGCGAGATAGATTCTCGGGGCGCAGAGTTGGGAGAGTTCGCCGCGAGAGACTTTGCATAAATTCGAGGCGGCCTTTTCGACGCGCTGATTTACTGGCTGGGCTTGTTTTTAAGAATCGCGGCAAGTACTGTAAATCACGCGTCAATATTTCCCCGGCGAAAGGAGCCAACAAAAACTCGTGGAAACTTGTACCTTTAACAGATCAGCACTAAAGCGAGCAAACTTCTGAAACGCGCATCCCCGAGAAGGACAAGTGGCGACGAGAAGGTCGTCCTCGCATTTAGCGTGGCGAGGGGCGCGCTTAGCCGGTTAACGATGCGGAAAAGTACAAACCGCGTAAGAAACACTGACACAGAATCCGTCGAGAGTCTCCGCGGTAAGCGTAGGCTCGCGGGTCGCGTCTTCGCTTTTCTCGGGAGGAAAGACAGCGAGGAAAGGGGGCGGCGAGAGGACTACTCGAGTTTCAAGGAATCCCGAAAGCAACGCTCCACGAGTAGCCTCTCCTCCTCTCCTCCTCTCTTGCTCTCGGCAGTGGGAAAAGTGTCGGCTTGAATTTGAGCGCGGGCGCTTTTCAGCGCGCGCCAGCTGCAGCTTCCGAGCCGTCAGTCCTGAATTTTGCGCGGCTCCTCGAGTGCTGGCCTCATGGCGAAAGCCACGGCAACGTCCCCTCTGGCTCGAGTGTGTGGCGTGCAACTGTAACGCCGGCAAAACAACCTGGACAACATACCCGGCCGAGAATAGGTTTGCTTGAATTTTTCAGGTAGAAGCGAGTGCGTGGTGTGGAGGTATTCGAGGCTGGTCCTTAACGGGGTTAATGGGCGGCGTCATTAAAAGAAATACCCGCGATCGACCAGCTGCTGTTATTGTAATAGCCGATGGGAACGAGGGGAAGTAAGCACTTGGTCATCACACTAGCCTACCACGTTGCCTTCTTTTTCATCGACTCGGCCTCTTCCTCCTAATACACTGGCTAACGACCGCTTGCCACGGCATACCTATTGATTCGGTCATTAGGCTGTCGGCCACTCTCATTTCACCTCGCACGCGCGCCAAAACAACCCCCTCAAAGTGGCCTGCGCCCTCCCCTTATTGACGAGGGAACCTTTCGATCCAGCCACCTACGATAAACCCCACGTCCGAGGCGCGTCCGAAAACTCACACTCATCGCAGAAGCGAGGTTTATTTGCGCCGAATTTGCGCGGAACGCGACTCGTTCATTGGAAGCGAGCTGTTTACGAGTGGAGTGAATTTCGAAGCGATAGGATCGGCCGACGGGTGATGTTCGAATTAATTCAGTTGACGCGGCGGAAGATGATGATTAAACACGAAAGGCCGCCGCGAGCACGCTCGCATTACGCGCGATAGCCTTGATTAACTCTACCAATGAATCGCATCTGCCCGGTTAATTATGCCCGGTGGTGGAGGCAATTTCGAAAGGGGCCAGGCCGCCCGCCCGGATCCCTGTCACGCTTGTTATAAATAACTAGTAGTTAAGCGCGATATCATTATTTCAAGCCGAACAAATAAAGTTGCTGCCAATATGTCGGTGATTAAGGGCGCCCGCTTTGCCAAACACTGCGGCGCCGCACAAATGGACAATCCACTCTGTTACTCTTAATTAATAACTCGTCGAGGCTTCGAAATCCAGCTAGCACCAACAACTATTGAACACGAGGAGAATCAGCCGGCGTAAATTAGATCGAAAGTTCGATTTCTTAATCCCAACAGACCTCGCGACGGATGCGCTGTAAATACAGAGAACCTTCCTCCTACGTGTCCTTTTCTCTCGGCGGCGCGCTCTCCTCGTTAATGCCATTGTCCCGCAAAGCACGAGTTCTCGCGACAACCCTTTTCCCCGAGATTTCTCTCCACAGTCATTTTCTCCCCTCGCGCCGGTGAAAGGACTGTTTAATTCAGGAACTGTGCTTGGCGTTCGCGTTCCGCAAGGATCACTCTGCTGCTTAGCGGATCCTTGCTCAGTGATAAATAAGATTCGCAGGCCGCGGCGAGGGCCTTTTTTCTTTAGAGAGGCCTGTAGGTTGAATGCTAAGCAGCGGGAAGATCGTATCCGAAAGAGTGGGAGTTTTAGAACCCTCGATTCAAGAAGGCGAGTCCTCTTTCCTCGCACGCCTATCTTTTATTAAGAGCTCATTATGGAACAATGTTCCCTCCGGGCAGCGCGAGATTACAGAGATAGTAATTCCCGGCGAGTGATGTATCCTTGTTATTAAAGGGCGGAGGGTTGCGTTCCCTCCCTTTGATTAACGCATGCATCGCTGCTGAAACGAAACGCTTCGGCCAAAAGGAGTTCATTGGTAAAACTGCGTGGCGCGCATTGCGATAATCGAAGGATTGCCAGCGCGGTTTATCGGTGGCAGCGAGGCAATTTATCGGTGTTATCGCGCGGCCCTTGCCTCCCGCAATCGCCGCGGAGGGAAAAGATTTCGCGCGATTAGCGCGGACCCGGCGCTGTCTTATCGTCCGGCGAGACTCGCCTCTTCGACAGGAGAAGTCCATTAGCGGGGTGGGTGTGCCCGAAACGTCCCTTCCACCGCGAACCGATTGATCTCCGATATTGGCGCTCGCGCGCGCCGAGTAACAAGTGCAATTAACGCCGCGATCGAGATCGCCTTCAGGGCTGAGTTAACTTCCCTCGCTCTTCGCGCCCGTCAAGTTTTTCCTGCCAGTCTGATTTACAATTGCGGTTCATCCACTTTTCATCTGTTAACTCTCGTAAGTTTAGGAAGATAGATTTAAAAACATCGCGCCACTCTCGATTTCTAGCGAGTCCATCGAGATCGATTTAATAAAGTGAAAGTAAGAAAATGTGGATTAAATGAATTGGTCCGTCAGTGGATGAAATCAATCGAAATGTTTGAAGGGCGAAGACGAGGTCCGTGACCGGCATCGAGAAACCTTCCTCCAAGTATAATCCCTCGGTTACTCGAAATCCCTGGGCGCGGCAGCGATACTGCAGCGTAAGGAACCTTTTCGAAGGTTATCCCGCCCGGTAATAAGCAATCTCGGCCTCATCGACACTCAAATGGAATTGGAGCGATGTGCCTATATCGCGAGACGAGCGCCTAGTCTCCCGTCAAAGTTATCCTGCTCGCGCGCGCGCCGCTGGTAATTCCTCGAATTTACTTGCGAGAGTTACTCGCGCAAGCGATCTCCCTTGTAACTGGAGGCACTCGGGCGGACTAGCGGCCAATTGCTGCCAGCTAGAAATTCAATTCCTGAGAAAGGAGCTTCGGCCTCTCTCTACACACGACGCCAACTAGTTTCGCCTTGAGAGGAGTCTCGAGACGGCCAGATGAACAATAGAGAAATATCAATCGCAGTTATTTATTGTCAGTGGGCAAGTAGGTGGGCTCGCGCGTTGAGGAAACTAGGGCGAAGGGATCGTTTTCTGAAAGGAACTTTTGTAGAAAGAAATGTTTGAGTTTGAGTATCAGGAGTCTACTTGCTCAGTGGAATCAGACTCAGGGGCCTCGTGGAGGTATAGCTGTCGTTGCGTCTTCCCGCGCCGGAAGTTCTCTAGTCTCTAGTGTGGAGTGCTAGATGAGATGACAAGGCGAGCCAGGCTTAATCCCACCGCGAAATTTTATTAGCACTGCAAGTACGAGGACCAAACTTGCCGGCTCTAATTCACTCGTGTCACGTCCTCCCGACGCCAGGCTTACTCTCTCTCCTTCTCTCTCTGGCTAGCTGCGTAGAACGCGGCGCGCAATTATGCTGAATTTCTAGGCGAGGCCGCCAAACCACCAGCGGCGCGTCCTGTCCTGTCGGCAACTCGCGCCAGCCGAAACTATTTAGCATCGAAATAGTTCTGTCGTCGAGAGACAGCTTACTTCCTGGTTACTTGCTGGAGCGCGCGGCTGCCAGCGCACCTCGCCGCTCAAAGGGCGACGGAACTTTTCACGGGGCCACGCCAGACAATTCCTAGACGCCTCCTCCTCTTCGCTCCTCTTTCCCGCCGGTTTACGCCAGTTTTACTCTCGTCGGGGACAAATAGTGACTGGTTCGAGTGGACTCGAGGTCTCACGTGTCTAGCAGACGTTTTAAGAGCTCGAAGGAAATTCTCTATGTCAAAGGGGAATAATCACGCTCTCCCTCGGTGGATTTATCACCGGGCGCTAATTGAGGAGGAGGATTGAATGGTTTTTTAGGAGGTGGGAAATGAGGTTTGGTCAGTGAGGGAATAGGAGAGGAGAGTCGCCACTTATCTTCATTAGCGATTGCGGCGTCGGCGGAGAGCCGCGCTCGGCCGATTCCGTTTTGGGCATTAATGTCCGAATGCCGCTCGATTACCCCGGGCGTGCATCCCCGCCATAAATCAGGCGCACAGCTGGCACGTGCAAGCCGCGGTAATCGAGTAATTAACATTCCGAGTCTCGTTTAATTTGTACCTCCCGAAACCCGCCACGGGGAAGCCGCTCCGGGCAAACTTATCCGGGCGGACCCGGCCAAACTTTCGCAAAATACACACACCCACACGCGCCTCTCTACGCTTAGATGCGCGCACGCCGCGCACATGTCCGCTCTCCGCGCGACTCTCTGCTCACAGTTTCCGTCGAGCCGGCTGGCGCTCGATTTAATTAAAATCCATTACAAATTCCCCGCTCTCATAACAAACCATGAATTCTCAGATCCGAAGGCGCGGGCGCGCGGCTTTCAAAATTTCTGCGGCCTGCTTAAAGAGATTAATAGATCTTGTCCCATCGCCACGCATTCACTCCGTCGCATTCACCGGACATTCGGCCGCGATCGATACACCCTCTACGAGAACAATTCCAATGTATAAGCGCGCGACAGATGTAGATTTTCATTCTTGCGCAAACACGCGTATAAATATATGCATGAATGTATCGAGCTCTGGTGGATTCGACTGGGAAAAAAGGCCAATCTCTCCTGTCCCATTAAAACAAGAGACTCTGCGTGGCCAGGGGAACGAATCGATACAGGTGATTCGAAGGTGGCCAATAAAGTGCAGTGTACTCGAGCGAGGAGGCAGACGGGGAGGGCGCGCGTGCTATTTAAATCATCGGAGGTCATCGATTGCTGCTTACACGCTCTCCTCTTTCTGCCGCGGTCACGGTAGCGGCCTCGGCGATAAAGCCCCGTAACGAGTGGGCTGATAACGAAATTATAAAGGCACTCAGAGTGGCGGGGGGAGGGAATATAAGGAGGCGGGGCGGAGGTAGGTGTGTCGGGGCACCCGGCCCTCTCGCTTTACACAAGTTAACTAACCGTTAATTAATATAATAACTGCCAGGCGCGCGCACCTGGGAAATTAACCCCGGAGCAATTTATCGCGATATTAAACCTTAAGCCTCTTGTCCCCGTCGGCCCTTTCCACCGTGAGGCTGCCGGCGCCCTAGGAAGGAGGCGTAGAACCAATGAAGTTCGATTAACCGACGGTATTACGCGAGAAATTACAAGCCGCCTCGAATCGCAGCCGATCGGCCGAGTAAGCGACGATCGCGCGCAGTGCCATCCTCTGTAACTCAGCAAATTAGCGGGGCGAACCCTTGCCACTCCATTTAAGCCCTTACGCCGCCCCCGCGTGGCCCCCTCGGTCGGGCGCGTGTGTTAGCGCTGATCTTCCTATCCTACTTTGTCCTCGCTATCTTAATGGATTAGGCGACAGTTTCCCAGCGTCGTTCGACAGGTCAGTAAACAATGGAGGGCTCCGGCATTCAGTGAGAGGTTTGCGAGGTGATACACTCGGCCTTCGACCCTTGATACCCTCGGAGCTCTGCTTCCGGCTGATTTAATATATGTAGTTTGAAACTCTGTTTAAATTCGATTTTACTGCGCCCTGTAGGGTGAAATCGTTGATGAATCAAGTGTTTAAGGGAGTTAGGAATAATTGCGTGTGATGCGAGGGCGAAGGGGATTTGTAAAAGTCCGGTTAGGGATATTTGCTGGGGCATCGCTTACATAGTCGGAATAATAATAAGCCCTTGTAAGCTCTATGGCCTCGTTAAGTACCTTGGATGGGTGGGCCCTTTGCTTGCGAGTTTCCGCCGCGCGTTCGGGGATCTCGGCTCGCTCGCTCGTCGTGATTTACTTGTTTCTCTAATTATGCAGTATTAATAAGCCCGCAATTCTATGCGCGGGATGCACGCGAGTGTGCGGTAGATGGTTCGGAAGCCGCGATAATGAGACGTCGCGTCGGTCGAAAGGAAAGTGGGCAATTAAAGGAGGTAGAATTAAAGGAGGGAGGGAATGTCGCGCGGCATTGAATTAAAGAGGCTTCTACACAGCGCAAAGAGGGTTACTCGGCGAGTTTGCCCTAAAAGCAAACACCTCCTTTTCATCTTTGGTCGTTTGAAAGTCTGGAAAGTTCCTCTGTCCAGACTATGCGGACCCTGGGCATACAGAATTATATCTCCTCGGGTAGTTTCGGAGCAGGAATGTCCCGACAAGCGATGCGCCTACTTAGGGAATAGAAAAGACCAATACGCGTCCGGAAATTAGCAGATCGGCCCAATGAAAAGAATCCCAAAGTACTCTGTCAACTCTGCGTTTAATGAGGGAAAATATTTTTCTCTAATCTTCTTAACCAAGTTATTGCATCGCGACAAATAATTCCGCGCTGCTAATTATCGGGATCGAGCGCCTTTCAGGGCATCCGAGCAGCGCATAATTAAGTGCTCGGAGATACCCGACGAGCAGGTAATGATTTTTACGATAACACCCTCATTAATATCAGTCTCGCGCGCGCTCGCAACACCGACAGGGCGCGCGAGCGAGAGCGCGAGATAGTTTGGTGGCGTGCGGGTGGGCCGATGCCGCTGGTGAGAAGCGTAATTATAGGATTTAATCAGGAAAGTTGTCGAAGTGCTCTCTGGCGAGCGAACGGCACCGTATTCACGCGATCTGCTTGGCAGATGTTTCCATCCCCCTCGAAGCGAGCTCCACCCCGAGGCCGCTGCTTTCGCACTGTCTCACTTCCGCCCGAGAAGATCCCCCGCCGTCGAGGGCGTGCGAGGCCTCCTAGCCCTGTTTCCGAAACTCTCGGCCTAGCAATCGAGGAAATAATTAACCCTCGGCATTATGCACGCCGCGCGATATCTTCCCACCTAGCGGCGGCTCCTCTAGCGAGCGCGATGCGTCTTATCTTCACCACTTAGTCGTTCGCCGCTACCCTCGGCTCTCTTCCTCTCTCCCTCTCTCTCAGCGCCGCGGGCAATCCTCTTAGGATGCATCTCTCCACCTTATGCACTTCGCAGCAGGACGGAGTTGCCTCGGCGCCGGAACACACCTCCAACTCTACTCCTCCCTTACCCTCTAATCGAATCCGCCGCAGCCGCCATCTCGACACCGCCTCAAACTTTCTCCCCCGGCCACCCCTCCGGCCTGAGCCTCCGATGCCGCCGCTCACTCTCTCCGGCAATCAGTGCTCGTGATGGCCGAGATAACGGGATCGCGAAACTTACCCCTTTGACCGCGCTGCTCTACGAAGAAAAGTCGACCCTTTGACGTTTGACGCCGCGAGCCCTGTAGATTCTGAGCGGCTGACCTGAGATTGACTTATACTACTTGGCGCTCACTGATTCCGATCGATTTCCTTATAGACTGGAAGACGCAACGTGACGCGGAAGTGTTGTCTGGTGTATCGTCGCATCTCGTTATGATAGTTTGCAGTTGGACATGTATCGTCGAGAGATGGCGCTGGGAGAGTGGAATGGGAGGGAGGAAAGGGGCGTTAAAAAAGCGAGGCGAGCAAACACGACAGTGTCCATTATTATACGCGTCCCGGTCGTACAGGGGAATCCTCTTACGCCGCTGGAGTCCTCGGTTGCGTGGCATAGCGGCGCTGCTGATGCTCCCATTGTTCGCGAAACGAACGTCAATTTTGCCGAGTTAGAGAGAGAGCGAACAGCTCCCTGGAAAAAGGGAGGGAGGGAGAGAGAGGATGCAATAAACCGCATTACGGAAAATACGCTTGCTGCGTGGAGGGTTTGCGGCCGGAAGCACGTATGAATTCGCACAGTGCGCGTCGATACAGCCGGATCTTTGATTCACCGATTTTTTCCCCCTCACCCCCCTCTCTCTCTCTCTTTCCATTAAAAGCGCCCGATAATTTCGAGAGTTCGAACGTTCGTTTCGCTTCCCGATGTGTTTCGAGCTCCCGCTAATTGCGACCAATAAAGCACTCGTTAATCGACTGCGCCTCCGGCTCCAGCATACACACTGGCTCTCCAAAGTGTTGGAACACTTGTAAGGGAAGTTTTAATCCTCGACGGTACGAGTGGCCCTCCGCTCCAGGAGCTCCCAGTCTACCCCAGTTTGTCTTCGGGAGACATTGCTGATTAAGTCGGAGTTTAGCATCTGTCTGTTTCGATAATTCTCAGTTAGCGCGCGCTACATCGCCAATCCCCGAGATTCTTTTATTTATTAATAGATAACTGTGCAGTCGAGCGCGATGCTGTGTCGTCCATTCATCCTGGTATAAAAGTTTGAAAAAAGTGTCTGCGAAAAAAAGGGTGGCAGGTATTTTTGAATGGTCCTGTATGTTGGTGGAAGGTATGCTGCTCTGAAGAGCGGCGAGCGTCGGAGCAATGAAAATAGAATTTTTCCGGAGAACGTGTTCGCGCGCGGCACGTGTGATAACAGAGAGCGTATATGAAATCACTAATCAATGAACAGAGGGCGCGACAGCCACTCCAATTCTCCGCTGATTTTTATTAACGGCGAATGAGAAACGCAGCGCCGAGCCGGAGCGGAATAGAATGGCCCCGAATAAAAGATGGCATTTTAAAGCAAGCCTCCTGCGTCCATTGAATCAGTGGGCCTATTCCCAAAAAAGCTCGCCCACTCCCCCTTTTTTCACTCGCGTTTCAATGCCGCTGCTGACCGACATTTTTATCAATTTCCCCAATCCCCGCCAATTTTCTCCCAGCGCCGGGTTACAGGATGGCGCAATATCTGCGCGATTGTCTGGCGGCCTCGAATACCTCGATGCTAATGCGTCCGAGGCTCTAGCGCGCCGCGTATTACCAACAGTGTACGGAGCCAGACATTTCCAAAACATGCACACTCGAGGAATACGCGAAATTCACCCCAACACGTGCCAATAAAATACCAATGGATTTTCCACTGATTGAATTTTTCTACCTTCGAGCGGGCGTGAAAAAGAAATCTGGAGAGGTGTATCGGGCGGGATCTCCGCGGGAACGAGGTCGGAAGAATTAATTAAAATCACGCCGAGTAATAACGCGATTAATAATAATCCGGATAATATTGGAGGTAGGGCGAGCTTTAGATGGCTCTAGATGGCGTAGGTGGCGAATGCCGGGCGGTTTGGCTGCTTAATCGGTCTTTTATTTACAATAACGGCGAAAGTTTATCGCGAGTCCTTTTAAGCCTCTGATACCCTTTAACTTTCGGCCGGATATCTGCCTATAAGATCGGACTACCGGCTTTTCCTCTATTATCGAGCCCTCCGCGGGGATAAATGGCTCTCGAAGGAGCCTTTAAAAAGGATACCGTCGCCCGCACCGGAAATTGTCCCTCCAACCTCCCCATCTACCTCTTTCCACACTGTTTAATGCTTTCAGATCATCGTACTTTTAAACTCCCGGATTACTCTACTAATACTTGCGTCGACATCATTTGCTGTCAGCGAATTTTTCTTTGATTTAAGGCAGAAAAATTCAGATATAATATCGCGGGACTTACCAACTCACGTCTGCGAAGAGGTTGACGAAAAGAAAGTGTACTAACCTGCAACAGAAGAGAGGGTTTAATTAGCACATGAGTAACTTGGAACGAAAGAGAATATGAGTTGGTTATATCGGGGGAATGGCCGAGGGAGAGATAAAGTTTGGATCTGACAGGAGGCTTTAAAGGGGGTTTTTTCGATGAGCCAGTATGGTGGAGCGGAAAGTTACGATCCCAGCAGAAAACCGGCGAGAATCCGCTCGGCCCGTTTTGCTTCACGGGCGCCGACTCTGATTTTTCGATCGGCAATATCTCCGCTGGGAATGATTTTCCATGTAACTGGGGCGTAAGTGGAAATCGCGGACGAGGTAATTAAAGTTCTACCAGCGAAACCAGAGCGATGCTCCATTTCGAGTGTATTGGACGTTTTCTATAATTATATGAAGCCTCGCGTAATTTTGATGGATTGGAAAAGGGACATATAGCGTGGCCCGGTGGATGTTATTGCCTGTCAATTGCATTTGGTGATGCTCTCGGCGCATTCGCCAAAAAAGGTCTGATTGCAGCCTCGACACTCGTCCCTTTTGTCGCGCGTGTCAGACGACGAATCTCCGACGTCGTGAAATACGGGAGCCTTCGGAGAGCAGGCTATTTGTGAATCCCGGGAAATAAATGTTCATCCCATGGTGTGAGTGTGTCTGGTGCGAAAGTGCGCCGTCGAAGCATCATCCCAGTCAGCAAGCCGCAAAGTAAGAGCGACAGCCATACGTTTCGCCCGATAATGCATATCTCGATTCTCCGAGCGCCTCTCGACAGATATAGATTCGAGCAGCCGCGCGCGCTCCTTCACCCAAGGTGCCAAGGTTCCAACTGCGAAATCGAAGCCGAACAACCTAAGCTCCCGCCGTATGTCACCGTATTAAGGAGCCGCTTGAAAAACTTGGATATTGATTTGAAAACTGAAAACTGAAACGGAACGATCGATCAGCCAATAAGTGTCGGGGCCCTCGGGCCTGTTGTACTTTGTCCCCGCGGGCTCCGCAGTGCGACCCTCTGTTTTGCGTGAAAACAATTTTTCCATCCGCGCGTCCGCGGACGCGCACTCTTTCACGGGAACGTTTTCGCCCGCCGGGTGACAGCTGCTACGTGTCACGGGATCTTCGCGCGCGCATTCATGCGACCTCGGGAAATATGACGGGCGAAAACGCCGGAAAACTGGTCATGATGTACTCGTCCCCAATGGAGAGTAGAGAAAAAGGCATTTTCCCGAGGGAAAATCGGTAATATATTATTGTTGTCAGAGAGACAGTTATTGACGGATTCTGGTATATTAATTCTCTGTGGAATCTTAGTTCTAATACTCGAACTGTTAAAATATGACGAAATCAGATCAATTGAAAAATCTTGAAAAATCGAAAAATTTTGCAGGTGTCCCCCTTCCTATTTTTTCGATTTTCCGACATTTTTCCAACCGGCCCGAATTCGTCATATTTCGACGGTCTTAGGTTTAAACCCGACTTCCCGCGAGGAATCGGAGGTGTCCGGCGAAGGTAAGGGAGTTGGATCGTCTAGCATTAAGGATAACGAGTAAGAAGTGCCGGTGGCAGTGGCGAAGAAAGACGAGTCATTCGAAGAAGAGTCCGGAATGCGTCTTCGTGACAGGCCACTCCTTCTCCCCGATGTCGGAGTCAGCTTGTTCCGCCTTCCGGTTTCCGCCGCAGCTAATTCCGGCGAGGAGCCACGTCATTCCGGCTAAACGACACTCGCGCGACGGCGATCCGCCTCGAAAATCAATCATAGCCACACGCTCTTACCTCGGACGGGAATCGGCGCTCGGCCGCTTTTCAGCCGCAGTCGCCGAGCAATCAGCCGGAAGTGCGCGATATGGCTCGCTCGAGCCCTGGGAGAATCGGGAAAATCTCGTGTGAGGCTGACCTAAGCGACAATGGAATCGTTTCTCCGCGGAGCTGGAAAAGGAGCGCGAGCACACGTCACCTATATCCGGACAGTGGTGCGGATTGGAGGAATTGTGGCGAGCATCGAGTCCGGGGCCGAATGGGATAAGAACGCCGGAAAAGATTTGCTGGCGCCGTCGGCGGACATGTTTCATCGAAATCGGATTACGGGACGCTCGGCTGCCAATGACTCGCATCCTACCATTCCTCTCGCGTACATATGTGCGGTCGCCGGCCGAGGCCAGCCACATCGGAAGCCAGCAAACACATCCGAGCCGATATCCCCCGCGAAATAAACACCCCACCGATTTCCCATCGTGGTGAAAGCCTTTCCGCGGCCGAGTGTCGTACTTGGCTCGACTCTCCCTAAACATATCATTATAGTTATGTATGTAACTGTAGTTATACAACAGAAACCTCACCTTGGCTCTCCACGAATGATATCCCAAAGCATTAAAGCTTATTTAAAAGAAAAATAGCAAGCAAGAAAAGAAAAGTCTGAAACTCCAACCCCCGAAGGACACACGCGCGTCGAGAAGTATCGCGAGGCCGCGATAACAGGTTCCGTCGGCGCTGTCGCGGAGAAAGCCGGAAGGAGAAGAGATGGATGGCAAGGTAAGCGCGCGGTGCAAAGTAAAAGGGAGCGTCTAATTATTATTGCAGCCCGCGAGTAGGAGGGGGAGGACACAAAGGAGGAGGGCGACGTGGAAAAGTGAACATCGGTGGGCTAATAAAAGGAAAAGAATGGAGACTGCTAACCGGACCATCGGCTTCTTTCTCCCCGTCACTTCCTTTTCCTCGAGGTCCCTTAGAGTCGCGCTCGCCTATACATCTCACCTCGGGGAATACGTGGGGCACTTTCGCCAAGAAACTTTTTATCGGCGGGGCGCCCGCGCGCGCGCTCCTTTAACTGCGGAGTCACCTTTTACCCGGAGGGAAACTGGTAACAGCCGTCATTTCTCTCCTTCTGTCGATTCCCTCCCCCCTCTCTTACTCTCCCTACACTAGCTACAGCTCGACACGTAAGAATACTCTAAATACCCAACCCCGCGCGTCCCATTCGGGACAATCGCCACTGACACAGATAATAGCCGAGCGCGACAACGACACTCTGTGTTTAATACAGCATTAAGCGGAGCAGTCTTTCCACCTGCAATTCGCTAATGGAACGGTAATGCCGTGTTTACATTAATGAGGCCGCTTCCGGCGCGGAATGCCGCCCTCAAAAATGGCATAATGGAGATTGGCGGGCCGCCGGAAGCGGGGCTGATTGATCGAGTACGAAAATAGCCGGGCGAAACGACGCCCGTGAACGCGATCGCATCTCCGGGGAAAGTGGCAGTTGTCGGCCCACCAGCATTTTCCCCGGGAAAGTTATTATTTCATTCACTCCGATTATTTCATAGTTAGTATTTTCGTTTAGTAGTCGCAATCCAATTTTTATCACTGCAGGAGCGCAAGTGTGACTGTGACTGTGCAGTTGCGAGGGGATTTGCATTGGCGAAGTAGCTCGAACCCGGAGAATGGACTGATAGAGGCAGCGCGGCCAATGGCGAATTATTTGCCAGCTATGTTTAGTGTACCAGGCGCGCGTCCAATATTGACCTTGCAAATGCGCGGATGTAAGCGAGCCGGGGCTGCGCCAATATCGGATCGGCGCTAGATATTCCTTGGTATATCGAAGCCCTCTATTCCCCGAAAATATGAATATTGCTATTAAAGCGCGCGCGGCTCGCGCGATATTAATTCTCAGTATCGCGCCGATGCATTATCATCAGCCTGTGAGAAGTCGAGGGAATCCTTTAGGGTAGAGGCGGGTGGGGGGATTTAATGAGTTGCGGGCTCGAATGACTCTAAGAGGTCCGCACCGGCGTCCAAAGTGAGTGCGGCTGCGACAGGAGCGCGAGAGCAGGTTGCACTGTAAATTGGCGATGCGCTCTCGTTAGCCGGCGAGCAAAGAGGTCGGTGGCGCGGGATGGTCGAAAACGGTGGCCATCGGGAGGGGGAGAAGGCGTTCGCCATAACATTTAACGAGGCCGTACGAAATCTCGCAAGACGCGCAAGTCGCATCAGCCGAAGATAGGTGGGATTGCCGGAGCACGGGGGGGAACGAGAGCCCGGTGATCTCGTTCGTTCCATCCACTTCCCTCCGTCTTTATCTGGCGATCTCTCTTCGTTCCTATCGGCGACGCGCTCTCCGCCGCGAATTTCCCCGGCGCTCATCAAGCCTTTGCCGTCTGGCTGAGCGTGTATCGCGCCAGTAACACGCCCGGGGAGAGACGACACAATCAAGCCTCGCCGAGTCCTACCGGCGATTAAGTCGAGCCCAGAGAGCGAGCGAGAGAGAGAGAGAGCGGCGCTCGAAACGAACGCCACGAGGGAAATCATCGGTGGGTCCCGCTACCTTTTACGAGAGCCTCCGACCCAAAGAGCGCTTCTTGCGATTTGGTCTTGCATCGGGCTGAGTTAACGCACCCGTTTAACCCCCACGACCCTAATTTAATACACACGCGAACGCGCTAGGCGAGCCAACTTCTCCCGGAGAGCCGGGGAATTAAGTAGTGATTCGGGCCGGCTCTCTGTCTCGCGATCCTCTCAGGGGAACAAGTCTCCGGGATGAGAGCGCGCATGCTGCTCGAACAATTTCACTCTAATCAGACACGAGCCATGTAATAAGTTACGCGCTCGAATCACTCGGCGGAGAACGATGCTAATCGGCCGATTAAACTTTCAAAGCGATTGCTCCTCGATAATACTCGATATCGGATTACGCGAGAAAGGATTCTCTCGATCTTTAAGTAGATGACGTCGGGTCATTTCGGCCGCGCACTCGTCTCCGTTATTAGAGGAGCAGCGGAAAACAGAGAGGGTCTATTGAAGCAGGACAATAGGACTTTGGGGGAGGGGGGGGCAGAGATTGAGCACGGAGTTCTCAGTGGCGGCGGAGGATCACTCGTGGCACTCGTGGGATGTTGGATTGGACTCGGCGACAAAGGCGAAGATATCGCGCGCTCGGAGCAGGCTAAGAGAGCGAGTGAGAGAGAAAGGCAGAAGGTAACGGTAATCCCGGGAGGTGGACTGCTATCGAAACTGCAGCGCGCGTGGCATTCGGGTCGATGCACCTCCGGCGCGCGTATGCATGTATGCATGCGCATGCCGACATGTCGCACGCAGCCCGGCAAAGCCGGAAGCAAAGCAGTGCCGGGGCGCCCAAGGAGAGAAAGGGCCGGCTGCTTTGAATAGCTTCGTCAAATAAGTCCGGGGACCGCACACGTACCGCCTTTATTGGCCCCCCACCCCCATCCAGGCCCACACGCGCGCACACATCCACCGAGTCCCGTGTACATATTTCTCGGGCACAATGCAAACTTTCGCGTCCCATTTTACACGCCGCCGCGGAAGATGGGGAGAAGAGACAGGATCGAGCGAGTGTCATCCCACCACTTACTTCCTGGATATCAACGTGTGTACCTTGCCGATGGAATCTTGGAGCGCTCGCGGCCGCATATTTGTGTTGGAGTTACTCGGGCGAATTATTACATCTCGCCTGTGTTTGCGTAGGCTTCGCAGTCGACTGGAGGAATCAGCTCGATGCAAATCGTGTAATCGAAATACACCTCGAAATTCCCCAATTCGATCGGCGGCGTCCGAGCGATTTTTCACCTATGTTAGCGAGCTGTTGGCCGATCGAGCTGGAAACACGGAAAAGCCCCCCCCTCCCCCCTCCCCCCTCTCGCCGAGTCCGATTAATCGTCCAGGGCGCTCGAATAAATTTGAGATAAATTACACGCCCCGGCCATTGTAAATAAAAGCTCGCCAATGCAAATCAGGTGGTCGCGCGTCCCCCGGCTGTGGCGAGCCAGCCTCTTTTGTGTTTTTCTTTTCTTTTTTTCGTCGCTCCAGCCACTATTTCCCTGGAACGCTTCTCTAGAATACGTAGCCCGGGGAGAGCCGGAATTGGTTGGTGCGTGGGTGGTGGCGAGTGGGTGAAAATCCAGGAGGAATATCCGCGTGGAAGGAAGAAGGCTCGAGTGGTACAAGCAATTTAATCGGCATAAACGCTCCCGTCATTAGTGGCCCGTGCGAATAAAGCGTCGATCATGCGCCGCGGGCGTCGCGTCACGATTACCATAAATTATAATAATTCATTAGAGACGCGCCCGCCGCGCGCCGATATCAAAGGCGCCGATGCGTGCCCACGCGAGAGCTTTGTGGGCGAAGTGCCACTTGACACCTCTTCTCCATAGACTACTTCTTTATAGTGTGTGGCGCTCGGGCGGCCGGGGCTCTTTTCGGTAAGGCAAAAACACGAGAGGCTGGTCGAGAGCTTGATTCTACTATGTTTTACAGGTTTCACTTTGCAGAGGAGGACACTCTACTTGATTCTACTTTAGACCAATTTCAGTTCGTTGATCTCCGAATGAATGGGGACTAGTAGCAAGTAGCGCGCGGCTCCATCGGGCTCGGTCACTTATGGAAATCATACTAGTAGAATAAGCTCGGCTTACCAGGGCGGCGATCGACGGGGGGGAGGGATGGGAACAGAAAAATAAAAGCTGTCCCGGCGAATGGCGATCGAGTGGGTGGTCGAATCAGCCGCGGGGGAGAGATGGACGGCGTGTCGGGCAGGCGTCCGGCCCGATAAATCTCCCGTAGCGAGAGACCGGGCGCGCTTTCAGCCTGCCGAAATTGCGGGAGAATGCGTATAATCGAATCGCCGATGTCGCCCGGCTGTCCGTGGCCAGTCAATTAAAATAACAATATGGTCAATGGAGCGTTTTGCATATAAATTAAAAGGACGATCGGTCAATTGCGTCGACACCCGGTTATCCCGACAATCCTGCATTCGTTCTCCACCCCCACCCCCATTCACCATCCCCCACCCCTTCTCGATACTGATATTGCCACGGGGGATATATCTGAGCAGAGGTGCCTGTTCCTCCCAACAATTCCATTCGAGTACTTGCTCGAGCGGACGACTAATTTCACTCCTCTCAACTGGACATCAATGCATAAATTAGTGTATAAATGATTGTTGAATTCATATATACCAATCTTGACTTTCCGCGGATTCAACCAACGGAGAGCAGAGAGTATACGCAGCTCGCGGCGGAATATCGAAATTATTCACTCGCGCTGTTGATTCGCCGGCTTTAATAATGGCACTATTATCAGGTTCCTTGTTTGCCGCTCTTTGTGAATACGCACGAGGCTCCCGAGGGCAATGCGGGCGCGGGGCCTGCACTACAAGCGCGCGCCGCTATGAATAGCGGACAATTAGATGGCGCGCGTTGCAATCGGACGGGGAGAATTTTTAATGGAATAATCGCGACGCTCGAACTACACTCGGATCGATCTAAGCGCGTGCGGCCGGCGGCCGGCGGCCGGACAGTAATCAAAAGGATTAACGCGCGATCTGGCCCGCTAGCCGGCTGGATTATCGACTGGAGGGAAATACATCGGATGCACTCGATGTACATTGGTATTACGAGAAACCCCGCCGCCCCGCCGGCTGACACGCGCGTCCTCTGAAAACCCTATCTACTCGCCGCCGATACTCGTATTCCCTCTATTAGGCCGGATATTTTACGAGCGCGGCTGCGAGAACGAGAGTGCGCTCGCGACACGAAACCGGAATAATATCAGCCTCCCAGGCTCTACAGCAGCGACGAGAGGCTCCGCCCGAGAGGGATTCAAGGAGGCTGGATAAATTGTTTTTTCAATTCCCGCGCGGCAGAGAGCGCGAAGAATTTCGTTGCGCCTCGGAATCGAATGCATTCATTGGCAATCGGGCGAGATGCGCCGCGCGCGCTCTCTGTAAATACATCACAGCCAGGGTGGGACGCGCGCGTGTGTGCAATAGCCGCTGGAATCGATAATGACATTTGCAACGCTCTCGAGCAAGTCGGCGCGGCCCCTCCATATTTCATGCGCGCGGGGGCCGAGTCCCCGAAGGTTCGGCCCGCGCCAAGCTTACTGATAATTAAGCGGATTAATTTGGATTATCGCGCGGCGCCGCTGATTTCTCATCGCGCCCCACCCTTCAGGTCGCGCCGCGCGTATGATCGCCAGTCGTTTATCGATGGGGAGTGAGAGAGATTGCGGGCCAATGGTGATTATTCCCGGGTAAGGAAGTCGCGGAGTTGTTTATGATGTGCGAGTATAGCGAGCTCGCCGGTTTCTCTCGCGTTTTACCGACACTCTCTGCGCCGCGGCGCCGAAAGCTTTAAGAGCAACAGTTAAGGAAAGCAGGTTGAAAGCACGGGGACAGGGTGGCCTATCACGCGCCACCGCACCATAAGTGGGTCCAAGATGTAGGAGCATTCGGCTTGCACCGAACTGCCGCTATTTTTCAAGTCAGCCTAGCATGCATCGGCCGAGAGCTATGGCCCAATTCTACCGACTAAGAAGATGGACGGGCATTTGTGGTGTGTAGCGAACTCTATGTATCTACCTTCCCATCCCCCCTCTCGCGCCCTCTACGCTCTGCAGTAGAAGCAGACCACAATTCCAGCCAATGCCAGGATTCCCTTCAATCCCCAATGTGTAATTTTCATCGTGTTCTACCCGAGATATTAAGCACCAGAGGTTCCAGCTGGAGAAATCGTAAGTTAGATTAGTAATATCGTAAGAGTCGGGCCACTTCCGAGTGCCACCCTCCCCGTAAATTCAATGTACACCATCGAACGCAAGTTTAATCACTTTCCTCTCAGACGCTCCGCCGCGCGACCTAATTTTTCTTTCCAACTCTCATCTCCACTCTCGCGCGCGCGCGCGCGTGAGGAATGTGCGACCTGTGTTGTTTGACTTTTTCGCCGGCATCCGCGCGGATCCGTTAGTTTAATATTTATTCATAGGCCAATTTATGGGAGGAGGGCGCGCGGCAAATGTATTTCTGAAGTCCGAGCGCGATTTATGGGGCGACGATGCGCGATTGCGGGGGAATTAATTGCCGCGCGAGAGGCGCGTGGAATTTATTCGGACGTATATCTCGAAGCACGTGTCCCCGCCACTTCATTTGCATTGAGTATTCAAGGGGGCCGAGTACACCTTGACTTATTGTTTCTGTTGCCGGCCAATATGCGCGGCGTCTCTGCCTCATAGTGGAGATAGAAGAGAATAGAGGGCGCGAGTGGGGAGACTGTGGAAGGTCCGCTTGTCCGGCAAGAAATCTTCCGCTCTAAACGGCCAGTAAGTGGTTCAAGCGCCCGGGCCAACTTTCCCAACATTCGATTCGACGGAGCACCCGACACTTTTTCCCTCTCGACTTCCTCCCTTGCGAGTTGCGGTGCGCGCGGGGGCTTGCCACCGCCGCTCCGAAAGTTCTCGAGTGGAAAAAAGGGGCTTGGGGAGAGGTAGTGGACTAGTTTCGACTGTCCCGCGCGAATCGGAGACTCCACCAACTATCACTGCCGAACACATTCTTCCTGACTTCAAACCTTTAAACCCTCCAGGCGACGCTTCAAGCTGTTCCGGAGGATTATCCTTTGGTAAAGCGATCCTTATTATACCAAGCCCCTTTCGTAATTCATCCTGAATTATTCTCACACTTTTTCTTCATTAGATATCTTTCCCTTTTTCGTCTTATAAAAAATTGGGCCTTCGAAAGATATTTCTCGCACGATAATAAAATGTCTCGAGACTCGGAATAATTACGGCGGTCCAGTTGAATTGAAGCTAGAGAAAATCCAACAAGCGCTCCTTCGGTTAACTCCGGGGCGAAACTCCTTTCGAGTTCGACCGAAGAATGCAGAAGTAACCTTTTAACTGTCCGGCGTGTAATTAAACCTTCAACTTTCATTGCGGTTTCGACAAAAAGCCCATTACCCCCGGTAATACGCGCGGAACTAAGTTGCTCGTGGGAAAAAAGCGCGGGGGTGCAAAGGGGGAGAGAAAGAACATGATCGAGGGAGAAGGTCAGAGGGAAGTCGGTCCTCCAATATTCATTAGCGTTAAAATATTCGAAATAGAAAGTTACTCTCTCTCCGCGGCTCGAAGTGCTCGGGAAATATATTGCGGTTTAAGAGCTCGCCGGGGCCAGCGGAGGACTAAAAAGGCGAATTTCATATTACGGCATTCCGCTGCCAACGAAATAATACGGAATAAGAGTAATCATTCCAATGTACCCGCTCCCATTTGTAATTCTCATTGCAGCACCAATGTACATTTCAGTGATATAGGAGAGCGCGGAAAATTGCCGAAGCCATAAAGGAGCCGTGGGGATCATCGATAAAAAGCCAAATCGAGTGAAAGGGGCCAATGCGAGGAAGGTATACCGAAAATGCATAAAGGATCCCGGCGGCAATTATGTCGGGCGGATGGAACGTGCGGTTGTTAAAGGGTTGCGGACGGATGAGGAGGACGCGGATGCCGGCTAATGGACCATTTGCTACTGCATCCAAGTATTCGATGAATTCATCGTCACCGCTTGCTCGCACAGATAACACGAGTCCCGCGAATTGGGTCACCCCGGCAATCCGTGGCCGAAGATTACAAGCCGCAAGAACACTGTCGAGTGGTCGAATCATACCTGCATACATATTCCCTCCCCCGACACACATTCAACCTTCCCCAATAAATTCTCGCGATATTCCACTCGATTTTTATAAAGGAAACATTTCATCCTTCTCCCCCCACGGAAACTCCTAATTTAAGTCTCGAACAATACGTAGATTCGAGATGGAAAAGCGGTTTTAGATTCGGTTGGAGCAGCGAGCGGCGACTAAAATGGGGTGGGGAGGAGTTAGGAGTGCAGGTTCTCTCCGTAAATATCATAGCACGTCGCGGGGGGAGTTTCGCTCGACTATGGGGCCAGGGTCAGTGTGCCAGGCGGCGTGTGGTGGTCGGGAGTTCCTCGAGGAAAATCGGCGTTGGTCACCTCGACGAAGAAGCAGCCTGAGCTGCTTTGGCCGCGGGCCAACCACCTCCGAGAGCTAAAGGCTCTCTAATGGAGGCCAGTCCCGTGGCCAGCATTCTTTTCCCTTTTCCTCTTCGCCTCCTCCTCCGCACCCTCTGTCCCTTTAACACACGATTCTTCCGTCGCTTTTCACTCGCCCCCCCACTTTCCTCTCCCCAGCCGCCACTTTACGACCACCTGATCACACTGGCAAGTACTCCCGATCGGCCACTCTCTGGCTCCGGCTGATTAATGGTCCTCCGACGTTCTTCATTAGCGGCGCCGCTGGGAGAATGAGATTACAGATGTTGCCAACTCTTTATAAGCTGTTACTCCCCGAGGTGGCTCCCTCCTCTCTTTTTCCTCCCTCGAAATCCCTTTCAGGCTTCTTCCCACTGGAAAGCCTTCCTTTTGCCGAGACGTCCGAGACACGCGCGTATTTGTCGTACTCCGACGATTGACCGAATTGCGTGCAAACTCGCAGCGATTCCCACTTACACTAAGACAGGGGAGCGGGTGTGGTATTGGTGTGGGTGAAGTGAAGACGTTCTAGCGGTCTCGAGTGGCAAGATCGCCCGAGCGAAAGTATATCTGTGTATACGCGCGGGAGGCGAGGATCGCGCGGCTATAATCGTAAATTCTCCAGCACCTCCTAAAAGAATCGACACCCGCCCGGTACTCTTAACACTTTCAATCGGAACGCAGATGCAGCAGCCCGCGCCAATTGCACAAGCCGCCGCCGGAAATAAACAGCGCCCGGCGGAGTCTGCGCCGAGTCCTAAAGCGAGCTGCGCTGATATTCGGTGGGCGAAGAGAGGAATCGCTTTAATTAATAGAATGCTCGAATCCAGCCCAGTGCATTATGGCCGTTCATTATCGCAATAGGACTCCTAATGGATTCCCGAGGAATTGAGTTGGGACACTCGGATCGGCGCCGGCGTCTTCGTCCGCCTAATCTCCCGAATAATCGGAGCCGCTCTCCAACTAAACTTGCCGGGACTCGCGTTGTTCGCAAGTTCCCTCGCTTCTTAGATCAGTGACTGCCGAAGTGCCCGTGGGACTTGTGATATTGCTCTTGTACTCCGCGCGCTTATTAATAGCGTCAGTTGGATTACTCAGCATCCCACATTTCGCGCTCGCGAGAATATTGCCAATATCGTCATTGGCTGGAATTTGTAATTTGGCATATTTCATCGATTCGAGTTTGACGAACACAGTCTTCGCACTCATGCACCAAGAACACTGTCACAGGCTGGAAATAGGATTTGAATTCAATTTAGTGTTGCAGGGTGCGTGATGATATTGAAAACGGGAGCAGCGATCCTTATCGCGCGGGTAGACTCGGCGCTCGAGGGAGCCTGGAGTCTTGAGAGGACGGCGCGTGTATATTTAGCTCGGTTGCAGCTTCCCCGGCGCGATGTTTGGTCGGCATTTATCTCCTCTCCTCGAGCGTACGTGCTCTGCTCCTGCTGCGTCCTTGAAGGCGGAGGCTGGCCGGCTGCTCCCGTGTCTTACCTGGCCGCCTGCTGGACGGCCACTCGGGCTCGGCCGCCAGGTAATTTGCCAGGAGGATCGATAACCGATAATTTACACGCCGCTTACACGTCCTCCGAGGACGACTCCATCCTGCCCGGCCACTGAATCGCCGCTTCTTACCGGCTCACTCCGCGCCGAGCACCACGTGGCCACGTCCTTTATAGAAACTGACTCAGCGCAGTCCGACGAGTTTACTCCGATAAAGAAGCTCGCGTACGCGAATTCTGTCCACTTGTGACGAAATCTCCTCTAAAGCGAAAGAAACTCGGAGCAGCGGCAAACAATGCGCGCTGTCGAGCAATTATGAAGCAAGTCACAGTGAATTACAGTCTCCTCGGCGATTCGGAACAAGCGGAATGAATCGCGCTCCTCGGAGTTCTGCTAAATCTCGTCTCTCGCGTTTTCCTACTCTCAAGATTCCTCGGCTGGCAAGTAGGGAAGAATGGGTAAGGGGGGGCGCAACAAAGGGGCGAAATAATTACAAGATGACTCGCTGATCTCATAATTAAGGGAGAAATTAGAGCGGAGAGAGACAGAGAGAGAGAGAGAGAGAGAGAGAGAGGGAGAAAAATGGTGGAGGGTTGGAGCCTAGGTTGATCTTCCGGACGATAACCAGAAGGGCGAGGGACAATGCTAGAGCTAGAGATAAACGCGCTTTATTACGCGGGCCATCAAAGAGCACGAGGCCGCAGTGCTAGAAGAAGGGAAGAAAGGACGGCAACGAGTTGGCGCGGTGGAAGGTTCCGAAATAATAAACGAGAGGTAAACAAAGCTCGGAGAAAGAGACCAGAGCGCCAGGGAGGGCGGTAGGGAGGGAGGGGTCAGCTTGTTAATTACCGGGCTTATAACCAGTCGGCAGCGGCGTACTTCCAGCAGACTGGAACAAAGACAAAGAGGAGAAGTTGCCGCGGGCCGAGGTCCGAAGAACCTCTCTCGGCGAGGAACCCGGGCCAAGTGGGAACGCGAGAAGGTTACGGATGGACTTGGAGCCCGGGGAGAGAGCAAGTTGAGCCGCAAGGAGCCGGGGGGTGAGAAGGACATCGAGGATGGTTGCGACGTCCCGTTAATCTCGTCCTAACAAGGCTTTAACTCGCTCGCACGGATCAAGCAGGAACACTCAAAACCCCATGGCTTCCGGCGAGACCAGAGGGACACCGGAGGGACACCAGAGGGACGCCGGTGCACAGACCGGGCGACGCGACGCTCCAACAACTCGGAACATATCGCGTATCACGTATCGCATATCGTCCACCGTCACGGCCGCCGCCCGACACACCTATGGAGATTAGGCCGCCGCTCTACGCGCACACGTACGTGCTCGGGCGAGCGAGCCCTTTGGCACCGGCGGGTGTTGGAGCGATATCTATCAAGGAGCACCCTCGATCTCGCCCTTCCCTCCGCCGCCTCGACGCTCGACGTTGACGGCCGAGACTAGTCATCGCTTCGAGTCAACTGCCGCGAGCTACTTGAGAGATGTCATTAAGGGCTCGACCACCCGTGGCCAATATCCGAGCGACCCGAGCGACCTGTCAGTGCGTTGCTCTACCTAGAGCCTGCCGACGGCTTTCATCCTTGGGAAATCGAGATCATGTTCTCCTTGCGATTATTGAGAAGTCTTGCGACTGCGCGCCGATGAAAAGGATTCTTTGATGGTGTGTGTTTTGAGCCGGCGGAATGAAATGTCCGGGAATTGGTTAATTAAACTTCCCAGGTACTAACGATCTCTGCTGGACATTACGTGACTACAGCAACGCGCACTCGTGTGATTATCATTTCGAGAACAGGACACTCTCATTCTTCTCTTTCTCTCTCGCGGGCGGTAGAGGAAAAGTTTGCCGTGCACTGGCTAACAATGTAGCGAGAGGAGCAAACAACGGGCCGGGCGAGTTTCATAGAAAAATTGTTGGGCCAATCGACGAAAAAAGCAAATTAGTATCGATTGGCAGAAGTGGACCAGTGGTTTATCCAGTTTGCAGAGCGCTGTGTGCGCTGCTGTGCGGGAGAAAGGGAGGCTCATGTTTTTCCCAACGTATTCAGCGATGCGGCCGAACAATTCGTCGGTGCGCGCGGGTCGTTGATAGTCATAGGCGACTCGGCCAAGAATTCTCGCAGGCCGCGCGTTCCAGCGTGGACGTGCGCGCATAATATTTACGAACGCGTCCCCCTGCTGGCCCCTCTGTGGTTTGCTACCCCCATTATTTCCGTGGCGGCGCGCGCTCGCCCGGAACTCGCAGGCCACATCACCACCATCCCCCCCACCCACACACATACACAGGCTCGCGGCTGCTCTGAAGCCCCGAGACATTTTGCATGGGAATTTTCCGGGAAATGAGCTTTCAGCGTTTAGCACTTGCGGCCAACGAAATTATCTGTAGTTCTGCCGGTCCGCCACTCCGGCCGCGCGAAACTTGCCAAACTGTCTGCTCGAGGTCTCGGCGACGACGCTCCTATCCAGCGCAGGATGTTCCCATTACAGGAAAGTTCTCCACGATTTTTCCACGCTTCTCCACTACTCCCGCCCGACAATTAAATCTCCAAGCAACCCAGTATGTCGATCGAACATTTTTCCCTCCGGCTTACGCTCCTGCAGGATTTACATCCCTCGTTCCTCGCGCGCCGCTTTATTACCGGGAAAGAGTCTCTAAATCACGTGGCGCATAAAGATCCGGCCACTCCAATCATTATAGCTCAGCTCTCCGATGCACTGCGCGCAGCTATGAATGCAGTTGCTGTAATAACGGTAGGCCCCCTTTCAATGGGGGGTGGGGGGGGAGTTCATTTCCCGCGGAGAGTGAATGCGAGACGACCCCTTGGGGAAAGCGGGGCCAATTGCCGGATCAATCCTCGGAGTCGAGGCCGCTGCACACTTGCCGCGGCCCCTTTAATGTGGTTTTAACGCGATGGAGACTGTTGTTGTTCGGTTAGAGAGGACGATAAAAGCGGTAGCTGTAGGGCTCGGCACCGTCCGCGTCCACTATCAAGGTAAATATCCGCAGTACGCTGCTGCTTCTTCCACCCCCTCGCACTCGCCACCCCCCCGGCACTCGGCGCGGACTAAAAGCGGCACGACGCAGTCCGTAATGGCTCGCCTCCGGGGCGCAGCTATGAATGTGGCAGCTTTCACGTCATTATTTACCCCCGGCCTGGTAACTCGTACTCATTTTTATCGGGGAACCCTCTCGCCGGACTACACCAGCCACCGTAAATCCACTAGCTTTCCAGATACTATCTCTTTTTTAGTTTTGACTGTGTACTCTTTCACTCGAAACCGTTGATAGAATACTCTGGATTTGGATTCGATGATAAACGAGAGTTTTTAATTCGAGGCTTTGAGCAATTGATAAGACGCCAACTATTTCGAGTTGGGAGAATGACAGTGGAAAAGGAGGAAGTCGTCGACGAGTTTCCCTTTGGCAATCTCCCTCGCCCCTGTCGCCGACATTTTTCCCGCTGAAGTAGACGTAGTACATATATAGAGATATAGGGGGTAAGGGAATAAACATAACGGAGGATTCGCGGGAGGAGGGAGGAAAGGCTGTCGACAGACTTTTCTCGGGAGCCCCGGGGGCGCGAGAGGGTGGATCGTGGGACAAGACGCGCGCTCGCTTGCCTTATTATTCACGGTTAAGTCCCAAGCGAGCAAGCCGGCTTCCCCGCCCGATAAGATCCGATAAGATCTCGCGGTCGTCTTCAGAATCCACTCGGTTATTTCCACGCCTCCCTTTTCCCGTCCTCCTCCTCCCCCCGACTTCCTCCCTCGTATCTCTCGCCGGATTCCGAATTAATTATGGTAACGGGAGCTTTCGGTTATCGGGGAAAACTTAATTGGACAGACACGTGTTCTTATTAATTGTGGATCGGGTATATTGGCGGATGAAATTCCCGATGGTTGGCGGATGTGTGGAAGCCGGTGGGAAGAAGCTCGGCTTCGAAATCGGATGGGATTAATAATGGAGAAGAGTGGACGTGTGTATGTATGTTTGGTGGGTGGTTGGGTGCGTTGCACTCTGGGGGATGGACGAGGCTCTGTACACCTGATCAGCGGCTTTCAGCCGGCGTGGCGTCAGGTTTCTATCCGATATCTATCGGGACAGTGCACCACCACTCTCCCCCACTTTCCCCCGCATCCCTCACACTGCGTGTGTACTTTGATATTAAAGTGGGTACACATCGTCCGCGCGCGCGCGACGTCCTCCGGCTTCTTTCATACTCTCATCGCGCGCCGTCGGACTTCGGCCTCATTCATTTTTCCCGTCCGCGCATTCATAACGCCCATTCAGCGAGGCCGATCGCGTTCACTCACGGTAATGAGTGACCTCCACCCCCACCGCCGAACTCATCCGAAATCGCGTTTTCCGATCCAGCCACTTCCGGCCTCCGTTCAATCAAGTAGATAAGACTCCAAGGTTTTCCTCCCCGGCCCATTAATACCACCCGTGTATCCTCGTCGAATTATTCCGGCCGCTGGCAGCAGTCACTTTTAATTATGACAATTAGTGGCGGAGGGGGCGTTGCGTGGCGCGACAATAACGAGACAGCGTCGAGAGACGAGAGTAGGTTGAAATCCGGCGGGGAGATTTATTAGTGACGGCGGGGCTTGACGCGCGGCTCTCGCCCGGAAGGGGCATGGCTGGCCAAACACTGACTGCTACTACTGCCGGGGCGACGGCTAATCGCCCGCGGGCCGGAGCCTCCCGTCCTGTAGCGTGTAATCGATAATGAGACATTCAGCGATATAATTGATAACTGGATGCGCACGATAAACCGATAGAAGAGCAGCCGGCGCGTCTGTGTTCGCGGCGTGTCGGCTTGTCCGATACAAATTACCAGGAGCGGACTATTATATTTATAGTAATTCGAGTTTACGAGCCTTCACTTGTATTTGCATTTCAATGGAACAGTGCCATTGGACAAATTGAAATAGAAACCTGCTTCTGCGAGGCTTGCGAATCATTTATCGACGAGCCTGTCAAAGCGAGATGCAGGCGACTCAAGAGGACACGCGGCTCGATGTGAATTCTTCAGAAGTCATGAATCGACTATTCGACACTTGAGCATCGTCTTTGGTCCCTCGCCACCCAGTTTTAAGACTCTTACGCGGAAGTACTTGGTCACCGGCGGCGGCGGCGAAGTCGTATCATTGCGAGGGTGTCGACGTCACAACTCGGAGCTGAAAGTCGGGTGTCTCAGGGCGAGAAAACGCTTCGATAAAACGTGACGCGAAAGGGGCTCCGTGTCTCGGGAAAATCGAGCGGCGAATTCAATTAATTCGACGCAACGAGATAGGACCGGGCCGTAAAGCGGTGTACTGCGCCCGGGAGAGAGTTCTTTAGACTCTCGTGGGTTCCAGTAGCCGGAAGTGCGGCTGTAAACACAGTTGGCTGCGATTTAACGCGGCTTTGGATCTGCCGCGAAAGGCTCATCAATCGGAGAGAAGGCCCGCGCTGAATACCTAATCTTTGGAAATCCGAGGAAAGAAGTCCGAACTGCCACCGCATCCAATGATTAAACGCCGCTTTGATCGGAGCCTGTGCTTCCGCAATGCGGCCGCGAGCACTCGCTGATCATCCTGACAGAGTTGTTCATGCGTCCCCGCGGCCTATCTGTTGACACCATTCTGTCGGATGATTCGGGAGAGCGATCGGCCCATATGTATACCGAATGCTGAAAATTCGGGCGTGGCTCGCCGCAGGAATTAAAGGCCTTTCAAATCCCGGCGCACAATGACACGGCCGCGCGGCGGCCCCGGCATTGAGGAATCGCGTAATTCCGAAAGCCGTACAAATCATTTTAAAAAGATGAATATTAATCCCCTGCACCGCAAAGGACTCCGCGATGCGACAAAGCCTGCGAATGGAATATTATCGGAGGCTTTGACTGGGCCAGTACTCCGCTAGGCCGCCGCCCCGCTGACCCAAGGCGATTTCCGGGTTGGAAATGGCGGTTGCATGCATATTGCGCGTTACATGCACGTAATCCGATCCAGGTGGAGAGCGTCGAGAGCGTGGAGAGCGTCGCTCTCGATTTATATCGTCGGGCATCCACGAATTCGAGTGAAATCTAAGCCGAATCATGGAAACCGGATAGGCCAGGCCTGCTAAACGATTCCGGCGTCGATGCGTCCATCACGGCTATCAGACACGCGGATCCGATTAATCGATCCCCATCGCCAAGGATCCATCGAACGCCCAAGAAGACCAATTACAATCTACAAATTTCATCATTCACGCTACACCGCTCGGTCGAAAATCAATCGAACCGATGCGCCGTCTGCATTTAGTCGCTCGGATGTTGGCGCGAACCTCGCCGGATTAAGTTCTCGCCGTGGTAACATGAGGTTTCGCTCTCCCCGGTGACTTGAACTTTGATAAATCGTCTTCGCGCCAGTTTGTTTAAGGCTGCCGCCCGTAAAATAACTTGGTCTCGCGCGATTCCCTGTCAATCTCGGGACATAATGGCGGGGTAAACTTGGCCCGGCTCGGCGCGGCCTCGGCACATTCGATTACAATCGATAAGCCCGAGAGCGTCGAGCCGGAGAAAGGCCTCGGCTTTCGCAGCCGCTCGACAAGTTTTCGCCAATTCTCGCCGAGCTTTACAGCCGCCACTCAAAAGGAAAGTGCTTCTGCCATGAGATTCTCCAAGAGTGAATATATTCCAAATATATTGCTTAAATGTAAGACATTCTTTGACTGTGTTGAGGAGTACTATGGAGACTGGTTATTTAATAAGAATAGTTTCGTGGTAGTTGTCGGTTAATATCCGCTTGCAAGAGCTCAGCGAGGGATCTATAACGGAGCCGATGAATTATGTTACGGGGAAACAGTATCTGACTCGTAAACGGACAGCCCTTCAAGGCAACTCTCTCTCTCTCTCTCTCTCCCTCTCCTTCTATCTCGAGGCGCGTGGCACTCTCCCTCTAATAAATACTCAAGTTTATTATTTGTTGTGTTATTTATCGGGCGCTCGTTACCCAGCCCGTGGCAAGAATGAATCCCCTCGTAAACTGATATCCATGCAGAGTTTTACACCCCGTCTCTCATGGCCGCCTGTAATAATCGCCGAGACCGTTAATTTCCCGGAGTATCCTTTCTCAACACATATCCGCGCGCAAGTGGCGATCGCCCGTCAGCGATAACTCGGTCGAATCGAACGCGATATCGCCGCGATGATTTCGCCAGACAGTTTTACGCCGATCGGAGATTTATAGGTCGGCGAACCGAGCGCTAAGGTCTTTTCACTTTTGGGGAGACTAGTCGCGATGTGTATCTTCTTTGGGCTGTTGAGCGCGGGTAAGACCCTGATCGGTAAAAGCCGCATAAATATCCCTCTCAGCTTCGTAACCGGGCGCATAAGAGCGCAATAAAAATATTTCCCTTTACACAGAGCGGATGCTTTTCGGCGGCGAAATGCCCCGTGCGAGGGTTCACGGGGAAGCGCGTGTTCCATGGGGAATAAAAGAGGTAGCTGGCTTTGCTCCCTCTGCTGGTAATACGAGAGAGGGAGAGAGAGAGAGAGTGGCGCAGCAAGGGCTTCCCTTTATCGTCACCTCTTTACGAGGAGCCCTTTGTCTTCCCTCGTTAAATTGCTTTTTCGACCGCAGCCGCCAGTAATTTTCCGTCCACCGGAATATTGCCCCCCGTTCTCGACATTTCGACGACCACCATTCCTGTTCCCCTCAACAGAACACCTCCCCCGTAAAGATTACCGATTTCCTCGTTCACACGTGCGCCACTATTCATCGCACTTTCATGTTATCACAGTTCATAAATAAAAGAGGACAGTATCGAGCTAATGGTTCTTCATCTCCGATCCCTGAGGGGGTTTCGAGCCCTGCGACGCTCCGGCTATCCCAGCATGTTCTCTCTTCGGGAGCATCTAATCCGGAAGTAAGGCAATGCAAACGCGAGAGGTCTCGTCGGTACATAGCTACATACGTGTACGGCTGGAGGGAGAGGGGCGGCGTGCGGGGGTGAAGGTTGTATACAAGGGAACGGCTGGCCGGCGTAAACAAGTCGAGCTGGCGCAGGGAACTCCAACAGAGAGCGGCGCACCGGGGCTTTACAAGCACATCCCGTGTTCTTGCCCTGACCCTGCGGTCTTCGTACGTTCAACCCTGTCTCCAACCGCGCCGCAACCCCCCAGCCTCGGCCAGCCCTCGAACACGCTTGTAAAGTCCCGGGGCTTACGGACTCACCACCATAACGGCCACGGCTCACCCCCTAGCTTATTGTGCGCCGGCTGTCATTCCCCCCGGTCCACCCGAGGGCCTTTCCCTCCGAGGTGGAAGATCGCGTGCGAAGAAGGAAAAATCGATCCAGAGATTTTGGGTCAAGTTTTCACGGGGTTTTGGGAATGTTGGTCATTTGACTGCAAAGTGCGGTAGGGTTGAAGTATAAAAGGGCTTGCTACTGTCTGCCGGTGAAGAATAAGGCGAGGAATTCATTTTAGTAATCTTAATTACGGGCCGCCGCCGCCGCTATCGTCCTCGAATGCTCGTAAAGTTTCCGGGCTTTACGTGGAACGTCGCGTGACGCCGAAAACCCTCCGAGGAGTTTCCCTTCCCGGTGCGCCAGACGACCCCCCTTTGTATCCTAGTTGCTATGTAACGAGTTAATTCTCGCGGCCTGACAATTAGACGATCCCAGGGCACCCTGGAAATGGATGTACCGTTTTCCCTCCTTCCTTCAGAGTCTCACTTCGCTCTCCGCGATACAGCAGGAGAGCGGAGAACAGTTCTCGGAACAAGTAAATTTCGACGAAACCACTCGACACGGCGGAGGCTCGCGGCCTGAAAAGCTCGCCCCGCCAAATAATCGGCCGAAAAATCAAGAGCAGCAACGATCTTGTTTTCCCTTCTTCCTTTTTT
Organism: Crossocerus cetratus; assembly: GCA_963675795.1. Taxonomy (NCBI): domain Eukaryota; kingdom Metazoa; phylum Arthropoda; class Insecta; order Hymenoptera; family Crabronidae; genus Crossocerus; species Crossocerus cetratus. The sequence continues at coordinate 22,229,410 of OY776665.1, read as the reverse complement.
CCAGCGGCGCTTTCTCCTCCTTTTTCGAGGCTCGCTGGCTCGCATAGCGCAAACTTTGCGTACACTGAAAACTCGCCGAACCACGTACGCCGGACGATCCGAAGCGCGCGGCTGTGTTATGAAATTATCGAGTTAAACAATCCCGAGCTTCCACGACTAATTAGACGTCGGGAGGAATTCTCGGAATGAGGTTGACCCCCTTCCCGCCGCGAACGCGCACCTCATTCTCCGCGTCCTTTCTCCCCGCGCTCCCGGGCCCGCGGAATTCATCGGAGCCCCCTGGAATCCCGAACTAGATATCACGCGGAGGAGGCCGCGCACTGGAGAAACAATCGAGAATCGAAGGAAAGCGCGGGAGGAAGAAGTTGGCCGAAGGCCCCGGGCCACCTCGTCCGAGAAAGATATCGTCAAGTTCCTCGAGCTATCGCCGAGACTTATTTTCTCCGGATGGAAAGTTCCCCCGGACAATCCTGCGTATCATGCACTTGGAGATTCGCTTATTCGAGGATGCTCTTTCTCCCTTTCTTCCCTGGGGGTTCCAAGTTCCACGCAATTTGTCCAAACGCACGAAAAGACTATTCGCAAGAATATAGAAGTAGCCATTCTCACATCGCCGCTTTCCAGCGGAGAAATCTCCCTCGGCCGGCACTCGGACTCGCCGTCCGCTTAATTCGCACGTGCGTCCTCGGCTAATTCGCTCTCTCGCGGCTTAGTTGGCGGCCTCAGCGCGACAGTGGGTCACACACACATTATTATAGCCAGCACGAGATGAGCGCGTGGTCGGTAGAGCAGGCGAGGCACCAAGGTTCCCCGGAGCGAGGCGAGTGGAAGAGGCCAATTTGCAGTGCGGCGCTCGTCGAGGTTAGTCCGCAGTGTTAAGCGGTGATACATGCGAGCGGGCAACTGGACAATCGTCGAGACAAAGCGCGAGAATGAAGACAGGTGTGTCGGGCCGGCGAGCACGGAAACGTTATAAGCCAACCAGCACGCGCGCCACCTCCATTCCGACACTCAACTATCTTTTCCTCCACTTGCTCCCTTCCTCGCACTTCCGCCGGACTTGATGCTCGAGCTACCCTCGCAACTCCTCTCGGTTCCACCGAGCCGCTTTCTCAACTCGCCCCCTGCACTTTTCTCCGCCCGAAAAGCTTAGCCGGCGACGATACCGCGATCATTCTTACTTTCCCCGCGAAATCCCGGGATTCCAAGCGGACCAGCATGTCCTCATTAAGAACTGTCCAACAGAGATCGGTCGTGAGTGTAACAAAATGTAGCTGTTAATAATCGCCGGGTATATTGGACTCTCCATTTAAGCGGTAAATCGAAGGAGCGTCGGCGAGTTTGCCGAGTAGGGAATTCCGAGGGCGCCCGACTAATCACAATTCCTGCTCCTCACGACGCGCATCTTGCTCAGCTAGATTTGCGGAGGCACCGCGTCCCGGAAACGGGAATAGCGCGCTGACGCGGACATCAACAGGGCAGCAAATGTGTTTCAGTTTGAGCGGGAGGGAGTGGAGAGAGAGACTGCTCTCCTAATAAGCGGAGGGCTCAGGGCGCGCAGTGTATTGCCGGGGTCCTTTCAGGCACAGCCAACTGTGCCGAGTCTCGGACTAGCTCGGCCGAGGAACGTGTAAATTTGATGTTCACGGTAACGCGGATAATAATGTCGAAACGAGTGCAATCTCGCCTCGACTTGCGAAACTCTCCGACGGGAATTCAGCGGGAGCCGGCCAAGTACGCCTGTAGTAATGAAGACAATGTATTATATTATATTATATTAACAACACACTCTGGATAATGAACGCGCGTAGAAAGTAAACGCGGCTGCAATATTCTTGTTTAAATATAATGGCCCATCACAATTAAACACGGATAATGAGGCCTGTAATTAATTAAAAGTAGTATCCAATTCGATATGAATAAGTAAAATGATTCACTCGACTCGACAAGAGGAGTATCCCCGACAAATCTGAAATATGAATCACTACTCCCTCTTCGGGTGCAACTTGCGCCGAGCGATATACAATTCCCGTCGATTGCGTGTCGGCAAATATGTATACACGCACGGCGAAATGAAAAGAGTGCGGAGAATAATTTTGTTCTCTAAAACAACGGAACGCGAGTGGGGGTGGGAGGACGCACTTCGATAATTCAGCAGTTAAATATAAATCGTGCGTCTCTCGCTGAGAAAACATCGGAGTCAGTGTTTTCCCTGCAGTATTTGGCAACGGCTCGCTCTTTCCAGTTGCCGGGCTCGCCGAGAGTTGGCTCTCCCGGGCGACGGAACCGGTGGAAATCAGATGGTTAGAATTTTATGATAGCTCTGCTTGCCTTCCAGTCGAGCGAGCACTGTCGGCAGATATATCCACGGCCCAGAATTCCGCGGCTCCCGCCTCCATTAGTAGATAAGGGTGCCGATGAAAATGTCTGATCGAGTCTCGCCGCAGCCCAGCCGCCACGCCACCCAGCGCGATTAATATTCGGCGAGGGTGAGCCGCGTGCGTTCGGCCGGGAAATCCCATGGTTTTTGCTCGGTCTCGGAGAATTCGCACGAGCGACCATAACCCTCTACATAAATCGAGAGTCTCGTGAAATTTTATTTCCCTCCGATTCTTACAGGATCCCGCGGATAAAAGAGGCTGGCTCACGGTAGGAAGAGCAGACTCTTCGGACATAAATCGCAGCCGATCCCCGTGGAGGCTCGAGTGTCCGGCAAAAAATCCGAGCGATTAATCCGAGCCCCAGGGAAAGAAGCGACGGACTGTTTAGCCCCGAAATGAAATTACAACCTAAGGAAAATTCATCTCATCGCCATGCTCTCTGCGGAAGTGGAGCGATTTCCGGATAAGAATCGAATGGATATAATCGTCCAAGTACGTACTCGCAGTTATTAAATAGAGAACAATAATTCACGCTTCCTTCCGCTCGGACGCGCGACCGGTCCATTTCTCTTTGGGAGTGTGGAGGATCCGGGGATTCCGGGCGCTGGTCGTTCTCCCCCAGGAGTCGGGCGCCGGGAGACTTCGGCGCCCGGGGCGGCCGGCCCGCCAAGTCAAACGGGAACTTTCATTAAAGGCATTATTTGCGCCGCTTCTTCGCTTCTCTTCGCCCGGATATTACTGGTTCTCGACTCTCGCTCGCGCTCTGCGAGGAGTACATACCCTTTTGCGGGGCCGCCCTCGTTACTAGATCGTGAGCGACGTCGCCCGAGGTGTACACCCGCAGCTCACTGATTCTGGGTCGGAAACGATAGCAGCCTCCCCCGCGCATTCTCCTCCATCCCCCACACTCATTGTGTGTGGTCGCAGCGACTTGTCTTTCGAGCTCCGATTTTAACGCCGAGTGCACCAGCACATACGAAATTGGGGGCTCGCGCTATGTGTTGTACTCGTTTCTCGCCGAGAGATGAAATGTATTAGAATTCTCTCAAGTATAATTAGTTCAATTAGTAGATAAAGTGGGTGCGCCTTGAGCCAGTTTCGCTCGGCCTCGGTGTCACTGGAAATACGAGGGACAGGCGGATTCTCCCAGTTTTCGAGAAGTCCTCTCACACCGCTAATGATACCACTGGCTTTCTTCGAGTTTCCCCGTGAGTTGTCCTCCGCGAACAAAGCTGATTTTCGAGCCGCCACTCGCTAGCTCTATTCCCCACCCAGCAGTCGCACGATAGCCTCCTACTCGCGACTCCTTTCTTTTTTAATTAAATCGCGATTTATAGACGTTTATCTTGGCGCGACGATGAAACTCGCGCTTTCACGGCTCGCGCTCGACCTTAACTCGGAATCCCGGCTGCCTGCATGCGCGCGTGTGGGAGGCGTCTAACAATAGATTGTGCATAATAATAGACCGCAGGTTTTCATGACCGTCATGCAGATTCTTCCGTCAGCGTTGCTACAGAGTTACAAAAACGGGTGTGATTTATTGCCGAGATTGAAATTATTCGTCAGGATGAATTGGATGATGAATCAACGCGGTTCAATTAGAAGTTTATTAAAAATGGGTGGTAAATTGTTGAGTATGTGTGTAATAAGAGAGGAGCTCGCGTGCATGGGGGAATTGATAGTGTTGGCGCACTCGCAGAGTTAAAGTGGATGCGGAAGACGGTGGTGCGGGTGAAGATAGAGGCTGCACAGTCGTCAATCTCTCTTGGCCGCTTCTCATAATAACGGCAGCACGCGACTCCGTCTCCTTTAAAGAGCGACGCGAAAGAAGTGTCGCTTTCCCGGCCGACGAAAGCCTCCGTGTTTCTCTCCCCTGTTCTCCCTGCTTTCGCTCTCTCCCTCGGCCTCGGCTTCTTTCGCCCGGCTCTCCCTCCCTCGCGAGGAAAGAACGGCGCCGCGTCGCGGATTTACGTCGTTAATAAATCACCGGGAATATTCTAGGGGCGCCGGCGAGATACCTGCAGGGTGGTTCGTTCCTCCCGGCGGCTTCTCATCTGTTTCATCTTCCGGCGCTTCTGTGTCTCCTATCGCGGCCCCTGCAGCCCCCGATACACACTCGCGATCGATCCTCCGCTTTTTCACGCCGCGTACGCGCCACGCGGCTCAAGAATCGCCGAGAGTGGATTGTTATGATACGACGCCTCGAGAAAGGATCAGAGAGAATTGGAGAGGATTAGTCTAATTAGCCAACTACTCGTTCGATTAAACATTTTCAAATGGGCTTGGGATTTGGCCGCTTTCAACTATTCTACAGCGAGTTTAATAATAGTTAACTCCCCTTTGGATTCCTCGGTGGTTTTTCCACTTAACTTGAGCATCAAAAAGCCCCGGGGATTAAGAGTAGAATTTGAATGAGCGTAATTAGCAATCTCCGTGAGAGGTCGAGCGCGCGCGAGCGGACTATCAACGCGCAGCCTAAATGCGTGCGCGCCGATTGTAGCCAAGTATTACTTGAGAGGGAAGCGCGCGTTTGAAAAAGTGTACATGTATAAACGGAGGAGAGCGCGCGGTTGGTGCTCGGCGATAGAGGAGCCGGCAGAGAATATCCGGGCGCGCAGGGTCGGAAGGGTCTGAAACGCAGTCTAGCTCGCAACGAGCCAGTGCGTAAACGAGTGGGCAAATACGCAGGCCCCTTCAGACGGTCTGCCTTGGTAATTACATCCGTTTTAATTACGACCGTTTCACGGACCGGCGGCAAATGTCGGGCCGGCTTAAAGGAACCGGAAAAAAGAAGCTTTGAATTCCGATTACCTGCACTGCTTCATCTCCCTTTCCACACCTTTGCGTCGAGCGCAGCGAATTTTCCGAGTGAGAGGGCGCATTTTCGACGGGCGAATTCAAACTTTGATAAAAACAGTTGGGAACCGTCAAGGTAAAAATTGTAATCTTGAAAGATGAATCAGAAACTAGCGGACTGGTGGAGGTGATTAATCCTCCCCTCGTCAATGACCACTAAAACGTTAGAGGGACGCGAGTGATTTGTGTGATTGGCCATTGGCAGCGAAAGCTCTGGAAAATTCATTGGGACGATCCCGCGGACGCATGCCGTCACCGCACGGGTAGAAGGCGTCCGCTTTCCGGGGATCGAGAATCGCGCGAGTTATGTAATTCAACCTCGAGGGACTTCAAAGGGAGGCGGCGCGCGCGCTCGGTCAATTAAGTTGCAGGCCGCGCACGTTCCACGTGCTCTCTCCGGCAGTCACGCGCGCTTATTGCTTTTTTCGCTCGGGGCCGCCGGCGGTTCGCAACCCACCGCCGCTAATGATCCCCGAGGCATCAATCGGACTAATTGGAGCGTCGACGCATTAATAATCGTTTAGGCTCGAGCGAACCGATACATCGCCCTCCACCACCACAACTTCTTCTCAACCTCTTTATTTTCATTCCTCTCTCGTGTTTTAGCATTACTTATAGACAATCAATTTCCAACTCTTCTTTTACTGTGATTAGTTGAGGATCCTCGCGAAATGAGCAATTAAAGCTGTCATTATTCTGCAGCGAGCGCCAATGGGAACCGCTGGCCAAGACAATGCCCTGGGGTCGTCGCACGACCCGGTTTCTCGTTCTGGCGAAAGAGAAAAAGGTCCGAAGAGATGGCGGGGGCCACTAAAGAGCGCCGAGAGCGAGACGAGTCGAGTTTCGGAGGGCCATGATCTGCGCGCAGATGATCTCCGGGATGGAATGTGGCAGTGGTGGAAGGCGGCTCGAGGGCTTACGTGGATCTTACGTCGACGACCATACTTGGTCAACGGCGTGGATCGCGCCCGTGCCCGCGCCCTACCAGTTTCCCAACGACGGACGCGCGCGCGGTAAAGTTCGCTCTCTTTCTCGGACGGGCGCTCGTAAAAGGGGAAAGGGATTTTCTGACGCACGCTCTATCTCGACGCTGCCTCCGGGTAACGGCAACAGCCATCCGCCTCGATTGCGAGCGCATGCTCTCGGAGATTTACCTCTCTACTAGCTCTATAGTAGAGCGGCCCGGCCGTCACGCGCATTACTACGTGGCGAATGGCTCAGAGCCGGAAAATAACACGTGTCAGACGACCGATTCGTCGCGGATGACCCAGACTCCCTCAACAAACTACTACTACTCGCCACCCGCGCAACTCGAGATCGACCGCCAAATAAACACATCCGGGAACCTTCGGGAACCTTTCGCCAAAGCGGCGGGAATTTTTCAATTAGCGGCTCGTGTTAGAAAAATCTTAATGGAACACGCCGAGAGAGAGAGAGGTAGAGACGCCACTTACTAATTACACTCGAGCCCGGGAAAGAAACGGCTCGTAATAAACTGGCGCTGTTTGCCTATTACAATGTATGTAAATTTTGAAAGTGCGCGCGGCGCCGTGTGCCGGCAGGAAATATTTGAGCTCCGGCTGGGCGCACTTGGCCCCTATTTGCCGAATATCCGCCGGTGGCTCCGGCCGGGCGTGAGTCGCATTCCCGAGGATTCGGCTTTGCCGAGCTACCAACATCGAAAGAGCCACCCGCGCCCGCTTGTCTATAATGGATTACTGTGCCGAGCGAGCTCTCCAGAGCCGACGTACCTCTTCGCGCGCCAAACTATTGTCCGCCTCCCTCCACACGCCGCTCCTCTTCCCGCGCATAATACAATCACACTGTATAATACTAGAATAATGTTTCGCGTTTCCAGGGGGGGAGCCGGGGGCGGAGACAGGATGCGTGTGCCGAGGGGAGTTTTGAAAAAACAGTTCCACTCGAGCGCGAGTGACTCGGAGTGCCGATATTGACGTACTCTCCTGATTCCTCTCGGAATTGGGTCGCGCCTCTCTTTCTCCCGCGAGCGCGCGCGCTATTAATAGGCGTTTGTCTCGCGGAGAGAAAGATCGCTCTCCTCCCCGCACCCGCCAACACCAACACCAACACCGCGGGCCTGCGGTAACGCGCAATTAAAGAAGCTTCACGCACGGCGCACTGTCTGCCGATTTATGAAGCGAGGGAATAACTATGCGTCCTATTGACGGGCCGACACGAGTATTGAGTGATGCGCGGCGGCCGCGTAAATAGAACAGATCGAGCCTGATCGATTCCAGTCCGATGCGATTGATTGTTCGAGCCGAGGGTACGCCGCTTTCAATTCCCAGGGCACACTCGCCGGCCTAGCACGCGTCACTCTTCTGCATCGCATATCGTTTAAACTAATAAAAATCGCAAGGAAAATGGATCCGGTTATTTTGTTGGTTTTGTTGGAAGAGAATTGGAAGTGAGGTGACTCTGGGAGTCGAGCGAGTGTCGAGGAGGAGTTGTGCAAATGCGAGGAGTTGATCAGTAGCGATTTAAAGGGGCGGCCGCTCGGGAAACAGGTCGAGCAGAAATCAAGTATTATTGCCTTCTTCGCGAGTTCTCTCCCGAAACTCTCGCTTCTTGGTGCGATGAGTGGACTATCTTGCGAAGCCGCTGCCGGCTTCCGATTGCTCTACATACTCGCTCATCCGTCGGACTATATATATCGGGGTTCGTTTCCAAAATCTCCAATCTCGACGCGGCATCGAGGGAAATTACGGGCGCGACGATATCCGGCGGGGAGGGAGCGATCGGAGCAGGTATCGAGCGGAAGATTGGAGCTTCCATGTAAATGGGAGCCAGCGATCGGCCTAGCCCCGGCCCGAGGAAAAAACATCGCAAGTCCCGCTCGTCCTCTCCCTTCTCTCCCACCCGGGAACAATGCGCATCGTTCAGGCTATACGTAACGAGGGATTATGTAAAAATTAATGGGTGATCTCATGAATCGGGCGCGCCACTATTTCGAGCGTTGTTAGCATATTGAGAATATCCAGGTCGTCGATAAGATTCCTGAGCGACGTAAGCACTTCCAGCCACTCAAGCTATTCGTGCGAGCTGCTCTTTCCGCGCGATAATGAAGATCTACACCTCTATTAATTCTACTCCCCCGCCCCTCCCAGGACCCCGGCGAGATTAATGATTCAGCGCCGAAATCATGTCGCTCTCACGACGGCGACGGCTGATTATTTTCCGATGGAAATAAATCGAGCTGCTTACACCGTCGATTGAATTCCCATCGGCCCGCGCCATAAAGTAACCGCGGAATTAACGCATCGCCATATGTAGAGGGCGCGCGAGACCTGGCCAACTGTAGGGAGGCTTCATCGGGCTCTTTTCAATCATACTTTATCCTCCTCCTGCGGCAAAGTGCCACGCAGCCAGTGTCGCCCGGGCAGATATTGGATTTCTCGGAAAGGCGAGCCAACGAACTAACATCTTATCTCCGCTCTCTACGGAGGAACAAAGTCTGCGCGCGTCGGCTCTTTCTGCGAACGGCGCGACCCGTCGCCCCGGCTCCGAACGACAGACGTATTCCCCGGCAATGGCTTTATGCATATATGTACATATTCCAGGGAGCGAGAGAGAGAGGTGCGCGCGACACGGTTTGCCGAGGGGTCCGCGGCAAAAAGAGCGAAGGTCCCCCTGTAAATATTTGCGACCCGCCGTGTTATAGACACCGGGGATCGGTCCATCCTCGTGCACGCGAGCAGAGCGCGCGCGGTGCTTGATCGCCCTCGAGAGCGACGGAATGTTCGTCAGTTGGCACAATGATAAACGCGCATTCCACTCGCGGGCTCTCGTTGAGCCAAGATATCGCTCGGCTGACGGGTCTACTCTCTCCCTGGAGCCACTTGCCGCGGAGATAGTGGCTATCTCGAAATCGGAATTTCGGGATGAAAATTCCGATATTCGGAATTCTTCGTCGGCTCATTAAGAGCCTGCACGCGACCGAACCCTCCGAATCGCGCGAAACCACTACACATAGCACCACCAACTGGCAAGAGTGCAATGTTTCAATGTTCGTCCTAAAGCACCTAATTAAATTAGCCTCGCGAAACATATACTTTCTAGAGCAGAGAGCAGAGTTACCGGTTCATCTAGCGCGGGAGCGTGTAGTGGGCCGTCGGGAGGATTGAGAGCAAAAGTTGCAAGTTACACGTCCGTTCCATTAGCGCTAGGCGTACCAGCAGCCGATCCATTCCAAGTTTGTTGACCTATCCCACGAGGTCCCGATTAGTCAGAGCTTGCTTTTATCTTGTTTCCGGATAGGGCTCGCTGCCAGTTAATGCTAAATCCCCCATCACTCGCCGCCACCTTACCAGCCCCACTTTCACTCTCTTCTCCGCTCTCCCTCCAGTGGAACTCGGCTCTTTCCAATCGGAGCCGCGGTGAGAGCGGCTGAGTCAGCCGAGAGAGCAAGGTGTTCTCGGAGCATTGTTAGCAAGCAGCGTCATTCGCTGGGAGGAAAAAGTCATAATGGCTCAACAGGTACAGGGTGATTCACTTTGTTTTGAATCGTTATTGATGGATATAGGTTGTTGAAAATGTAATAATTATACCGTGTTTACCAATTTTAATATAAACGAGTCTTTACCGAGTCTTTTCCACCCAGTGACATTTATTTATAATATGAAATTGTACCAATAATATAAATAATTGGAACTCGAGTGTGAAGGGGATGCTTAAAAGCCAACTGACTCACACTACACTCGCAACCGAGTGCATTTGGTTCGATCATTCGTTGGAATCGATTCCTTTGGCGATTTTTGATAGTAGGCTGGTCCACAGGTGCGAGGCTACTCCGACGCGTATTTGGAGAGTCGGTGGAATAATGCGGCGAGCAGCCGATTAGCGATCGAGTCGTGAACGTGGCCGGCGAAGTAGCCCGGTAGAATGGAGAGGTCAGTGCGCGGTGGGCATCAAGGGCCAGGGCTACCGCAACGGTTTAATTAAACGATCCCTCGATTCCGCGCATTCGAGGCATTCGAGATATGACCCCTCGAGCGGAAAACGCGAAATTCGTTAGCAAGTTCAACGTTTGCAGCTCGTCGATTACACTACGCTCGAACGTGCCGAGGTATATGCCTGAGTTCTCGGCGTTGTTCCCTTTCGAGCCTCGGGAAAAGGAGGCTTCGCCTATGGATATTGTTGTTTTTTATTAAGCCGCGCATTAAATAAATCGAATGGATCGCGCGAATGTTCGACACTGCGCTCGGATTGATTATCCTAGAGCACTGCCGCGACATAGGAGGGGAAATCCGTGTAATGAAGCCAGCCCCCCGAGGGGGCGGTTTGGAATAAAAAGGGGTTAAATGGAAAAATTGATGAGCTATTGCAAATGGGACGGGGGAGTAGCCGGCGGACAGCAGACGGACGAGCTGTATCGAGTGGATGGAAATATTTCGTTAATCGCGTCGACGCGCTCGAGCGCCACTGCCAATCGACCAGTCCAATTTTCATTGGGAATTATGAATGTCAAATGGACAAAGCGAGCGCGCGCTATCCATCACGGCCAACGGCACAAACCCGCTCCCGCCCCCCTTTTCCTTTTCGAGTCCCTGCACCCCAATATCGGATGGGCGCGCTCGGTGCTGCGAAAATTTTTACCCTCGAAAATATATGGAATGGAGACTTATCGAAATTTGATTCCACTGCATATATTGGATACGAGGGAAACGCGATACGCGCCGATATTTGCCCACGCCCGGACAATATCCGGGTAAATCGTTGCCCGTGATATGATTGAGCAACGGCCTGTGCGCGAGAGAGGCCGGGGGGGGAGGAACCAGGACAACAAAGAGTGCGCGTTCTGTATCTTTTTCCAATCCGCCCGCGCGAAACTAAAACTCTGACACAGGAGGGGGAGAGGAAGCCTGGTCAAAAAGCGAGGGATGTCTGGTAGGAAAAGTTGCGGCGCAATTGCTGCGTGTCCCGGAGAAGGAGGCTCGCCGAGTGTGCAGAAAGATCCGAGGAAAATGGAGAGGGTTGTTTTCAAAGGGAGGAATGCCGGAGAGTGGGAGCGAGACACTGACACGGCTTTCGAGATGGAAGGACACGGCGGTTGGAAGCCGGTGGAACGGTTCCCGCTTGGAAGCTCGGATTCTTGGAAGGCAGCAATTGCCGAGGCTAGCCAGGATAGGATCTAGCAACGCGCGGCCGTTTCCACTGGCCCTGCAAGTGCAAAGGACTTTCGCTTTATGCCCTGAGCTTGGCCCGCGGCGTCTCATTAATTCACCTACAAAGAGCGGCTCTCTCCTCCCCGTACCTTGTGCCGCGGAGAAATCCACCGCGCCGGGGTGGATTTCCCCGCCACCCTCTCGCCACCGCGCGCTCTCTCCATTTTTCTCGGCGGCGGTGACTGGCTTCATTATACTGTGGCTTCTGACGCAGCGGCGCGCCGCCATTACTGAATCATTGTCGCTCCTTTGAGAAACAAGACACCCGAAAGCCGAGAGGATCGTGTACTCGCGTGGGGATTCGTTTCTCGAGGTGCTCCCGCGCCCTGTCTCGGAGAGACGCTAAACGATAATGGGCTTGAGCCGTTCAACTGTGACTACTGCTTTCTCGGTGCACCTTCGCGGTAGGCTTTCCCCGCGAGCGACCCCACCCTCTAATGAATCAACCGAGTTAGAAGCGTCGCGGACTTAAGTCGCGGGGATTAAGTCTCCGGCGCGGTGCTCCTCTCCTTAGTTTCTCACTCTCGCGATTGTTTAATTAAGTGGGATTTTCTGATTTACGCGCGCGCCCTTTCGAATTACGTGTAATTGAATTGGACGCGCGCGAGGGCCCGCTCGCCATTTCCATTATGAATCTGCGAATCCCCGCTGCGCCACTACTTGCATTATTCTCGCGAGTTATGCCAACACTCACGCGCACTCGGCCGCGCAAACGTTTGCCGAGCAAAGTGCGTTGTATGCAAATCAAATTTGCAATGGAACCGCGAGTGAAACGCGGCCGCGCGGCCGCGCGGGCCGCCGAATTGTTTGAGGTTTTTAATTCGAGCGGCGCGGCCCAATGCCAATAAGCAAAATGGGCTCGCCGAGTGGAGGGTCCACTCGTGAGAAGCGCGCCAAGAGCGCTGAAAGAGCGGGGAAACTTGCTGGCTGCGGATGCGCTTTCGGCCCAGGCCGAAAAAAGAGTAACAAGCGGAACGGCGGCACAGCAACGTCCTCTCTCAAAGGAGAAAGAAGCGCGTTTGAAAAAGCGTCGGCGCGTCGCGATGACAAAAGTCGCGAAAAATCGCCTTTTGACCGCACGTCAAAGCCTCTAATTAGTACGCCACCCGACCAATCCAATTTCCGGGCTTGTAGGGCTGCTCAATGTCGCCGCTTAAACTCGAAAACCACTTAAACTTAAATGAATTCCTCTCCACATACATCACAATCAAAAATCATTTCCACCTCGATATTGCGCGAGGGTTTTCCTCTTATCACACCAAGATCAAAACTCCAGCTAAATAACGCTGCTGTCTCGCGACAGCATCCGGGTCCAGTTGGACCGCGGGAGAGAGGCGCGTAGGTATACCAGGTTCTCTTTCCGCGGGGCAGGAACGAGATCGGGATTTATCGATGCCCACGTGGCCAGTGCGAAATTACCCTGTCCACCTTCAGCTCCACACCACGTGCCCCGCTACCGAGTACGTGCCTTTACCTTTCGACCTTTAGCGGAAAAATCTGTGTCAAGCAGATCGCGGCTCCGAGTAATCCCGTGTGTCACCGAGACACAGTTTAACCAGCAGTATTCCATCATCCCATTAGGCATCCTTCCAGAGAGAGAGAGAGAGAGAGAGAGGGAGAGGAATGTGTGCTTCTTTTTTCTGCGCCAGATTACGCATTTGCTCTGGGAGATCCATTGTGCTCGACGCTCCTCCTCCGCGCTCGTTGAGAGATGAGTGAGATTTGTCGCGGCGAGGCGCGCGGGGAGATCTCTTAAGGAGACGACGGCGCTGGAGGTTTTCGTGGGACTGGCTGGCGCGGATTATTCAGGCACGCTCGAGCGCAATGATTTAACGTCGTTACGCAAGCCGATCCCGTGGTGTAGGCCGTGGCGCTCGGCCGTTTCGCCCCGTAAAACGCACCATTGCCAATCGCGAGGCCGCCGAGCTGCAAACGCGCCGGCGGATACGACGCATTAATCTTTCCCTCCGAGCTCCGACGCGCTGGCCACCGGGCTACCTTTGCCCTAAATACACCGCGCGCGCGCTACTTTCCTCTCGAAAGCCAGTCGATCACGCGGACAAAGCGGCGCGCTCGCCTCGCCAGTGCATCAATATCAATGCCAGCCACCAATCCTATCCAATTTCATAGAATATTAGCATAAACGAGCTCGCGCGCGAGGTATATTAATTATCCGGCCGACTGATTGCACCTCAAACCGGCGGGGCGGCGCGGGCTAATCTGCAATTGGGCTGGTGAGACTGGAAACCAGTATTTAAATGGTCATTGGCATACTTGGACCGGGTGGAAATGTGCGAAATCGATTCTACGAGTATAATGTGATCGCTAGCTCGCGCGACCGATCGAAAACTCCGACGAGCTTCTTTGTGAGGATAAATCGAAAGGCCGCGGCGAGCGCGATGGGGAATTGAATCCGAGCCACATGGCAAGTCTCGGAAGTGCAGCGCGGCCGCGCGGGAATATCGCATCGGGCGAATTCCCTATCGACGGGGCTCGAAAAAGTGCAATCCGTCATGAAAGGCCGCGGTGTTTCCGCGCGGCGGCACGCGTCCACGTCGATAAATAAAAGTTGGAGCCGGTTAATGGACTAATTTGTACAGGACGTCCGGTCGGACGCGCTCGTATGAAATTCCAGGCGGCCGGATGAACGGGGTCTCTTCATGAAATGTTCTCGGAATCCACGCGACCGCGCGCGGCCCGTGTGCGTGTGCGGCCGCGCACAATACACGCAATACACGCAATACACGCAATACACGCGCCACAATTCATCGCGGGCGTAGGCGTCAGCGGGCTATAAATAAAAAGAGCGAGAGCTGCCGGAGAGTCTACGGGCCGCGCGCTCGCGATCGAACCCTCCTCGATACTGATCGATGATATTTCGCCCGGGTGATTCAGTCCCCGTGGAATCCGAGCGCCGAGAGCCGAGAGCCGAGAGCCGAGAGCCGATCGCGGCTGCTTCTCCTCCGTCTTGTCCACGAAATTTATCGGAGGCCCCGTCCCGTGTCTTGTCGCGTGTCCCGCGTCACAACAACCCTGCTAAACATAGCCGGCCACCAGATACATAAACCGAGGCGGCTTCGGCAAATCGGGATTCGCCACTCACTCGTGTAAAGAGCAGAGGGAAAAAGTGCCGAGCAACAATCGACGTATTCCCTATTTTTAGATTTTTATTTAAACGAACCACCTCTGTCTATTTAAAATCCACCTCTCGGCGTCAAGCTGAGCGCTGGCCACTCGCTCCCGAGCGTTTTTGCGCCGCGCGGTTTCGCAAGGTGGCGCGATAAAGCGATAACCGCGATAAATGCGAGGCGAGTCCAAGTGTTTTCGGTAGGTGCGCGCGGCGCGGCGCACTCGTCGATTATACACACCGGGAAGAATGCGAGGTCGAGGAAAGGAGAAGATGTTTGTTGCGCCGGGCTGAAATCCCTCGTCAGCTGTGCAAAGATTGACATCAGCCGCGCATGCCGAGGCTCTGATTCATCGGAGAAGAAAGTCGCACTGATAACGCGCCGCCCGCCAAATGGATTCAAGTAGCCGCCCACTGGCAATTAAGATAAATCGAACGTGCATGCTCACCTCCGAGTGCGATCCATATTCCTATCGGATTTTTACCGGTCACCGATAACTATCGAGAGCTTAAGTGGGAGCGGTCTATTGCGCCGCTGCCGTGATATCGGCAGATTTGAATGACGACCCCCTTAAAATTCCCACCCCAATCACCATCTGCCAAATTGAAGAGTCCGAATTTGTTGGGGAAATATCCATCGGTCGAGCGCTCGCTTTTTCACGGGATTTTCCACGGGCCCATTGGCCGCGTAAAATGTATAATCAAGTAGATGCAAAAAGCCTTAATAGTAATTAGCATTTCGTCATGATGTAGTTGGAAAAAAGCTTGCAAGAGTGCAGTGTCGTCGGATCAGGGGGCCGTAAATAAAGCTGCTTTCCACGGATTAATTAATTTCGAAGCAGAGGAGATAATCCCCCTTGGCAACAGCCCCCTTTTTCACCTATTTTACGCGACACCGGACACTCCTTTCTTTAAAGCGTTATTCATGAATTTACATTTAATCTCCTCCTTTCTAATAACTCAGGCATAATAATAGTCCTCTCTTGGGGACAAGGGGATTCTTCTGAGACTCGCATCTACCTGTCGCTGACAACCAGATTTCGTAGATTACAAATTAATTTCAATTACGCAATTTTTCCCACGGCAGGCGTTTTTCGTTGCGAATCGCGAGGATATTTCGAGCGTATTAAATATCCCGAAAAAGCCGATTGTCGCGCGTGCTTCGCTTTATTAACGCACGATATGTCAACCCCGGGTTTTTACGGCCCCACCGGAACACCCGAGAGAGTTCGGGCCACTCTTACTAGAAATATTTACGCAGGTTTCCCTCGGCTGGAGCGCACTCGAGCAGCCTCCCCAATTCCCCGGGTTGGGACGCCGAGCGTTTTTCCTGTATTCCCAGCGATCCCGTTAGATATTTAACGGCGGAATGTTTGCACGCCGGTGGAAAAGGCGGGAATTTTACATGGCGCATAAATGCCCGCGGCGCATTCGCCGCGTTACACATTGAATCGTATCGAATTACACTAACCTTGATCAATCGCGTCTATTAAATCCGGCTTTGGGCTCTCGCGGGAATTTATCGTGCCGGTTTGAAGGATTAAACTAAAACCGCCGCGCTCTTTGCCAATGTGCGCTCGAGATTTAAAGGCCAATAGAAATCATCGCGAGCGCGAGGGGAACAGGTGTCGATTGGCTGGGGCCTGGGGCAATTAGTCTCCTCGAAGAAGCAGTGTCTCGCGCGGCTGTGACTTCCTCCCTTTCCGGGCGGAAAGCTTCCTCTCCTCGCTCTCGCCGAGAGCGAAATTGGGCTCGGTCACTCGGACGAATGGGATCGCGGCCCGAAAAAATATGAGAGGAATAAATCGCCGGGAATCGAGATCTCTCCTCTCTGCTGCTACTGGCGGCAGGGAAAATCGAATATCGCGCGGGCGCTTGCGACGCTTTCCAATCGAATCTGTGTCTGGAACCAGCTGCGCGACGAGGCTCATTCGGCACTCGCACGCATACACATGGAAGCGCGTGGCTGGTGTGCAGGCAACAGGAAAACACGCCCGCTGAAAAACGCCGCGGACGAATCTCCACACGGATCATTAAGCGCGGCCATCATGAGCATCGGACTGCGAGCGGTTGCACTCGAGAATTCCCCATTCGAGTATCTCGACGCTCGCTCGCGGCCCGAAACTCGCGCATTGTCACTCCGCCAGGAAGCTATCGCCTGCTCGCCGTGTACATATCTAATGGGATGAAACGCGGCAGTAACTCGGCCCCTGTTTCCGCCCGGCAATAACGCCCAGTTCTACTGCCGAAATCTTGTAAGCCTCAGAACGCCGGTTGCCCCTTCTCGAACCTCGGCATCCCCGAGAATCCTCGGTATTACTGCACAATGATCATCTCCGAGGAATTCGAGACGATGAATCCATCTTTAGCGATAATCAAGCCTCGGTTCTCGCGGGCGTCTGCCAAAAGCGATTGTACCTTGAAATTGGATGCCAGCTCGCATGGCTTCCACACTGAATCATAGTCCCCCGGCGCTGCAAAGTCTATGCCCCTCTAATGATCAGCCCCCCACTCCTCTCTCCCTTTAATTATCCCGCGGAATCTGTCTTAGAGGCTCGAAATGGAGGGGCGAGTGCGCGATAACTCGAGAGAGGATGAAAAGTGAGCGTGCGCGGCGTGCGGAAAGCAGGAAAAAGGATAAGGAGGTGTCCGCGCGGCGGATAAGCTGGGAGAGTGTTTCGAGGTAGAAAGGGAGAGAGGCGACACGTGATATCCGAATGCAATCGACTGGGAGAACGCGAGTCGACGAGCGGAATGCGACTAGACCAAGGAGCCTCGCAGGGGACAGGTCGGCTCTACGACTGGAGCGAGAGAGAGAGAGAGGGAGGGGGAGAGAGCCAGTGTGAAAATGTCGTTCCAATCGAACAGGTTGATCGCCGACTCCATCGACCGAAATAGCGGCCGTGTTCCCCCCGGCCTTCTCTCCGCTCTCAAGTGCATGCATGCCAGCGTGCAAGGGCTCGTCCCTCTCTCTCCCTCGTCTTTATTGGCATCGTTATTCCACGATGCATCCAGAGCCCCTCGAGCCCAGGCGTCTGGACAGCATCCGTCCTTATTCTCCGCCCTCTCCAATTCCTACTCGAGCAGTCCAACACTCCCGGAGAAATTTCGACGAGCCAGCAAGACGCGAGATCCTCCGTGCCCCGTCTCAGCAGTTCGCCGCCTCGTTAACGCTAAGCATACATTTCCATCCCAGCCAATAAAACACTCGCGGCTTCTCTGCTCTTCGGGGGTGTTAACACATTATCGCGCAAAATAGAGAAACAAGCGCTGTCAAAAAGTCTTTCATCGCCGCCGGGACGCCCGGTTTATGTACGCCGGCCGATGCCAGCGTCGAGTTTCTGTTTGTTTTCGGGCGAGTAGAGCGCGAGCCACCGGCGCGCCACACTTTTTCCTCCTCGGCTCTTCGAGTCCGAGCGAGCGCGCCACCGTGTTTGATATTCTTTCTAGCGGCGATTAATTCTTCCTCGCTCTCTAATGAACTCGGCCGGCCTGGAGGTAACAATAGGTCGGTGTTTCCGGTTTTTGCTGGGAGCTCGGCGAGAGAGAGCGGCCGGTTTTCTGGCAGGTTGCGGGAAAAATGGTGACGGACACTGCCCTCTCGGGCGCAGGGGTCGACACCGCGCCGCGGACAAATGCGTGAATTTACGGCTAGACAAATTAAATTAATTACTGGGGTCGCTGGGAGCAGCGGGCGTGAACGCGCGTCCGTGCCGCGAGGATTCTGCGGTGCATTTAGTGGCTCGTTGCGATACACAATGATTACGTGGAACGACTCGATTCTATGTATGGAAAAATGGCAGGCTCTTTCGACTACGATTGCTTCGATAAATCTCGGCCGGCCTTTCATTCCGATCAAAACGACGAGGGCACTCTTCCGGAAAATAGTTGCGCATTCGGCCTCTCCTCCCTCTCTTGAAAAGTAATATCCCCGATCTCATTAATAACACAAGCGCCAATCTCTTCATTGAAAATCATTAATCCCGCGGGTACGCGAGCGTGACAAGTTTCGCCCGACAGCATATACATACGTCGCAACATTAAAATGCGCCGGTGGCGAAAAAGGATTATGCTCGGGCGAGCGAGCGGAGACGCGTATCCAGTGGCGAGATAAACACGTATGCGCGCATACGTCGCGCGACACCTCGCTCTCATTAATATACAATTTATGTGCTCGCCGGGAGATAACCCACCGCCTCGACTGCAGTTCGGACTCGAACTTGGCTCGGCCTCCTTTTTCCCCGGGCGCGCCGACAGGACTGCACCTCGCGAGCCGCGCGCGCTCGCTAATACACCGAGCGACCGAGCACCGCAGGATATACGCGAGGATTAATATTCGTACCGGGCTTCATTCGCGCATCCCCACGCAATTGGCTTCATTCGCATTGTTTCCGCGGCGAATCTATTGTCCCCGCGCGCTGCTAATGCGAATTCTCGGCAATAGTCGGCGCGCCATCGGCGGAACGAGTGAGACGATTAACATCAGTTGGCTGGGGGTAATAGAGAGTGGTATAGTATATCGCGGCCGACTCTCCAAATGTTTCGGGATCCTTGACGCCCGAATATTAATGACCGCGGCCATAACGCGGATCGGCGGGGCCGCTCGCCCGTAATGCACGAGCATTTGCATTAACGCGCTTTATTGAGCGAATCGGGCTACGGTGACCGAGCGGTAATCGCCGCGAGGAAGGAGGAACATCGAGGTTCCCAAGAACCCTGGCATCTGGCGGCTACAGCTATCCGATATTTAACTGCCCCGGCGACCTAGACGTATAATTATTACTAGCTCCCGGGGCAGCTTCTCGCGGTAACAACTGCACTCTCGCGGCATCGACCACCCTCCCCCGGGATCGCCGGGGATACGCTTGCGTAAGTCTCCCTAGGAATCCGGGGAATATGTGGCGCGAGTCCCTCGCGAATTTCGAGCGGCGCCGCTTCCTCTCCGCTCGGCCGCTCGGCCGCCCCGGGACCGGGAGGAATTTTTCTGGTATTCCTGCGGCCAGCTACTATTTCTTGCGCGCGGCGTGTCGTCCTTTGCGCTCGGGGAGGAGGAGGAGGAGAGTCGGCTTTTTGCGCCGCTGGATTACTGCAGCGGCTCTTCCGAGCGGCGCGCCAGTTGGCTGACTGTTAATTTATATGCGGGATGGATTTTAATATTAATGAGCCGGCGATTAATGTTGCAATTAAACGCAGAGTGAGTGTGTGCATTAATGTTAATGGGAAATGGAGGAAGTCGGCGTATTTGAGTTGTGTGACGGAAATTTTGTTTGCTGGCTCGATCGCTCTTTTATTGGCATATCTTGGCTGGGTTATAAGAGGAGTGGGCGATTTTGCGATTGCTCTGTCTTCAATCTTGCTGAGTGCCGAACGCGCCCGCACGCCCCCAATCCCGCTAAAAGGAAGCCCATTGAGGCCGTGCTCGAGTCATTGCTTTCCTTACTTATCGGCCTAATCCGACAAGCATCCCGCTAAATCGCCGCCGTCCGGAAATAATAATCGCAATCCGGCCACCGGCAACATAATTATCCCCGACGATCGTAAATATTAGATCATTCGGCGCTGAATGCGGCGGGTCTGGCGATTGGAAAATCTTGCCGCTCTAAGATCGGATGAGACGCGGGTACAGGGTGATCTAGAAACGAGCGACTCCCCCACAAATAATATCACAATCTTCCTTTTTATTGCTTAATTAAATTAATCGATTAAAATCGAACATCGACCACTCGAAGAATTGTTAATTATCTTCCAAGGATAAAATCCAAAGGGGACTGATTGTAAAAGTAGAGCAGACTTACTCACATCGAATATCGGCGACTCCCTTTGATATTTAATACGCAGATGTGAAAGAACACTGGAATTTCACTCACCTGTAACAGAAAGAGAGAATATGATTAGTTGTGATACGTCACCCTGTATGCAGGCTCGTCTCGAAGGAGGAAAGGCAGACGAGACACGGTGGCAGAAGCAAATGGATCGGCAGGATAAATCGATCGATCGGCAGCCGCTTATCGACTTGGCCCGGCACGGTGAAGGAGAAGATCGAAGGGACCGTTAAGTACCTAACAGGGGGATTAACCTTAAAGAGGAGCGTTCTGCCGAGACTCGGCTCATTAAAAGGTCACCGGTGCGATTACATTGCCATTCCTCCAAGGTGCGCCCTCTAACCAGCCAATCGAGAGCCCTCGCGAAATAAATGGGAGCAGCGTAAAGTCGCCCGAGAAAACTTTCGACATCGGCGCGCTTCCTCGAGATATGATAGCCGGCCAGCCGTGTAATCTCATAAGTAATGGCGACCACTATCAGAAATCAATAAGAGACTTTCCTCTAGTTTATCTTGCTCTATGAAATAGCCGAGCTCATCGGATTACTCGGTAAGAAGCCCGCTGAATCTCCGCCCGGAAGAATTACACGCGACTCTCGCTCCTTGGCGGAATAAGGTGTAAATAAATGGCCCGCGAACCAATGCGCCAAATCTCGCCAAGAAGCGCGCGCCGCTCGCCAAATAGAGTTTTGGAACATATGTATGTAGATTCGGGCAAACATAAACGGGTATTGAAATTCCGTGGGATGTTGATGCGAGACTCGACTCTCGCACAACACGCCGCCTTGTTTACGATTGAATTAACCAGTCGCGAGTGGAATACGTCGCCGCGCTCTCGAAAGCGAGCCGCGGCCCGCAATCTTCCGAAATATCAATTCGCAATCAGTTTAGCGGGCCAACAATGCGACGCGGTGTTTGCGCACTTTTGATTGCCGGTAATTACTGAATTTACGTCGAAAGCAGAGAGAGAGAGAGAGAGAGAGGGAGAGAGAGGGGGCGGGTACATAGGGCGGGAAATAAAGTTGGAGAACTGTGCTAAATCCAGTGAAATGTGGATAGCTGGTCCATCCATCGGCTCGCGAGCGCACGTAAGCGCGCGATTAAAGTAAACGTGAAATAAGGGACGCAGGGGCCCGTAACTCGGGATTCTCCCGTGACACATGCTGCGGGATTTGCCGGGAGATGGAGGACATTTTCTTTATATTTGCCCGCACATCCCGTCGGAAGAGCTCGGCAATCGGGCGTCCGACGCGACGACTGGCCTCCTCCCCGAGCCGCCGCCACAATCCCGAGCTCCTTCAACTCTAATCTCGAGCGCGGATCACTCATTTCACTCTCCCGGGGCCATTTCAATCGCAACGCGCCGTTCTCGACACGATACTTTTACGAGGTAAGTGGCTTTCAAAAAATACTGCCGCGTAAAAGCGACGCGGCAACTGACTGCGAAATGGCGCTGAATGGGGAAATAAGGGCGAATCGAGCTAGGGGACATTTGTCTTTCGGCGAGCGCGCGCTCCTTTGCCGACAGGCACTTTCGGGCCTGGCGTGTTTCCATTGCGGTTCCTTTGTCGGGGGAGCGAGCGCGCGCAATCCCCCTAATTGCTCGCGACTTCTCGAGTTCGCCAGTTAGCTAGTTGGCCCGCTAAGCGCGCACTTGAAGATGCCGATATAAATTCACCTGGCACTCTCGGCTTAGCCGCGTTCCTCGGCCGGATTTCGCCGGAGCAACAAGCGAGCGAGCGAGCCTGTTCTATTCGAGAGGCTGTCAACCGATCTGTGAGAAGCTGCTCGCGGCAGAGTGGCCCGCGATCGCCTACCATCAATTGGCAAAGATTCCGATGAAAAGCAGGCGGTCGCTCGGTGTGTGAGCCTAAGAGAGCTCTGACCGAGTCCGTTTGCCAAATGGCTTCGCTAGCGAATTTCCCATTTGCTCTCGCGGGGAGTTCGAGATGAATGATGGGGTGGAATTCGTGCTATAAAATGTCCTGACTGTCGAGTAGATCTTATCTCATCTATTCTTACGTAGTTGCTTCGTTTATTTATATTAGAGTTTCTTACTCTGTGCAATATTGCATCTTTCACGAGCATTCGAGGGCTATTGTGAATTAGTGGACTTCTTTGGAAGACACGTAAGAATCCGGGCCCCCAGCATCTGTTTTATAACGACGCCGGGGACAATTGGAGAGAGACTGCTCGGAGCCGCTGGCCGCAAACACGAAAGAAACAGCTTGAGCGTCGATTTACGAATCAGCAGGGCTCTGTGTACCGAACTAGTTACAGAGCGAGCGCCGCCAGCCAACAATCGAGCGGGGTCGGAGGAGGGGGGTGGGGGAGGGGGGAAAAGTTCTGGGAGCGCGCACCGTCGCCGGCAAATACCAAGTTCATCGCGGCGAGCGTGTTTTCAGCCGGGGCGCATTTATGGCCCCAAGTAATTACGGCCGAGTTCGAAGTTGAAACAACGAGCGCAGCCGAGCGCGAGCGAGCGGGAAACAATTGCGCCGCGATGCCTCCACGCCCTTGGAAAATGCCGAGTCTTGGAGGAAAATGCGCGGCAGACGGGAGAAGACGAGGAGGCGAGGACGAGCTCTCGCCGATTGCTGTTTACGGCTTTTATATCGGCCGGAATAAGCTCGTCCGAGCGATTGTTCCTGCGGCTGGGCCGAGGGAAGAAAGCCACTGGCGCGCGGCCGTAAAGTATCCGGCCGATATCGGAACCGCCCTGGAAAAGCACACCGGCCGAACTGCATAAACAGAGCGGCCAATGGGAAATGGAAAAATAATACCAGCGGATTAATCAAATGGTCAGATTCCGCCGCTTGGAAATACAAAAAGAATGGTACTCCGCCGGAAAAAAACACACACACATTGTGCGATTGTTTGAAGGCTTGCAATTAAAAAGAATTGTGTGCTCCATTCTCCAACTAACTACCTCGATTATATTTCCGTTCTATGCTTCCATTCATAGTTGGTACAACCAGCGCACTTCTTACAGCGCGCTTTGACTTTGTCATTTCTTGGCGCGAGTCTGCCGGTGCACTGGGCTCGAAGCGCACAGTACTACTTAGCCTAACCCCCCGTCACTATTATGCAAAATAATGACGTTAAGAATCGCAGAGCACACGCACGAGTAACAAGCGCGCCAACGAACATTGCCTCGCGATGTTAATTACGACCATTAGCGTCGCGGCTTGAAGGGAAACAAGGTTTAAAGGAGAAAGCCGCCGGCAGCGGGTTCGCAGCAATGGGAAACCGAGTCTTTCACTCGGCGTGCTCGTCAAAGACACGTGCGAACGAAGAATCGCTCTTTCGCGAATTATCGAGAAAATAGGAGAAAGGTCGAAAGTGGAACTGTGTTAAGGGCGAGAGAAAAAAGAGAGTGAGAGAAGAATGGGAGAAGCGTGAGAGTGGAGGATACGCGATCGCGAGGGTCGCGTTCCCTGAAAGGATTTCGCAATCGAATTTTTCGAGAAGCTGGGAGGGGGAGAGAGGCGACACGTCATGCAGGCTTTGGACAAGGGTTAAAGGGCTTCGCCTGTTCCCCTCGCGGCAAGGATCACATCACCGCGCTGCGGCCAAGTGGGAAGGATCTGGGTGGCTGAAACTTTTCCTGGAAGCGATATTCGCCCCGGCAGAGCGCGGCTCCACTCGCCGAGAGACAGTGAGGCTCGTTAAAGCGAGATCAGCTGGCCTTGGTTTCAGCTGCGAGGAAAGATGTACTCCTTCGCAAGCGCGCGCCAGCTTCTCCGGCCCGATTTCTCGGAGCTCCGAGCCCTCTTCTCTTTTATTAAAGCCGAGAGCCTGCCCGAGTTCCGCTCTAGCCACCGTCGACACCAGTTAGAGCATTAGACCATTATCCCAGCCCACCAATCTCTCTCTCTCTCTCTCTCTCTCGTCCCCGGGAGAAGAAAGTTTCGCCAAGCAGAGACGAATCGGGGATCCGGCGAGTGTTAAAACCGAACTGGAATCGGACGAAACCTATCTCTGACGAGTGCCCTACCGCTGCCAGGAATACCTGGGAGTTCAAGGGAGCGAGGATCTTACAGAGGTTTCCCTCGCGAGCGCTCGCTGGATCCTGTGAGAGATGCGGGACTAATGAAATGGACACCCGACCCACCTCGAAAAACTTCCCTCAGCCAACTCGAGCCCTTTTTCCCCCGGAACTTCCAAACTAAATCTAATTAATTAAACTCATCCCGAAAATCATCGTCTTTCACCAACGAAATTCCGACTCCTGGCATTGGCAAGTTTTGTTATTCAATAAAACCGGCACTATTCCCCCCCAAGTTTTATAACGCGCTAGGAGAATTATTGAGAGATCATTTCGAAGGGCAAGCGTCCTCTATTAATCCTCCGGACTATCCAGTTTCCACGGTATTACGAGGAGATATTTCTCGGCGAACGACTTCGCCATCTGCCTCCGATTATCTTTCCCGCTCCGAATCACCCGGGAAGCCGTCCGTCACGGCGGAGTTATGCAATCGATTATACGCCCGCGAATAAAACAGTGGGCATTGTGTGCGTGGCCGCGTCGACCAGTGGCGTCGACTCATCTTATTAATCGGCGATCGGGAGATTATTAATCGACGGTGGGGCGATCGCTTGCTGCTGGCGGCTTGTAAATGAGCCTCGCTCGATGCGGACTTACGAGGCGCATTTGTCGCCGCACGCCATCGCGCGCGAATACGCAGCTGCTCCTTTTTAATTGGCGCATTAAATATTCGCGGTTTTGCCGGGAATGCGAGTCGTTGCGTGCCGATATGCCCGTCGTTAATAACGACCGCTCGATGAATCGGGCTAAACGCGGGGGGGGGGGGGGGGGGGGAGCAGGTATTTATCGCGAGTCGACTGGAAAACGGCGTCGATTAACAATTATAAATGAAGCGGGTTGTCTGGCGCATTTGCGACGAGACTCGCGAGGATAATCCGGGGCTGGATTAACGAATGTGTCGAGCGATCCGTCACTCACTGAGAGATAGATGAGCCAGACGAGACTGTAATCGGCAGGCGAGAGAATACCAGATAAGAAAGCCGGAAATACCTGTCGTTGCTTCACGGGACGCTTGAAACTTTAAAACTAGCTGATGTCCATTGCACTCGTCTTCCCGACGGCCAAATTGTGCCGAGTTGGATATCTCCCGCGCGCGCGACACACGGCTCTGGTATTAGTATATCGCGGTGGCGAAGCAGACTGTGAAATATCGAGCAGACTTATCGGGGCAGCGTGTTCCTACGTGTCTCTAGGAGGCCACGTCCCGAGCAGACTGCATCGAATCAAACTTCCCCTCGCGGCATTCGCGACGATAGACAGTAATCGCATTCGCGAGTCGTCGTCGAGCTTGTAATCGGCAGGGGCGGGGGCGGATAATCGAGGCGAAAATGCTCGCGATTCGCAGCCGATTACGGGATACTTTGATATCGGCCAGAAGGAAAAGAGCGGCTAATTGTCGGTGGGTTGGAAGCGCCGGGATCGATGCCGCCGAGTGCAATTGACTGCCAAACCGCAATATGTCCTTCGCCCGGAGCGATCTGGAGCACCGCAGGACGGCTTTCGCGAATCGAGTGCGCCCTCCGCCCCACACTTCCACCCGCGGACCTCTCTGAGGCTATGTGTGTGTGTGGGAAGGCTATATGCCCGAACGACCACCAGAAATAATTGACTCTCCAAATGACGTAGCGAGGGTTGAAAATACACCGACGGGCCTTTCGATCAATCAAGGACTTTCCCTGGAATTCGCGGACGAGTTGTAAGAATAAAATGAAAATCTGTATACTTTCGACATTAATAGACTCTTTCTGCTCGGAGGCGGGAAGCATCGAGGCGAAAGGAGGCCGAGTCTCTGCCAATGAGTGAGAGCGAGGGAGCCTCTGGAAGTCAATACCTCGGAGGAAAAA
The DNA here is from genome assembly GCA_963675795.1 of Crossocerus cetratus. Lineage (NCBI taxonomy): Eukaryota > Metazoa > Arthropoda > Insecta > Hymenoptera > Crabronidae > Crossocerus > Crossocerus cetratus. The sequence goes on along the minus strand of OY776665.1, from coordinate 22,203,148 downwards.
TAAGCTCGGATTCCGAAAGGATCCGGTAGGAAGAGGCAGCAGGCCAAACACACTGCTAGGAACGTGTTTGGATTTCCTAGCGGCCCCGAGCTCCCCGGAAGATCTGGCCAATATGTAAGTGTCTAGGCGCGCCGAGTGCACCGCGCGAAAAGCCCAGACGTCCTCTCAATCACGCCCGATCAAACTGCGAGATCGCAAGCGGCGCGGCTAAATTATGGAGGAGCGGCAGTATCGGCCGAGAGAACTATTTCACCGCGTTGGCGGCTAAGATCGCCCGATCCATCAAACCCACCGAGCCGCGTATATTTCCCTTCGAGCGACTTATTTATTCCGCCGGCGGCGCACTGCGCGCGAAGAATAGCCATTGCGCAACCAATCGCCGATGCGGAAGCCTGGAAAAATCCCAACGGATCCTCAATTTTCCTCTTTTCGAGCCCTCCAAGGTTTTTCAGTCGGACATAAATCCAGTACACACATAGTAGCCAGTAGAATAGAAACAGCGAGTGTGTCTGGGTTCGTCGGAATGTGCGTGGTCGGACGTGGGCCCAGGTGGGTCCAGTCGAAAGCGATTGGCCGGCGTGTTACGGTCACGTTCCTCCGCGAGGAGGAAGCCGGCAAGAATAGAGCGGCGCATAATTCCGGTATGCAGCCAGAGAAATAATTGGCGCGGCCACGAGCGCACTGGGTGCCGGGCGAGCAGGAGCAAGGCTGAGGGAACACGAGAGCGAGAGAGAGGTCTCTCCATTGCCACAGGGCCACCGAGAGGGAATAAGTTTGCGTGTTTTGCTTCGCGTCTATTTCCGTGCGCCTTGCTTGCGTAACCACCCGTTTTAATCGCCCGGCCGCTAATAGACGTAAGCGAGCACACACACACACAGAGAGAGCCGCGCGTGCATGCCGCGTGCAGACGTGCAGGAACACCGAGCCGATCAGCTGGCCAGCCAGACTTTACTCGATGACCGAGTTTCGCCGACCAATTCGCCCGAATTCTTGCCTCGCCTGCCACGTTTCCATCCTCGTCCAAACTATTCCCACCATTTTAATCGCTTCCCCCCACCCTCCCCGACCAATTACATCCGAGAGTTGATTAAGTCTTTTTATGCGAAGCGCGCGAGAAAAAAGGGCGGGTTATAGCGGCCGAGGGTACTCTTTGAAAAAAACACCCGCCAACAGAAGTGCTCCAGCAACCGTGTCCGCGAAGCTTCGATGAAAGATAACTAAAGATAACTCCGCGCGCCGAGGAGAGTCTAATTAAAATTCTTGCCAGCGCCGGGCTTTTTCTAGTCGGCGGCCGCCACGCAAAAACCCGCTAGCATCGAGTATGCAGGGGAGAGCTACAGCGACACGGTAAATCGTTTTGCGACGCTGGAACGGGCGGGAGGCTTTGTGGTAACTTGGAAATCGAATCAAGCGAGTAACGCAAATCGAAAAGCCCCTCCGCCGCCGCCAGTTTTCGAGCGGCGGGCTTCGATATTACGTGAGGCACTCGGAGCTATCGTAACTGGTTTAAGGTTATCGGGCGGGAATTCGCCGGGGAATCCGTGGCTAGGCCAGCGCGAGAGCAACCTATCCAACGCTCCCAGAATTACTTTCGGATTAACCGGCTCCTGTAAAATAACCCACTGCCCCGGACACGTATTACCGTAATACGCATGTGCTCTGATGAATTTATGACGCGTGCTCTCTCGATGAATTTACGGGAGTTAATGCGGAGTGGAATAACGTTCGATCGGATTCGATGTAACGTTTTAAGAACTCTCGCTCTGACACTGAAAGCTTTGCGGAGGGAGAGAAATCGGCATTAACGACTCCCTTTTTTGTCGCCCTTAATGGTGTCTGGCTCACATAAGCCGTGACCACTGATGAGCCACCAATCCCCTCCGGGTCCGTGCTCCTCTCCCCTCGAGGATTCTCCTCCAAGATATACACCTCGTTCGAAAACCTCGGATAGGTTTGGCGCGCGCGGATCAATAGGCGCGCGTGTATCTCGAAATATCTCAGCATTTTTCGGCTAGTCGGAATTAATGAGAGAGGAGAGGCGAGAGATCGGGGGGAGAGTGGCGAAGTAGAGTCATTAGCGAGATTGTGCCCTAATTGTGAGTAATTACGGGCGACGAGCTTCGAGAAGATCCGCCCGCGCTTCCGAGGGGAACTCTCCGCCCGATCCGCCCTCCCGCCCGAATTTTCATTTTACATCCTCCCATCTCGCACGATCATCCTTCTATGCGCGTGTGTGTGTCTGTGTGGGATCGAGAGCGCGCTGATAGTTCTAGCGAATTTTCGGGGGCATTGTTGACGGGAGAGGAAGAAAGCGAGCGGAAGCCTTTATTGCACTATTCAGAGCACGTATAATACGTCCATATCAAGCAGGCGTGCCGTAATTAAATCTCATTAATTACCAGCATTGTAGCAACGGGTTTTTTTTTCCTGCGCCCGCGGTGCCGGCCATTAATCAGGACGAACTGGAGCGCGCTGCACTTTATTACTCAACTCACCATCGCGCCCTGCTCACGGCATTTTCAGCAGCCTGCCGAATTTCTTCCTCCTTCACGCTCCCTACGTCCGATCTATACGCGAGAATCTTGGGGAATCATGAATCGGCGCTGATAGGAGAAATCGAGTGGGCCGGCGAGGAAAGGCGCGTGGCAGAGGGCGGCCGAGTGAGGGATGAAGTCAGCAGGCGGCAGTAATTCACCCCCATTAGAAAACGGACGTCGGAGTATTATCTCATAAAGGGCCGGGAGGAAACCGCCGAGTAATGCGACTGAATCTTAATTAGAAAATTCATTTCGGCCCCCGAGCGGCCGGGGATACTGCCGCGCTTGCGGAATTCGAGGAATTCTTGTTACAACTACCGGGGCCCTCCTCAAACTCCTTGGCCAGGCTGCTCCTGCTATCCCGTTACCTCCGGGAAGCCCGATTTCCTAAGTGGAACGTCACGATTTCCTACGCCAGTTGCCCAAGAAATTCCACGACTTCTCCCCCGATGAACGTAATAATAGTCGGGAATTATGTCCAACACTTATATCCTCTAGCCCCCCTCCCCCTCCCGAAAAGTATGGATATTCACGGGGAATTCATTAATCAGAAATTAATTTGTTCCTTCGCTCATCCCCTTGAGGGGGGACGGTCCTCTGGTGGTACGTGGAGGTCGTTATGGAGTTTTTAAATAGTCGGAGGCGTCGCTGCCCGCCGCGATGAGTAGTACTAATTACTGTCATGTTTCATTGGGCGCGAGGTGCAGGCGGAGCCCGCCGCCGCTTGAAATAGTGGAGCCACTTTGTAAAAGAGAGCGGCGAATAAAATGAGGATTAATTCGAGGCGGACGCCCGGGAGGATTGCGCGATTCCGCCCCGCCGATTAATTGTGCCCGCGCGCGAATCCCTCTAATTAACCGGTCAAAGAGCTCAGCGGCAGCGATTCCTTGCCGATCGGCTTCTTTATACGATTTCCCTTATTCAGACCTCTCTCCGCGCGGCTCAGCCGCCGGCTTTTCGCTCTGCTTATGCAATCTTCTGGTTTTCGTTACGAAATCTGTACAGTCAGATCTTCCCTGCTCGCCTCTTCCGTTCTAGGTTCTCCTCTCGCTCTGGCACTCGGTGCCTCGACTGGTTGCTCCTGCGAGCGAGCGAGGGAAGGAGAGGCTCGACAGCTTCTTTCGCTGCTCGGCCTCTCATTTATCTTCCGCTGCACTTTAAGCGCTCGTAATTAATGAATCGGTCCAACCTATAAGAACACCGTGATTCGCAGCCATTGGCGCCTCCGGATAGAGTTTCCGCCGCTCCAAATGTCCCCGTGGAAATTCGATTTTTACTTCGATATGGTTTTAGTGGATTCCGCGGATCTCACCGATACTGATTAGCGCGACCTAGTTAAATATTCTAATGCCATAATTAGCAGTGGAATAGCCGAGTGGCGGGCGTGGAAGTTGTTGGATGCGCCAATGCCGGCCGAGAGACCAAGTGGCAAGATGGGAAGGAAGGAGAGATGGAGGGCGAAAAAATGGAGCCTCGGGATTTCAGCGTGACGGGAAACCGGTTCGACTCTTAATTGGCCTGTAATATCGACACTCGAGAGGATCGATGATTGATTCCGCCGGGAGGAGCGTCACCAGTTGAATCGCTAATTAGGGTGTTATACTTCCACGGTATTTCTGGGAAAGTTTCTTTATCGAGCGCGGGGGGCGAGGTAGAAAAGAGAGTAAGAGATACAGTCTCTACTTAAGCGGCTCGCGAAGAAGATCTCGGCGAAAGTTTCTCGCCACCAGCTGGAAACTCCGGGGCTCTTCCAATAAACAAAGGGTTAATTAGGTTTAATTCCGGCTAGTCCACTACGACAAAGTCAGTGGACTTTCTTAGGCGAGGCGAAACTTGCTGAATACTATGAACGCGCGGCAGCTGGCTACTCCGAGCGACCCCTTCCCTCTCCTGGACCCACCGGCTCGCGCACTGTCGTGCTCCAATTACTTATCGAATTGCCTCTTGCTCCACTGCAGCCCAAATGCCAATACTCGAAATTCAAACGCAAACATATACATTGATAATAATCATAGCAGGGAATATGCTCAATTTGGACAATATTAAATCACTTACCAACTCGTTCATGTTACAGTATTTAATTCGGATCGGAGAGTGGAGTGTGGAGTGTGGAGTGTGCGACGGCTGCCAGCCATTAAAACAATGTAAAGTTATGAAGTTAGCCGGGAATTATTCGCGTGCAAATGTATCGGCATTCCAATCCATTAACATTTTAACGCTCGGCGAGTAGGGAGCGGAGTTGCCACCGGAGGGCGCAAGTAAATTAAATAAACTCGATTCTCCTTTCCCAACTGGAGCGAGCGCGCGCGAGCGCCGGCAATTGTATTCGAACCCTGAATTACCCGAAGCGAGTCCCAGTTCCAGAGAGTACACGCGATCCCTCGTTAAGTACACAGAGCGGCCGCGCCAGCAAGAAACGAGATTGCTCCGTGATTATTCTCAAATACAATTTCTTCGGGAGGCCGACGTGGCAGCAGACAGACCGAGAGAAAAGCCAGTAGGCGAGGGAGCATCGGCTCGACCGGCGCGCGGCTCTAACTTTAATATAAATGTTAAGCGTGTTATTAGCTAAGTAGCTAGGCCATTCGGAGAGCCGGGGGCCTCTCGTTTACCTGTAATCTTCGGTGATTTTCCGGCCAATGAGAACGAAGATCGATCCCGCTTACCGAGGTAACATACATGGTGCGTCTTGCATTTTTTAACGACAACGATTGACCTGCCATTACGGATTCTTAGTCAGTTAATGGTTTCCACTCACTTTTCCCTCCGCTCGAGTATTTTATGCCAGCGCAATTGTTGAAAATCCATTAAATTTGACTGGTGTGACACAGTGGTGGACGTTGGACCACGAATTCTGTGTGGAATCTGAGTTTTAATACTCAAACTGGTAAAATATCGCAAATTCTTCTTATTTTGTCGAATTTTCAAAATTTTTCCAACTCGCCCGAATTCTTCGTAATTGGAGAGTTTCCGGTTTAAAACTGGAATTCCGTGCGAAATCCACTGTCGAATGATCGTCCAGAGGCGGTCAAGGCTCGACACGTCTCGAATCCCCGGGACATGACTCGACACATAGAGCGGCGGGAATTGGGCGAAGGAAATTTTCTGTTTACTCGGCGCGCGCGCGGCCGGGTTTTCACCTGCCAGGGTGCTCGTCCTTCGGCATCCTTAAAACCGCATGCAGGTAGGATGACGTCAGGCGGCTGCAAGGAAACCGGTTGTCGGCCGAACGAAAACCGCTAGCCGCGACCTCGACTCCACGACGAAACGGCGCGAGCGCTCTACCTTCATACCTACTGTATAACCACCGCAAGATCTTACTCCAATTCAACTGGCGCGCACTCCTCGCCGGCCGGGAATTTCCTCGCGGAATTCCCACCGGTAACTCCAATAAATCCCACTATACACCGTTAGGCGGTAATGCGAGATCGATCGAGGAACACGCGGATATCCAATATTCGTCCATCCACTTTTTCCATGACACTCGTCTTACTCTAACACTGCCATTTATGACGAGCGCTACCTGCCGAAGAGAGCCGAGGATTAAATCTACATTTTGCTTTACTAATGAGGACCCGAGTGATCTAATTGGAGCATACGCACCGAGTGCGGATTCATTGCGCGCGGCGGACTGCGGGAATTAAGTAGCCGGCAAATAGAATTATACTCATCGCCGAGTTGTCAGGGCGCCCTCGGGGCAAGACATTAAGAGGGTAGTTTAAAACAATTGTCCGGCGGAAAGCACCGCCGGCAAAAAGCTTCTCTCGCCATGGCGCGCGCGCGCGTCAGGTATCTACCTCTTTTAAGAATGAGATTAGCGACCAGTTACTTTTCCCATTGCACGTGGTATAGTACAGCAGAGCTCTGAGGAGGAACGTTGCGAGGCGCGAGAGTGCTAATTTCTAGACTCGTGAATGATTCGGTGTTATGCAATGGGGCAAGTGGAGGACATTGTCTGAGAGAGAGAGAGGTTGCTCTCTTGGGAGAGAGATTGTTCTTTGGTGGTCGGTGGGGCGAGCTGGAATGGCCAGTGGAACACGGCTGAATGCTCGAATGCTCTCGGAGAGCATCGTTGTCCGCTCGTGACACGCTTCGAGATCGAACACGCGTAGAATACCTCAGCCCTCGTCACTCACTCTCTCTCTCTCCGGGCGCGCGCGTGTGTGTCCTCCCCGCAGAGCGGACTCTTGTCCAGCTTCGCTCTTGGCCGATCGGAAGCGCCGCCGGTGGCCACGTACCGCGCATTAATCTTCCCTGCCCTGTTTATCCGTCTTCTGTTTAATTTCCTCTTTTTGACGCCGCCATTTCCGCACCCTGACCGCCACCGGCGCACCACGTCCCTAGCGCGGCTTATCGCCGAGAGAGGCCAACAAAAAATAGCGCGGACACAACTCCGCGTTCATGACTCAGTTCTCCGGAGCCTCGCGATGAGAATCGCTCGGCTTGTTACGCGGGTTCGATGTAATAATTCTTCATAATTCCTATCAATTTTTCAAATGGCCAGATTCCGCGGCGAATGATCGGAGAAATAATCGGGAAGATGGTGGCCGGATGATCGATGGATTCGATAATATCCGGGCGAGTAAGGGATTCGTCGCTCCTTCTGGAAACTGCCAAGCAATCAGTTAAGTACGACGGGAGGGGGCACTTAATTCCAATTTTTTCCCGAGACCCTCGCGCGGCTGCGACGCTTTCGGTACTTCTCATATAAATCATCGGCCAATCCCCGCGCGGACTCCGGCGTAATTAAGCCTTAAAGCGACGCGGCTCCGCGAGGCGTGCGTTCTTAATCAAAGTTCTCGTTAAATTTTTTTCCGTCCCCTCGCCGGCCGTGGAATCGCGCGATCAAATTAAATCAGTGGGTGGGCCGGCCGAGCCGCTCAACTTTATCTCGTTAAGGATCGGTGAGATAGGTTTTGGAAGAGGCGGCGAATCGCGCTTGGTCAAGGCGCGCGTTTCCCCCTTTGCATCCTCCACTCCGTCACTTGTCGTCAAAGGATCCATCGCCACAGCAATTCCTAATGGAAAATCCCCCGTCCCCTGGCGCGCGTATCACGGAGGCTCTTGCTCCCGGATATGCCGGAGGTTTCTCGCTCTCCCACTCGGCGCATTAGCCTGGCAGGTTCGCGCAAAAATGAACCAGCAACCTTCCACCGCCCAAGAACCAGCGGACAACTAGACGACCTACAGGCTGGGAGGGAGAGAGATGCTCGATTCCATGTGGCCGCTTGCCAAAAATCCCATCGCACACGGAATATTCGACGAGCGAAACGTGGTCGATAGTTCCACGGGCGATGTTGCCGGGGAGGAAGTAGCGACGGTGTCGGTACCGGAAATGCGACTCCCGCGAGGAGCACAGCGGACCGACACTTTTACACTTTTCTGTAATTTAAAAGGAGAGGCTTGTTTCTCCCCGCGGGCGAGAAAGGTTCTTTTAATTGGCGCGTTACTTTTATAAAAGCAGACCATTTTTAAGACGAGAGCCAACAAGTGGAATGAGATGTTACAAGTGACCTACTTGAAAATTCCAGCGGAAGTGTTGGGTAAAAATACTAGTGCGCCTCGAGTTTAATGAGCAAGTGAGCCGAGTGGTGTAGAGACGGTGGAAAAAGTCGGGTGGGCCGATCGGATTAAAGAAACGAATGTCGCGGTGATTGGATAATGGAATGATGTAATCAAAGCCGCCAGCTGCGAAGCCCCCTGGTGACGTTAATGTGTGCGGAGCGGCGATGACTGGCGCAGGCAACAGGGTCAATTAGAAAAACAGGAGCTCGATGACCGCTCGCGAGGCAGAGCATGAGAAAGCTCTCTCTCCTCCCCGAGTCGCCTGGTGGAGGGAGCTTGAACGGATAAATCAGTGCGACATCGCTGACAACCTCGCGTCAAATCTTCTCACGTCGATTACACCCGTGACAAATCTCTCCGCTACGCGCCGCTCTAATGAAGACATTGCTTGGCCAATCCCGAAGACAATGGCCCGTCGGTAATCGCTCGCAAAGATAACCGTTCGATCATCAGGAATTCTCCCATTGGAACCGGAGCGATATAGAGAGAGACGCTGAGAATATACGCGCACGGTACAATGGAATCACGACGGACACGAGGTTCCTGGCGGCGCTTTGACGGCGGATTAAAGTTCGGCCACGAATCCGGATTATAAACGAGCAGCTCGGCGCCGGGCTGCGGGGATAAACATAAACAGAGCCTATGAAATTTGTATGCGCCGGCCGTCCTCCCGGTACATTGTCGTCCCGGGGATCGATTTACGTGCGCCGCCGGCCGGCAGCGAGGTTCCCTTTAAAAACCATTTACTCCTACACGTCCCCCCACCTAATAATGTCTCACTGATGACTGACCTCGGTCATTAATATTCCCCGGTAAAATCTTGAAATTTCCATAGCGCCGCCGCTCCAATTTCGCACGTGCTAACGGGACAATCCGACTTGGGCCACGCACGCGATGCATAATGCAACGATCCGAGCCCTCCACCTGTACACTTTCGCGCTGCGGAGTCTGCCTGTCTAGCACTTAACGAACTGGCTGTCGGATTCACACGTCGAGCGAGCGCGGCCTCCGCTTCCCCGTTACATCATACACAGAGTCAACGCGGAAGCTCTGATTGGCCGTACGTGCGCGCCGGTTCGACTTTAAACCGACCTTTTCCCATCGAATTCGGCCTCGACCGGGCGCCCCGTCGGATTGTTAGAGTAAATAATCTCTCGGATAAATTGGCAGTTGGCGCGTAATCGCATCTCGGCGACGTTGCGGCCGCGCGGCACAGTTTCCAAAACAGCGATCTTCTCCGGGCAAGTTGGGCCGAGCGCGAGGTAAGTTAAGAGGTGGGCAAAAGTTAGTGGGCCACGCGAGCGGCGACTCGGCCTCATGAAAGTTAACTCGGCAGCCGCACGTAAGACACGTATGTACTCGCACGTAAGAGGCCGAGTGGCGCGCAAGGTGTACATCTGAAAATCTAAGCGGCAGAAAGTGCTCGCCGCGCCGGAATGGCCTGGCGAACGAGCCGCTTGAATTGCTGATACACTTTGCGAGAATAAAACTTTCCCCGAGCGAGCGCGACCACCATCTTCGTAAGGCTGCTTCGAGGGCGGCGATGTCAACGACTTGTAACCGCGGGTTCGCACGAGCGAAACTCGTGTCCGCAGTCCTTTTATCCTGGAATCTTTTCTGTCTCACTATACCCCAAGAGCCTTGACCCACTAATTCCCAATCTCGAGTGTCATCTCTCACCATCGAACTCAAATTCGAAGCGACGATAATCAGCTCGGAACACATCCGGGCATTCTCATATCAAAACTTGCATTAATCCCAGCAAGCATCATCGTTCTATTGGAAAGATAATGCGGACAGGAGCGAGCCGATAGCCTAGATATGCGAGATGATTTGGCCCGGTATAATTACGTATTCATATGCCACCTGGACAATGGCCAAAAATGAATGGCAGCTGCTATCATGCCGGGCGTCCGAAATAGCGCGGGCGCTCCCGTGGTAGCCTTATCTCGGCCGATAAATCATTTTCGGCGATCGTGCAGTTCGTTAACGCCCCGGCGGGAGAGAGGAGGGTCATCCTGGTGAGCGGGGCGAGCGTTGATGCCGATGACGTTATGACACGATTATTTCACGAGCTGCTCTACATGTGTAGGTGTATATATGTATACCGGGAGTGAGAGGATCCGGCGAGGAAAGGGAGTGAGTGCATTATTAACGTTAATACATCAAGAGCGGCCTCCATAATCCCGATAATAATGGGAATCAATAAGTGGTGGTCACTGGGCCGGAGGAGTCCACTCGATCGACGCGCGCGCGCGATTCGCTTCGACCAAGAAACATTAATAACCTCGGGACAACGAAGATTTATGTCTCCCTCGCTCGGGCACTGCTTGCTCGCGTAATTGTAAGCGCGCGGAGAGAAAGAGAGAGGGAGAGAGGTTGGAAGGCGAGGAGACCGCTCGGGATTAAGCACACTCGAGGAGCGACGGATTTATCGATCGCAGTGGGCTATCTGTATCGAAGGATTGGCGAGTTATCGAGCCGCATCGATAGCCAGGCTACCCTTAAAAACCAACCTGCTCATCGTTTGTTCCGGGACAACTCTGTAATCTCGGCTTTTATCTCGGCCGAAGGCGCCGTCAATATTCAGTACACTCCGAGTACGTTGGTTTTAGATAAGAAAGATCGAAAGCTTCCTCCCTGACTTTCGCACTGATTCGAGGCCAATATTCCGAGAAATTCATAAATAAATCTCTATAACTATAACCTTTACATAAACATAACTGTAAGTTGCAGCGAGTCTACGGAGTCTCCTCATTCACTCTCATTCCCATCACCAGTAAATGGCACTCGTAGTGCGCGCACATCGCACTCCAGCCACAATCCCCAATTTACCACCTTAATACCAACGCGCTCGCGACAAGAAGTGCGTGGGGGGCGTTGGGTGTATATCCGGTGGGATAAGCGGGAGGGTTTACATGCGGCAAAGTCGCGGAAATGGGGAGAAGGCAGTGCGCGCGTCCCGTAGAATAGGATTTAGCCTACGGCGTACATTTCGGCGGACGGAATTCAATGGTTGGGTCGCGCGCGCACACGGTCACGCAGAGACGGAGCCAGGCACAAAGAGACATTGTAGGACTCTAGGTGGAGAAGAGGGAGGGGAGGGGGGATCGTCGTGGTATCTCGTCGAAATGGTAATGCGAGAATACGCAACCGGGCAGAGGGAGCGAGGGAGGGAAGTGTTGCGGATCGGCGAAAACTGGAGTTGCTGCCGATGCAGCAACACATTCTCGCCATTCCTCAGTTAGAGATAGACCCAGGGGAGCCTGTCGGGGAGGAGATGGGGGGGTTGCGAGGGGATCTGTATCGTGAGTAGGTGGTATCGTATGGCTCCGCATCGGCTAACGCTTGCCATTGTTTCTCGGGTTACTAAACCCCCTTCCTCCCCCCACTGCCCCCCTCGCGCGCAAGCGTGAATGCGAGAACCAAGAGAAAAAACAAATCGGCGGGGACTCGAGCATGGATTACTCGGAATCGAACGGATACAATAGTAGGCTACTGCCGGCGGCGATCGATTGGAATTAGATTAATCGCAATCCCCCCCCACTCTCGATGGATTCTGGCTTGGAGATTTTTCAGTTAGGGAGAGATCGGTACAGGGTTATGGGTCTGTTTTGGTAAGTATGTCATGAGTCGCACGCTCTACGATTGGACGCTCGAGGCGGCATTTCGGCAGGTGGACTCCGCCCGCAAAGCCCACTTCCCTATTAACGGCATTACACGAGTATTACGGGCGAGCTTTTTTCCAGGACGAGTCGCTCCGCGTAATCGGATTTCGACGGCTCTCTATCCAACGATCGATATCAGATTTTCGCCCGCGTCCATCTCCCCCCGCGCCCGCCGCTAAACGCGAAAACTAACAAATATTGCCCCCCCGATGGGGATTCGCTCTCTGGCCGCCGATAATTACTCGCCGCGCGCGCTCTGTTATAGTAGGACGCGTCTATCATTCCGATGGCGGAGCGCAGTTCAATTAGCGGCGGGGATTATACGGAATTCAGCGTAAATCTCATTTCAGCCGGGCCGTTCGCGCATCGTTAGCCACTGTCCTCCGGCTAGATCTAGCGTGTAACCATCAATTAAAATCGACCCTCGCGTCACTCGCGCGTCCACCTCTTCCAATTGGCCGCGATTTTCAGCGTCGATCGCCGAGAGGATAATCGCGGCAAGAGGGGCCGGCTCCCCTCGGCATTATTTAATCGATGACATTGCGACGATCGACTGGCGCTCAAAGTGTCTCTTTGTCGACGGCGTGTTTACAATAGCGCGCTGCTCCGAGAGCGAGACCGGCAACTACATAGTCTGAAGGTCGAGCTATCAATGTATCGATCGCACGTGAATAAATTCCCCGATGGAAATGCACAATGAAGCTCATTCAAGCCGCTCGCCCTCTCGCGCCTCGCCGTCATTCACCGCTCGCCTTGACGAGCGCCACTCGCATCGTTAAACAATTGGACGGATTAAGTGTCCAGAAAGATTCTAATGGACTGCGGACATGTAATGGCAGTGTAAACGCGCGATTTTCCGAACAACATCCCCTTTATGTACGGGCGCGCTGTCGATCCTGCCACGCTTGCTTCTCTTTTTTTCGTCGAGCGCCCGGTGCGCTTTCGACAACGGGAAGGGCAGTTCGCGGCACTAATTGATCCGCGGCTTCACGTGCGATCTATTTATTCGACGTGACTGCTCGCTGGAAAGACCAATTGCGCGTGACACCTTGACTCCCGCGCTCTGTGTGCCGCTGGCCGCGAACGCGTTTCGACCTACAGGCTCGCTCAAAAATATACTCAAACTTTATTTTCAATCCTAATCAAAAAGAATTATCCTTTTTTTCTTCTATTTTATATTAATTCCAAAAGAATTTACCCATTATTAATAAATAAATATTGGGCTCAGACTGAACATTCCACCAAAAAATCCGTACTTAAATTTCTGAATGAGCCTGTACTCACCAGCCAACACCCGGAATGGCAAGAGCGGAGAGTACGGTTCGCCGCTCGCTAACAACGGGTATACAAGCGCGTGTTCGGATGGCGTGGGGCTCCGACCCGGCAACGAGGATTCGCCGATAGTTGCGCGAAACGTGACAAGAAAGTGCGACGGTCCAGCCGAAAATACCAAGAGCCGGGTGCGGCGGGAAGGAAGACTCGCTCGGCGAAAAGGAGAAAAAGGGGGGAAGGTGGCTGGTTTTATCGGCGTGCTCGAATCGAGGGAGGCAGTTTGCCGCGCGTGAATTTACTGGCGGGATCCTGTTGACTGACTCCCATCCGTCGCGCGGCCGCGAGGGAGATGATATCTCGCGTCTCTGAATACGAGCGGATCCTCGAGAGCTGCACCCTCGGCCCACGGCCTATCGCCTGTTCCCACTCGTTAAAGCAGCACTGTCTATCCTTGCTTCCTCGATTGCCCGCGGAAATGCTGAAAATGATCTTTCTGGTTAGCCCGGAATCTAGTTAATTGGAGGATATAATGAAGTGTATGTAAAGCCGAGTCTCATTAATCTTCGTTAGGAATTGAGCGCGGGTCTAGGAGCGCCGCGCCGGGCTCGATAAGGAAGCAATCGATGCAAATTGGCTGACAGACGCATCGGCTCTCGTCGGCAACGTGAAACCGTGGAATCGTGGATCAACTCGGGGAAGCCGCGCTCGACGTGACAAAGGAGGACTCGCTGATAAAAATGACAGCCGAAGATGATCCCTATTGGCAGATATCTGTCGAGCCAGGGAGAAACCAATTCTCGGTTAGCCTGACGACGCCAAGTACTGTCTATCATTCTCCGGATCATTAAACTCCCTCTATCTATCAACACCTCTGCTCCAGATCGAATCTCCGTCTCCCGGGTGCCCTGGACATTAATAGACAGGAAGCTGATAATATCAGTAATATTATCAATAATTCCCAACCGGCGATTTCTATTAAATATCTGGCTAGTTTCCACGGCGGAATTTCGCCGGCGGCCATTAGCAGCCCGGCAAATTAGTTAACTTCTCAAATCGAGCCGCCAATTAACTTTACAGTAATCATCGCGTAATTAACTATAAAAGGCTGGGCCGACTATCACGCCTTGAACCAGTTCGGTAATAAGCTCTCTTCAATTTGCCGGGCTCGCTGGAGCAGTAGTCGCGCATTCCAGCGCGCCGGTGTACGGGCTGCTTGTTGCCTCTGATAATACGACAATTAAATCGTAATTGGGGCGCCGAACCGTGGAAGAATATAGCCCGCCGGATTTTACTCGAGTGGCGCGCGTGCCCTCGAATAAACATCTCCACGTACTATCTAGTGCCCGGCTACACCTCGACACTCGAGGGCCGCGCGCCGCCCCCTCCACTTAACCGGCGAGTGTATAATTAATATTTTTCTCCCGCGCCCGTACGCCCGCACGCCTGCACGCCCAATTCCAATTAGAGGGCTGCGCCGATTTCGTCTAACAGGTTGCCAGGGAACTGCACATGTTTACCGACAGTTTTCTCCTTTTGGATCCTCGAGTGGGCGACGGCGCTCACTCGTCTGAGACAAGTGGCTTTCAGGATCGAAACGCGAGATACTAAATCGAGTTTAGTAAATAAATGCATTTTACGCGACCGATGACAGCGGATAAGCTAATGGGGTTTTCGCGCTGGCGTAACCCGAGAATAAACAGAGTATAAAGCTGTGTTTTTCCGCGGTTGATGTATATTTCTGTTTCATTCCCGGGCGAGTTTCATTCCCAGCGAGGAGAAACTCTATCCTTCGGCCCCGGCGACGAGGTGCGCCCGCGCGTCGCGAATTAACCTATTTGCCAGCGTCCATATTATAAACAACGATTATTAACGGAGGGTATAATTGAGCGCGGAGTCCCGGTGTATTAAAGCGGCGAGAATACTTGGCACGTGACCGAGCGCGAGCCGGTGTGTTGCGAGTTGCGAGGGTGAAATATTCCGCTCGAAAACATTTCTCAGCGAGCGCGCGCTCGCCGAGGCTAATAGCATTCGGCCCAGCAAACAGCTTGCACGGCGAAACGGAAGAAAGGCCGCCGGGCGGGAGGACTCTGCCATTCCGGGAATCTTCATTTCATGCAAAACAGCCGCGCACATCGCGCGCCGCCGCCGCCGCCGCCGCCCGCAAGATTCGCCGCAATTTCCTTGCGCGTCAATTAAAAATTTAATAAACGCGGTGGCGCGCGGCGCTGCAATTAAATATTTCACGATCACGGGAAAGCGGCCGGCCGGGACACTTGGCCGCTCTTTCACTTGGCCGCGGCCGGGATCGTGACTGCGACGCATTTGATTTAAATGAATTATACCCCCGTTTTCGACAATAATTTATTCGGCCGCGGGCGCGCGAAAAAAGCTTTTACCCGCTTAGGCGACCGTTTACCCGGAAATTACGTGCCATCGCTTTTAGCGAATTCGCGAATTAAAACTCGCTTTGCGAAACAATCCGTGGCTCGGGGCGGAGAGCGAGTGTAAGCCGCTGCGTCCTAGCGTCGGCCAACAATTCATAATTGAGAGGAAGGCAATCCAGCAAAAGAAGGGAACGAGAGCGAGAGAGAGAAAAAGGGCGGGAGGGGAAGCTTACGTGCCTTCCAATAACGAGGCGAGCGCAATACGCCGAGCTGACACGTATAAGCCGCTGGATAATCGCTCGCAATCTCCGCTGTATTGTAATGCAGCGTGCGCGCGGGCGCGCGCGCGTCGTCTAATTGAGTGGGGCGGAATGCGGTTGGCGAGGAAAAATGCGCGCACCGTTCCAACATATTATCGGAATGCGAGGGGCGAACGCCGGGTGCATCGGGGGACAATCGGGCTTTAATTGGTATTATCGGAGGAGCGGAAAAAGCCCGGCGCCGTGTATGCGCATTGGCGAGCGAGGGATCCGTCGATCCAACGTGCCGGCCGCATTCCAGCATCGCAGAACACAGCATGAATAGTGGGCTTTCCCTTTGCAGTACACCGCGTTCTGGGAAGGAAGACAAAGCCGACAAATCACGAGGCTCGTGTGCAGCATGTCTAAAGAGCCGCGACTCTCCTACGTAATTCACTTTCCTTCCCAGTCCCTGCCGCCCTCCGAGGGCCCCGAGCTTTGTCGCCGGAATACTATCGCCCTCTCATATTTCTCCTTGCAAAGGGCTCTGATTCCTGCGCTTCTTTAATTCCATATCGGAGCGCCTCCTCCTCGGGCGAATTAAGAAATCCTCCGAAGAAACATGTTTCTTTGTCGGAAATAGTTTCTAGCTGATTGCCAGTGGTGGCGAGCTTCCCAGGAGACTACAAAGGGTTAGTGACGTCGGACTCGCCATACATCACCGGGCAATCTCTAATGATACGCCTTGTCGTCCAACAATACGTACTTGGAGCGCGAGTTACAAAATGAATTATGACACTATTAAGCGTCAATACGAATGACGTACGGGAGGACGCCAACGCCCGGAATCGCCGGGCTAATGCTCCCGAGCAGGGCTTACCCAGCGCGAGATGGTGAATGGGTGAATCACCTGGGAGCCGATGCGCCACTCTTCCCCGTCCAAATACAGCGACACGAAAAACCCCTCGAGAGACACCTACCTACTTCGACCATTCCCGCGTCCAAATAAAAAGCAGAGAGGAAAAAATGTATCCCAAAAACAGCGCTTCAAAAATATAATCCCTACAAACCTGGAGAATCGTCCAGCCAAATGCTGCAAGCTCCGCGTCATCGAACAAAGTCAAAAAGCCAGCTGACGCGTGCCAAGTTGCCGATCATTAAAAAAAAGCAGGACAATTTCGACAGTGGACCGTTGAAGTTCGAGCGGTTTCCGCATGGTTTTCCTAGTCGAAAAAGCTCGACGCACAGCTGGAGGGTGGGGGGTGAAATCAAAGCGGAGCTTTACGGCCTAGTGCGAACTAAATACGAGGGAAGCTTTGCGAAGTAAAAGGCGAGCGCTCCGGCGGGGAAATCTTCAATGGCTGCGCCTTTTCCCGTCGAAACAGTGTAAACGAGTCGACTCGTCGAGGAGGGCACGGCGCGCGGCGGAAAAGGGTTGTCTGTCGCGTTTCCAATGAAGCGATTGTGGAATGAGAAAGTGAACGCTCGGCGACAGCCTTCTCGCGTAAGCTCTCCATGGAAACGAATGGAAGAAAAGCTCGGGTCTAGCCGGCGGCGGCCGACAAAAGGGGTCGAAATGTGACTTCGCTCGGCAGCGCGATGGGACGACGACGACGACGACGACGACGACGTCGACGCGGAGACACATGGATGCACTGGTGCGCTCGTTCAGCGGACTTATATACTCAACTCCTTCTCTCTCTATCTGTGTGGTACGGCATTCTCCGTAGGTGGCAGTGCGGCAGAGAGCCGTCCGCTAACAAGCGGGTCAGATTTAATGGCCGCGTGTATGTCTGCTGACGGATGTTTAAGCGCGCATTAAATGCACCCACGTGCCCGCCTCGGGCCGAGGATGCTGCTCCCATTCCGCGCCCGCGCTCGCCGGAAAACAGATTTCAACGGACGCCAGCGCGGCAGATGCTCTCCCCCGGTTATATTAATGGAAACGTCACGAAAGGGTCACTCGGCGATGCGCCACATCCACACGTTCGACGCGCCACTACTGATACGACGCCGCGCGCGACTCAATGCGACTCAATGCGACTCAATGCGCGGCCACGTTTCCCGCAACTAAATGAACCGAGCTCATTCTCCGTCCCGGTCCCTCCGAATGAATCCCCGTTAACGCCCGGCGCTCTACGTGTGCTCGACGCGCCAGAGATTTTGCCGGGAATCCGAAGAATATGCGCGGAGATACCGCGGTTTCCTTGGACTCGAGTGTAATTGGAATCAATTGGGGAGTGGATGAAATATCGTTTAAATTGAGAGGAATTCCGAGGTGAGAAGGAGCTTTCTGATTTGGAGGACAGTAATGAATAATGACCCATTTATTAGAGGCTAACCTACTTATTAACTGTTAATAATTTCCGACTAATGGGAGCTGGGCTCCATTTATATTAATACAAGTGACACGGCGGCCCCGATAAATCGATCGTTCGACGAGATATTGTACGGCTAAGTGGCGTTCGACTGTGCATACTGATTGTAAGGATACGTATGCACCATTCAAGAGGTCGCGGCCGGCGACCTTGAAGGACGGATTCATTCAAGAACAATAAAAGAAGCATTTATTCCGCGATACAAGTCACAGTGTCAATCGAGACACGACTCACGATCGCGCCTTCCTCCTCCCCCACCTCCTCCGTGCTCTGCCCCACCTCGAGTGACGAGCGCACGCAGTCAGCGAGTCGTTCGCATTTCGTAATATCTAATTATAAATTCGCATCACAAACGCGATCGCACCTCAAACGCGCCGTAAACCGCTAGCCCGATAAACATTTGGTCACGTACCGCGGAGGAATTTAGCTCGAGTCCGAGTGGCCGATCGGAAGCCATCATGTCAGAAGGATAACTCGGAGCAACGACACTTCCTGTAAACCACCCGGCGATACCAAAATAAACTCCTCTAGAATCCGGGAGATCGGGGCCCGATTTGACTTTCGCTCCAATATTATCTCTGTCGACGAGGGAATCTTGAATAATTGCCACGAAATTAGTAGACTGGCATTGAATGTTCGGCTGGTCCAAGGGCTCGAGGGATCTCCGGTGAAAAGCGGGATTTCCGTGTGCGAAGCTCGTTACAGATCGAGCGGGTACTTGGGAAATGTTGCCATTCCGAAGATTCGGAATTCGACGATCATTAGTAGAGCGAAGTGAGTGGGAAAAGTTGAGGGAGGGGGGAAGGGCTGAGAAGTCGACAGGGAGAATTACAGGTTGGGTTGCGCGCGCCGAGCGATAAAATCCATCGGCGGAGAGCCGGCAATCGAACTTTTCTCCTTGCGCGATCTTACAAGATTTCTCATGAGCTATGGCTCGAGGAGACTGGGAAGTGTGGTGGCTCTCTCCGGGGTGTGTAGCCTGCGCTCCCGGCGCCCCTATCGTCCGAGGGAAAGAAAGTTGCGGATCTGCCTGGCACGTTTCCGCAGTCAGTTCCTCCGTGCTCATTCTTCTTTCCCGGCCTTCTCGAGTCCGCCCCATCCACGGAGAACGCGCGCGCCAGTACGCTAGCAATATTCTTTTATTTTCACTCTAAATTGATTCACGGCTCCCGACACCCTCTCCGCCCACCCCCGCCCGCCAAACTTTTAGCCCCCTCGTGAGTTATAACCCTATCGCGTGCCACTCTCTCCGCTTGCAATATTCTCCACCCCCGCGGACATATTTAAGGCCTGACTTTCTTCTTCCGGGGCCGAAAAATGGATACTTGCCAGAAAACTCTCAAAGTACTTGATACGAATGCGATTAGCCGATCGCTGCATCAAACTGCCAGGGGATCCTCCGCATGTTCTCTCCATCAATTATGAGTAACATCGCGCGCGTGATAAACCAGTGCAAGTAGGCGACTCGATAATGAAGCCGTGTGACTTGAGAGCAATGCGATATTACCGTCCGCACTCGGCATCTGATCCTCCCAGCCTCTCTCTCTCTCGCTCTCTCGGGCTGCTCTCGTTTCCGTTGCGCCAACTTGTGCCGAGCGCAGCACAAGTTCAGAGTCGAGAAAGATTGAGGGGGAGGAAGGTATCGGGAGCCGCGCGACCCGCCGGCTAACCGAGGACTTTGTTCCGCTTTACGAGGAATATAATGTCATGACCTTCCGCGCGAGGATGATTGAGCTCGCAAAGAGGCGAGCAAGAGAAACTGGCACGCACAAAAGCGAGCGCGCGCGCGCGCAGGAAGAGCAAACCACTCGCTAGAAACCGATACGATTCTCCCCGAGGTTTTCATCCACCTGAGTTTGCATGGGTGCGGCTTTGCCAACAGGCAAATTGCAAGAATAAACTGCGAGCGTGTGGCCAACAGGGTGTACTCTCCCTCTCTGTGTTGGAGAGCGCAAAGTGGCGCGACCGCAAGTCAGATTGAAATCCTCTGTCGAACGAAAGCCCCCGATAGAAATTCAATAACCGTTACAGCGCCGTATTTGAAGCGGCGGCGGCGTCGCCGCTTAATTAGCGCGAGAGTGGGGTGGGGAGGCCTTTGACTAGCGAGCTTGTCGATAAATGATACACGCGAATTTCATTTCGCCGCGAGTGTAGTCACAGCGGCGCCCGGTAGAATGGCGCGGGGCAAAGTGGCCGGTATAATTGTAAGGCCAACCGGCGCGATCATTGACGAGCCGGTGAAAGGAAACGAGAGAGCACACGCGCGCCCGCGGTAACATCGGCCGCGGACATTTTCTACAATTCGAATAATTGCGAGGACGAGCGGAACCGGAAAATACCGCTGCGCTTGCACAGAGGCTTTCCTGCCGCGCCAGCGATTCCGTCGGCGCGCGTCTCCGCGCTGGTACACCATCGCGCATAAAAGTCGACGGGGTGGGCGCATAATGAATATCGGCTGGTTAAAGTCGAGAGAGCGTCGTGATAGGAGGCGGCGCGGCGGCTGGTTGCCCTCGCGGGAGCGGCCGAGGGGATAATGTCCGCGGTCTAACATGATTTCTTGCGCGCATAAAACTGCACTGTGGCCTCGGCTGCTCCGAAAGTGCGGGTAGATAAGAGGGTAAGCGGCCTCAGGAGTGCGCGCCAACTCCTCTCCTCCACTCGGCCGCCCCTAAACTCCTTAAAAGGCCGGCGCATAAATCACGCTTTAATTTCTCAAAAAGCACTCGCGAGCTCGCGCGCGCGCGATCCCCACCGTGACCGAGAGATTAATCTTCCTTTACTTGGCTCAACTCGCCAGAGTGCATCCCGGAACCCATTGCCGCGCGAATCCACTTCGCGGGCCCCGCGGCCCCCGCGAATTTCGAAGGCGGTGCATCGGCGTACCCTTTGGCCGTCTGTCTTTCTTACTTCCTGGCGTTGGAATAGAAGGCCAGATCGCGCGTTGCGAGAGAATAGTAGCTCGGCCGGGACTGATGGAGAAATATGAGGAAACGATGAAATAATGAGAGAGAAAGATGGAGTTGAATAAAAATTGGCGAAGGACCAGTGAAGCCAACAACTCACCGATAACAACGGAGGATGCGACGAGCAGCAGCAGAGGGAGTCGAGGTCCTGCCATGGTGGAGAGGTGCTGGGCCGGAAATCACGATCTCTCGAAGCGAGGACGGGGCGCCAGTCGGTGGAGAGAACCAAGGGGGACGGAAGCGAGGACGGGGGGGGTTGGGCGGACGAGAAAAAAGAGAGCGAGGCCTCTTCACGTAGTCACGTCATAACCATGCACTATCCGGCGGTGAACACACACGCGATCTCGCCTCTCTCACGGAAGGTTCTTTCAGTCGGGCGACATTCTATCCCGCTTGGTAATTAACACTCTTTCACACCGGCGCTATAGAACCAACGTACGCTAACAACTTGGTTCGACGACGCCTTTCCCACCAGGCCACCGTCACACACGCTCCCACCTACGTACCTACGTACGCCGCCTGTCCTTCCTTCGTTCGTTCGCTCGTTATTTCTTTCTTTCTTTCTTTCTCTTCTCTTCTCTTCTCGTCTCTTCTCTTCTTTCCTCGCTCGGCCCTTCTTTTTATGCTCCTCCGACTCTGAAAAGTGTCTTTGCTCACCGACACTCCAAGTCTCTCTGCTCCTCACTGGGACGTTGCTGGCCTGGTACTCCGACGGTCGGACGGTACGCCGACGGATTTCCCGATGCGAGCACTGAATCGAGGCCGCCGACGGATCTTTCCACCTTTTTCTCAAGTGCGCCGCTCAGCCGGCCAAGTTTCTTAGAACCGGCAGGTATAGGCCTCGATGCCGCGCGCTCGTCTGCCGATCTTTACTCCTCGGCGATCGCAGCTGAAATGAGCGGCAGCGCCGGCAGCCGACCAGTCCGATGGATCGAGCCTTCTCCGATTCATCGGCAATCCCAGCCGATTAAGAGGACTGTTGCGTGTTATCGCCGATTCAATTCCACGCTCATCATTCAGATAAGCTCCCGCGGCCAATCAATAATACCTGCGCCGCTCGAAAATTCGTACGGAGCTCGATCCCCGATCGAGTGGCTTCTACTCGAGGGAAACACTGTGCCCGAGTAATCGCTCTCGTCTCGTTTAGCTAATTAGAGTGTCGATAGCCGATAATACCGAGCCACTCCGCTCACTTTCCCTACGTGTTTCCTTCTTCCTTGTGGAGGGTTCCTCGGGCAGGTTGTACCGACGCTTGTTAGGATGCCTGACAAAGTTTCAAGAGACTTGGATAAATAGATGCGCTCGGACTTCTTGCGCGTCGATACTGCCGTCGCCGGGTTAGCCTTGGTTTACTTATTGCTGGCTCGCTCGAGACCCTCGACCCTCGTAGTCACGTCATTTTGCCGGCGCGCGA
The DNA here is from genome assembly GCA_963675795.1 of Crossocerus cetratus. NCBI lineage: Eukaryota > Metazoa > Arthropoda > Insecta > Hymenoptera > Crabronidae > Crossocerus > Crossocerus cetratus. Next base: position 22,180,728 of record OY776665.1, on the reverse strand, counting down.
CGGAAATCGGGCGGTAAAACTTTTAAAATCGACTCGCTCCTCTTAACGCACTGCTAACTAATTCCGGAGATGGTTAAATAAATTGGAGCTCCGGAGTAAGTAAGTTGGAGGTATAACTGGACCCGGAGGACATGTTCTCGGAGTGGGTATATAGGTGGTGCGCTCTCGGGTTCGATTAAAAGAGGCGATCGGCGAGATTGCGATCGCGGAATGGTTGCGACCCCATTCGCGGCGCACTTTAGAAATTTATGCTATCGGCCGGGAGGATTCTCTCGGGTTCCAGGTTCCAGTGGCAAGGCCGCCGCAACGACCTACCCCATAGAGTGCGCGCGGTCGAGCCGAACCCTCGTACCCTCGGCACTCTCGGCACTCTCTCGGGCGCAAAGAGTCCCGTCGAAAGCCGAGCGCGTCCTCCCGGGCCCGTCGCTGTATCTTGGCCCGATAAATTCCCTATCTTAATTGCAATCTGATCGAGGGAAACAAAGGTTACGCGTCGCGCAGCCAACAGCTCGGCGAGATATCGCGGCGATCCTGGCTCACGTTCCGCCGCCTATTTGTCGTAAACAAAGCGATCCTATCGACTCGGCCCACCGCCCGCGCGATCCTCGCTTTGCGATTTCGAAGGCTTTCCACTCCATGAGATTTCACCGTCCAATGCACTCTCTCTCGCCGCCCTTTACGTCGCCCGATGACACCGCGACGCTTCGAGTGTATTTGTTTACTGGATATACGCGGCTTATGTGGGTCAAGCGCAGCCTTGCCAAATCGCCGCGCGTTTCGCAACAGCCGACGATACCTGAAAGCCACGGACCGCCAAGACGTCTCCCGCTTGATTCCCTCGATCGACGCGGGCTCGTTAGACTAATGCAATAACGAGGGAATCGACCGACGGCAATTTGCTAAGTTGGAAATTGATATTGCCGCGAGTTGTAACCCTCGGTTCCTCGAGGCATTATTACCGGCTCCCCGGGATCCGAATGAAAGGGCCTCGCGTCTGAAATCTCTGAATGGAGCAAGTCGTTTCGCGCGGAGGAAGGACGCGAGGGCATTGTGCGCCCGGCACACCGCCACTTAAATACCGAACTCAGATTTTCTCGGAGGCTCCATTCTCGCGGAGACTCTGTTGCCGCTACAATGGAGGGCGCCATTTCCTTCGGAAAGCAGCCGTAATTAGAATGAACCTCGCACGCAAGGTTAAAGAGGAGCGCGGCCGCGTAAATGCATTGGAAGAGTGTGTGTGTGTGAGCGGAGAAAATGTTTTCTCGCCGAGAGTGTCCGAGACCCTTGGCGAGGGCCCGCTTTCACGCCCGCCACAAACGTATCTTTACATCGACGCTCTTTACAGGTTCCCGAGGATCGCGAGCTTTCTCGGCTGCCCGTCCGCTCGTCCGCCAAATGGCAGCCGAGGCCTCCGCCACGGAATAATTGAGCTGCGCATTTCAGCGTGCTCTCGCTCTTATCGCGTATCATCTGAAATTAGACCGCCGCCCTCGCTGCTTTTATCTGACAGCTTGCTTTACTCGGCATTCCGTTCCACGAGAGCCTCGCTCAAACTCTCTCTCTCTTGCTCTCTCGCTCAGCAATGAACGGCGCCTGTGTGCAAGCTGGCGAGTCGCTGAAAGACTGCGAGCCTCGGCCGACACTCGAGTGCAGGTAGAATCGAAGTAATCTTACAATCTAGATTTTCATTAGGATTCTTTCGGCCTCGTCAAGGCGCCGGAGAGGTTGACACGCAAATTCATTAGCGGGGAACTAGGCGAGACGCGTGTTATCTAACACAGCGGGGATTCTATTCATTTTTCAGACGCCTTTTCACTCGCGTCTCGGAACTAGAGAGAAAGAGGTGAAAAGGGTCGCCTTGCTTCTTAATTAAGATCCTCTATTCCTACTGCGAGAGAGAGTCCCTTCGAGTCGAGGGCAGTCGCGTGTAATTCTACTAGAAGCCGCATTCACGTCGCGCGTCTTCTATTTGCTTTTGTATCAAGTGGCTTGTAACCTGCTTCCCAGCCATTCGAGTTCCACGGGGCGGCGCATCGAAGACGAGTCTCCCTAAAGTCCCTTCCACCATTGCGCAGCGTCCTCGCTAAGTCCCAGTTCTTAGCTCGCGCGTATATCCGACAGGTCTACAATCTCCAAAAAGTTGGCCCTCGGCGATATCCTCGGAGAGGGAGGAGGGTGGGGGGTGGTCTCGAAGGTGTTTATCCAAGGGATAAGGGCGCGAGCCGGCTAATCTGGCGGGAGCTCAGGGCCAAGAATTAGCCGAGGAGTTTTGACAGGGATTTAGGCCAAGACGCTTACTATTGCCAACTACATAGTGTATCGCGAGTAGGAAGTCCTCGAGAGCGAGGAACATAGCCGGCGAGGCGGCCGGTGGGTGGCACGTCCGGCTCCCTCTCAATGCCGAGCTGCTTCGAAATTCGTCGGATTCCGCCAGTTTGCGGAGGAGTACGCCATTAAATGGAACAAGCACGAGTACAAGCTTCCCAGGGATACTAGATCCGGTGGTCCGATGTCCTCTCCATGGATCCGATGCACTGTCTTCCGGGCTCTCTTCCCCCTCCTCCGGCGAGTGCTACTCCAGCCGAAAGATAGCCTGTCGAGTCCTAGTGTGTAGGGGACCTACGTGCGTCCGTTCGCCCCTTCGAGATTAGAGCGCACGTCGACAGTTTCCGCGCGACGGGAATACCAAGGGACGTGGAAGATCGCCTACTCCTAGAGTATCCACTCACAATAAACCACCTCCACATCCTGCCAATCGAAATTGGGCCTGCGAAGGTAACCCAGGTCCTATCTTTCCGCGTGGTAACTCCACTTGTCGTCCGGGCGCATCGAGAGGTAAATAAAGATAGCGGGGACCATTTGTCAAAATCCTATAAAACTCGTGGTATTCCGGTCACCCGCTCCCGGGAGTCCGGAGCTTTCCCGATAGTTCATTTCATGCTCGGCCAACTTGGCGATAATTTCAATGCGCGCTGCTTCGCTGAACTGTGTTTTTCGAGCGGTCAGAGTGCCATTTAATGGCACGGGGGAAAGTGCGCGGACGCTCTCGGGCTCTTCTGTCGGGGCAACATTGCGGCCGAAGAATTTCTCGAAATTAATGAGTTACATGTCGAATGGAATTGTTGAAATATCGCGTCCAATTCTCCCGGGACTCGTCGAGTCACTCTCCATTTATTCACCGATGCATATGAGGCGGCGGCGCGCGCGCGTTGCCTGGGAAAATCAGTTTGTACATTTCCGGGCAAAGCTTGCCGGAGAGCGAGAGGGAATACTAGCAAAGCCGCTTTGCCGGGGGACGCGGGTTCGCTGACATCAGCACCCGTATTACATTAGCCTACGTAAACATTTGCAAGCATGCACGCACGCACACCTTCGACACGCGTGGCTTTCTAGCGGGAGCGGGAGACGCGCCCGACACGGCAACACGTACACACGTATCGGCCCCTTTCCGCCGCGCCGGCACATTGCGCGTCGAAAGATGAAAGGTAGAGCCGAGCCGAATCAAAGAGAGCCCGCCATCGGGTATAGAGCTTTCGAGAGGGCGCCGAGGAAAAAACTCCCGCGCTTGTTACTGGCGTGTGGGAAAAAGGTGAGGTCGAACCAAGAGAGAGAGAGGGAGAGAAGATGGATCTCGATCAATAGTAAAAAGCTATCGGAGCTCGCGCGATTGAAGTAGGAAGAAGCATCTCCCGAGGAAAGAAGTATCGCGAGTGGAATCGATGCGCGCCAGGGTTCCCAGGGTGGAAGGTTCCTCAAGTACCCCGGTCATTTTCATGTATCCCCTGGAGAAAAGCGACAGTAGCCTAGGGACAACACGCTCTGATTGGATGAACCTAAAGAAAATGAAGGGCGGTCCCGCTGTTCCTTCCAACAGACTCCGATTCCCAGGGGGAGAGATCTTAGGGGTTGGTTCCATAAGCGACGCGGCTCTCTAAGCACGTTCGCTAAACAGCGAGATACGCTCGCTCGATAGGAGATACTTATGACACTGGAGGCTGCGGACTCGTGACCGTCGGGACTCGGCAGGATATCCTCTCACCCTCTACCGGAGCCCCGTCCGCTGGATATACTCCGCGATATAAACCCCATTCTAGCCGACATGCGAGAACTTCTTGGAAGTGTACTCGCCCGACTCCCAACCATTACCAGATATACCCTCTGCTTCGCCCCCCCCCCCCCCACCCTTCCGCCCCTCGCCTTATCGAACCTTTGATTTCATTGCTCTTTTCCGGAGCCCCGATAGCGCCCCGGCGTGTACACACCTCCTGCGCCCCGCTGATATGCAATTTCAACTAGTTCGGAGAAACCCTCGCCGATATTTGAGACTGCTTATCGGCTCCAATCACTTCTAGCGTACTCTCCGGCTCGCCTTGGCTTCGGCCTCCGGGCGGACGGTTGTATTTATTGAATTTAATCAAGGAACCCCGCAATTCCAGGGATTGGGGATGGTGTGGGTGGAGACGGCTTGGAGGTGTACGTGGTGTAGTGGCATTGTTGGGTGATGGGCGAGCAGCGAATGCATTAATCTATCGGAGACATCGACTTAGATAGAGAAACTAAATGTCCGGCGGGCGATCAATTCGCCGATTAGGAGTAATGCGAGCGTTACGAGCGATGATATCCGGCGGGGACGGGGGTGGGGGTGGAGGGATCTCCGGAAATGAGGGCGAAGCGTATCGGGAGGGCCGCGGCGGGCACGGAAGCTCTTTCTTCGTTAAGGGGGCGACTCATTGAATTTTGATCGCGACCCCTCGTCTCCTCCCTTTAACCACCTGCGTCGGCAAGCTCGAATGCTAATTGGGACTTTGGATAACTATATCTACGCGAATGGCGCACTCTCCTCCTCCTCCGCCTTTTAGTAGCAACCTAGCATTCGGAGGAGAGGGAGTTTCGGAGGAAAGTGGGAATTGTTACCGGGGCGCTTTTTGGGCTTTTCAGGATTTAATGGAAACTGTTACTCGAGGCATTAGTAGCATGATTTCCGTAAATTAGCAGTGGGGTGTTAGTTCTCTCGTTCGAATGGATTAGCAAGCCGAATAATCGATAGCCTCTCGGCGAACATTGATTCGAACGGGTGACGCGAGTGCATGTGTACGCACGGGGACGATTTCCACGGGTATCGGCCGATCCCAGTTGGATTAGTCGGCCGGCCGGCCGGCTCCTTCGGCAAACTCCGATAGCCCACGGCAATCCAATCAATCATCCAAATTACCGAACCGCCACCGAATGACTTCGCTCTCGCCGTTCACTGTTTTGCTCCCGCTTTTTCCCCCACTCCTGCTCTAATTGCCGCATTAACGACTGCCATTAACAATCGCGGTCATTTGTATACTTTTTATTAGAATCGACATATTTAGTTTGCATGAATTGCGACCGAGCGAAATAATCAAGAATACTCGTCGAGTCTCGATTGGAACGGCGAGGAAGATGGGCCGCGAGGTGTTATCAGAGGAGCGGCTGAAATCTATTTGGAAGTTTGGCGATAAGTGAGAGGACGCTCTTGGCGCTCGGGCGGCCAGGAATCCAGGTGAATTCCGGGGACGCCGAGGGAGAGCCATCGGAGGCGCCGGCAGTCTCTTATCGCGGGGACGGCGGCAGAGGCACACTCGGCTTATCATTGCAGGAGCGTGACGCGAGTTCGCGCAAACGGGCGTCCGGGCAAAGTTCGGGGAAAAAGGTGCCGGCTCGACACGCACCGGCAGATCGATCGATAGTATTGTTATTAGACGGATCGAAGCGGCCGATAGCCGAACGCTGCACATGATACGCCGTCGACGAGCGTTATCGCTGACGGCGCGTTGTCTGGGACAATGCGAGCGCTAGGGCCGTAAAGGAGCCTGATATACACCCGGATGGATATAGTCTCCTCCATTGACTCACTTTTTTTTCCCAGTCACTTAACCTTTCGACCCTAAACCAAAGTTTTTCCACGAATTTTAGTGAGTTGTCAAAATTCTCCAATGAATGCGAATGAGAAAGAATTGGAGAAATTCTTGGTGATACAGTGAAAGGAGTTGCAAATGACCAAGAAGATCCATCGTCACCAGCAAGAGAAAGGAGTATGATCTATAAACGACTCATTGTTCCATCTGTGGTGAGTCCGTTTAGCCGGCGGCTCTCGCTAACGACTGTCGGCAGGTGTTGTCCCGGTAAGGCAGGTCGAATCACGAGCGGCGAGTGTGCCTTTGATCCTCGCCCGAAAAAGCACCGGCGCACAAGTGTGTCGGGGAAAAAGCCTCCTCCACCCCGACGAGGGGGAGCGCGAGAGGACAAAGTGCCAGGGGACAGAGCGAGAGCGAGTTAAATGTCAGGGTAAAAGAGAGAAAGACGCCGGTTGTATTCCAGCGCGCGAGGAAGAGTGCAGCGGGAAATCCAGCCGGAGAGTGGAAAGAGAAACAGAGGATGCCGCTAGCGACACAATCCGGCGCCGAAAAGCTCCCCGGCCGGCTCAGTGAGCTACTTTCTAGCCGAGCTCTGATTCAGCGCCACGAATCATTCCGACGCACCGAAAAAACCTCACAATCAGGAGAAAAGTGGGAGATAGAATGCGCCGAGTAATTAAGGCGGAAAATCGAGGTTTCCTTAATTGGCGAGGCAGTTTAACGATTCTCCTTCCGATATTACGTAATGACGCGTGCTATTATTCGAGAGTGGAGAGACAGTAGTGATGTTTGCATCACCGAGAGCACACAACGGCATTCCTCGAAATCGTCTGGCGGCTATGAAAAATCCACCTCGTCCGGCGCGGAGTTAATCTCGACTCTGACAGGGTATGTGTCATTCATTGCGTCATCCGCATCTGCCGGTGCGCGTCCGAATCGCTCGACTCCCGCACTCGCTGTCGATTTTTCGAGGTGACTCCTGGCGCGCGCGCGAGCGAGCGAGCGAGCGAGCCGGTGCGGTTTTGCATGCATTTTCATGGAAACGGCCGGCTAAAAAGTGAAATCCCGCCGTTATGAGCCGCGAGGGAAATGTCAATGGGCTTTTAGGGCAGAGCGAGGACGCGCGTGACGAGCGCCCCCGGGGAGCCGATGGCTTGTCGCGGTTGAATTATTGATTCCGAGTGATCGTTATCGGCGCAAAGTGGCGTTGTGCCCGCTGGAAGCGCTCACGCACCCGACTATTCCCTCCCCAGCTATTCTACATCGGAGAGAGAGAGGAGTAAGCGAGATCCAGGCCTCCCAAAGTGCGGAAGACTTTGCGACATTGGCCTCATTGTGACACTCGAGCGATACGTGCAAATCGTTATCGAGGAATTCCTAGCTCTTCCGATAACTATTGCCGATCGCCCGATTGACATTCCACATTCATTCAAGTTCATTCAAGTCTCCCCTGCGAGTCATCCTCCTCTCTCGTTCAGCGGCTCCGCGATCCTCTGTGCATCTTTTCACCAGCGATGACTATATCTCCAGCTGTTTGCCGCCGGTTAATGTTATGATACCGGGAACGACGCGCTCGAGAGCGGCCAATTGTATTTTATCTCGGCAAGTGCACATTCCTCCGCGAGATAAGAGTACTTAGTACACCGAACGTGAATAACTCCGACAGAAAACGGAAAAATATCGGCCCGCTGTGTTTGGTCAGGCGCGGCGAGCCGCTGCTGCTTTTTCAAAATATCGTCAATCGCGCGCGTTAGTCGGAAATGGCTCAAGTTTGCGAGTTAAAACGGGGACGTCAAAGGAGTAAGACGATCGGAGGAATTGGTGCCGGGCATGAATATGCAGCAGCCAATGAGACCATCCGATAATCGAGGAATGCGATTAACAGTTAAGCGGCGCGGGCCCCTATCGCTGAAAACTTGAGACGAACTTGCCAATATCCAGCAATTAGAGGCGAGGGAGGAGAGTGCCTCGAGGAATCGGCACGCATTCCCACGATCGTGCGCGCGATCATCGATCACGTCGAGTATCCCCTCGTTATCAGCTATTCCCCACGTGTAACTCACGCATATTCCCTAGCCATGCATAATCCACACGCTGATAGAACCGAATAGTTCTCCGTGCAATGTACAAGACATTATCCTCGTTAACCAACTAAATACTCCAATAATAACTATATCTCTCAATCAACCCTACTTGGGACTAAATTCTCCTGGGACTGAATTAGGACTCAAATATCGGGGAAATAAATTGGGACTGAAATATCGATGGCAAATAAAAAGATTCACATTTTTTTGCGCAAAATCACCAACGTCTGGCGGGTGAATCGAAGAGTCGCGCTCAAAAGATTTTCCCAGCGGGATTTACGTGGAGATCTCTAGTGGTCGAGCGGGTAGAGAGGAAAGGTTGGAGGATCCCCGAGAGGTGTAGGTACATAGAACACGAGGTGCGAGCGCGCGCAGGAAGCGTGAGTTATGAATACGAGAGAGTCGCAGGGAAGCGAACACGGCCCGATCCATAGCTACAGCGCGTGGCACAGACGCACGCGAGCGATCCACCCGCGCGGAAAGATTTTTTGTGCGTCCCGCGCTCACGGGGACACACGTACCGGAAGAGGCTGCGAGCGTTTTCCGATGGGAGCCGGATGGCTCTTGACGCTGCGGAAGCGTCCTCCAGCCGATTTATTAATCGCACTACGCCGCTTCCGGCTCTCCTGCTCTCCTATGTACCTGCACTTCCACCGGCCGACATCCTTTGACACGACGGTTCCGACGACTATCGCTCATAAATAAATCTCTTTACCCGGCAATGTCCCAGCACCTTTTCCCAATTCTCGCCGACTACTCCGACGCACCGGCAAATGTGTAAACAGATATTAAGCGAATTAAGAATTCAAAGAAATTATCTAATAAGAGTTGACTTTAATCAAGTCCGTTTATCACTCGAGGGTAGGAATAGTCGAGGGATTTTCGGACCTTTGAATCTCATCAAAGAGGGAATTCACTCTACGCGCCATGTATTTTGAATGAACTCGGCATAATGGAATTGGTAAAAAGCTCCCGGCCGGGAGGAATTTCGTCGGCTCGACATTTTATCATGCGGCGTCGGTCGTGGATTTCTCGTTATTGTCTAGGAATGTCCGGGCACTCGTCCATCCCGCGCAATTACGCATGCACCGTTAAGAATCGGTAGAGCGCTCGCTGCAACTGCGTCGTTGCGAGGTCGGTTCGCGCTATAGTCGCTTTTAAAACGTTAGCCGGCGCATGTCGCTTGATAAGATAAGCCGAGCGAAATATAAATCTCACTTTTCCCGATTAGCCTAGAGATTCCCCTTTCCAGCGAGCAAGTGGCGCGCTGCCCGAAGGATTTAAACGGATCCGCCCGCCGGAAAACGTGCTTAAATGTATTTGGCGAGCCGGGAATGCTTTGCCGCGAATAGCATTAAAATCCCAACGAAAACCCTTGATTTCGAGCATTAGCTCCCACGATCATTAAACTAATTAGCGATTTATAATAGTCCTCGAATTATCGCGAGTGGGAGTTTCGATGATGCTGGGAGCGCGAGCGTGAGGAATACTGTGCGCCGCCGTCGCTTTCGAAAGAATAGAGATAGTCGATCGGCGACGGTGCGCTCGCACGTCGATGCCCGAAATATCCGGGCGCCGAGTCCGATGCGATGATGTGCCACGTGCCGGGCGAACTTTTCGGGCGAAAATACTAGCGGACGAGAGCACGACCTAAGTTAACTTTAACGCGCGTGCCCGTGGCCGCCGCGCAAACGCGCGCGCGCTGCCGCACACGCAGAGACACACACGTGCATGACCATTCTTAGGCAACGGGCGAGAGACAACGCGCGCGACGGAACCGATCTGCCAACGGGCTTCTAACAGCAATTCGATCGATCGATCCCTCGATAATGCCGATTAGAGTCTGCCGCGCGGCCAATTTGACGGGTCGAGATTTGCGCCGCGCCGTGCTCGTATTGATAAGCGATCGCTGAGACAATTGCCGCGGCTTCCGGGAACCTTTGCTCAAGCTTTCCTAGAAGATCCGATCGCAGTTCGCGGCACGCATGACGCGTGTCAGGCGTGACCCACTAATACCCAAAGTGACGCAACCGGTATAGTTATAAAACGATTTCATGCCAAAGTTAACAGGATAGCGTGGAACCTCGTCGCTTTAAGGAAGACCACTCGGACGACTTGGACAATTAATGGCGAGCATTATCATCGTAGGATTAGATTAGTCCCGTGACCTTCCCTCGTCCGGTGTACAGGGGAGCTAATATGTTTCTTGCCAGACGGAACCGAGAAGAAAAGGGTTAAGGAAGTGGCGGTTTTACAGGACGCTGCCTCTTGAAATGCTCATTTCCTGCCACGACTCTGGCTTCTTATACGCGAGCGAGCCACCTCGGCGCCAATTGCTCTAAGCGCGATAACAAAAGGAAGCAGCGACGATGAATTACTGAGGGGGGTCGAGTCGGGCGGGAATTTAATTCTTCCCGTGGAAAGAACGACACCGTCCCAAAAGAAGAAGAGCTCTATCCTTTGACGGCGGCGAGGAAGAGCTCTCCTATCTTTTTGCGCCCGGCCACCCTGACCACCACCTGTGGCTCCTACACTCCTCCTGCCTCCCGCTGCGACTCCCGGCAACCCTTTCTCCCTCGCACCAATCGACAGCTATTATTACGGCCGAGAGAAAAAATATCGAGTCGAGTGACGAGCGGCTGAGAATCTTACAAGGTGGGCAATGCCGGGGGATTAAAATCGTGGGTTAAATGACGTCGGCGGAATTCACTTTCCGTCTTATCTAGCTTGTTAAGAGATAGTTGATTATCAATGCGGAGGTATACTTGGTATGCGATACGAATAGGAAACGACTACTGCACACGTAGACCGGGAGACAGCTCCTTTCTGCCGGAGCGTCTACTATGACATATCGCATAATATGCATACCAGGCAGAGAGAGAGAGAGAGAGAGAGAGAGAGAATGTGAGAGAGAGAAGGTCGGTGGTGGGGCTGGTAGTTAGCGGCTCGCGAAAATAAACGTCAACAGACACCGGTGCCGATAAGCAGAGCGAACCGCGAGCGGTCCCCAAGGTCAGCCCTGAAATTCCAGTTCCGCTCGAAACCGCCGACACCGCACAAACTACTTGCTCGCTGGCTGGCTCGCTGGCACCAACCAACCAGCGATCGAACCACTTCACGACCCACTGTCCCGAGTTCCCGACACACGCGCGCCCGAGCGCCTCTACCAGTGGCTTTGACATTTTTCTCATTGACCCCCGTAAACATTCCTCGCGACTCCCACCGCCTTTTCTCTAATCACGACTCGCCCCGGAAAAGTCACGGAGTATTATTCCGCGGGGAAATGGTATGGGATTTTAATCGAGGAGTCTCTCACGTCCGGGCGATTATTAGTGTTTAATGAAGAGTAAGGGAACGATGCTACAAGCATAGAAGGACTGATAGCACTTGAACATTCCGCGCGACGATTAGAAGCAGCTCGAGCCTTTGACTGGCTCGAGCGCGTCAATACTAGTCGAGTCATTATCAGTGTTTGAACAAGCCAGCTGAAACTGTGTGGCGGCGGCGGCGCTCCAACTGACACTTGGCGTGAAAGAGACGCGAGCGCGAGTCTCTGCGCAGGTATGGAGCCAGCAATAAATAGAGCGGAGAACTTGGCAGCGGCAGTCTCGCGTCTGCGTCCACCTGTACTTACTGTTGAATCTCACGGGGAGATCTCGGCTGGCGTACAACGCACTCCCATCACTGATCGACCAAACGCCGGGGACCTTTGCGCCCGGTCACGCCGGCCACCCAATCACACATGCACATGCACTCTCTCTCTCTTCTTCTCCGTCTCTCTCTTCTCGAGAGCGTTCACCAGAGGAATCCAGGAAAGGGGGCCTGAGCGGTCGGCAATTAAGGTAGACTGGGCTCTCCGGCGTTATCACAGCGCGTACCGCTAACCTCGGCGGGCTTAACAATCCGAAATCAATCTCGAGAGCATCGGCGCAAGAGGCGCGAGCGAAGACTGACTCGAGGCGCGACTCGCTCGTCGGTTTTATGCTCCGAGTGACTGGTTTCCCCCCGGCACGGCACGCTGTGCTGGCGGCACCGGGCCGTGGCACGCGATGCGTATACATCAGAGAGCATAGTACACATAGGTAGAGAGAGGCCTGTATACACCTACCTACGTACCGTACTACGTACGCACCACGAGCGCCTACCTCTCGCCTTACCGCCGGAGCCGATACCGCCGCTAAAACGCACCACACGCACTTACCACCGAGATCCCCACTAACTCATCTCGGCCTTAGGCCAATCGTCTCTTTCGTGATTCTTCTGAGAGTTGGACCAATATCGTCACGTACCAGCGGTTTACGGCGCCTGGAACACTGATTTCTTGCGGAATGTCAGTTTTCAAGCTGAAACTGGTGAAATATAAAGAAATCAGCCGAGTTGGGAAAATTTCGAAAAATCGAAAAAATAGGAAGGGGTAGGTATGGAAAAATTTTCGATTTTTCGAAGGTTCTCGAAATCGGTCGAATGCTTGATGTTTCTTTAGTTTGAGCCTAGAAACTAAGATTCGGCAGGAAATTAGTTGGTCGGAGGCGATAATTGTGCCGGAAGGATGAGATTTCGAAGATTTTAGTCCCAAAATTGGTGAAATATCGCTCGTACGACACAATTCTCGACTCCGGCCCGCTAATTCCGTGTAGAAACTTAGTTCTAGGGTTAAAACTATCGAAAAATATCAAAACCGGGCGAGTTGAAAAAATGTCGAAAAATCGAAAAAATAAGAAGGGGTACCTATGGAAAAATTTTCAATTTTTCGAAGGTTCCCAAATTCCCCTGTATCTCTGATATTTCATCTATTTTAGCATTAGACCTAAGATTCTACAAAAAATAAGGAGTCCAGAGGCCGTCACAGTGCCCAAATATGTAATTTTAACGAGTTTCTTCCGAAAATCGAGTAGTAAACGATACTCGCATTAGAATATAGTAGAGACAAGAGGGAGTTTGGTACGTAGGTGTCGTACTACGTGTACGCACGTGTCCTCGCCTACCCGAGATGCAAACACGCTCGGTAAAACGCACTCTACGTCGTACCTGCTCCGGTCTCTCCGACTGGCAGCGTGCGCGCACCGCGCACCACACGTCTGATCAAAGCGCCCATTCTACTGGGAGCAGCTGATCATCGAAAATGGAGTAGTCGATGCAATCTAACACTTGTACCACTTAGGCAGTCGAGTATCAACGTCTCTTGCACTGGTTAGGAAGGACGTGCTAACGCGTCTTAAGGGAATCTCTGTTCCAGCGCTGCAATTACACTGGAAGCTACGCTGACATTTCCTAGATTCTTCGCTGCCATTACTCGCGCGTCGAGCATTACATGATCAGGTTGCGACACTCGCTGACAACTGAACTATAATTACGATCATAGTAACGCGCGCGGATTTGCATGCCTGGGAAGGAATATGAATTTTCAGTAATAAAAGATGTACATGGAAAGCCTCTGTCGACTTATTGACATTCCCGGGAAAACGATTAACGTTAAGCGTATGCAAAGGAGTAGCTGCTGCAGCGCTGCAGCCCCGAGGCACACGATTTACGCTCATTTTTTCATTTAATCTCCAACAACATTCCCATCGAACATTATTAATTAAGATCGCGCGTCAGTCCTCGATGATCTCAGGATTAAGACAATCGATCCTTACGATACGCGGGCACGCGTGTGCGTGTCTCGAGCGACTAATTACATAAGAAGGTGGCGGTAAAAAGGTAAAGGACACGTCCGAAGGCGGAGAGAAATTCGTGGCCGTATATGGCGCGGCGGCTTGGCGGCGAGTCGAGTTAAGAGGACGATAAATATGAGGACGCGGCCGCGGCGCGGGGTGGCGCGGGGAAAAATTGCGAGTATTACCTCGGGCATTTAAGAGGCCGGGCCGTAATAAAGGCGCTCGAGAGCGAAAGTAAAGCCCGATTGCATTCGTCCTGTTTTCGCGGGGCGTGAAGAGCCCGCGCCGGGCCGGGATATACATGGAGAGTGCGTGTAGAGGAGGAGAGCGTGTGTGTCTGGACGGCGGCGCGCGTGAGTCATCCCGGCTCGCTGCTATCAGGTAGGCGAACCCGATGACCCTGACTGTCCGCCACTTTTTTCTCCTGTCCTTCACCGAGAGAATTTAATGTGCATCATTGCCATGTAACCGCGCGGATTCGTGGCCGGCCTCGGCCAATGTCAGGCCACAAATCATCGCCGAGGGAACCCTCTTACAGGCCTCCCCGTCCTCCCTGCGCTCTCTCTCCCAGGCTTCCGAAGCCGGGAAATCGGGGAGATTCCGCGAGAACACACGACACCGCTCTCGAGAGCGGTCAGGCTTTGATTGGCGAGCGGCAAATACCCGGCAATTGTCGGGCAGAGTCGATAGTGTGCTCGGTTCAATCCTCTCTCCGGGGACTCTCGGCTGGCCTAGTTTCGATCCTTACATTACTTCGCTTTCCCACAATCATCGCTTACCTTAAGAACACCGGGAATCTATACCCGAGGCAGAGACAGATCATGCTTCCTCGACTCCTGCTCGCTCTCGAGCGACTCTCCCGGGAGTCGAAACTCGACTGGCCGCGTAACCTATGCGCGCTCTCCTATTCTCTCGCGCGGTCTCGCTCGATAGTTTGTTCACGGAACATTGTCTCTGTTAAATGAATAAGATCCTCGGCGCGTCCAACTCCCATTGCCAAACAGGAGGGAAGAATTGCTACTAAAAAATCTCGGCGCACGATTCCCTGGGAAGTTGGATCTTCTATCGGGGGGTGGAGGGTAGGTTCGTTTTATTGGCGAGTGGCGCGCGAACACAATGAGGTGTCATCGATTTCAGATAAGGCCGGGGGCCGGCGCGGATCGAAGAGCGGGAGTCGTTAATTCAGCTGGGGAACGAGCGATACTAAGGAGAGGAAGGCCGATGTAATTTCGCCGGGCGAAGCGAGGGAATTTTATCAGCCGGAAGGAACGCGCCTTTATCAGTGCTGGAGGCGCCGAGAAAAGAGGAGAAGAGTGCGAGATCGCTAAGGAGCAGCTGCTGGCCTCTTCTCTTCTCGCGCGGGCGGGAGCGAGCGCGAGCGCGCAACAGGAGGAATCCGATGTTTCGCGTGAGTTGCTTTCTTCCTGGCTGCTCCGGGTACTAAGCCCCGCTAAGTCCGAAGCGCTGTACCATGAGAATACGGTTAAGCGAAAGAGGGTGGCAGCCCGATGAGGAGATTCGCCGAGCCGAAAATTGTCCGAGTGCCAACACGCCTCGCGCCCTGCAACCCAGACGATCTGCCGCGCCGAGAGAATTCTTTCCCAAATGCCTGTCCAGTCGAGACTCCAGCCAGTCAAAGGTTATTGTCCTGGGATCGAAAGTACACGGCGATCGGGAGTCCTTTCCAATGCCGAGCACAGCCGCGACGGCCCGTGCTTCCCAATCGAACAGAGCCTCTTTGATAAGATGTATTCCAAGGGGCCGCGTGTCTCTTTCCTTATTGGAATCGAAACCTCCTCCCAACTTTTATATTCTCGCGTAGGATAAAATAAAATTGTATGAATTACTCGAGGAGTTGAGGGCTTCTAATTAGTCGCTGCGACATCGTTTACGGCGGCAGATGTTTTATTATTTCATTGCTGGGGAGAGCATGAGATTTTGCATTCCAGTTATATTTGCAGTTTCGTCTCGTTAGCGGGCGAGTTCTGAGGGTGAGAGAGCGAGAGAGAGAGGTGGCGTGCGAGAGAAGTGGCGCGCACGGCTGTAGAGGGCGAGTGCATGTGCACCTGTTAAGAAGGGGTCGATCTTAAGCTATGCTGATTAGGTTCTCGCGGCTCTCTGAGTGCTCGCGAGTACTAATTGAGATCTAATTGATCCACTCTCGACCAGTTATCGCGTTAGCCGAGCGACACAGTGAGCTTGCCATTTTCCTTTGCAATTTCCTCCTCTGCCGATCTCACTCTCACTCGGCGCTACGCCCGCTCCACTCCCTTTCGCCTGTTCAGCCAAGAGCCGTTCACGAATTACCACCTGCTAATTAGAGTACAGCCAGCTCCCGCGTTAACCCACTAATACTACTAGACTCCCTCTCACTCCCTCTCACTCCCTCTCACACCCTCTCTCTCTCTCGTTGTCTTCGACCGCACCTTTTTCCCGCCGAGAGCGAGAGATTGCGCGGCGGAAAGACATTTGCCACGGATTCCCTAATGATCTCCGCAGGATTTTCGTGGTGGAATTTAATTAAGTGTGATCAAGTCCCCTCGCCGCGGCAGAGAGCTAAAAGAAGCGGCGGCCTGCTCTTCTTTCTAGTTGGCTATTTTCCGCTCGGGACTTTAATCAACAGGAAGAGATCTAGTACTGTCGTGGCGCGCGTGGCAAAAATCCCAGGGTTAAAAGCGGAAGCGCGAGGGGAATCCTCACGGGCGATAAAGCCGGAGGTTCCGGTGCGGTGGAATTCTGCCGGGGACACGTTCTGCGATTGCTGATACATCTCCCGCCGAGGGAGCGATTCCTTACGTTCGATTTATTCCCGGGAATATCTCTGTCGGCCGACACGCTTATTCACATCGCTTCCTGCTTTCCGGGCTGGCACGTGGTGAGGCGCACGCGGAAAAACCTGCATTCCGGGTCCTCTCTCATTGCCAGGAGAGAATGGCGCGGTGCAAGGTAAGATTAGGTCGAGTTCGATAAAGAAAGAAGTCTCTTGGTGTCGGAGGGCGGGGAGACAAAGGGGAGTCGGGCTGCGGAGTTCGCACTCATTGATTCCGAAGGTACGTGACAAGCGCGATCGAGCATGGGACGTTTTTAGCGGAGAAAAGCCCACCGGGTGGACTCGATCCAAGCACGAACTTTTTCCAGCCGCCGCCTGGTAAAGAGTGTCCGAGTGGATTGTCTTGTTTTCCGGATCACCGGAGAACCCGATTTTCATCCCCTCCTCCCACCTCCCCCCTCTCATCCACTCTCGGCCCATTTTCCACTAGCGCGCAACACTTTTCATCAAGGCGCATCCTTGCAAGACGCCTTCCATCCACTACGGAATATACTCTTCTCTCCCTCTCTCGCTTATACTCTCTCCAACCTCCAACCTCCCCCCGAGCCTGCCAACTAGTCGCATTCTCCGTAGCGAGGAAGATTGAGAAACGCTCCCAGCCAACTATACGGCCCGTTCGCCCGGGTATTCCTGGCCCCCCGAGAAGTTGCTCGCTTCCGTCGCCAGAGAAAAGGTATGCACGGTGTGCTGAGTGTCAATGGCGAGTGCGGGGATCTCGCTGCGAGGGGGCGGAATTCTTTCGGCGCCGAGCGCCTTTCAACTATTTACCAGCCGGCGCGGCGCTTTCTGGGCCGCGAGGGATCGAGCTGTGCGGGCTCCGTCGATGGAGATGCGCGAGTATTCCTGGGAATCTCGAGTATTTTGGAATTCGGAGTCGATTCGATTGTGCGGAATCTCGTAGTCGCGTTCGTGAGGAGTTCTTAGTCGGGATTCTTATAAGGATGGGGGTTAGTGATAATTATTAATTAGCTGGCGGAGGTATTTGCTTTGGAGGAATGTTGGATCGTTTGAAAAGCGAAGTAGGCTTACGAGAATCGTAGATGCTCGGTCGGCAGTGAAGCGAAAGGGTTGAAGCACCAGATCGTAAAAGCCATAGCCCGGAGGTAGTTGGAGGATCTGGAAGCTCGGGGAATCCAGTTCGCGTGGAAATGCAAATTGGAAGTCGTTCGCTTCTTCCAGGCCGCGCAGTAACGACAAGTTCCGGGGGGTAACATCAACTGGGTGGGATCGTCGAGTCCTCGCAAACACCAACTTTCCCTCGGGCAGTCATTATTAGTCAGGAAGAAAGTGTGCTTTGATAAAACCCGCCAATGATAAAACCCTCGAGCAGAAAGCAGCATATCCAGCTCGCGTGCTGCGAAAAAATCAGGTTATCTGCACGGCGCACGTGAACACCGAACCGCACGAGCGTCCTAGGGAAAAGTAAGTCCGCCCGAGGAATCCGCAATATTTACACCTGGCGCATCGCGCGCACGTGCGCAGGACATTTCCTCTCCGAGCATTTGTTCTCGCTATCAGTAAACAAACCGAGGCGAACGAGCACGCGCTTCGCTCCACTCCGCTCCACTCCGCCGCGCTATTGCGAACAATTGGCGCGCGCCTCGCGAGGAATACCAACGAAATTACGAAAGCCAAGGGAAAAGCCTCGGCGCGAGGGTTACAAGTCCTAGGAGGAGCCGGAGGAGCTCGCTGCAGATTCGCAAGAGCGGAAGCCTCTCAATTCGGAGCTCGAATAGCGCAGACTTCTCCTCGGGAGGTTTTGCCAGCTGACACCGAGGCGGGTCAGGGGGAATTCGTTCGGTTTCCCGGGGCGCAGACCTCGGCAGCCGTGATTCACAGCGCGTTACGGTCGGCAGAGTGTGTTCTCATCGGGATCCGGAAACCGAGGGAGAGCCGGCGATCTCCTCCCTCGCAGGGTCACACCGCCGGGATCAGTCCGAATGGGTGCTCTTAGTGATTACATTTGCAAGTCAAACCAACCGGTCGACAAGATGGTAGAAATATATACCAGAAATATATATGCCTCGGCCGCAATGAGGGAGAGAGAGGGAGAGAGAGAGGAGGTGGAGTCCTTGCGGCCATATGGCGCGCGGGTGTCCGGGTAAGTCGGATTCGTTGGCGCGGATGAGGATGCTCCTCCGCTCATCGGGAAAAGAGGGTTCGAGGATAAGAGGATCCGGGAACGCGACCGATATCGTCCTCGAAGCTGCGACCAGCTTGTTTCTCGGCGATAGTCGGCTACGAGGTTCCTGCGGGGAACGAGAGCCTCTTCGAGAGGGTATATCAGGTGGCGGGGACGCTTCCATAAGCAAAGCGAGCCGGGGAAGGAAGTAGCCGAGGAAAAGGAGCTTCATTTCGAGAGTAGAGGGTGAAATGGGCTATGGAAAGGCGAAGCGAGTCGTCGAAGAGAATGTGTCATTGGCCTCCGGATCCACCCCGTCCAAGGACCGGAGAGAGCGGAGGGAGAGGAGCAAGAAGTGGCGGAGGGGCGAGCGGCCGACAGGGATGAATCGAGAGAAAAACCTGGCTAAAGAGAAGCCGCGCTCAAGAAGGAGAACGGCACACTTCTCCGAGAAACGGAGAACCCCATCACCTTGGCAAAAGCGTAGAAAGAGGAGGGAAGGGAGGGGGAGAAAAAGTGGGAATACAGGGGGAGGTTTTATCCCGGGCCAGCTTCATTTTCAGCCCTCGTCTGAATATAAAAGACAATTTAATTATAGGGGGATTTGCGAAGCCCAGTCGGATCGTTCTCCCGCGCCGCTACCCCTTCCCCGCCATTCCCGTCCCGCTTTTATCCACCCATACCCCTCGCTCTTATTTCATCCGACAGCAATCGGAAAGCCGTGAGCTCCGATCCCACCGATATCTCCCCGCGCTCTTTGTTTATGTATGCGCGATATACAATTTCGGACTCGGCTTGATGAAATTCTCGATACTTCTCGCCAGGATTTAAAGAGACATTCTACGGACGTCGCTCGGCGTTTGTTCTTGCTCTTGTTCGAATCTTGTTACTAATGAATGGCCGGGGAGATGGAGACTAATCGGGAAATGGAATTCGCTATGTGGGAGCGGTTTAATTTTCTTTCGGTCGCGCGTCTCGAGTGCCTCGTTTTTACTGACCCGAATAAGAAGAGCGACGCGTGCGAGGGGGGCGAAGGGAGGGAAGGGTGCGCTAATTGTAAAAGGGAGAATGGAAGGGCGGGCGTAGTTGCTCTCACCTTGGCCGGACTGGAAGGCGAGTGCGAGCCAAACGAGGAAGAATGTAATCTGCATGTCCACGCGACAGTAGCATTACACGTGCGGCTCTCCCTGCTTTTTAACAAGCGCGGCTTGGCTGAGGAGCTCGACTGCTCGCGGCGAGAATCTCAAAAATTTAGTCGATGCAGCGAGGATACAATGCCTATGAATTCTTAGCTTCTTTCGTGGGTCAGACTCGACTTCGCAGTACACACGTTCTAGAATTGTTAATCGAACTCCATTAACATTAAGTTATCCATATCTAGTCCGAGTTATCTATACCTTAGAAAAGAATTATCATGAAATCTGATCAATTTTCCGAATGGTCGAACACCGGCGCGATGAATATTGAGAAGCGAGTACCGCGAGGTGTGAATTCCGCTTATCACACCGAGAGAGAGAGTGAGAAAAAGGTGCGAGTGGCGAGGGTGCACTTAGCTCTCTCCTGTCTCGTTCACTCGGGGACTTGACCCGGTTTCTTCCTTTGCCGGCGTGTAATTCGCACGTGCTTATGTACTTGCTGACGCCGGGAACAAAGGCGGCCGGAGGTCTCGGCATCGCTCGGGGCTGATACAATTAGCAGAGACTGCGACGATTGCCAGTCGGGCTCAGACTCCTAAACAACCTCGTGGCGGCTGACGGCGTCAACTAATTAGCGTAACTTTCCACCGCTGCTCTCTGCGGGTCTTAAGGCTCGCCGGAGAACCCGCTGTCTTTCGGATATAGCGATATTTGGTTTATTTGTGTTGTTAATTAGAACGAGATCGAGCGAAGTGGGGCGGGTAAGGTCGACAGTTGCAAGTTCAAGGATCGCTCTATCAGGAGAGATAGAGAGTGGAGGGAGCGAGTTGGACCGGTGGAAAACCGGTCTGTCATTACGAGAGGCTAAGTTGGAGGCTCGCGTACTCTCGCGCCATTAAATCCGCGTCTTTTTCCTCGGTGCGTGCGCGCGGCCAAAGAAATTGCACGCTCGGCCACGGCAGCGGCTTAATAAACCGGCCGGAGAAGGCGCCGCTAAATCATCCTGTTTCTCTCTCGCTCTCACTCTCTTTCCTAGATATCGGGGATTGCGCGGCAGCGAGAGACAACGATGGATGCAACACATGTCGAATTAATGAGGAATGAAGGATTCAGCAGGGCGTTTTACTCCGCGGTCTAAATAGGGAAGTAGGTTCTTTCGGGCCCCGCGCCGCCTGCACGATAAACACGCGCCGCGTGAATTGGTAACTCGGCCCTCCGGTAATCGCAATAATTAACAAATATGTGCCTGGCAGGGGATGCGCTGGTGCGACAGGACGCACTCGCGCCAACGCAATAACGCAATCCCGGGCGCGGCTTCTACTTTGCTCGGCGAGTCCTCGCGCCGGATAAATGATGCACACACGCTCTGCCGCCGCAAGCTCCCCTGTTCGTGCCTCGCGCTCCTGTTTGCGCTGAGTACATTTCGGGCTTTCGCGATGCGCGCACGATAAAAGGATTAAGCTTCGTACTCGACTACCTTCTGTTTAAATTTCCCATCCCCGCCGACGCATCGGCCGGCCGCCGCTTTCCCACGTTTCTCGCGCGGGAATCACCCTCGAATATAATCCCTCTCGACGCCAATCGTAGAATCTCAAGCCGGCGAGAGGAGGAAAGGGAAGCTTCAAAGTGAAATAAAGTCCGGGCGATAAATCGGAGAATTTTCATTAGGCGTGATTCCTCGCGAAATAACAGAGGCCGAGTGGCAATCCCCGAAAACCAATTAACCGACTGGAAAGATCTCGCGAGGGATCTCCACTCTGGACACAGTGTTCTCTGAAAGCGCGTAAAGTAAGCTCGGCCGGGCCGGTGGTGACAATGGCCAAGTGTATTCAGGAGCGGCGAGCTAACAAAGACGCGTGAAAGTGTATACTGGTGGGCTATCACGCGGGCCATTCTCACCGGCTGATAGATGCCACCGGCGGCGGCACGCCAGTCGACCACGGAATCACGGGGAAGCCGAGGACTCGTGCTCTCTAGCCTACCCGAGTCACTATTTCATAGGAGCCCGGGCCAGCCCGGGCCAGCCCGGGCCTCCTCCTCTTTCCCCATTCAGCCGTGGAATATCTCGAGGCTAGAAACGCCATCCGTAAGACCGGCCGGCGGTCATTTATATCTCGAGAAATCCGCGCAAAATCTACCGGGGGCGAATCCTCGCCGCTGCTTTATGTCTGTCCAGGGTCGAGTGAGTCTGTGAAACAATGGGCATTATTAAATATTCAACGTGGATAGTATGTGTGTGTGTGTGTTCTAGTGAAGTATGAGATACGCGATTGTGTACGCGCAGTGTGACACACCAACACGACGTCCCATGCCAGAGGGATATTAGAAGCGCAGCCGCTTAGCTGTAACGGTCGACCGGCGGGTCTCATCTACATATAAATTGGCCGCCTAAAATCATAGTCGCATTTAATTTTCCGCTTGCGGGCCGACTTTCCCTTACTCCGCGCCGCGGCCGTCCATCCCCTTCCACAGGCTCGCGTCGACAACCAGCGGCCGCGCGGTGTCAAGGATTAAATTCGCGTAATTTATCTGCGACCACTGATCGCCCTTGGACCTCGCCGCGCGTAATCACCTTTGCGGCCCTAAGCCGCGAGTAACCACTGCGAATATTACCGCGGTGAATAAAGCGAGCGGGGATGAATGTCACGCTGGAGATTTGCGGCCTGTTATACATTCAGAAGAGAGGACAGTATTTTAACACTCTCTCTCTTCATTGATATAAGCATCAATTGACACTCAGGACCGAAACAAACTATATGTAGGAGGACCAACGTCTCCAACTACAAGAGAACCTTGAATTTCTCCGATTCGGCTATTTATCCGGGAATTTTTCGCCGGCTGTTACTCGACGACGAGCGCGCCGGGAATTCCAGGACTACGGAGGGATAGTCCGGGGATATCCAGAGAGAATGAAGAGAGTAGCTGAATAGAGAGATTACGAAGGAAGCAGGGAGGGTTGCGGGTGGTAGTTTCGCGAGAGACGTTTCGCCGGCGCGCGACGCGCTTGACTCGGCCCCCGTCGTCTCGACGATAGCTCTATTTACACCAAGAACGATTAAGTGTCCCGGCAAACGTAGCCGATCCCCGCGAGAAAGAGAGGCGGATCCTCCTCTCTCTCCTCGAGTCGAAACCGTAGCTTACGATAGAGAGAGGGAGAGAGGCTGGAATTCACGGATAGGAATGATGGTGGGGTTGAATTATTAGTCGTATTCTCTGGCTCAAAAGCTCGGCAAATTCGGCGAGCTCGTCAACTCGCCGTCCCCCGAATTAAAGCAGTGCGACGCAACGGGAACTGTGCAAAGCCGCCGCGCGCGTCGAAACCTCCTCGAGGATCCTCCGACGTGCAAGTTGGCGCAGAGCAGACATAATGTCGAGCTCCGCTTATAATGGACGAGTGGGAGGGTGGCAGTGAATAAAGATAATACCGTCGCCTAAAGGATAGCGTTCCTAACGACGAATAGCATGAATTGCCAACGAGTCGGTCCAAAGTAACCCGAAGCCCACCGCTTTCTCTCGAACCTCACTTCTACCATGCACAATGCAAAGCCTGCGGAATGCTCTATTAAACAAACATTCTACATCGCGCGACCAATACTCCCCATCATCTCGAGAATAATCCAAAAAGCAGCCGAATGATTACGAGCGCCGGTAAAATACCAGCGGCCACTCGGCGAGACCACTCTACGTCTGTAAGGTCGGCGAGATTGTGGACGGTCGGGGCGGCGAGAGCAAGCCTTCCCATGGAGAGTGGATGGAAGTCGAGTGGGGGATGAGTGCGGATACATAGTAAGCACACACAGACATCGAGAGAGAACGAGAGAGAGAGGGAGTTTGGCGAGGTAGTCGCCAGCGTGGAAGCTTACGTGCTCATGGAAATTGCAGCGATGCGCCTCTGGCCCCGGCTGTATATTTCATATTTTACGATGTGTACGCAGGCCCATCGCCAGTGCAAATAGAAAGACTCGCGGAGATCTAGACGAGCTCGGCTGGCGAGCGAAGGGAACTGGCGGAGGGAGAGTGTGTATCGCGCGGAGGACTGGATGGCAGACGAGAGCGTGGAGCACTGGAGAGAGGAGCTCCAGCGCAGGGGATGCAACTTCCTGCGGTGCATTCTTGCATGAGGTAAACGAAGCCCCGGTGCATTAGCCCGAGCGTTTACCTAAGCCGCGCGGCCAAGTTCTGCATCAACAGTCATCGCCGGTGTCGAGACTCTTTACGATCATGCCTTTATCTGCGCCGGCTAACTATCGAACTTCTTAGACCGATGGATATGTTTTGTCTGAGAGCGAGTTGGAGAGTTCCCTTTCTCGATCGCAAGAGGATGTGATTAGCTTGTTATTATTTTCCATCGCGATATTGAATTCATGTATCGAGGTAATGGATTGATCGATTGCTCTTCAACTGTTGTGCCGGCACTCGACATCGCTGCAATACGTAAATATGGAGGGTCGAGTGTGGTGGAATTGAAGCCAACAACGCAATAAAACTGTTATAAAACGCGGAGTGTCCACTCCTCCGGTGGCCGTACAATCCGTCAAATTGGCCGAGGGTATTTGAATACGAGCTTACATCCAGAGCACTCGCTTTGCCGTTAGACCGTGCGGTTAATTTGTCCCAACTGGCGGGAGCACGTACTTCCACGGACAAAGAGAACCGCTTGCCCACTGGTTGCCGTTCGTTCGCCGTTCGATATGGGAAAGCCCGCTCCCTCGCCGCGGAACTAATTTTTAATTATTCGCCCAGCCGATTACTCGCTAAATCCACCATTTTCCTCCGAATCTCTTGTTCGATTATCCGGACAATACTTCTCCATTTCGTTAAAGAGCCGCGATTTCGATAACGACTTGACGCGAGTCTGTAATTACGCGAGAGAGCGCGTGGGAGTCGTACCTCGAGGACCAGGCGAAGAAGCATAATGTTCCCGCTCGGCGGCTTGATAGAGGGAAACGTAACGTTACAGGGCGATAATGAGCGATGTAAATCTCGCGTTATGAGTAAAAGGGCTTAGTAAAAGAAGCGCGGACGCGTCGGCGCCGGGCAATTTGCCCTCCTCTCGACGGGGTGCAAACGAGAAATGGAGGGGTGCTGTGCCCCGGGTACCATCGGTAACAGTCCCCCCCTCGCCCTCCAGTTGGATAGCAGACTGCGCGAATGGAAGGTTCTGCCGCGGAGGAAAAGAGGATTTGGCCCGGAATTTACGAGACTCGGTTATTTAAGGGCGCGGGGACGAGACAGAGCAGCGAGCAGAACGAAACCGGCCAGATAAAACCGATAAATATGAGAGTTCCTCTGGTTTTCAGGGGGGGCGCGAGGATCGCCGATTATAACCGAGATATGTGACGTCGCCGTGCGAGGAAAGCAGCGGCGCGCGCCAAGAATGAAAAGAAGTGTTAGAGGCGGGCGAGTGTGTCGGGAGAAGTAGAGGAGCGAGGGAGAGAATATAAATGGGCCTTCGCGAGTCTTACCTTCTGGCGAGTGTTATCAAAATTGAATTTTCAAAGCAGGGAAAGGGCAAGGGAGCACAGGGCTGTTGCCCCCACCCCCCCTCCCCTCGTCGTTATTTATGTCTCTTACGAAGCAGTGCGAGCGCCGAGCCATTGTCGATATACAATAGGAATTTGTTCCCGCGACGTGTGCCGAGCAACACATGCTCGCCGCCCCGGGAAAAAGGGCCGGGCACGCACGCTTGGAAAAGCGAGAACCACGCGCGATCGTTTTTTCTTCAAACCTACCATTCCAGTTGCGAGGCCGTGAGATGTGCGCCCCCAGTGACTAGCACTGTTTTTCCCGCCGGGCGCTCCTATAAATACTCACATTCGCATCGCACCGTACCCTCGGACCACTAAAGTTACATTAGCCTTGGTAATCGAGCGATGTGTCTCGATCGGAGATGAGTACTCGAAAGATCGCGCGGCGAAATGAAAGCCGAGCGAGGAGGGTGCGAAACTGCGAAGAAGAGGGCTGGATCGATTGATCCTTTCACCCTCGCTCGCTTCAAAGCCGTCGAGGGCGCGTGTTTTCGCAGTGCGGCAGCCTTGTTTAGCGACACGCAAGCGAAACCCCTTCACTACGCTTTTCTTTCATGCCAATTTACCTGGCCGCCTGCACCCCCTTAAGTACCAGCCCCCGCCGATCGAACCTTTGGTTTTGTTGTAAGCTTCGTCGAAGAGGTCGACTTGGTGTTGGTGTTCTCGATGGAAATTCAGGCTTGGTAATTTGGAGTTGGTGATCTATTAATATTGCACTGAATCGAAGTGGGTTAATGGAAATAGTAGTCTAAGCCGACTATTTCTTCAAGATTACTGACAGCTCGGAGTAAGGCGAGCCAATGCGATTATCCGATTCTAAAGGCGCACTGGAGACGTATCGAGGAGACAGGGCGGCTCGATCTCACGGGAGGATACTTGACAGGCTAATTAATTGAATTACCGAAGAGCCCATTAACGAGATCGCGCGGCCCGGCTTCACCCCTAATGCATTTACATTAGGAACGTGTCATTCGATCACTCACCAGACGCCTTTCACCGTTTCCATTCCACTTTCCCGACATATTCCACCTCCTCTCCGGATCACCTTCCTCCCAGAATTCCAGCCAATTCGAAAAGAAGGGACGGTGATTCGAAAGCTCGTCAAACAGCGCCCGAACAGTTTGAGCCGCGGATCGCGATGGAAATGGCATCTCACTTGCGAATTACTTTAGCGGTGCGTAGGTACAGCTGCGGCTGCCGGGAGAAACCGCGGCGGAAAGTTGGCGCGGACCATAACGGAGAATTATGGGGATTGTTCGCCAAGTGGCCTGGCATTTGGTCGGGCGGCGCAGCCTGGAAGTTGCGGTAGCTCCTCCTCCCACCCGAGGAATAGTAGGAGCACTAGCTGGGGCACTCATTCTTCTCGCGGAAATACTAAGAGGCCTTTAAAATCCCGGCGAGAATCCAGCGAGTTCTACCGGCTGAATTACAATGCTCGCCCGTCGAACCACCGACGGTCGAGCGGGAATATCGGAATATCGCCATTCCGCAAGCATCCCAAAGTTCAAGTATAACGCGAGAGCTTTTTTCCGAAGAAGAAGAGTCTTTCAGAAGAAGCAGAGGGTGGAGGATGCGGTTCGGGCAGACGAGTTTTTCCGTGTCAGCTGGGCCCGGGCATTAAGCGCTCTGTCTCTCGAGGAGAATTTGGGCCATTAGGACTAATGGCCCGGCAGGCCAACTATCGGCCGACAACGGCCATTACACCGTCGGCTCACTGCCGGGGGAAGAGCGTCCGAAGAGTGGGCTTAATCTCCCTGCTAAACTATCGGACTGTTGCTCCGGCGATGCATCACTGTGCACGTCGCTCGAGAGCCTCCCTGGCAGAGTCTAAAAGGAGCACCCGCCGTGAATCAGCCTCGCGAGAACTTCACTGCCACGCATCCCTCCCGTCCCGAAACTTGCGCTTCCCACCACGTCGCTCTCGTCTCATTCAGCTTGTTTCTGCTGGGATTAACCGTGAGACACTTCGGAATCCGCGCGGTTGCTGCTTCGAAGGCAGCTTTCTGCATACGTTTCAGCCTCGACTTACTTAGCTGATACGCGCCAGCAACGACAGCCGCCTGCTTGAGCGGCACAACTGATGGCCGACGTGTTACTGTTTCTCCGCGGGAATCACTTCCTCCGGCATAGTTCTCTCTAATTATAACAACCTTGTCTGTTCTCCAGCGCCATTTTCACCTGTCGACTGGAGTATCAGAGATGCGGGGGATTGGAAGTTTAGTCGGTTCTAGGAAAGGGTTTCTTTAGTGCGGGGAGGTTTTGCGTGCGAGCTTCCAATATACGCGGATTTCCCTCGGGCTAAGAGGCTAACGATACGGTCAACCACGCCGGCCGCACTCTCCGAATTACTTTCCCGGCCACTTTCCTCCAACTTTGCCGCCTTTGCCTCTGGACTTCTTGGCGCGTTTAATCGCCGGAGATTGAGAGCAGCGCAGTCACAATGCGCCGTGTCCTTCGCTTTTAGTGAAATGTTCCCGCCGCGAGGTTTCTGATATCTTTGGAGCGCGATCTGGAAGAATGCTAAAGCGATCGACGGACGCTAATTAAACTTGCCGGAAGTTGTACTGATCTTGATCCCGTGGAAGCTCTCGGCCTCGCATTTCTAATGGAATTAATGCGATACTCGCTCGCCGGAGGTGAGCCGAGTCGGGCTGTGTGCGCAGGAGCGGGCGAGTACACGCGCAAGATAAATTAATCCCGGAAGTACGACTGGGGGCTTCCGGGAAATTCTCGCGGACCATCCGAGTCGACTGGAGGAGCGCGCGATCGAGTGGCCGAGGAATTTTTAATGGCCGGGGCGCGCACGCTCGCCTGTAATTCCGATTGATTTCCCGAGCCCTCGTCGAACTTGGCGACGACCAAGGTTCTCCTGGAATATTAAATATCCAGGATCTACGGGCCCTTTTCCCTCGGCGAGAGCTCGACTTTCGTCGCTCAAGGGGATTTCTGTCTTTCTAACGGTCATCTAGAGGTTGGCGGCAAAGGGCCCAGCCAACCTGTTTCGCAGACGCATAATTAGCTTGTCGGGCGCACTGGCGTGAATGATATTCGTTGGCTTCGAGGCGGACTGGGTATTCCTTTTATCAGCATAAACATGCCTGATTCCCGATGTACGCCGGGATAACGTACGGCCGCAACTCTCGACCTCCGACTCCCGATCTATCCTCGAGTTTTCCACTTCTCGAACGGGAGATAGGATACATAAATCCAGGGGTACGCGTGTGAATATCGATACGCCTTCCACCGCGGCTCTTATTACATTCGAATGTAATATGTAGCAGGCTATCCTTCTCCCTCTCGACAACTCCCCCCCTCTCTCTCTCTCCCTCCCTCCTTCGCGTCTTTGATCCGACTTTGCCTTTTCCGCATTTTCCGCGCGCGGAATTTCCTTGGCGGCAGTAATATCGCGCGCAGGGAAAGTACGCCGTAATGAATTTCCCCTAAACTAATATCGCGGGTATCGCGAATGTACTGGGAAGGCGGTCGAGCGAAATGGTGAAGTAATCGTGTCGGGTTGGTTCCATTTTCCGCGGGAATGAAACTTGATAGCGAAGACACAAGCCGCGAGAGTGCGAGAGTGCGAGAGTGCAAAGAGCAAACCGAGCCGCTGGATCCTTCCACATGTTCGTTAGGAACTTGAAAGCAAGCTGTGGTGGTCTGAAATTGCTTTTTCCACTGATTTCGCCGGCGGTCCAGTGGGAAGTGGAAAGTCGAGACTCCGCCGAATGACAAGGTAGTTTTGTTAAGGCAGTGGAAATGGAGTGTGCGAGGCGGGAGGAGTGGGTTATAGCTAGTTCGTGTCACATGGTAACGAGATGGCACGAACTGGAGCACACGAACGGATTCTCGGCGCACTTAGGACTTAGGACAGCGCGGATTGCCGAGCGCTTTTGCAAAAGCGACTATTTCCACTTACTGGGACATTGAAGTGGAATGAGCTCGACCCGAGAACTTGGATATTTCAAACTCAAAGGTACATGTGTTATCGAGTTACACCACGCTCTCGCCACATTCCCTTAATCGAGCAATATTCCAATTAATGCGATTAGTTATATGTGCGCGGTACATTAATGTTAACAGAATCGTGCGCCCACTGTTATCGAGTATTGCAATTAGCCGGGCGAGCGCACTGCGCGAGCTTAACACTCCTCGAATCGTGTCCGACATTATAATGGATATCGAAGTGTATACTCGAAATAACTGGGAGATGCCCGCGAAACAACCGGCCCAATGAAAAGTCTACCGAAATTTACGCGTTTCAACATTATCGCGGCCCCGTTAATCATTTCGACGATCGAATGTTAATGAATTCCTTTGTTTACCCGCTCGCGTTCCTTGCTTTCGCAGTGGGCGAACGAGTGGAATCGAAATCGAACGCTGTTAAATTCCCGGCGAACTCTACTCGATTCCCGCCGAGCCGTCGAATAAACTAAGTTCATTCGGATTAATATTTATTTTATCGCACAACTCTTGTAAATTACTCGGGCATTCGGGGAGTTTGGTTGGGGGTTGCCGGAATCTTAAGTGGCCGCCCGGAAGAAAGGCCGTGGCTGTGTGCGACGTGGAGCGGTGACCATGAGGATGTGTGGGACGAGCGATCCTTTTGTTATTCCAAGCACCGGCCGGGAAAGTTCGTCCCCATTTCTCGTCGTTTGTTGGGCCAACTAACTGCTACCACCTATCTCCGGCATCCTAGGGGGCGAGACTTCTTCTTATCTACTCCACCCCTCTCC
Organism: Crossocerus cetratus; assembly: GCA_963675795.1. NCBI lineage: Eukaryota > Metazoa > Arthropoda > Insecta > Hymenoptera > Crabronidae > Crossocerus > Crossocerus cetratus. The sequence goes on along the minus strand of OY776665.1, from coordinate 22,150,756 downwards.
CATTGTTGGCCTTACATTCTTGTTACAGCGGCCAAGCAAAACATCCGTCCACTAAATTGAATTAGCCCCACGCGTCCCCCGTGAATCTACCTGGCCCCGTGACACCTGTTTGACCTCACTCCGTGTTGGGTTACCGCGCGTCCTACTTTCAGGGTCTCCTCTCCTCTCCTCTCCAGTGCCGCTTGTAAATCTAGCGGCTCCATGGCCCATTGGCCCCGGGCAATAAATAGAATTCTGAGAACTCCACTCGCGCATATCTTCCAATCATTCAACGCCGCCAAAAGCCACTTTCGACCGACAAATTTGCCGGCTGGGACTCTCGGTGTGTTATTACCTGGAATCGGCGTGTTTATCGGGGCGGCTCGTTGATTCATTCGAGCCACCGCTAATTTCGTGTAATTAACGCGGGGAAAGAGTATATAGGCGAAGCGGGGGAATTGTCGGTGGAAGTGACGGCGGGGTTCGTTAAAACGGAAGCTCGACGACCGCGTAATTCGCCTTTAATCCACTAAACTCGATCGGCGATGAATAGCAAAGCGGCGCGGCCGAGTGCTCCCTCGGCCAGGGACGATTAGAACTCTCCGAGAGGCTTTCGAGGAATTGGCTGAAAAAGTCACTCACCCTTGTTGCTGTCGGCGGCGGCCGGGGTCGTCGGCGAGTCTTCGCCGTTAAAGAGGTCATCTGAAACACACAAGTGCGCGTTGTACTAACTGCGATCTCGCAATGCGCTCATTATGGAAAGAGCCAAATGAATCGGCGAACATGATTAGCGGGGCGAAATAAATTTCGCGCGTCGAAACTCCTAAACAAATATCGGCTTATCCGGAAGTAGCCAACTAGGAAATCCTGCCCGGGGTAATCTGGCTCGAACGACCGCGGCGGTATTTGCCGTTAATATTTGCTCCAACATAACTGCTCTTCCCCTCTAATCAGCCGGCTGCTCCGGGCCGCGTTATTCCCCGGCCGGTGCGTGCACCGCTAAATTGCCTCGATGATTTCCATTATGCCCCGCGATTCGATCTCTAACCGCCCGCGCCGCCCACCTGCCTTCTCAGTGGAAGACGCGAGATCCCGCGACTTGCTCGTCCCAACTGCAATCTACTAATGGCGAGGGCTCGGATAATCGATATAGCCGAGCCGATGACAAACGTCCCACATAGTCGCGACATTGCTGATCCGATAAAAATAGTCCGACCTCCATGAATATTGCACGGAGACCTGTTTATACTTTACACTTTACAGTGTGCCACGCGGGACTTTGCTAATGCGGACTCTCCGATTTTATAGAGAATAAAGCTTACGCAAATATTCTGCCTTCCGAGCTGACGAGAACCTGTTAGTGTTTGTCAATTCTAGCCGAGTGTTTATGGGAGTATGCCGATAAAACGTATAGAACGCATTAACGGCGTGGTGTTCCCGCGCCACGCGTGCACTCCGCAAACCAAACAACTCCTATTTGTATAAACATCCGACTATTTATACTGCGCAACTATTTATAGTCAACAGAGAGATTGTCCCTAAATGAACTCTCTCCCTTTAAAACTACCGACATTATACACATTTTCCACGGGCGTTCTAGTCGAAACTCGCGAGCGATTCATCAGCGATTATTAAGTAATCGGGCTCAATTGTGCCGAACTTTCGGAATCCAAGCCGGCAGTTGGCAAATTGAGCAGTTGGCCCTGTCGAAATTCGCACAATTCGGGGAAATCTGGAGTGTCGCGGCTCCGGGAATTTCATCGGCGAGCAATGCGAAGCGGCGGCCTCTAATGGTCGGAGTATAAACGGGGGAGGTTTCGCGAGGAAGAAACTTTTGCTATATGTACAGAGGACACAATGGGCCATCTAATTGTGGAGGAGGGTGGGAGGGTCCTTCCGAAAGGAGCTTGCTTGGCCAGCGTTCCTCCGGCATTGTCCTCGCACCACCTTCCCTTAGTTCACCCTACAGAGGCCGGCTAAAAAGTGATTGGATTCGTGACGTGATGGGAATGCTTTTGCCGGTAAACCTCCCGAGGAACGAATTCCTTAGGGTGAGGATCGAAGGGCCTCGGGATCCTTGGACCCTTAACCTTCCCCTTCGCTCCCATCCAATCGCCATTGGCAGAGTATCGAAATTCCCGCAATCCATCGAATCAAATAAATCGGCGAAAAATCATCCGCGGCCATCGAGATGATTGGATGGTTTTAATCACCAGGCGCAGGTAAACGCATACATCACTTTTATCTGGAGCTAGTCCGATTGCGCAAACTTTCGAGGCATCCCACGGGGCGGCGATATCGGCGTCCAAAACGAATTCCACTAGCTATCGGCCAACTCCCGGCGCCTCCCGGTTAATTGGCCGCGTTTATGAAGTTGGAGCGCGGGCGCGCGGCATGGCGGGCAAACCGGCAAAGTAGAAATGAAATGGCGATGTCGATGCACCGAGCGATTCGACGCACTGTGTCGAGCGGTCGCGCCAAGTTAGTTTGCATAGTGAGCGCGCGGGGGAGTGGCGGCCCCGGTGTATGTGCGCACCACCGGCTGTAATACATATGTACTTAACAGGCCGAGTGAAGTGGAGCGAGGGCGCCGGTGCAGTAATGGACTAATATGTTGGCGCCACCGGTGGAAAGGGGTAGACTGGGAAACTCGAGCGTTTAGAAAGTCGATCTCTAACCGGCCAACTTTCCGACAAATGTAAATACGTCCGGGCCCGAGCGACCGCGTTACAAAGCGACGTACATATTCATATTCGCCCCTCCCCCGCCCGCTCGCCAACGGCGACATATGCGGAATACGTAATTTCGATAATTGAAATGGAAAGGGAGTTAATAGTTCGCCCGACGAACGACCTCGCGCCGTTCTCTCTGGTGAACGCGGCGATCGCGTCCGATTTCTTTTAGCGGAGCCCGCGCCATCCTGGCAACATTGCTAATGTCATTCTACCAGGGCAGAGAGATAGCGAGCTCTCTAATGGAAAAATGGTGTAAGTCGATCGGACGAAACATCAGCTCGCGCGGCATCAGCGCTCGTATCCTGTAATCTCGTTTGAAAAAAAAAACCCTGCCACTCCGTTTCCGCCTGCTTCTTTATGGGCGAGGAACAATTGTTATTGATACCAGTGGGAAACACGGGGGAACTCGAGAAATATCCAAATATTAGCGCGCTTTGCCGAGGCGATAAGAGGAGAGAGAGATTGATATAACAGGAGCGGCGGGCGAGTTGGTTAAATAAATAAAGCGAGCGAATGATGAAAGAATAACTGAGCGCGAGCCGTACTTTAAAAGGACCCGTCGCTAAAAGGATCGGTGAATTCTCGACTAACACTCTCGGCCAAAGCGAAACCTATCGAATTCTCGGCGAAGGAGAGGAAGAAACGCAGAAGCGCGCGATATCGCCGCTCGAACTCGTCACGATGATACCACGCGGGGAGAAAAAGAGTGCGAAAGAGAGGAGAGAAAGGCAGAGCGAGGGAATCGAGGGAAGAAGAAACTTTCGTCATTCTCTTCTTTGTCCGCGGGCCCGCTGAGACGTCGAAATTTGAGTCGTACACTTAACTCCGGAACAGCGAACAATTGGTCCTGGGCACAGATACTCCGAGTATACGATTAAACTTCTCTCCCTCCGACCCCTCGCCTTCGTCTGCCACTTTCTTCTTAGTCTCTGTCACTTTCTCCCAACCCCCCTCTTCCGTTTTCGGGGGAGAGAATCGAATTTAACTTTCCTACGGCGGCGGCGTAACTACTATTGTTGCCGAGCTCACCAACAAGCTCGTTACACGCGCCGGCACACCGACGAGTTGCCGCGGAAAATCGAGAGCAAGACGCGCCCCGGAAAGTCTCGCCCGGCGGAAAAGCGACTCGACTATTGAGTCTGGACAAATCCCTCGGATCCTTTAATCATAATTATTGGGCCGAAGTTGCCGCTGCGAGTGGTATCTGCTGCTAGTCTTTGCCATTCGCTCTCTGTGTAACTTGCTAGAATTGCGTTGAAGGAAACTTGGCTGCTACCTAGCGGCTTGCTACTGCTGTTTGTGCTTTAGCTACGCCGAGGATAATTGGCCGAATTATTCAGTCCGATGAAATCTCGGTGATTAGATTGGTAGGTAAATCGTTTCAGTTGGGAGGATGAAAGAAGAGAGTTAAAAGGTGGGAATTGGAGGGTGATGGTCGGATGAAACTGATACTCTTATTTACTAGCTGTTATATGATAATATGAAAATTCACGATACGCGGATGTCGTGCTCAAACCGCAGCTTTGTTCCAAAAGCGTTATAGCCAGTGCGGCATGACGTGGAAACAAAGTTATAATGGTAGCATTAAACTTTATCCGCGTGATGTCTCGCATTACTCTCTTAACTGGGTAACGAAACGGTGTCCATTATCCAGCGGTATCCCTGTCTTTTTGCCAAAGCGAGTCACTCGCACAATCCCCATTTTAATCCCTTTTTCCCCGTTTGACTTCCATTTAGCCTGCCAGTGACCCGCGGCCGCTTTTTGCTTTCGAGTTTGCGCTACGCTTTCGAGCGTCGAAAGTCAAACGTCCGGTATAGTCGAGCGCGCGCGCGCTGTCTATTTTTCTCGGCTACGAGACAAAAGGCCTGGGATATGCGAGAGAGAGAGAGAGTGCCGGTATTAGAAAGGCGTGGAAAGCTCCTCCACTTTGTCTGCGATGATCCTTTGAGACGACGCGCCGAGGAATATTCTTACCGAGCCAGATGAAAAGCACCAATTCACGCGAAACTCGTGGAATATTATTCACAAACAATGGCACTATTGGCAGAAGAATTTTGTTCTATTTCCCAATTCTCGCCCGGTGTAATTCGTGGATGCAATAAAAGCGAATGTGGGGAGAAACGACGCGAGAAACAAGCATTGGACAAACAGGGCTCCCCATCTCGTCCACTTGGTGTACTCAAATCCGGATAGCGAGTTTCGGGTAAAAATCGAGGAGAACGAGGGCATAAACATAGTAAAAAGCTGCAAGCTAGTCCTCGATACGCAAGGATCGGCGCACACATCGAGCCAAGGGAAACAAGCGCCGGCTCGATTAACCCCCTTTCCTTCTCCGCAGAGTTGCATTCGGAATCAATGGAGAGAGTTTACCGATACACAACGATATCGTTCTCCCCGAAATTGCCGGGGTAAATTCCGCCGGGCAAATTCGGATTTGCTAGCCGGCGGGGACTGCGGCGCGCCACGAGTCTTCCTACTTGTTGCGTCTTTTAAAGACGATTGCGCCGAGAGCCGCGACACGGATCGACTAATCCGCGCGAGATTATGATTAACGGGAGATAAGGTGATTAGAAACCTACCATAAGCTATCTTGGCAGCGAGGTTGAGCTTGCACTCGCGGCGGCTCTTGTAGACGTAAGGCGGCGGCTCGTCCGGACACCAGGGCACCGACGGCCCGCAGACGCATTTGTCCGCGGAGAGCTCGGATTCACTGTCGTCGGTGATTCCCTCGCCCACCAGGTTGCAGCCGGCACCCGACATCACCGGCCCCCGTGGACAGTGTCTTCTCCATCTGCCGGGGATCTCTGAAAGGAGAGAAACCATTGGCAGATGTTAAGTGGAGTTTGAGTTTTGAATAGAAAGCGGCCGGAACTGTTATTAGATGAGCCGCGGGTGGGGCGGGTCGATCGATTGCTCTAATAATCGAGGGGCGAATGTGCCGGGAAATCGAATTTGCCGACCGGTTTGCCGGGAGGGCGGGGAGGCTCGCGGGAGCGCGAGTGGACCTAAACGCGAATTCATTTCGGTCTAATGGCCTGAATGCGCTCGCCGGCTAATTGGCCGTGGTCTGCCAGGGTACACACGGCCGCCCTCTCTCGCCCGTAGACTCCCGCAGATCCCTCGGCTCGTCGCGGTGAAACCCTTAAATCTTGCATCGATCTACCCTCGCTGCCTCGCTTTGCTCGGGCGAATAGTGTGCGAGCTATCGGAACGCGTGAATCGATGTCCAACTACCCGGCCCCCATTTCCCTCTTCCGATCCCAATATATATGCCTGTCTCGATTCGTCGGGGTTTAAAGGACCTCGTTTCAATATGTAATCGAGTCCTTTTCACTAAATATCTCAAATCTTTCTAAGAGTTTTCTGGGACAAGGACCTCGCGCTTTTTACAGGACTCGTCAATTCTCCAGGGATTTGAGATTTCAGAACGCTGTCCCCGCCAGAGAGCCACAAACGCATACTGCTAGCCATTCACCGGGGGCGTATTAAATTTGATATTTAATATTACATTCATAAAGCAGCCTCCCCCCACCCTCGCCCTCTGCTTTCGCAGAGAGCTTTCACGCACAGCGACTGCTAAAGATAGTTCATTTCCATACGTCGGCTTCGATGACAGCGGCCTCGCCGCATCGCCGCCCGCTAATTATTAAGCGGCTAATTTATCAATTAGCGTTCCGCGATTTTTCAGTTATAATAGAGCCAGCCCGCTAATTAAACTCGATGGCCGGCTGGCATCGGGCGAACATCAACTTACCGAAAACCATCCACACAACAAATTTCCCTCGAAGACACGTCGCACCGGAAAAACCATCGAAACGCGCGCGCTACCAACAATTTTTCTCTCTCTCCTCCGATTTATTTGGATACTCGGCGTATCCCAGAATCCCCGAGGTCCATCGCTCCTGCCGAGGACTTTTGAGGCGAGCAAACATTCACGAAATACTCGGGTTTTTCCCGCCGATTCGGTTATTTAATGGAGAACTCGCCGCATGAATATGGAAATGCCGCTCACCCCTTTTCCTTGCTCTTTTTGCCCTGTGCCCGTGAACGCCCGCCCGCCCCCGAAACCAGCCAGGAATATGTATCGCGATGTACGCGGGAATTTAATGTCGCTGCGGCTCAATACTGAGAGAGAGGGGGAGAGAGTTCAATGTGAAGTTGGGATTTACGAGGCTAGGAAAAATGTGGCTCATAGTATCTGGGATCCCGGATGGACAGGGCCAGCGATTCATTAAACACTGTGCAACGTCCGCACTATTATCTGTCCAATTTATCTTATACGACAGACACCTACACGCGGCCGCACACACCGCTCAGTAATAAATTCCCCGACAGGAGAATGATAAACCTCGAGTGGCTCCTGCCCAATTTCCCAGGGCGGGCGAGTGCGCTCGAATCCAGTATGTTAATGATCAGCCAAGAGTATAACGTATTTCAAAAGTTTAACATGACAATTTACCGAGCTACCCTCGGCGCCGGAATGCGCAGTGGAGAGCGGCGTGATTTCTCGCTCGAGTATATGTAGAGAAGTACTTAATTCGACCAATTCGCGGCGAATGACGCGCTCGAACGGTTACTCGAACGGGCGCACTGATGTTTCGCGAGAGAGTTGACTCGCTCGCTCGCTCTTTTTACAGGGCGCAGTACACGGGCCCTCATAACAATTACGCGGGGGGGAAGGTGAGGGTGCGCCTCGAGAGCAGTTCACGTGGCGCACGTGCCGTAATTGAGGAACGGATCGGCAGTACACGAAATCTCACGGCGTACCCTTTTACGAGAGGACGCCGCACACGAACGCAAGCCTTTTCGAAACAGCGCTCACGTCGAGACTCTTCATTTCCTTCTCTACCCCGGCCCGCGCGCGCTCTATCGGAATCTCACTATATCGCGCGATGGGTTCGATAGCTCGCGAATTAATCGCCACTTTGATCCGAGAGTCGAGCGACTACGAGATCCTATCGATCTCCTCGCGATCACTCGTACCGGAAGTGAGGTAAAAAATTCACCCTGACCGCTCGTTCGCTCGAGGGCTTTGTGGGACTGGAAGCAGAGAGCCGAGACACATAAAGAGCGAAAGGGCTCGGAGAATTTCTCCTTGGGGCGCGCGCGTGTTTCCTTATCGATGTTTCCGCCGGGCGAAATTGGATCACCGAATTTCTAGCGCTTTATGAACTGACGGGGAGAGCGGCTGGGAGCGCGCGGTGTATATCGGCAGATATATAGAAATAATAGAAAACCCAAAGACGCCGACATCCCCCGGAAGCAGTGACCCAGTTCTCCCCGAGAAGAAATGAGCTTCCCCTTCATTTGGAAAAGTACCGGCTGCCGACTGTAGACCGGCAAGACTTCTTTTACCGCAAATAATTCGCCGCGTCGATAATGAAAATTGAAGTCAAACGGTAGAAAGAGGCTGATCCTCGCGATTTATTAGAATCAGGTTGTAAAAGCGAGCGCGAGTGCGGTGAGATAAGTGATTCCCCCGAGATGTACGAGGCCAAGTCTTATTGGTTCGATCCTTGCCAGAGGAAATATTAGAGTTCGCCGGGTGGGAGGAGAGGATATGTTTAACTTGGCTTCCACATATTATACATATAGGAGAGAGTCCTGCTCGCCCGGATCATGAATGTTTCAAGCGGCGCTGCATACGTGGGTTACAAACTCTATTTCGAAAGCCCATTTTTCCAGACTCCACTCCGGCGAAGCTTGTACAGCTATTGTTTTTCAACTATACATTATGCATGCCGAGCGATCAGACTTCGATGTGGGTAATGGAAGACGCGACACTCGCTCCAGCGATCCATTTCCTTTTTTCTCCAGAGGGAGTCTGATTGAAACTCGAGCCCTCCACGTGTCACGTCACCCAGCGGTCCCGGCACACTTCTCGCTAATGTAAACGGTAAAATCCACTTTTAATATCGCGGATACTTGATCCTGCAGAATTATGCGAGGGCCCTTAAGGGATTGGAAAAAGCGTTTTGTCACGGGTCAAGTTGTACAACTACATTGGACGATTAACCCAGTGGACACTTTCCGGCTCGGCCCGGCACTGTGAACCTTTAGGATTAGGGAATCCAAGCTTTTTTCAGGGCGCGCCAGCCGGAGGAATGTGCGATTACACGGGCGTGGAACATGGAACGGGGCCGCGCGCGGCTTTCCAGTTAACGCGCGTGTCCGCGCGTGTCGCCCGGGCACAAATCCTATCAAATGTGAAATTCGCGCGCCGGAGTCCATCGGTCGTGTCAGGCTTACGGGCGGAGCCCGCGCCGGCCGTTCCCGCTGTCATAATAACACATTGTCCTATCTGTCGCGTCAACCTCTACTGTCTCAGCCAGAATAGTAATGTCGGTCTCTCCCAACTCTCTCTCTCTCGCGCGCTGATCCTGCAGGGGAACCAGGACTAATAACATTTCTACTTCCAGTGCGGACGTCTGGCGCCTATCAAGCGGCCAATCGATCACTTTCGATTCAGGGATTCTCGGTGATCCCCGGGAAAATTCCCCAGCCATCTCTCTCCCTCTCTCTCTCTCTTTCGTTGTTTGAAACATTCAGGAGAGTCCGCGAGAAATGCAGACTTTCGAAGGCCGAGAATATAGTGGGCTCTGGTGACAAACGCGGAAGAATGGATGGGGGTTTCAGTATGTTGGCCTGGTCAAAGATGCAGGAGACAGAAGGAAAATGTGCGAGGCACTAAGTTGGCCGGATATGCCGAGTCTACTTTGATGCGAAAGCAAATGGGCAGTGTGCAACGGCAGGGGCGGCCGGGATCCATCAGCGAGAGCTTTCCAGCTTACGTGGTGCAAGTTGCTCGCAACCTGGAATATATTTATGAACTTCCGAGGTCGGCTCGCTTTGACGCACCCGGGGAGCTAATGCCCTGCTCGTTACAGCGTCGAGATTCACGGGGCGCGTACCTCGCATCCGTTATGTTCCTGCGAGCTTTGTGTCACCGATCATTAAAGTATCAGCACTCGTGAGCCCCGAGAAAGAACCCTCGATCAAATTCCAAGCGCGCCAAATTTCCATTTTAATTGATTCCATCGAGGAAGGCAAATTGCTGGGAAAATTAGATAGTCGCCGATCGAAAGATCGAGCGTAGATTTATCCGAGCCCTCTCTCTCTCTGCGGGTCAAGTGATTCCGTTCGTTGGAAATGTCGAATCACTTTGAATTCATTAGAGAGCGCGGCAGCCAGTGATTTGAGGGTGAAGTGAGTCCTCACGTAGCTCCGTTCTTACTTGGCTTCTACCGCGGCGAGTAAATCTACAGGTTCATAGGAATGCTGCGGCGGGTTGCAGGCGTTGCAGGCCATTCTCAAGATTTGTTACTCGACATTGAGAAAGCACCGCGCGCTACTTGCCCCGGCAATCGTATTCATTCTACACGCGGAGAGGCGTTTCGGGTCGCGCGCGCCGCCAGTGGAATCGGTCAGCTTGAAATACAGCCTGGCGCGGCTATTGCTACTTGCGCCGCTTCTTTCCAGCGAATCCACCTTCCCCCCTCCGGAATCGCCAATCCCGAGCACGTATTTTCATTAATCTTGCGCCGCATGAACACGGCTTTCGGCGGCTCACTGGGAAATGGCTCGTCCGGCGCGAGTGAGGCCGTCGGGCAGATATTTTTCGAACAAATCGATTTAACAGCCCGATAGTCCGTATTTACCGTTGCATCGACACCGATCCCACGGAGGGGTGCAATTTATTAGCGGGAATTCCGATTGATTAAATGCGCGAGGGTCGAATGCGCGCCGAGGGGTGTAGTATATCAGGGTGGCTGATGAAAAATGGATAATGAGTGTCGAAAGATATCGCAATGGAATCGGGACACGGATCGAGAGAGCCGGAATCCGATTTGCAGGTAGAACGTATCCCGGCATATTCTACTTTTATGAGATCGATGCATTTTTATTCGGCAGGATATTTTTTCGCGCAAACCCTCCGCGGTGGTGGTGTATTGTTAGGTGGGAATCAGATAGGAGAGCGAAGGGGCAAAAAGTGGTGCGCAGCCGGGGTGGAAAGGGATAATCGAAGTCGATCGATTAAAAGTCAGCTGTACACGCCCACCGACGGAAGGCTTTGAGGGAACCGCAGTGCATTGTGGTCCGACGGCCTGATATTCCGTCTATTTCAGCGAAACGGGAAAATAGCCTACAAGAGGTAGAAGCGTCCGCGGTATATTGCTTTGAAAAGCACACCGGCCCTCAATGAGAAACCAGTTTATTTTCCCGCTCCTCCCAAAAGCAACTGCCGCTTTTTGCGATACACGTTGTGTTACACGTTGTTCGCATTGGTGCGCGCGGGCGCGCTTCCTAAATTCGGCGAGACAATAAAAATGGATTAAACGCGGCTATCTGGAAAATTGAACAAAGCACGATAGTGCGGCGGCGAGATCGCCGACGTAAATGGCCCAATACCTAACGCACTCTGACACTCATTGTTCGAAGCTACTGTACACTCGAATTCCTCTGTCAGAGAAAAAGTTTCGCGCCCACTATTCCCAAATTCATAACTCGATAAAGCGAAAGGCGGCCTCTCCGCGTGCCTCTTCTGTCTCGGTCGCGAGAGTTGGTAGATAGGATTTATTCGAACTAGGGAATTGGGTATGCTCGTTCCGAAGCAATTTCAAGCTATAGCTTGGTTAATACTATTGCTTGGACGGAGTAGAGCGCGCGGGGGCCCCGTTTCACTTAGGCTGCAAGTAGCTGTGCATCAAGAAAGGCAGAAACAGCCTCTCCGAGATTCAGCGCGCACTTCATCGCCCGCTTTATGAATATTTCAGGGAGCACGTCGCATCGTGCGGGCAAATAGAGGATGCCAGTATTTTAGAGGACACATTGCATACCACCTGCTCGCCGTTCCAGGGAAATATTCGAACGGAGCCTGGATCGCATGCGGCGTCTCCCACCACGCCACAAGCTCGCTCTCAAGAAATCAGCCCCCGCAAAAAGAGGACTTTCCCTAGGAGAAAGGTGTCCTAGGAATAGATTGATTCGTGCTTCCGGGAACGACACTCTCGGCGAGGGTCGACAGGGGCCCTTACGCTCCTGAGGACCCTTCATCCCGGAAGGCAAACCTTCCTCCTCCTCCTCGAAGCGTTGCATAAAACATACACCTCCGAAAGAGTGTACACCTTTCCTGCGTCGGTTTACACGCGCGGCCACCCTTATATTCCTAGGGCTTCGTTCTCCCGGTATAACGCGGCCGGCCGTGGCTCCGGGCGATAGTTCCACTTGGAGAAAGCACCGGGAACAGAGTAGGAGGCCGTGATACACGGCCCCCGCAATTTATTACACTCGAACGACGTTCCCCCGGGTGATGGAGGGTGGCGCGCGCGTTTTAGCCGTTAAGAATCGAGAGCACGCTCTCGGGTTAATCGCGGTGCTCCCGCCGATATATCGGATCGGAGCCCGAGAGCCGGTGCCCCGGCTGGTACGCGCGTCATTGTTCGCGTGTATGCAGACACGCGGCCGCGCAGCTAGTGTTACCGCATCGATATTTCAGAGGCGAAACGCGCCGCGCTCTCGCTATCGTACATAATTTAATTTTTAATCCGCCGCCTCCACGAGCCTCGCTCCTACCGAGCGAGACAGAGGGAGACAGACGGGGGGTGCGGGGGGTGGAGGAGGAGGTCGGTAGGGGTTGGTGCATCCAGGATTACGTTGCTGGGTTTCCGCCGGTGCTCTTTTTCATTTTGCTCCTTTGGCTTATACCACTCTCCAGCCGTGGTATGTTTTCGAATGCACCACTTCCTCCCACCCCCCACCCCCCACCTCCCACCTCCTCATCTCTTTCTTCCTCAACCCCCTCGGCCCCCCACCGCCCAACCCCGGCTACCCTCAAACCGCGCGCTTTTTTCCTTATTTTCGGATTATATCTGCCGCGCGCTTGTTCCCCGGAAAAGTTTTTGCCCGAGGTTCTCTCTGGCCGCTGCGCTGCATTTTTCTCCGCGAGTGCGGATTACGGTTCCCGCCGCGAACGCGCGCGGCTTGGAAGACAGCGAGTCGGCTTTCGAGATCGTCCGAGGCGGCGGCCGCGCAATTGCGGCCGGCGATTACGCCAACCGGCCGCGGACGCATCCCGGGAGCTCCTTTTTAAATAGCCGCCGAGACGAAACGATATTTCATCGGACCTTTCGAGATCTTCTGCCGATGCGGAGAATGGAAACGTCAGAAGGGAGGGAGCGCTTGTTAGTATGATCCGCTGTGCTACAATGCAAGGTTCGACTTATTTTTAGTGACGACTTGGCGGAAATACGCGGGGAAGTGCATTAAAACTTCGATATTGTCCGCGCGAAAGCTTCATGGCTCTTGTCAGCGTTGGACCAATCAAAAATAAATACGACTCTTTGGAAATACTGGTTTTATTGCCCTCGCGCTCGAGAAACTAGCAACTTCTCTGGAAGCTCCTCGTAAACGAGAATCTGCCGCGAGTCAACTTATTCACGGTGAAATATACTTCCAATTGGAATAATATGACAAATATTCGAAATTCAATGCTTTCGAAGTGAAGGGTAATAAATACTAGGTATCCTGGCGGAAGGACGAGCGATTCTCCGGGAAGTGGCGATCCCGGCGGCGAAAGCAATACCGATCATTAGGTGAAGAAGCGGGCAAATGGCCCGTAAATGTTGAGATACCAGAGTGAAACGGGCGACGAGCACCCAGCGCCTTTTTTCTCCCGAGCGATCCGATCATCCACGAAAGAGTTGGTTACTCCGAGCTAGTCTCCATTCAATCGGCTCTTCCTGCCCTCCCTCCACGGCCACCTAATGATTGCTGCGCCGAAAAAGTCGCCTTGTAAGCCAGACCTCCCTATCACGATCTCTCGGGCAGAGCCCGGTTTCCTTATCGGCGGGGCTCGAACCGCCCCGAAGAAAGCGAGCCGTAAAAAGGGATCCAGGGGTAGAAAGAACCCTGTACAGAGAAGTCCTCGACTAGGCGGTGCCGAATTTGAAAGTCGAGCGAAATCACGCAGACACGTCCCGAGATAGTCGATCGGCCCTACGGCCGCCGGCCCTTTTCCATTCCTCCCTTGGGAGCCGCTAATACCCGGCTGCGAATCGAAGGAGCCCTCGATATACGTCTCCCTTTCCCGGGCGCGCGAGTCCCTTAAATTTTTCGCTCGACCGCGATATATCCCGATATCCCCGATAACATCGCCCTCCACTCTCTGCCCACCCCGACTCCTTTTCCCCAGTGGCGCGTTACCCAGCCGCGCTCAAGCACCGGCTCGCCAATATCCCCCGGACAGAGATCCGCTCTGATGCGCGCCGTAAAAAATTACGCCAATAAACATCGGCGTCCGAGACGCCCGATGATATCAGTGATAAAAGCGCGATAAACCACCGACTTTTTTCTACCTTTACTACTCGGACTTTTTCTACTGAAATTCTCTGACTCGTGCACGCGTCATTCTGTGGTTCTCTTCCGCAGGCTCTAGCGGGAGTAGAGTTGCGATGCTGGAGTTACCGACGGCGCAAGTGTTGGGCGGTGTTATAGCGGCTGATGTAAACTGATGCGCGCCGATTACGATCGCCGGCTGCGAGATGCTAATGCAAATCACTGTTTAATTGACTAGCGCGTTGTACAAATGGCAGTAATAAACATCGATTATATCCGGGGCGTGTCGCGGGGCTTCCGCCGGCACGTGTGCACCGCGCAACCAGATATTGGCCAATCTCGAGTGTAATTGTCCGTGGTGGCTGCTTGCACGTAATACAGGAAAGGCTAGGCGGCCGCGCGTGCGTATGCCACTAATTGCCGCCGAATATTCCGCCGGTGAATGTTCCGACGATTTAACGCGACGGCTTTACGCGCCCGCCTGCCGCGGATCTTTCACCCCATTATTATTATTTATGTTATTCTTGTCATATACAATACAATACCACTTGTATTATTCTCGGAAGATCATCCGGCTGGACTTGCACGCTGTTGGTTAGTCGGGCGGTTGGCTGTAAAAATCCGAGAAATTCCGCCGGACCACTGTCAGAGAGAGAAGGAAAGTGAGGAAGAATGGCTGGGATGCAGGGGCCGGAGCGTCAAAGGGCATAAGCGGCGAGAGCAGTTACGCTCTCCAGGTTGAATTAGCGAATATCAGCGCGGCCTGCAGCCGACAGATCCGCGGGCCCACTCCACATCTCACTGCCACTCTTCCCAGTGCGGGGTGAAGAAGCACACTCGCAAATGTTTGGAAACATCGAGGACGCGCGCCCGAGCGCTGCACTCTGCGTGTTTCGTTGGGCGGCGCGCACTCGAACCGGCAGCCGGAGAATTCGCTCGACGGCCGGCAAATGAAACGCGACACACGCGCGCAACATAGAGCGAGAAGAGAGAGAGAGCCGGGGGATGACTGGAAAATGCGTAAAGCGAGAGTGTACTTGAGCCGGCAAAGCTCGGCCCGACTGACTCTGACCCACTTCCACTTGAACCGGCTGGTAATCAGAGAGCGGCAACGTGCCTTTTATCCTCCTTTGAAAGCGATTCGCCTAACTTCCTTGCCACCTGGCGGCCGCGATTCCAAGATCGAAAACAGATTCGGAGGTGCGCGCACACTTGGAGAAGTGCGGGAGCGGGAGCGATTATCGGCTGATTGGATATCAGAGGTGAGAGCCGGCGCCAGTTCCACCGGTGGATTAATGATCCCTCGAATCCTTGCCACACTCTGATTGACGTCGATCCATCGAGGCCCTGGAAGATTGCCTGGCTAATTGAAGTGTACAGAGCTCCCGGCGCCCAGACTACTAAATGAAATTCCTAGTTTGCGCTTTCGCACTGCGGCGCGTATCTCATATAGAGGCTAATTAAAATTCAACCGTACGAGGTGTACGAGCTTAACCCTTGCGAGAATTGCGCAGTTCGACCTTAATTCGCCGGCCGGTATGGCGAGCATTTCTCTCCCAAGTTTTGCCGGGACGCGGGCGGTGCGCGCTCGCGCGGTCCACCAAAGATATGGAATAGAATAACAGGGAAGTTAGGGGCTGGGAGGATCGGAGCTGGGTAACCGGCGGGAACGACGTGCATCTGCACCACGAGCCGCTCTACGCGCGTAAAAGCATTTGAAGACAGCAACTCGGCGATGTAAATATAAAGGAGCTAAACTAATTTGCCCCGGCGACCTCTTGCGTTCGAGCGAGGATATTCCATGAATACAGAACACACTCCGCGCTGCCCCTGCCCCCTTTACCTTTCCCTTTCCCTTTCCCTCGAGCGAGTGCGCTTCCATCTACCTCAAACACCGGTGTGCATATGCAGCCGCGGCAATTCCCCCAATCTCTACAGGCCGAGTCAAAAATATCCTGCTAATTGACTCGTAAACCATTTAAATTCCCGGCGCCCTTTCCAATTATACATATTTTCCCTTTCAATATCCATTTAGTTAATTGGGAATCATTTATTCTGATATTAATGTCAAATTGTTGAGATTCGAGCGCGTTGAACTGGATGATGCCAGGCGAATGACTGAACCTCGGGCGTCCCAAATGCTTTCGCACGTCTGAGCTCGACACAATGAATCTCCTCTTTCCTCGCGGAGCTGTCGGCAAGTCAGTCAAACAGTCAGGCGGATAAGCCGACACGCATTCTGGGACATGCCGTCTCTGGAAATTGATTTAAAAGTTGCCGAAAGCCGCGGGGATAGCTCGGCCCTCGGGGCCCCGGGACTAATGGATTTATGCTCGCGCAGCGGGAGCGCGTGGATTAATTTATGAAAATTTCACTCGCGCGACGGACTCGACGAGGTAACTTCAAACTGAACCAATAAGCTGCGGGAGGAGCCGGGCGGTGCGGCGGTCGAGGGAGAGAGGGCGAGAAAGGAGTGAGTGAAGATATTGCACCTGGATATTGCTTCTCCTCTACAAGCCTGTAGATCTTTTTTCCCTCGTGCGCGCTCCTCCAAAGTTCCTCTCCTTTTTTCAATATGGCTTAGGCGTGCGCCCTTACGCCCTAGAGATACGAGTACACGAACCCGGGATCCCTTCGGCTACAAATTGGAGTTGA
This sequence comes from Crossocerus cetratus, assembly GCA_963675795.1. Classification (NCBI taxonomy): domain Eukaryota; kingdom Metazoa; phylum Arthropoda; class Insecta; order Hymenoptera; family Crabronidae; genus Crossocerus; species Crossocerus cetratus. Next base: position 22,134,052 of record OY776665.1, on the reverse strand, counting down.
TCGGAACCTCGTCATAATTGTCTTTCCCCCGAAATCCCAATTTTGAATTAGATTGTTTTTCCTAGACGGAATTCTACGGGGGGCTTTTTCTCGCGCGACTATTTCATTTTCCGTTTACGGCCCGGGATTTACGAGGACTTTCACGTCTCCCGCGAACGAATCCGCGTTGTTCGAGGACGTTGTCATTCAGGATATACCCTAAGCCGATTTCGTTCTACGGCACTCGGCCCCGATATACCCCGGCAGCCCCAGGACTCCCTTGTTTCACGCTACTTTCGCGCGCCGCCCGTTTGTTGGCGAATATCGCGGAAAGCTGCGATCGTAAAAAAATCCCCCGGCGAAAACCAAGCGAAGGAATGGCGAGCCGCTTCTGTTTGCGCTCGCTCGCGATGTAAGGGAGAGAAGTTACGCGAAAGCGAGTGAAAGCTGGGTCTCCGCTGCAAGTCCGATTATTAAATGAATCGGAAAATGAAGCCCAGCTTTTCTGTCCTCCTCCCTTCCGCTCTAGCTTCTTCTCCATTTGTCGCTCGGTGAAGAACGATCGATGATAATACGAGAATCAAATCAACCCACTTTAGAATAGCCCACTCAAAGTCAATCTCTCGCTGCCTCGCTCCGCTAACATTTCCGTCCTCTCTCGACGGGGGAGCTTGCGATACAGGCGAGAGAGAAAGACAGAAGGGCCGAGACGGAGCTTGCAGCAGTTAGAAGTTATCCCAGGCGAGCATCCGGCGGAGGAACGCGCCAACGGAGTTTCGGTTGGTGTTCGCTTTATTGACCAATCGCAAAGGACTATTTTCGTATTTCATTGAACTGTCATGGCAGCCTAAGCGAGAGAGTGAGGAATTGCGGAATTGCCGGCGTACTGGGAACTTGCAACGCCGTCGAGGCGGTTTTATCGAACTCCCCGAGTAACTTTCCCATTTGGAGAATTCGAAGCGAGAGAAAAAGGAAAAGGGCTAAGTTACCTAATGAGTATAGGTATTACTCGGGCCCGGTCTCTTCGCTTTTAGCAACACTTTTAGAATTTTTTACTTCCTTCGAACATCTTTGCTTACTCGAGCTTTCACTACCACTTGGAGAATTATACAGCTCGTCTTCCGCCCCCGACATTATCCATCGCCACTTGCCCGCGCGCCTCTCGAAAAATCGAAACTCCACTCTCGAACCGGCCACTCTGGCATTCGGTGTCGGCGCGGCAGTGGCTGGCGGAAAATGACTCGTTAAGCCCTAAGACCCCCAATTAGTTCCGGGGCTCCTTCAGCTTGTTTGCCAATCGATACCCTCCACCCCCCACTCTTTTTCTCTCTTTGAGCAAGAATCTTTTCTTCCCGTCGATTTAGACGCTGCACGTCCACTTGTTATCGACTCCGACTCAGAGATATTCCCGAAGGAATAAAAGGGAGTTTTCGTGGGCCCACGCGTACACTGAACGCGATACTCATTAACCACGAGTCTCCACCCTCGCGGGCTCAAAGCTTCCCCAGGCGAAATGAGAGTTGGCTCTGGCGGGGGGCGAGGGGGAAACTTGTAAAACAGCAGGAACCAACAGAGTTCGAGGAAGATTGCCGTTTGTTAGGTGGTAATCGATTCCACCTGATTCCCAGGAGCAACGCCAGTCCTCCCACCGTTCAAGCCGCGCTCTATTTCTGCCGGCGATCTTCTCCGCTCGATTACGCCTCTCTCGCTCGCCGCGAAATTAAACGCGCCCGCTTGCAGAATTTCGCCGCCGCCCGGACGAGTGTCTGCCGGCTGGCCGAGCGGAAGCAATCCCAACGCCCTTTATCTTTATACTTGTTTAACACTCCGAGTAAATATCTCCGGGGGCGAAAGCCTCCCTTCCCCGAGACCGATAAATGGCTAATGAAAGAGAGTGGTGTGTGTGTTACTCACTGGCGCAGACACCTTCGTCCACCTCCCCGGTGTGATGGAGGAGATTCTTGATGACGCATTGCAAGCCGACGGCGCAGCTCCCCGAGAAGCCGAAGAGGCCGCCGCACGGCTCGCCTTCCACGCGAGCACACACTTTGCAACACCTGCGAATAAAACAGAGAACACACTTAAATATACCACAATCATTTCACAGTTTATTAGTATAATAGATAAATTGTCCAACTAGAGGGAACATATCCAAGGACACGTATCGCTTGGTGCGGTGGGAATTTACGGTAGATCGAAGCCCCAGTGCGGCTGGTTTCCCGGCGGCTTTATGTGTCCCGAGAAGAAGCCGAGGCTGAAGTAGTGTCCGGGGTACAAAAGGATCGTAGATGATAGGAGGGAGAGGAAGCAGGTACAGAGTGTTCTGGCCGGTTTGGTTCGATTGGAATCTAGCCTCGTCTTATTTCGCGTACCAGGGAGAATCCTGAGGGAAGCACTCCGGCGGGCACGTATGCGATCGATTGGCGAGCCTCTTTCAATCCTGGCTATCTAATGTGTATATATGTATAATAAACTAGAACTAGATGGCCCTTGCGCGCCCCGGAGGGCTCGCTCGCTATCCAAATAGCGAACTATTCCTTCGAAATTGTTAGTCGAATATAATGGAGCGGAGATGTACTCCGATTCAGATACCAGTGAATTTTCCTGCATGTCCCTCCTATAATATCTGTCCCTCAAAAGAGGGTCAGAGTAAAGCTGCTGTGAAACGCTTCTTCTATTTTTCGGCTTCTCTCTCGGTTTTACCACTTTGTCAACTTACTGGCTTTACGTCGGCGACGCTTTACCTAGAATTAAATTACACGAATTCCTTTTAATGATCAATAAAGCGATATTTCAGGATCTCCCGCTCTACCCAGATACCCGGCAAATTTCCGCGATGTCCCGCGGCATTTCTTCTCCTTGAAGACACTGAGGCAAACAATGACGCAGGCACGAAAAGTAAGAGGAAGAAAGGGGGGCAGCTTTGGGCTACGTTCCATGCCAGGAGAAGACTTGTTACTGCGAGAGCAGCAAGAACTAAAAGTTGAAGAGAGGGCGCTCCAAAAAGAATGAGGAAAAACGTAAAGGGAAGTCATACAAGATCTCGAAAACCCGGAGGGAAGGTACTTCAGCGAAGCTACAAGACCAGGCCGGCAACACAAACTTGTGAAAAATAATCAGAAAACTCCCTGAAATTACACGTAACTGACTAACAGTGAATTTCCAGCCCGCCACATGGCTCCACTTACTTCAACCCATAAAACACGCGAAATATGCAGAGCAGCTAACCCTCAATAAATGGTTAATTATGAGTGGCTGCTGACACGAAATCCAAGAGCACCGAGGCTCGCCGCAAAGGAGTAGTCGCTCATTACAGGGGGAATTTACGGAACGCATGGCATCGTGATACGATTTACTTGGGCGCACGCTCCCTAATACGAGGGCGCAACACGAAGCCGGGCCTCCGACAACGGCGTTGCATGCTAAAGATTTTCCGATAAATTCCCAATACGCTACGGCGGCTGGCTCCGCTCTGCCATCTCCATCAGTGGCAGCGATAGCGAGGCGAACACCCAGAGGGCAGGCCTGTCTGGCTGTGCCACCCGGCCCGCCACTATCTACTGCAAATTTCAATTCCACTTGACTCCTCGACGCGCACTCGTTGCAAGATTGTTACGCTCTCGCTCTCCCTGGAGAGCGAACCAGCACACTTTTGTCAAATCTAGAGAGTTGTAAGAAGTCTGGGGGAATTTGGGGTTGGTGGTTTTTGCGTGTGGTGAATGGAGAAGCGAGAGTGGTTATTGTTGTCCGAGTAATTGCGATAGATTTGTGTCGCTGGTCCCGAGGTTTGGGTTATTGAATTATTCGTAGGGTCGGGCGTCTCTATTTGGAGTGAAAGGAAGCCGATGTGGCCAGGCCTCTCTGAATAATAGAAAGAAGGGAGAGCCGGTAGCGTCAATCGATTGGGAATTAGAAGCTGCGGTTCCAATCCGTTTAACTGTCGATCCTTTCAGCGCGGGATTACAGCGTGGATTCATGAAGCTCGATACCTGCTGATATCTTGTCCTTGCATCGGCTGCGAAGCAACATGTTGCGGGCTTCCAATCGCATGCACGCGCAATAAGCATCGAATATTATATCCCTCGCTCGACCGTGCGATCCTCGCTTTTACGAGGGTCGTCTTGCGATATTTTATTTCCGTCGATTATCGAGGGCTATCGATGTTCTGCACTTGGGATTACCGGGCGGCAGCCGCTCGTGATACGAAAGTGAATTATGGGACTGCGTTTCTTGAAGAGGCGCCGGATGAATCGGAGATTCTCGCTGGAGAATGTTCAATCAATTAGGAGAAAGTTGTCTGGTGATTATTGGAATTTATTATTGAAAATGAGGATTTTTAAAAAAGGAATATTCTAGAATTTGATATTTTTGGAAGGAAACGTCGCGTTGGATTCGATGCTTTATGGAATTCCTCAGTTGAAATTTACCAGCGAGGGGAAGAGCGACGTAGCGCGAGACTTTTGCATTCGACATTGCGTCAAACTCGAGGGAAAGCTGGCGACGAGGGCGATAAACGTCCGACGCGAACATATCGAATTCAGAAAAGCGGCTGCGGGAAAAATAGTGTAACCGCGGTTGCGGTACAATTCCGCGGGCTCCCCGCCGCTCGCCCGCTTATTCCGCTTGAAATTCAATTTCCACATCTCCCGAATCAGCATAACGTCGCGCGTGTGTATCATCGACGAATGCATCGGCTCGCGCTCGATAGGAACAATCGTCAAGTTCGGAGAGGGAGAGAGGGAGAGAGAGATCGAATTCCGCGCGAAATCATTCCAATTTCCCATACTCGGTTGAAAGCGTGCCATTCTAATGGGAGTAAGAACTTTCCGTTTAATCCCCGATGAAAATGGAGGGGCCGGAATCGCACTCGGGGAGAGAGCTCGGGCGTGCGGGCACAAAGGCGCAATTCTATTGGCCTCTGAGCGACGTTCGATATACAAGCGCGAGTCTTTTCAATTACCGAGCCCTCAAATTCACGACGCTCTTGTTAGATTCTCCCGTGGAACACTTGGAAAGCAATTACGCGCCGCCTTGGGTGTAAGTTGGAGGAGAGAGCCCGGCCGGGCCAGCACGTAGAGTTCACCGAGAGTTTTCAAAGACCCTTGGGGAAAAGGTAGCCGAGGAGAGTCCCGGCGTGCTAGTGTGGACGTCCGACACAGCCCCCCCTCCCCCCGCCCCCGCCCCCTCGTCCGAGCTAAGAAAAGCTTTGAAAAGCAAATTTCGAAGCCCTTCAACTATCGCATGACTGACTGACGCACCACTCGGAATCCAGCGCCGCGGTTCCCTCATTATTCCGCGATACACGTTCCATCTGATACCAATGGAATACCGGATTGCGGTCAACCGATCAATTCCTCACTCGCGTGACTACTCCCTCGCGACCTTCCGCAACGACCATTACATCAACCCCGCATTTTCATTCCCCGGGAAAAGGTCACCCTAACTCCCTTCAACTCTCCGCCCTTTCACCATCCCCCTTCTCCTCAGCCAACTACCATACAGCCTCCCTTGCAACGCCACAGTACCTCAAGCCGCGCGGATTCGAGGATCACCCGAGGCCCCTGGAACAAAACCTAAGTTCTGTCCGCGCGGCCCCGCCAACTAGCAGTTCCAGAATCCAGCAATTCGCGAGAGGGTGAGTGTAAAATTTTGATGAATGACTTTTAAAGGCGGCCTGGGGGGACCTTTTGTGCGTGGCGCGCTCACGGGCTTCCAGCAGGTGTACGCGTGCGTGTGTGTAAACCCGCACGTACGCCGGCCCGACGGCTCGAGGGCCGAATTCAGTTTATCGTGGCCTATTTTTCGTCCCGGGCCACTAGTGTAATGCCACGGGAGCGCCGCCTCCCCCGCCGGACAAAGGAGCGAGCGCCGACAAAGATGGAAATTTTTTTGCCGCCCACCCCCAACGAGAAAGGGGTTGACGCGAGCGCTCGCTCTAGAAGGAGCAGAGGCCAGGCCTGGGGGAGAGGACTCTTTTTCCACGGCGGATTTTAATTGCTTGCAATTCCCTTGAACGATTACAGTGGAGGAGGGCGGGGGGCGAGAGGGCAAAGGGTGAAAGCCAAGCGAGGAAGTGGCGTATGGAAATCCGTGTCTTTAGTCGCTCGTACGAATAACGTCGCAATCATTCTGAATCACACATGCCGGCTTTACCCTCAGACACAGAGAGACAGGAGTAAGGCAAACATTACGCTCCTGGCACGATCGCAAAGCGAGAGCCGTGAGCGTATGCATCGCGCCCCACGTGCTCCAGGGGTTGCTCGCCCTATACCCTGGGCCACCGTGAATTTTCGTGGAATTCGAGCGTATTGCTCCACTTTTCCAGTACCCATCGCGGCCGAGGGCCATTTTCACCGCGCGTCCATTACCGCTGCGCTAGAATAACCGATTGCACGGCCCTCGGGCGCTAGGTAAAATCGAGATGCCTAGATATACACAGGGCTCGTCTATTTTTGAGGGGTTCCAGAGCACCGACGTTAATTAGCGAACCTCTTCCCTTCACGGAACCATGGACGCTCAACCAAGGTTGAGAGGCAGAGGCAGAGACGTGGATTTTCGGAGGGGGATGCGCCTTTGCCGGGGCGGCGATCATCATAGCGTGGCGTGTGACTAAATTCGAAGATTAACAGAGCGAGTAAAATTGGAAGGGAGACCAAGTAACCTCGTTCGCAAAGGGATGCTTGTCGCCCTTGTACGTGGATACTCTATCAGGGCTTAATCATTCGCCGACCAGCCTCGATCGATCTGTTGCAGAGTTACTCAAAGATTATTGGAAAAGCTCGAGGTTGATTTCATCTGGTCTACCAGTGCCGCTGCATTAATAATGAGACATCGAACGACAACGTGGACGAGTTCTCGATAAGAAGATATGATGTTGTAGTAGATTGACTGGTATTAAAGCTGCTTGAATGTGAAGGGTTTTGAGGAGAGGAGTTGGTAGTTGGTGTTCTCCCTGTATTTTCCTTAGGAATTAAAAATGCGAGTAGGCGCCAATGCGAGAAGAAAGCTAATATATGCTTTACCTGCAGGGGTCATAGGTGAGGCCTCCTGGGCAGTCATCGTCCGTAAGAACGTCACACTCGAGAGGCGAGCACACACACGAGAGAGCCCTTGCGACCGCGACCGAGAGCACGACAATGCCCCCGAGCAGGAGCAACGGGGCCCTCATTTTTCTTTCTGTCTCTCGCTCTCTCTCTCTCTCTCTCTCTCTCTCTCTCTCTCTCTCTCTCTCTCTCGCTCTCTGTCCCTCGCCGAGTATCCCTTTATCGTTGCTTATCCTCCTTGGCGAGAGTCAATTCTAGGGCACAATGCTCGCTCCCCTATATCACACCAACGAACGCTCCAGCGAACACACACCGTTCATTGTCAAAGCAGTCGCACACCACTCTCACCTACCGATTCGACAGGCTCGAATCGCGGTCAGGTGCCGCGAGGATTAGCCTCGCCGGTGATTCCTACGGGAAAAATAGACTGCGACTTCCCCGAGTTAATACCTGCTTCGATCCTACCGTGTTAAGTAAACAATTGAGCGAGACTCGACTCGATGAAATGGGTCCGCGTTTTATCCGCGATTCTTTCTCGGAATTAATGAAGAAAAGAAGTCTTTCGAGTATGCGAAATCCGAGCCAATTCCCGGGGCAATCGCGAGGACCAACGTATCCGTTGGCAAGGTTTCCTCATCGGGCGACCGCGTGACAAATGACCGTGGGGCATCGCGACGCCCGATTGGACCCGTCGCCGAATCGAACTTAATTAACCGGGGGCCTCGCGGAAAAAGTACCCTCGTTTCGCGACCGGGAAGATTTATAAGAAGGAGGTTCGACTCATCGATCATCCGCTCCCGGGATTATTGATCGACCCGACGAAGAATCCGACTAGCTCGCAGCGATTCCATGGGAGAGAAAGACGAGGAAGATTTAAGGGTCTCGGGCCCGCAGTTAAACGCATCGCGCTAGTACACCGTCGAGTGTAACTGCGCCGTAAGAACAATAAAGGAGTTTCCGCGAGGTCTGGAACAGTTTGGAACGCCGGCTGGGAAACTCGGCTGTTTCGGGCGAAGGAGTCTCTTCTAACGCGGCCGGGCGAAACCGCGTCTATATTTCCCGACGGGGCTGCCGCCGTGAATTGCAGGCTGCATGCATTATGAAAACACGTGCGCGGGCCCGAGGATCGAGTCGATGAAATATTATCCGGCTTATTCCTGCCGGGCTCATTGTTCGCCGAGGATTCACTACGTCCATTCTCCGGGATGGCGCGGGGCCTGGGAGTTTTCTTGAAAATCCGGGCCCGAGCTCTCACGAGACTAATGGGCCCGTGGCCGAGATGGAGAAAGCTCGCGAGGGCGAATCAAAGGGGCTGGGAGTTTTATAAATTGTGTCGAGAGTACTCGCCGATATTAGGAAGGAGGATGGCGCGCGGCATGGCCAACCTCCTCCTCGGGCCGCCGCTGGAAAAGGGATATCGATCAAAAGGCACGTCACGTTCGAATCCGGGACGGGACGAAAATGCCGCGCACGATGGCCCACGCGATTTCACGGTTCCTTCGGCCGGGAACTGCGCGACGAACCTATCAGCATTGCCACGTAACTGCGACTGCGACCGATCGGTCAAACAAACCGAGTATTTAAGACGAGTGCTCGAAGAAAACATAAAAATCACAAGTTCGATTATTCACCGCAGGAAATTAAAGAAAACAATTGTCAGTTTAAATACTCTGTCTAAAAAGGTCTATTGCAACTGAACAGTTCTCGCGGTCGAGTGTGACTCGAGTGCGACGGGGGAGAAGATGCTCAAAAGAAGGTGTCATCGATTTACGCTAATGTCATCAGCGGATCGCATAGTAATCGGGGGGTCTCTCCGGTACGGCTAATTCCTGGTCGGTCTCGAGAGTGTATCACGCACGTCCTGCCACCGTGCACGTCCCGAGCGGCGAAGAGTATATCGGCGTGGCGGCGGTCCGTCCTGTCCGATGAAGAGAACACGCGTGGCCAGACGAAGCTCTCTACGTTCGAGAGAAACGTGCACTGGCAGAAAGCAGCAACGCTCGACGGGGCGATCGGAGAAGCGTGCGCCGCTCGGCCCGACTGCGTCGGCGCCCTAAAACCACCCCCTGCCACCCTACGTCGCCGCAAACCATCCTTGCGCCCTCTCGTCCCTCCCACCTCCATCTACATCTGCGTCACCGTCCGCGCTTTGAATCATACCGCGGATCCACCTTTTTTCAACTATTCCCTTTCAAGCGTATCGCTTTTCGTAAGAGGGCCCGGAGTCCAACCGTTCTGCACCCTTGCGCTCCTTGTATTCTTTTTGGAATATTTCCAACGGCGCACTTTTTCCCTTTGCTTCGCGCTCGAAGCGAGACTGTGATCGGATTAAGGAATAAATTGGGGAGAGTCGGCGTTTAATTACTCCAGCGTCTCTCGAAATAAGTAATACTGTTCGAGCGAGCATGAAGAAATTTCATAGACCCTGTGGATAAAATGATTGGTTGATATTTGGACGATGCAGGTCGCTCTGGTTTGATAAAAGATTTTCTTTTAAATCAGACAAGTTTGAAACGCCAGGGGTAAATTACCAGCATTCGGTATCTATCGCTTCTACTAGAAAGCACTGATAGACTAGAAATAGAATTACTCTAAATCGGTACGTCTCTAATATCGAATTCCTCCGCTCCCTTTCGTTACTAGCAATAGGTATCGCTAAGCCCAAGTGGTAAAAGGAGTTTTCCTTCCGGCATCGATCCACCTGGGTTCCCCCACTTGGCTCGCGAAAGAGAAACGCGTGGGGCTTGGAGCGAGGCGAAGCCACAGCAGGGACGCCAGGGACGCCCGTGGTCCGTAGCGAGGCGTCGGTTTCGAAGGAGGCTCCTTTCACGGCCGACACCAGTTGCGGCTCTGAACCAGAGCGAGAGATATCCGCTCGCCCGTCGCGTTCCGTTCTCGAGAGTAGCTTGCGTGGAGAAATGATGCGATTGCCAGCAGCCCGCGCCGCCAGCGACGTTTGAACCCGAGGCCAGTAGTATTGATCGGCCGCTCTGATATCGCCAGGAGACGTAGTGCACGAGTCTCTCGCAGTGGGAGAATCTCTCATGACGACGAAGGATCATGTACTCCCGATATGACATCGCCTGTTGCTTTTTTCTTTCCTCCCTACTGCTCGCCACTGCCCTCGCCGACTGGCAGGACCTGCTCAATCTCCAGGTATAGCTAAATATAACTTCATGAATGGGAACTGTTGCTCGCGCCCGATCCCACGGACGCTATTAGAAACGCGTTTGGTGAGGCGAACCGGCCGCAACATATGAGAGCTGAGATATCGATGGTTCAGACCCAATTTGGGCTGTGGAGCCGAGATTTTGCAGGCGGAAGTTGAAACCTTTCGATTTAGTCTGCAATTAAGTTGGATCGGTCGTTTAGGATTGTATGATGCACATCTGCGCGGTTCTTGAGAAATAGTCGTTTTGCCAATCGGCCAACTGTTGATTTTACTCGTTTTCCTCGTCGGCTCGGATTAAAAGATAATACGAGATGATGATTCATTGGTTGTTTGTTACAGCGAGCAGCGGCACGTTGGCAAAAGAGGAGATACACGCCTCGTGAACCCGAGTACCCTGAATTTACTGATAATGATGACTTAGAAGCTGCAGCTCAAGAGCCACAGTGGAACCAGATTCCTCCAGTCCAGCCCAGAGACTATGCTCCAAGGACATCTAATTATAAAAGACCACAATTTCCGGACACTCTGGACAAAAGTATATACTCAATTGGATGACAGATATGTGAAGTAATCTTGTGACAATAGTTCATTTGTTAATGAGATATTTACCTTGTCTTCAGACATCAGCTGGGATGCTAATTGGAAGCCGAATGTGAGATTCGGGCAAATATCAGCTGTCTCAATAGATCCCAATGGGAACATAGCGATATTCCACAGGGGTGCTAGAATCTGGGGCACAGACACCTTTGACAATGAGAACAAATTCAATCCGGATGAAGGGCCAGTGAGAGAGAACACAGTGGTACTTCTAGACAAGACTGGTAGAAAACTAGCAGAATGGGGTAGAGATATGTTTTATCTGCCACACGGCCTGACAGTGGATTCAATGGGAAACTACTGGCTGACGGATGTGGCATTACATCAAGTCTTCAAGTTTGATGGCAAAGACGTAACAAAGCACATAGAAGAATTGAAGAAGGAACAGTCGTATAATCTAAGATCCAGCAGGCAAAATGCAAACACTGTATATGGAACAAGCCCTCTCAAGCCATCCCTAATACTTGGGGAGGCGTTTATGCCTGGAAATAATGAGAAACGATTCTGCAAACCTACTGCAGTTGCTGTTCACCCAACTGGTGATTTCTTTGTGAGTGATGGCTACTGTAACTCGCGAGTACTAAAGTTTAATTCCAAAGGAGAACTGATTCTGCAGTGGGGACGACATTGGGGCTCAGGTATAGTCACATGGGACACTGGCACAGTATTCACCATAATTCTAACTTAACCAACACTGATTCCTTGGTTGTAGGAAACGCACTCCCGAAGCCTCCGCCTAACGCGTTCGTCGTTCCGCATGCATTGACATTGGCCGAGGAACTGGATATAATCTTTGTGGCGGATCGCGAGGATGGGAGGGTGATGGCATACTTTGCCAGTAATGGAACCTTCTACAAGGAGTACAGCCATCCGAGCATCGGCACGAAAATCTACAGCGTCGCTTACGCACAGAAGAAACTTTACTTGATAAACGGACGAGAGGTCTTTCCCAATCCCTTCGGTCACGTGCGGGGATTCGTTCTGGACGTATTCTCGGGGAACCTGCTTTCACAATTCGGGCCTCCGAAGGACATGGACAGGCCGCACGACCTGGCCGTCACTAAGACTGGATCGGAGATCTATGTAGTCGAGCTGGACATACACCTGGTTTATAGATTTGTGCAAGGTACAGCTGCTAACAAGTTACATCTCTAAACTTCATCAATGGAATTGATAATAATTGAGTCCCTTCTGCCGGCAGCTGTGAACGCTACGCTCGAGAGAGGAAGCTCGAACATGCAATCAGAGCCGCAGCATGACTCGACTCTACCGGTGGACAAGAGTCCAAGTGACGCAGCAACAGGAGGTACTGCAACCGCAACTTTAGTCTTATCCCTTGTTACGGCAGCAGTCACTTTTATAGCCCTCTGTGTATTGATTGCTGCAGTTGTAGCAAGATGTCAGAAAAGAGGTAGACCATTTCAGTATGACGAATCCGCCGTCGAATTCTCGAAAATACTCAGATAACCGTCACGCATCTCGGGTTGAACTTGGCTAGTTTTACTGCGATTTCACGCCATAGCTGTGCACGCATAATATCCGTTACTCTCGTTACGGGCCATGTGCAATATACTCTCTCGTTTCGTTGCATTCTTTTCTCTTGATCGATTTTGCTCTTTTTATCAACTCTCTACCTTCTGATTCACTACGCACACTCGAGTACTAAGAATGAGGTACTGAACGACACGATCATATTGATCTCCTTAAATGTGTATCTTCTATCTGTTGAAGAGTATTATGTTTTTGTGCAATGCACTCTAATTGTTATGCAACGTATGGTAGCCAAGATTATGGTACTTAAATGTTTTTACTCTACGCCTATCTAGAAACTATTATTTATTCTTGTGTTTCGACTCTGTCCGAGCCATCTTATCAACAGAACGGTGCTCAGATACACTTAAGACTTGTTGTTTGGACTTGCGGTACTACTTAGGCACAGTGTTCTGTATCTCCGCACAAGCTACTTTGCAAGGACTCGACTTTTTATTCGCCTCGAGCTTGAGGCACGGCACATCACATGACTGTTTGTGTACAATTCTTTTCTATGTCAAATGTTATTAGTTCCTAACCCCTGTGTGCATTATTATTGTTTCTTTAATTGTGTCTTTTACATTTTGTGGACAAGAAATATAGATGTTTTAATTTCAATAATGTTTTACGTTGATGTCTTGAGTTTTTTTTTGTACTTTATATCCACCCATGTTTATTTCTTTGTGTTCTTATGCTATGTTTGTCAAAGAGAACAGGTAAGTACTACAACTGGTTGCTTTATGTATATACTACTTTATCCTTTATGATTTCTGCATCCCAAGTTTATCGAATAATTCCTGAACACCAGAGTTTGGAGCACATTTCACACGACAAATCTTTCGAATAACAAGTTCTATTTTGACTGTAGCAAGCAATTCTCCAATAATGGGAGAATAAGTGCAACAGTAGCCATGGCTATGGCGTTATATTCGCATACGAAATCGCGAATACATAAAATATAAGGAGAATACACATACGAGCAGATATCAAGTGGGCAGTGGTGAACGGAAATGGATTTTAAAGGGCTCTCTTTGCTCGCGCAGGCTGCTTGCTAGGAATGCCGAGCAATATGCGATGGGACGCGGAAAGGCGGGACAACTTCAAGCTCTCGAGTTTACTGGAGGCACGACGGGGCAAGCATTTCAAGCTACTGGAGAGGCGACCGAACCCTCGGGACTTCAGCAAGCTAAATACCGAGCCGGACACCTCCGAGGACGAGCATCCGGAGAACAGCCTCACCAAGATCATTTAGAGAGCTAACTAATAACCTTATACGTAACATAGAGTCTCGATAATACCACGCTCATCTTTCATCAAAATCTCATTCGCTTCTCAATGAACCGCCATTGTTGGCTTTGCCGAATCCTCAATAGAAAAACTCTATCGATCTCAATTTAAGATCCTACAGATGCCGAGGCAGTTGGTAATATCGAATAAAGCGCGAATTATCGAGATTCGAAAATAATTAGAATACAAATGTGTCACTTATGCGCGTTGATGTTCCCAGTTCCTCCCGCATTCGAACGAGGCCGGTGGCTTCCCCATCGTCTGCCGGCACCACACACTTTCGCGCCCCGGCAAACCCGATTATACTAATTCCAACGATTAAAGCACTCACTCAAGTATTACGCGCACGAATATCACGGTCGGAAGCTTTGAGCGGTGCAAGGGAAATTCAAAGGGCACGACAGGACGCGTCTTCCGTTCACGTTCACTTCCCGCCGCGGCGTCCCCGAGAAACAGCGCTGCGCCGGACGCGGCCGTTTCCAGTACTAATTGCCCGCGAGATTTGAATGGGTTTCGTTCTCTATGTGATTTAGTGAGGAATAGTTAGTTTATTGGTCTGTTCACGGTGGAAGGGAAAGGTAAATGTTTTATTTAACGATGTATGTTATTGTGATTGATACTTGTAAGTACTACTATCATTACCGGCCTTGCGAGGGAGACGCGGATTGTAACAATGAACGATGATCAATGCTATGCGAACCCTGTCACGCAAGATTTGTTAGTAATATCTGGGAAATATTTCGATTCTACGTGGAAGACTCTATGTAAACGAGCAAATTTCTATATAGCTATAGGACTATACGATAGACTGTATAGTTTAACATTCGATCGAGAGTTTCTATACTTTTATTCGATGGTCCCTCTTTCATCTGAACTGTTACTTCGAGTTATCGACTGTGAGGACCTACATTTTACTGTACCTGAGAGAGAAAGAGAGAATTTTGTAACCACCGGTTCGCGATACACGTGTTAAACGACGGAAATATATCTATTAATGTTATAGTATATATTCTGCATGACACTTACCGATAAATAATCATATCCGTAAAACTCTCTATTTTTCTCCTTGGCGAGATAGAGCAGCGATTGCCAGACGCCTGTACCAATGCTAGGATTTTACGTGAATCGCATTCAAGTGATTATGGTTTGTGTATTCCTCAACGTGGAAACGTATATTTTCAAATAAAGACGAGTATTATTTATATTACCAAATGTAAAGGAATCTCAAGGTGTATTTACTCCCCTGGGAGTTTGGTTCTGAACTCGTTTCCAAATCCTCGTGCCAAGAGTCTCATTGATAATGATTTATTTTACACACTTAGTTGACCTCTATACACAACTATACAACGATAAAAATTAAAACTTTCGCCTATTTATCACTAATTAAGGTCGTCGACGATAAATCCATTCGTAATAAAGATTGCGAGTCAAGCCAGTCCACTCTCATCCGGCCACACACGCTCATACATAAACGATCCACTTATACACGGAAAAGAATCCAGCATCCAAAGTGATGTTCCCGCGTGCCAACTGGGGGGTGGGATAGAACTCCATTTACCCGAGTCACCGCATGTCAAATCCATCAAGATTGGAATTAACAAAACTCGTCGAAACTCTAAAGCATTCTCATCGAGTAAATGGGGTTCCAGCGAGAGCCCCATGAAATCGTAGCAAGCACAACGCAGTCTCACATGTCACCAGTTCGCCCCCTCAACAAAGCCGCACCATGCACGCAGACAATAAATAAAATAAATAGCATCTTGCTCCGCGCACTTAACTAGCTAGGAATATTACTGTCCGAATGGGCACAAAGAATAACTAGAACAATAGGAAAGCAGAAACAAGGTCGAGTAGGGGGGTTGGGGGGATGAGGGGGAGCAGTTGTTCGATTGGCCATGTACAAACGATTTCATTTTAATGCTTGAACGAGCACGGAACACCGACCAGCAGGATGAGACAGCGTCGAAAGGAAATCCTCATATATGTATAATCCACCTCGCAGGCTACAGTTTTGTACATTAAAAATCGTATACGTTTGTGTTGCTTCCTCCCGCGCGCTTTCATGCTTTCCGCCGTAGTTAATACACTGACAACTTTATGTATACATTGTGTGAGTGTCTATGTGCGTGTGTGTGTGTGTATGGGTTCGTGTGAATGTAGGACAAAGTGTTAACTCCTTTATATCCACTAACCTCTCACCTAGGACTACCGTAAATTCGTAACTAGAATAATCGTTCGCCTCGCAAATTACTATACTGGTACGTTTAGCTCTCTCCCCGGCCTTGGCTGCTCGTCGAGTCTCATTCATCCCTGCGATCTCTACATCGTGTGGTGATTCGCTGTCGAAAGGGGGAGGGGTGGGTGGGTGTAGGACACAGCTCGCCCGAAATATATCACAATGTCCAAGTATAGTCGCGACTGCCTCTTTCTCGCCTAATTGGGCCTGCGCTCCCGGCCCTCCCTCGCACGTCAACTTCCCTTACTTATACGAGTGTTACGTTATTATTGTTTGTAGACGTATACATAATCTATTTACAGGTTCGTTATCCGATCGCGCGACGACCACGGCGAAACAACCTAGGCGCACAGCGTTTTCTCCCAGATTAATTGGATTTAAAGGAGGGTCGGCAGGATTTAGAACTCTCGAGATCCTCGAGCACAGTGGTTCCTTAAACTGTTCGCTCGAGTAACGGGCTAATCGAGCTAAATGAATTGGCGAGACTGATATCACAGCAGCACGGTGATTCAATCAGCGCATGGACAACGAATAATTGGCGATAAAAAAAGAAGCTTTCTCAAATACCCGGACTTCATATGCGAAACATCTAATTACATCCATCTGAAGTGTGAGGTGAACTTTGTCGTTGGATAGGAGAATGACTTGGAATCAAGACAAGTGATTATCTTACATTGGGATGTTGGAAGTCAGCATAACTGGCTTCGTCTCGCTGTATCGTGCGCCCTAGTGTTTAATCGCAATCGATAATATTAATAATACCTGCCACGTCGATTCTTCACTATATTTACAATGCCATACGTAATACTATAATAACTTGTCGTATACATCCTGTTACACCTAATCACGTGCTCGGACATGTCCTCTGCGATTCTCCTAGCGCCAACTTAGCGGCTCGAGGCGTCCGCCGGAAACGCAAGGCGGTAGTTCGATATTAAGGAATAACTTAAGACCAACCGTCACAACAGAGAATAACTATCAATTTACAATTGGATTCACGAGTGCGCTGGACTCGTCTAAATTGCAATTCTCCCGTTGACGGCGACGGCGGACAAGTCCCGCCGAATCACACGTACGCTTAATTAAGGAACGGAAAGTTTCCCGGAGTCTCTCTGTAAGCTGCGAACACATGGGTCGCGGGGAATAGTCGACGATCGAGAGTGGATAGATGCGTATTAGTATAAAGTAACCACCAACAAGTTCCATCTTCGCACAGCTTCGACCTGAGCACTTCCTCCTCCTCTCTCCTCCTCTGCCCGAGCAGTCCACTGCGAATCACATCCGCTAATGAACTCTCCTTAACTCTATCATGTACAGAAACTCCCTTCTTCATTCCTAGACGAAGCTCCTCCGTGTTTCTGCCACTCCTGGCAAACCCGCAGCCCCAGCGTTCAAGGATCAAGGAATCGCAACGGTGATAGCGATACCTTTAGCGATTAGAAAGATCGGGATTCGTTGTCGTGTCTCACAATTCGTTAATCCTCCTTTTCTCCGCACACGGCATTCGAAATGCCAAGTGGGAGAGGTGTCTCAGTACGGGCTTCCTTCTTCGCTCTTAACAATTATGAGGAAGGGAGCTTGCAGTCCGGGCGGTTCTCTCGCCCGGCATCATTACCAGTCTCCGTCGGCCTCGAGAAACGGTCCTTCCTCGCTTCGATCTAGTAGATTACCCTGCCATCGGTTTCTTCCTCTCCGCAACTCTCCTCTCCATGGGGACGATCGGTGCTCCTGAAGCCAGCGCGCGGTCGCCGCTAGGTATTCTGCTGGACCAAGCACCTCCCGAGGGCCGAGGATGTCTCGTCTCGCGAGGAGATGGTCGCTTCAATGGGTCAGACGAGCTCAGTAGACCGAACTGTACTCCATGTCGTGGGCATACTGGGGTGGTCCGGGGGGCGGCGGGGGCTGCGGACTGTACTGCTGCGAGGCGTCGGAGGCGCGACGCCTCAGGGCTGCGATGCTGTGCGCGCCTCTCCAGTCGGACGCCTCCGCGGCGTTCACGTCCGCCGCGACGCAGGAGACGCCTCCACCTCCACCCCCGCCGCCGCCGCCGCCGCTTCCGGATGTCGTGCCCGGTGAGCCCTGGCCGCAATTCAAGGCCGAGCCCAGCCCTCCGCCCCCTTGTCCGCCACCCACCGTCGAACTACCCGGAGGCGAGCCCCGGGACGCCGACACGTGCACGCCCCCTGTAATTTGCAATAAAACATGCTTAATGTTTCTCCCAGCGCGAAGTGTCGCACGGGGGTAAGATGGAGCAAAGGAGAGGATGGCTTTCCACCGTGGAACTGGGAATTGAGTCTGAAACTGTGTCACTTTAACACTCGCCGATATTGGCGAGACTCGGCCGAGGGGGTTCTTTGAGTACTTGTAGTGTTTGAGTTAAAAAATAGAAAATTTCTCGGGTATGGAAGGAGCGGGGCTAAACTTTCAGGGTGGTCAGGCGAAGGAAGGGGCTATTTATAGGTGCGATAGCGCAGGTGCGTAGAGAAAAAATCCCGCCCTCCCCATCTGGAAATATTAATAGGGTAGGGCCGCAAAGTGTACGGGGCAGGCTACCGGGTGTCATAAAGTCGCCTTCCGCCCTGCTTGCACGCCACGCCGGTGGCCCCCGTGAAAGACAACGGCGAGGAAAGGGATCCTTTTACGACGGCCTCCTATCGCACAGGTTTGCCAAGGATCACCGGCAAACCCTTCCCCCTTTTAGGAAGATCCCCGAGAAGAATGGAATTACTAATGCTATCGACTGCCTGCAAAGCAAACAGACCTATCGAACCAACATGACTGGAACCGTCAACAATCTCCCCGACGATCATCATCATCGCGCGACTGCCTCCAACAAATTTCTTTCTTCTAATCCTTTTTCCAGCGGTTCTCCAGGTCAGAGGGAACCTTTCCAATGAATCGCGTGTCGCCGACACCCCCCCCCCCCCCCCCCCCGGAGAGAGAAAAAGAATTGGCCTAGTAAAAAGAGGCGGCGGGAAGCGAGTGGTGTTGGAAATCGGGCATTTTGAGGCGTGTTAATTAACACCTCATAGAGAGCCCGTTTACTTGACACAGCGCAGTGCGGTAGGAGACTATGTGGGCAAGGATAAACGGGATAGGGGCCCCGCGCAATCCAGTTAAAAAGCGAGGAGGGTCCGAGGTTCGCCTACGTGCCGCGACTGCCGCGATGCTAATCATCATCGAAAACCGAAAAATAAGCCTCTGCTCTAAAAGGTGTTTGCCCTATGTATTACCAGCGAGTAAAAGCGGATAACTGACTCCGGTCAAGCAGTCTGTACCATCGACAGCCACCTTCGTATATTCTCGTGCTCCTCCGAGACCTGTACAGGCTCCTTCAAAAGCGACTTGCGCTTTTTAAATAATGCAATACGTTTATGCAACATATGCCGAAGTGTTTTGACTTCATTAAAGGCTGAGAAACTAATAGGAAACATGTTGGAAGGGAATTAGTGGTAGAAGAAACTGTAATGTACTTGTCTGTACGAATATCTTAAACAGAATTTTTTAAATTCAATTTATGGAGATTGTTTATTAATTGACCGACTTTAAATGAGCATTTGAGTATGAAAAAATGGACGAACATTTTTGGCCGAGCCTGTATGCGGAGACTTAAGGATTGCGCGTGTGTGCTATGCCGATTTTTTTCCTACGCCTCACGCTACCTATCCCGCGGCGATAATACGTGATAATTGACACCTTCAACGTGTTACGTACGCACATATACAAGCACATATGTGTCGAGCTCGCGCTGTCGAGGCTCGCTGCCGAGTGCGGTACCCGGCTGAAACTGTGCTACACCTTAGGACGATTTCACCACGGAGTTATAACCCTTCCGCGGACTCGGCCAACTAGCTGAGACACGTCCGGATTTGAGATCTGATAAAGATATACAAGTGGCACTGCCGCGAGGAACTGTGCCGCGAGGAAGAGGGGAAAATCCATACGCCATAAAAAGCGCATCCGGGAGGGGGTGAGTAACCCCGGGAGGAACAACTAGAGACGTGTACCGCAAAGGATTAGTCCACTTAAAACTGCCAATATATATCCCGCAGCTGGCAGAAAAATGTCGTCTTGGTATCGGACTTCCGATTACCACCTTTTAAAGGCTACCGATTAATGCAGCTGCGCGCGGATGAGATCGGAATACACGAAGGAAAAAAGCCCGGAAAAGTAAATAATTTTTCCCACCAAAAAGAGAAGAAAAAATAAACCATAACTTATGAGCAGGACACTGAAGAACTTGGGTCGAAGCTCACACATTAAGGGTTCGCTTCCCAGAAGATGTTCTTTTTCACCAAAAAGGTGTCGACCCTTCGAAAACTCGTCGCTCGGAGTCGCCGCGAGTGGAGCGCGGGCTACGAGGTTTTCGTGGGACAAAGAATTTCACACAGAGATGCCTGGGCTGGCTCGTGTTCCTCGGCGAGCAAGAGACTCGCGCGGCGTCGGACGTACAAGGTCCCCGGGTGGTGTGTAAGGTGAGGAAGGTGAAGAGAAGAAGCGTAACTCTGCGCGCGGCCGGCGAAGACAGGTTGCATCGGGATATGTTATGGTAAACACAGAGCGAAAGATCTCGCACCTAGGTGCGAGACCGGCCAAGGAGTTTGCCTGCGTAAACAGCGTTGTCGGGAGGACGGACTTTATGTTTCTGTCTCAAATTCCTGGCGTGCAGGCCGCGTAACCCCCGGCTCTGCGGAGCCACCGATAATGCACCGTAACGCTTAACGACTTCGTCAAAGAGTCCGTACCCACCTCCGGGCCGATACACTAGGTGCGCGCGCTCTGTTTGCCCTGCGGGCCTCTCCGCTCGCTTTTTCTCGAGGGCCGAGCTCCAAAAGTTTGGCAAGCCGATTAACGACGCGCCCATAAGCGTCTGCGTTTGTCCCGGCGTTAACGTCTGCTCCTCTTTTTATTCCCTCTCTCTTCCTCTCTCCGTCCTCCTTGCTCTCACCGCCAGGATAGAATATTCCTAGCTCCACTAAAGATTCGTTGGGCTCACCTCCGCCCGTTCTAAATCACGCTCTAAAGAGCGCGCGGGCATAAAACTTTATTACCACAAGCATAATATTGCGCCGGCGGCCACTTTAGCGCTCTATGATTTGTCGATCGGCGGCGAGAGTTACCGATCGCTTACTCGGTTACTCGGCGAGTGCGACTCTTACTGGGCCCTGGGGGTGGAGCAGGGGATAGTTGGAGTGGCGGAGTTTACTTACCGAGGGAATTCAGGCCGTAACTCGCTTGGTAGACAGTCTGCGATGGACTGCTGATCGGCAGGCCGGTATTACCCAGGCCCAGACTGCCTCCGAAGCCGCCGCTGCTCTGCTGGCCGAGTTGGCCCAAACTTTGCCCGAATCCGCCCATTCCCATGCCTGCTTGACCCAGCTGGCCGAGACCTGCGAAATTAGCCAGCGTTTTCGTACACATCCCTGCAATTCCCGATTCACTATAACACTCTACCGACAAAAATCCCCAGTATTAACAAACCAATCTATGTACAAAAGTCCTTTTTAATCGCAATAAGTCTTGTAATTCACCTGTACCCATTCCCCATCGCTCGGCGGTCCCGGGAAACATGCCGCCGCATCGGATGTCCGAACCCATCGCGCCGAAGGGCGGCAAGCTGTGCGACGGCACCAGCGAGATGTGCGACTGGACGTTCGGGGTCTTTCTGCGCTTTTTCCACTTGGCCCGTCGATTTTGAAACCAGACCTGAAAAAGCACAAGACACTCGTCAAACATCATAAGCCACTCTTTACACGTTTATTATATCATCGAGAAGACATCGCATGGGGAAGTGCGCTCGAGTTCTTTCTGCGGCTGTGAAAGGGCAAGCGGATTGCGTATGGACGTTACGATATAGGGGCGGAGAGGGCAAGGGGCAAGGCGCGGGTAAGATGTCCCAGGGCGTTAGGACAATATCTTCGACCCCATGGCGGGTGGTAGCTATTAGCCGACGTTATGAGCTGTTGATTCTGGCCACGTAGTGGCCCCCTAAGCTGCCGGGGTGCCGGGGACTTGATTTATTGATATCGCATGCAAAGCCCGCCTCTGTGTTCTCGCCGATATACACCACCCTCGTCCTGTACACCCACACCCCTTGTCCCTGTTCACCCTCTCTCTCCCTCGTTCGCCAACACACACAGAGCCACACAGGCTCCATTCCACCCTCTCTCTCTCTCGCGTATTCTCTTGCTGAGAGTATGGTCCCTTTCCTGACAAAGCGCGCGCTATAGCCATCTCATATGTGCCCATAAATTAGTACTTTAGCATTAGAGCGCGATGCGCGCTTGCGCTCCCAGCGTACGCGGCCACTGCATCCACACACCAGCAGGACCCGCACACCGACGGGAACGGGAACGGCAGACTCGCCGGCGAGAAGATAGAGCGAGAGGGAGAGGGATGTTTGGCGGCGAGAGAGGCACTGGCTGCCTCCCAGGGTGGCGAACACCCTCAGCCACCGTGCGCCCGGATTATACGAATCTAATTGGATATATGGGATTTACACGCGCCCCCCCTCTACTCCAGGTATTCCGAGGAAGCAATCGCAGGATTTCTCCGGACGCGCAAGACACGCGCGCTTTGCTCGCCGAGCGTTGGATTATTCATCGGAGAGATGGCTATGAGTCGCGGAGAAATGTTTTGAGGGAAAACTGGCTAATAAAAGTATTGATTTTCGCGTGACGCTCGGTGGGTAGGATCGTTTTCGGGGGCGGAGCTTTGAAAGGGGTGTGAAAGTCATTCGGATAAAACAAGGAGGGATTCCTGTCCCGATTTGACGGAGCCCGGCAACAGCTGGCACGTCTCCTGGCACTCAGGACTCGCCGCTCCTGACGAGAGAACAGCATTAGAGCCGGCTGGTGTTAAGTGCACTGGGACCGAATCCACGTCCGAGGAGCATCCACGGTTCGCATAAACAGAAGCTCCGCTCAGAGCCGCTCAGAGATATCCTTCGTGGAGAAAAAGGCCGCAGGACGGAGATATGTGTACCGCGGCGGATCGCGTACTCTTAGCCCGCGGCGTATTTCAGGATTATCCTGAATTTCCACTTGCCACAATTCATTCCTTTTAATATCGCCGCGCAATGCGAACTCTCCTGCTTAGGAGATCCCCAGGCTTAAGTAGCGCCGGGGCTGGCGTGCGCTAAAGGGAAAAGGCCGGCTTCGAATTAGCTTCTATGAAAATCTAAGGGCGAGAGAGCTACTTTCTTGTCGGCTGGTTTCCCGAGATGCTGGCTGCCAGTGTTCGAAACTGGTATTTATTTCTGTCGAGAAGGAGCCTCAAAAATCCATTCTTTCGTATGAAACAATGATAATATCAATAATTTATCATTTCTATTCACTGAAAATATCGATAGTTTACCATTTCTATTTAATAATATCGATAATTTATCATTTCTATTTAATAATATCGATAATTTATCATTCCTGTTTAATAATATCAATCATTTATGATTTCTATTTAATGATAATATCGATAATTTATCATTTCCACGCAAGAAATCCAGGTCAAAGTTGTTCGAAGGTGGAAGAGCCATCACGCGGATCCTTTTCCCGAGTCATTTCTCATTGGAGTAAAGGGCGAGATTCGTGTCAATGTTTCTTGTCGGCGCGCTCGGCGTGGCCGGTGGGTGTGGTTGAGTCGATTTCACGGTACGGCTACGGTGGAAGAACAGCTAAAAGCCCGTGGATAATTTGCCGTTACACGCCGCGTGCACATCGGGCCCCGATACGCCGAGGAGAGAGCGAGAGAGAGAGAGAGAGCAGATGATGAGGGGGAGCGAGCGAGAGTGCGCGCCAGAGGAGAGAAGCTGGAGAAAGAGGGAAAAAGCACAAGGGACTGCGCACGGGCTGAGGTGTATATCGCACATTATCACGTAGCCCCCCACCCCACCAACCAAGCCCGAATGCATCCTCAGGCTGCGTTGGCCAGCATACTCCACGCTAGCATATACCGATGAGCCACGAACTTCCGCTAATTAACGCGCAGGCCAATGCTAATGACTCCTGTTACGAAATAACTGCAGGCAAAACGAGAGCTTTCGACGAGCGCGCGCTTCGAGGGACTTGGCAACTTTACTGCCAATCTGTCCCTCTCTTCAGCAGTCAAAAAAGGGGTGGGGGGCGGAGTATGATTTGGAGTGTGGCAAAGCGAAGGTCGATTCGCGAGGAATTAGAAGAATGAGGGCCCGGAATATCGAGATTGGCAGAGCTCGCGAGCGACGCAGCTTGTAATGAGGGATGAGTGGGCTTGCGCTCCTATCAATTACCTACACGCGGATCATTCCGCGCTTATGTTAAACACGCGCGCGAGCCCGTTTTGATGATTACGGATGGCACGTAGATACGCCCGGCATTCCGGCTAATTACGAATGTGGGAGAACGCGCGAGCGCTCATCTGCGCCCCGCCACCACGAATCCATCCCTCTTTACCGGACTGACCTGGCCCCGAGGGCGAACCGCCACCGCCGCCAATCCATTTTGATCCGAATCTCGTCACTCACCTCTCAGCGACGTGTCGTATACCCACCGGTCGCCACCAGCGATCTCCGAGCCAAACATTCTTGCTTGATAGAGAATGGCAATGTCCACTTTTACATTGAAAACTCGACTTCCAACAGGTATACCTTGGATACCTCGCTTTATTTCCGCGCATACCGAATGACTTTTCTAATTCTAGCTATTGTGTACGGTATTTCCGGATGATTTAATCAGTGGCGCTGATCGGGAAGTGGCTAGAGGAGTATTTAAAGTGTTAGTGAAGCGAGGGGGCGGTGAAACGCCGGCGTGGAATAACTCTGCGAACACACCTTTCGATGACTAAGAGAGGCTGACTGATGCATTTGGTGAATAAAGCGCTCTGCAGGCGAGCAGGCGAGCAGGCGAGCAGTCGGAGAGGCAAGGTGGCCCGGGGGCCGTCGGGTCAATTAGGAACATTGCTTTTTAAAAATTGATCAATCACGGCACGAAACGGTCTGCTCGTCGGAGGCGCGTGCGCCCCGGCAGCTGCTCTTCCCCCCCAGGAAGAAGCACCTGGAATCACTGCGGGGGTGGAGGATCCGTAACTCCCTTCAAATAATAAGAGCGTCATTCCGTAATAACGATCCGCCTCGAGATATACGCGGTTCGATCTCCTCCGATATACCTCTACCAATACACCGCCGCCGTTCATTATTAATCGCCCCGATATCATCGAGCACGAATATTATTTTTAAATCCACACCGCTCACTAGAACGCCAGTTTTTCCTCGGCGCATAAGCGCGCGCTCGATTTACTCGCCGCTTTTTATGACACGGGGATTTGCATCGCAATGATTGCCGGTGTTCGTTATTCATGCCGGGCGTGTGCCGTTGATGTATATTTCTTTACGGACACGATGGAAAAGGAATTGTTTAAAGATTCAGGTTTCTTTCGAGGCGGATAAATGTGGGGAAAATAGAAGGAGGATAATTTGGAATTGTTGTAATTGAAATGCGATTTGAGGGTATAGGTGGAATGGTGGGTGTGAGAGGTGAGAAGAAAGTTTTTTCTATTTCAGCGGTTGGACGGTGAGCGGCTCGCTTTAACTGGGAAGCAGCCCTCGAATCGCCGCGCGCCGGCTTGAATGGGTGGAGGCTGAAGGTTGAAGGTAAGAAGGCAAGGAAGGCTCGGCCAGGGTAGTTTGCGGTTTGGGTGAGGTTTAGGAGGTGGTTGGGGGCCGTACGGCGAGAGAGAAAGAGAGAGAGAGGGCTCGTAAAGGGGGTTTCAACGGGCGCTGATATAAATTGAGCTTGCCATCAAGGCAAGCGGCGGGATCTGCCCAGGACCCCAAGATATATAGAAGTAGCTTTCAGCGCGCCATTGAAGAATAGTCCGAGTCACTTCGCCCAAAAATGCCTCGAATCGCCCCCGGGAAACGAGATAACCTTCTTCCAGAGTTGCACTTCCCTGACAGCCACGTTTCACTCTCAATTACTTTACGTAATTCCGACAATTTTCAACAATGAATTTCAATCGCCCCACTATGTACTCCCCCAATTCTTTTTCCCAATCGATCAATACCAAATCCATCAATCGGAAATCAATAGACATGCGTGAGAGTAACAAACAACAAAAATTAATTTACGCTTATTCTTTGGCAAATGCCAAAGAACTGTGCTTTTCATTAAGAGAATAATTCGTGGAGGGATCGATAGAGCATTGCAGGTGTTTTTTGCTCCAGTTCTCATCTCTCGCACACATGCCGGCGCATCGGTGGGGGACTGAGGGGAGGAAGGGGCCTTCCTTTCCGGGCTCGTATCAGTGCAAAAGCATTCGCTGGTACGGCCTGCTAATATTTAATGAAAATAAATACTACATAAGTTTGCGCGGGCGATGCGCGCCACCCTGATTGATGACGGTGGTCGGGCTCCTGTCCGAGGGTGGCAAGACGCATTACCCCGGACCGCCCACTGGTTTCATGCGGCGTTACGTCGTCGGGAGGGACATTTTCGCCGGGCCATTAGTGGGACACCTCGGTGATCCGACATTACGCTAAATTAAAGTTCGACGCCGAGCCCAAAAAATACCAGCCCTTTTTTCCACCCTTCCCAACTCTCCCTCTCTCTCTCCCTCTCAGACAAGAGAAAGAACTCTGCGAGAATCTCTCTCTCAATATTTCAATGCGTCCATGCGACTCGCTCGCGCAAAGTGGCGGAAGATTGTCTTGCCGAAGTATATGCATTTGACGCGCGCGCGTCCCGGGATAAAAGCCGGGCGCGGAACTGCCGATAAAACGCGCGCTCGCATACCGCACCGCCCGTAAACTTGATCCATTTATACTTTATTATTATTTCAGGCTGGCAATATCGCCGGCTTAGGATACCTGTCGTCAAATTAGCCGGAATCGCCGCTGGAACTGGATTTACGGGCGCGGGGGGCGGTAAAGCAGCGTGTGTCTCCCGGAAAACGTTGCGTACGAGCGGCGATACGCTCGCTGAAAGATGCTATAGCAATTACCCGATCCACGCGAGGCCACGTCCCATCTCTGCTACACAATTCACGGCGGACTAACAGGGAGTCTTGTTCACCTGTTCTCTAAAGCTTTCATTCGAGCCTGATAAATAACTCAATAAATGCCAGAGCCCGAAATGTTCATTGGAAAAATTATAAATCTGACTAACCGAGAGAGAGAGAGAGGGACAGCCGAAAGTGAGGGGGAGAAAAAGGGGGACGCGACATATCGTCCGAGGATATTTGCGGCTACGAAATTATTCAGGCCGCTAGACGTCATAACAAAATGGGCGTTAGACGATGCTCCCCAGAGTCATCGGGCCGACACAGTTTATCCATTGAGGACCCTCGATTCTCCGCGCCCACCCCGACTCTCGTCGCTCGCCAGGACGTTCGTACACGGGGATGCTTTTCTCGGGGACGCGTTTCGCGCTCGGGCGCGGCCACATACGCGCGCGTCCACGCGTGTCCCTCCGTGTGCGTGTGTACCGGGTATACGCGCGTGATATTTTTCGGGCCCGGCGACACGTAAGAGCTAATATCGCGCCCTATGCATATTTATACGGCATTAAAAATCACCCCTCCCTTAAAATGCATAGGCTGCTGCATAGCAGAGGCCACGCTGGATCCTTCGCATCCTCCACGCATCCTCGCCCTACCGTGTCTCCCTCCTGTCACCGGCATCTCCCACTTCCCGACCCACCCGGAATTCGTGCATCTAATAAATTTCCCACTAAATCACAAACACACACAGACAGACAATGTGTGTGTCCTCTTAAAGCTATTTTACTAGTAGGCGAGTAACCCACTTGGATTTGGCCAACGTCAATGTCTAAGCGGAGTGGAGTGCGCGCCGGAAATTGTGACGAGCTGCCATTGGGATAATTCACTCTCGGGCGGCTGCGTGCCAGCTGAATTACAATTAGAAGTAATGGCAGTGGGATTGATCTGACGGGGGCGGCGAGCTATGATCGAAGAGTAATTCGAGTGTGCGAGTGTAGGCGCGCGGGCGCGGGCATGTTTGATGTGGCGGTGGCATCGTAAAACACTCGATTGCCGTGTACACGTGTCCCTGGTTAGAGGCTGCATATACATGCCTCGGCAAATGCGCACGCTGATAGCTTGCCCGGGGAAATCTCGGGACTGGAGATTGCATATCAATCATAGCTGGCCCACCCGATACTTGATTCTACTCGCTTAATTCCGCATTAAAGGGCGGATTCTTCGCTAATTCATTCTAGCCAAACTGAGAATCGAGGGCTCGAGCGCGTTCGATCTATCGGCTCTCTAAACAGCGCACGATTGTCGGCTAGGAAAATGGCCTTAATTATTTTTGCACGCGGCCGAGAGTCCCAGCGCGCCCTCGTGAGATACGAGCTCGGGTGGGCCGAGAGCACTGAAACCATTTCCCATTTCAGCGGCCGCGCGCGCGGGCAAGACAATAACGAACTACATTTACCCCCGGTGCAGTCACTTGTTTGTCCCAGAGGATGGCCGAATGACACCGCCATTCGTCCACCTCCCAGGGGATACTTTGAGGGCAATACCCGCCATCCACCATCCCGGGGATCATCTCCCAGCGCGGCATATGTGACTTCTACCACTCGGGATGCACGCGCTCTCTCACTCTCTCACTCTATCATTGAGAGATCCCGGCACCCCTGGCTCGAGGAATTCCCGAATTCCGGCCGGGATTTCCTCGACAATTCCCCCACCCTTGGCTTTGATTTGTTGGCTGGATTCGATGGGCCGACGCGACGGCCCCGGCTTCTTAATGAGAAGATAAAGTCGGTGATTAGTAGACTGTCCGACGATCATCGTTCAACGAGAATATGCTCCAGCGACATTTCCAGAATCGAAAAGACTAATCGGATTTTATCTGCCCGGAGAAACTACCCTTTCTCGATCGACGCGGAGTCGCAATCGGCAGTTGGAGCTCGGGGAAGGTTGGGATTGGCGGCGGGGCCGGGATTGAATCTATTTGGGGAGAGAACGCGAGGCGATAGCGCGGCAAGTATCATCCCCCTTTTTTGTCAAATGCAGCGAGGCCGCGTCGTTTTCGGCGGCGAAAGGCCTCGCCGCCATAAAATGTCCAGGAGTAGTAATCGAGCGAGGACCCTTCAGCCTAGAAACGACCAGTTACCTGAGAGGCAGTTAAGTTAAATGCCTGTTAGCAGACGTTAACTGCCCGGCGCTATGGGTTCTATTCCGTGGACGATTGCAATTTTAATCGGCTCTTCATTATGATTAAATTTAAATCGGCAGTGTGCAGTCTAATAAAGCTCGTTTCGCGCGGCCGCCTGCCGCCAGGCGAGCGGGAGCCGAGCGCCGAGCGCCGAGCGCCCGATCGCCGCTTCCCTTCCCCGGCGAGGGGGGCTCCGCTCTCAAGGCCTCTCCGCTTCCGCGCGCCACCGGCCCCAACGCACACTTCTCCCAGCGGAAAATGTCTCCTGGGCGGATTAAAATACGCGTAATTAAAAGCGCGGAGTGCCAATACGCCATACGGATAGCTCGCCCGCCGAAATAGACTGTCAACACACACACACACTCTCTCTCGAGCTCTCTCGGTGGGCAGCTACAGTAATAACCACGCGCTCGCCGCCGAAAAAAGCTTGATTCCTCTTTGGAGCGAAAGCCGACGAAATGAGCGGCGACTAGGGCGAGACGGAACGGGAGATATGGAGTCTCCGGATGATTGGGCTTCATTTGAAGCGTCGCCCGCGCGCGCTAAGTTAATATGCGCGAGCGTCACCGTCGCCGGCCGGCCCGTGATTGACGGTAAGGAATAACACTCTGTCCGCTTCTAAAATTGACCGTCGAAACGCGCAAAAAAGCCATTGACCCCCGCGCGCGCACCGAGTTCCATGGGTGAGACTGATTGCACTGCTATGTATTCCCGGCAAACACGTACAACTAGCCGCGCGCATTCGAGCCCCCGATGCTCGGAGGATATCGCGTACACTCCGGGTCTACACACATTTTTCTGTCCACTGCGCTCGCTCTAGCGGGCGCGCAGGGTCGAAATTATTTATAGCCGTCGAATCGACGCTTTGCTGGGGAATAATTTTTGGATATCGCTGGATTTCGCCCGGGCGCCTCTCTATTTATAGCTGACCGCCGACCAGTGGACCGACTACCCCCCACCCCCCTGGTTTGACGCCCCCTCACTCGAAACGATTTTTTTATTTCGCGCTATACTTCCACGATGAAAGGGCACCGTCAGTGTGTATATTACCTGCGGCTGCAAATCGAATACTGGCTTTGCCACTGAATTTTGAGATGGATGGGTTTTTAAGTAGCTTGGGTTTAGTCCTGCTAGGCCTTGCCTCGATATCTGTCGCTTTAACACGAACTTAGTTATCACGCACCAACTTAATCATCGCGGTATTGGCAATTCATACACTCGTCGACAATATAACAAACGAATCATAATGCAATATTTGAAACAACCCTTCGCTCGTGGGTACAATAAAACTCGTGTGTAATGAAAAATTGATTCCGCCCATTATCAGTAATGAAGTGACGTTGGGAAGCAAAAAAGGACCAGTGGGGCGCAAGGGAGAACCATGGGTGGCAGCGAGCGAGTGAATTTTTCCGTGATAAAGTCGACGACTTTTGATTATTTTATTTTGGCCGATGGCGCGCGTCGTCATTTCGGCGCACGCGTGTCGAGACCGCGATATTTATCGACGATTAAAAAGCCGGCAGAAGTGTGTAGCCGTGGCCCAGGGTGGGGGGCTGAATGCAGGTGGAGGGCAGCGGGGGGTGTAAGTCTCAGACGAGGTGCTACGGGTGCGTTAACGAGTAGGCAATACGCCGATAATCACGTTAGCGTCGTAATTAAATGCCGCACATAATTCGGAATTGCTGCATAATGCCGCGTGCCCGATGGAGAGGGGGGCCGGGAATGGGGGGGTGGCGCGTCCAAGTAATTGTTGATTGTAAAACAGCGGCGGCGCCGGTGGCGGCAACGAATGCATTATCCTATCGCAAGCAATATAATAGTTGTTAATTAGCGCCCAATTAGAGATCGAGCTGCAATTACATCTCTTTTCGAGGGGTAATAAATTATGCGCGCTGCACTCGCTCGAGCGGCCCAGCCAACGAATTCACGGGGTGGCGATCTGGTAAATCGTAATATTTCATTATAGTATTTGAAGCATTTTGGCGGTAATTAGAAATACTTTCGATGCCGTCGGTACATTGGATTAAAGTCACTTAGCTGTTAATTTTTAGTTTCCAACCATCGCTCGCGCGTTCCGCCAGCAGAAAGTTGGACTTTTCATGCGGAACGCACCCGACGATTCCTAGTACTATTTCAGTAATTAGTACTGATTACTTTTATTCATTGCCGACATCAGGTGTGATATTGACTAATTCCAAGTAGAATTGCCGTAATAATCTCGATCGGTGCCTCCCGTAAGGCCGCCTGACTACGCGCCGACCTATACTACTTGCGCCTGGTGCACGTGCCACTGCAGAATCGCAGGCACAGAAAGCCTGATATCCACAGCATGCCAACAAAAACTCGAGAAATCCCAGGACGACCTTTTAATATTGTCGCTCCCCCGACAATATCACCGAGCAATTAATCAGCGCGGCCAAGTCGAAATCGATCGGCATTAGCCAGTCCAATTGGACTTGATGCCGAGGAGCCGCCGTCGGAAATTCGCAGCAAGTCAACTGGAGGATCGAGGGGGCATTGATGGTGCGCCGTCGGAATCCGCCATGGCACAGTGAAAAGACAAGGAATCTTTGATAGCGAAGCAGCAGGGACGACGACGCTCGATAGTATAACGGGACGCTGGGCGCCGGCGCCTTTCCCTTGCAGCCCGATTGGTGTGCCTGAGGCCCTCTCCACACGAGTGCCCGCCGCCCCAGGTTTCCAAGGAAACCCGGCTCGCTCGCTACTCCGATGTCTACCCTCGTGCCCGTGGAAAACCTCTTTCAATTAGACGGCTAGGCCACCCCGGCCGCCCAACCACCACCACCACCCAACAACAGCCGCCACTCTTCTCTTCCTCCTTTTCTTTCCTTCCCAGTCACGGCACTCGTCATCCCACTCCCTCTACTGGCAACCTCCTGCCTTCCTCAAGCTTTCCCTCCCCCTCGCCAAGCTTTTCTCTACCATTCCACCCACCCACTGCTCGCTCTACTACTTTGCAAGTGTACTCAACTGATGCACGATTGAAATGTTATCGACTGGATGATCCGGGCCTTGCACCCTGGGCCCTAAATTGTCTACTGAACTCATTGGGCTAATACTAGATTCTCTTAATGTATGAATGTCTGTATTAAAACGAATTTTGTCGCTCGAGAATTAATGAAGAGAGCTATGAAAGACCACGGCGGCGATTAATCATGCATGGATCCGAAGAACGAGAACTAATTAAACTCAGCAATCAGAGTATCGAGTGATTCGGTAGCATCCGGTGTGAGGTTCGATTAATCTTTAACGAGGCCCAGATACCATGAATCTTTCACTACTGTCGTTGAACCGCGAACATCGCGCAATTTTCAGTTGACGCTTTTTTCATATGCGCCACGTCAATATGAGTAGCTATTAAGGCCGGCAGAAGTGTGGCGGCATTCATAGTGCAAGGAGCCGAGGGGCTAAGAAGAAGAAGCTCGCCGCTTGATATGCGCCGCGATGCCCGGGCTTGACTGACGCTGGCGAGAGTTGGGAATAAAATTTTCATGAATTTCTATTAGCCCGCCGCTTTTTCTAGACGTGCCCCCGGAGGCTTAAAAAAAGCTCGCGCTTCCTCGCGCTTCGTATCCATGTGTTCGGTATGGATTAGCCGGTAAGTGGCAAGAGATTCTAGCTCGCCGCAAGTGTATCGGTTTTTAATTTCGAGCCGCGGCCTCTCCGACAGACGCCATTCCCTCCTTTTTTTAGTCTCCGCTCCGATCGGCCGACGGACTCTCACACATACCACGATTCCTCGATGCATCCTGTATTACTTATAAATGGCTCTGCCCCCGCGCTTCCAACGACAATGCAGATATACTTCTCTGCCGCGGGATGAGACGATCGGCTAACATTTTCCTTGCTCGTTGGAAACTTTGCTATTTCCAGGCACTGGAACTGAGGGGGTGGGAAGATTATGAGGGCGGTTGTAGATCGCTCGGTAGCGCAATAGCCGGGATGACTCGAGTCCGGGCAAGTATGTAAACTCCGGGCAATAGAATCCTAAGCCATTCGGCAGCCGGGCGAGCTTTGACTTCGGAATTCCGAGACGCGGCCAAAGTTCTGCGGTCGGCTCTCTCCCTCTTAGGTTGAGGCGAACCCACGAAAATTCGGGAGGCCGTAGGGCAAGGGCTTAGCCCGCTACTCCAAGTTTCACTTTAATCCCCAAAAGCCACAGTAGGCCCGCGCAATTGATTCCCGGGGTCCGTGGAATCTATGCGCGTCGGCCGCCAGTGGTTTCCTCGTCAAAATAGACCGAGCGAGTTCCCACTAATTCCAAGCGCAAGCGTCGTCTATTTCCCTCGGAAATCAAGGTGGTTCGCGGTAAGAGTGAATCACCACTTACTTGGACGCGACTCTCGGTGAGGCCGATCCGCACTGCGATCTCCTCCCTGAGAAAGATGTCGGGATAGTGGGTCTTGTTGAAGCATCGCTCGAGCTCGTTCAATTGGGCCGGTGTGAATCTCGTCCGATGTCGCTTCTGCTTGGCAGGCTTGTCGTCGCCCTGGCCGATCCCAGATCCGCTTCCTGCAAGCCCCGGGAAAAGCCGCGTTATTAACAAGAACTCTATGGTTCGAGGAATCTCGAGGGGGGAATGATAATCGAAGGGAAAAAGCGATGACTTACCGGCGCCGGGCATGGTCATGATGAGTTCCTGATGGAAGGTGAGGCCACCGGCTCCGGAGCGTCCCGTGCCCAGATTCACGCCGAGCACGCCGTCCAACTTCTCGTGCCTCTTCAGGTCCTGCGCATGTAGATCCTTCGCTCCTGGGAATGCGAGGACCGAGAAAAAGGAGGCATTACACTTATCCGTGAGGTGGCGGATCGCCTGCCCTCCTCGTGGCCACCGCTCGCTCAGACTCTGCTCCATCTCCTCGCCTTTTGCGCCAATACTCTTCCTCGTCCTTTCAGAAACCTCTCTCTCTCTGTCTCTCACACACTCTCCCCCTCTCTCGTTGCCGCCTCGCTCTTCTTCTTTCTCTGCTCGAGCTCTATGTAGTTTAAATTTGTATAGGAGCAGAAGCTGGCCGACTGGTGGCGAGGGGAGTATCGGGCCACTTAGCGGGAAGGTGCGAGAATCGTCACCGGCCTCCGGCTTCTAGGCGAGCAAACACACCTTCTCAGCCCTTCGCACTCATACGCGCTCGGCCACTTGCGTACGTGCACACGTGGCACACACACACACGCTCCTCTAGGCGAGAGAGCTCGCGTGTGAAGGCAGGAAATTTGTGGAGCGTGTGGGAGTGCAAGGTTCGAGGAGGTGTTCCCGTCTGTGTTGGAAGCCTGCCCCCCGACCCCCACGCCCCCCTGATAGAGGAGCGATCGCTCCGCTTTGTCAAAGGTGCTTACGTAATGGGGTAAACTACTTTGGCACGCGTGGATTTCAACTATCCGACCTGTACAGGGCCGAGATGAATTCTGCAGAAGCTTCATGATTAATGCTTGGAAATTGATATTAAAAGTTGCGAAATACTCTTGAGTTTTTAATGTGCGCTGGTTGAGTGTGGGAGTCATCGAGATCTTTGCTTCCGGCGGCTTTAACGGGAGCTCGGCCATTCCGCGGCACACGCAGTAACTCGGTATTACAGTAACTAAGGAGTTTTATTGGTTTCATAAACAAACCGGCCAATATCCCCCGCTCGATATTTTATAAGCCCGCGGTTAATCCTGATTTATTCCAGTGCCATACGCTTACAAATATCTAAAATATTTAATGCCCCGCTCTCGCTCCTGCTTAATACTGATAATTACGCGACCCGCTCTACTACCAAATGCCAGATGTATATTTTGGAACACGCTCGATTATACTTTCCCAAGTTTTCCTAATTAGCGGCGCGCGGATTTGGTTGATAGTGCGTTGATTATCGGCTAATAGCGGGATAATGCCTCGGCAAAACAGTTTCACTTCCAACTTGCCTGATTGCATTAACACTTCATGCGAGTCCTAATAGTTCAAGTTCTATTACACCCATCGCCACGATGAATTACATATGTTGCGCGCGCGTGTTACACGAGCGGAATGCAAGTGCAATCATTCTTTGGACGAGCGAGACTATTAGCACTAATTGGGAGACTAGTAAGCTGGCTGGATGACTAGGAATAAGTAAATAGAATGAGTGCGGTCGGGGCAGAAGGGTCGATAGTGTGTGCTCGAGAGAAGAATTTGATGAGTCGATCCCAGCAATCGAAGCCGGCGAGAGTCATCGAGGGCTTATGCAAGCACGAGGAGCACTGAAAGGGATGCTTGGCCGCAAGACCACCGCCGCGAGGCCACAGTTTACTCAATGGGAAGCCGGCATGAATGGACTTTTACGACTAGTCTTTATTCCTCTTTTACTTTTATGGGCCCTGATGATTTTATTTCGATTTTACTGGGCGGCCAGCGCCGTTTATGGACGCGCTCGCCCTTTTGCGCGCTTCGGCCAAATTCGGGAGACGCCTTTGATCTCTGGAATATCGCGCGACTGCTCTCGGCCTCCCGGCCAAATGTATACCTGTGCCGCGCGCGTTTTACAATATTCCGACGGAACGGCGAATTTTCGGGGCGAAAGGTACCGGGTTTTGATGAATTGTTTGATGGGTGGAAATGTGCGATTGGCCTGCGGCTTCTACTTGACGGTTTGCTGGATATGTTTTTGTCGACGGGGTTTCGTGGAGGTGGTCGCCTTGACTCTCGCGCGTTGTAGAGAATGATCAGTTAATCCCACTTTGCCGCGGCGGATTATCGGATTCCCTAATCGAATTAAAACCGTAATGACTAAGGCTGGCACGCGCCACTTGCATCCGGTTGCTTTCTTATTTCCTCGAATGCGATTCTAACAAGCCGCTGGGACTCCACCTCGGGGAATCCTTGTACTGGATTTCTGCTTCTATATCGAAAAATCTCTATCCATTCTTTTCGAAATCGCGGTTGATTAATTACCGTTGAAAATTTACTAAACTTTCGACTACGCAAGCGAAAAGTTTCGACTGAGGAACGAGTGAAGCTCGAACCCTCAACTGAAAATCCCTCCACGCCTTTCCCAGATTGATTCGGAATCCTCGGGAAGAAGAGAATCGACGCCGACTGGCGGGGACAAGCGCGCAAATCCGCGCTCCATCCCCCGCATTCACTTGGCGTGGTATTGATCACCGGGCAGGACGCATTGACGGACACTTAAAAATCTCATGATTGACGGGCACCCGCTCGAAAGCGTCGACATAATAAATTCATAAATCACATTACCGCGGCCCGGAAGCGCGCGACGACAGCTGGACACATTCATCCCGGCAAGGTGTCACGGAAAAAATGCCGCCACTGTCTGCGTGCGTCGATTGATATTATAGCGTCGGCCCCGAAAAAACCACCGGGCGGCTATTACCGGTGATGCCTCGGGAATGAAGGGTGAAAAGCTTCCAGTCTCTTTCGCCGCAGCATTCAGGGGAAATTTCAGGGAATCGCTGCTCGACTCTTTCCACCCTGGTGGATTGGTTCCCGAGTGCAGTGGAAACGAACCTGGCACGATTACTTGGGAGTAATGAACCAATGCTAGAAAGCACGAGGTATCGACGACGAACTATGCCAAAGTGAATGTCGACCGATGCGCCAAGGGGAAAAAAGGAAGGCTGCAACTCTCCGGTTGGCCACTGATAAAAGTCGCGGGGGATAATTGCGCCTTAATCGGCTTAGCACGTCGCAGTTTGCTCGCCGCTTCCCCGCGCCACTACCAACATCCCAACTCTCTAAATCGTTCCTTAACTTCTCGCCTAATGTAATCAGTGTTGAGGTAATTAAGGTCATCAAACTCGAGAAGCGGTTTCCTTCGGCGTGCGAGGAAGCGAGCGAGAGTGAGAAATAGCTGTAGGGAGACGATAGGGCGATGCTTAAATGGAGTGAGTGAATGAGTGAGCAAGTGAGAGCCTCCAACAGCTGCACCACCACGTGTTACCGCCACCCCCCAACCCCCCAATGGACTTTTCTCCTTTTCCACCCTCATTTCAAGGCAACTTTCTCGCCGATTTTTCCGACACTCTGCCATCCACTCTCCTAATTGATAAGGCCAGACTCCCCAACTTCCGCCGGGGGAAACTCTCGAGCCAGAACCTCCAGAGTTTGAAACTGCAAAGTTCATGCTCTGCGTTTAAATCATAACACTTTTTCAATGACTCTACTTGGAGGGACGCGCGTCATTGGTGCCTTGTCCAATTTGTACGGTCAATTGCTGAGTAGATAAGATTGTCTAGTGATTAAAATAAACGTGCGAGGTAATCAGCTTTGCAGATATGTCTGAGTAAGGAAAGTTTGATTGCTGGTGTTTGAGTGTATGGGAGAATGCCGGGTGGGTTAGTATTCCGTCGGCGGACGAGCGCAGTTGTCAATGTTTAGTAAAATTGATCTAAAATCAAAATTGTAGAAAAGAGTAATTTGATTTCTGGTGCGAGTGCAGTTTGTGAATCTGATTACTCAAGAGCGAAAGATGCTAACTGATTATCGTGGCAAAGGATGATGATTGCAAGTGACGCGACGTTGACTCATGCCGTCGCAGAGTTACCGTCGCTACCGGCATCCATATCTGTCTGGCGTCTCGCACTTTTATCTCGAGCTTTTGCGAACGATCAGTCCCGTTTTAAGAAACGATCGATGAGTCTTCGAAGTGAATGATTCTACTGAAATCTCCCATGCGTGATTCAATTATAAAATCCCAACAATTAATTCGTACAGTGCCAGGTAATGTCTATGGTACTTTTACATTACGTTAGACCCTCGCGCATTGAATTTGGGGATGATTTCTTTCTGCTTCTCTAGCACTCAATCTAACACGATTTCAATAATACACTTAAACCAAACCCTAAAACTTTCTGTTTCGACTCAAAACTTTTTCCTACCAAATCCAATCACAGACTTCAAAACCACCGCAATGCAAAACGTACCAATCTACTACCCAACACTCGGTACTTTTCCACGTCGACACGACCAACATGAAGGAATCGTGGAAGTCCCAACGCAAAACCTCCTGTAGCCCTCGAACTATGTCCAATCAGAGAAGACAAGGTACACCGGAAGGTGAATGCTTACCGGAAATACCGTGTATGGAACCACCGGCGGAGATGTTGTTGAGCATGCCGTGTTCCGGGGGTGGGTTGTGATGCCCGACACAAGAACCGCGGTACCGGAACCCCGCGTGTCACCGCGCGAAGGACGCGCCCTTCTGCGAGGGGGTTGCGGCTGGCTCGGTTTTTCTTCGGCGTGGAGGGCACGTAACCTTAACCGATTCTGGCGAGAGGGTCCGAGGGTGCACTGATAACGGTCTGGTTGGATACGAAGCCTCGATAAGAGCCGTGACTATCCTACGGTTGCCCGAGGAACGGCCCGTGCCCCAGGAAGGCAAACAGCGGACTGCCTGGCTGCCATATCCGAGCGCCCCCACTACCCGACCAGTCCCACTCGTCTTCCTCTCCTCCTCGCTCTCCTCCCGAACATCCTCTCTTCTCCTTCCAACTGGCGGCCCATCCGCGAGAAGCCTACCCTCTACACCCCCGGCTGCCGCTCGTGGGCGTGATATTAAATCGCTCCTATCCTTCAGCCGAACCCGCCAGGAACGTACGCGGCATCGGTGTTGCCCTGCACTCGACTCACCTGGGAAACTCAGTTCTTGGTGCGTGTGAGTGTAAGCTTTTATTTGAACTCTGTATGATGTGTGATTGGAGACGTTTATCAGGCGAGGGTTGTAAGTAATTCATAGATTTGAATTCGTATTCTAATATTTTTCGAATGAATTAATCTTTTATTAATCATCTCATCGACAATAGGATTGGAGCTCCGATTTCAAATTGGCCGATTTAAAAAAATCCAGGCGGCCAAGTGTCAATCGAGTGCAATATTTACCGGCAGGAAGAAAAGATGGAGGGTGCGAGTGTACGAGGTCGGGTATGTGGGAAGTTGGCAAGATAAAAAGTCGGGTCTCTCCCGCGGCGGAAAGAAATCTCCAAGTGGAAGTGGGACAGTGGCGCGTGAGGCGGGCGAGTAGTATACGTAGGTGCGCGAGGCAGGTGTGCCGGTTGGCACAGTCTGTCTACACGGGGCTGTCCATATCCCTCGGTAAACTCTATCCGGGGCTCCGTAGTTCGGTGCTGTCTCTGTTTTGCGGTAGGCGGTAACCGCCGCGGCGGCAGGCTCCAATGAGCGAGTAGCCCGGCCTCCCTATAGCCCCACTAGGGTTTCCCAGCCGGCGGAGATTTATTGAAATTTTATTTTTATGGCCGTTGAGCAGGACGCCGCCGGCGAGGGGCTCAGCGCGGGGGTGCCGCCGAAGGAGAACGGGCATTCTTTCTTCTCCTTTTCTCCGACTTTTTCTCTACCCCACCCCTCCAAACCACCCCCCGCGGACGCCACTTCAACCCCCACCCTTCCGCTCAAGCCTCCGCGAGAGGGAGAGCGCGTCCGCTCCCTTCCTCCTCGTAGCTCCAGGTCGATCTCTCTTGCACCACTGACGTCGCTCAACTCACCCTCTTCTATCACTTGATTCCACCCCTATCTCTCTCTCTGTTTCTCTCTCTCGTCCATCCACCCTCCTCTCTCGCTTCTACTCGCCTCGGTGTACCTGGTACCCGTGAGTCGGGCCCGCTTTATTCCCTGCGTCCTTTTAATTCAATAGCTACCCTTTTTATAACGCGGCGTACGTCCACCGGCGGCGGAAGTCGCGGCCGGGCGCCGATCGCGATTTATTGGTTCTTGTCACGAGGGCCCATCGCTCGCGAGATACCGGTAATGCAAGGGGGCGCATGGGGGGGGGGGCTGTTTGATTTGAAGAGAGAAGCTCTCGAGTGGGAGGTTATCAGGAGAGAGATTCTTATTCCGGATGGCAGGCCAGTGTCTGCTTCATTTCTAGGACGGCGAGTGGATATATCGCGGTAACGAGTGTCAATCACCCGACGTTCTCATTACCGAGGGGCTAGGAGAGTATAACGGAGAAACGATATATCCGAGCTATCTCTAAGAAAGTTGCTCGCGGTTCCGCGGGGATTATTGGCGGAATATAATCCGGCGGCGCTATATTCTCTTCGGCTTGAATGGATAAATGAAACGTCGTTTGGCAGCGTCGCCGAGCGAGGGGATCGCCCGGCGCGCCGATGACATGGTCGATTCTCTGAAAGATGCATCGGTCGCATCTCACTCGGCCACGACACTTTTAGAAGTCTAGTTCCTCGACGGATTTTATAATACAATTCATATCGCGGCTCCTGGAGAGTGCGGTCGAGAACTCCTCGACTGTGCTTGCGTAATGCCCGCCGGAAGTGTGTAATAAAAACAAGCTCTGATCCGCGGGGTTACAGGGGAAGACGCTCGCGAAGGAGCCACGCATAGATGGATACACCGACGAGCCGATATTGCAGCGTTCCCTCGGAGGGGAGGGTCTGTTGTCAAAGAAATTTAATATACACAGGAGAAAGCCTCCGCGCGCTGGTCGACTGTTCGGCATTCTTCCGCTAATTCGAAAATAATTTACAGGCCCGAGTTAATATAGGCGAGCGCGGCCGCGCGCCTCTATATATTTCGCCAGGCCGAGAGCATTGTTAATGGAGTCTTATTCCGCGCGATTGTCGGTCACTTTTCCTCTTCTTGTTCGAGGCATCGACTCATCTCGCAAATGGGGAAAGTGCAGTTGTGCGGATCGAGGGATGTTTTGCTGCGGCGGGAAAAAAGGCTGGTAGCTTAAGAGAGATTAATTAGGGGTGCGAGGGTTGATTATATCAGGGTTTCTTTCCGCCTTCGCATTATATCCGCGGTACTCGCGGATTGGTATGCGTGGCCGCGCACACGAGTGCTCGCAATGCACATACGATCGAAAACATCGGGTTGTATGGAAATAGATCGATAATCGTATTAGGGATAATTAACGTCCCTGGCCGGGCTATTCGATCACGAGCAGCTCTCTCTCCCCGAGAGAAATTTCAGGATAGCAACGGGGCGATGAGGTGGCCGGGGGGTGAGTGTGTATTACGACAATACGCGCAGAGGCTATGAAGGGTGGAGGTACGCAAGTGCAGCGACAAATGGTGTATAACCACAGGTTTCCCCGTCGAGCGGCGCATTCGGAAAAATAACGCGGAATCCTCGGCCTTAATGAAACCGATATCAGCCGGAATGCGCCGCGCTCAATCCGCCCGCGCCCGCAGGAATTCTTCGCGGCATCGATGCCCGCGCGAGAATCCTTCACGGTTTTCCTATTTTTGAGTCGCCGTCCGATATATTCATCGGCGAAACTCTCTTTTGGAAATTTATAGCATTAAGAGAATCCGGTTGGCAGCGGGGAGTGGTTGCATGAATTCTTGACTGTCCGCGGGAAATGCGCGGGTCCTCGCAAATAGA
The DNA here is from genome assembly GCA_963675795.1 of Crossocerus cetratus. Classification (NCBI taxonomy): domain Eukaryota; kingdom Metazoa; phylum Arthropoda; class Insecta; order Hymenoptera; family Crabronidae; genus Crossocerus; species Crossocerus cetratus. The sequence continues at coordinate 22,092,703 of OY776665.1, read as the reverse complement.
GGAAGAAATCGAGGCTGACAAAAATCTGACAGCGGCGCGCTCGCTGGATGGCCTTCGATTTTCGGAATCGCGCGTTACAATGGTAGAGAGAGAGAGAGAGTTGGGTTGTTTTTCCGTATGCATTGTTAGCGCGGGCGGGATGAGTGACAATACCGCGTGGCACTTGGGAGTTTGGAGGGTGGCAGTCGCGCACGCACTCGCGTGCACACCACGCGATCGATTTTAAACAGCCTAGACGGCACACGCTCCCAAATTGACAATGTGTCGAATGCAGAGACAAGCGATGCCGCCGCCGCCGACGCCGCCGGCTAAAACTACATTCCGCAAACGCGCACTAGCGGCTAGCGCGGATCGACGCATCCCTCGTTTCCAGATAGAATTCCGGTGTCCGAGACGAGGGCACCTTTTGCATTTGTGTATCGATTAATTAACCTCGGAGGAATTGTTCGACACTCGTCAAACACTGGGAAACGAGTGAATGATTTGGAGGGTCGTTGAGTCGCTGATGGCCGAGCGTCACACGCACACGGCGAGGGAGTTAACTTTTAGCGGGCAATGGCATAGCTACTGTTCGACGATGCGTTTCTCCGATGAAGAAAGGGCCCTCTCGACTCCCCCTCTCTCTCTCTCTCTCTCTCTCGCTGCACCGGCAGAAGTAATAGCAGGTGCGCACTCCGCTGGCTGGCGCTGCGCGAATTGGAACACCGTGGATCGGGCAACAGGCGACACACAGGTAGACAGGAATTTCTGATATTACATACCAGAAGCCGGAATGCCCCCATAACAATCCCAAGGGAGCGCCACACGAGGTTCTCCACATACGCGTCAGACGCGTGTCGACTCGGTCTCTCGGTCCCTCTCCCGCCGCGAGGGAGAGTCGAGGCAGGAGGCAGAGTCTCCTGCTTCCCGGCGGCTGGTACCCTATGCTCTTTGACTCCTCTTCACCTGTTTCATCTGCCTGGCGTCGTCCCCCTTCGCTCCTCGATGTCTGCCGATTCCAATGCTCCCTGCGCCCTAAAGGACCTCTGCCCGGGCCCGCTTCCCTCTCGACTGCTTTTTCTTCCTTGAGTTATTGACTTTTAATGACCGCTCCGGTAGCAATATCATCGGCTAATCAAACGATACTCTCGGGACCGTTGATTCCTTGAGGAATACTAGTTTTAGATCCAAGACTTTAGATCCAAGAATTTTATTTTTTGAAGGTTTATCAAATCGTTGGAATGCTTGATATTTCTACGGTTTTAGTCGAGAAACTGTAAGAAATTGTGGCCGAGAGGCCGTCGATGTACACTGGCGATGAAACTTGAGGGATTTCCATCGGAAAATGATGGGAGAACGAAAGTTGGAGGAGTGACAGTGACTTAATCCATGAGATGGGGGTGGTGCCAATTGAGCGTTTCAACCGGAGGACGTTTCCTCACTTATCACGAAAATGGGCTGCATGTTGAGATAGGTCGTTCCACAAGGATTTAGTGCCTTCGTTAAGCTGTAAGCTTCATTCAATTTTCTCCAATTTGTGGCAATTTGTGCTTACAGCACCCACATGCTCCCTCTCACTCACACTCTCCCGCGTTCTCTCTCTCTCTCTCTCCCCCTGCACCCACCAGGCAGCCAACGAGAGGGCTTCCATGGGTACGAGAGTACGCGCCTCCACACAGACACACAGGCCCATACAGAGCCGCGAACTGTGCTGTTGTGTGCGCGATGGTCCTCCAATGAAATTCATACTCTACGCATCCAAGTATCCATGGAGTTCGGCCTCTTGGAAACTCTTTCCAAGTGGCTGGACAAGCTTCCTCCTCACTGATACTTCTTCAAATACAAGAAAAAGTTCTCTTCAAGCTTCGATCTGACGGGTTTCCTATATCAAGACTTCCTTCCTATGGCTCGATTCTCGAACGACCCTCTCCCATCGGGGATTAACTCCGCCACCATTAACCCCATCGCGCTCGGAAAAGCCCCGGCCTAATAATTCTCTCGATTCCGATTGCCGGCGCAAACACGCCGGGGCAAAGAGCGCGCGCGTTACAAGTAATAGCCGCGAAATAGCCGATGGCAAATATTTGGGGGGAAATTGGCCGCGTGGAAGTTTGATTGGACGCTATTGGATTCCGGGCGCGCGGTGTGCGCCGCGCGTTGCGGCGCTCGGAAGTGCGTTACAGGAGTTGGTGCAGCGGTGGAAGTGCAAATTTTCATTTCGGCCGAGTTACATCGCCTTGCATTGCACCTGCTAAAGAGAGAGAGAGAGAGAGAGGTGGAGGTGGTTTGCGCGGCAGTGTACTCGAGCCGTTGCGCCCGGAGATAACGGAATCAACGCGCTGGGAGTAGCTCGGCCGGTCGGCGGGAGATTATTGAATGAAGTTTTTAATAAATCGTCTACCTCGGCGATACTTCCGCCTCCGCCCCCTGTTCGCGCGGGAGAAACAAGCGGCAGCGCCGGGAACAGTATCTCCCGGCTAGCTGGCGGCGGGCGCGCTTGCGATTCCGAATAGCTGTGCGCGTGCTTAAGCTTTGTTGCAGAAGTACAGCTCTCTGAAGTACCATTCCGAAATTATTACATTCTAGTGGGGTGGATATTAGCTGCGCTCTCGCGTATGCTTTCATTAAACGTTACCTTCGAGCGTTTCAATTTAGCGCGAAACCAACCGCCCTCCACTCCCACCACCCCCGACCTTCCTACGCCCCCCCGTCCCCCGGCAACCCCCCCGATCTCCTCTCCAGCGGCGCGTTCACAGGTCTATAATATCCGACCAGGCACTTGCCAACTCTCTAGCATGCTTCATTTGGACGCCGATCGAGTTCCGACCATATTCCACATTCCAGCTACTCGCTCCCGCTGCCAACGAGTTACCTACTGTTAACGGCGATGCCACATTTCTGCAAATATTTTCCCACTCGACGCCGCCGCCGCGAGCACACGCCCGACGCGATCTGTCGGCCTCTCTACGCTCTCTAATTGACGAAACCGGCCTCCTATGCAACTCGCCGGAGCAGCCCAGCTCAATCCGGCCTGCTCGGATTTGCTACTTTGATTGGTTCGGTTACTGTCGACTCCATTGAGAGGATCTCTTATTTTTCGAGTTTATTAATCAACGATTCACCTAAGATGTGGAAAAAGTGTTTTTAATTTACTGAATTTCACTGAATTGGAAAAGAGAGATTTTATTTAGAATAAATCGCGTGAGGATTGGGTGATTCGTCGAGTCGACGTATCCAAGGTTGCTTTTACCAGGGATGTTTCGTTGAGAAGGAGGCGGACTCCCGTCTCATCCACCCTCGAAGAAAGCCTGTTCCTTGGAAACTTGCGGTCGCGCTCCTCTTCTTCCGTATGTCCAAAGTTTAATTAGTTTTTAGAATGTATTGAGCGCGCGAGCGCGCGAGCGCCCGGGCGTCTGGATTAAGTTCCCGGGCGCAAGTTCCGCTGGTGGGACAATTTTACTGGGAAGTTTTTCAATTTTCTCTCTCTCGGCCCTCGGCAACTTGCCCGGCGATGCCCCGACAATTCTCTTGTTATCGCCGATTTGTTTATTACTATTCCAGCGGAGACTTCCCGCTGGTCGAAACTTCCCCTTCGTCTACGGTTTAAGTTCGCCGGTAGATTTCTCCGATATTGATTATCATTTCCATGGAAGCTGATAGTTAGACGAGTTGCAGGATCCATTTCGGATCTCGGGTCCTCGGAGAATCTGTTAAATCGTTCGATTGAAACTTCCTCCCGGATCCACCGAGCCCCCAGTACTTTCGCCGCAAATGACTTGCCCGTAAAATCCACCGGTTTTCATAAAGAGAGTCATTGGCGAGAGAGCGTCGAGTGAAATACGCGAAATTCGTAAAGTTCATTAGCCCGAGCCCTCGTTGAATTGGTGTCGGGCTTTCCCGGCCGTTTTCTTTATCTGTATTTCAGCTCTCTCGCGTCCTCTCGCCGGCTTAACTCCTGCCAGACCGCTCTCCCTCTCGGAGCACACAGTAGGGTTGGCGGTGGCAAGAGTTCGTTAATGGAAATTGATTACCCGAAGAAGGCGATATCTAAATCACGCCCTCCTCTCTCTCTTTCCTCTCCTTTTTCCCTTTGCCTTCGAGTTATAGGGCGCTCAAGGATTCTGCAACCCAAGAGAGAGAAAGAGAGAGAGAATTCTTGGTTCGAATTCCGCTGCATGTGTTCTCGCGAGCGGCTCTCGCGCTTGGATTAAGTGCGAGGGAGTACATCAGTATGGGCGATGGGGACCGATTTTAAACTCGTCACAAGTGGATTTACTGCCTTTCCCCGGCGGCGGAAGTACGCAGCCGCCGGGATCGCGGTGGCTAGAGAGCGTAGAGCCGAGCAGAGCACGATTTCTCGAGCGCGCCGAGAGCGGCCATGCGGCAGCCCTGTTATCTGGCAAGTCGCTTTTCTTGATCCCTTTCCGCAGTGAGCTCTGGACTTACTGCTAAAACGTGGCAAGATTTACTTCGGAACTTAAGTCCCGGCTAAAGATTTATTACCGTCCTCTCATATCTCCCAACTCTTCACCGGTGTACCGAGAACGTAGCGAGCGCACGCTTCGCGCCTACTCGATGCAATCCTCTGCATTCTGATGCGCGAGCCTGCGCCGAGCCTAACACCACTACAAACCTCCTCCCTGCAACAACACAATTCTCTACTCAATTTCCTACTTACACAATTAACCATTAAAATCGCGAAAATAACAAAAATTACAATTTAATCAAACGTGTATCAACAAACAAGAGTCCCAGCCCCAACCCCAACGCTCTCAGGGCGAAGGTAGCCAGGATTTTCGATACGTCCCGCTGCGTTTGGCTTTAAGGGCACGTAAGTCACGCGTCAAGGGATGATTCCGCGTTGCGTGCGTTTCAGGACAAACAATGGGCCAACCCCTGCCAGGGTGCGCCCTGCAAACATAAGCCCACTGGGAAAGTGATGTCGACAAACGCGGTGGCCCTCGCCGGGTGAACTGCGGCCAATAAATCCGCCGCCACGGCCTCGGTCAGTCATTCCACTTAATTGGGGCTACGGGCGTGAAATGTTCACAAGTCAAGTCGGAGGAAGCGAGCCGCGCTAGGAAAGCGATTCACAGATCATCGCTGGGGATGGACGCGGCCGGCTGCTCATGGGAACTGAGTAAGCAACCCAGTCCTGTTGATAGGGAACCCCCTGAATGGTGTTTCTGTAGTATAATGTTTGTGGAGTAAGTTTGTTACTAGAGGAATTGTAAAAGTGGGAAGTTGCAGTGAAGATGAAGAAGGTTGCGGTTGCTCTATCCAGGAGGAAGGTTAAAGATCGATTCAGGTCGAATTCGCTACGTGCACCCTTGTATTATAAGGGCGGCCGGAGCTACCCCCGTTGGATTAGGAGACCCCATAGAGGGAAAAATGTAATATAAAAGGCTTACCGGCTAAGCTGTTAATATGTTGTAGGAGGCTGTGTCCGAGGAACTATGTATACATTACGCTAGTCAAACATATGTCCCTTCCGATCGTACTCGGCCGCAGAGTTGTTTGGCGTTCGGTTATATGTTCAAGTTAATCCATTAAAGTCATACTCTGGCTATCACTTTTAATTGCACCAGTTTCTTTATTTTTAGCGGTTTTATACTTGAAACTACTTGATGTCGTTTGGTGTATTTTGCGTGTTTTACAAGGTTTCTAAAATGCAAGGTGTTCGACGGAAAGCTCAGGGCAAACGGATGATCCGATATCTAATTTCACTTGTTCCCGCAATAACTCGAGATACACTGCCGGTGTTCGAGTAATTAATTTGGCTTCCTTTTGATATGGAATGCTTTATGGGAAAACGCGGCCGGCGGCCGGCTCGCTCGTGTGGCTCCGTGTGAAGTTTGACGAACGTTTATTTGTTTCCACTATTGGCGCATGGAGCACTGCTGCTGCTCCCCCGCCGATTGCCAATAACTATTAGTCAGTTCATCAATATTTCGACGGGCATCTCTCCACCGTTGAGTTCGTTCCTATCTATAACACGGCTGTCACTGCTTCATGAGACCGTGCGAAATTAAGAATTTAAAATACTAGTGTTACTACTAAAATCCCACTTACTACTAAAACTAAAATCCCATTGTCTCTTGATAATGCATTCTAGTGGCAATTTTCATAAAATTTCGCAATTCCTCTGATTGGTCAATTAAATCATACAATCACCGAACCTTTACCTCTACAACAAGTAAAAAGCAATAAATCCCTTTCGACCCAATCCGGAAGTTAGTATCTCGAGAGAAGTAGGCGAGGAAAGTCATAGCCAGACCAAACAAGAGATTGCAGTGCGATCCAAAATGAAAGTGACAGCGCACTAAACGGAGTCTTGGCTCAGACAACACTTAATATATTTGCCTTCGAATTACAGCCCCTGGCCGGTGACGGGGGGCCGCGTCGAGCGGAGAATCGAGGGGGGAGAACGGAAGGGGACGAGGAAGGAGAGCAACGGCGGGCCACGTGGCGGCGCGTGGCCCAAAAACTAATTGAGATATGGAATTTATTTGCCGCCGAGCTGTTGTCAGCTACGATGTTCCTCAGGGAGCCACTGGAAAGGTATGCAGCACGTGCGCCGAACGTTTACGGCCGATAACGCTCAGGTAAAATGTGTCTGTCAATATCGAGCTCCCTTGCAAGGGAACCGTCGCAATATCAAACGAGAATTCTTAACAGTCATTGTTCGACTACGAAATTCGCATTACAACAATTATACATATCGAAAATTCGATTCGAAATCAATTAATATTTTGCATTCAACGATTAAACATATAAAAAGTTCGGTTCAAAATCATTTTCAACTCTACTGAATCAATTAACACTGTCAAGACAATTCTGTCAGGACGAAGCCGCGAGTGACAAGGCGTCGTAGTTGACATTGGCCGGTAATGAATGATGCGCGAATGCCGCTGTCATTTGGATTCTGATCTTAACGAGAGGCGAGCGTCGCGCGATGCGGCTTGGCGTCGGTGCGAGGCGTCTACGGTGGCGCTCGATATAGCCGGCGATCCGGCAGTCTGCAGTTAATTTAGAGGCCATTTCCTCTGTAAATAGCCAATAAAAGCAGTGGCGAGTGCTCGCTAGTGAGCGAGCGCTTTCGAGCTCGGCTGAGCCGGGCGATGGGAGAGCGCACACGGGGGTGCACGCTGGCGGCGTAGATAGAGGCACATAGAGCCCGGGCCGGCATATAGCCGGGCGGAGGATGGACGCGTCGAGGAGGGACGGGAGCGAGACGGGACGCAATATTATAAAATTTAATGTCTTGGTTTACGGGCCGCGGAGCCGGCTATAACCTCGGCCCCGATATTTACTGGGCAATCGCGCGGCTATATTGTACTCTCGCCCCGATCCCGCCGCCAATACCGTACGCCGCCCACCCATCTCTACCTGTGCCCTCTCTGCGCCCTCCGCGATCTGCCTCGCCGAATCGCGTTTCGTCGCTTTCCTCTTTAACAGTTTCTTTAAACCTGCTGCGTAATCGTAGACGATATGCTCGAGTGATGATTCCCGAGGGCATTAAACGCGTATCTCAAGGAGTCGCTCCCTTCGGAGAAGTTGAATCGGCAGCGGCTAGGTGGACGACCTCCGTTTGACCCGAAATTAAAAAGAGGACTCGCGAGAGCGTTCCCTCTATTTTTATTCGAGCGATCTATCCGCTTTTCAAGTGTAACGCGCGCTCCCCGTGTGGCGGGGTGACACCCGGCAAAACGGGATTCATGTGTCCGGCGAACACAGCATATTTACGTGATATCTGCCTGCCCTCCTCGCCGGCCCCCCTGTCCCTCTGCCTTTTCGAGTATATTAGGAATTAATATTCGCGATCGATATCCTCGCATCGGCAAAGTACCGTCGCCCGCGGAATTCCACGGCCAATAAATGAAGATTCATTCGGCTTGGCGGCCGCGAGTAATAGCGGGCCGCCAAGTGCAAGTGCATTTTAGCAGGATAGCCAGCTTCCGGTGAGAGTGATATCGCAAAATCGGGCCTACCGTTCTCCCGGGGCCTAATGGATAGTTTTACGAAGCTAATGTTGCAAGCTCACTCGCTGATAAATCTCGGCCGCGGCAAGGGGAAGGGAACCCTTGTATCCGTGGGACAAATAAAGAGGCTTCGCAACACGCACCTATCTTCCCCGACGGCGTTCGGAGAACTAACGACCAGGCCGGATAAGGGATAGCGTCTCTCGCTCCCTGCCAGGTACCGGCCGAGCTCTGAGCTCCACGACCAGGGAACCGCCGCCGTTCCCAATCTTCTTCCAGCTTCCAGCGAGACTTTATGCCTGCTGTAATGCTTCCAGGAGTTACCAGCATCCACCGACGCTGACATCACTTTGATTCTCCATCTCCAGTCAGCTATCAATCTCCTTTATCAGCGAGGCTTCCTCGTAGATCGCCGGGGCCCGTCGAGGGGGTGGTTTTCGAGGTTGCGTTCCTTAATTTTTGATTACACGGGCGTAATGTGCTTTCGGAAAGAGTGGAAATGTTTACGGTGATATAATGCTGGAAAGCCCTTCTGGAGGGCGTCGCGGAGGGTGGGGGGTTGGCAGAAACGCGGAGGGTATTCGCGTTCTCGGACCGGGTGTATGTATAGGTGGAGAGGGTTGCGCGAAGGATCTATCTCTGGATAGTGCGGGTCTAGGGTCTAGCTCTCGGTTCCAGGGGCTCGAAGAGACAGCGAAACGGAAGACGGGGCCGAGAGGAAGAAGGGCGAAAGTGGAGGGCGAAGAGAGGAGAAGCGAGCGCAGGAGAGCAGTATCACGAGAGAAAGGGCGGCCGAGGTAGCGACGTCACCACGGAAATCAAGAGTAATGCCAACACGAAACTGCACTACCCCTCGCACACCCTTTGCCGAGCGTCCTCTTTCTTCCTCCAATCGGCCCGGTCTCTCTTTGTCTCAGTGCTCCCGCTCGCCCCCCAGCATCTCGCTTCGCCGTTCTCACCCCCTGGCTTCAGCTCTCTCGGCGACGGGGCTTCTCGTCTCCCCGGACTATTCCCCCTCGGGCTCCCGCACTGTCCTCCTGCTCGGACTGCCTCGTACACCCATTCGCATCTCACCTCTTCCCGATCTCACCCACTACCCCCCGGGAATAAGCCCCCCCTTCGCCGCGCGCCCTCTCGACGCTGCGCGGGTGAGCCAGTCAAGGCGAATAGAGGAGCACCGTGCGACTGAAAGCCCCGGTGCAAGCAGGCGAACACAGACCCATAGAGAGACAGAGAGAGAGGAGGCGCACGGTTTCCACGCGACTAAAGCCGGGAATCCGAGAATTCCACTTTACGCTCGACCTTTACCTGTCTCCCGATGCAACTCTCGCAACTCGCTTTTTACCTTCCCTCGCTGGATATAACTGTGTCTTTGGAAGCGAGAGACTCGATTGTAATAGCTTGCGTAGCTTTGTCAATTATTAGGCTTCGTTTAGAATAAATAGATCCTCGAGCGAGAGGGTATAGCTGATTGGTGGAGCCAGTCAGTTATTAGCGGTTTGCTGGACGGAAATTGGGGTGTCGTTGATCTAGATCTAGGATGTAGGAGGACGATCGTCGCGGCGCAAGGGAAAGTGAACTGGTTCTCCGGCGAAATCCCACTCTTGTAAATGTGGTCATTCGTATGATCGGCCGTGCGCCTGGATCTCCCGTAACAGCGTGCGGGAACACCTTTTAATATACACTATATCTTCGAGGGGTTCGGGGATTTCTCCCCGGCCTCTCCCGCCAAGGCCGAAAGGAAAAAGCATACCGAAGGCTATAGACCCTTAAATCCGTCATTACCTTTACGTTTTCCGGCGGGCCTCCCTTATTGCTGTCTTTAACATAATCCGTCGACTAATTCGATTCAGGACGCTGTAGAACAAATAATAAAATATACTTAACACACCGGTCTGCGGAGAAAAGTTTGGAAAAGGGTGATGGAATGAGAACTCGTAGAACGCGATTAAGGTATATTGATAGACGATTAGTGGAAGATCAAGGGTAGGAGGAACAACGTACAAGATGCGATTGAGGCTGGGGGAGCGTGCAGGTTCACAGAGTCCCGTCCGCTTATATTGCAGCAGATTAAATTAATTCCAGTAAATTAATTGGTAGTTAAGATGTTTAACGTTAAGTGAGAGAGTCTAGAGGCTCCGTCTTCCTCCCCTAACAGGCGGAATCAACTCCACGTCCCTCTCTACCACCCTTCTGCCAAGCACACTGCGCTCTCTTGTGTCTACCCTTGATTCCACTGTCCCGTTCTCGGTCGCTGGTAACACAAAGCCACCATCCGCTACTTTCTAATACCGAAATAAACCTCAAAAACTCTTCTTCTAACTAAAGGTCTTTATTGTTCGTTAAGAAAGCTCGTAAGACAATTCATTCGTATAGTAATAAATATATGTACAAATGACAGGTGATGATAGCCGGCTTTGATCCGCATCAACAATTAAGTACATACAAGTGCCCCTTACCTAAACTCACAATCTGTCGAAATTAAGTATGTATTCCGCAGTTTAGAATCAATCTTTAACTAGTCGCATCTTAATCGAGTGCCGAGGAGACCTTCCTCTCTCTTGGCACTCGAGTAGTTGAATATTGCGAGTTTGGCGATGATTCCCAGGAGTGGAGAAACAGGCCAACTACAGTTCCGCAGGGTAGGAGGGTAGTTTGCTCAGCTCGGTCATTCACCAACTACCCTAACGCGTTGCCGACGATCGGTGCGTGTACCCTGCTTCGATCGCATAGCTTTCTCTTTGCCCCCATAGGATAAAATGTATCCCGCCGCAATTTCATCCCTTACGTTATTAACTTACGGTATACTAGATTCGAAGTAACATGCATAAATGGGAGTGCGAGCCAACGCCACGTTAACTTGATAATACTTATCGCTAATTGTACGATCTTCAGCTGATGATGGTGTTCGTGTCTTCGAGTTCCGACCTGATCAACGACGACAACCTTTCCAACGCCTGAAATAAATTGTATCATATAAGCACGCGATAGTTTTATCATTGGTTTCGCCCGAAATAAATCATCGATAATATAAATTTAATATTAAATATTTGAATGATAGCACAATCTTGGACGAAGCTTCAGTCGGTTCCGTATCTCAGTAGAATACCGACCGAGCAAAGCCAACCCCTAAAATTGGAAAGAGGAAAATGCGTACCAACTCCATCTCGTCGTAGGACGCCTTGGCGAAACTTGCCCTGATGGCATTGCAGGGTTTCCCAGAGTCCTTCATGAATGCCGCACCAGGTGCCACGATAACACCCTCGCCGATGCCTCTCTGCATGATCATCTTCCACGTGTCCTTGATACCTCGTACCTTGATCCACAGGAAGAAGCCGCTACTGGGCACGGTGAAGTCCACCAATCCTGCAGCCGGGAAGCAACACTCAGGATCACCAAACTCATTCGGTTATAAACCAGTTCGCCGAGACTTTCCTTAAAAATCGCTCTTTTCGCTTTCTTATCGTCAGAAATAACACATCTATCCACGGGACGATATGGATTGGCAGACATTGCCGATTACATGCCGGAACATGTCACCTTTAACATCACCGCGATAAGCAGCTCAGTCGAGCGGTAATCCCAGCTGCCCAACACTCTCAACGAATGCGAAAGGAGCCTTTTCGAACTTACCATTAAGGTGTTTCTCGGTGAGTGCGACCATCACGTCCCTCCGCTCCTTGTAGAATCGACGGAGTTCCCTGAAGTGGCTCATTAAACCTTCGTAACCCCAGAGCTTCATCAGCCTGTACAGTATCACCTAGAACCGGATAATGAATGACACTCTCCCTCTCTCTCAGCGATATCGCTCGCGTTTTCTTTCCGCGAGAGACTTTTTCTCGGGGAGTGAAGCTAACTGGCGCGAGCAGCGGCTTGCGCACGAGATAACGCGTGCCGGCCACTGTGTTTACGGTATCGATAAGAGCGCCGACACGCGCCGCTGTCAGTCTCCCGTCGATAAACCTTCGTAAAGAAACGGCAATAATATTTACGGCTGCTTTCACGCATTGTTAAAAATGGTCAAGTGTCAGGCACTTGGTCGAGTTCTGACATTGTTGGGTGCAAGTTCAATGGGAGGATTACAGGTGACTGGGTGATTGGACGAACCTGGGACAAGGTAGGCGCGTGCAAGTGGCTGCTCTGCAAGTGGAATTCGATGCTGGCTATGAGCGGCGCCGCAGCGGTTATGCATCCGAGCCTGAGGCCACTGCTCAAGACCTTCGAGAAGGAGTCCAACCGAATCACTCGTCCTTCCGTGTCCAGGGATAAGAAGGACTTTGGATCCTCCTGGAATGAGATCATTTGCATTAGGCGATCGGAGATGAGGGACTGTCAGCTCGGGAACCGTCGAGCTCACCTCCTCGAAGTGCAGGAAGTGGTAAGGATCGTCGTCGACAATGAGGAAGTTGTACTCGCAGGCGATGTCGTAGATCTCCTTCCGCCTGTCGACGTGAGTGATGACGCCTGTGGGATTGGTACCGGTGGCGTTCATGTACATGATCTTCGGCATCTTCTTCCCGGCGAGCTCCCTCGCCCGGAGAATCTCCCGCAACACTTCCGGGATGAGCCCGTGCTCGTCCTGAGGAATGCCGATGAGTTCCGCCTGGTACGGTGCCACCTGCGAGAAGTCATTTATTATTCTCTGCTCTCATTCTTCCCGAGTGCGATATTAAGTGTTGTTGGACGGTGGGAGGAATGGGGGATTACCCACCACTACTTCGACGCCAGGGTAGAAAGGATCGTGGAGGAGGATCGGATCGCCGGTGCCGATAACCGCCTCGAGAGTTTTGCTTAATCCGTCCTGAGCCCCAGATACGACCACGATGTCGCGGCTCTCCCATAAGGGCGGCGCGTGCACCCTCCTCTGGAACTCCCTCAGGGCCTGAAACCAATTTGACGTGGAACCTCGTTACGGCCATTCCAGTCAATCGCATTATCCCGACAAAAACCGAGGCCGCCGGCGCACAGTAGACGCAAATCATCTTGGCACACAGAAATCTCGACGCTCCGATTCGCCGAATGCCGAGAGGACTCCTCTCGCCAAACTCACTCTTTCTCTAGACGCGTGTAATCGGATCTTGCCGATTGTAAGACGCGAGGTTTTCTAGTCGGACGCCGATAAAGGGGGACCAGTCAATAACAGTCTGGGCAAGTAATAGACGGCGGGTTTACATCAGACGCGCCCGCCAGTTACTTAATAGTCCGGCGTACCGATTGTGTAACGCTTAAGGTCAACGTAATCCTCGACTAAACAGACTTCTGGGCTCTGAGTCTTATCGCTCGGCTATTTAACCATTCCGATCCTTATCGCTCGTGGTTTAGTCGGTAATCGGGTCTTCCCGATTAGCCCAAGTAGATTGTCAAAACTTTCATCTCGCATCTTACATTGTTACCTTAAATTTCTTAAATTGTTCTACCTTACCTTAAATTGTCTTCTTAACATTTTCACTATATCTTACACTTTGTAATTCTAATTGGCAAGTGAGTAAATTCTAGATGAAGCTGTTGTTTAATTACCTGAAGTAGCGGAGGGTAACCCTGCGAAGGGATGTACTGAAGAGCAGTGCCCAATTCCTTGTCGGCGAGAGTGAAGGACGAGCCATCGTTGAGCTTGACGGAAATTTCGGTGAACGGGAAGGTCTTCTCATTGGGCATACCCTCCGCCAACGAGACGGCGGATTTCGGCGCGGAATATGCGATTTTTGCTGAAATCACACGAGCGGGACGTCTCACACTTGCTCCGACGCAGACTCATTAAACGAATCTCAATGAACTCTCTTACTTAATTCCCGAGTGGCGATCGCCCTCCTGCGCTTCGAGACGTCGGTCTTGAAGTAGGAGTAGTCGATCTCGAATTTCTCCCGGTGCTTGTACATCTTCCTGGAGGTTCTTCCGCCGATTCAAGTTCACTTGTCAAAGCGAGCGGCGCACTTGCTCGCGAATCGAGACAAATCGCTTCTGCGAGCAGCAGCCTCTTCCAGCGCGCTATTCCTCGGACACGCGGGCAGCTTTCACCGAGCGGGCGCTGTTGGAAAGTGCGTTCTCTCCTAACAAGAGCAGCCGCAGATATCCCGCTAGAGTGGTTCGACGAGATCGCGCGCTCGTGAAATCGGGCTGGTCGTGGGGGAGAGACCTAGAGCCGAGACGGCGGATCTCCGGCGAGCAAGAGGAACCGAGGTACGAGCGCTCGGCGAATCTCTCTGGGTCTCTACTCTCTCTACTCTCTGTGTAGTGTGGTCGTGGCGAGCGAGCACTCTGCTCTCAACAGCACATATTATTTTAATATATCTATGTCGTGTGCTCTCCTCTACCCCTACCGACAATACTGAGAGCGCGCCTCGTCTCGGCGGCTTTTATATTTAGCGATAACATTGGTTGCGTCAGATAACATTAACATATTCCAAAAGGCACGGCCGCCACTGTACACTCTCCCCCCTCGCACCCACTCTGCTCTCTCGCGCGTCCACCAGTGCGTCGGGAGTCGAGCAGGTTTTCGGGGGGGATTGTTTTTGTTGGTGACAAACTGGAGGATGGCGATTGGTGGGGATCGCGGTGCTTCTGGTTCGCACCTGGCTCATTTATTATTGACCGATCAAGAGCGCGAGAATTGGTCCCGCGGGCCCTCTGTTTGATTTAGTCATTCGGACCAATGGTTTCTCGGGTTGCGACTCGCCGGTGGAAAAATGAATTCTTTCCAATGGCAGACCCGTCCCGCAGTTATATTTCCATCAATCGCATCATTTCAGTATGCAATCTGCTCGGAGATAAGTTTTTTCAAGATGACCGCCCGTAGCCGGATTATGGAATCCTCCGATAACCACTGGGAAAGAGTTCGACGCGGACTTCCCGCCTCGCAGAAATCCCCGCGTCATCCGGAGTGACAATCGACGGGGACCTTTCAGGCTAAATCGACTTTTCGTCTATGAATCAGCCTCAAAGTGACTTTCCACCGGGAAGCGCGTGTATGTGCGCGTCGGAAAATCAGGATGTCGTCCATGACGTAATAAATTCTAGGAATCACTCCCGATAACATCAAATTGCTATGACTTGCTTTGACTTGCTTTGACTCGCTGCGACGTTACTCTGACTTGGTGCGATGTTGCTGTGACTTGGCATGATATTGCTTGACATATACCCAGCTATGGGTGAAAACAAAAAATCCAAATATTGTCCCGAGCGCGCACCTCGCCAGCTGACGACACACTCGAAAATCGTGTGCCACTCTCATTACGAAATTAATCGGATAATTAGCGCTCGCGCGAGCCGCGTCAGCGATTCATTTTCATTCATATCAGCGCGGCGGAGATAGAAAATGCAGAGAGTGCAAGGATGAGTTTGTTGCTGTAAACAGTGAGAGTAGCAACGTAATCGTTTCTTCGGGTTTCGGCTTTGCATTGATGTTCGGCAGGTTCGTTTGAGGATTTCAATTGAAAATGACCCATAAAATTTGTGATAACAAACGACAACAAAGTGCGCGGAATTCAATCTAATGATTTAGTCTACGCGTCCCCTTTCCGGCGCCGCCACGAAATCCCCTTATCAGATGTTTCCAGCTAAGCGAGTGATCTTTCCCGGCGACCGTTCTCCCAGAGTTCAAAGCGTCAATTGATGTTACTCGATCACGCTTACTAATTGAAGCGTCGTGCGTCGATGACAACGCATCGTATTAAAAATGCGCGGCCAATCTCTCAAGCGTCGGGAGTATCGAAATGCCAAGCGTGAACTTCACCGGTTCCGTTCGAATTAAACTTCAATTAAACCCAGAACCTTATCTCCCACGAGAGCAGAACATACATTTATTCAAAGACTCGCATTAATTACACTGAGTTATAGTATATTTCCCGGACACTCGTAGTAAGTCGAAGGCAAATAACTGCCAAGACACCTCTGGTCTGTTGGAGTTTGTATTAGAGCGGAGGTGTGTTTGCTCGGGTCCGAAGTTGGCCTATCGGCTTTCATCTCTCATCTGGCGCAGTGTGCGAGGGCCGGGGAACCACTTTCCACGCTTCTCCAGGTCAATGTTAATCCGGCGTGTAGCCCGGCGCTGAAACTTTTGTAAGCCGTCGCGCGCGCTCTCGTGCTGATGCAACAATCCACTTGGATTTTACTTGTGCCGGCGCGTACTACGCTTCATTTTCCCGCCCCTGGGAATAGTGGGATCACGTTTCGATGCATGATTCTCTCTTGCGTAAAAGGTGACTTTTCCCGTCGCGCAGTTCATTCCTCTCGGTCATCTCCCTCCCGCCCCTCGTGCCCCCCCGGCTTTTTTTCTCTTGGCTTACGAATGGATTGTTGGATGTTACCTCAGCACTCGGTGCGATCATCGCCGCATCGGCCATCAGCGTCAACATCATAATCGTTCCTAGGCTCGTCTTCTAGGAGGGCAAACTTCACTTCCGAGTATGATGAAATACTTGAATAACAATTGGCTGCTCTAGAAACTCGGGGAAATTATCGAGGATTTGAGTAAATAATGAATTATTTTATGTGAAATTTGTTAATGTGGGAAAAGGCGCCAGGGTTTTAGGCGTAAAATGGAATTGTCATTTATAGTCGTATCATTCGAAGGCTTTGCGGTCGGAAGACATTTGAGCCAATGACGTTTGACGTGTCGATACTGACCCCTTGCAACAGCGACCCGAAATCGCCTCGCGCTTTTGATAACGAGCCTCCCGCTGCACCAGGAGTATCTTTTTTTGATGACAGTATGCACACAGGCGCAGTTACAGTGATAAATGGTCGGGTGACTGCTCTGGCCCACTAATTGTGCGCAGAATGCAAGTTTTGAGTTTAAACCTGTCGAATTAAACACTTGGTAAAGTTGGGAAAATCCAAAAAATAACAAGGAAAATTTCATGACATTTCAACAATTCCAACATTAAAAGTAAGATTAATGATCAGAGGCGCCAGAGTGTCACCAAGCAGATAACAATTTTCATAAACTCAGGAAAACCACCCGAACCTTTGGTGACTTCATTCGCAGCCGGCGAGCGATTAGAATCCGACAACAAATGAATCCGCACTTATCCTAGAGCAATAGCGCGCTATCGCTCTTTTTCTGATCTCTCTCCCCGAGCCATTGTCGCCCTCTCACTCGTGTCGCAAGTGTAGCTCTAGCGGGCGCCGCGAGGCTATCGAAATAACAACTATAACTCCCATGATAGGCCGAGGAATAACAGTGATATCACTCTCTCCCATTGACGAAGTGCAAGCACGTCGGTGCGCGGCCGATTTAAAAAGCTTATCTCGCCGCCGATTGCGGAAGCTATCGCCGCACTCATTAATAATAGGCCTCTCGTCACCCCGACAATCACTTCCCACCACTCGCAGTGTAAACATTGTGCACGCCTTTATTACCAGCTGCCTCTCACAACACACATGCACGACCAAAACAATGACAAGCTGGTGTGCGTTTGTACTTCCGTATCGGGAATCTCTGGAGAAGTAGTCGCGAAACTTCCGACATATATAATATATGTCTATTATATGTATAATATATAATATATGTTATATTCCGATTGAGGTTTGACTAATTAAGAGGAGGTGAGGAAAGTGGAGGTAGGCGACCGAAAGGCGTCGAGGGTGAAAGGACATTAAAGGAGCGTAACCGGGGGAGAGCGGGTGGTTATCGTGTCGGAGGAGTGACAATTAGTCCCCGACAAGGACGGTCCGACACATGTTCCCAGGGCTGTTCCCAGGGGTTATCTCCATCTTAGCGGGCGACAAGAGCTCGTGTACGCTTATAATGACAAGGTAACGACGTAGTCCTGACGTAGTTAATCAGTTGTTCCGAGAGAACAACAGACTGTGGGGAGGGCAATATCGGCGTGTAATGAGCCGGCTCTCCGCCCTCGTCTCTCGCAGTTCTCGCCCCTGCGCGATAGTCGCGCGCTGCTAACTCGCCCGTAAATAAATGAGACATAAATGCAAGATGCTCCCGCGGCGCATCGCTAATTACCTAAACGAGCCCACTCGATACGTTCGCGTGCCGTCCGACTATAGAGCTTCTGGCTCGTGGCAATAAATGGCGCGCGAGGGATATCTCGAGGCGGCGTCTTCGCCGATACATCGAGGCTGCGAGCCCCTCGAATTTATCGAGCGGAAGCGAGCCATTGTGAACGAGAGGAAGCCGGCAGCAGTGGGCTAATAATCGCGCGGTGCGAAATACATCACCGAGCGATCCAACTGGGATGCTGCAGCGGCGAGGACGAGGGGACGCCGGAGAGCGGCGAGGCCGAGCAAGACGGAGATTGAGAAACGTACTTAACGAACGGAGAAGTTCATTAAAAGCGAAACGACATTAGCCGACCTAAAATCAACTCTCCAGGCTACACTGGGACTCGCCGCTTCTCGGCTCGGCTCCACAGGTGAGCTCGAGCGAGAGAGCACTAGTCCCGACACCTCCACGTAGATGAAGAGTCCGAGGGAGGTGGAGCCGGTGGAAGAGAGTCCGAGGGCATCGCCAGAAGTATATTCCGCCGCCGGCAGAAGATGACTAGAAGTTGGAGAGAAATGGTGTCATAGGGTTGGGCTTGGTTCCTCGGAGGTAAAAAAGACGGGGGGTGGAGGGAGGAGAGTAGCCTGCCGATAGGAAATAGATCCTGCCGATTGACGAGCTCGGTAGGAGAGGATCCCGAAGGGGTTGGGAAAAAAGGCCCATCTCCTCAACGGGAGATTGTCTTCCTCGGCGCAGTGGGGCTCTCGTCCCGTTCGACGCTCGCTCTCTTCTGCGGTGGCTCGGCTAGGTCGTTAGCGCTAATAGAAACCACTCAGCGGCTATGAATTGCCTACCGATTATCCTGAAATTTCATTATTTTCCCTCGCCGTCGACTCCGTAAGAGCCTCCTCGACGCTCTTCCTTACCGCATTCCTCCATTGGAGAATCTCGCCCCGGGAGTCCACCCGGGGAAATTTCCTGGCTCTCGGGGCCGCCGATTATTGGAAAGAATCGTGTGACCGGAGTAGCTGGCGAGCACCTCGCGGATGCGGAAGCGACCAGGGAAAAGGTCCTTTCAGCGGCCAGGAGCCTCCCTACTTCGGATAACCCGCCGCTTAATGAAGGATCGATTTTTATTAAGGAGCCTGGGAAAACGTTTAAACGAATTAGTTCGCCACGCTGCCTACCATAATAACGAATTAATAAATCGTCCCACTTCCAACCTCAGAGAAATGCCTCAGTCTTAAATGGCCTCTCCAGGATTCACCCGTTTAAACAATTACCCTCGCAGGATTTCATCAAATCTTCTGTGTAAAATATACACTGAGAGGAAAGAAAAAAAGGCTTTTTTCTAACAATAAGCTTTGCCTGACAATAAGAAAGTAATACATGGCGCTATTCCCCGAGGCCTATCCCGATACCACAGTGGTATTGAGAACAAGCCTTTTGTAAAGGGGACAAAATGTTTTCGACAATTGATATAACAAGGGTGTGGAAAGAGAGTTGTAAGCGTTTTGGAGAGGGTGTCTTAGGTGATCCGGTATTCCGGCGCGATGGTCTTAGAGCGGGAGGGCGCTGGTTGGTCGGGGTTCCGGCCGGTAGAGTTTTGTATCTGGCCAGGCTGAAACTGGGTCCTTCACGCCCCGGCAGCGTTACCTAATTGGGTGCACCCCGCGGTCGGGCCCATTATGCCGAGTGTCAAAATACCTCTCGGCCGCCTGGTAATCCCGGCCGGAGCCATACACCGGCTGAATTGCGCTTTAGCTTGTGACAAAGAGTATGCGTGCTTGTATCTCAAAGCGTCCGACCGAGTGCGCGCGACAATGGAATCGTCTCACCACACGTCGCTTCGTCAAGTAACACGGCTCCAGAGAGAATGAGAGAGAGAGAGGTTCCTTTGCCGGGAGACTCGGGCGATATAAGCCGCCCCACTCTTCACCCGGGGCCAAAGAATACCACCCTAGGAAGAAGTGCTTCCTTAAGTGTAACAACACGCGAGCTTTTTCTCTACCAGTTCACCGTCTCTCTTCCATTTCCCACCTCGAGCTTCGACCTCTTTTCTTTCTCTTATTCGTTGCACTTTCGCAATTGCACCGCCTCGCGTGTGTGCCTGTGTGTAGGGAATAATTGAATCAACAGGATTCCTCTTTGGAATTCCCGTGGAATCTAATTTTAAGTCGCTCGGAAGCGAGACGAGCGCTTTTAGTAGCAGCAGCTTTTCCAACTTCCAGTGCGGCTAACGGAATTACACCGAAGGACCGATAATTGCTGATAATTCCGGGGAACTTCGTTAAGACGCTCATCTGGGCTCGGGACGAAATGCTTTCATTTGATTATTACTCGATTTCGATAATGAGATTAGCACCTCGCCAGTAAACCGATTACGCTTTCGTCTCCTCGAGCGGTTAATGAATTACGAGGCTCGGAGCGGACGTCGAGCGCGCGGCATTCCAATTGTGACGAGCGTCGCTAAAACCTTTCTCGATCATTCAGAATTCTATTAAAAATCATAAGAAACCGCGGCATTTTGCGCGAAGTTCAACAGGCTTGCTCTCACCGCGCGCTCTCAGTCGAAGCTGCCCGAAGCTCCGATCGCATTCTTCGGCCTAATTAGGTTTACCGAGGCTCGACGCGACGCGCAACCAATTATCGATAATTGCGTAAAGATGTCACCCGGTAAGCGGATTCCCCGGGCGGTTTGCGAGTATTGTGCCGCTCTAAGCCACATCACGAGGCCAACTGAAAAGAAGGGGAGCCGCAACCCCCTGTGCCTACGCGACAATCAGCCAACACGTTTCCAACCGCTTCCCCTCTCTCACTCTCTCACTCTCTCTCTCTCTCAGCTTCGACAACCACTTTTATATTCCAGCGGTTCGTCTCCGGTGAAACTGCGATGTTTCTCTCAGCGCGGACACTTGCTCGTTACTTGGACATACTTATAACTGTTGATCTGTGCCGCGCGCTCGCTTCGATTACCGACAGCTCTCGCGAGAGAGTAATTGGGCCGGGCAGTCGTCAATTCCGCGGGCGAGCGGCAATTAGCATAAACAGAAAGTGCGCTCGCGGCAGCGACGTAGATGAGAGAGAGAGAGGGAGAGGGGATTGGAGCGGTGGCGCTGGTCGCATAATAAAGCGCGTCCGAGGTTATCAGCGATAATAAAAGCTCGCTGTCAGGGCGTCATTACTCGGGGAGTAGCCGGTAATTCCGGAGCGCTGCTGCTCGCTCCGGCCCAACGGCGAAATAAGTGTCACGGATAACCGGTGTATTCTCTTTTTCCTCCTTTCCCGGCGCGGGCGTCGGGAGAGAGGAAGAGAGAGGAGCGGGGAGCATCGCGCGCTCGTATCCAGAAATTAAATTAGCTTCCCACGGCGGAATTGAAAAATCCCTTAAACCGAGGCAGCAGCCTCGCCAAGAAAAGCGAGAGGGAAAAGCGGAGCGCGAACCTCGAGGTTGAAACGGGAAGCATTCCGGGGGGGAGGAGTTTCCGAGAGTCGGCGGAAGGGAGAAGTCCCTCTCGAGGGAGCGACGAGAGAGAGAGAGAGAGAGAGAGAGAGAGAAGTGAGAGAGGGGTTTTCTCCGGCGAGTAAAAAGTCAGCGCACCGCGAAAACTCGTTTAAAGATGAAAGGCCGGCTAACGACTTATTTTCGATAAGGAAAAGTTAAGGCACTTGGCCCCACCCTCCGCACATCGCTCAGCCAAACCGAGCCCTCTGGCCTCGCTCGCAGGGTGCAAAACTTGAATGTCCCCTCTCCGCCCGCCGCCCGACACTCGACCCGTCTTCGCGCGCCGTCTCCTCGAGAAGGGACGCCGGGAAAAATGGCACACTCGCTGCAAAGAGGCTTTGTAAAGAGCGGCGCCGCGGCGTATAACATCCTCGCGCTTTAATCGCGTCAGGTGTGCAGTGCAGTTTACGGGAGGATAGCGCGCGCCGGCTGGTTTAGGAGTCGGCTGGAGGCTGGAGGCGCGCGGAGCTTCTTCGTCCTCGCTCGGACGAGGACGCGCAAAAAGCTGAACAGTTGCGCGCTACTCAATTCAATTGCCATGTCAAAACGATGTGAAATGGGATTGATGTAATTCGGTTAGCCGGGGCATCTCCCTCGCAGGCTCTCCGTCCTTGTCGACTGTTGTCTCGACTCGCTGCTTTCGCCCTGGTCTCCGCTCCAGTTCGCCCTCTCTCTCTCTCACTCTCGCTCTGGAGGACGACGACGACCCCCGCAGGGCGACGTTTATACGGTGACAGTGTCGAGAGTGTAACGGGTGTTTCGTGGCGAGCCGGGCACGACTCCAGGCTGATTCTAATGACTTATGAAGTCAAGCCAAATGACCGGAGCCGCCGCCACCCTCTTACGCGCCCCCGCCGCCCCAATCCCTCGGGGACTTTCGATAACTTTCAAGTTCCACTGCCACGGCAAATCGAGTAATTTCACCCTGGCAAACAGTACGCTGCGACTATACTTCTCCCTCTCTCACTCTCTCTTTTAGGTCCGCTCGCCCTCGTTTGGCCTCCGCTTATCACACGCTTTATTGTTCGCGACGTGGGGCCACCGATTGCCGAAGTTCGCAACGCTTTCCCCGTTTACCGGGGACGATTTGATTGTTGCTCTTTGAGGGACACCCCCGCCGCTACCACCGTCATCTGCCTTTCGCTCATCGGCCCCATTGTTTCCCGCTGATCAATTTCGACCCCCGCGCTCTCCCTCTCCACTCCCTCTCTCTCCCGGCATTTGTTGCCGGAGAATTAACTCTGCAACTGGCACGTCGATTCACCCAATTCACCGATACCGAGATCGATAAGATTCCGCGGGGTTTGTCGGACCTCGTATAATTAGCGGCTTATTTCGAGCGAGGGCAGAAGTAGTTAGCGAGGAATTTTGTGAATTTTGCGTGCACAAGTTTCGAAATGGTTCGCAGGCTCCAGTTAGGGAGAACGAATAAAGGGGCGGTGGGCGAAAGAGCGATGGGTGGTGGTCGAGTGTGGTTCAGTCGATCAGCATACACGTCACATGGAATTTGTGAGATTGCGAAATGGGTGTCCTCCTATTTCCCCGCCGGGGGAGGGTGGGGTGGGGGGCGGAGGGGGGGCTCTCGGTGTATATGGATGTGTGGGCGTATATATTCGCGAAATCATCGCTCGTTGCCGCGGTAAACTTCATTAAACTTCTATTCCGGAGTCCAGGGGGCCCGCGGACTGTGTTGCCTCAATAGCCGATAATGGGGAGCCCGATGGAAAAATGGCGATCGCTAATTAGCCATCGGGCGGCCGCAGGGTTTTTTTTTCCCCCCGAGGCCGCCGGGGGAAAAAGAGGTGTGCATAGTCGCCGGGAGAGCGCGCGGTGGCCACTTAAACTTCCCCGTCGTCGAACAATCGTCCTCTGTTAATTGTTTCGCTGCGATCAGATTAATCGCCCCGGGGGCCAGCGGCT
Organism: Crossocerus cetratus; assembly: GCA_963675795.1. Lineage (NCBI taxonomy): Eukaryota > Metazoa > Arthropoda > Insecta > Hymenoptera > Crabronidae > Crossocerus > Crossocerus cetratus. The sequence goes on along the minus strand of OY776665.1, from coordinate 22,069,380 downwards.
CGCTCTCTCGCTCTCGGTTAATTAGGTGCGCTTATTAAGGCGAAAGACGAGAAGCGCGCGCGCCCCGCTAATAAGCAGCCGATTCGAGGAGTGTTCTCGAGTGGCCGCGTCGTGTTTGCATCGGCCGATTAGAGCTGAAATCAGTGAGAAGCGCTCTCTCGCGCGACTCTCGCCTTAATTAATAGCTGACGTCCGACTTGGGATCGGAGCGACAGCTCCTCGGCGTGCACTCGCCAAATCAATGTATGTACATAGATGGCGTGGCGTCGGGCCAGAAAGAATCCCGGCTAGGATTGTCAGATGCAAGTGCTCCATTTCATTCGCCGCGGTGGATTGGTCGATCGGAAGGAGATTGGATGCACGTCGCGGGCATGCCTCGGCGTCGTAAGTGCCGGAGTACGTGCCATTAGATAACAATAAGAGGATAATGCGAGAGAGGGAGGAGCGCGCTTCGGGGTTGGGGGGGTTGGAAGAGGGGGCGCCGACAGGGCGGTGAGGATGGCACGGCGCAGTGGTGGCGGCAGCACTTTGATCGGTAACCTCGTTGACGGTGACGCTGGACGTACAGAATGTAGGAAACACCGATAACACCGGTGACGGAAATATCGACTTTTGAGAGCTGCCACGAACATCCCCTCCCGCCGGCAGGTCCCGCGCCCACCTACGCTCCACCGATCCCCCCGCTCTTCCCGGGGCACATCAGCCCCTGGCAAATCACCCCATCATACCCTCCCCCTCGCTCCCTCTCTCGGGCGGCCTCTCTCGCTCTCGGGGCGACGAGCGGACGCCCTGGGAAAGAGAGGAAAAGAGGCTGGCTGAAGAGGCAGAGGGGTTTGTTGCGGAGGGATCGGAGGCACAGGGTTGGCGAGGAGGCGCGCGGGGTGGAGGGGGAGGGCGGCGGCGGAGGGTGGTAGGGCCAACCGCTCTGGTGGCGGTTGAAAGAACCAATTTTGTCCTAATAGAAAAATCCCCAGCGCCGAACCCAATTTATAAACCCGCAAACATGGCTGGCGCAGGCCACGCGCCCGGCGAACTTCCTCGCGAGAGCAATCCACTCCCTCTCTCTCGCACTCTCTCGATGCCTGCCGCCGCCCGCGAACCACCCCCTTTGTCATCCCTTGACTTGGCTCTCGCTGGGCCACACGGCGCACACCGAATTCCGGCGCACAACGCCGTCGAACATCGGATTTATAAAGCCTGGCCGAGAGCACCTAACGCGCGCGAACCCCGGAGAGGAAGAAGCGTGTTGCAGCGGACCGGGAAGGAGCGCGCGCGGGAGGAAAGGAGGGAAAAGGTACGATTGGAAAATTGACGAGTGCCCCGCGCACCCGATGGAATCACATCCTTTGTTGAGTGGGCAGGTTTTCTCGCGCCGATCTCGAGCGACCTAGACCCGCGAGATCCCCAGAGAGGAGAGAGAGTGTGAAAAAGGAGGCTGGCTAATGAAACTGCAGCCGATTTTCCAGGGAAAGCAGATGCAGCCGCGTCTGAGGAGGTCGGGCTGATTCACTTGTACCGGCCGGCGTAATTCCGCCGCCCTTGTACTCTCATTTACATCCACTTGGGGACTCACGTGCTCGCAGGCCTCGCCTTCCTTTTTCCTGCGGCAATGACATTACGTGTCGAGGGATCCTGCGACAAACTCCTCTCCCACTCTCTCTCTCGTGGGATGGTGAGAAGGGGGCTCGCAATAACGCCGCGAGGAGTAATCCTGGCGGCGATTATTTTAAGCGTGGATTACGCCCGATGTAACTGGCAGCCTCTCGGCAAAGGGAACACATGGCCCGAAAGGGTACTCCTGCATCGGCTACAAAGGTATCCAGCAGAGATAAATACGTCGCAACTTGGAGAGCACGCCTCGCGCATTTCTCGACTCGCCCATCTCGCACATATGCACGCAGCGGGTAGGCCCGTCGCTCCATCTGCAGTCGGCTGATCTTCTGCCCCGATAAAGCCTCCATCTAATCGATCTCCAATTTGACCGGGCCCTTTCCACTCCAATCTAAATCTATGCACAATCTCCGCTAATTCCTCTCATCTCCGAGGACAAAAGCCCAAATAGAAATCAAAGTTTGGTCTTTAAATATCGAATTGGCAACGTGATATATTCACCCCGGGGAAATTGGAGGATAATGCCAGGCCGAGTATCCTAAAATCTGACTATAGCTAGGGCGTCGCTCGGGCGATCCTTCGGGAAGCGGGCGCTCTCTCCTCGGATACGCTTTTAATCGCTGGTACGACTGTCCGAGCCTCGGCCGGCTCTCGTCCCCGTCGTTTATTTAGCAGCGCCCTGGGCATTGGTAAACACGGGTTAGCGAATTGGCCCGAGGGCGAGAGCGAATGATAGTTAACGTACCGCTAAACGCCATTGGAGAGGAGGCACCGCGTCCCGACCCCTCGCCAGCCGTACACCCCGTCGCTGTATATTGCGTGCACGAGGGGAGTGAAATTTAATTTTGTGCTTTTTGTACGGCCCGAATCCCACTCTCTCGATTTTTCCCTCCGACGCGATAAAACCGGGGGCGACAACGCAAGCGTCGGGGAGATTTCAGCCGCGATTCTGCTTTTTCGCGCTCGCCGCTGCCATTCGGAGGAATCGACGGAGCGATTGCGTATATCCGAGCCTCGTTCTTCCTCCCTCGAGCTTTCCCACTTTTCCACGCGCGCTTACGACGTTACATTGTAATGCATTGCAATTGCCGGCGCTGGTCCTCCAGGATTGCTCGCTCCGGAGATTCCGCTCAACAATATACATACCATCCGCGATCGAACCCTCGGCTACATCGCCAATGACGCGAATCAACTGAAATGAGAGACTTTATCCACTGACTAAAGCGATCCATCCCGTACCCGAGGACACGAACAATCATAGTTGGCCGGTGTGCTCGGGGCCGTTAATTAGGTTGCGCGGTAACTCCTCGGCAAACCAGGCCACGCTAAATTGGCGACGGCCAATCGGCCCTCGTGGCCCGCACCAAGAAGACAGAGAGTCCGACGCGAGCGAGAGACGTCCGTCCCAGAGATGGCTGAACTTGATGAAATCATGCCCGAGAATTAAACCGGGACATGCACCTCTGGCGTACGTGTGTCCCCGCGTCCTTCGGAGCTTGCGACGGGGTTGCGACGAGGTTGCGACGAGGTTCAATTGGCGGGAGCAAGACAACGGTAGGAGTTGACTGCAGTGTATACACAGTTAATTAACCCGGCGCACGGGCCGAGAGAGGCGGCGAGAGAGACCCTGGAGTCGGAGGAACCCGGAGGAACCCGGAGGGAAAGGAGACGCAGCGCCGCGTTAGCGAGTAATCAGAGCGAGATACCTCGATGCCGCGGGAGTAATGGGAGCAGCACGCGAGCAGGAGAATCGAGAGAGAGAGACGTCGTCGAGCCGAGAAAGCTCCGAGCGTGTACTCGAGGAGGACGCGGCAGCGACGAGCAGCCGAGGATTTTGTCCTGTGGCCTGCAGAGGTAATTTACTCACTGGCGTACTCCTCTCGTAGACTCAGCGGTTCTCATGCTTGGACCAATTGAGAGACGCCGAGAGCGAGAGGGAGAGAGAGAATTACTCTAACCGGTGATTACGTAATTTGTTGGCAGTGGAAAAAGAAGTGCGAGGGAGAGCGAGTCGGGTGGCACTTGGGCCGAGAGCGGAGCTTTGCGGAATGGGACTCGATCGATAACGGCACTTGGATCGTGATTTAAGAGGAGTGAGATTCGAGGGAATGAAAGTTGGCTGTGGAGAGGGCTCGCTTCACGAATTTCGAGGTCTATTTATCGATGCGGCCGATTCCCATTCTCCTGGTTTCGGCAGGGCGTCTCGGTACACAGTAGCAACACAACGGATTAAGCGCTCGGGAAATCCGAAGATCGTGCTAGAGGGTTGTCTCTCATTGGGCGCGGACTACCCGCTGCGTGTTTCCCGAGACCTGTCGTGAAATCCGGCGGTCTCGCCGGCCAGAATGCGATTGAGACGCCCACCCGCGGCTACTGTGGGCCAAACAAGCTTTTCTTCCAGAAACCAACGCCGCGCAGTTGCTTACTCCTCTCTCTATCCCTCTCTCTCTCTTTCTCTCGCCGCAAACCTTTCATTGGCCCGGAGGGCTTCGCACCTCTCGGCGTCCCGTGAACTACTTACCGGGGCGAAGTAGCTCAATCCACCAGCAACCGGCCGGGGAGAGGAAAATTGGAGCGGATTTCGGCGGTAAAACGGCCCCAATGCGCCCGCCCGGACCAAATTAGACTTATCGTCTCGGTGATCGGGGAAAAGCTCCGCGCAGCTGCGAGCCCTCGAGGATCGACGATCCTCAATGGAACCTACGCGCTCGCCGGCTCTCCGGCGCGTTTGATTCTCATCTGGGAATCGGACAGATTTGCAAACAGTGCCGGGCCATTCTTCGGACGCGCGTTGCTCCTTTCGACGGCCGCTGGACACGCGCCATTGTCGGCGCGCGGGCATCCGATCCGATCGCGCGCATCTTAAGATCGATGCATCCGACACAATGAAACTGTCGAGCCGCTTCCTTTGAGAGGGAAATTTCCACACAGTGGACGCGCACTTTGGCCAATTTCGGGGCGGTCTGAGTTGCTTATTCAATCTTCGGGGGCACTCGTCGCACGTTCTCTCCATTAAACTTCCATTCTTTATTGGAAGAAAATTGAAGGATCAATCGGAGTTTCCAACTGCTCATTTCTCAGCCAATAAATTGCTCGCATTTTTCAATACTTCTTGTACAAACTATATCTATACCGTATAAAACAAATTACCCGCGCGTATTCGCCATTATAAAAACCGTAAACTTAAGCGAGGTCGCCCTAGTGTAGTCTTTACTTTGTAGTCCTTACTTTTGAAAATTGAGAGAATTCTCCAAATTCCCACGAGCAAAGGTTTGTCTCAGCTGCTCCAGATACGTCAAGCAGGTTAAAAAGTTGAGTCGTCTCCCAAGCTACCTGAGTTCCTCTAGGGAATCAGTGCCGATCGGCATCAGCGGGCCCTCTCGAAGGGACGGGGATCGGCGTCGGGGAAATTAGCTAAAACTGGAGCTAAGTGGTGTGGCCCTAGAGGGCACCGAAGGGAAGGGCACGAAATAAACTGGCGGCTATCTAACTCGACCGGCGGCCGATCCTCCGAGAGGAGATATTTATCGCGGTAAGTGGGATCCGGTTAAATGCAACTTCTGATCTGATTTCAACCGGGACTTAAAAGCCTTTTCCCCGCCACTTCTCTCTCTCTGCCCCCTCGGCGAGAACCGGGCAGAGCACGAGCCAGATTCGTGAGCGAGATTGCAATGCGGAAAATGGACTCTCGATTGTTAGCACGTGTGTAAACGTGCAATCTGGAGCATTGCACACGTGGGAATGGAGGCCGACGCTTTCCTTCGAAATGTACTGGTCGACAAAGTGTGGGGGGCCGGGGGGGGCTAGTGGGGGGTTATTGCTGTCGTCGCATCGGGAATCAGATCGGCTCGAGCGTACTTTGTCACGAGCTCTGTGACAACCCTTTCAAATTAAAAAACGCGATCGAGCCTCCAGTGATTAGTCCACCGCGAGGTACACAGGGGTGAGGGGTGGATCGGCCGGGTGAAAAAAGCGAGGGAGGTTAATTTGGCAAGGCCGTTTTGTGGTACTTCCTATTAGATTTCTTGTCTGGCTAGCGAATGGCAGGACTTGGCGCAGGATTATTAACAGCAACTGTCCCCGCCGGAGTATCAACAGGAGGAGGAGTCTCGTGTCCATAAAAACATTTCGAAATAACGGAGATTCCTCTTGAATATTTCATGAAGAGCGTGCGAGTCTGAGTGGGTAGCTTATTACCCTTGTAATACGCGCGTCCGTAACACGAGCCCCGGGAAAACTAGCAGTTTCCAGATATCATGGAGTTTATTGCCATCGAGGTTGTTTGTAGCGCGGAACTTGTTGACGAGGGCGCGCGCGACACACTGTCGGCTAGGAAATTTAACACCACGTGTCGATGGTATAAGTGTGTGTGTGTAGAAAGGTCCGCGGGATGGTGGAGAGCGGTCATAATGGGGGGTGCGTCCTCCTCCCGCAAGGGGAGGTGGGCCAGGAGGCTCTCTCCTAGGAGCGAGAGCGCACCGTGTAATTTGCCTCGATTTAGTTGGATCGATTTTGAGCGGAGAGCGGCTACTGTACTTGGCTAGAGCGGCGGATATCTTTTGTGCGGCGGCGGCGGCGGTTTTGTGGGCGTACACTTCCCCCGGGGCTGAAACGCCAAATGGTAACACACGCCGGTCGAGTCGGCAAGCACCGATTTGTTTTGTCCGCCGCCGCCGCCGCTCGACCCGCTCAAAAAGAAACAGTTCCTAGCCGCGGACGCGCCATTCCGCGGAGCCAGGAAGCGGATAAAAATCTAACGCTTCCTCCATTCCTCGCTTTCAGACTGTCTTTCACCGATCAACAACCACCAACCACTTCCGTCGCGACTAACAATAAACTTCCCGTTCGATCCCCAAAAATCAAGAAATCCGATCAACCACCTAAAAAACTACAAACCAAAAAACCAACTCCCATAATTACCATCCTCAACTCCCCACCAACAATACAAACAGCAAGAAAACTCCCCAGGCACGACAAGCGTGAAATAAACCGAGTTTACCGGCGACAATAAGATATCAGATTCAGCTCGCGGGGCGCTTGATTACCGCGAGCGACTCGGAACCGAGTGTCTCCGCGCTCTTTCCAATAAACCCTTCATCTTTCTCGCTGTGGGATTTTTGCAACGAGGCGACTCGCAGCCAGCGAGCCAAGCGCCAGTCGTCCCACGACAGCGGAGGCATAATGTGTATGCAGGGGTGGGAGGCGAAGGGGTGGTGGAGTAAGAGTGGGAGGTTGCTCGGGGGCGCCGAGGATCCAGAAGCTCAGGAGGCTTGGCGTGGCGCGGTAAGCTTCACCTCATTTCTGGCAATTACAGGGGATGCCAGAATCCGCCGCAAGAATCAAGCCGCGCCGCCGTTGTTGGTGGTGGTGAATGCATGTGTGCGCCTTTCCTCGTCGCACTGGTTCGATCGCCGACGGGCCTCGCACTCTGGCGTGCGCGTACCTCCACCAGGAGGGCACGAGTGGCCGTGCACCTATGTGTACGAGAGAGAGAAAGAGAGGGAGGGTGGGGAGGGGGTGGAAACGCACGCACGGTGTCACAGGAGCCGTCGGAGAGCAGAGTCGCCGGAGCATCCACCCCACCGAATTAACCCCACCCCTGGCAGGAAGCAAGGGGCAGCCGAGGGGGTGAACTACCCCCGGGGCTCACGGGGGGGTTGAGCACCCCTGTAGCTCGCCATGTTCGAGGCTCCAGACGTGGATTGGCTGGCGGGAAAGTGAAGGGTACAGCTGATTCGTTCGGGGAGGCCACGCCTCGAGCTGCTTACTCTTGGACCAACCTCTTTCCGTCGCGAGAGACCTTCGCTCTCTCCCCCTCTCTCACTCCCTCTCTCTCTCTCTCTCTCTCTTTCTCGCGCGCGGGCTTCCTCCGCGCTTGTGTGCAGCTGCGACAAAGGCCACCCCGATAGACCGGCTCTCCGGCGACGACTAGTCCTCGCTGGCACCACGCACGCTCAAGAGCAGCCGACCTTACCGCACCGAGAGAACACGCGAGCACCACTCGTCTAAGAACACCTGGGAGCAGAGCGCCAGACGAACCCAGTGTTTCGCCAGGACTCGAACTCGCCAGATACCTCGCTAGCACCGACCTCGGATTTCGGATTTAGTCTCGGGGTATTGGGCTCGATCTGGGCCCCGTGGACAGAGGTGCACGCGCATGGAAGAGGCGTACAGTAATTAGCCACCCTGTAAGATCACAACATTGTTGCACGAGTGCCAGGAACAATCGCTCACTGGAACAAGTGTCTCGATTGGCCCACTGACGGATCGGCCGAAAGAGGAACTCGTGTGGTGAAAGTCGAAAGATGCTAGTCCAACCGGCAGTGCACAGTGACTCCTCGAGGGAACGTGGAATTAGATCAGACTGAATTATTTAAGAGAGATTTTTGAGAGCGAAGTTGGGTCGACGGGGATAGGAGAAAGAAGTCTCGAGTGCCGGTGGATCAAGAGAAGGTCGAGATCGAGTGCGATGCTAATTAGAGACACGTGTACCGTCGCATCCTTCCGCGCGATGTCAGTCGGGTTCTAGTGGGTTTCTCGCGGGAGGAATCAGAGACTGGTTGCCGTGCGCATCGACAGTGGGAGAAGGGAGCGTCCGAGGAGGCTGGAGACGTGGATCTGCAACGATGGATTCGCAGCAGCTCGTGGACACAGCAGCCCAGAACACCCAGGACATCGTTCTGCCGAAGCCGGCGAGCAGCACACCCAGACACAGCATCGACGCGATTCTAGGATTGGCCGGTAACAAGAGGAGTCACCAGGAGATGGAGGACTCGAGCCGCGACACCCAGGAGAACACCGGTAAAATTCTCCAAATTCCCTAAACAAGTCTCACTTTCAAATTGCAATGAATCCCCAATCGGGAGAATCGTGGGAAATTGATTGGCGCCGTCGGAAAATTAGCTGATCTCGAACGGTGCGCTGTCCGACGGTCGAGGGCGAGAGAGGTTCTACTCTACGCGGCAGCAGCCTCCTCGTGCTCGACTCCAGTCGCGGGATCGCCGCCGAATCCCAAAACGGCTCAAGTTACCCTCAGAGACTTATTAACAAAGCAGAGGTTCGATCAATCATTTCATCCAATTACCAGGCTTAACAGCGAGGACCGCAGCGCGCACGCACCGCCCGCTCCCACGGCGCCGGTTTATTCGTCATTATCCTGCCCGGTCTAATCGGGCCTTTGATTTAATTGTGCACACATAGGAGCGCGCATCATGCTCAATGTTAATTCGCAATTGGCGCTCGTGCCGGCCTCCTAATTTCTAATATTTACCGCCGCCGGCTCTTCCCCGCTCGCTCCGCGAAATCGAATTAAAGCCTCATTGGACACTTTGACTCGCGCTATAACTGCTTCGCGTTTCAAGTACTTGAACAGTTTTTAATTAGCTCTCAAATTCCAGATGATACAATATGTATTTCATTTCTCTCTCTGGGCCAGGCAAATCACGGGAATTATTTACAATTGTTTCCAATTAAGTTTATAGGATCATTAAGAACTCGGAATCAAGCTTAGAGAGATTCGTCACGAAGGCCCAGTTGAAACAAGTTGAAACAAGTTGAAGCCGACTGGAAGATTAAGCGACGGTTCGAATGCGGTGCAATCGAGCGATCCGTGCGGTATTGCTGACCTCAAAAAGGAGAAATCAATGGCACGCTAATCGGCCAGATAGACATCGTCGTTCCGCTAAATCTCGCTGTTGCGAGTGAATTTTAATATCCCTCGACGGGGCGAGCGTGTGTGCGTGTAAAGCGGGCTTGATACACGTGGACGTGTGTTCGTATGTCATTCTTGGCGGCGGCGAGCGACGTGCACGCGCGCTTGCCGCGGATATGCTTGGCCGCCGGTAATGTTAGCGTATAATTGGAAAATCGTTAGTATCGCGCGATCTGCTCGGCTCGTGGCACGACACGCCAGTTTGTGCCTGGCGGCCAAAGAGAAAGAGAGAGAGAGAGAGAGAGAGGGGCCGTGACTGGCCTGGGCCACACGTACACACCTGCATAATATCCACGTGCAGCCACGGACAGGCTCACCTGCCAGCGGCCGCTAATTTGTCCTGGCGATCCGACCGGTGAAACCGAGCACTGCCGCCAATTGTCTAATAGCGCTGCATCATATCGCAGTCTTTGGCTTGCATCGCGCGCGCCGCCGACTGACGGAGATTGATACACCCGGCTCTGATTAATTGACGATCTGTCAGGGCGGAAAAGCTCCGAGTGGCCAAACTACCTGCGAACCTCCATTAAACCGTTCTCCTCTGATTAACTGATTGTCCCCAGTTAGAATACATCTCGAATGAATTATGAAGATCTCTGAATAAAACTTAAGAATAGGAGAGCGAGTGGAGCAAGTGCGATTAAAGTTAAGTCTGACTAAAAATAATGTTTATTCATTCTGACGAGATTATACTGGACATTTATTCCTTAGGGGTGATGTGTGCCAGGTTAAGAGTCGAATGGAGAGCTTTGAGTGAGTGGTGGGTAGGTGGGACTGCGGCAAAGTGTTATTTATACAGTAATCCGCGGAGTCTATGAGGTAGCGGGTATAACTGACTTAGGACAGCATAGACAGCCGGAGTGACTAAGCGGTCGTCCAATAATTCCAATTTCGAGAGTGGTCCCATCGTTGTCCGCGAAACTAGCCCGGCCACGGCCTGTCGTTTATAATGTCAGGGCGGCCGCGCGTGTGCGTGTCGGTGTGTCCGCCGCTCTCTCTGCATGCAGCCACCCTGACACAAGGGCGCACAGTGGCCACCGGGCACCGGGCACCCTCCTTCTAGCGCGTTATCGACGCAACACTTTCCTCGGAAGGGTGGTCGCAATCGACAAAACAATTTCGTACGGGCGCTGCCTTTATCGACGTCGCCGAAAAGATACCTCTCTCTCTCTCTCTCTTTCTGCTCGTCCCACACACGAGCGACACAAATTAAAGGCCGCGCGCTCGCGCTCTCCCTCGGGGTCTAACGTGTGCTGGAGCGAGCGCGACGCTTCGAGGGGGAGGACGAGTATGACATAAATTAGCCCGAGTGACATAAATTAGCGACGGCGCTTACCCCGCTTTACTTTCGACGATTATTGCTCAGCAGCGCGCCGGCCTCGACATCGATCTGTGTTCTCCGGATATTACGGGCGGATATGTCTTTGCCGTTGTTTGCGCCAGCCCATCACTGATATTAAGCCCCGTGTAATCTTGATCCGAGCGATCCTCCCAATCGTATTCGCCGATAGGACGAGTGTGATCGCGTGTTTGGGGCGGTTTGCTCTCTCGCACGCTCGACTCTTTCTCTTCAATTCTTCGCGGTTTGATTCGATTCTAGCCGGGAAACGACTGTAACGAGAGGCGCGTGTTGCAAGAGCCGCCGGTTCACAACACGGCTCGATAATCCGGCGGGCACTTTCGCGCGGCCGGGTAACACTAGACGCGCCTTATTAATCTCATAGCCGCGACGAGAAAGCCGGCGGGCGAGAGCCGGCATTAAAAGTGCGCGGCTATGTGCTCGAGTTGGCGCGCTCGGGGCTCCAACTTGGCGGGGATCGGAAGTGAGTGCCGCGTGCAGGTGTGCGGCCCTCGAGGGAAATAATTAATGAAGTTCGGCGCATCCGCAAACTCCAAGTTGACTGCAGGCATTGAAGGGCGGAAGGCAGTTTGGCGCGATCTTTGACTTCGTTCTCGGGAATCTTGGGAAGTCGATGTTGATAGTGTGAAAGAACTTGAGAGTTTCATTCAGGAACACCGACACTTTAATCGTTTCGCCTTGTAATTCACACTCGCCTCTCGATTACCGCGAGTTAACTTACTTTCCATTACGAACCGTTGATAATTGCCACTTAATTGAAATCCTCTCGCGAGAAAGAGGAGGAGAGAAGGGCGAAGGGTCAGTGGAGAAGGGAGAAAAAACAGCGGCCGCGGTTGCAGGGAAAAAACAAGGTTGCAGAGAAAGAACGGAGGCTGCTTAGCCGGCTGCCCAATCTTGTCCCGCTAATCGAATTATCATTAATTATGATACCGTAGGAGAGCGCGGGCGCGCGCGCGCGCGCCGGCGAGGAGAGAAGATAAAAGGCGAGAGAGGTCGGCCTCCGCTAATAAGTACATGATGGAAGGAAGAGAAGGAGCGAGGGAGAGGGAGAGATCGGTGGTCCGGTAGTGCAGCCGGGGGGGAAAAAAGAGATAGATGGAAGCGGCTTTAAGTCAGTCGCCTCTTAAAAGCTGAATTGACGTGCCTACTAATGGATCGCGCCTGCCCCATCTACTTTCTTTCTTCAGCCTCTTTTCCTTCTGCGCCTCCTTCCCGCCGCCACTCGCCTCTCACCTCTCACCATTCACTACCGATCCTCCCTATCGCCACTAGCACTCTGCCATTTCCTCCTTAATTCATATCCCAAAATCGTACAATCGACTCCACTCGATCCAAACCACGCTTTAATCGATTATTTATCAAAACTGGAGAAATAATGGTTCTAGAACAACTCTCTAGACTCTCCGAAATCACTCGGCGGCTTAATCGCCGGTTTAACTCGTTAAGTGCCGGTAGACGAGTGAGAATCGTACTGCGCTCCGATAGCGCGCGGAGGTAGGTCTCGTTATACATTTATAATTGGATCGCGCGGCCGCGGCGTACGCGCGCAATAAAAGCGGAAGAAGCGCACGCTCTCGCTTTAATGCGAGAGTATTCTTCTGGCGCGGCGAGATAGCGGGGAGCGTGTAATCGACGTTTTACTTGCTGCCGTCCGTTTCAATTTCTTCCGCACTCGCTCGAGGTTAATGAGCACGGGGCACTGATTCTGTCGAGGTGGACACGCCATTTAATCCGCCGGCGGTGGTACTGCCGTTCGTCCTCGCAATTAGATGTGTTATTAATTACATATACTTGTCGGGGATGAGAGCCGGCTGTCGGGCGTCGCTCAACCGGCCAAATGTCCCCGGCTAATTCGACCTATCCGCGGATTATAATTCCCGGATTATACCTTTTGCATTAACCGCTTAAAAGGTTCTCGCGAGCCTTTTGCCGCTGATAATTCTTCGTGTATGGCATTGTTAATCCGAGCGCTCTTTCAATCTTTTAAACGGAAAAATGTTAAGTAGCCAAAGGAACTACATAGAATAGCAGAGAAATCGAAGGTTCTGTCGAAATTCGACCAATTGCTGGGATCTCAACTATTCGGGAGTATGTCGCTAATTAATTTAACGCAGCGCCGCTGACAGTGCGCCAAGTAATTAAGAGGCATTATATATCGCGCGGCCTCCGATAACTCGAGCGCGGTGCATGCGCCCCGGGAAAGGCTCGAACCTCCCTCAAGTTTCACTTGATTAAATCAACTGACTTGCATCGCCCGGCTGCAACCCGCCAGCGACGAATAATTAGCCTGCTGCCATTAGCGCGGGGGAGGTGCTAGAATGTCCTACTCGGATTATTCGCGTAATGTCGCTCGAGTCATTTGCAGGAGTTCCTTCGAGCCTCTTAATTAAACACTCCGATTGGAAATGACACGCGACTTTGCGCGCTAGCTGTGAAAGTGTAAAGGAAGAAGCTTCCTGCTCGCGACGCCAATGCTCGAGCAAAGCGGAAAGGAGCAAATGGACGGTGGGAGCAAGGGTGCTCATGGTGGAATAACGGTCGAGAGTTAAAAGCTGTCAGGAGGAAGGTAGCCGGAGCGACTCGGCGGGAGAACGGGCGAGCCAGGAACCGAGCGAAAGAGCGAGTGCTTTTGTTAAACGGAGAGTAATTCCGATCGCGTGACAGAGCGGCGCACCGACGCCCAACAACCCGGGGGGAAGAAGCCGAGCGGCCAATTATCTGTAATTCCATACGCGGCTATTGCCGGGAATCGTCGAGTTTTCGAGTGCGAGTGGTCGCGATGCCCAATCGGCGATTGGAAAGGTTTGCTATCAAGATCTGTCGAAATAATCATCGGCTTTTGTCATCGCTCCAAAGAGCCGATTCCATCAGCAGTGTCAGATGAACGATGATATCCGATGATAGGACAAGGACAAACATTAGAAACACTAATTACCCGACTCAACTATTAGCAACTGATTAATTAAAGCGTCAGCGTGGTAGGAAGAAATTCGAGTGGTCCATCTCGCCCAGCGAATACATAAACAGGAAGGCGACGCGAAGGGAAATCGGAGGAGCGCGAGCGGGGCACAGGGATTTAACCGAATTACCGCTGGATCAAAGCTTGCGAGTGGTAATTGGTCGCACAGGTGTCGCCGATCAATCGAATATACCGGGGCCACGGGGAAGCAGCTATTTCGCCGGGGGTACTGCGATACCGAAACGATTCTCCGATCGATAGGTCGACTGAGAGCGAGAGCCTCGCCACCACCGCACACTAGATAGACTAGTGGATCTCGAGAGAGCGAGAGAGAGAGGGAGAGAGCAGTGGAACACCTGACGAGACCAATGAGAGGCACCGGCTCGAGGACACACGTCGACAGACCGACAGACAGAGAAGAGAGGAGGATCGGCGGAAAGGGTTGCGCCGAATCCCAGCCGGAGGAAGTCGAAAGGACGCCGGGATCATCGCTATTCCCGTAATTTGCCCAGTGATTAGCAATCGGTACGTCATTACCGCGATTAATAGTGACGCCCGGCTAATTTGCGATCGAATCCTCTCCACACACGTCTACCAAGAACACCTAATTAAGTCTCCCAGTGTCTCACGCGTTCTATCATTCAGATCCTCAAACTCGGCCGGCTGATGTTTCATTTCATTTATTATTCCTCCTAATTTAGTGTCTCGCTTTCGTGTACACTTTCGAAACACGAACGAGTGCCGAGTTCGTGCCCGCCGCCGCCAGATGCGAGCGATTGGCGAGAGGCTCGCATGCCGCGCGACAATTAAATTATTAGTACATTGTGTACAATGGTGCATTTTATTGTGGGCGCGTGTCGCGACGGCCTCATTCCCGGCGGCGCGGTCGCATGAATTACAATTGAAATTCTGTTACTGGAAGATTAAATGCACTGGTTAAGCACACTGTAATGCGCGCCGGGCATGATAGTCCGAGAGTAGTCTGGCCGCTCTCGCTTTATTTAGATTCTCATGCAGGAGGCCGCGGGCTTTTCTTCGTTAAAGTGTTCGACACTCTCCAAGTCAATTCCAGCCTCAAAATCCAAAGCGGCGGAAGCCAGTTTGAAGTCCTTTGGCCGCTGCGCCTCGAATGAAAACTCGGCTCGAGCGCGCGCGGGGATCATTTATGAAAATATCTGCATGAGCCTCAAAGAGGTCGCCTCGGGAAAGTATGCTAAAGAAGTCGAAGTAAAGGGGCAGAGGCGAGGGCGCGCGCGCGCGCTCGGTACACCCGTCGGCAGCTGGCTCAAAAATCAATTTCTCCGCGGGCCCCCGAGCGCGAGCGAGCCGCCGAGGGAAAGAGAGGAAGGAGCGTCGGGGGCGTCGGCGTCGGCTCGTTTATAAAACGGCGCGACACACGCTCCCCCCCCCCCCCCCTCCCGCGCTTTTACGTATACATGTATGCGCGCGGCCCCCACGCGCGATCCCGCCGGAGATATCCCAATAAAGGCCGCGCACGCTAGCGGACAATTAAATTATTAACTAGTAACGATAACGAGGCCGCCTTGATTGCCATTATAATGAGGGCGCGCGCGCGAGTCGCACTCGAGGGCCGCGAGAAAGAAACCGAACACAGTTGCCCGCCGCATTAGCATTAAACACTGTGCGAACCCGCGCGATTAAGAGCTGCCAAGTGGCTGAGGGTTTCGCGCTGGTTTATGCTGGTCGGACAGAGCTCATTCTACTTGGACGCGAATCGCTCACTCTTGACTGCGATTATCATCGCGACTGTGCTCTAGGATCGTTTCAATTAACGGGCAACGAGGAGACCGCGAGTACGTTGACCTGTTTAGCTGAGGAAACTTTATCCCCGCGGCAAGAACTTGATGACAGCTTAAGAGCCTTTCGTCGAGAACTCCTGAGGCGCGCGCGATGATGCACATGTACACGGGGGATTCCGCGAGCGCGTGTTGGAGAGGAGAGCGTCGCGGCTAGAGCTCGGGGCTTTGACAATTTAATAATTCGATACCGGTACGCGAATAATCAACGAACTTGATACTCCGGCCAATCGGGCCAATCGGCTGAGAGGATTGGCTACTCGAGATAGATGTTCTGCTCTAAGGGACCTGCTCTCTTTTTGCGCTCTCTATAGGAGGCTCATTCCCTTTGGCTCGCACCCTCTTTATTCTCGCCCTGCGCTTCTCCTGCGGGACCCTTCGACCCTCACCCCTTTCGCCGCTTTCTTTCTCGACGCGGCCGTAAGAGGTGCTCGCTCCTAGCTCAAGCGAGAGCCCCGAGGGAAAGGTATAAGTGTGTTGGACGTAGCTCGCGACGCCGTTAATTGCCAACTACCGATGGCAAGATTAGCGCCTTGGAGAGTTAATGGTGTTATCGCGGCTTAATTGGGTCGGCTTGTCTTAATTGTACGCGCGAGCGATCTCGAAAAGGAGAGGAACGCGCCGTCTCCGAGAGAAAGGACCACCCTTCCACTTCATTTCTCCCTGACGAGTGGACAATGGCTGTGGGTGCCGCGGCCCTTCGAGGACCCTCGCGGACAAAACCGTTAAACTTGACGGGCGAATCGCATCGGGGAATATACATACGCGTCTCTGTTGGACTGCCGGGCGACGACTTGGTCCAACGGCAGGAGCAAAGGGAGGAAGGGCCGGTGGAAATAGTGGCGGGCGGAGGTGATCGATCGGAGGTGCGTCGGATTAAAGAGCGGCCGACAGGTGACAGTGGCTTTTACCGGGGAGAAATTTCCGTCGAAAGTTGGTGGCGGCCGCGCAAAGTGGCCATTGCGTTTCGTTCCGGAGATAAAAAGCGGAGGAAGAGACGCTCGGCGTATGTCGGAGAGCGAGAGAGGGAGGATGGGAGAGGATGGAAGAGGAAAGAGGGAAGTAAGGCAGGAGTGACGGTCCACGAGAAGACAAATTCTGTAATCCTCTTTGGTCGGCGAGCTAAGCCCTCTGTGTGACGGCATACCATCTTCTTTCTCTTATTTCCTCCTCTCGTTTCGCCGTAGTCCGTCGGGCCCACTCCCTCTCTCACCTCCACTGGCCCTGGTCGCCGGGCCCCTGTCCTCCCACGCCGATCAGGGAAATTAGATTTCGAATCGACAGCCGTGCTTAAGTACAAACCATCCGGAGCCCGAACCCTCTAAAGTCACCGTAGATTCCTGATGATTAGCTCGAGGCAAATTGCACGATTGATAGCTAGTTTTACTAGTTTCGCGGTGGAACTGCAAACCGAACCAAATCCTCTATATCTCCTGGACCGACCGATTCCCCGGGTAGAATTGGCAGATGACTCGGCCTCCGCTTCTCTTTCGATTTCATTCGGCCCCGGTGGAGGCTGGGAGGGAAAAAGTGTCGACGCGCTCTCGGCGGCGATATTGAGTTACCGGGTCGCCGGTAGCCGCTGCGGAGATCGAATTTATGCAACCATCTTGACACCTGATTGCCGCTTGATCGTCGCCTGGCTTTCTCGCTTTGTTTATTAAACGCTCGCTCGCTCGCCTCCTTCTTTCCCCTCCTCCCGCCCCGCAGGCTGGCTGCCACGCTCGTGCTCCAATTAATCCGCCGTCAGTCGAGCTATTGTCGGCTAATTCCCGAGTTTACCGAAATCAATCCGCTTAGCGAGGAGCCTCTGGCCGTCCTCGCGCGCCACCGAACGTCTCTTGTATATGAGGATATATTAAGAGCCGCGGCTCTCTCCGAGCGCGCGGCTAATTAAGCGCGCGGCGCTAATCACTCGGACAGCACCGATACGCAAATACCGTCGCTCAATTTTTCAGACGCTCAGGCTTTTTTAACCTGCGCCCACCGCGCGGGGAAGAGAGCAGCCGAGGCCGACAGAGATTTCGGGCCCGGGAATCCTCTGGGATTTGGAGCCGCTGTATCTTTGGGGAATTGGAGTTGGTATTTCGAGCGAGCGGCTGTTTTGACGCGGCGATTGAGATATCTGTGGAATTGTTTATTAATTGCTCCGTGATCGATGAATGGCAATTGTGTCTTGTCATTTTTAGGAAGTAAATCGTTTTTGGTAAATACTGTTTAATAATGATCGGAGATAAAGTGAGAGAGGACAATTGACTGGAACAATGCAGAGTCACCGGTAGCCGTGAATGGGCCGCGAACGGTAGCCCGAGAAGTGTTGCCTCGAGCAGGAGAGTACGTCATCCCGTTGGGTGAAAAGGCTGAGGACGTCCAGGTTGCGTCTTATTCAGGTGGAAGAGATGCCAGGCGAGATGTTATCGCGATGGTGTAAAGCGGTCCTAGCTCGTTCTAGCTACTTAAGAGATTGACACGGTAAGATAGCGGCTATAATGGACCGAGTGGCCGCCGGGCACTTGGTGGCCCTCGCAATCGCCCACCGACTCTAATGGCCCAACACCGATCGCCCATGAATTTCAAAACCCCCCGAGAATCAGCTCGATTCACACTGCCAGCCAAATTGATCGAGTTAAGGCATCGATTAAACTCGAGCGCCGCGCGGCGTACTTTTTCCTTTTTTCGCCGGCGCAAATTACCCTCGTCGAGTTCCTAGAACTCCCTAAATAGCCGGCAACATCGAGAGCCTCTATTTTCATAATAGCACTGTTTTAACAAACACTTAACACTTTGAGTGTCGAGTTTTTTATATTCAACTCTCGGACCAAGCTGACGAGAAATTTGTCTCGAGATAGAAAGAGCCGTCGAGGGGATTTGAGTGAGTTGGCACTGAAAGTGTAAAGCGAGAGTCGCGAGGCAGACTGAAAGTTAAGTTGGCCGGGGCTTGGAGGGAGGTTTTCCGGAGTCAAGCCCGCACGACGGGGATCCATGATTTCGATTAGGTCGCCGAAAACTTGGGTGGCGGTGTGCGGTGTCGCGTTTAATCGGCAAGAGCTCGAGCCACTTGCCGAGCGATACGCCGCCAACTTGGAATAGAAGGCAGAGTCCGGGGGGGTTGGAGGAGGGAAAGGGGGGCTGGGTGGTAGGCAAGTAGCGAGAGCGACGGCGCACCACCGCCACAACCACCACCTGCATCCCCGCACCCACCTTGTAGAATTTAATCACGATGGTTACTCTGTCCGACCGAAACCAATTATTGCGCAGACGTACCCACACGCGCGCGCACTGTTACACACGGACGGAGATGGCCGCTCGGCAACCCACACCGACGTATCCTGCGGCCGCGTGCATCTCCTTATTCCCTCCACCCCCCACACACAGACACACACACATTTCTGATAGTCGATTTCCCGGGAAATAACCGGCCGAATTTTTCCCCCCCACCACAGACGTGCATATAGCTATAGTGGGAGACTTATTTTTCGTCGGCGTGTCCCGGAGCTTTTGCCAATTTGTTCTGGATATGATGGAAGCGGCGAGCCACTGGCAAGTGGTGGACCTTAAGTGACCGCAGCTTGACGTGGCCGATATGACTTTGAACCGAGATCGCGATTGCGAGAGAGGAGTTGTTAAGATCGAGGGAGAATAATTCAGCGGGGGATGTGTCGATGGCTCGAGAGGAGAGTTTAGGGTGGAGAGGCGGCCTGGTGTATTGCGAGGGAAGGAGGCCGTCCGGTGTTGGCACTCTCGGGCGGGCATTATTGATTGTTGTTGATAATTAGCCGGTGCAGCCGCGTCAATCACGAGGCAAGGCGAGGTTATTAGGCTGTTGGTTAGTAGCGAGCCGATGTCAGAGCCCCGTGGGCCAGAGAGCAGCGAGCCCCAGAGAGAAAAGGAGAGAGACTGCCTTGCTGAGAGAGGGAGATCACCATCACGACACTTCTCACAAGCTTCATAGGTCCAGAACAACCTCCTCTCTCTCTCTCGGGGAGGCTGTGCGGGTGCTATTCAGCGCACCCGATTACCCCCCACAATTCGATCTAATGCGCTGCGCTGCGATGCGAGAGAAGCTTAATTATGCAGTTAACGAGAGCCTGAATATATATAGCGGGGACGCCGGCGGGGCGTCGGGATGCCCAGCGGAGATACCAAGCCTGGCGCATTCGCTCTCTCCCCAGCAGCCGTCAACCACTGCGCGCTCGCGCTGCCATTATGGAGAACGCGGCCCTTTGTCCTCCGCCACTCTAGCACTGATTCTCAGCCTCTCTTTTTCGCCCTTCTCGCTCTCGCCAACCCTGAAGATTGCCATTATGAACCGAATGCCGCTTTGCCTCTCGAGAGGAACTGATGTTGGCTCGAGGGAAAATTGACGGGGGATTTCTTTAATAAATAAATTGTGAGATGGAGCAGAGTTTGGCGGGTGATGAAAATAGGAAACCACGGAATCAATTTCCACCCTGGCGAAACAGGGTGCGCGTTCTTGGCCGGGAAAGACGAGAGTATAATCTCGCGAGGGTTCGATGGGAAACAACCGCAGCTTCCCCCCCGAATGCTATTTACTAGGTAAAACGAAAGTGTAATTGCTTCCGCGAACCTAAATATACCGGCGCTGTTTACTTAACGCGTCTTAAACACCTCGAGCGGTTAAGCGCTGTTTGTTTTCGATGCGCGTACGCGCAGCGGAGTCGGCCGCGGATTGCAAAGCATTCGCAGGGAGCGGCGTCGGAAGGATTCGCAAAGGATATTAAGCGGGCGTAGGTGGGAAGGCGAGAGAGCGGAGGGTTGAGCCTGTCGCGTGCCGGTTCGACAGCAGTAAATTCGCCCTGCTCCCGTTGCTCCTTTAACGATAACGTGTGCCGGGTACAATGGCACAACACGCCCGTAGCTTTATAAAGCGGCCAGATAAGCCGGGCCCGTTTCACTTTGCCCGCCCGCCCGCCGATATAGCGCCGGGCTTACAAATGTAATCAGCGGACCGTCCTGCGACCGTTTGCGAGTCGCCGGTGTGCGTGCTACCCTGTGCCCGCTTTGCAGTTTGCGCTCGCCGTCTCTCGTTGCGCGGTCAGTTGCGACCGAGGCTATTCGCAATGCACAAATCACCCTTTTTCAGTGGGAATGTGTTTGGAAAACTATTTTCACTGGACTAGGTAATTCGAATTATTGAACCGAGTAAATCAAGAAATAGTGAATTATAGAATCTTGGTAAGACTCCTGCATATTATTGAACTAAGCAAATTAACAAATAGTAAATAATTGTAGCCAGGAGTTTCTTGTTGGTGGTGATATTGGAAACGGCAGCCAATTAAAAAATCTCCCGGCGAATCATTGTTTGACGACATCGGCGTTGTTCTTTGACTCGTCGATTTCCAGTTCCGGGGGCAAATTATTAATTACGCCGGTGCCTTTACAGTGTAGAGCGTCGGACTATTTGCGCGAATATCAATCGGTAACAAAGTCCTGCAATTTACGGATTAATCGCTTAATCCTGGATGTTGTACTAATGTTTGACTCGCGCGCGCGAGCGCTCGATTTAATATAAGCGCACGTGTTGGACGCGTTACAGCTCTGGTAATACAGTGAGTGCATTAACCCGGTATATAACGGCGGGTAATAATTGCGCATTCCTACGAATCAATAGCGAGCGCTTGTCCACGAGCCTTTATTACAATTAAATAACTGGCTATCGCGGAGAATTAGCTCTACGATATCGCCGGCGCACGAATTCGAGCGGGCCGATCCACCCTTTTTCGGCTAGACATCATTAGTTGACTGTGAGCATGGAATATTTCTACACTCCACGCGATCTGAAATCCCGGTCCGACTTCTCCCGAGCATTAAACCGACTTCAATCGGCGCGAGCCAATCAAAACTTGGCACCGTCGGCCGCTGCTAACTGATTGCCGAGCGCTTACTTTTCCGGCGGCAATTAGCCGGAGCTATCGCGTTACACGGCTAATTAGGTGTTATAGTACTCGATTAGCGGCGCGAAGTAACTCGAAGGGAGCGGGCAGATTGCTTGGTTCTCTTTGGGTGGGAAAGGCGTGGGGACTTGGCCGGCAGTGGCCTAGTATTATAGAGGCATAATCGAGGTAATAGCCGGTATAGAGTGCGGGCGGTACGCGTAAATCGATCAGCATTACCGTGTCCGCCCCATTAGGGGTAACGAGCGAGTTTCCGAGGAGACCTGACCGCCGCCGCGCTTTACTCTCTCACTCTCTCACTCTCTCACTCTCTCTCCATCGCCCTTTCTCTCTCGGCCACCAGGTGAGAACAGCTGCAACTCGACCGGCGGCGGCAGCGACGAGGAACTCGGCGCGGGATGCGGCGACGACCTCAACGGGAACGGCGGCAAGAAGAAGCACCGCCGCAACAGAACGACCTTCACTACTTATCAGCTGCACGAGCTCGAGCGGGCCTTCGAGAAGTCTCACTACCCTGACGTCTACTCCAGGGAGGAACTCGCGATGAAGGTCAACTTGCCGGAAGTCCGAGTACAGGTGAGTTGATTCACTTTCAAATCATTTCATTTTATACTAATGACAAGGTTTATGAAATTATTGATAAAATTTTGAGTCAAATGTTTGACCCTCAAAAACATTAAAATGTAAAAAAGCGTCGAGCAGTTTAATGACTCACGTAAAAGGTATCTTTTTGAACTACGTTACCCAAAAATGAAATAGATATCACACAAAAAACCCAAGTTTTCAATCACTATTGACACAATTTAGCTGATAAAATGATCAGAAGAAAAATTGTCAAGTCGAATTTATGGAAATCCGTGATTAGGCATATTTCATTGGGTAAATAGCGCGTCAATCAGCTCAGTATAGATTCCACAGGGAATTATTCGACGCCCGGTAGGGAAACTAGCCGATTGAGGCTCCCTGTTATTTGTCTAGGTAGGCGAGGGGTCGCAGGTGATCGCTCGATTTATGGTAGCCGTCTCTCTTTCGGCCTGGAATCCACCGGATACGGGTATCGTGTCGTGCACGAGTCGCGACGAGGCAGAGGGCAGCCCGGGCGCTCGCCGCGAGCCGGTTAATGCTGTAGCGTTTCCGTGCAAACAATCGGAACAGCAATCGCGCGCGCGCGCGCGCCCGCCTGCCCGACGTATTAAACTAAATTAAATTAATTATGTGCGTGACAGCGATAAAAGCAGAGGTAGAGTCGCATGCGACGACGCATCGATTAGACGTGCCCTCCCGAGGGCACGATTTTCCCTGCAGCAAACGACACACACGCTCGCACGCACGGCCAAACTCGCCGCAGCGAGACCTCCGCTCGGATATTAACCGACTGCTTTAATAGAAACGCTCGATTCTTTTTCTCTCGCCCTTTCCAGCCGAGTGATTTTCCCAGTGGAAATTTCGTCAGGTTTCATTTTCATATTTTCATATTTACCGGCCTATTAACCGTGTTTCGTTTCTTACTCGATTCCTGTAGCTTGTCCAGGCCAATAATCGATCTCGATTCTAATCGGAGTGTAATTAATCGGACTGGCAAAAAAGGCGACTGATGAAAAAGAGAAGTGGAAAGGTCGGTCGGTCGTCCGAGAGGAATCCGAAACAGTGGCCAAGCACTCGAAGGCAGGATAGGTTAGAGCCGTCCGGCGGATAAAACATCGCGCGAGGGAGAAAGAGAGAGAGTCGTAATTAAAAATTTAAATTGCGTTTAAAACCTGCCGACGGATACGCGGCCCGTCGGGCCGCTCTTTTTCCAATTTACTCGGGCGAGGGTAGTCTCCGCGGCCCGGTAGTATCCACCCTCTCGCCGCGGAGGAGAGTGGGTAGGCGGGCGCGCGCGCGAGGGAAAGTTGTCTGGTAGAAAAAGACTGCCAGGCGAAGGCTCGCCCAATCGCTTAAGCTCATTACGGGCGAAGGAATGAAAGGAATCTTGCCAGTTCCCGACGATGGGCTTGCGCGAGGGATTGTTTCGCCGCGACGACCCGGGGACCGAAATATACCAGGGAATCCTTGGGGAAAAGAGAGAAGGGGGATGGGGCGAGAGGGTGGTGGGGGACGCACGTTCGGTTTCATCATTTTTAATTGATAGCGCACGCCAATCCTATCTGTCGGATTTATTAGGCCGCTCGACGAGATGGTTTTGTGCGGCGGAGGGATGCGGCCTGAAAACCGGAGCCAAATGGAGAAGGGAAACGGAGCTTTTATTGGACAAACCCCGGCGTCGAGGGGGTGGCAGGGGGGGGAGGCCCATTCTGACCGCCACTCACCATGGCCCCGATTCCAAACCGAAGCCTGGAAAACGCGTTTTCTACCGGTTTTCCTGCGTCCTCGGCCACACGCGCGCACACGCGCGCAGTCACATGGACGCCGGATTGATTGCGGCGATTAACACTGTTTTCTCGGGATAATTATCGTCCGGTGCGCGGATTTTATTGGGCGCGGCTCGGCCAGTCGCGTATTGCGTATCTGAGCCCCAATTGGCTGTTAAGCTCGTTATGCTCATTCCGAGTATTGGCGATCGCGCGCGGCCGATGAGCTTTTTTCGAACTAACCAGAATTGCTGGCCTCCGGGCGAACGCTAAACCAATACCAATGATTAGAGTCCTCCAATTCCAGTTAAACACTATACACTTGATCAAACAAATATCATAGATTAATGACTCTCGCGTTACAGCTCCTTGAGAAAAGGACAACAACCCCGCGATGATCCGCGAGACGCGGAGGATCCTCCACGAGACAAATGTCCCCTTGTAATGCAAGAGCGCTCGGTTAAATTTACGAGTGAGGATTCCTCGTAAATAACCAGCTCTCTTCCCTCGACTCTTCAATCGATAATCACGGATATTGTATATCCAGAGCCCACCACCTCACATCCTTTCTACCTTATTCCCTTAATATCACTGTTCCATTGTCATCCAATCCTAAAGTACCTCGAGTACTACTCGTATTCTCGACTCCCGATTTCCCAGGGAGCCTCATGATCCCTCGCAATTACCATCGACCGTTTAACCCTTTACGGATAGAGCTTTTTGTCTCGGCTTCCTTCCAGGCAAATGTAGCCGACACACAACTATTATATTATTACGCGAGCCGTTGTCGAGCCGCGCGCGCTTTACTCTCCTGTCACGCGATATCGCGCCGGCGAAAGAAAAGGAGTGAGAGAGAAAAAAGGCAGGGGGGTAGCAGTGTCAAGGGGGAGGGGTGGAGAGAATAGGGAACTAATTCGTGGATCCGGGGCGGCCGAGGTCGCAGGCCCGAATCGATAGGGCCGCCTGATTTCGCCGGGCAAGACACTTACGGAAATTGACTCTGGCCCGAGCGCGCGGAACACCTGCTTATCAGAAAAAGGACCTATTGTGTCGGCCGATTAGCCTCGACCGCTTGACACGGATACACGTCGCAATCAACGCGCCGCGTCGATAAAGAATTCCCCTACACGAGCACAATCCACTAAGAGACCGCCGGGGAACACGGTTGACTTTCCTGGTATAATTACCGGCACCTTTTCTAATTTTCACTAGTTGGAAG
Organism: Crossocerus cetratus; assembly: GCA_963675795.1. Taxonomy (NCBI): domain Eukaryota; kingdom Metazoa; phylum Arthropoda; class Insecta; order Hymenoptera; family Crabronidae; genus Crossocerus; species Crossocerus cetratus. The sequence continues at coordinate 22,044,437 of OY776665.1, read as the reverse complement.
TACTGCGCTCGACTTTTCCTCCTTCTCGATTATATCGGAAGGAGTTCCCGTTCCAGTGTCGGGGTTTCAGCCGGAAAATTGCCAGTTGATGCTCGGCCATTCAGCCGGCAGGAGTGGAATCGACAAGGCGGGACGGGGGGCGGGGGTGGAAAAAGCGGGCAGATTGATTTTTCGCGGTAGGCCAACTAATTTGGAATCGAGTGGCAGCAGCGAGAGGGAGGGGGTTGGGGGGCGAGGAAGACGGGGAATTGACCATCGGTGATCTCTCGGCCGCCGGACGATTGCCCATTGGAGAAATACTCCAATTCGATTACAATTTTTTTCGACGCTCTTCACATACACGCCCGTACACAGAGATAGTACTTGCACAACTTGTGGTAGGAATTTAAAAGGCCGATCACCTGCGCCGGGGCCAGCGAGGGTGGCCGGGGGTTGAATACACAGAGGAGCGCGGGCAGAGGAATATGAAACTAATATTGAATCCGCAATCGTTTCTAAAAGCTTTCGAGAGGCCAATTTAAAAGTGATCTTCCTTGTTTTCGCTCGGTTTATCAAGAAAAGAACGACTTCCGCCTGTGTCGGCCTTTTCGGCCACGGATCTACAACACACTCTCTATTAGATTTCGACTCATTCTTCCACGATAGCCACGCAATTACAAGAGGCGAGATAGCTTTCTTAAGCACACGGCAATTATCGCGCCATCTACCCAGCTAATCCAATCTGGTAACTCGGAAGTCCGGCTTTATCAGCGGATCGCCCTAAAGGCCTAAACCAATTGAAATGGTGAGTTACTCGGGGCATAATTCGGCCCCTTTATATTCTCCCGATCTAATTTTCATTAGCATATCTTATTAAGTGACTAATATCGAGGCGGCGATAGAGAGTTGTGTTAGCCGGTGGAATAGTGCGAAATTCACTTGGTAAGGCAGGTTAATTGCTTCCGCTCGGTGCGAAGGCGTCGGCTGAGGAAAGGGGTTGTGTTTCGAGTCGGCGGCCGTGCGCCGGCTTATCGGGCCGTTTAATTCGCCTTTATTACGGAGGCGAAATCGTGATTGTTAAGATCGACACGAGGCGGCCGGCGGCGCGCGCGGCTCTGCCTCGCAGGTGCGAGTGTCTGGGCCGCGCCCGTGTTTATGGGGTGTCAAATTAGTCACGCACCCCTCGGGAGACAGCGACGACCGGGCGCAGTCGTAACCATAGCTACTGTCGCCAAAGTCTCCAACTAAAACGCCACTGGGACCATTATAGCTGTTTCATTGGTGATTCCAATACTTATTCCTTGGAGAATCTTTGTTGAAATGTTTGAACTGGTGAATTATTTAGAATTCGAGGAAGTTTAGGAATCTTGGAAAAATGACACAATTAAGTTCCAAGTTCCTTTTGTTCGATTTTTCCCAAATTTACCCGATTATTCGCCATAATTCGACAATTTCCGCCTCAAAACTAAAATTCTATAAAAAATGAACATCCAAGAGCACATTAGTAGGCGATGCAAGTAGTGAGCAATGGGCCAGTGATCGGAAGGATATTGCGATTGGACCTATTTGTATAGGAGCGCTGCCACTGGCAAGAATTACACAGATGTCTGCCAATTAGATTCGGATTGGGGGGCACTACGAGAAGAAGGTCGCTCGACCCCTCCCGCTTACACCCTCGTGGTCAGCGGAGCGAGGAACCATAAGCTTTCCGTCGCTCCGTATTAATACGCATAGGTGGCGCGCGGCGCTAAGCTGTTTAGCCGCGGGCGCGCACTGAGAATTCCCGCAGCAGCTCTCGCTCGCCGACTAATGACACTCGTCTCTGTGTATGCTTCTATGTCCTCGGCAACATAAATCAAAAGAATATGCCCCGCCACAAATTGGCCAATTCCGCCTGTCGCCTCTCGAGCTACCGCGAGATCACCGATCCTACCGATATATCCGCGCGCCCTTCACGCCTGCCATTCAACAGCCCTTATTTATAACTCCTCGCACTCGCCCTTCGCATGTATATTTGTTCCTAAATCCCTTAAAGTCAGCCTGACAGCGCCATTTCTCGGGCATCTGCGTTTCCTCGAAATTTTATATTAATTAATCTGTAAAGGGATCGAGATATTAGAAAATATTGAATATACTAAACTATCAAGTTCTCCAGTGCCTTGTTCCCGAAATAAATTCTTAAAAGGGAAACTTATATTCGCCAGGAACTATTATTGGCTTTTGCTCAAAGTCCCCCCGGAGACTCTAGTAAATGGCTTCGCCGCGAGTCCGATAGTCGTAATAGACTGACAGTAGTGGGAGAAAAATGGAGAGCGAGAGGTGTCAGTAGTCTCGATAACAGTTAGGGAGACGAAGCCGTCGAGAGCTACAAATGTTATTACGCAGGCAAGCGCGGCCAGCCCCGATCTCTTCCGCGTGGTCGAGCAATGGCCTTTTTCCCCAGGGCGGATCGTTTTTCTTGTGGGTGCTGGATCACTCCAGCCGGAAAATAAGATAATGGCCCGGCGCGCTAGGCGCGAGAGACTCGCACCGCCGGGCGAGAGAGAGTCCTGCGAGAGCCTCGGGATCGGGAAAATGGGGCGGCGGGAAATAGCGAAGATCGTGGGAGCCAGACACCTGCCGCCCGCTCCAGCAACGAAGGGCGTCGGCCCAGGAAAAAAATAAACCGCCGCCGCCCGGCAGCCTTCCATCCCGCTTATACTCGATGTCACCGTGAAATCGAGAAATATTGCTCCCATTCTCCCCACTCCAACCCCCACCCTCAGAGCAAAATACAACAATTACAAAGAAAAAGTCGAAACTCGATTAGAGGTCAGTGGTTTTTAGTTGGCGTCAATCGGGATCTCAACGGACACGTGTCGTCCGCGGCTATCGAAGGAGGAAGCGAGGAATAGCGGCGGGCTAATTCAATAGGACGCTAATCCAGAAATCTTTCCTGGCGCGCGCGCCGCCGCCTTTCGGCGCCGGGTGCCTGATAAATCAGTACCAGCCCGGCGAGATCTAATTACGAGTTTCCTGTCGAAAAGCAGTATTTCGATAAGGAGATTTGGCAGAGTCACTTTTCCGCTAGATTGACGCTCGATAGTTGGGCTGCGGTGCAGGGTCCTGCATATATCCGTGTAACAGACTGTCGGGGGACTCGAGTCCTTCGACGGCGGGCGCAGGAACAGGTCCTTCGATCCTGCTGCTGTCTCCCTCCTCGCTCCTGAGAGAGAGAGAGAGAGAGGGAGGGGGGAGAGCATGCGGAGTGGGTAAACTCTTGGAGCGCCGTCTAACGAGTATTATAATTACTGTAGGGTAACTCAATATTGCCCCCTCGATATGCTAAACTCCCGCGGAATATAGTGTTAATAGGCGTGGAATGGCGCGGGACAACACCCCGCTTCTATTAATTGCACTTCACCCTAAATGCAAATTGTTCGAAATTGAGCGAGGGCTCCCCGAATATTTGGAAACTCCATTACGGGGCCAGTGTTCGTCCTTTCGTTGGCACACACACGTACACAGAGGAGAGCGAGCCCTCCGAGTCGGGCGCATCCCACATCCTCCGTCAGCACACACAGCTATCATCCAACTACCACCGACACAGCCCGACACACCGCACGACTACGAGGCTTCGTGCCCCCTAAAGCATGAAAGTGGCTTTCAATCCAGAGGAGAGACCGAGGAAACTCCCCCGGGCTGATAATAAAAAGGAGAGAGCGAGAGCGAGAGAGACTCGAGTAGATCCAGCTGGAATGCTAAGTACTTCAATTTCAGACGGTCCTTTTGATCGAACCAACTGCAACCGATAGCTCGCTCCTAGACGGACCTCTTTCACTTTCCTTATCGACACTCTTCTCTCCCGGCGAGTGTGTCTCTCGTTAAGCGCTCGCTGGCCAAACATGATTAAATACATTTCACTCGGCGCGCCGAGGTAAGAAGAAGGGACAGGGGTTTCCGCGGTAATTCAAAAGAAACAGGACAATTTCCGCCCCGGCAAGAAGGTAGGAGGAGGTGGAGAGGAGGTGGCGGTTGTTGGTATCTGGCGACGGCCGCTCTCTCGGGGCAAAAAGAGAAAAGCGCCGTTCTAGAGAGTGGCCAAAGGGAGTCAAAGAAGAGCGAGGAGTCGAGTGAGAGAGGGAGAGGGAGAGGGCCGCATCGTTTTCTGTAAATACGCTCGGGAGATTAGCTGTCCGAGGTTCTGAGGTCTGTGGCTCAATTAAGCACTCCGTTTAGCGCTTGACTAAAAAGGAAGGAAGGGTTGGGAGACCCTTACGCCGCCCGGCACACTCTGCCCCTTCGAGCATCAATCATGTCAGAGCAACCCTTTTCCCGAGGGCGGTTTCGCCCGCTCTCTCCCTCTACCGCTCGCCTCTATTGAGACCAAGTGTTGTGCTCAAACACAAAAACACTTCATTTGGCAGATTAGCTGTTAAACACCAAGGGTACCAACGCTCCGTCCACCCTTCGATACGGGGATGAACTCTCTCTCTCTCTCTCTCTCTCTCTTGAACGCGCGGCTGAAAAAAGACTGGTCTCGACGACTCATCAGCCACTCGCGCAAACCACCCCGTTAATTCCAAGGATAATTCCTCCTTGAACCTTGGACACGCGGCTCGATTGATAAGGTGGCTGGCAATTGCCGCCCGGTCGCCCCGAAAACTTCCATCCAGCGAACCTCGAGCGGAGAAAGAGGACTGGTTTACATCCGAGGTAGAAAGACACTGGAGAATTCCAGGCAGGAATGAGGAAGTAGTAGAAAAGGTTTTCCCACGACGGCCTAGGTATAGCGCGCGAGGGCACACGGTAGCCTTCATGTAGGTTGTAGGGCACACGCATACGATCCTGCGAGGCGTACATGTGCTCTCCTGCTCGTTTTAATATTCCATATAATGTTATGAAACCTTTGTCGGCACACGGTCCTGAGGCCAGCAATTAACAATTAGCTGGCGGTCCTTGTAATCGAATTACGAGGGCCATTGTCGGGCTCAGGTACAAACGTATTCAATTCCACCGGTTGACCTCCCACCCCCCTGCCGGCTCCCGGTGTCCTCCTGCTCGCTCTCTCCCGGCCCGGCAGCCTTCATTGGCTCGTCTCTTTTTTCCGGAGTGCTCTGAGATCGGATTTCTTGCCGCTGCATGCCCGAGGAAAGGTCCAGAGGCCGCCGCCGCCGCCGCCGTCGTCGCCGTCGGCCGTCGGCGGGCGCATAGATGCAAAATGCAACGGTGAAGGGATCCCTTACAAAGGCGGGACCGAGGCAGAGGGGCCCGAACCGCTTCCCCCCGGGGCCAGCCGCCGGGGCCTGAATGTCACTTGGTGAAAATATATCCGTTTCAGGAGTTCGAGATTCTCGAGTGCGCCAGTCTGTCCCCTGTGTACCGACGACTCCGAAGGCGTGCCGTCCTTCGCTGTTTCTATGAGGCCCCCGGGGCCCGCTGTGTATATACGCGAACTCGAAATCGCACCCTGGATTAGTAACACTAAACTGTTGCCCGATCGCCGCGTTCGATCTTCCAAGCGCTCAGACGGTCAGATAAGAAAGCCCCGATGCCGCTCTCCAAGAATACCAGTTAATTCCCAATATCTCATCTCGCTCCGCGCAAGCAATAACCAAGTGGAGTCTCGACATTGCTTCCAAGTCGCTTCGAACCAACTAATTCAGACTTAATTAAGCTTGTAAACGAGTCTCCTCCGAGGTCCAAGTACACACGAGGTTCGCGATTAAAGGATCGGATCATTCGATTCCGATCTCCGCCGTGCTAGATGGGATTATCAGAACTGACCCACATAACCGCGGCTAACCGAGGCCCAGACGTACCTCCGAAAAGAATCTCGGCGTGGCCGATTAAGCGGCTAGTCGCCGCATCTGAGAATAACCGAGCGTCCTCTAATCGGCCATCCAGCCAATTTGGCGGGCGAGCGCCGGCGTGCCCAGAATAATCCGTCAAGAGATCTCTGCCTCTGTCTGTCTCTCGTAGATGAGCGGGCAGAATTATCAATTTTCCGGGGGATCCTGCATCGAATTAGGCGGCTCGCGAGATTCGAGAGTCGTTTGATCGGGACGCTCTTTGGCTGTTTAGCGGCGGGCGGGCGCCGACGTCAAACGCAGAAGAAGAGCCAGAAGCGTAACTCGGAAGCGATGGAAGAGGGTTGGTCGGTGTGCAGTGGGGGCGGGAGAGGGCGGCGGGTCACTCGCGAGGGAATACACGGAATTCGAGATATATCCTGCAGAACCAACTATTAATTTGGTTCCCAGCTAGTAGGAGGGAGAGAGAGAGAGGGGGAGAGAGAGATGGGGATGTGTCCGGTAAGGGTAGCTAGGGGGTTGGCAGCGCGTCGGAAAGCAGGACGAGAAAGCCTCCGGGGCAACAGATTACTGTGTACGGCCTATGGATCCTCTCCCCTCGGCGGCCTGGCCCCGTGAAGTTAATAATCATCAAAAGTCACAGTGTTTGTCGAGGGCGGCCGCCCTTTGTGCGGCGACGCGTGCTCCTGACGCTAATATGACTCCACCCGGGCTTTATTACGAGTTATTAGAGTTATTACATCGGCGACGGATTTTCGCGAGCGCAGTTGCACTCGGCGAGCTTCTCTCCCGCTTGGTCCGCGTCAACCTGTTCTCTCTCAAATATCAATTAAAAGAAATATCTTGGACTCGGCCAACTAGTCAACCGAGAATTCGGGGCCGACTTTTCGAGTGTTGCGTCGTCATTGGTCCCGAGCGGGAGGGTGGAGTTCTATCAGTGAAGCGAAAGGTGGATAAGAGAATTGGTATCCGCGCGAGCGGGGATGGAAAGCCGTTTGGAAGCATATTGCCGGCTAAATAGCCGCCTAGACAAAAGACGCATTGAGTCGGAGCTAATTTCGCGGTCGGGCGACGAAAAAGGGACTGCGCGAGCGGGAGGGGGACAATGAGGCCGCGGTGTCAAAATACGAGAGCCATAAGGCTAATTTGCCGAATTTCTGGCGGGCGCATTCACCGGAGAGACACCCTCGCCCGCGCACCTCGCCGGCGCAACAGAGTCCTCGGGGTGCCCCGCCAGTTGTCTCGACCTCCCCATTGTCCCATCGAGCTTTCGGCCTTTTAAAATGGGAACGCGGCCTAATGACAGTCCGTCGCTCTATAAAGGGACTACGATCTCCGCGCAATTAAACGCTTCGTCTTATTAGCGTTCTTATTAATTCGCCGGCGGATTAATCAAATCCACTCGGAATTCTCCAACGCTTTTATCCCGACGGTTATACGCGCTCGTCTCGTAGAATTTGGAAGCGCGCGATCCCAGTCTCCAGCCGGTTTCGAAGCTCCCTTTCCTCCGGTGGCGGGTGATCTCAATAAGGAGGGTCAAGTTTCAGGGTACGTTTCGTGTTGCCGACACTTCCGTGTTTCTGCGATCAATGCGAAAGTCGCCGGACCAAAAGGCCCTCCAAGGATTTCAAATCCACGCGCGTTTACGTAAGTGGCCGGATCGGCCTTTTCAAAATATCGTTAAACTAGCTCGATAATAAAGAAGATCGAGTCCTCTTGAAAGAGGTGGAGGGTCATTGTGAGAAAAGGATCCTCCTATCTCCGCATCGCGCGCCTATACTCAACTCGCTCGCGCGCATTGTAAAAGTGAATCAGCCTCGTGTTTGGGATGTTATTTGTAGCACATTAGTATTGTATCGCAGTGCGCCGGGGTTACTGCGGGGCGTTGGAGTGTTTAAGGGTGATTACACGCAAGGACAGGGGTGGCTTTATTGAAGGAGCCTACCAGTGGTACTCATCCACCCTTCGCTCCACCTCCACCGCTCTCCTATTCCCAATAATCGCTTTCATTCCCCAAACAAATTCCCCCCGGAACGATCTCCAAACCTCCACGCGTCCTCCGCGGCTGGTTGATCGGCAGCGAGTCCGACCAATGGGCTCTCGCTACCAATCGATTATCACCGGCGGACTAATTCTAGCGGCTAGCAGATCCCATCAATTAGAAAGCAAGAGTCAGGGAAATTGATTTAACCGGCCCGAGTCACGGTTCCCCGTCAATTATCCGGAAACATATCCGCAGTGCGGGGGCACACGCGCGCGCCACTCTCTGGTTCTCGTTCTGGTGAGCATAAACGAGAAGAGCGCGCGGGATGAGAACGACTGGGGTGCGCGATTGAATTCGCCCGACAGTTTGACAGGGCGCACAAGAGTAGAATCGGCCGAGGGAAATTGTCGGGAGAGAGAGAGAGGGAGGGGGGGGGGACTAGGGTAGAAGAGAAGCTAGAGATGGAGGGAGGCATAAAAAGGGCGGTGAATAATAGACTGCAACCCTCTCCAAACATCGGGCTGCTCTATGCATAGGATGCCAGCGGCGCGCGTTGCCCTGGACCGGAATCCAGCAGCGGAGTGAGGTACTAGCCTCGAAACGTGTCTACGCGCACCCTACTTCCCTTACCGCCGCGCCCTTCACAGCCAATGGGCTTTTGATAAACTTGTAATACACCCGAAACAAAAATAACCAGCTCCCCTCGGCGTGCGAGGATCCAGCGCTGGTTCTCGCGTATTGACGAGTACTTGACTGAACGTTAGTAGTCGAAAGCTCGGATTAACGATTGTAATAATCTTGTCTGATTTGACCGGTTGGATAAATCGGACCAAGTACACTTTCGAGTGGTCGAACGTTAATAGTCAAAGCTCTGATCGACAATCTTAATAATCCCATCGGATGAATGGAATTTGGTAGGAGACCGATACGAAGATCACCGATAGGCCACCACCGAGAATAGACTCGCGGGAGCGTGAGACTTGCAGTGACACCTCGGCCAGAGTGCGCAACTCTTTTGAGGGCCGCGGCCCACCAGGGCACCGGGAACAATGGCCGAAATCTGTTAATACCGGCCGCTCGCAACAAAGTGCTCGACGTGCCGTGAGCGGACGCGCTCTACCTTTTTGCCGGCGCTAATCCCAATTCGCCGGAGAGAGCCGTCGGCCGACGCGGGATAAAGCGATCATCGTCCCGTAACGATGCGCGCGCCGCCTGCGCTCTTTGCCCTCGCAGGCATAAGGCCAGGAAAAACTGGCGATGCCGCGGCCGCGCGCGCGCTCGCTCGCGTCCCGTTTGGAAAACTGATTTCCGATGCGATAGGCGAGGAGTGCCGGAGTGCTCGTCACCGTATGTCAGCCGGGGCGAACATCGACGAAAGCTGTTACGCAGCCGCCGGAACGACGTTAACGTCGATACTTCCATGCACGATACACCACTCCGACCACTCCGATCTAGCACTAGTCGCCCGCTTTTCTACCCTCTCTCTCTCGCTCTCTCGCTCTCGCCACTTGCACCGCTGACGAGTATCCTCGTGTCCGCGGTAATTCGACCTGGCAGCGACACCCCGTGTACTTGCCAAGAGAGAACTATGATTGTTCTTGTATTGGCAGCTGCTCGCCACGCCTAGATGGACGTACTGTTCCTCTCGCGAGAGAGAAAATAAATCCTCCATCTTATCTAATTGATGTGCCTCGAGAACGAACTTCCTCGGAAAGAAGCGACGACGCGCCGGCACCAAGGAGACTGGAGGATTTTAATCCCGGCATTTACTTCCATTTGATTCCAATTCTCCAGCATTTAAAGCGTCCGGAGGAGTTTAGCCGGGCAATATCATTGGCGAGGAGAGAGCGCGCGCACTCGGTCTCTGAGTGAAAGAAGACCTCGGGACGAGGAAGAAGGTGGAAGTACCTGCTCTAATAAATTTACGACCTAAAACGGTTAAGCCGCGTTAGCCCCGTTCTTTATATTTCCGCGCGAGGGGTGGAAAGGGAGGGCGGGGGCGGGGGGTGAACATGAGAAAAAGAGAGACGGAGAGCGCGGGGGTACGCTGTCCCGAGGAGGAGTGGGTGTATAAGAGATACGAAGGGAAATTCGCTTATTTTCCCATCATTTCAACGTGGCATCTTGTCCAAGATCCAAGATCTTTCCTCGTCGGCGGCGGCGGCGGCGGCGGCGCGCGCTAGGACAAGACGAGCGAGGAAAGAAAATTGCTTCTCGTCCTCCCGAGCGGAATATCATCCTGATGAGCTGGGGATGCCTCGATATCCGTCCCCGCCACCGAACCTGTCGCCCTCCGCCGGCTTCCAGCTCTCTCGACTCATCATGGCCCTCGCACCTTCCTCCGCCTTCTTTTTTACCTCCTCTCTTACCTCTCCCTCCGACCCTCCAACCGGGCGCATTCAATTTGCCTCTTATTTATTATTCGCGCGAGCGACACCTCCCGTCCTCCCCCTCCGGGACTCGAGGTGCGAGCGGATTGCCGAGTGGATTACACGCTAATACCGGAAACGCAGCATTACGCGACGCCTCCTCATTTGCCGGCGACGCTCTGCCAATCCAAACGACATTCCCCCGGAGGAATCTCCGTCGGGGAAACGCGATTTACCGGAGGAGAGTTTCGGGAGAGAGGATGACTCGGGCATAGGCGCTATTATCGGCGCTCGGGAGGTTTCGCTCGGCGGCAATTAAAGGCGCAGGGCTCGAAATCAAAGGGCAGGATCGAGGGAGAGAGGGAGAAGGTTCGCTGATCTATCTTTCCTAAAGTAGCGTGACGAGGCGACTTTGCCTCGCTCGAGAAAGAAGTCTGGCGATGGAGCGAGGTCCGATTCCAGTGGGGCCAGCCTCCCTACACATAGCAAGCGGCGAAGGCCTCATCCATGTGTGAATTGGTCACGGACACACGCGCTTCGCTCTATCAACGTGTCTCCGGCCGGTTGAATAATGCATAAGGCGAGAAGGCGGCAGACGGCGGCAAGTAGCGCGAGAGCAAGTAGCAGGAGTCGATGGTTATCTCGATAGACTTTAGCCGGCTGCCAACAGCAGCCATTCTACGATAAAGAAATCAACATGGCCGACCCACCCCGTCCTCCCTTAGGGAGGGGGCCCAGACGCAGTCAGTCCTTACTTGCCCTTCTTGGGTCCACCTTGAAGCGGCGGCGCTGTCAGGCGCCGCTCACTTTCGATTTCGCCCCTCGGCCTCGTTACCCTCTTGATGCTCAAGGGTCGTCCGGCGCCCTTCTCGCCCTTCTCGCCCTCCTTTTCTTAGCCCCGAGGAGCCCGCTAGGGCTGGACCGCCCCGCCCCCCAGACATTCCCTCTTTCCCTTAGCAGCCCCGAGGATAAACTCTCTCACCGGCGCGGCGAACGGCTCCGTCGATCGGGAGACGCGCGAGAACACCGGCAGAAAGAAGCCGACAAGTTCCACTGCGCGCTCGCCTGGCAATTTGTGGGAGGGGAGAGGGGGAAACTTCCCAGCCACTTTTCTCGCCCTCCGAATCATCGCACAATGCCGAAAGAACGCCATTTTCTAACGACTTTGCGAGGGGCTTGTCTGCTCGCCTTGGGGTCGTTCGTCTCTGATCTCGACTGTCGTCGACAGTTCCAGCAATCTTATCGATTCTCACGGCCTCGAGTTCCCCTTGCACATTTTTGATTCATTGATTCAGAATTTTTCTCGAGTGAGATTAATTGATAATAATTTTTAAGATCCAAAAGCTGTAATTGAAAATTGAGAACTGCGCAATTAAATATTCACATTGTTCGACCTACGGGGTACTCAGCTTAAGATAACAGCGATATAATAAACAGAGCTTATTACGCATCGATTGTGAAAAATACTCCCATAAATTCGAATATCGGTTTATTGCAAAGCAATCCTAATCTAATATCGTCCAAAGAATACAGTAAACAAAAAGAAGAGAGGTTAATAAATTATTGTTGAAATTCGTGTGTTTCAGGTCTGGTTTCAAAACAGACGGGCGAAATGGCGCAGGCAGGAAAAAATGGAGGCGGCGAGGCTCGGACTGAGCGAGTACCATCACGCGGCCAGTATGAGGTAAGCCTGCGCTCTCCAATAACTCGAGAGTCTCTCTCGGGCGAGAAATGAGTCGAGGTGGGCAGGAGATTTGATCGTTGGGTAATGTTATTTCGCAGAAACGTGGCTGGTCCGGCGCTCGGACTACCGGGGGACCCTTGGCTAACTCCTCCAGGTTTGCTAAGCGCTCTCCCGGGCTTCCTGGCGGCGCCGCACACGGGATATCCGAGTTACTTGACGTCGCCGAGGCGGCTGCCGTCGCCCCCGAACGTCGCTGCCGTCGGGAATGCCGTTCCAGGTAACGACGTCATCTTTTACATGGTATTTAATTCAGCCCCAGAGATTACTAGCCCCCCCGTTGTTCGATCTCTCTACATCGGCGACCTTTTGCCTTTTGCGGGCCCTTAGGATCGCTGAGCGGAGGAATGGCGAGCATAGGCGCGAGCGGACACGTACCGGCGCCGCCGGCGAGTCCGCCGGGCCACGACCCGCGCACCAGCAGCATCCAGGCGCTCAGGATGAGGGCCAAGGAGCACGTCGAGAGCATCACCAAAGGCCTCCAGATGGTCTGAAGTTTAACCTACAATCCCGGAAGGCTGCTACTCGCCGGACGCCAGGGCGGCTCCTCGATCGCCACGCTCTTACCCTCGCAGGCGTGACCAGGAGCAGCGTCGGCTCACTCGCTTCGTCTCCGCATCAAAGGACCGTCCGAGACACTCGACTCGACCGATTTTCACCAGGGAGACTCGGCCTCCGCCGAATGGGACGAGACTCAGTGCAATAGAGGGAGAGGTGCGCGAGATCCAGCCAATGGAAACGGACGCGAGGAGTCAGGGAAGCAGAGACCTTTTTGGTAGTGTAGTGACGCGGGACGGCGGGACAGAGCTCGGAATCGATAGGCTTAAGATCCAAAGACGTTCGGTTAGTTCCTCGCTCGAGTGATGGGCTGCCGCAAAGCCCCTTATTTCCTGGCGCATACAGCTCAGTAAGTAATATATGAATATAGTTTTAACGGGGGAAGAGTGCGTGTCGGAGGCCTCCAAACCTCCGACGCGCCGAGAGGACTGGTTTAAACTCTTCATTATTGTAACTCGCTCGTCGAGAGTATAAGCGAAGAAAAAAAGTATTTCTTGTAGCATATAGTGGTAAAGAGGGAGAGAGAGAGAGAGAGAGAGATGCATTTCGACATAAACAATATTCTGCAGTATTAATATCTTAAGGGCGCGAAGGAAGAATTGTGCATATTTCGTATAGGTGAATGAGAGGCGTGCGAGAGTCGAGCAACTGCAATGCTGACCGGACTCCGAGGATTCGTGCTGATTAAAATCTTGGATAAAGAGAAGAATAGGAATCTCGAGTTCATTTCTGAGACGCAAATCCATGCTTCCTTCAACGCGAGTCCCCTGGAGCCGGTGCTGTGTCGGATACTTAAGAATGGATTCTAGTATACGCAGTGGCCGGTCGAATGGAAAGTTCGGCGAGGCGACGACTATGTAGAGAGTGATCGCAGAAAGTAGAGAATTAACCAACCCGAACGTGTCTATTTGTATATATACCTGCTCGTGATGAAATAAAATTTGATGTACATATTTACTCATATCCCCATCGCCAGATGCTTTCTACGCGGGGCGAGGAGCCCTCGCCACTGAAAATAAAAGGAAACCTCAAAACCTATTATGCCGGCGAGCCCTTTCCTTCACCTCCAATAAACACCGCCCGGGCTGAAACTTGTCAATTTCCGACTCCGTCGATTAACACCCGGCCTCATTTATTTATTCGTATCAGCGAAAAAGAGAGCATCGCACTCGACGAAATATCGGCAGATGGTAGGGAATTAATGAGTGGACCCTTGTCCTACGCGTCCGCCCACGCCAGGGGCCGCAAGTTAATTCCACTCTCGAGCCCTTCAAAGTGAACCTCCGATCGACGCGCGCGCGCTCCTACGCCACCCACGATTTTTAATTCGCCCGCGCGCGCGCGACCACCGGCCACCTCTATATTTGTCAAGGAATTAGCATTCCAAAGAACGATTTCAATTAAGGCCGTAATTAATTTCGCGGAGCGCGTCGGACAAAGTTGGCACTACGGGGAAGGGGGACGCGCGTAATTATTCCTCTTACCCCGCGCCGTGGACTTAATTGCAGTTGAAGATCCACCGGGGCTGGAATTGGCCGGTGCCGTTTTAAGGAATCAATGGGAGAGTGGGTTCATGGGACATGGTCATTTTCCCCGCTGATTCGATGAGCAACGGGCGGAACCTTACCCGCGTGCCACGAATCCTAATGAGGCCAGACATCGTCGAAATCGGAGAGGAGATTTATTTATCTGTTAGCATGCGCCACTTATTCGGGGTGTCGAGTAGGGAAAAGAGGGTTAATGAAAAATCGAGGGGTTTCTGGCGATGGTAGAAAAAGTGGCGGGAGAGAGAGTGAGGATATATCGGGGGGGCGCGTGCTGGTGGAGTAGCGATGACACGGGGCGTGAAAGGATTCGACGTTAACAGCACCCAACAAGGCCAGGCCGCCGGAACAATGCTGCTGAATGGTCCCCGAAACGATTAGGTATTCCAATCGTCGCGTTAGGGGCCGCTGTGTGAAGTGCGCTCCGGCGCACCAGCGCCAGGGGGCTGGAGCGAGAGCGAGCGGCAGGAGGGCGGCTCTGCCAGAACTCGCCCAATAAAATGGTAATTCCTGTTTGCCCAAGTTAACCATGCGAGCGACCCCGGCAGATTCAAGTCCATGCGTACTCCCTAACTCCAAAGACTAATAATACTCCGCGTCGGAGCGAGCCCGATGACGATGGAGCCAGCAGCCAACGAGGACAGCGTCACTCTCGCCGCTTTTCGAAGAATTCTAAACAGTCCATCTACCCCTCCCACCCCCTCCACCCCCTCGATTCGCTCCACTCAAAAGGAAGTATCAGAGTTCCAGGCGAATCCGAAAGACAAACACCAGCACGAAAACTCCAAAGTGCCAAACTCAACATCTTATAAAGGGCATTCGAATGGTTCAGGATTCGATTTAGAAATTTAAATCCCAACGCTAAGGGCGGAGATTCTAAAGTTCGAAATGAAAGCAGAAGGGGGAAGGAGGGAGGGAGGGGGGTTGTTTAAGGGTGGTGATCGAAGGCGGCCCGTAATTGATTCGATCCCGAACTATAGCCCGAACTAGATCGTTAGTAGCTTGTGTATATCGGGTTAAGCTCCGAGAGATTGAAGGCGGCAGGCAATCTCTTAAGGGTTGAAATTGGCACGGAAATCGTGGCTTTATTAAATTTGTTTAGGGGCAGGTAAGGGGACGAGAGTGGTGGGCGGGGGGGAATTGAAGAGAGTGGGAGTCGCCGGGGGACCTAGATTCAGAAGACACGGTCGTCTGTCTAATATTGCTCGATGCCTGCCCGCCTTGGCTAACCTTATTGCCCCGACAAAGTAAAGAACCAACAGGAGACTCTCGAGCGAGAACAGTTTAGGGCCGAGGCGGATCAATGAGAGGTCAAACCAACTGCGTGCAATCGCGAAAGAGTCATCGGCCAACTCTCTCGACGGGCTTTTACCAGTCGAGTTAATACCGCGGGCATCGAGCAAATATACATAAATCGGTAATTCGATTGGAAGCCGGGAGAGAGAAACTGTAAACAGAATCGGAGCCCAGAGTCTTCCGGGGATAAGCGGGCTGGCGCGCGCGATATTACACCAATCGGCGTGGATAAAGGAGGAAATTAAGATCAGCGCGCCCGGAAGACTCCGGCTCGACACGGCGAACGAGAGAAAGCACGGCAATCCAGAGAGATCCAATAAGAAAGAAACAAAACCCCCTCACCCTCCGATCCAACTAGCATCCAGGAATCAAGACCTTCAATCCTACTCCTAATTCTCGAGTACAATTAACAGAGGCAAGCGCGTGTCAACTACATTAACAAGAAGCAAGGAAGACTACAATCTTCCCAGTGGAAAATCTAAAAGGAAAGAACATCCAAGAAGCGGAGGGGGAGCGAGGGGGTAGTGGGGGGTCGAGCACTCGGTCGGACTGTTTAGCATTATTAATTAGAGCCAAAGTCATTCTAAGTTGGCGGGTACATAAGCAGAAATAATATTTGCCCGGACGTTCATTAGACGTGGCGCAGAGTCCTGTAGGAAGACGGAAGGGGGGTAGGGGGGTGGTACGAGATGGCGGCGCAAACGGGACGAATTCTCATTAAAATAACCGTACCTTTCCTTTTCGCGGCGTCGGCCTCTGCTACCCCGGGTTCACTCGCTGCGACAGAGCCCGCCAGAGAGAGAAGGAGAGAGAAGGGGGGAAAAAGGAAGCATCAGGAAGAAAGAAAGGATAAAATGGCGAGCGAGAGGGGATGAACAAAGTGAACCAGTCCGCCGCTCTAGATAGACTCTGCCCCCTCTCGAGCTCCTTCTCCTTTTAACCATCCAGTTTCAGTGGACCCCCCTCTCTCTCCCTCCTCCTCCTCCCGCAGCTTCCGCTTCCCTGCGGCGGCTCTTTCTCTTTCGTGCTCTTTCGACTCCGGCACATGGGCCAGACAGGGCACACACAACACACTGGAGAGGGCGGAGGGCGGAGGGCGCCCGGAGGACGGAAGGAAGGGCGCAAGGCAGAGGAGCGGGCGACGAGTTACGGGGTAGTTTAGCTACCACTAGGTAACTTAAATGAAAGTCGCGGTTAACCCCTTAACGTGAAAATACGCTCGGGGAAAATTTCGTTTTTTCCCCCTCCCTGATTAATGTAATAGCCAGCGGTGCAGCGAGAGCGCCGCTGCTACCGCGCGCGCTCGCCGCGCTAATTCGTCATTCGCTCCGAGAGCCGAGAGGAGCTTTGATTCGAGCGCTCGTTCCGTGGATCATCACCTCGGATTCTCGAGGGAATGTGAACGCTTTGTCAAAGAGCGAGTGTCCGCCGTCCGCCCGCTCTGCGGCATCTTTCGACTTGGTAATATACGCTTGGTCGACTGAACATTTTCCTTTCGGATTTATCTCTCGAATATACCGGGGGCGGGGGCCGATGGCGCAGTGATTATTCGACTGCGACTGGTCGCCGCTAATGCAAGATAATTTCGCGAGCAATAAACGTCGCAATTGAGATAATACGAGCGGCCATGCGGCGGGTGCATTCTAATTGGACGCTCACCCAATATTCCGCTTTTTCCATTCGGCGAATAATCGCGCGCAGCAGAAATTGCCGGGCGACACACGCGACAGCGCTCTCGACCCCCTCACCCCCCAGCCGGTAAACAGGGCGCGCGCTCTCGCATATACGCGCGCACACTTTCGCTGCGGAGGCATAATCCACTCGGGCGGCGTTGCGCGACAATCAAAGCCCGGATTTCCGCAGCGGATTCATCATTATAATATAGTGGGGAGCAATAACGCTGCCCGGGCAAACATCATCTTTTCTCCGCTTACGCAGTCGCCGGCAACTTTTGCCGAGCAGACCATAAACAATTGGATCCACCGGACAATAACAATTCTTTCGCCGGGTCGAGCCTGTGCTCCAACAACGGAGGGGAGTGGGGGGTGGTTTCGCCCGCTCAAATTGGGGCCAGCATAATAAAAGGATAATAAAGTTCAGCGAGATCTCTCTCTCTCCCTCTCTCTGTCTCTCGCGCGAGGCCGCCAGTAGCAGGAGCATCGGCGCTTTAATTAAACAATTTCGCCAGATGGATGACCGCACGTAATTGCAAAAAAATCGGGCTCGCTCCGGCGGTATCGGTATCGGTGGTATCGAAGGGTAACTTCCGGGCGAGCCGGGGCTTTTCACGGGTTCCGCTTCACAGGCGGAGCGAGAGAGAGAGAAAGAGAGAGAGAGAGGGAGCGAGTGAGGCCAGAGGGTGGTTCGGTGGGTGGCGCGCGGAGAAGTTCCGAAATGAGAGTACCCGTGCAAATACGCCAGGATTGTTTCTGCCGCTAATTGCTCGGTTTTTTGCAGGGGCTCGGCCAACAATCGATTTGCATTTCAAAGGTAGTGTGCCCGGCATAAAAATAAAATGCGCCCCGTTAAAAGTTGACTGGCGCGCTAGTGCGGCCTGCCATCCCCCCCGATCCCCCCGAACGCCAAAACCCACACTGTCTCCGACTATGTGTCTGTGTGTCCCTGCGTACGCTGACCAACCCCCCTTTTCTGCCCCCTGTCGCCCCCCCCCCCCCAAATACGCACACCCCTCCGCGATTCCACGTATTCGGCCACACATTCGTCACCGGACACGTACACGCGCCGCCAGTGGCGCACACGCATTGCCCGCGCGAGAGGACCTCTGCGTGTGTGGGTGAGCGACAAATTGCATAAAACTCGCGCCGGATTAAAGCGCCGTGCGACGCGGCAAAATGTCGATTCGCTCGTGCTTTTTCCGCCAGCGAGCCGGCCAAAGAGTGTGCGTGTGTGTGTAGGTGGGTGTGGGAGGCTGGGAACGCGCTGATCTACGAAGCGGCGATCATTATTCCGGCATATAATGTTTTCAAACTTCAGGACGTCCGAATTGAGATTGGCTCTCGGGGGCGCGCGGAATAAATTGCCACGGACGATCGCGCGCTCGAGCGCACTCTTCCATATGTGTGCACACGCATAAGCACACAGAGAGCCGGCCGCACGGTTGTGTCGAATGTTAGCGGACTCGTTAAATGTTTGGTTAAAAACCATGGCCAGCGCACCGTGCCAATTGGGTCCTTTATTTTTTAACGCGCCATTTACGTGTAACAAAAGCCGGGGCCGCGAAAAGCGCGCCGCTTGTAAAACGGTCTAATTAAACAATGCGCTTGATTATTAATTTCTTCGCCGATTGGAGAGCCGATCGCCGCGCGATTGCTCCGAGAGGGAGAGAGACGCGCGCGCGCGCGCGCGTATTCCGCGGCTGAGTTGATTATTATTTGCGCCGGCACTCTTTTGAGACCTCCACTTTAGCTGCCGCCCCGTCGACTCCCGCCGATCAAACGCGCCAGAAGAACTAATTACCAGTGATTTTAATATTGATATCGTTTTGCTTCCGACAGACGGTAAGCAAATAAATCGGCCTCATAACAACAACTATAAGATCAACCACAGAACCATCCAAAAATTCTCTCAAAACCTCCAACCCTATTACTCTCATCTCTCAAAACGTCCGCGAATATTAATCAAATTTTTTCTCTTCATAATTCGCAATCTAATTCCCGTAGACGCGCGTCGCGTTTAACTCGACTGGCAATCGCTTTAATAGACTGCAATTAGAAATCTGGGCAGAAATGGGCAGACCGGCGTACGCCGTTAATTCGGGCGACCTTTAACTCGCCCCGATTCAAAGGGTTGCGGCGGCGACTTGCGAGGGGTGGTGAGGGGGGCGAAGTTTGGAATCGCATTTCGGGACCGGGAGGAATATTTCGTTTCCTGGACACGGAGGGGGTGACCGTCGCTCGGCAGTATTTCATTTTACGGAGAGTACGCATCGAGGTGGTTTCCACGAGCGTTAATTATCACTGACCACCTACAGTCCCATTACATTCCAATCGAGCCCTTAATCAACGCATGATTGGTGTGCTAATTGATTGCTACTCCGTAATTATAACGGTGCACTGCCAGACACTGCCATCGGAGCCTCGGAGCAACGTAATGCGGTCACCGCAGGCCGGCCGTTAGAGAGCTTATTATTATCCACTTAACTTTGCACTGATTAGTTCGAAAAATCACCGTGACACCCTCAGAATAAGATAACTGGAATTATCGCCGTAATTTTCATTCAAATTCATAGTATTTTATGAATAGAAAATTTCAATAAATTTGAGTAAGAAAGCTCGAGACATCGTGTAATGTCATATGACTCATTAAATATCAAATTAATTAGACTTCGAACGCTGGCGATGTTGGAAAACCCTGAGCACAAGCTTGTAGCAAGTGGTGACACCCCACAGTAGGAATTCGAGTGCAGCAGACTTCCCCACGGCGCAGTCGATAAAAATCGATCGAGAGCTACCCCCAGGGGTAATCTCAGTGCGATGGAAGCCCGGAATATTCCCTCCCTTACCAGCGAACCCTCATCGGGTAACTCTCTAGTCGATAACCCACCCCGAACCCTCTCAGTCAACCCCCCACTCATTTACAGGGGCTCGCAATCCTACGGCGCGCTGGCAAGGCTATTTTTCCGCGAAATCCCGAGCGCTCGGTGTCAAAAGGAAATTTACGATGGAATCTGGCGAACCGATTTCGATTCGGCGAGCGAGTGTTTGCCGTGGCCGGGTGGAAACGGCGGCGAAATAATCGTGGATCTAATTATTTCAAATTATCCGCGTAGAGAAATTAATTCTATTGACACGCGGGCCCCGCTATGATCTCACTCGTTAAAGCGCGGTCGCCGCATGAATTGATCGGCGGGCGGCTCCTCCGCTCGGATCAATTCATTCGGATCAATTAGCAAGATATTAATTCGTCATGATTCCCTTTGCCGCGCGCGGCTATCACGAGAGGAGAGAGAGGAGATCACGGGCCTGCATAGAATTTCATTAAGCCGACGGTTAACCACTCGTCGACCCGTAGAACGTAATCGGCGGTCGGATTTGTACCAATTATTAGAAAATGTATATACAAGCGCGGCTTTGCGCGATATTCGCGCGCGTTTCTCTATCTCGCAAATATTTGATGGCTCTCCATTGGACACCTCCGGCAAATCGGAATATATATCTCTATACATATGTATGTATATATCTCGGCGGGGCGCTCGCGCGCGCGTTTCTCTTGCAAACAAATCGAATCAAACGTCAGCGGACAAACAGGGAAAGAATCCGCGCCCTGTGCCCGCGTTATGCGGCGCCGATTTGCCGAATCATTCGAGCGCGAGCCGGCACAATATTTCCCAGCCAGAGGAATCCAATCCCAGCAAAAATACTATTCCCCGGGATTCGTCTAACGGAGGATTATCATTAAAGGACACACCATGCTCTCGAGCCAGCAATTCAAAGTTTTTAATAGAAATTTCGGGCCAAAGAGGTTGCTATAACCCAATAAACCCACATGGTCTCATTCCACAAGCAGCCTCCCACACACCGCATCCAATCCCTCTCTCTCTCTCGCTGCGGTCCCCCGTCGATAGCCTCTTAGGCTCTCTTTCCCGGCTAACTGGGACAAGGTTGGTGTGTGTCGTCGACACAGCGTACACACGTCGAAAGACGCGACTGGACGCGACGGTGATTGTGTGGCCGGCGAGTGTTGGTGCACCGTGAAGCAATGCATATTCAAAATGCAGCCGCGGGCGGCACACGGCGTGCGCGCCGGAACCCGGAGGTCCCTTGTTTCGCCGGGGGGGCGCATGCCCTCCACACGAGTCCGCAAATTCAGTTACTTCATTTCGAGCCGTGGACCAGCCCACCAGCGTACACATCCAGGATCCCTGGGCCAAAGAGGCAGCCGCTGCTCCGGAGCTGTACCCACTTGCCGGGCGCATCCTTCCAGAGCAGCCGCTCCTCGGACTCGAGAACCGAGGACCCCTTGGTACCCCGCGACTACCTCTCCCAGAGATTCTTCCCTCTCAACCGGCTCTACCGCGCGCGCTATGCGTTTTAACCCCTCGGCGTATGTCCGGGGTTATGAATTTTAATAGCTTTACGCGCCGCCGCCGCCGCCGTCCGGGGGTGGCGATGGGCGAGCAGAGGGTGGCGGCGGGAGAGCTCGCTCGCCAGGGTGCACGCTCGCCGAGAGAGAAAGCGGCCGCGAGGGGGGTGGGGCAGGTGTATTCCGCGCGCAAAAATGGCGGCCCCGGGGTTTTTCGCCCGTCAAATTGTCGATAGATTAGATTAGAGAAAAAAATGCAGCCGCGCGCTCTCGGCCGCGAGCCTGTGTGTTTGCCCGCGTCTCTCGCCGCGGCCTCTATGTACGCCGAGAGTATGGCCCAGGGATGCAGAGAGAGAGAGAGAGGGGGGGGGTGGAAACGGGCTGGAAGAGAGGAGGCGGCTGCCAGACACCCCGGCAGCTAGGGAAAACGAATAACGCTGACGTCCCGTTCCATGGCAAGCCACGACCTGTGCGCGACACGTTTTTCCGAGCGGCTTTGTCTGCCGGGGCAGTGTGTGCTTTTTTTTTGGATTCGCCGGATTTTTTGGCCCGCTCGTTCTCCCTCGCTGAGCCATCGGCACCCCCGGCACACGGCGACCTCCAGTGCCAAGTTGTGATCGGCGACACACTGGTCCCTTTTCTTAGTTTCAATCGTCCTTTGCCGGATTTCTTAATTGCGCGTTCGAAAGATGTTGAAATAATTAACAGTGTGGATTTCGGTTAATAAAAATGCCAGGTTGAAAGTATGGTGACATCTTAAAGTAGCGAGGGATTGGTCGAAAAGGAATTGAAGGAAGGGCAGTGGGCGAATCGGTAAAGGCGCGGGTTTAAATCGCGAGGTAGTGCTCGGGAAATTACGCGCGGCCACCCTGGGGAGCGCTTTGACAATAGCGGCGACAGCCTCATCAAGTAAAATCATCGTCACCAAAACTCGCAGATGGCTAAACGTTACGCGTGTAACCCGCCCCCTCGTCCATACGCGTTGCCGCCGGCTCTCCGATCGCTCCGCGGACACCGGCAGTCTCCCCCCGTCCCTACACCAATTCAGCCCCGTAATCTACTTTTCGTTTTGACCGTGAATGTCGTTAGCACGTTATGAAACTCATTAATCTCGCAAATACTGCCCAACAATTTTGGGGGCTCGCGTAATGCCCCATTCATTCCCCGGCGCCCGGCCATATGATGTGCGAGAATTCGCCGATGACTCTTCTTCGACGCTCCCGTCGGCCGCCCTACCCGCAATTTCCCTCGCTCGCGCCGCGTCGGCTTCGATACCCTTTTACCCTTTCGATGTGTGTCACGTTCTCTTTCAATCCACATCGCCATTTACACCCAAAGTCCCCCTCCCTTTCCTCCTCTCTACCTCTCCTCTCTCTGTCGTGAGTTTGCCTCCCGTGGGAATTGTTTTCTATCTCTACGCGAGTCTCGCTGTCCGTTGTCGCGGACGATTAGTCGGTGCGCGAGGTGATCCGGTGGAGGAAGAATTGCCGTGAGAAGAGGCGACCGAGCGTAGGCGTCCGATTAAATCCGGGCTCGTCCCCCTCCGCCCCCCTCTTAGAGGCACATCTCGCTCGACTGCAGGTACCGGTAATGAACTCTTCAGGATCTCCTCTCCCGCGGGATTTCTTGGCGAGAGAGAGGGGCAGAGTACCTGCCCCGGCGGATCTCCGCAACAACCTCTTTTCTCCTTGACACCTTGAATGGTGTTAGTTCTAACGCCCGCAGATCAGGCCAGCCAGGCCACTAAGACCGTTGTAGAGGAGGGCGATCTCCCGGCGCAGGATCCCCGGAGTTTCGCAAATTCGGTTCATTTGCCGCATTGTGCAGGGCTTAACAGAGGCTGCCAGAGAGAGAGAGAGAGTGAGAGAGAGGAGTGGGGAATAGGACCTGCCGGATCGTCGTCGGAGCCGAGAGGCGCAGGGCCGCCGGAGAAATCGCGGCAAAGAACATTGAAGTTTACCGACGAGTGGCTGTGGAGTCTCCCACTCTAGCCAGGGGTGACCACGCACTTGACGCGTACCTTCAACCCGATCCACTCGTACACCCGATGCACCTCCCAACCTTGCACTCCAAATATCTCCCCAAAGAATCCCCCAAAATCCTGCAATCCGCCAGTCTAATCACTGCCTCGACTCTCAGTCGAAAACAATCACTAGCGCCACTGGCACATCGCATATCCTACAAGTAGAGAATCCCATGCACAAAGGACTTACCGTACTGCCACACACCGCTCGCCCAGCATTCTCCCATCCACTCGTTCCATCGCACAACACACCATCACACTTTGCTACAATGTTAATCTCACTCGAATTCTAGAATAAACTGTCGATATTTCCAAAAGTAGACGCCGCCCTTTCGCGCGTTGAGCTTCACCGGCGCCATGTTGGAAAATTGTTTAACATGGACGCTGTGTTTAAAGAAATAATCGATATATCGATTATCGAGTTTGAATGAGATATTTGTGAAGGGAGGCTTGAGGAAAGGCAGCGAATTTATAAGAAATACTTTGTGTAGCTTTTGAGTCGATGTTATACACTGCCGTTGTAAAGTAATAATGAGATTGTATTAATTGTCGAATATCGAAATCGAAGGTATCGACTGAAGGGTGTGTGGATCTTGAGTAGGAAGCCAGCGCCAAACATGTGTGGCGGCGGCGGCGTGTCGAACTACTCAGTCGCAGTGACGCAACTTGTTATTGTCTTGTGACGCTTTCGCTAAATTCGAGAAATTCCTTCGAAATACTGTACAGTGCGTCGACGAAAGTGCGTCAGATTAGAATCCTGAGTAACCACAACAGTTGGTAATAAGAATTGCGAGTAAACAATGTCTAGTGCGCGAGTGGAAAGCTGAAGTTCCCGACAAGAAACCGGCTGACTGTCAATCGAATCCTGATCGCTGGATTCCTTACTAATACCGAGAGAGCGAGCAGCAGCAGATGCAAACTTCACTTGGGTGTTGAATTCAACCAGCGCAAGGTAGGATCCATGCATGAGTCAACTTTCCTGCCACTCTGGCAAATGGACTGCGCGCCAAGTGGTCGCTGCTTTGTTTTTCCCCGTGCACGTGCATGGCTTTTGTCCGCGGACAGAGCAGCACGTACGATTGGCCGTCCCGCAATAATTGCCGTGAAGAGGCCCGTGTGTCGGGAGCATGTAACATGCTTGTATCCTCCAGGTCTATTGGTTAGTTTGGAACCTGCTGCTCAAGGGCGAGCGCCGCCGCTAATAAAGTGATCGCGCTCGCTCTGTTTTCCTGCCTTCAGCCGGGGCGGCCCTCCTTTTTTTTTCTCGCCCCAGATCAAGTATCACGTGCGGCCAATTACGATAGGCGATCGGCATCCGTTGCTTGAAAAATATCGCGTGCGCCTGATTTATAATGCAACGAGCCGCGCGCGGCTCTGTGTCGAGTGGTCTCTGGACTTTTTAAACGATTCCTTCTAGCTGCGACACGATGCCCCTCGATCGCGTGTCCGACGCCACTGTGATAATTATCCCCGCGCTTTTAACGAGTGGCGGATTGATCGCGCTGCCGCGATTATCCGCCACTTCGAGGAAGATGTGCTGATTTTCGTACACCTGGCGTGATTGGCTGAGTTATCGTCTCGCTGGGAGCGCGATGGTTCGCGGGTGTGTGTTGCAAAAGCTTTTTAACATTAATGCAGTTGGTGTGGCTGTGCTCGGTACTAATGGCTTTTATTTTCACAGCTGGGGCGCAGAGAGGAAGCGGGCGGCGTTCCAGGTCATGGCAAGGGTTGCGTAAGCGAATAATGATGATAGACTGCTGTGCTTAGTACAACACTGTAAATATCATTTGATATGATTCGTGTAATGGTTAATGCTGCAACTATGTTTTAGGACAAACAAGCGGATCATTGCTGCTGATACACAAATGACAATGTTTACACAGGCACACTAGGATTATATTCTACTATTTATTCATGATATTAGAATAAACAGAGGTAGATTTTTATTAACTAGTATGGAGAGTGGGAATAATTGCGAATATAATATAATTCACTGGTACAATGTTTGTAGTGACAAACGTGGAAGCTTTGAACTAGAGAGCATGATGAAATCAAGTTAGACTTTAATCTGCGAAGCAAGGTCCTTCGAAATTACGATCTTCTATAAGAAGCGTCGATAACCAACAGGAGGGCGAATCCGTCACTATCGGGTCTAGTCGGCAATCGGGAAATTACTTGTTAAAAAATCCTCTAACACGAGAAGAAGAGGCAGAGAGGGGATGAGGTAGGAGGCGAGCGATAGGAGCAGTAGTGGTACACAGTAAGAGGTGGAAGAGTAGACCTTGCCGAGCAGTTATTAGTTTTGCCAGCCGGGGAGCTTAAGGTTTAATCCGGAAATCAATGCGCCCGGTCGGACAGCTTTGCAAGCTTCCTCGTATGACGGTTTTAACGAGTGCGAGTCAGGTAAAAGTGACGCCGGCGGAGAGGCCGCGCGCCGCTCGCTCTGACCGACCAAAAAATCCTCAAACGCCTTTTTGCTGCCCCCCGCCAGCACACCTGCCCTCGAAGCCGCCGTCGCTCCACCGAGAATTCCCTTAGAGGAGCGTGGACCGCGCGCGCTTCCGCTCACTTCTCAATTACGAGGTCCGGCCTCTGGTTTGAAGACAAATTCCGCCTCGGTAAGCGGTCCGAGCAGGCGCTCCCGCTTAATGAGACCACCCGCGATTCCTTTCATCCGCCACGTATCATTTGCCCTCGCCTAAATTAAGCTTCCCATGACCGCCGGAGATATCCCGATATGGACGCTCGCGCGTAATCGTCTCGCGCGGAATATCTGTGACGAGTGGCCGAAAATCGAGGGGCCATTTCTCCAGCTGGAGAGATCTCCATTGGCGAGAGGCGTGGCGTCTAAAGTCTTATTAAATTACTCCTGATAGTTCTTCCGGTGATGGGGGTCTAATGAAAAAATCGACTAAGAATCTCCCCTCGGTATATACGAGCGAGAGTGAGTGTATATAGGTAGAGCGGAGCCACGAGGCGGTGCGCGCCGGCCGGAATTAATCAGGAGTAACTAGAGAGAGAGAGAGGAGGAGAGGGGAGTCCTTAAGTACTCGTGGCCGACTTGGTTTTAGCCGGAGGTCCTGCTACTCACTTTTCAATTAAGCGAGCGCGGCTTGTTTAATTTTCGCGATGAATCCTCTCTTCTCCTGGAGAACTGAATGGGATGCTGCTCCTAGCTCCTATCGATTAAGCTAGTCGGCAGCGGGGCGAGCCCTCCTCCTCGCATTTTTCGTCGAGTTGGCGAACGCGGCTAATACGTAAATCGACGGGGTAACTGACCCTTGGCCGGCGTTCTTGCCCTCGTTTCCCACCGCCTAATTAAACACCCATCGACGCAATTAAACGAGAAACTCCGAAAAGAGAGAGAGAGAGGGGGGGGGGCAAATTAAATCGCAGTATACTATGTATTCTATTCGGTTGCTCATAGTTTTCAATGAGGAGAAGCAGCGCAGTATTATCTCATTGTAATCGTATGTGCCCAATAATGGGGTGATCCGACTTAATTGTATCAGGAACGGAGGGCTGGCAGGGGTCACAGTAAACAGGGCACGAGGCTCGCCGCCACCGTGACAGATATATTAGCTGGCTCGCCTCAATGGAGACGTTCCGCATTACGTTTATTCGGCTGGTAGATCTCTACGACAAATACAACATCCATTTTTCCCATGGCAGTCACGGTGTCCCCCTCTCTCCCCACCGTAGCCGGGGGTTCTGCGAGCGGCGCGAGCGCCTTCAACCAGTCGGCCGACTCTGTTTACACGGAGATATTCTCCCTTACGGGGCGGCGGGCGTGTGACGCATCCTCATAGAAATCATTGACTCCCCGGGCTAACCCCGAGCGGATCCCGCGCGCGCTGTCATTTGATTTTCGGAGTAATAACGCGCCGGCCCCCGCCGAGTACACCGGCGCGCACTCGATTCGGCAAGATTACCGTTTTTATTAGAATTTTTATACCGCCGAGCTCGGCCCCCCAGGAGTTATGGCTTCGGGTATATGTTGGTATAAGAGTTTTTGGGCTCCTTTGACTTGGCGGATCAGCGGAGCCCGCCGATATTGGAACGAAAACTTGTTATGACAAATGCAAAGGCTATATAGTACTTGCCGGCGTATTATGGAAGTGGCGCGTCTTGGCGAGGATTGGCAGAGGTCACCGGCGAGTGGAGCGTCGAAGCGACGGACGAGAGCTATTTAAATCTGCTGGTGAAGTAATAAGTAATTCCAGTGGGAGAGTTTGGCGCACGGGTCATCTCGATGCGACGGGAGAGGGCCAGGGTTTATGGGAGGTGGGCTCCGAATTTGTATACACGCGGAGGAGTTATATGGAGGAGAGAGGATGAATAGGCGAGGAGAGGGCGCGCGTGTACGTAAGTGAAAACGGGACGAAAATGGGAAGCGCTGAACTGGTATAAACAAGGGTCGCATGCAATATTAGGGGCATTAAGTCGCCATAAAGAGCGCATTAGGGGTGCGCCCGTGCCCTCGAGGGGTAGTTTAGCGTTTAATTGTCCCACCCCGTGTATCAAAGGTTTCGATTTCTGCTTGACTACGCGCGTTATAAATTCACGTGCGCGCCGCGCTCGCCCGTTTCGCACGTCCCACGGCCGATGCGCCCCGCTACATATTATGCACTAATAGCCGCCCGTTATTAACCTCTTGTTCGCCGCGCGCGCTGCACCGCGCGTCGCCCCGTCCTCGACCCACCCTAACACCGGAAACAAGATTGCTAATGTCCGAGAGTAATCTCACCGAGAGAGGGTAGAAAAGAAATAAGAAAAGCCTGGTGAAAAAAGCGGCATCGAAGGACCCTCGCAACGGATACTCTACAAGCCGTATCGTGGTCGGGGAATAATAGGGTGGAAGAGATTAGAAACTCGATCATTGGGAATCGATGAGATTAGTTTAACCTCGTGCTTAAAGATAAAACAGTCTCTTCCACCTGCCAACCAACTCTCAAATAATTAACAACCACCCTAACACTCCCACTAAAAAGACTCAATTCTTCCCTCCCCCTACTCTCACTTCCAATCGGGTCCAGTATACTTGGAATCAAGAAGTCCCCATACAAACGCCATGGCCACTGTCGAGCGTATAACCAACCGATCGGCAAGTTGGCCGCAACAATTCCTCCAGTTTAGCAGCGGGTGCTTGGGAGCCCTGGACCCGCAGTCGACCGCAAACCATATTCGCGCACATCCGAATTCCCCGAGCCGCGCGTCTAAGGCGAGCGAGATCGGCGCATTGCACACTGGCGCACCCTCACATATAGAGAGCGAAGGGGGGTGGGTGGGCAAATACAAGGCGAATGTGGTGGCAGCGGAGGACACGGACGGGAGCAACGACATCGTCGGTCACGCACACACGCTCGCGTATAGATGGAGAGCGTGAGAGGGTGGCGCGCGCGAACATAATATGTCAGGGGGTAGCCGAAACGTATAAGAGGAACAGGCGAATACCCAAGTTGCTATTGAACCGATTTTGAGCAAATATCACTTGAAGCAGGTCGGCCAGGCGGGGGTGGGGGTTGGGGGGGTGGAAGGGGGTAGTTGTGGAAGTAGTGACTCGGTGGTCGCTCGACGAGCAGGACGAGCAGGAAGAGGCGAGGGAGAGCGGAAGGCAAGCAGCAGGCAGGGGTTGACGACTGAAAAGGGGCTCGCAGGGGATGGCAAAGGGACCACGAGGTAAGGGTAGCCAGTGCGAGAGGAAGCGAGAGGGATCGAGTGGGCCAAGCAGCGCAGCCAGAGCCCTGGGTGGCAGAGAGCGACGGGAGAGCACCGGCAGAGAGCTCACAAGCCCTTCGGCAAATTTCATAACCGAACTTGTCGTATTTGCCCAGATTATTTCAATATATTCGACTCAAGCTCCGGGAATCTGTTTGCGAGCGAGTGTATGCGTGAATGGAACTTGCCGCGGTCGCCGCGCCCGCCTATATACGTAGACATATAGAGGAGATGGGTACGGGGCCTGGTGGTCCTCCTCTCCATCCGACCCACCATCCATCCGGCCAAGCCGTCGCAACCACGTGTCCTCTCTCGCTGCCGATGCCTCCGTGAGACGCGCGTCGATCTCGAGCCTACCCTACACGTGAGAGAAACCTCCGCCCGATTTCCAATCCCACTCTCAATCTATACCGAGTATCATCCAAATGAATTGGCCGAGCTGTTTAAGGAAATCGTTTCACCGACACTCGGTTAACACGAGAGAAACAAAGCGACGGACCCACCTGGTGCACAGCGCTGTCATTAATTATCACTAAACAAAGGCTGTTTACAGTAAACAGCGCAAATTGAATCTGGGCCCTGATTCGAGAGCGGCGCGGCCCGCGATAGACAGAGGGCAGAACAGTTAATTTCATTGGCGTAGTAGTAATGGGTAAACGCGTGGGAGCCGTCGCTCGGCGAGCCGTGAAATTGGCAGGAAATGGAGCGGAGAGTAATGCTGCGGCGCTCGTTCATAAAGTCGCGCTAATTAAATAAAAGGAGGAGATATCGCGCCGAGAGACCCGGAGAGAAGATCACGCGAGCGCACGGCGCCGCCACGTGTCGCCACGTGCGTCCTCTCCTCGTCTTTCGCTACAGCTCGCGCCGCGCCAGTTGGCCCCCGTTGTCACTGTATAATGCCAGTGTATTAGCACCGTGGAATCCCGGGCATTAGTTTACCTTGCGCGAACAGATTCGACGATCAATTAAATAACAATAGCCGCTCGTTAATCCGGCGCCGCGCGCTTCGATAATTAATTGACGCGA
The DNA here is from genome assembly GCA_963675795.1 of Crossocerus cetratus. NCBI lineage: Eukaryota > Metazoa > Arthropoda > Insecta > Hymenoptera > Crabronidae > Crossocerus > Crossocerus cetratus. The sequence continues at coordinate 22,014,368 of OY776665.1, read as the reverse complement.
TCCTGTCGTATGTGGTCTACACTTCCGACGTGTTATATATCTGTTTTTCCCTGTCGATTCGCCCCCTGTTTGCCCCGTCGATTATCAGCCTAATCTAGGAGGCAGTTTACAGTTAATCGGGAAGGCAGGATTTTACTGGTGAAAGTGGAGAGTATCAACTTGATCTTTTCGTTAAACATTCAGATATTAATTTCTACACGATTTTGTTACTACTCGTCAAATTCTATTAGACTTGACAATAGTAAAATTAATAAAATTTGGCCAATTAGTTTCAAATGGTGTTCAAGTTTAAAGAAATTGTGAAGAAACGTGTTTTTCTTCTCGAAAAGTACGTTTAAAAGGCGTCTCGAATGATAGACGTAGGCAGGTGGAAGAATCAGCGCGCAGTGTTCCGGCGAGGAAAGGTAATAATTGGGCGGGCAGACAGCTGATTCGAGTTAAAATGAAATTCCCTCTCTCGACGACACGTTAGGCGGATAATCAGGATTGGAGGATCGCGCAGTAGACGGGAGGGCTCCATTGTTTCATTCGATTTACACCCGCGCCGGGGCTCGCTCGGCCGCTCTCCTCTCACTGGATCCCACCCCCCCGTAATACAGAACCTGCAATTTACAGGAGAATGAAAAGTTAAGCCCGCGCAGAAGGCTCAGGGGTGGCGTGCAGACAATGGGCCCTGGCTCTAAAATCTCTCCGGCAAACAAATGGGAAAGCCCGGCTCAAAACGTAATTGAGATATTGAGATCTGATTAAGATGAAATCAATAACATGGACCGGCTGCTGCTGCCGGCGGCGCAGGGTCTCTTGCCTCGTCCTACATTCCCGCGCTGCAGCGCGATCTCCTCGATAAGAACAGATGCAACCTACCCGCGATACTTTCCATTTCTCGGCTCCCGCCTCAACCCCCTCTGCTGCTCCGCGCGCACCCCGTCAACCACCACCACCACCCCCTTTAGGCTTCTTTGCCGGGCTCTCGTCGCCGTCTTTTCGCCAATTCAAGGAGCGTTCAAAGCGGCCGGATCGGCTCGGCCACGAGTATCGTCGAGGCCTCGAGGAGCGCGTTCCACCTGGAATTAAACAACTCCTTGGATCCCAATCCTTTTGCCCGGCCCGCCCCTAAGTCTCGCTCTTCTTCGATTCCTTTCGATTATACTTCCATCCAAATCACTTACACTCTCACCTCAAATTCCAAAAAACCTCCATTTCTAGGGACGAGAAAACTCCACGGGCGAATGAACGCGCGGAAACGCCGAAGAAGGAGTGTCCTCTTGGGACGTGGAGCAGGGAGCGTCGATGCTCCTGCGGATCGAGGCGAGCGGGGCATGGGTGTCACCGAGAGGGCGAGAGCTCGTAAGCTTACACCTCTCGAGGGCTGTTGTGTCGCGTCGGGTTTCCTTTGGCGGTGGCCGAAATTACAATGAAAGATACTTCTGTGGCCAAACAGTGTGCGCGACCCGACGAGATTATTATAGGAGAGGCGGTGCGCGCTCGCGCACCCTCTCGCTCGCACCTTCTTTGTACCGAGAGTGATATACATTGAGAGATATGTATACCGGGTGTCCGCATCTGCCGCGGGCGCCGCAGGAGGTCGGTCATAGGAGACCATTCAGGAGGAAGGAGCCCTCGAGAAATCTCCTTGCACGCTTCCGTGCGGACGAGCCCGTTGTGTGCTTCCGAGTCCGAGAGCGCGGGATCCGGCGAAAATGGCTTCTAGTCTCAGCGACTGGGGCCCCACCGAGAGAGAGAGAGAGAGAGAGAGAGAGAGAGAGAGAGAGAGAGAGAGAGGGAACCTACCAATTCCCGGTCAAGCCCTTGGCATCGAACACTGTGCCAGCCGAAAAGAGGGCTCCCGGGGGCCCCCCGGGCCCCTCATTTTTACGTGTAATCGTGTAACCGACCCCTTTTGTCGCGGCTTTTCACACCGAGAGTCTCTCTCTCCTCTCGTGGCCACGCTGCGACGCGCCGCCGCTTCCTTCGCCTCCTTCTTTCTCTCGCGCGGCTAATTATCCCCCGAAATCCCCTTAAACGGCCATTAAACCCGGCCCTCGAACGACCGTGAAAGCACTTTAGGCCTAAATGGATACAGCGCCTCCACACGCCGCCTTCTTTCCCAGCGGTTCTCTTCTTACCTAGCCGGCCCCCCCACTCTCTGCCAATCCGCGCTTCTCATAATCACAGGCTTCTTATAAGCCTGCTTCCTTTCCGCGCGATTCACACAGGGCCCGCACAGTGCATTCAGGGTTCCCGGGGAAAAACTCCGGGTGTCAGGTGTCCGTGGACCTCGGGGCCGTTAATTGGCCCCGCGTGGAAAATGCAATTAGCCCCCGTCTCGAGTTAATTGAGAAAAGTTCGGCGGAAAATGGGACGAATCATTTGTAATACAGATTTTTTGTTAGGGGAAAGGTCGTGCTGAGAAATTCGCCGTCCTTTCGAGCGCGCAGGCTCATTCTCCGTTCGGGGAAAGCGATGTGTTTGACAAGGGAATTGCGACTCCGCTTTACGGCGAGAGAGCGGCCAGATAAAAACTGTGTGCCGTCGCGCCGGCGAGATAATCAGCTTAGCGTAATGTAATATTACAGGAATACTTTATCAAAGTGTGTCCGCAGGCTTCCCTGTCTCACGCTTTATTAGACTGCAGGGCCGGGGCGATTGCACGAAATTAATGACACCATTAATTTATGACATTTATGACATCGCCGATAATGGGGACGCGCGCGCCCACGCTCACTCCTCTTTGTATCGAGATACTCGAGCCAAGTGTCGGATAGTACATGTGCTTCCTCTGAGTATCGTACATTCATTCGATTTGCACGAGTTTAATGAAAGATTATCTCACGAAATCGTAGTTCTAACTTGAAGACTTCAGGTTTGAGCTTAAACTTAAATAGGAAGTTTGACAAACCTGTAAATGCCTCTTGAGATTTGGAAGATGCATTAAATCGAGAGCAGTTTACCTTCTGCCCTCGGAATTCCGTTTCGCACGGAGACCTTTAGCCCCTCGCTCAAGATTTAACTGGCGGAGAGAGAAAGAGAGGGGGGTTGGATGCAGGGTGCCTCGCACTATAGTAGCATGGCTTGATGCACCTTTTATCCCCGCGAAAACCACCTCATTCGGGAAAATTGATCGAGTGTGAAAGACCTCGTTCCACGATCCATTAGAATTCCGTGAGCTTTGATCTTTTCAACGAGCATCCGATCAGCCGTGGGCCCCACTCCTCGGCCCGATCAGCGCGCCTCGGTTTTTTGCGGGAGCCTCCTCTGATGGAATCAACCCCGGCCACCTTTTCAAACTAGATCAGCAGACAACCTTTTAGCCTGATTTATTAGAAGCTCGTGTCCCGCTAATTGGCCGCCAGTCGAGTCGCTTTCCACCGCGAGTGCAAGACGCAACATCCCGCAAAATGATTGTATATTCATTGCACTCGGTGCGCGGGCGCTTTACCTGAAATGGCGCAAAACGAGGCGAGCGCTGCGCAATAAAGGGAATAACAACTCGCCGCAGGACGCGCCGGGGGTTGAAGGGCGAAGAAGGGTGGGAAAGGGGGCTAAGGAGGACTGGATGGGAGAGCGAGTGAGAGAGGGAGTGGTTTGCGGGCAGGTATCTCAATTTCTGAGAGCACGGCTTGCGGGGACAGGGTGCCGACGATATCTGGCGTAAGCCTATCGGCGCGAGAGCCATTATTGCCGGGCGCGCGCGCGCGCGCAGTCTTCCGAAAGGAAGGAGAGTGAAAGATCGACGCTGCGGCGGCGTTCGCTCGCTGTGCGTATCCCCGAGCAGCCCAGATGCCTCCTAATGGCCTTAATGAAGTGTGTACGCACCCCTGTGCCCCGGGACCAGCCCGCGACGACACTAATTTTTAAGCATAATCGTACACTCAGCTTCACAACGTGTGAACGAGTGCCGTTCTCAAAACCCTCTCCCCCTCGCCAACCCCCTCGATTCCTGCGACCCTGGAAAATCTTCCGACCCGCGTGGCTAGTTTACTAGTTTTCCTTTATTCGATTTTTCCTCGAGCGTGGAAGCTTAATAAGGAAAATTAATGGTAATAAAAGCGAGCGGGTGCCCGGGAAGCTCGCAGCACGCCAGACGCAATAATAATGCTAATCTTACGCGCCACTCGAGCTCTAATTTCCCGACGCCGATGGAATCTCCATTGTGCGCGGAATGCGCCACGCGGCTAATATCCTCGAGTGCGAGAGCCTGGATATATGTTCCTGGGAAATGTATACATTTCTCGGGGAGCGGCGGAATCGGGGCCGCTGAAGGAGTGCGCGCACACGGTGCGTTAGAAATTTCCCGCGTCAAGTAGGCGCATTAGAATCTCGAGGGAAGGGGCGCGAGGGGGTCGATGGAATAAAAATCGCGGGGCGCGCGTCTGCTCGTCTAAAAGGCGAGCAATCACCGAGACCAACGCACCAACCCCCCTCCCCCCCTGAGAGCGGCAACGAGGTTTGCCGTCGTTAACGTTAGACGGCGCAATTTCGCGCGGTACAATGACACCATCGCGGAAAATCAGTTACTTAGCCTCCTCGTGTGGCGTCCAGGGGGATGGTGCGCTGGCTGGGTGGAAGCAAAGGGGTTGCAGCCAGGAAGACGAGGGTGGGGGGGCGTCGGGGGTAGCGGGGCCTCCGGGGTGGTAAACGGGAACGAGAGGAGTAATCTCGACGATGGGGGTTTATCACGGCATGCAGCAGATGGACTAATTGATGTCATTCACGGTGTGTCATTAGTGGCTCGGTTCGCGTATCACAGCCACTGTTACCACCGCGCCGGCTCTACCACGGCTGCTTACACCGGCAGTGCTCCCGCTCTCCCGGTGATTTTCACAAGTCGGGGAAGGAATCTTTTCAGAGCCCACCACTTCTTGCGACTTTCCTCCCTCGCGCGCTCTAAAGAGGGAGAGAGAGAGGGGGGGCAGCTCACATATGAGAAGGAGAGAGGAGATCCGCGGGAAGCTCGCGATGAGGATGAACGCTGGGAATCCGCGTCTGCAGGGATAACTGAGACGCCGGCCGACCGAGAGCAACTGCGAGTGAGAGAGGGAGAGAGAGAGAGAGATTGTAACTGTCGAAGTCTCGAGACGAAGCGTAGAAGGAGAAACAGGGAGAAGGCAGGAACAGTGGAAAGGGCTGGAAGTATGAAGTGAGCATATTACTATTGAGAATAAGTACCTGAGGCAGCGTTCGAGATGCTGGGTTGCGTGCTCTGGGGTGGCAGGGCGGGCGGAGGGGCGTCGAGTAACGCCGGGAACGGGGGTGGCTACAAATGGGGTGGTACAATGGGCACTAATGGATCTCAAGCCGCCGCGAGAGGCGCTGCTTTTAATCTAATTGTCCTTCCTAGCAGTCGCGATCGCGATCACTGCCATTCAACGGTGATCCCTCGGTCCACCACCCCCTCAAGACAAGCGCGCCCCTGCAGAAAGGAAACCGGCACTCGTTTCCTGTACCCCCTGGACCCACCAGCCCAACCATCCACACATTTCTAATATTTCATCAAACTCCCTGCTGATAAGAAAAACATTTTCAATTATTTCCTTTTCTACCCCACTCTCCCTCTCTCATTGGAACTCAAGTGCGCTGACTTGTAGATTCCCCCGCGACGAACAACTTCACCTATCGAAAGCCTGTTGATCCTTTCAACCCCTCGCGATATATTCTCCAGGCTGAAAAATCGCCTCGCTGTTGGCTTCATTCGTGCATTAATACGACTGGGAGTGGAGTGCGGCGGCGAAATCCTGGAGCGAGAGAAAGGGCCGTTCGTCTGCCGGAAAGCTAGTAAAAGGTGATTCGACGTTAGGCCGAGTGTGTTTGAGAGAGCGGCAGGTGAGAGGGACGGGGGTGGCTCGAGTGGCAGCGGGGAAATTCGTCGGCGGGAATATAGGCGCGAATAACTTATAAGCGCGGGAGAGTGTATATGAGAGAGAGGGAGAGAGCGGCGAATGAAACCAGGGCAAAAGTGGACCGCCCGGCAGCAGCCGCGCCAGCCGCCTTTCTTTCTCCTTCTAGTGGGGTTCCATTTAGTGGAAACTTTACGGCATTATGCGACACGCTCGTTGAGCTAAAACGCAAGTCCCCGCTACCAGCGAGAGAGCAGCGCGCGCGCTCTTTCTAACGTCTGCGGGGAGCATTTCGAGTGCTCGAGCGCGCACTTTCCGCCACGCAACACGAATTCCTCCCCTCTGCCTCGCGCTTATTGGAATATCAAATATGAGTATATCCCTCGGTGTCGAATAGGAGCATTTATGCGATTAAAAGACGGCTGTATCATAGGAATGGAAGTGGAGAGGGTCGCGCAGGAAGCAAAAACCGGCATATCCTTTCACGTATTCCCACATTCCCGGCGATCTTATCGTCGGCCGGCGATGACAATCGGCTGGCAGCCAGGTGCCGAGATAATTATTTCCCCGTGGTTTAGTCGGCCACGGAAAACCGTTCAATAACGATAACGATAATTGTCGCGATCGTGTCTTCGTCGGCCCCATTCCCCCCCACTCTCCCTCTCTCTCACTCCAGAGCGCCGGGCGAAGATCAATTTCTGATAAGCCCGCTAAATTGGTCCGATTGTAATTGCCTTTGTGCGTGTTACTCGCATTAGTCTCTCGCACTCTCTTTCGCTCCTGGTCCCAGCGGTCATTACGCGTGAGAACGCTTTGACTTCCTGCCCGACACGTATTCCTTCCTCGAAATTCACCCTCCTTTCAATCGGCCATCGGCGCCGATAAGTGTTCAATAAAGAGAATCTGTACAAGATATCGGAATCGAGGGACAAATGATTTTTTCACCGCAATAGCGTAGGTGTTTCCGACGTCCTGCCCCCGTACAGGTGTACGCTGATACGGGCAGGGTGGCAAGGGGAAAGCATGGGGCCCATGCACGGATTATTCGACGGTGTTCACGTGGAAGGCCCGTGGGAATGGAATCAGCCCGCCAAGCACGTACACAGAGGCTCACAGACAGGGGAGAGAGCGGCCGGCAGCTGGCCTCGCCCGGTAATTCCCGAATCCAGGAAATCGTCCTAATGACGCGCGGCTGACGCGCCGAATCTTTTCACGATTAATGACGCGGAAGCGATTTTGTCGCGTTAACCGCGTGCCCGCCCGCCGGAATATCAGCCGCCCGCCTCTCTTTATCGCCAATACTTCGTGTCGAGCTACTCTCATATGCGGACACTGTGAAACGTGTGAACATTGCTCGGATATTGCACCGACTTACCTCCAACGCTATAATAATTCTCCAGCAATCCAACAATTGTCCAAAGAAGAAAAAGGGAAAAGGTGCTTGGAATGAGTGAAAAAGAGTCGAGGGTTTCCTTTGGTGTGATATATTTCTCTTATCATAATCGATTACCTACATATTTACACAAAGGGAATTATACGTAATGCTTCGTACATATATACTTGTGTATGATACACGTATGATACAAACGTCCTCGTCCATTGTCGCTTTAGCCGGGATTTCAGCTACTTCTTTACGCTTAGGTCTCGCTAATACTGGAAAGATAACTCCAGGTTTCAGTACGATTGCGAGGGTACTTCACGGAACCGTTTAATACTTCTCGGTGAGTCTCTTAACAACGTAAAATTGCATTGCTAATCACAAATGAGTCAAATGAGGAGCGCCGGGTAATATACAGTTAGAATCATCCTGGAGAAGGTATTCGTCGAATCTACTGGTGCATGCGATGACAGATAGAAATGGGCTGCGCAATGAAGAGAATTGCCGAATCTCTGTCAAAGATCGCGATCTACCGCCAGCACTAGTGCGATCCTTCGAGCAGCAACCCTCTTCAACTCGTCACATTTCCCCCGATCCTTACTGTACGCTTAAACCTCTAACTAACCAACCCTCCTCCGCGGTCCAAGCACTCGAGGACCTCGAGACCAGAGGAGTTCCTCGAACCCCCTGGGTTCCCGATGGCGTATGAAAAATTCTCTAACACTCGCTCCGTCGCCGACCGCGTCGGTCGCAGTATGTACAAGATGGACAGGTGCGCTTCGAACAGTTAATTGTCCGCTTTGCGTAGGACCTCCTCGGCCTTCACTCTGAGGACCTCGGCGCTCTGTCTCCTGATCTCGTCGTCGGAGGAGGCCGAGTCCTCCTCCTTCTCGTGCTTCGAGCTCAGGTTCTGCGGGAGGTTCTGCACGCCGAGATTGAGGGGGTGGCCGTGCAGGTGGTTGGCCAGGCTGTGCCCGTTGACGGGGCCCCCGTGGCCGAGGCCCGCGGCCGGATTCAGGCCCACCGGAAGCACCGAACTGAGGGAGGCCAGGTTCTGCGGCAACGGGAGGCCGATGTACTGCGAGAGGATCGCGTGCAGGGGTGGCAGCTTCGGGGCGCTCGACGGCCACGGCGGCGGGAACACTGGCGGAATGAACCAGGGAAAGGCGCCGGCCGGCCCTCCCGATGGATCGGCACCTGGCAGGCCACCGGCACTTTGCAGCAAACGCGCGTGCAGCGACAGCTCGTTCACACCTGCAATCATATCGTGGTACCAGGACCCTTTTAATTTATGTCGCTATGTGTTGACTCTCGGACCAATTCGGTCCAACATCATTTTTTTTATTTGGTTTTGTTTTTAGAATCTTTGTGAATTAGTGATTAATTGTTATTCTTGGGTAGTGCATGTGAGAATGAAGTCACGAAATTCCTGGTAAAAACAGGGTAGACTAAACTACGCATTGAAATTGAAACGACCGCTTTCAGATATACGCAAATCGATCGAGTCCAGGAGTTTTCCAGGGGCGGGAAAGGGTTAGCGCGGCAACTTTTTATTTAGCCGATAGGCCCCAATGGAGAGGAGAGCCGGCACGACACGAGCTTTATAACAGCCGGCGGGCCGGAGTTCATGAAAAATTAACCAGCCGAGTTTTCATTGCGCGCATCATTCGAGCGCGCGTGTATACGTGCGACACCGTGGAACACGGCGCGGGGACAGGGGCGCGCTCGACTCTGGCCGCACCGGCGAAATTGTATGTAATTGTTCGCGATTCCATCTACCCCGGCTCTGCGCGCTCACTCCGACGGCATTCGCATTCTCACATTAGCGACGGGACACTGCCCCTTGCCCCATTGTCCAGTCAAACGGCTCTGGGAGCGCGAAGGAATATCGCCATCTTTTCGAGTATCGATATCGAGTAAGATATTTTGAAAAAAGTCTACTCACCACCCTGTTCCACGTGCATGAAGCTGGTGTCTCTGCCGAGGGACTTTCCTTTCTTGCGCCACTTGGCACGTCGGTTTTGGAACCACACCTGCAACACACAACAACAACTTTCTCATTCTAATTTCCCCTGGTAAAAACCTCCACATTATCGAGCCTTCCTCCCAAACAAGGGAGCAAACACGAATTTCCTTATATCTCTACATCGAGCAACTCCCAGACGTCAGTTCTCCGCGAGACCACGAGCACCACGGCCACGCGAATTAAGTCTACGGGCGCAGCAGTTAAGGGTACTAAATTACTGCGATCCTCCCCCAAGGGCCGCTGGAGAATGTTTCAGGTTGCGCGGCGGGGGAGGCGGGGGCTCGGGGGTTGAGAGAGGGCTCGGAGGCTGTTCTTTAGAATCTAGTAGATTAGACGAGTGCTTCTCACGGAAATCATCGAATTAATTCCTTCAAGAAAAAAAGTACGGAACCACCGCGCGGCTGGAGAGGGAGAGTGGAGTCTCCAGCGAGGCGAGTACATATCGGCCTGAGCGAGAAAGGGAGCTCCGCGAAGAGAGAGAGAGAGAGAGAGAGAGAGAGAGAGAGAGAGAGATGAGGTGGGGGAGGAGGTTGAGGGGTGAAAGAGCGTGTCCAACAAAAGCTTGGCTCTCGAGGTTGATTAAGCTAATTGTTAACAATTATCCTGATTTCCTCCGGTTGCCCTGAGTGGCAGGGCAACCCCTGCCCTCGTCCCAGAGAGCACCCCTGCCGCCGTCGCGCCACCATCTGAATATATCCCAGTTGCGCGCTCGCCGGACCCATTCCCGAGTAGTAAATGCTTTCGCTTTCCGCCCGAGCTGCTCCGATTTTTCGTCGAGCGTCGGAGCCGCGTACAGGCCGAGCCCTGTCGTCCTCGCCCTGTCGCCAGACAGAGGAGCGCGGACGAAAGTAACTGCACAGGAGAAAGCCGCAGAGGGAGGAGACGGAGCGCGGGGGGGGGGCCAGAAGGGAGGGAGAGGGTTCGTTGGTCGCATTTAACATCCGGACTCTATTGTGCCGGGGGATCGAGCCACTTCTCTCGTTGGGCGCCGCTAAACCCTATCGATCGGACGCGTCGATCGAGAGTCTCCCCCGAGAGAGAGAACCGCCGCCCCCACTGTCTCTTTTCTTTTCAGTTAAGCCCTCGATCGCCGTCCGAGCGCCGAGTGAGTGCTAACACTTTCGGAAATGGAACTCATTATCGGGCCCGCGCGCTTCTCGGAGCCGGGAATATATTAGAGGGATTCCAATGCCGGATCCCCGGCTCGAATTAATCAATGGATTGTAATGACACGTCCGATCGCCGAGCGTCGTCTGACTAGCTTAGATTATTAGCTGGGGGATTAATGAATCTACGAATTACTCGCTTCGGAGTGGCGAGGCGCGCGCGCGAGGGCCTTCAAGACGTCGCGATTGTGAGAAATCGGCGGAGCGTCCTGCGAATAAAGCCGAGGCTGAAAAGAAATTAGGAGGATCGCTCGAGGCTCCGAGGGGCCGAGGGAGGGCGGTAGGAGCGGTAGGAAGTTTGCAAGTGTCTGGTAGGATTGCCGTTGCCATCCGCCTCCCCCGTCTCCCAGAGGCGAGCGCCGCTGTGGGAAATTCAATTGCCTAATTGCTGTTAATTATTTAATCGCCCCTGAATACCCCGCTAACGCCTAAGTGCTCGCTAACCTTGCAGCGCGTCATTTAAGCGACCCCCGCGCGCCGTCGACTCCAAAGTTTCGATCTCCGCTTCCACCGTCATCCTCGGCGTCGCTCAGGATCCCTGATACAGACCTTCAACGCCGCGCGCACCTGTTTCTCATAGTCACCGCAAAGCTTCTGCTCATGTTGCGACTTATCAACGTCCCTCGTAACTCAACCGCTCCGGCATAATGTGCTCTATGGTATTAAAGATAATTGCGCGGCTCCTTTCCAATAAGACGCCCAAACAACCCCAAACAGTCTCAAAATCTATCTCCAACTCACATCCCAAGTATAATATCGACATACATCCACACTCGAGTGAGTTAAAAGCAGGTAAAACTATATCAATCCCAGAGACGTGTGGCAAAAGAAATTCGAGCGACACACACCGCCAATTTCCCATTATCATCAATGACAGTCGGCTGACGAGAGGAAAGAGGTAGCCGGTGGCACAGGCGTTTTGATGACGGCGACAGGTAGCAGTAGAGTTACGGGATAGGAAACGACAGAAACGATTCACGATTCCATTACCATGCGCGGGGGGGAAAGAGGGGGCGGCTCGGGGGGGTGGTAGTGCGATCGTCGATCGAACGATACATCGAGAGGGGGGGCCGGCCATTAATACCGAAAAATGGGTAATTTCGCATCTGGAATTGAGGGCGGCGGGCGGAGGGGGGGTCGGTGGTGGCAGTGGGAAAGCGAGCGGGGGGTGTAGGAGTGGCGGAGGATTTCCTAGATTGAAATAAAGTGGCCGTGGCACCAGTGCGCCGCGGCGGATCATTTAGCGGTTTTGTCGAGCGACGGCCAATTGCCGGCATTGTCGCTTCGCTGTACCACAATGGGCCAATCGGAATGCTCTCTGTCTCTTTTCAGCCCTCTGCCACCCTTCGACGACGACCGACTACACTCTAGCCGCGACCCCCGCCTCACCACCGACCCACCCTATGTATCTCTCACATAGACATATACATTTCCACATCTAATGTATATGCCTCCCGTCCTCTCTCTCTCTCTCTCTCTCTTTCTCCAATTCCAAACTTCTCTCTCTCCCGATTCTTCTTACTTTTATCGACACTCTCACTCTTATCGCGCCTACGTGCCCCGAGTTATTACTCTCTCAATGATTAATTAATCGAGTTTCCCTCAAAAATTTCTCAGGTTAAAAATCGATATTTGTTTAATAATCCTTTTTTTCGACAGGTTACAACCGAGAGTGATTCCAAAGCAGATTACAACCCTTCGCCGTTACGTGGCCGGCGTTCGACCGGGCTGCTCCTGCGAAATTAATCCCCGGCGCAGCGCACAGCCCCCTGCTAGATGTAGCCGAGTGTACGAGGCGCGTCTTTCGTGAAATTACAGACGTCGATTAGAAGCGGCAGATTCTCGCGTACAATAGTACGTAATTAGTTGAGTGGCCCCGAACCGAGATTAACTCGCGCGCGCCCACTCCGCCGCGGATTTCGACGAGAGTTCAAGCGGAGCATGTGTGAGAGAAAGCAATTGAGGCCGAAAGATACGGCCGATCCCCCTCGATGAATGCGAAATCATCACGATATGGCTGCTGCTGGCTATAGTGAAATCACTGGCGAGAGGAATTAGCCGCTTTTTGCCATAGAATCTCTGTTTCGATCTTCTATCAAATGGCTCGATAATTCGTTCAATGGATATATGTTTAATTGAACTTTGAATTACCTGAACTCTGGCTTCGGTGAGTTCGAGCCTCATGGCGAGCTCCTCCCTGGTGAAGACATCGGGGTACTGCGTGTTATCGAAAGCCTTCTCGAGCTCGTGCAGCTGATAGGTAGTGAAGGTGGTCCTGGAGCGTCTGACCTTGCGCGGTCGGTCGGACTCGCCAAGATTGAGGGGGTCGTGGAGAGCGTCGTTTATCTGGTGGTCACTCAAGTGACCGAGTTCCGTGTCTCCAGTGTCTCCGATCGCATCGGACGAGGTTGCCTGATCTGCAACACGCAATACCGTAACCATGTAGATTGTAGAATCTCTGTAGATACATAGTAGAGAATTCCACGGGATTTCGTCGAGGGTAAAATCGTAAAAAGTGGCCGGTGCGCTATGAAAGAGGCCTAGACCGAAAGAGCGGGAAAAAGAGGGGTGGCCGCTAGTAACACGGGTATCAAACGACAGGGGACCTTCGGCACTTGAGCATAAGAGAGGATCGGGGCGATTAAGCTAAATCGTGCGCGCTGCCAAAACGAAATTGACGTTTCACTGGTCCCATAGAGCCGGGACACAAGGGACAGTGCGCACCCGAGGAACGAGAGGGGCTCTCTTCTGCCCAACTAGGAGACACACAGACCGCGCGCGCGCGAGAGAGTCTCTCTCTCTGCGAGGTCGTGTGTACGCGCGGGTGTGGGTGCAATTTCATTTTTAAGCCGCGCAACGACTGCAGCCGCCCGCGCGCCCGTTGCACACTCAATACGTCGATCATGTCCGATCGGCGGATTTGCCAATTTTTAAGCCTCAGCCCGCGCTCTCTCGCCCGCCTCTTCATTTTTTGTATATCCAGCGGGGCGATATATGAAATATAGCGGAGAGCGCCGTCGTCCCCCGTGGTACATTATAGCCTGCGTGCTCGATAGTACTTAAAAAACCGTCCCTCTCTCTCTCTCTCTCTCTCTCTCTCTCTCTCTCAGTGATTAGCGGGTATCAAGGGAGAGAGGCGCGGCGAGAGTGCATGTCGTACTCTCTCCGCTCTCTCCAACCCTCCCGTATCCTCCACCCCTCTCGCGAATCCGCCGCCGCTGCTTTTTTCCTCTCGTCCTCCTCCACCCTCACACTCGACAACTACACCCTCGCTGACCACTCTTTGTCTTGCTGCGTGCGCGCGGACACGGCCTCGCGGCCTCATTAGAGCAAACTACACGCACAATATTCTCGCTTTCCGTTCGCCCGGCGAGGGCCCACTCTCTCTCTCTCTCTCTCTCCGCGCAAACACACTCGCGCTTATTGGAGGTGCGCGCCGGATTTATTGCCGCTCGGAATCCGCCCTGGGACTCGCGCGCGGAGTCTACGAGTGTCCTAGTGGGTCGCGAGTAGTTTCGCTCGGGAGAGGACGCCGGGTGGGAGAGGACGTTAAAATAATGAGGGGAAACGAGCGCGGCTCGTTTGATTAGAGGCTTCCTCGCGCGGATGAAAGGACGCTTTTTACGCGACGCCGCCGGGGCGAAAGCGAGAGGAGACAAATTGGACTCGAGTCATAAGTAGCGGGGAAAAATTGGGTGGCATAATAAACCTCGTTAGTACTCTCCCTCTCTCTCTCTCTTGGCGAGCAGCTGCGCGCTCTTTCTCTCGCAATTCCTTTTTCCCTCGCGATACATAAAACAATTGCCGCAAAGCGAATCGTTTAGCGGCGAGGCTCTCGTTTACCTGCTCGCGGAAACCGACGCATTATGCGCGCGCCCGTGGCATTTTAAACGTTTCGCCGAATGAGAGGGAAAACCCTTTGGGGATTATACTCTGTTACGGCTAACAAATTGTTTGGCTGCTGGGAATGATAACATTTTGCACATTCTCGCGCGCGTCGCTGCCGGAAAACTGAGTCAGTGTAACAAGCAGAATTACAGGATATTAGCGAGGCCTGGATGTTTCACCCAGAGACGATTAGCGAAGGACAGTTGCCCTTCGACGAGCACTTATCGCTACAATGCCGCGCTCGGCCTATTAAATTAGACTTGTCACAATAGAGAGCTCATAGCCCCAAAGTACATGGCCCCCAACCTGGCCAAGCGCGCACGCTCGCCTCAGCTAATTAGACAGGCATTTGCAACCGTTGGTAATAAAGTTAATCCCACTTTTCCATCGGGCTCTATTGCTCCTCGCTCGCCTGAGCCCACCCTGGGTATCAATCAAACAACGAGGCGGCCACGTAGGCAGCCCTGCGTTACCTGGTCATGTGTGCACTTCACGTGCGAGGGATGAAGAGTGCCAGAGAGAGAGAGAGGGGGGTGTGGATGGGGGCGCGCATATGCGTGCACCCCGGTAATCGCACTAACATTTACGCAAACACACACGGCCCCGGCTTTAATCCAAGCTGAATAGAGAGATTTTTATGTTTTCATGATAGGGCACAATGGGCTACCCACTCGATGCCTAACTCTCCATTACTTTTTATTAAAGTCCGAGCGCACGGGGGCAACTCTCTCTCTCTCTCCAACTTTATTTCTATTGGACGAGACTGGTCATCGTAAGTCGAATTTTTATTTACTATGCCCTTGGGATTAGGGCCGAGTTAGTCGAGTGCCTTATGCCAGATGACCCGTGTGTTCGATTGGCAGAGTGGGCTAATGATTAATTAATTGTAAAATCTATATATAATCCGCGATGAGACGGAAAACGAACGCAATTAATTTCCGCGGTTGTTGAGCGGCGAAGGGTAGATTTTTAGGTCAGCGACGCTATGCCTATCTGCTTGCTCGTCAATTAGCCGATCGGCGGGCGAAGATGTGGAGGAACAAATACGTACTTAACGAAGTTGATCTCGAGTGGGATGGAAAGCGAGGCGTATAAATAATGGGATACGGCTGAAGGACGTCTGCCAATTCTGCCGAGCGATTATCCCATTGTACGGGAAACCGGGAATCCAGCCGATCGGGCATCGATGCATCGCCGATCGCTCTGCGGCCAAGTTAATATCTCCGAATTAATGCGGCCCCGATTTCTTTGCCGCCGCTGAGTGGCTACGGCTCGAGGGCCCCCACTTCGCGAGGCATTGTATGATAGGTCGGCTTTGTCGGGCGCGTTAATTATGTTAGACGGCGACGGTAATGACGGGAAACGTATCATTTATAAAGAACATTCGATACATTTATTTATACGATTTATGAGATTTGTGTGATTTCAACTGTGTAATTTTTGAAATATTTTCTAGTTTTTCTGGCAATTGCAGGGAGATTTGACTCGACAGCTTAATCCGAACGTGACTGAGACTTATATTCCTATGTCGTCGAAATGACGCGGTTTAAGGGATGAATATTGGTTAATCGATCGTTCCAGTGAATCTAGTGCTCCGGGAAATTACGAGGGCCAGGCAAAGACGATTTGTCGCGTCTTCCCGGCGTACTTAGCTTTCTCTCTTTCCCGTGTCGCGCGCGGTCGGCCAGATTACAAAAGGTTCGGGACTCTGCGTCGGAAATCTAATAAAGTCCTTAAGAGGGCTTACCGTAATACGCTCGCCGCGCGGTTGTAATCGGCCCGCCGGCCCTCAACAACAAAAAATGGCGAGCGGCGCTCGTGTGACTGGGAAAATTTAATAAACAGGAGTTTGCGCGACTGGGCAAATAAAGTCGGCTGGCGAGAGCGCGCTCTTTTATTTGTGGCAACAAGAAAATCGGCTCGGAAAATTCGGCATAATTTCGAAGAGAAAAGTTGTTGTCTTTTTCAATGGTGAAAGCTAGATGATTTCTCTCGCGGTAACGAAACTCCGATTGGACATTGATTTTATCGTACTTTTTTCGCTTTTTCTTTTAATCGCTCCAGCGATTGGCTGCCTTTCCAGAAAACTTTTCCTCCTACAATCGGTTTTCGAACAGTTTCGAATTCCAGCGGGGACTTTGTTACTAGGAATCCACTGGGGGAGATTTCACCGGAGATTTTGTACCGTGTTTGCTCGCGTGCTACCAAGACTCGCCCGCCCGAGTTTACCTTACACCGATCGCCGCACTCGTCATTGGTCGCGCGCGATTTGCCCTAATTAGTCCGCCGCGACGGCGATAATGATCCGCTCGACGGCGACAGACCCTCGTAAAAGAGTAATTGCAGTGACCTTCGAAAGTCCAACTTTCCACTGTCGGAAAATGAAAAATATCACTTGCGAAATCGATAGGCATCGGGCAACAACCGATCGACAATGGCATATCGCCGGCGCGATCGGCTCCGAGAGACGAGCCACTTTGCCGCAGTTAGGGAGAAACAGCTTTTTTTATCGGAATCGCGGCGCGCGATCGATGTGTGCCGGGCAATAAAACGCTGGCAAATGAGCGCTCGGTTTACTCAACGATATTAGATGGCCGATAAGGCGTAATGCTATTCAGCGAATTCATTAGCCCGCGTGTTCCACCGCGGGCGGAATAACTCGATTTTTCCGCAACGCCGATCTACTTTCTAAATGACTTGGAATACTCGACACTTGACAGAGTTATATCTCTCACTCTATAAATTCTTGGATCAAGAATCTTACCTTCGTCCTTGGTCGCGTGTCCGAGGATCCGGTCGATGCTGTACACGTTCCTCTTCTGATTGAAGGTTTGCGCCATGGTCCTGGTCCTCGCACACGCTTCTCCTCCAAACTAGCTCAAGTCCAAAGCGTCACTTCGATCAAGTCCCGATCACGAGAAATCGCGCGCGAAACTGCGTACTGGCCGGAAACGTGCTCGGCGTAACGGGCTCCGGTCACGAGGTGGAAAAAGCTGGCGGTCGCCTCGCGCTTCCTCCACGAGAGCTCAAGGTCGAGTTGAGAAAAATCGTGGGAGCCAGAGTGCGAGAGAGCGAAGAGAGCGGTGGGCAAGTGTCGAGGGTAGCACGGGCACAATGTGTCTGTGATTCGAGGCGCGCCAGGCTCTCTCCGTCGAAGGGAGTCGGGAAGGGAAATGCGTCAATCGACGGCGCACCACGTACTGACTGGTCGGACATGAAAGCAGCCCTTAATATCGCCTACCGGCGCCCCACCTCGCAACCCCTAACACCGCCATATTAGCCTCGCGGCCAATGAGGGCGCGCGCCTCTCACCCAAAGCCACCCCGTGCTCAGGGGTTGAATGAGGCCTGGGCGGGGAATATTTTGCCCTTTCCGCGTAAATCCCCGGATTTTTTTCCACCTCCTACAACCCCTGCTCGCTGTCCTCTCTCCCTCTCTCTCTCCTTCTCTCTCCTCTCGCCCCGCTCGCATCCACCGCTGCTCCTCTCTTTTTGTCGCGCGAAACATCCGTAAATTCATCCCTCAGCGTTTTGTTGCTCGACGTCTTCTCTCTCTCTCTCTCTCTCCCTCTCGCTCACTTTCTTCCCTTTCTTTGGGCTTCCACTCCGGTCTCTGCTCTCGGTTTCGTTGCACCGCAACCCGCCTTGTTTCCGCTCGCTCACGAATATCCAGACTTCGATCTCGCGAGAGTTGCTTTTCCCACTCGAGCCTCTCTCTCCCCGGCCGACTGCTCCTTGAGGGGGTGAGATTAATTTAATCGCGAGCGGCCAACCACGTTGGCTCGTACTTTTTCGAATACCACGCGCCCACCCACCCCCATTGGCTCCTCGCGCTCTGCTTTCCCCGGTGCACTCGGGCCAGGAGTTTTGACCAGGGCCGATTACCGCCCGTTACGCGCTTAATTGCCTCTATAAAAATAGCGCTCGGAATTCGAGCTGGTTAAACGAAGTCGCATGCAAAGTGGCCGCGCTTGTTAACCCGCCGGTGTGCAATGCATATTAATCCGCGCGCCTCATGAAGAGTGCAACGATACGCACAGATTTATATCGTTATTGGTCCTTTTGTACTGTTATTATTCCAGGCGGACGCGCGATTGTTGCCCCGGCAATTGAGAGGGAGGATCGAAAATGCAAATGCACAATCCAGCCGACGCGGAGAGATCTAAAGAAAATGGAGCGAACATTCCAAAAGACGCGCGGGGGAGAAGTTCATTTTGTCCCGTCGAACAGGCATTCGTAACGGGAGAAAGCGAGGTGTCCAGGTATGTAATCTGCGAGCAGGGAGTTCCCAGGGAAACACGGGAACCCCGCGGCTTTCCGGGATAATTGCGAAAAACGAGGTCGCCCGATGAGGGGCCACCCGACAAATTCGCTTACGATTATCCTACTTATTCTAAGACAACGCCTTTCCAGCTTTCCTCCGCGTAAATCAGTAATCTAATCCTAAGTCCCCAGGGCGAGCAACGAGGAGCACCTTCTCAAGAAGATCCCTCGAGCTGGACGACCGCACGCCACCCCCGAGACGGCGACAGCCGCCGCTTCATCCTTTTTACCGAATATCTTCTTTCGTAATCTGTGTCTGGGACAACCGACTAATCCCGGCGAGGGCCTCACTGTAAACTTTCCCGGCCCTCGAAACTTCTTCGCCCAAATAACAACGCGCCCGGAGAGGAGCTGCCGGATATATATCCTCGCTTCTTAAGGATCACTTTAATTGGAGCGGAAGATCTTATTCTCTCTTTCTCACTCTCAAGCAGAGAGACAACAACGAAATTCTCTCTCTCTCTGGTTGAGAAGGTGAGAGAGTACAATAACCAAGGGCAGGAAAAGTGTTTCTTATTCCCGTGACAGAGGCCTCCGCTCTTGATCCCCGAGGAACCTGGATCAACGTTGCGAGCTAATTATCGCTGTACAAATAGAGCATAATGTATTGCGCTTGTGCGGTGATTAGCGCGGGCCATTGTCTCGGCTAATTTCAATGGGCAGTGACCGCCGGCACAAAGGGTGCCCCGCCGGCCGAGCCGGCGACACATCATAAATCCTTCGGGCTCGCGGATACCTGGTGGACCCGGCGGAATAAGGCGGTGAATTGGAGCTTCTTCCCAGTGGGGTGGAAAGGAGTGATCGCCACTGGAGTCCATAAAAATGTCAGGACCTAATTAATTTACGACCGGCGAGTCGCTCGAGCTGGTTGATTCGATCTTGAGCTATTGGAGATGATCGAGATGATCGATGGTGACTGAGATTGCGCGGCTGATGGAATTGATGGTGGAATGATAGAATGTTTAGAAGTGTCGAGCGGGCGATTAAACGTCCGGAGGGGAAGGTTTATGTGGCGCAACGGACTCTCTTCCGGGGAAAGCACGCGGGAAGGTGTGGGAGTACACGTCACATCGTTCGTCCCCTTTTGTATAGCCGGCTTTATAATGCAAATAAAGCAGGGGGTCACCGCGCTCGATCATCGCGCGTCCGCTACAAACCAGATTTTTGGCCCGCTGGATATCCCAGTAACACATCGCGGGAAATATCTTCCACAAACGCGGCCCGGCCGCGCCAAAACCAAAAGCGCCTCGTCGCCATTCCAGCGCGGCCCCGTGCACAGAGCAAGCGAGACCGGCCCGGGGAAAAAAGCGAGCTAGTGCATAGATCTCCATGTGTTTAAAAGAATTCCCATATCGGCGAGCGCGGAACACCGCTAAACCCACTGTCACCGTTACGCCCAGGCCCCCCAACTCCCCCCTCGAAATCAAGCAATAAT
This sequence comes from Crossocerus cetratus, assembly GCA_963675795.1. NCBI lineage: Eukaryota > Metazoa > Arthropoda > Insecta > Hymenoptera > Crabronidae > Crossocerus > Crossocerus cetratus. Next base: position 21,994,316 of record OY776665.1, on the reverse strand, counting down.
GCACTTATTTTTATTATATTCTCCGGCGACGCGCACCAATCACTGCGGAACTCATCCGCTCGAGCGAAATTGCACCTCAACGGCTCAGTCCGATGTAATTCTGCGCTATGATTAGCCAAAGCCAATGTAATTCGAAAAGTACGTATTAAGTATTTAAGGAGCACTGGCCCGTTAAATGACCACGCGAGGGCGAGTGGTACGAGGGAAAATGAGGAGTGTTGACGCGGCCGATTGAGCTCGACGTGTCAAGGATGTCAGGCTCCATCGGGGAAGGTCGCCGGATCATCCCCGAGACAGATAGTGACAAACAGCTAATACTTTGCAGATGTTACGCCGAGAGAGAAAGAGAGAGAGAGAGCCGGGGTATTAACAATTCCGCAAAACCAGCAGAGAGCGCCGGGAAGCAGATAATTGGGAATTCCAGCGCTTCGTCTTCCGACGTCTCCGCTCCTGAAGTTAGTGCGATTATCCGTGGCGACACTCGCTGATTAGACCAATCATTCGGCTGGTAGCCTCGGCCGACAGGACTCGGACGTGCGACCCTGCTTAGACACGTGCATACCTGATAGCTTCAAAAACACAAGATTTCCCCGAGTGCCATTTCAAGAACCAACGGAAACTCGCCATCTGATCGCATTGCGCTTAAACGCCCCCACTCGCCCGAGACTAATTCGATCCTGTTAACGAGCTCATTACCGAAGCCAATAAACTCGTCGGGCGAGATCGTTAGCGTGTTAACGAACTCATTAAATGTCGAGCGTTAAATAAATTGGAGAACACGCGCTCATAATCGTGGGCAAACTGGGGCCCAGGTAAGCGGAGGACTGAATTTCAGAATTCCCTGAGCGTCGGACTTATCCCATATTGGCCGGGCGCGCCGCGCGCGCACACAGTATTTAGAGCTCTAATAACATCAGGAATATACCGAGCCCCTAATGAGCTTAATTACCGGGGCCAAAGGCCAAAGTAGGTCCGGCGCGGGCTCCGTGCAAACTAGCTAGCATTTATCCGGATCCACGTCTTCCCTGTGCTGGGGAAATCGGATGCTCTCGCTGGTTTCCTCCGAGGAAAAGCGCCTTCGGAACTTTCTTTGAAGCTTCGCTGACACATGTTTCTCGACACCACGAGGACTCTGGTAATGATCTACCCGGGGAATATGTCTCCTGATTTAATCGGCTTTCGACAAGCGTCTACCTCTCCGCAATCGAAATACTCAAATGGATTTCAACACATTCCAGGTCCGCCGATGACATTTCTTCATTTACTGATGGACCAATCGATAGAAAATCAAAGCCGCCTCGGACTCGGCTGATTTCCGTTGTACCGGGGGAGCGCAAGGTACACGAATACCGGGGGGAAAGGCAGAAGGTGTACCTTTGAGAGGATCGAGGGAGAAGGGGCGAGACAGGGTGGATCCACGGGGGGCGGCGGCGGCTGATAACTCGTCGGTGTAATTGTTATATCATGGATCCGAGGGGTGGTGAATAAAGAAGGTCGAAGCGGAGCGACGGGACGGAAGCGGAAAGGCAGAAGAGGAGCCAGGCATGCAAGGCGACGTTCTACAATAGGCAACATTAAATCTGCAAAAGAGACGAGCCTCTGTCTTCACCCCCCTCTCCCTCTCTCTTTCTCTCTTCATCTGGCGCGCTATGCAACAGTGAAGCAGAGCGAGGCAGACTTAGCCGGCGAGAGGGGTGGGAATCGGGCGCAAAGGAAGCAGATACAATTCACAATAGACGCGGCGAACCGGCTGGAAGATCAAACGGCAGGGCCCTGCAAGAACTAGCGACGCCTTCGACGTCGACGTCGCGACGCGGCGCCCTCGCACGAGTGTCAAAAGTTGGGCCGGCAACCCCTAATCGCGGCGTCGCGACGACCCTATTTGTATCGGCAGTTGTGCCGCCCGGCGTCCGTGGGAGTCGCCCGAGTTCATTTCGATTAATCGACTCGGAGTACTTTTCGTGATGCGAAAATGCGTATTGTTATTCCGGCTGGTTATATCGGAGTAAGTGTGTGGGATTAGGGGTGGAAAAGGTTCGGTATGTGAGTAAAGAGGAAGCATTGGGAGGCCGAGAGCATTTGTCCTTGGGCTCTGTCTGCGGGGTGGGACAATCGGATCATATGTGGCTCAAATTGGCGAGCGTCCTTTTCTTTTGGCAACAACTGTGCCGGGGTGAACGAATTCGCCGGTGATTCTGTAAGGGAAGTCACGGGGGTATCAAGGACGCGGTTATTGGGCCCCCGGGGCACGCGCCTATTGTCGCCGGGGCGAGAGCCAGTCGAGGAAGCGGCAGTCGACTTTATGAGATAAGCTCGGCCGGGAGAGGCTGCATGTATAAGCAATCGACTCTCGTGGCCTCCGATCGAATTAGACCACCGGAAACAACCGATCGTTTAACTCCTCGTCGACCTCCCACTCTCTCCTCGCTACTTTCGATCTTCCCCACAGCCAGGAACAATAAACAAATCTCAAAAGACATTAAGAAAAGAGCGCGAGCTTTTTCAAAACTCTTCTCCTCTCTCTCTCCGTGGCTGCTTCTTTTGTTGGCGGGCGAATCCTTTTCAGACGACAACAACGCGGTCGAGCAGCCAGCGAAAGCGAGGAGGAGGGTGCACGGGGTTGCACAGTGGTCGGGGATGCCGGTCTCGAGTCTTTCCTGCGCTTGTATATCAGGGGCGTCGCGTTATTGGCCCCTCAGGCGCCACCGGGCTTTGTCGGCTCCTGGCACGCAGCACCAGAGAGAGAGAGAGAGAGAACGCGCGCGCACTCACCGAATAAACCGAGAGCGGAGAACCCACTGACTTTTATGGGATAAACGAGCTAAAAACTATCCGACGCGCGCGCAATTCTCCTCTGCGGATTTTCCACGACACACAGTTACTCAGGAATTCCTTCGGGTTAGCAGTTTCAACTTTAGGAGTTAAATCTACGTTTATTCTTGCGGGCTCCGCCGAGAGAGAAGCCTGTTTAAGAATTCGCGTAGATTTGAGCGGATTAATACTCCGAGTAAGTCTACCGGGAAATACACGTGGAACGCGTTCCGACTCGACTATAAGTAGATCGCTATTTATAACTAAATGGAGGAGTTTCCACGATTCAGACACGAGCGAATGAGCAGCGCTATTCCGATTTCATTCCGAAACACTTCATTCTCTCTAACAACAAGCCTCTCTGCGAAAGCAATTAACTACATAGATTCTCCGAATCTACATGCACAACGCGCGTCCTTTCAACCATAACAAGGACACACATTACCGTAGAACTATAATCATCCAGCCAGTCGCTCTACCATTCGAGTCCTTTGATATCTGGCAAAGTTGCGCGATCGGTGAACGAGCTATTCCGAACATCAGCCGCACACACCTCTCCCCCCTCGACAAGAGGGTGGGTGGGTAGAACGAGGCGGAAAGATCGGAGACATTTAATCTCGTTCGCGAGTGCGGCTTCCCGAGGCGGACGTCCACGTGAAATTCTGCCAGAATTAATGCGCCAGGGTGCACTCTGTCTGCCGGGGACTGCGAGGACGCCGCGACACTAGGAAGCCGTGCGGCTGTTTCAGTGGTAGATCAACGCAAGGAAAGCAGAAAGACCGGCAGAGAGAGAGAGAGAGAGAGGAAGGAAGGGACTCGGCGAGAGTCTGCTAAATAAACTAACCGAGGGGTTGCCATCAGGAGGGACGCGCCGGTGGTTACTGGCCGTCCCGACGCGGCCGCCGGGATTTTATTAACTTCTGCAGCGCGACGCCCGCCGCCCGCACGTTTTCGCTCCGGCGTCGCCGTCGCGCGCTAGCAAACCGGAGATATATCCCCGAGCTAAGCAAGCCGCGCCGACAAACAGCCAAATAAAGAGATAGTAATTATTGTGTTTGTTGGCCGGTTTATTTCTTCGTCGGGAACGAAGCGCCCCCGGAGCTCCGGGGCGGCGAGCGATCGCCTTAAGAACCCACCACACCCCACCAGTCGATCAGCTTTCTTTAATTAAACGTGTCGGCCTCTCTCCACTCCCATTTACTCTGCCTCTCCGATTAATCGATACAGCCACTCGGATTTATTCACTCCGACACCAAAGACGTACATTCAAACCCACCCTATTGGCTCCTGGCGAACCAAAGCCTGTAATAAACAAAAGCAAAAAAAGGGAAGCCCAGCCGAGAGAAATGGCAATTAGGTAATCGGCGGTGACCTTGCAAATCAATTTCCCAGGAAGGAAGGTGAGCCGGAAGGTAGATGGGGGCGGGGGAGGGGGTTGGTGTCGTCGGTTCGATGGTATTAAGAGGCGGAGGAGGTCGCCGCGGGCGAGGTATAAACGGCTCGCTGATACCGAGATGAATTTCACGCACAAAGAGGCGCGCGTGCATCACCATGCAAGGTACGTAGGTGGGTTATGCCGAGGGGTGGTGAGATGTGCGAAGGACGAGGAGGAGCAGGAGGAGCAGGAGGAGCAGGAGACGGCGGCGCACCGGGCGGAACATTCGGAAGTCCGATCAGGGCCATTGGCTTTGATCCGTTACGCAGATAGCGCGCGCGGCTCGTGCACGTGGCTGAATAGCCCGGTATAGTCGGAGCGGCACCCCAATCGAGCGCCACCCTCTCTCTCTCTCTCTCTCTCTCTCTCTCTCTCTCTCGGGCGAGTGGCGGAGAGCCCCTCCGCATATATCCAGGACTCTTCAACTTCCCCATATTCACGGGGAATTCCAAATGATCGCGAAATAACCGCTCACTTATATCAATTCACCGGCTGCCGCGCGCTTTATAAAGGCGCATTCACGCGTGCCTTCCGCGAGGAGGACCGGCACCCGCCCACCACTACACACGCGCCTTAAGAACTCGGCTGCTCGCCCTCTTTATCGCGCCACCTTCCCCCCGCCGCCTTTTAACTCCCATCCCCGTGTCTCTTCCTCCACTACCCTTTTCCAGCCAATCTTTCCACCCCCCTTCGAGTGGGCCCGCGTAACCTAGCAAACGATCAAACCCTCTTTGGCTTGCTTTCGGTTAGGGGCCATCGAGGGGACACCGACTTTCGGACCCCCTTCACCCTACTCGCCTTTTGCGCACCCACCTCGACCAACCATTACGAATTATCCTAGTCAATTAACTCGGACGCGCACCGCTCGACACTCGCCGCCGCGTTATCGCGAGTTAATCGCGCGATCGACGCTCTTTTCGATCCGGCCCAATCAGACCCCCATTTTCCTCCCCTCTCCTCGCCATCGCGTGCATTCACGGTGATAGTGGAGAGTTTTCCTGCGACTCTGCCGCGTAAGATGATTAGAGCTGATTATAGCGGAGAACGCGCTCGCACTGGCAGGAGAGAACGAGAGTATGATAAATGGCGGGCACTCGATCGAGCGCGGTATATTGTTCATCCAGGGTGCGCGGTGAAAGGAGCGAGGAGAAAGTGATCGAATTAACCGGACATTGATACAAGTGGAGCTACGAGACGCGGCGATTAGCTGCGTTCGAGAGGAGGAAAGTCGGCGAGCAGCAGCCTCCAGGAGGCAGGATCTCCGCACGTAAGAGGAAGAGAGGGGGATGATCGTCGAAGGGATTTCTGCGGCGGGTATGATGCGAGGGTGGACTGCTCGCTCGTCGAATTCAGGAGACAATGGCCAGAAGGAACGGAGAGGAAATATAATTGAGCGATTTGAGACGCTGCCCGGACGACGAGGATCAAGAGAGGGAGAGAGAGAGGGGTTGAGAGAGCCCCAGTGGTAAAAGCAAGCTGGTGAAAAGGAGAGAGGCCGCTGCAGATTGAAAGGAGGATTTCTAAGGAGGTGGAGACAGGACACCACCACCGCGATAAAGTATAATTATTTTCCGATAGAGTGGAAATTATTCGGGGACGAGGGACGAGTTATTGGCGATATTCATACTTTTATTAAACCAGCCCTCTCCGTCTCTCCGACGGCGCTCCACTGTTGTTCCCGTCTCCCTCTCTCGACTTCTGCCTTCTCCTTGACGCTCTCTCTGCCTCGATCCCGTTCTCCGCTCCGCGATTGCCTCCACCTTTCGACTGGCACCCCTTTTTATCCGAGCGCCGATCGGAGACGCACAGCCCCGGCACTCCCGGCAAATTAAGCCCTCTGCTACTATTTTATTCCATTGTCCTTCCGGCCGAAGCCAAGCCCGCGCCCGTAGACTGCCATTTATCGTCGGCCAATCACCACGAATGTAATTACGCTCGCGTTTGCCGGGCGAGAGAGCGAGAGCGCGCGCGCTCGAGAGAGAGAGAGAGAGACTCGCCAAGTACATGGCTCCCTAATGCGACGCGATGTGTCTTCATCAGTGTTATTTGCATGATTAATCCACGACGCCTAATTAGCATCGCCTGCGACCGACATTCGCCGCACCGACTCCTTCATTCAAGCCTCCAACCACCCGAACCGCTTCATTCCACAGCAGACGTTCGACCTCTATTCTTAACGCACATTAAATCACTCCACTCACCCACCAAACCCAATTAACAGCCAAACTCTCCCGTCAATATATCGACCTCGGTCAAACTTCATTCCAATCACAGACTTTCCCACACCCACGCGCCCAATCCACCAGACAAATTAACACTGTTAATTACACACGGAGGAAAACTGCGGCTCCTTTGTCCAGGCGAATGGGCGAAACACCTATTGGCGCGAGGGGGTGGAAAGCGCGAGTCTACCTCGGTGCTTCCTCCCCCGGAGGGGGAGGCTGGGGGGTGGAAGGCATCTTACTTTATAAAAGCAGAGACGGTCTCCTCTGCTGATGACACGTTGATAATGATACTCCGCAGCTATTCAGGAGCGAGTAACATTGTTAACTTTGCAATAAGGGCGCGGGGTGGTGGGCGAGAGCGCGAGGCGCTCAAGAGGAGAGACAGGAGAGGGTGAAGGAGCGGCGAGGGACGAAAGGGGGACGAAGCGACACAGAGAAAGCGCGATCTCACCCATTGTAAGGTAAGGGATGATAATAGGTTGACATCTGCACTCAGCAGCAGCCCCGCTACCAGCAGCTCGTTGGAAACGCAATTAATATTCGTAATTATGCCACATCCCCACCTTGGCGAGCGCGCGCGCGCGCGTCCATCCCCTCCGCCGTCTACAACCCCCGGTCGGGACGATGCCTCGCTTCCTATCCTGTCCTGTTAGCTTCGTAGTCCTATCGAAGAACGCTATTTAACGAGATAAGTTGTCTGATGATGGATATCGATATCGGCTAGTCGCTCGCCACCCCACCACCACGTCATCCACAAATTTCTCTTATCCATTCTTCCCCCTCTCTCTGCGAGGAGAATCTCTTTGCTCCGGGGACTATTATTTCCTGGCCTTGTTATTATCCTTTTTGCGATCGACGCGATTTTGCAGGTTGCTGCCGAGAGGCGCTGGGAAATCTGTTTAGGGGGTGGACGCGGATGTAATGACAGATCGTGGATTTATTTGCGGCATTGAGGTGACCCTCTGTGTCCCCGACCCCACTAAAAACTGTCACGCTCAGCTCACCACCTGCTGTCCGGCCCTAATAATCCGCCGCCGGGCGAATCGATAGGTCGAAAGAGTCGATCGCCGTCGTCCTGGGAGGCTGTTAATCCCAATAAAACTTTCCCCACTCTCTGGTTGCACTGTCTTTAATGAGGATAGAGAATCTCGAAACTCTGCCCGCTCGCCGTGGACTTTTCCTAGAAAACATATAATTCCCAGGATTATACCGGAGGGTGAGAAAGACAGATGAAAAGTGACGGGGGTGGAGGGGGAGGGGAGTGGAGGTGGACGCTCAATGGGGCGGAAATTACGCAACGGAATTTGCGACTTCTCGTCCACCGAAAGCGCCCGCTGTCCAAATAGAAAATGGATTAAGAGCATCGAGGTACAGTTTCGAAGCCGAGTCGCAGATATTATCGGTAATAGCGCAATTATGATAATGGTGGGTAATTCTGCACAAAATTCAAATAGAGGGAGAAAGAGGGGGAGAGCGAGAGCGGGAGAGAGAGAGAGGATGGGAGCCAAGCAGCGGCTGCCAGGGGCAGAAACAGGGAAGGGAAAGAGAGAGAGAGAGAGAGAGAGAGGGAGCGAGAGGGGATGAAGCGAACTGAGACTGCTAATGAAGGAAACAGTTAGATTCAAACGGCCTCCAATAATTATCCTGCCAGCCATCCATATTATAGTCTTGACAATGCACGAAATTGTTCACACTTCCCTTGACAGTACATCTAACGCTCCATAGTTCCTGGATGCTGCGCAACTCTCGATGTAAAGGGGCTTTCTCTCTCTCTCTACCTCTCTCTCGGGTGCGCGCACCCTCTCGCCCCGTCTTTCTCGGCCAGTCATTGCTGCAGGGGTTTCGGCCGCTCTATTGCTCCTGCCATTTGGATTCTTGCGCCTCGCAACTCCACTATTATGTCGCTGGCTAAATCAGTCGATCCAGTTGGGAAAAAGTATCCGGCAATTTGACACTCTCGAGCCCAGACTTTTCCACCCGCTTTCCAAAAGTTTTTCGAGATCCCTCGCCGAGGTGAGTTTCTAATTCATCTTAACTCGAAACCTGTGTCCGGGCAGAAAATAAAAGGCTGTTCTTATCTTTTGTAGGGGACTCAAGGTTCCAGGGAAATTAGCAGCGAAATTGGGAGAGTCCGAGACTCGACGACTTATTGCGCGCACACTGGATTACGTGCTTTACGGTAAGTAAGGCGAAATCGATAAGTGGATTATTTCTAGGAGGATTGCGCGGAGTGCTCGCCTAGAACGGCTGAGGAGAATACCGGGGAGGAGGAAGGGAGAGGAATATTAAACGGTTAATGACAGATGGACGGATTGGCGTCTGGCAGAGATCGGTGGAGAAATTACCTTCGGAATTAGCCAAGCATTAGCGAACTTAATACCGCGGCATTAGCATTCCCAGTTAGAGAGGAGAGATGTCCAATATCCGCTCAAGTATTTTTCCCGGGAATTTCCCGCCCCTCCCGAGCCGCCGCCGCTCGGGGGAAACCTGCATATCTTAGACAGAGCGCGCGCGCGCGCCTCTCACTTCGCCGATCGTTTCCCGGCCAATTTTACTTTTCCACATACCAACTCTCCTGCTCCCGGCAATAATACAATTGTTATGTCACACAGGATACAAGCTACAGCATACGAGTACGAGGAAACGAGGCGAAATCGCGGCGCATTGGTGGAAAGGGGAGCGCGGAGACATGCGCCGTTGAAGATCGACTGAACTATCAATCGACAGAAGAATCCGAGCCTAATCCAGTGAGATTGAAATTGAACGGGATGATTCGGCCGCGCCGGTTAAGGGAGCTCGAGCGAGCCGGAAGGAAAAAGCCGGGGGAGCGAGGAAGAGAGAACCCGAGTGGGCTAATGGTAGTGTGGGCCTCGTCGCTCGAAATGATTCGACGAGATCATAGGCAGCAGGATCGCCGTACGGCGTACACTGTAGCCCGGCAGTATAGCCGGCAGGAGTTATCGGTATTACCGCTTTCCTTTAGCCGGGCGCACGGGGGTTGCGCCGCGTGCATGTAGCAGGGCTGGTGATTGCAGACCTCTTAGGAAATATAATCAGGCCGATGAATGCACGTCGAACGATCGTCGGGCGCGTAAATTCATGTCATTCCGAGTGGAACCGACGGCGAAAACGCGGCCTCCGTGTACTACCTCCGCCGGGGGTGGGAGCGAGAGAGAGAGAGAGAGAGAGAGTGAGAGGTGGAGAAAGAGCGCGTGTACCGGCGCGGTGTTGATGTGTTGATATTAGTAGAGCTAATCTGATAGTTTAATCAATTTCCGTAAGCCGACGGGAGTTTAATAGTGATGTCATCATTTTCAACAGGGCACAATGGGGTTAATCTCGCTCGACGAGCTAATATTCGGAGAGTTAACAGAGTTTCAAATGCAGGCGCGCGGCAGCACCGGCTACCCCCGGGCCCGTCATTTGCTCCTCTCGCATCCGCTTCCCGGCGAAAATACCTACACCAGCTAGACGAAAAAGTACCCACTCGATGTGTGTTGCATATTCCGCGAAGCCCCCCGCCGCCCCCCACCTCCTACTTCTCTTCTTTCGAGCGCGCGCGAGCGTTCCCGCCCACCTCCCTTTCTCTCGACATATCAGAGCCGATATTCCGTTGCGAGTGCATTAAAAGGGAAGGAAGGATCGTCGATTTTTTCTTCCAGTCCCCCCGCTGGCCCCCCTCCAGAAAACCCGATCGAATCAAATGGGAAATCCAGCCCGCGATTCCTCCTGCTCTTAATCCCGGCGACCGAGGAACCTAATACAAACACTCGTCTACTGTGGAGCTCGTCGCGATTAAGGGCAGCGCCGATCGAGGAGATCCGAATTGCAGTCTTTACTCTGACTCCATCACCTAACGATTGGCGTGTCTCTTGCGATATTGTTGTCAGACAGAGCGGGAGCGCAGAGCTCCCCCCGCGAGATCCACAAGTTGCACGCTCCAGTCTCAAGAAAGCCCATCAGCCTGCCGGCCGGAAATGCAATCTCGTGGAATATGAGGCTGCGCCGCGGAGGCGCGAGGGGGGGAGGTCGTGAAAAATTAATTAAAAGGTCAGCCGCGGCCGCGCGCGGGTAAATTCGGCATGGAAAGGATAACAAAGAACTCGACGCCGGGGCAATGATGGAAGCCCCGGGGGAAAAAAAAAAAGAGAGAATCGAGATAGGCTGTGTCAACTGTGCGGCTGTGTGGGTGTGTGCGAGCGTGCGTGCTACCGTTGGATATATGCTGCCGAGAGAAAGAGAGAGAGTGGGAGGAGAGGATGAAAGAGAGACTGAAACACGAGCGAGAGGGAGGCCGGATTACCACCGGCGGAATTAAAGATTCACAGGCGTGTTTCGCAGTTTTCGTTCGAGCGGCCCTGCATGCGAATCTCCCCGAGCCAGGGCATATTAGGTGGAGGCACGCAGTTAGGCAATAACCGCTGTCAATAGAACCCACCCGCCTCTCTCTCTCTCTCTCTCTTGCTCTCTCGCTCGCTCTCTCCTTCGCCTCTTTCACCTCCTCCTCCTCCTCTTCCTCCTCCGCCGAGCGAGGAGGAGGCTGGAGTGGCCCCCACTCGAAAATGCTACTCGCTAAATTAGGTAGGTTATATGGGCTTCGTTTCATTTGCGAGCAAACTTTAATAAACGCTAAAATTGCGTAAAAGAGCAAGGTTTTCAGACGAGCGAATCAGGGTCGGGGTGATCCCTCCTCGGAGATATCCGGGCATATGCACTGGATTTTCGGGACGAGTCCGATTCAGACTGGCAGCCGCGAGAGCTGCCCGCCGACGCTTAATTGCCTCTTTAATCTTCGCCAGTTTAGTTCACTGAATGGACCTCACCTGTTTACTCGTTAAATTATTAGGGTTGTTGTTAACGGCGAAACGGATTTAGATTCTAACACCGAGTTCCGCTGGAATTGGGCAAGTCGATGGTTGCTGGGATAGTTTGGTGTATAAGCGATGCAGAATCTATAGGTAAAAGAATTATATTTGAAAAAAATATTAAGCTGGGCAAATTTTATTGGTATGCTTTGCAATGAGGGACAACTGGATTGTTGCAGTTAAAGTACCTTGCAGCAAAGTCTGAGAAGTAAAGAGATGCGGAAAAGTGATTAGTAAGAACAACGATGTATTGCGTGGTACGATTTTAAGATGCATTGTGAATGAAATTCATCTTTAAATATCGAAGCTGCTGCCATCCACCCGCAGAAAGTCGATGCAATCGTCATATGGGATGATATCGTCCGAAGCGAAAAGGGATTGTTTCCAGCACCCGATAACTGAGGACCACTAATTCCTTGCGGAATCTTAGTTTCATTGCACAAACTGTTGACAAATCACAACCCCAGCCCAGTTGGCGAACCTTCGAAATTTCGAAATTTTCTCAAGGGGTACCCCTTCCGATTTTTTCAAATTTTTCAACTTTTTCAAAATGTCTCGAATTCCTCACAAATCAACAGCCTTGACCTCCAAATTAACACTGTACAAGAAATCAGTGGTCCAATGACAATAATTCTACGGTGCGAACCACACTGTTCCGAATTTGCCAAAAAATAAATCGGCAAAATGTTATGGAACAAGACATCAGCGCTCCGATGCTACCATGGCAGTTCCAAACATTCCTCGTTGTGTACAGAATCCTGCGGTGTTCGAGGACTCGATGAGCAAGATCCAAATATTGTCGCGGGAGATGAAGTTTATAATTCTTAACACACTCCATTAATCCCCGAGAAGCCGTAATCTCACGCCGAATGTAATGGACGATGTAGACGCCCCGATTTTTTACGATGACGAGACGGACTTCGCGGGATACGAGTACCTGCAAGATGCGGAGTACGAGTATGAATACGAGGATGTCGAGAGGGAGAACTTGGTTGAATTGTATCAGTATTGCCTATCGCCCACTATTTATGATACTACATCCTATATGCTGCCACTACTTATTGCCACCGTCGTTTTCCGATTTTCAGCCAATTCCAGTAAGAATTCCTTTCTCCACTTCACTAGGAAAACCTCCCTTGTTATGAGAATGATGTGGTTCTGTTGCAGAAGCCCTGTCGCACAAAGTCTTTCATGTGATATCTCTACTGATCGGACTGTACATAATTCAACATTACGCCATAGAATGCTTGTACGTCCTTGTTATATTATGTGTTCTATCATATGCCGCTCTCTATGCTCCCGCAAACTACATCAAGAGCATGGGTATCTTTGTGCCACCACTGTTTGTTATTGCATACTGTGAATTTTCAATGCCCCCGGTAGTCTGGCACAAAATCAGAAGTTTGATAATGACTATGGCAATGAAAACAATTAGCGTGGCAGTGGATAAGGGGGATTCTGCCAATGTACCAGATGTGTACAGCTACTTGGGATACACATTTTGTGGGGTGACTTGCCTCTTCGGACCCTGGATATCTTATAAGGATTATATGTCCATAAGACACACAAGCAATCAGGTGCTCAATTAAGGTTCTATCCATGATGCAACTGGCCATGATTGGAAATGATTTATGCAAGAATTTCTTGTATTTCCAGAGCAAGTGGTGGATACTGCAAGCTGTATGTTACACCGTTATGGCATTTCTATTTCTGACAGTGTCCAACTGTTGGACACAGTGGATGGTCATGGACAACTCCTGGAAGTCTGTATCTTGTGTATCATTTTGGTTGAGTAGAACAATACCCGATACTTGCTTTCAGATGGATAGTGGCCTACAGGGATGCATTATCATTCAGAATGTCTCATTACTTTATCTCATATATCGCGTCCACCGCATTGCTCTTAGGAGGATTTCCTGTCTCCCTTGCAACTGTCGTGAAACCGCTGCATATGGAGTTTCCAAGATCTCTTGTCCAAGTAGTCATATCGTGGAACATACCAATGCACTTTTGGCTCAAAACATGTGGGTAGAAACGATACTGTCTCCCACGTACTTTCATCCAGTTGACTGTACTGATTCGTATTTTCAGATATATTCCGTCCCACCGTGAAACAATTCGGAAAGTTCGGCGCCGTTACCATTACGTACTTGACAAGTGCTCTTTTGCACGGTCTGAACTTCCAACTGGCCGCCGTACTGCTCAGTCTCGGCTTTTATACGTACGTGGAATTTCAACTACGAGCAATGTTGGCCAGCACTTTCGACGCGTGCATGGCCGCCAAAAGCTGTGGCAAGAACAAATGCTTGCACATGTACAATAGCTATAATTCCTGGTGGGTCTTTCTGACCAACCTCATGTTCTCGGCGCTCTCGGTTTTCCACTTGGCTTACTTGGGACTTATGTTCGACACTTCCGAGCTACAGGAAACAGGGTATAGTTATATTCACACCATTGAGAAATGGTCCCAGCTCGGCTTCGCCAGCCACTGGGTAGTATTCGCCACGTACTGTATATACTTTCTCATTAGGTAGTGTGATATATCCGAATCGTGTAATAACTTATAATATCTTCGTACCGATGACTTTTCTATATTTATACTATTTATATATGGATACAACAACTTTTTGATAGTGAGGAAAAATAAAACTATCGGATTTTAATAAGAGCACACTCTCATCTAATTATCCTATCCTTCAATTGCATGGGAGTAATTAAAATACACAAATTTTTTATTTCGTGCGCAATATAACGCGAAGTTATATGCATGTATAAAGCACAGTAAACGATTAGTAAAAGTAAATACAGAGAAAAAGTCCCATCGTATATTTAATGCGATATCAAATAATACTCCACCGACTATTGTAAATCTAATGTACACTAAACTTTAACGTAATTATAACAGCGGATAAATATATATATCTGTGTATATATGTATATATGTATATATATATGTATATTTCTTCGTTAGAAGATTATGTGTCTCGCCGTTTGATAATCAGTACAATTCTCTACAATCAGCAGTGTTACGTGTGTGTGTGTGTGACATTCGCAGGGTGATTACATAAAATGATAAAATTAAACACTTGATGTGTGCTTGATCACATTAGATTTGCAAAATTATCATAATGAAGTAGGTGATATATCATCAACCATTTCTTTAATATATATGTATGTATATATATATATATTTCTATTTCTTGTAAATATAATCACTATTCGCACAACTTGAAAATTTACGTTTGATTCAACGCTGTTCAATTTTAAATACCACATGTACACCTTTGAGTTTATATTACAAATTATTTATTTGCGACTGAGAAATGTCGAAGCGCAGTATTCTAATTTACATCGCCGGTAGGAGAATATCTTGTTTTCAAATACGCATGTACATAAAATGCTATTTATATATCTTGCCCATATGCACACATAGAAAAGAGCACTTTCTCCATTGCTCGTGAAATGCACATTATATACTAGGGTTATTGTGGTAAAGGTATCTATTTTTCAAAGGATTAACTAATTCTACAAAGTTTAAGACATGACAGCAATGTCGAATATCAGACTTCACCACTGACACGTTAATGCTACTGCGTGAATTTCGATAGAAAATAGGAAAACGATTGTTATACGTATATCGCAGTCGACACTTGTCGCGCAGGTGTTAATCTCGAATAAAAAAATGTTCATCCACACCAGGATTGTCTTGCAATATCTAGAAAATATTGCAAGACTTAAGCAATTCCTGTTAGTTATCGTTAGAAGTCGGGAAGTCATTAAGATATACGCGTAATACTTCGGTTTCATACTTTGCTCGTCTAAAAGTCGGTGAATTAATCCGATAGATTGGAGAGCGCGCAATTGATTTTGATTTACCCTTGTCGGAGAAATAATTTCCACTACCGATCGGGGCCCGAATCGAGAGATATGAATCCAATGCAAATCGAACTATACATATCATATATATATGGAGAGGGAACTTCTACTTCGCGCGAGACTCTACCGAGTCTCCTGATTTCACTTGATTGAAGCTGTTACAGTCAAGAGTATTTAAAAGCAGTGCTGCCTCTAGAAAAACGTAGTGAGAAAATAGACAGATATCCGTGACGGTAACAGCTTTCGTTACAACAAATGTGATAAACTTATTTCTATTTACAGTTTGCACAGCTCTATGCTAGAAATTCTAATACTCTTATCTCTGTCTTCAGATTGGTTGATAATACATTTACCGACTCAAAGCGGCTATCGATGGCACTTGAAAATAGTTGGCGAACGACTCCTTTACTATCGAAGTTACCGGCGGACTCCAATTGGCGAATAAAACTTTCTGGCGTAATAACGAGCGTATGTGCACTTGTACGATAAATCACATACTTTGATATGTTCTGTATCAAAGTGAAAAATGCGCTACTGGGCGCGAGCAAGCGTGTTCGAAAGGGAAACGGAACCTGACGACAGAGGTAAAATTATAATACAGCGATGTAGCTATACGCTCTAGCTACCGTGCTACACGCGTATAGCACCTCTTGGACTTGACGTCCACTCCCTCCCTGTCAAAGATTGTTCGTGTAGTAACGTTCGAAAATCTTTCGTGAAGTACATTACATATATTACGTATATGCAGTACAAAGAGTGCAATAAAAAGTTTATACAAAGATCGAGGGTGTCTGCATACTCAAAGCAGACAGTCAATGTAATATGTCTCGTTCTATTGAATATGACTTCTATTCATTCACATAAATGCGCGTGCCAGTGCACATTGGGATTGTAGCTTCTATCCAGACAATTTCCAGCCGAAATCAGGCTGAGTTTTGAGCCAACAGAATTTTTGAGCTTTCGCTTTCGTAGCTGTCTCTGACCGGCAGACAATCGAAGCTACAGAGAAGTATTAATAGAATTTGAGTAGTTGAGACGCGTACGATCAACGTACGGTCATACATATACGGAATTGTTGCAGGCGGCGTACGGAGCGTCCCTAATTCCGAGAAACTCCTATCCCAAGGCACAATTATGAACAACGCTTCTACCTTAACAAAAGCGGTGATGACAACTGTAGATATATTTAACCATCATTGACTGTGATAAAAGCCTGGGTAAAACTCGACTGAGTCAAAGGAGAGTGAAGGTCAGTGAGATGTTTTTACTGAATGATCGGGTTTAAGGGGCTAGACTCCGATCGTTCGCGGTACAGTAAAGTTGCTGTGTTACCGGCACAAATGGTGAAAATCATACTTCCGAAATTCCGCTTTTGCTCGCTTACATGAAATGATTTTGGGTTGGGAAAGGTCTCAATCGAAAGATCTAAGTTCAACGCAGTGCGCTACGTTCGTGTTTTTGCAAAATTACGATGCTTTATAATCAGACTAATGTGCTAAAAGTTGAAAAAACAGCGTTGAGAAGGCCTTTTACACTGGGGTTTTTATAACACTGTAATAGCATTTTTCCAGAAACTAATAACATAGCGCACTGGGTTGAACTTCCATCATTCGATTGAGACTTGTCTCAACCCAAAATCATTTCATATAAGCAAGCAAGAACCGGAATTCTGAGACATTATTTTCGCCATTTGTACCGGTAAACCAGAGCTGGAGTCTAGCCCCTTAAGCGATGAGGTCCAGTGCGCTGGCAGGATCTTCCGCGCTGGCGAGATGGTCGGGTTACCAGACTGTCCTCCCCAACGCCACTGAGAATATCGGATAGTCATCTGATAAATGCAGTTTTATAACTTTTTGTCGTGCGCGCACTGCAAGTCACAGAAATAAATGGGATCGGTTCGTTAGCCACCTTTGGTGCTATTGAATACCTAGGCTCTAAGTATATAGCTCATATAAGATCGGACTGTGGTCAATTAGCCCTTATAAGAAAATCTAAGAGGACTTGAAAATGTCGTGATAACTCGCAAAAATAAATATTACGTGATTTAAGTGATAATATAGCGCGTTTTTGACATGCATGGGTGCAGAGCATCGAGACATAAAGCAATTAGTGGATGCATAATTCGAACTTAAATGTCGGGAATTCGTGTTACATGCAATTGGCAATTCGAGATGATATCAATTATAGTATGACTGTACTCCCACCACCAGTTATTGGAATACTGAGACGGTTAACCGAGAGACTTGTAACTAGATACCGAATAAATAAACATTCTCGCACGTCGGTAAATTAATCCGTCGATTATAATGGTGAATACAGAAAGCAAAGACGATGACATGAGAAATCATAAAGGGACAAATATTCAACAACCACATGCAAGTTGTGAAGCAAGCAAGGAGAATCGGAAAAGTCAACTATTGCTCATTAAAGGTAACTGTTATTGAAACTTACTGCCTGAGACGGGGTCTGCTGCAGGACTGCGCGTCTGTGTTATCTGCAGTCGAATTCGTCGCGCAGGTCGTTGCGATGCAAGCAGATCTTATACTGGACCTTGTCACTGGTTTTGATACAGGTGTTGTTGTGACGGGAGTGGTACGATCAAAGTGTACTTGTATTGTACTCGTATTGTTGTTGTTATGAATCTGTGTGGCTGGTTTCGCCTTAATACGGCAGGCGGACGGATCGCAGTTATTGCCGACCAGCCAACTGTATCTATAATAGCCATTAAGAATAGATACCCTAAGTCGGCCTGTGGGTTAGCTTTTGCGCCAGAATAGGCGGGGGGTGCAGATCAAAGCGGCAGAGAGAAGATATTTCACAGATTGCCGATAGAAGGGCGTGCAGACACTTGTAACAAACAAAAAGAATAGAATCTGACCTTTTAACAACACTGGGCGTAGTAGACCGTGGTAAGAGCCTCTTTGTCGGATCTTTCTCCTTGCTCTTCGCTAATGAGGCAGTCGCACCTTTTTGACTTCTGGCTTGCAGGAAGGAGCCCAGATAGGGGCTGAGGATGTGATAGAATTTTCTCAGTATCTTCATATAATCGTTAACTTATATTATTGTTTAGTTTGAATAACTTACTGCACTACTGTAGAAGGCCCTGTACTCGTACTGTGCGATGGATGAGACGACTGTAAGCTTCTTCTCATTGCTTTGATTTGAGTCAACCTGTCCCCTTGTGTTAAAGCACGATATTTCGGGGCAGCGCCAGGACGCCCGATCGGGGCAGGATCGTCTAGTTTAATTCCGTCTACATGGTGCATGATACCAGATACATTGTCTTGGACTACACGAGCATTCTTGAACCTCGATAGTGAAGCGGCTTCTGGCCTACCAAGAACAGAATATATGCCAAAGTCGTAAACTGGATTGCCGTTCATCGGTCGGAGTGGCTCTTTGAGTAAAGAGTGGAGATACGCTTCTTTCCTGAAAATGGATTCTTAATGTATTTCATTGTAAATAAGAAACTCTAAAGACGATTAGCGGAAGAAATGCTTACTTTTCCAGCCATTGCTGTTGATGTCCGATTACCGAACCGGGACGGCATATTCTGATCCACGCAATAGTTTCGTGAGCTGTTAAATGGTAATGTTTCATGATATAGCACCCAATTAGCGAACCAGTCCTACCGAGGCCTGCTCTACAATGTACCGCCACAGCTCCACTTGCGTTCTCGGATATTTTCAAGAACTGTCGCATGATCGAGTCGGTCGGCGTCGAGCCATCGATAAAGAATAAATCCTTGTGTTCGAATCCAGCATCCGTGAAACTCGCTGCGTCATAAACTTTCTTATTCAACCGTATTATCGTCGTTACATTGTTGCATCGGAAGTAAGAAAAATATGACTCTGGCGAATGTAGGGGGTAATCGTTCTCGATTTTCGACACGGCGTGCGGCCCGCAGAAGGCGAGGAATTTCTCGGGAACGATCCAATTCAAATCGCCGTTTTCTACACGCTCGAAGTACTCATATTCCTTGACACCAAAATCTTGGAAATCGAAAAAACCTAGTTTGTTGCATTTATCTATGGCATGGAGGCATGCACTCAGGGATATTTGATACCAAGGGTCGCCAATCGATGCATCCCTAAACATTATGAAGGGGGGACTGTCTGGACTGCTTGTCAAACACTCATATACTTCTTGTGCTGTGCATTTACAATATAAAATCTGTAAATATGATAGGAGATTTAATATGCTATTAAAACTTAAATGGAAACATAGTGGAATTAAATGCTTACTGCGTAACTCCCTATAAGAAAAGCTGCGTTCACCCTTTTCTCAGGAGCCATAGTGGTATAATGAACAATCTTCTTTCTGCTTAGAGTAACTGCTTTGAGCTTCTTATTGACCTTTTGACAATACCGATACAACATGGCCAGGTTCAACGGGCCGAAATCATCATAAAAATTCAAATACACTAACTCATTGTCAATACTGAAATAATGGGTATTCGATGTACTCTTGGGCTTTATGGTTGTCCTTAAAGTTACGAAGTATAAACGATCTGCAATCAAACACATCTCACTTGTAACTGCGATACATAGCTGAAGCAGGGGCCAACGTTACCTTTTATAATCTCTGCAGCGCACACTAAAACGTCGTCCGTGTCCTCCATGGTTGGTCCGTATTATTGTACAGTATCAGGTACACCAGTAAAGCGAGTCTGTCATCGGAGGCAATCCAACAAAGAGTGGAGGACTAATTAACACAATCTGGATTATAAGGAGCATTAGGACACAGAAGGTTAGAGTGGGTGGTTGTAAAGGTAAACCGGATCGGTCCGCCCACGCAGCGGCGATCTCGCAGCGGTCTCGTTAGCGGGGATCGATTTGAAATTAATTGGACGCCCCGCGGCACGCAATACGATGCGGTAATAGTTGGACTATGCCTAAGACGTACTTACATGACCGTTACAACATTCAAACTTGAACAGCCGAGTCCGTGATGGCCGATCGGTTGCGTCGCAAGCTCACCTCCCGGTTATCGGAGCGTTCGCGTCATATTAACTGCATCGCTTCACTGGCCCACTCTCTACCTGAATACTGGCTTCCCTCGCGAGACGCCCTTCCCACCTAAATCATAGAGGCTCCTCGCATTGTTATTTACTGCACTAGCCGAGCATACTTTTCGATTGTTCTGCCATGATGGCCACTGGATGCGCCCGCGCTCCTTGCCGCCGCACTGGCCGCTACCTCGTACGCGCTCTCGCATTTTCTACCAAAGACCATCAATCTCCTAATGTCAGTGCCGTGCGCTGCATAGATATCCTTCCATTAAACACGAGGAATAGTCGCGGCTTCGACTTATCCTCGCATTCGCTCGCCCAATGTCTCGCATATTCTTTTTTAAGATATCCGTCCACGAAAATTATTGGCCCGAGGAGTGGGGGGGGGGCCAATTCAAACCTATGTTGGATCTGCTTTGCTCGTGGATGGAGATGGAGGCAGACGGAGGTGGACGGAGGTTGTGAGTGAGCGAACGAATGACGATCGGCGTGAGTGGTGCGCACGTGAAAAGCTTGCTAAGTTCCGGTCCGCTTACTCGCGGAAATATGCGAGAAACAATGATTAGTTTAACTGTTGTACTGCTGTTGTGCACGGCATTTGGTAGCACGGGCCACCGGCTCAATGTGCCCCGAGTCTTGCTACCGGTCTTCAATGACTTCGCCGTGAACTTCACCCTCGAAGTCAGCGACGGCGCCTGCTACCAATGGTGATCATCATTATTTATATTTTACTTGGATCCCAGCTACTCGGATTTCGTCGCCGAGTGCATCGTTAATGCGCACACGCATTTCCCTTAAAGTTCGCGCGATGTTTATGCGATGTTTATGTTATGATTTTTAATAACAGGTCCTTGTCGCGGCCCGACATCATACAGCTGATACCGATTAACGAGGATTTCGAGGGAGTATGCTCGTCGGCTATTATGATTCAAACTATAACCAGAGAGCCTACGAGAAACACGGCGATAGTACTGGCAGAGGATGTTAACACTGGCCAGTTTTTGAGATGTGATATTATTGTTGATACGATAGCTTCTTTGAAGCTGGTTACGACAACGAGAGAATTGTATATCGAGGAAGCACCAGAGGCATTTGAAGTTAGAGCCTACGATGAGCAAGGTAGTTGTTGTTGGAATTAGAAGGTGAAATTGCAGTAAGTTCTATTTATGTACTATACTTCAATGTTGTATGAACAGGGAATGAATTTAGTACCCTTGCTGGTGTTGAATTTTTGTGGTCCATCGGCACTGCCCATAAGCACATGTCCTTTGATACTAAATCGCCGAGTGATGTCCTAAGGTTTATAACGTACGCCGAGTCCCAGTATGAGACTCCATTGACTGTTGCTGGATTAGATGCAGCAGGGAAAAAGGGTCATATTGTTCTGTTGGAAGGTGCAAAGACTGGTACAGCACAGGTTTCTGTGAAATTGCCCTCCTCCGAATATAGACATGTGCCCACCATTGATGTGGAACTAATAGTCATTGCAAATCTCATTATAATTCCATCGGACATCACAGTGATGGCATTTGACAGTTTCAAATACAGAATCATGCAAGTATGTGATTTTAGTTTGTTATTACCTTATTTTCTTATGAATAAATCTTATTCTGGTTTACCGTTTTTGTGTTAGGTGAGACAAGGGCGATTGGAGGAAATTCAGTTGCCATCTATCCAGTACTATTTAGAGGCCGAACATCCGGACATTCTAGAAATTCGCAATGAAGACGCTCTTGCTTACTCCTACACTCTCGGACGCACAAAAGTGTTGTTACACGATAAAAATGTTCGCGACGAATATCCCGTGATATTACCATCCGCGACTGTTAACGTGAACGAGGTGGCATACATCACGATCGCAGTTCTACCCAACAGAAATTCGGGTCTGATATTGGGTCATCTTCATGAGATCGTCGTTGAGCTGTATAACAGCAAAGATCACAAGTTCCACATTGGGGAGGGTGTAGAAGTCAAAATGGAAATGGAAGACAATTACTTTGATGTTAAGTCCGTTTCACGAAACGGTACCTACGCCGTTGGAGTACCGATTCTATGTGGAACAATGACTGTGGAAGCGAGACTTTACGCAATAATCGACAAATACGGCAGGAGAGTTCCTCTGTCGAACCAGCCGTCTACAAAAGCCGATTTCCAAATTCATACACCTGTAACTGTGCAGCCGCATATTCTAGCTCTTCCTTGGGATGCCAAAATTAAACCACGGAACGACATAGTACTAAAAGCAAGCGGAGGCGACGGGTCGTACGTGTGGTCTAGTAAACAACAGTCCATTGTAACTGTTTCGCAAAATGGTACCGTTCGCATTTTGTCCATGGGATCCACCGAAGTTTCAGTAGCAATGACGAGGAATCAGTTCAATCGGGACACGACTAAGGTGCATGTTTTGCCACCGTCCAAATTGGAGATTGTTAAGTATAATATGGAAGCGGCTGTTGGGGAGCCCGTCTATCTCCACATTGCTCTCTATGGGAAGCTTATCAATGGGACTGACTTGAATGAAGTACCGTTCAGTGACTGCCAAGACATCAATTTCGAAACGTACATCCCTGATGGTAATCTTGTGCAGAGTAGAAGCAAAGCGATTCAACCCGCGGGACTTGCGTGTGCCGTAATAGCTGTTACAAGTTTGGATGTTGGAACATCTGAGGTCACTGTAGCTTATAATGCCAATGATCAGTTTTTGGCAGACAATGTCACTGTATTTGCTTATGAGCCATTGGTAGTGATACATCCAAGTTCTAAGGAAACGCTACTGGCAGTAGGAACATCGAGAAAGATTGTCTTCAAAGGAGGGCCGCATCCATTGTCGAAAAAGCCGCAATATTACCAACAAAACATGCAGAATTCCAACAAGAACGTAGTGGAAGTAATTGAGCACAAGAAATCGCCTAATGATCCTAACAACTTGTCTGTATACGAAGTACTCTGTAAAGGCTTGGGTGAAGCCACTCTCACGTATACAGTCTCGAATATTCCTGTCTTACCGAACTGCAAAGATACAGTTGCCTCGGAAACGGTGACTGTCATATGCGGCAAGCCAAGATTTATATACTTGCAACCCGAATTCAAAGACAGTAAGCAGTGTCCTATTAGCCTCAATGCAGATAGAGTAATGGCTGATAGTAACAAGAGTTTAAAGACAGCTATCATAGTAAAGGATGCGAATGCAAGAACATTCGACAATATTACGAGTCTAACTATTGACTGGAATATCAAGCCTTCTGCGATTGGAGGCGTCGAAGCATCGCAATTTTGGGAAGAAACCACAACCGATATGGGTGTCGTCTTGCCAAAAAGCCACTATCAAAATGTTATGTTTAAGAAACATTTTGGTACACTCACACTATCGGCACTTGTCACTGGTTATCAAAAATATATTCTTAACAAGTTGAGTATAGTACCAGAGTGGCCACCGTTTCCAGAGGAAACTGCGAGGGGCACGATAGAGACCCCGGTTATAAAGACATCGATAGACATGGTGCTGGTAACAGATACGACTATCAACCCCAAGAAGCTGATGATCCTCAACGATCCTACAACAAAATATTACTTACAAGTTAGCCAGGGATCGGGATACTACGAATTCGTTCTCAGCGCAAGCGACATTGCGGACGTGAGGTATATCGAATCGACGAAAGCGATCAGCATCACACCGAAGAAACCTGGGACCTTGCACATATCTTTAGTGGATCTTTGCCTGCCATTTGAGCCAGCAGAAGCGGTGGTGGAGGTTCAGGAATTGGCAGTCATCGAAGTGGAGACCGTGAACGAAATAGAAAAAGGGAAATGTGCTGTGGCGATGCTGAAGCTTTACGACACAAATGGACAGATTATAAAGCTCCCGTCTCTGAATGCTTTAGAGTTCAAAACGGAGATTGATAACGACTGCATCGAAGTTAAACCGCTGCCTGCGAGTGAGCACGGCGCTGCACCATACAACCACTTGTTATTCATGGTGTACGGACTGTCGGAAGGAGAATCTCAATTAACATTTCTGAACAAGGCTGAGGATCGCGAGATCCAAGTAAAATCTGTTAATATTCAAGTTTTCCTACCACTAACTATATTCCCCAAGAATCTCACGATGTTGGTAGGAACAGTCTACCAAGTAGAAACCCTCGGTGGACCATCGAAAGCGGACTTAGAGTTTTCCACCGAAAGCAGTGATATACTGTATACAGATAGGAAAGGAATTCTGGAGGGCAAGTCTGTTGGACAGACTCGAGTGATTGTGAGGGCAGTAGGATTGAATTCAAAAGGAAACAAAATCGTATATTCCGAGGATCACGCTGATATACAAGTTTTACACCTGGAAGGAATCAAAATCGTTGTTCCTACGAACCGTGTCAAAATGGGCGCAATTTTCCCTATTTGGGCATTCGGTATTCCACAGTATTTGACACCATTGGTAATAGGATCAATGCAATTACCACTGATCTTCATGTGGTCATCGAGCGACTCCAACTTACTCACGCTCCACAATATGTACGAAGGCACAGGCATAAACATCAGATACCAAAATGAAGTGTCGCTAAGAGCGAAAGCGATTAATCCTGGAATTGCCACCATATCCCTGAACGTCACAATGCCGTGCAATACTTTAGCCGGATTTAAAAGCGACGTAGTATACTCTGCTTCTGTAAAAGTAGCGATCTTTGAGGAATTGCGGCTGACCAATCCCTCATTCCCCTCGAATATGCCCTTAATTTTAATGTCTCCGAACTCTGTAATTAAGTTGCAAACGAATCACGACAAACACGGTGCCACCAGTTACAAAGTATTGTCAAGTTTGCACGGCGGCGATGTGGAAGAATCTTCGGCTTTAACACCAGCATTCAAAAGTGTGACCGTCGACAAGAACGGTTTAGTACGGTCTGGCGAGAACTTCGGAAGAACTCTCATTTCTATTACAAATACGGAAGCGTATAATGTGAACCAAGCAATAACTGTTATTGTGGAAGTCAAGCCGATTCATTACATGATGCTATCGCTGAAATCCGTTTTACGGATTCGACCAAGCGAGGAGTTGAACATGCTACCAAAGGGCATGGAATTGGAGTATGTCTTCGAATACTTCGATAACGTTGGAACGAAATTCCATGCCTCCGAGGTGAGCGCAAAGACGGTGGTAAATCGAGCAGACTTAATGTCCTTTAGCAGAAGCAATGAAAATGTTGTCACAGCCAAGTTTATTGAGAATGGTGAACTAGTGGTAAAGGCATACAATGAAAAGCACCCCAATGCGATGTTTGACTATGTTCACATGATGATCGGCGATATTATCTTCCCAACAAAGGTTTTTATCCTGCTTGGAACTTATTCTACGTCTGTAAGAAAATTGGAAGTAATTTTATTCGTATTATTTTTATAGACAACATTGACTGTAGGAGACATCGTATGTTTCTCCATGCCCCTTCTCTCGTCCGACGGTGACCCAGGATATTGGCAATCCTCTGTTCCTGAGGTGTTAGTCATAGATCCAATTACAGGGATTGGCAGAGCGAAAAATTTCGGACACGCAGTTGTGAAACACAGTCTTACGACTCACATGCAGGGCGAGATTGAAGTGATCGTTCAGCCTATAGCAAAGGTCTCGATAGTGCCATTGAGAGGAAGGAATATAACAGGAACCGAGACTTTCAGCGTCCCTCTTGTTCTCAAGAGTAAAGACGAGCAAGTGAAAGAAAACAATGTCTTGTCGAGGGGATTGGGTGGTTGCCGGATGCAATCGAATTATGCGTTGAATGCATTCCCCTACACGTGTAATATACAATTCCTTTGGCCATCTTCGTCGATAGGAGTCAAAGATTTATTCCTAGTGAAACCCCGATTTGACATTGTAACAGGTAGGCCATACTTTCTGCTTGTATAAGCATAATTTAGCAATGAAATTCACTGGTAAACATATTTCGTTACAGGTTTCTATTACTGCGATATAATACCGATCGGATCACTAACCGGTGTATCCAGTACTTTAGAAACTCGTATTCAGATTAGCGCACAGAGTAAAGATATTGAGGCTGCACCATTAGAAGTTACTTATCTTCCGCCAGTATACGTGGATGCTAAAGAAGTAGTTTTTATTAATACTCATACTAATGTGGTGCCAACTGCGACCGTCGAGGTTTACGGATTGCAAGCGGTCTTGGACCACTTAACAGTAAGTATCACCACGTGGCAGATTGTAATTACTTGACAGATTGCTAATCACAATCATTTAGATTGAGGTACCTGACGGTGTGACAGTCGGTGCGCGCCAATACAAGTCTACATTGCAGTATAAGCTCCGACTAATGCATAATCAAGACGAAGTTCAGGGACAAAAAGTGATCATAGCCAATGATCTCACTAAACAGAATATATCTGTACGTTTCCATAAATCTTCATATTTTCCACATATGTCAAAGTATTAATGATGAATTATTTAAATTCCAGCTGCTAGTTCGAGTGGCCAAGTACGAGAATTTTATACCACTGTCGGGCATTCATTGGGTCGATTATATGTATTTCCATCGTTATACTTTTGGAACGTTCGCTGTGATTCTTATTAGCTTCTTTTACCGTAAGTCGACACCTTTCGCATAGAAAACATGTAAACATACAGTTGACCATTTTTTGTTTGTTTCAGTGTGGAAAAATAATATGGTCTTCCGTAAGTGCTCCCATCGGCCTTAATTTTATCTTTCAATTTTATCCCATCCGTCTATTGCACATGCTTGTATGTTCGTTTTAGCTGGATCGTATCCGAGACAACTCAGGAAGCCTACCAGACAATTTGACATGACGTGCAACGATTCGCCAAGTATCTTCACGAGAAGCCCGCTCAGGACATAGGTGTTGAAAGCCTTAAACTTATATCACTTTGTAATATTAATACTTTTATACGAGTAATATCAAGTCATACCATTCACATGCCATACGGAAAGCCAATACCTACCTTAACAGTGAGAGTCTGATTTTTCTATTTTGTTTCTTGGAATATTTCTTAACAGTTTGTAACATAAACGTTTATGGTGTATGACTTTATATGACGATTAGGGACAGTTACGGGAAGGTTTCTAGGTTCTAAGCTTATGTGTGTGTGTGTGTACATATGTGCGTGAGGAACAGTGTTGCATATTTCTGATAGAGTTGTGTTCATGCGAGGTACGTTGTTCCTAATGGATACACGACAGATTGCTCATTGCGGTGTTTTCCAAATCGGTGACACGCGATCTCATGTGGCAATGAGCGAGCAGCAAGAAATTGTTTTGACGTTAATCTTCCAGCACTGCTGAGCGACTTACTACATACTACTCGTTATGTACTTTGAACTAATATACATATATATACATATATTTTTTGTATACAACAGTCGACATGTTTTATTTGAGAGAGTATGTGATATCATGTATTTTCTAAGTATCGAACTCCACTCATTGACGGGAAAGACTTTGTAACATACGTTGTACCATAATAAACGGTTTGTTTACGATACCATAATTGTTTTCGCGAATGGGACGACGAGTCAATTTGCGAGGTGACTTTCCGTACTTATAAATAATATTTATTACAAAATTAGACGTACATAATAGAACAATTTTGTTTCTTACAAACATGCAAGAGAACCGCCGCATACGCATGATCTAAGATTGACACTGACAATTAATGTTTCTTTGTGATTTTGAGCAGTTTCTCGTATTTGCTCTTACTCGAGTACCACAATGCGAAAGGAATAGCAAGGGGAGGTAGGGTCATCACAGCAAACGCCGCCCAGTCAACCACATGGGAAGAGAACTGTTTGTCGTAGTCCCTGAAGGAGACAATTACTGCCTCTCCGGGCTCACTGCTCACGGCCACCTGTAGCCTGGGGGCATCTTCCTTGTGTCTGTAGAGAACCTCGGCAGATGTGAAGTTGAAATAACCATATTTCCTGGGCCTCACAACCACAGTGTGGGTAACATTCGTGTGGGGTGGCACTCGGTCGATCCTGGCATTCAGTTCACCGCTCACATGAGTGAAGTGGTCTGGGTGGAAGGAGTTGTCTGTGATTTCCACCTCCAAAGCTGCTGCATTTCCAACATTGTATACTGTATACTAAAACACACAAAAATCATCCTGATTAATACGAGTACGTGAACCGAATGTTTATAACCGACATTATACCACATCGCTCACCTTAAT
This sequence comes from Crossocerus cetratus, assembly GCA_963675795.1. NCBI lineage: Eukaryota > Metazoa > Arthropoda > Insecta > Hymenoptera > Crabronidae > Crossocerus > Crossocerus cetratus. The sequence continues at coordinate 21,965,909 of OY776665.1, read as the reverse complement.
AACAATGTCCATATTCTCGACAAGGTACTTGTTGAGAAGCTGTTTGGAGATGAGTAACCTCGCAGCTTCCTCTTCTTCCTCGGCGTATATGCTGCCCATAAGAGCAGCCACAGCTGCGAATAGCATAAGCCACTTCATCCTGGAAAACAAATTTCAATGAAACGGAGCCAATCATCCGCACACAGTCTCTCGTCACAAATAACAATCACTGCTACTCGTGCGCAGCGTATGTTATCGAGAAACAATTAACATCGCTGCACGATGCATCAACAAAACCCCGCGATCCCAACAGCGTAACAATCGAAACATATTGCGCAGACATTGAAATATTGTCAATTTCATTCATGACGGAGAGAGACGTCTGTAACATATCTTTCGAAAAGTCAGCGCGACACACTCGCCGACGACACTTCAACAGAAAAAGATACGAATTACTGTGGCGAGTGTGCTCTACCAAAGCGAAAAAACGATGAGGATATTCCTCACGAGGAATCCGCCAGGAAATTCTTCCGAAAAATTCCACGATCTTTACCTTGTTTTCGATATGAAACTCGGATAACTCGGAGCGAACTGGTTAGACCGAAGGAAGAACCGGGGGACAGATTTGAGAGAAGTGCCAACAGCGCGCAGCTCGCTGCCACGTTTCGTCCATTCGTCGAAGTGAAAGACCATCGTGTTCCTCATAGACACTTCCGGCGTGTAACGGTGATTTAATAGTATGGCGGTCAAAACAAACGTAAGATTTTCCCTGATACGCGCACGATTCTTCTTATTGTAGTATCGTAATGTCGCTTCCAGGGATCCTAATATCATCGAGACATCGATCTCCACCAAAGTGGGTATCTAAACTCCGACTGAAATTGTTGGCCATTCTCGAGCGCAAAATCTGACGTTCGATATCGCGAAATACACATCAAGTCGACGTTTTCCTAATAATTCATCATAGATATTAATAACGAACATTGTCAACCACATCCGCAATGGCAGCGAAAGTGTATGTACCCGATCAGGAATTGGAGACGAGAGTGAAGAAAGGTTAGATCCTGGTCAACCTTCATCAACTCGCTTGCCTGCCATTGGTTTTCTCATTGAATCATTTTATTCCAGCAACCGAGCGCATATCCGAGAATATGCACATCGTAGCGAACGAGCCATCACTGGCATTTTATAGGCTACAGGAGCATGTAAGGAAAGCATTGCCTCCAATGGTGGAAAAGAGGGTGGAAGTCCTGGCACTTCAACAGCAGCTCATCGGCAGATGCTATGACATTGAATACGCTGTCACTGCTATAAAAACCATGCACGGCTCAGGAAAGAGCTTTGAGAATACCCTGGAATACATCAAGAATGCAATATTCTTCAAACAGCAGCTCAAGTACGAGGAGCAAAGAAGGCACAAGAAGGACAGCAACAGGGATTCGGTCTATAAGAGACTATCAGCACATATTCCCACGCTGGACCATTTGCCGGATGAAATCTCTGATGTTGTCAGGGAGACGGCGAACAGGGTTGAGTCAATGATGAATCATGCTAGACATTCCTCGCAGCCTCCTGATGCCCAGAAGACCACTGGCAGTCATGGTTGAATAATCTTCTCTTTAAGTTATCTTACTTTAAATATACTGAATAAGGAATATCTATTTAAGCTGCCATGCCCTGTTAATATTGTACATATTTTGATTGGCACTCGATAAGTGGGATCGATGGTTTATCGAGAATAAATAGCCTGCCCGAAATTTCGATCGGTTTAGTCGTTTAGTCTGTGCTATAGATTGTGAAAAACGGGAACATCCGCAGTCTCCGCGACAAACCACCCCTATGCTTCCCCCCCTCTGCAACCTCTCACGCTCGCTCGCCGCCGCTTGGAAGGGTAATCTTCAGAGGTCACTGCAGTCGGCCCAGCCGAGTATCATATCCAAGTGTGCATCGCAGATGCAGCGGGCAGTATATCGCGTGAAAACAATTATTTAACATGTGAATCGGCGGGCTGAGTGGGCATATCGAGAAAGCGTGAAAGTGAAGAGTGAAGTCGCCAAGGATTCGGTGGGGTTGTGATGTCCACGTGAGAGAGTCAGTGTCCGGCCAGCTGCTGATAAGCCCTAATGTAAGTCAGCTGTTCGGCTTTTCATTTTCAACTAGGTTATATCTAGCGGATAGTTTGCATGATTTTAGCATAGGCCACCTAATTCAGCTGTTATCTGCGCGTCCTTTGTTTTGACGTCGACTTGACAGGAGGCGCGTAGGTACCATTCGCTTGTCATCTTTCTGTCACGATAACCATCCGGGAAAAACTGATCGCGCTCCTCCCGACATGTTTCTCGCGCTACGCGATGTTCGGAAGCGCGCACGATTCTTCCTTATCTCCTAAAATATACGTCCTTATGCGCCCAACGATTTTACATTATTCATCGGGAGTTATGAAACATGCGAAATGCTCGGTGAATTTTTCGAGGCTCATTATGATTTCGAGTCGCGGTAGGAATGCGATTGGTGGTACAAGGGCGAGAGAGCAGGTACACGCGTCTTAGCGGAACTTTGCTCGCATAATCCTTTTGCAGTTGCGGCCAACGGAAATTCGACGTGTGGCTTCTGATAAGATATAATTAGGGCATTATGCAACGCGTTCAATAAACTCTTTTCACATTGGTTGACAGCTGCGGCGAGAGGACCCAGTCACGCTTTCTTCTCTATAAATAAAACTCTGCGGATCCGCGAATTTTCATGCCTGCAAAGATTCCAGCGCGCTCGCGCGCTATCGAATGCGATTATTTGATTTGCGGTTAACGTAACAGTGAGATATGTGAGCCCGGTGTATATTTAATTCAACTCGTCGACTCATTTGCAGCTACTCCCCGCCGAAGGAGAGCCGATTGAAGCCGGCACGGGATTTCCACGACAGTTTGGCTGACGTCCTGTAAGGTGCATAAGTATGCTGCACGCGTCTTGCCGGGAGAAACCGCGCGAATGCCTCACGTGCACGAAATCATGCGTGCCGCAGGCTCGAGCGGACTTCAAATTTCCCCTGGGTGTATGCACGAGCACGCGGGAATCAGCCTTTGAAATGAATCTGCGAGAATGTCGCATCAATTGGCCGTAAGGACTGAAGAGAAAAATCACTCGAGCAGTATAGTCATCCGGCGGATTTCCCCGAGTTCATTGGATCCAATCGGACTCGTTGGTCCCTTAAACATCTGCGCTTGGAGAATTCCGCTTAGATAGAAGCTTTATGGGTATATTTATAAAAGAGATCCCCCTAAGGCTCGCGTGCAACCAACTGCGAGAACTCGGGATCCACCCCGCTCCGTCAATTCAGCCGAACGTGCATGACTAATGTAGAACAAACAACAGTTTAAAGAAACACAGGCGTTCGGCTTTCCAGGAATATGCCTATAATTACATAGTCTTCCGTCATTGCCGATCGCCAGATACTATGTTCGTTGGCAGCTTGTGAATATCATCGGCTGCAATAACCGATGGTGAATGACACTGACCACCGCTTTTAAATCAACTTCCACGGGCCATACATATAATGTTGTTGATAAGATTTTTAGCTTCAGTACTCGCGTCCGCTTTACTGGTATTGCCTAGTAAATAGGTAGCGGCGGCTCCTGCATTTAAGGAATTCCGCTTTACGAGCCCGCTAGTTTCCGCCGGAGCCGTCAATCGAGGCATTCGCCCATTGCGACACGGATCAGCGCCGGCGAAATTCAAGGTGTGCCGTTAAGAAATTCGCAGAAATACTCACACCGCTCGGAGACTGCCTGACAGAATTATGCAAAACAGCCCGGTCAATCGAGCAACGTTTGATTAGAAATCATTTCCCAATGGTTTCACGGTCGTGCGCGTTGCCGATGTTGCTCAGCCCCGTTTACTTGTTAGGAGCATTCTCCCTTTTTTTGCCAGTGCGAATCGCCGCCTACCGCGCCGTTTGCTCTCGGCTAGTTATAGTAAGAACCGGATCCGATCTTCAAACGAGAGCTTTGGGCCGAAAGCCGAGAAAGAGCGTACTAGGAAACTTCTTTGGTCTGTTTGATTGGCTAATCGACAGAGTTTCATGTCTAGTTCCACTCTACTGGGAACTCCGCTAAACTGTGACTCTCGCATGCCACATTCTCCGAGAAACTCGCTTTTATTGTAAAAGTCAGCCCGTAACGGTCCTCACTCACTGCGCCTCTTCCAGTTCTCGCGTATTACGTTCTAGATTGCCGCCGGAGGTCTATCCGCACTATGTACACGCGGCTTTAGATGGCAATTACCGTTCATGACAATTCTGGAAACTACCAGAGTGTCTATACTCCGAGGGATTATCGCGGCCCTCTCGCCGGCTTATTACAGCGCAAAGAAATGTATAAACATTTGTATCGGCAGGAAACGAAGGAGAAGAGAGCTGGCAAGAGACGAGTGCTCCCGAGGCAGTACGAGAGGAAACGGTCCTCTGCTCTTGGAGGTCGACCGGACCGCAACTTTACGCCGGCGGTTTTGTTGGTCGGCGATCGCCGCCGTGTTAACATCGGCTCCCTCCTTGTCGCTTAATCGACGAAACCGCTCGATTCCCACGCGATTACACTCGGCTCTCGATCGCTCGGGGAGCACCTCTTGAATTACGCTCCCAGGGACCAGAGCGCATTTCCAGATGGCTCCGCAGTGTTAGAAGGTTGCCCGAGCCGGAAATGGACTTGTGAGAATTCGGCGCAGAGTTTCGAGGACGTCCTGTGAATTCATCCGAGTGTCGGTTCTAAGGAGGAAAGCCAGTGTGTGAGAACAGTTTCACCAGGAGTCTCGTCCGACTGATCCGTGCAACCTTCGACAAAGGTATGCGTAGTTATATGCATCCACGAGTTCTCTCCCGCTTTCGGCTCGTTAATCGTTCTGGGAAAGCTTCTTCAGGCTGAACCAACGAAATCCGAGCTTATCCTATCGACAAGATCTGCTGAATTTAGCTTAACTCGTGTGATCTCAAACCACAGAGTCCGTCAATCTCACTTGACTTTAAAACCAAACTCTTACAATCCCTGGTTCGTCATCGTATACAGCAGTGGCATAAAAACAGTTCACCCGACTTCGTTTTTTATTGCCCTCGAAAAAGAGTTTCATTATCATTGTCCCACTTTTATACGTCCTTTGTTAAGCGCGTTCCAAAAGGACGGTAAAAAAGAATGTGACGGCCGTTCGGTAATTCCTTCCGTCGACCCTCGTTTGTCAATCGGACTCACTCGCTCGAGATAAGTACAGGAATCGTTGAAATAATGTTAAACAAAATTTTCAACGGCGAGGCTTCATTGAAAGTAAGAAGAGGTCAGTGGTCAGTCGAGTGTAGAAACAGACTCTGAGGACGGCCGGCTCTTGGAAAGTCACCGACCTTGGCAGACATTCGTTCCTTCGAGCCTCTCAAGACTAGCTCTTGTTCAATTAAATTTTTTCTCCCGCTATGTGACGAGTCGGTCCTCAATCGTTCAAGAGCTCTTCCCCGAATTTAATGGGACCGGCTCATTGAGTATGCATCCTCTCGCATTTTTGCAGAGGTTGTCTATTAATATCGTCGGCTCTGGGAAACGGGACTGCGTTACGCGGAGTTCGGGACCGGACTGCGTAATCATCGGCGGATTATGACCACAGAGAGTATGTGTCTGGGTGTCCAGTATTGACTGGGCCGACTGAGACACGGTGTGCCGCAACAACCGGTCCTCTCCTTACTTTCCCCGAACTCCGAGTCGAATGTTGGTCGTCTGGGCGGTGCGCGTCTCCCGGCAACATGCACATCTCCTCCCGAGAGTCGGGAGGAAGTGGCTTTTCCTCCGGATTTCACCCAACATCTCGCTCCGTTCGACCGCCACTTTCTTTCAAGTTCAACGACCACATTCCTCTTTCTCATCAGCCACACTTGACGATCCTTGACGCGGGCGCGCGCTCGGTGTAGGTCAGCCTAATATGAATACAATATCTCGAGTCCCCGAGTATGGTGTCCTTCGATCTGGTATGTAGGATAGAGCCCGGTCATTGGAAAGCAAAGCCGCCTGATGATTTGGTGAAAGCGCATATGCTTTCGATAGCCTTAGGAGTGACCGGGGGCGCATCGAGATCTAGTCAAAAATGTATAGATTTGCGCATTTTCTTGGTTCCAGCATTCGTGAACAAAGTCGTTTATAACAAGTGACAAAATGCTGGAGCAATTGTTCGAGATCCACGGCCGGTTCTGCGCCGGCTACCCATTGGAGGTGATCGTCTCGACCTTCACACTAACTGCGTGTATGCTGAACATGGAAACCGGCGGTGGACAATCTCGGGAGGGAGGACTTCCCGTGGCAGGACACTGCAGGCACGGGCGATGCGGCGCGGAAGTAAGTGCGACAAGTTTTTCCCCTCAAATTTATGTCATAAATAATTGCATAGTAATCGGCGAATTGTTATCTCTAAATTAGTTGTAAATATTCATGGTGATAATGATGTGGTAATATTATTTATCAGGACGTAAATGCAGCTGATATTATAGTCATGACCATGATACGATGCCTGGCAATTCTATTTACCTATCATCAATTCCGCAATCTCCAAAAATTGGGATCGAAATACATCTTAGGTAAGCGCCGATCACCTTTCCCAACGTGAACACAATTAAAGAATTAGCGAATTAGCTTCGACATAGGTGAGAACAAAGTAAAAGTTCCTCGGACTTCCTGCGCGGTTCGCTATCAGTTCTATTCGACTGAACTACTAGGAGAAATCGCGTATGTTTATTCAAATAGGCCGCAGTGCTAAATACTCGGATACGTAGTTGCAATTGAGAAAAATAAGTAACGGGACCATTGTCTACCAATGCATTGCTCGTAAAACCGGATCCTCCGGCGGCACGTGTGAAAGCCTTCGGCGGCAGTGAAAGTTCATGGAAAGCGATAGTTCGGCATCTGTGCGCCACGTGATGACATAGAATTAGCGAATCGACATTAACTTGTATGGCAAAATGAAGACGAGCTATTTGGTAGTTGATGTTCGGACTATTGAGGAAGACACGCATGATTCAACGGATGATCTCATTGATTGAACTTGATACTCTTAGGTATCGCCGGACTCTTCACCGTCTTCTCCAGTGTCGTGTTCACGTCGAGCGTCGTCAACTTTGGCCGCAGCGACATCTCCGATTTAAAGTAAGTGCCCATTCTCTCTCTCTCTCTCGAAAGAAAGTTGACTCGTTAGTGGGTAGGATTGACCAATACTAAACACGTGAAATCATTCTCCCCAGGGATGCCTTGTTCTTCTTCCTGCTACTGATCGATCTTTCGAAAGCAGCGATCCTCGCACAATTAGCTTTAAGCTCGAAGAGCCAAGAGGAAGTGCGGGCGAACATCGCGCGCGGCATGTCTCTCTTGGGGCCGACTATAACTCTAGACACCCTTGTGGAGATACTTCTCATAGGAATCGGATCACTGTCAGGTGTGCGGAGGCTCGAGATCCTGTGCAGCTTCGCGTGTCTCGGGGTCGTCGTTAACTACATCGTCTTCATGACCTTCTATCCTGCATGCCTGTCCCTCATTCTCGAGGTATTTGTATATCCCATCGAGCTCGACTCACTACTACTTTCCAATAGTGAGAATGTCACGGGCAATTATGTTTTCAGCTCTCTCGTAGCAGTAATAATGTCAGGCCTATCAGCGCTGATAAAATCTTTACGATGCATGCGTTGAACGAGGAGGATCAAAAGCCAAATCCAGTAGTGGAGCGTGTCAAGTTGATTATGATTGCAGGCCTATTTGTGGTGCATGCCAACAGGTATAACTTGTTCCTTTTTTATAATACGCATGATGCGGCTTTTGCGTACATAGCACGGTATTGTACTGTGGTGTGAATATCCGATGAATAAGCTTTCGAGAAAAAACCGGTGTATCGGGCATCTGACCCCTTCAGATTTTTTTACCGAAGTTACTATTAACCAAACGCCGTTTGTTCCCACCTTGGAGGAGTCAGGGTCACGTCGTTATGTATTGATATACGTACTCGAGCCTACTTCATATTCAATGAACTGCATGAACCTTCACAGAACGATCTTATCTCGTCGCGGAGGTTTGGACTTTTTCAAAGAGATTTTACTCGAATGACGCAGTGTATGAAAATTGTTGGGTAATGGCGGATATTTGTCAGGCTTATCGCCGTTTTTAAAAAGAAAAAAATGTCGTGTGGAAATTAAGAGAGTTTTTCCCGAAAAGTCCATTCATATGTCACGAGGCTTTAAAAATGGTCTTTCCAGTTATGTTAAGTAGATGTATATATTTGAACCTTGAATGCCTCTGAGTGTCGAAAATATGTATCCTGTTTCGAGTTTAATATTGTATGAGCATTAATAATATCACTCGGACAAAGAAGTGACTGAACATACAAAGTAAAAGCAAAAAATCGAAAATAAACTGTTGCACAGTGGTGGACGGAACAGCTACAGTACATTCAGTGTCAGACCCTCGACCCGCGTACTCTGTCAGTTTGCATGGTGCCGTTGGTCAATATACACGGTGTTTCCGCGCGCTCCAGGCACAGGCATAGTCGGTTCATAGTAATAGACTGAATCCGCGTATTTATAGCATATCTGTACTTAAGTTAATTTGTCAAACAACGCCTTACAACGAGTACATTTATTTCTCCTCTTATAGCCGATGGCTCTTTAAGAGCGAGGAGGCCGAACATACCGTGGAAAGTAATGCGCCGGCAGCGGGTGCTCATATCCTAGTAAATACTTTCAATAAGACTGAAACGCCCTCGGAAATCAAGGGAGATTTCATGTACTGGCTGTCAGTCAGTGCTGACAATATCGTGATATTAATTCTCCTCCTGGCACTGGCGGTCAAGTTCATCTTCTTCGAGGATAAAGGAGACATAGCGAAGCAACTCAGATTTAAGGAGAAGGAGGAGACAGATGAGAAGTGCGAGGCCGATTGCTACGGTGAAGGTCTGAATACAACTGCAATGGACATTTCCCTTCGGCGACGATTCGGGGAAGCACTGCCTGCCATGCATTCCGCTGTGTTTCCTTTATCCGGAGTCGGTGGCGGTTGGGTCGAAGTGGATCAGGACTTTCAGGTAGAGGTCAGGGACAAGGAAGTCCAAACCGATGCGAAACAACTCTCCGCCGATAGTTCTAGCGTTCAAGATCTGTCCGCACCAGAGAAACCACCTCGACCTGTCGCCGAATGCGTTGAAATATATAAGTCTGAGGTAAGGATTCCTATTACACACTAATTCCTCTCCGCCAACATGATTACTGTATTTCTAACGACCGTATTTCTGGCAACAGCTAGGTGCAAATGCGCTCACGGATGCGGAAGTCATCCAATTGGTGAAACACAAACACATTCCTGCTTATCAGCTAGAGAAAGCAGTAGGGGACATGGAGCGTGGCGTTGGAATCAGACGTTTGATAATTGGTGCTGCTGGAAATTTCACAGAGGACATCGCCGATTTGCCATACAAGAACTACGACTACAGTTTAGTCTTGGGCGCTTGCTGCGAGAATGTTCTAGGATATATACCGGTTCCCATCGGGGTCGCCGGCCCCTTGAGAATTGACGGCGATCTTTATCACGTGCCGATGGCAACAACCGAAGGATGTTTGGTAGCATCGACCAACCGCGGCAGCAGAGCATTGATGAACTGTGGGGTTACTAGTCGAATTGTCGCGGATGGTATGACGAGGGGGCCCGTTGTTCGATTCCCTAACATAGTTGGAGCGAGTAAGGCTATGGGCTGGATTCAAGATCCGGAGAACTTTAAGTCGATGAAGACTAGCTTCGACATGACAAGCAGATTCGCTAGATTGACGAGGATCCACGTGCGCATCGCTGGCAGACATCTTTTCATTCGATTTGTCGCAAAGACCGGAGATGCTATGGGAATGAATATGCTATCGAAGGGCACGGAGGCGTCACTGCGCACTGTGCAAACCCACTTCCCCGAAATGGAGATCCTATCGTTGAGTGGTAATTTCTGCACTGATAAGAAACCTGCCGCGGTAAACTGGATCGAGGGCCGAGGTAAGAGTGTCGTCTGCGAAGCGGTTGTTCCTGCAGATATAGTTAATAATCTTTTGAAGACTACCGTTCACTCGTTGGTGGATGTGAATATAAGCAAAAATATGATCGGCTCGGCGGTCGCCGGCAGCGTTGGCGGCTTCAACGCTCATGCTGCTAATATCGTGACAGCAATTTATATTGCTACCGGGCAAGATCCGGCACAAAATGTAGGCAGTAGTAATTGTATGACACTGATGGAGCCATGGGGTGAAGATGGCAACGATCTCTACGTATCGTGCACAATGCCTAGTATAGAGATAGGAACTATTGGAGGTGGAACTGGCCTTCCTGCACAAGGAGCGTGCTTAGCGATGTTAGGTGTGAAAGGGGCTCACGCCCAGGAACCTGGCGAAAATGCCAGCAAATTGGCGAGAATCGTTTGCGCCACTGTACTCGCTGGCGAACTGTCCCTTATGGCCGCTCTTGCCGCGGGCCATTTAGTCAAAAGCCATCTCAGGCACAACAGGTAACGTATCAACTTTCAATTCTTCAGTTCAACATACAATGAATTGCACTTAAAGTTATGTAATAATGAAATTCTGTCCATCAGGTCCTCAACCACTGTCGCGAACGCAATGACACTCCACCAGACAAGCTCAGGCATGAAACTCCGGGTGCCAACTGTTCTGCCAACAGTGGAAACCGTCTGCACAGAATTTATAGAGAAGTCCTAGCAGTACTAGCGTGGATGCGCCCCCGATCAATTGTTCTTCGGCAGAATTGTCTCTGCGCGCTGAAAGACAGCTGCTCCAATGAAATGTTCCAAAGAAACGTTCGAATGCAAAGCATTCCCTCAACTAAGCGGGAAACGAGTCTAAAGCGGCGTACGGTGTGTCTCTCCGAGCACGTATTCTTCGTTAGTAAAAACCTAATGTTTAAGGACTTCAATCAAGTACAACCATAATTTAAATACGCTTTAACGCATAATCGAGAGGATGCTACGGGCATTGTTTCTCGAGCTGGTAGGAACGGTGAGGCGAACGGTAATCGGCGTGTAAAGGAATGTGAGTCTCGGCTGGCCTCCCCAGATCTTGTTCTTGCTGGTTGTATAAATTATATATTTTCTTCGAGAGCCGAACTTCTGTATAGTGCAATATTATTTTATAATCCTAGCAACTTCAGAGCGCTGATTGTTATGATGGAACAGTGAATGGTAATAATAATCAAAAGCTGTACATTGTGTAATATACAAGGTACAATGAATATAATAAAATTGCCATAAAGAATTGGACTCGAATTGATTGACGCTCCGTGTTCATGCCAATCTTAATAAATAATTTAATGAGCTTGCAAAACATACAAAAAATCGTCTGAGAGATTCAATAATACTGGCCATGCACGTTGAACTGCCAGCAGTACAAAATGTTTAAAAGATCGAGTATTATACGCAAGATTCACATTTTCTCGTAAGTTTCTTCGTATCCACACGATGTGCATACATGAGTGTAAGTATCATCGTCCTTATTGTACGTGTCTTCTCCGAATTCGTGAGTGTGAGAAGCTTTTGATGTTTTATCATACAACGAACTTCGCACCTGCATTCTAAGTTGCTTTATCTGTTGGGAAAAATGATGCAATAATTTTCAAGTCTTACACAGAAATATCAATGCCGAGGTAATGCTTACTCTTTTGTTAAATTTCTTGACTTTCGTAATGTCGCGCTTCTGATCCCTTAATTCTCTTTCCTTCATAAGATTCTCTTCACTTCCCCATACCATCAGAGCTCTCTCTTCCACTTGCAAATGTAAATAGAGTTTCATTTCCCCCCAATTCGGATTGTGCGGATTCTTTCTAGTTATGAACTTCAATGGTGGTTCTCTCTTATCAAAGTCACAGTCCTTCAATAAGTATTCTTGTTTTGCTTCTGTTCTTGTGATCAAGGAATGTCGTCCTTCCCTATCCCTGGAACAGATCAGCCATTTTAATAAGCCTGCAGAACAGAGAATTCAAACCACATGGAATCTCAATACTACCTGCATCTATCACAAACGGACAAATTAAATGTTCGCATCAAATAGGATTGATCGTATTCCATTTTACACTCTTCACAGGGTGGTAAAACAATACCCATGAAGGGTGCCGGATCCGCTACCAATTTCATCTATAAGAATAAGAAGAGCTTGAGTAACATAGAAACAAATGTAATACCAAGATGAGTCAAACATCTTGTACCAGATGCAGTTCGAGCTCGCTATCATCTTCTATTAAGAAACCAGCTCCACTGTCGATTACACGCGTCCCTTTTTCTTTTATCGTTTTACCTTTTGTTGCCGCATTGTTTTCCCTTAAACCAACAAGACAGATCTTCAATTGTAAACTAGCAATTACTGAGTAATGATTTAACAATTCAACTCTGTGTTACCCTTTCGCGTATGGATGAGCAACCAGCTTGGACTTTTTCAAGAGCAGTGCCTTCTGCCTATTCCTTTCGGCACGTTCCTTTAATTTTTTCTTAATTTCTTCAGAGTCTTCGGTCTCGGTTTGAGATTTTTCGGTTTCGCAAGTGGTTGCCGACATTTTGCAATAGGCTTTTTGAAACTATACTATGAATCTATTGTTAAAGAATGGTTTATTCCGATTGATATAACAACAAAGGCTGTCCAGTTCTTTTATCAGACCTCGAGCCACTTCAAGTTGTGCCAATTTGATTCGGGTAAACTGATATTGGATAATGTGCCGTAAACAAACCGTCGGAATCCCAACAGTGCGGTACAGTGTCGACATCTGGACTGTCATGGACCACTGATTCTTTGAATACTTCATAATTCTATATGTATAATTATGAAAATAGAATCTGAAGGGAGGGAGAGAAGGGATTTTTTATAATACTGATACTCAACGTGTTTGTAAAACTTATCTTATATTTTTACAGAATCGGAATTCTAGCAGAGGTTTTTCAATAATATCTTTACGACACACATCTCTATGAGAGGTGGATTATTATATATGTACAAATATGCCAGGCCCAAACGGAGCCCCACTTAATAATCTTCAAACACGATCCTTTCTTAAATTATCTACAATATAAAAAATCCGGCCACTTAATCCGGGTTGCTTCGAGGCCTATAGTGCGAAGCTTATAGCTTCTTCAGCAACTCGTAACACGTATCAAAAGTGCTCAGGCAAGGCGGAATGTCTTCGATTTGGTTGACTATGTACACTGCCTGGGCAATATGCTTCTTACTCCTTAATTCGCGTGCGAGTATCGTCCCATGTTCTTTAATATCAGGTATCGCACCATTAACAAATACGTGCTCGACTATTTGCCTGTAAACGTCATGACTAGGCTCGAAGCATGCAGTCAGGTCGTTGAGGAACAGACCCTCCAAGATAGATGGACTGAATTGCACGTTCTAAAAAAAACAGTGTTAGAATGTAAGGAGAGACATGCTGTGTTTCGACAGACATTTAAGTTCCTTACTTTATGCTTCTTCTTAATGATGTCCACTGCTTCCTGATGAAGGGCAGGATCACCAGTATTCAGCCGGATGTAGAGTCCGCACTCCAATGGAATACGATCGCCCTCTGTACTTACAAATTCTTTTAGCAGCTGAAAGGAATCAATTGCAAAGTATAGTGGAGGCTTGATCCATTTCTGTATTCTAAGATTTGCGTACTTACGTCCATCGAAAATATTCCTTTCATCAGTTGTCTATATTCCTGCAAGATTTGGCTATCAGTATTGGGCTTGTTCGTTTCGACTACGTGTTGCTGAAGAATACGCATTAGTTGTAACAGCGGGTGACTGCCCAGACTAATATAATCGGGGTTGTTAAATTCTGCCCACTCTAATAAGACATTCCTTATGTGGTGGACATGGTCGATATTCTTTATCTTATGGAAAGCCTCATTAAACACATTGAATCGAGTTTCCTCAGTAGCGTTTTTGGATACTCCTGATAATAACGCCTCCACAGTATCCGACTCTATGCTGAAGTCCCCCCAGTCGTCAGTCCATTCTACTTCTTCCTTTATAGCCATGTTATTTGGAAAATCGTGCTCCTCTCCCATTCCTACGTTGGTCAAGGAATCATTCTTCTCAACCATTCTAAACTCCGCATTATCAGCGAGGTTCTCTAGATTTTCTCTCGTGTTCTCTTCATTCGCTATGTTTGCGGGAGTCGAATTGAAACTTGCTCCTTCTTTGTTATCTAGCGAGGTATCATGAATGTTTCTATTTTGTTGTTCATGAGTAGGGTCTATTGCAGGGGAACTTGATCTTTGACTCTTATTGTCAGCGGTTAGACTAGCTCGCCAGTAGTGCAAACACTCTTGTAAATCAGATGCTTCGGGAGCCAGTGGTGCATCTAACATTTTAAGTACTAAATCCCGTGGGTTGGAAAGATAGATATCCTTTGAAAGTGGGTAAAGCGATTTGTGCAGCTCGATGGAATAGTAATATGCTGCCGTTTGCGCGTACAAAGCTGTCTTTGGTAACTCTTTGAACATATTTTGAGCCTCGGGAATGTAAGTCTTGCTCAAGCTCAGTAAATATGATAAACCTAATAACCAATCTTCTTCCAGGGTATATTTGGCACACTCCAAAAAGACTGGAATGAAATATTGTTAGGAGAACTACTTGCGTTTCGTACTTTAGATTTAGAATAATTCTTACGGTGATTATTATCGCTGACTTGAGCTCCGTAGCACGCCGAGTCACTTAACATGTTTATCCTGAGAAGTGCCCGGCAACATTTCAATCTAGTATTTTGTATATCGGGCATTGAATAATTCGTGTATTTGGTGTCGAGTTCACTCAGCCTGCATCCTTCGTGCAAGGACTCGTAGAAACATGGGAATCCTTGTCTATTATCATTCGTTTCCATTTCATCATCCACATCTGGGTATTGTCGCTGGGCGGACTCAGCGGCGAAGTTGAACTTCAATCGCGACTTCCAGAAATTAGTGTCACTGATGTTCTTGAGCAAACCAAAGGTGGACTGTTTCACGAGATGGGCGGAGGACTTGACGATTCCCGACGAAGTCTCCAGTACTTTCGGCACGAACTCCTTAGTCTCGACTTGAGGCTGAGTAAAGTAAGAAAAATGTAACTACGACAGCCTCACAATCCTTCGGAATAAACAAAAAATGCTACCGTGGTTAATGCATCGGTGAATTCATCGTCATCCTCATCGTCGTTAGCGTCCTCGAACTCCTCCAGTGGCATCCATAATTCCAAGTTCTTATTTAACATTTGGATTTCTATCAGCTGTATCTGCTGCAATGCATTCGCTAATATGTCGCTAGGCCCGTTACTTATAGCAAACCAGAGACACTTTTGCCGGATCTTTAAATCTTGATACTCGTCGCAGTACCCCAGATTCAGAGCGACCGACCAAGCCGGAATATAACTGTCCTGTATCAATTGTAGACATATGCTGGCACACGCATTGTAGTCTTTTACCTGGAGAAGATTGAATTAGAACAAATCCGAAATAAATAGAGATCATCGGAGATTGTTTGAATACCTCCAAAGCTCTTTTCGCGATGAGTTCCAATACTTTTCCCTCGCGTGCTCGCGTATTATTTCCCTCGATTCGCAGATAGCTCGCCAAAGTCAGTACTCTCTGGCGACTTTTGTGAGCATCCTCGCGTTTACTCAGGCAGTCATGCACGAGCTTTAATTTGTCCTGCATCAGCCGCACTTGCAAAGGTAAGATCTCGACGTTAAATTCATTCAGGATTTGCAAGGAGTAAATCAATTCGAACTCTTCTTTGATTCGCGGATTGTCATCTACAATTAGATGGAGGCATGCTCTGCAATTTGTTATGTTTTTTATAGTATTATAGTAGTATCGCATAAGTTTAAGCTTTAACAGAGAATGTGAACTTACTTGGCTAATTCCATGTTGGAGTCAACGAGAGACTTGGAACTGTTAAAGTATTCTTTGCTCGCCTCCAAGATAAGATTGACGGCCTTCTCGTAAGAGACCTTTAACAGCGATTGTTCATTCTTCTTTGTTTCAATGAGAGCAGCGCAGTTCTTAATGTTCGACTTAATACCCGACACGAGCCGGGCAGATACGCAGATTTCGAAGCAGATCTCTATGTCTACGCAAGAAAAGATCATGCCGTGAATTTCGAGCATTTCGTTCAGCAGCTGTGCCCATATCTTCTCATCCGCTGGCGGTATCCTGCCAATTAAACACAGACAAAAGTCATTCATTTCCTGCTAAGTGAAACAATTATCCAAATTAAAGAATCACTCAATTTACATTTTGTTGAGACTTCTAGCCATTTGAATGAGTAATCGTTTGGCAGCTTCCGGATCACCCTTGTTCTTCCTCAAGTGATTCAAAGTAGTTTTCACACTGTACTTGTTGAGAATCTTTACGCATTCCAGTTCTCTCTCGAGCTCCTCGAGCATGGTATTCGTAGCCCCCGATCTTTTGCGGTCTCTTGAAATCGTATCTGATATGGATTTTGCTTTTTGGTACATGTCGAGGTCATTACAGGCGTATACGCAGTCGAGTGCAAGTGTTGCGGTATCCTCTATCATATGAAGTATCTCGGAATCTTGCGTTTGCTTTAAATGTTCGAATAATTTGACAGGAAATTGCAGATCCTCTTTGCTCAAATAAACCAGGTAGTCGTTGAGTAAATGCCGCTGTAACTCGCCGCCCTATGAAGCATACTTGTAATTATTGAAGTCGTATATGATTATGCAGAAAACTATTTGCATACCAGATAATCGTGTCTTCTTCTTATAAACGGAAGGAGAAGCTGTTTTATATTGTCAACGAAAGTCTTGTCGTTTGACATACTCATCAATAACTTAATTTTATCCAAGTTAGGTTGTTTCTCCAATCGATCCAACGTCAGATCTTCCAATCCCACTTTATATACGAGATCATCTAACACTTCTAGGTCCAGTAACAAGTCCTCGAGGCTAGTGACATTGTGCGACTTGGCAATTTTTATCAGTTGCAAAGCATTATCAACCATACAACTGTTCCGCTCGATTTCGTAGGCTCTCGACTTGTACCACTTTTGTAACAAATCCATTGTTAACTCCGTATTTCTTAAATAACATAATTTAGATGAATTGTTGTTACAGTTTTGGGTAAAGTGACACGCTCTAAACAATTACCTATAAATCGATAAAGATGGGTCGGTTTCGTAAAGCAATTCAGTTTTATCTTCACTATCCGAACTGATGATATCACTGAATTCAGCCTTCTCGGACCAATCTTTTTGACGGAGTTCCCTTTGATCGGGTAAAAAGAGTTGGCCATCGTCGTCGCATTCCGGCAACAGTTTTTCGTAGTTCGTGGGATCCAAGGTTTCAGGGAAAAAACTGATCACTGTCAGCCAGTGCGGTAACAAACTCTCCCCGTAATAGGTGAACATGATTTCAACACCGCGACAATCACTATTTTTCGCGAATCTGCGTTTGGAAGAATGACCTGATTGGCAAGTGTTTTATAGGAAATATTCCTGCTTCGTCGAGACTTACCGGACAGCGTTCTCTAGCGCAGACAATTGTCGGAAATCCTCATAAAAGTTTTTCTCGTATTTTTCTGGACTCCCAAGGATGATTTCGTACGTCAAGAGTTTGTCCAAATGGTCGAGAAGTTTCTTTCGATACCTTATGAGATCTTGTTGCGCTTCCGACAAGTTCCCAATGTCGAGCTGGTCCAGTAACTCATTGATTTTCTGAACCTACAATACAACTCAGTATTGTATGTTGGTCCCACAGGAAAGTGATGACTTCTTAGGCAAGTACAGTAGAAGACAGTGTAAGCTTACCTGTCGTAAACTTACACTCGCGTCATCGATGTCCTCCCACTCCTCGTCAGTAGAATCAATGACGAACTTCCCGTTATCAGACGCACTGATAGCCAATAGTGTTTCCAAATTGGCACCTTTCAAGCCAAAGTTTAACAGTTCCCGTGCGGCTTCGATAGTGTCAGGAACTCTCGTAACACACTCGTGCAAGACCCACGATCGCTTGGTCACTTTACGCAAATGTTCTTGGATAGCATTCAACGATAACTCGGATTTTCTCCACTGTGTCTGGTAGACTAAATCTGTATCCAAATTATAGGTCTTAGCCAATGCCAAAGCCTCCTCGTATTCCTGCAATATTTTCGTTATTTACTTCATGAAGTCATTGCACTCTCCGATCATTGCAGTACTTTTGCACTGGTATACCTCGATGTCTATCTTCCGCGAGTAGAGCTCTTCGGGTGTGGTACTCTTTAGACCAAGAATTCTGTATGTCCTAAACAGTACTTTCGACTTCTTTCTTTTTGGCTGGAACCTTTCGATGTCGGTGATGGAGTACAGTGTACTTTGTATTATACTTGTCGTATAATTTAATATTGATATTGGCTCCAATTCGTCATCCTCTCTCTCACTCTCCGATGAAGCTTCTTAAAACGTTTAACTCTTGCTTCACCTCGCGAAACTACATCGTATTTTGCAGACAGTAGTATTTGACAAATGCGAACCTGATAGCTGCCCATCGGGACTGCACTCTCGCGTACGTTTCTTGCTCGTTATCAGTGTCTCACAATCGAGACACAAAAATCCGTAATCTGGCCCGAGTTCACTGATTTGTGGATGTCCCGCGAGAAACTCTGGACTGGTACCCAGGAGGTTTTTGAAGCTTTTCATGGAACAGACAGAAGTCGATCCCGAATATCTCGCGATTATGATTGCCTTGAAAGCAGGAAATAATAGAAATTGTGTTAATCATAAGACAGAGTATAAGATTGTGGAAATGGGAACATTTCTTACCTGATCAGACCACCAACCAATGTCCAATGGATGATACTCTGTTACACCAGGGGGAAACTTTTTTGACTTTACACTGCCCAAGGGATTCTGTGCATTAAATTCAGGCTGCTCAGATAATTTCCATTTCTTCTGTAAGACTAGATTGGGCAGCTTCCACAATGATATGGTTCCATCAGTGTGCAGGCAGGTCAAATATTCACTACTGGGACAGATTCTAGCTTTGAACACTATTGATTCCGATTCCAAATTCACGCCAGGAATCAAATTCCAAATAGAAAATGTAGAGCCAGGCTTTAGTTCCTCATCAAACATAAATGACAACTTGAAATATGGATAGTCATTTAGAAGCCTCCATGATGTTAGCCCATTTTCACTTGCTGGTGACTGCAATCAATATTGATTTGTGAAAAACACCTTTTTTACTTTGAGTATTCCTATAAGAACTTACTGTTATCTTCTGAGTGATCACATTTCCAGCTACATAAATCAAATTGTGCTTCTCATCATATGCAACAGCATTAACACCATTCTTATAGAAAATACCAAAGGAGAACTCATAGTTGAATTCAAAGCCATTTGTGATGGAGATATGATAAGATCTCAATAGGCCACTATAGGTGATCAATAGAAACTCGTACAACCACTTATCACTCATGGATCTGGGCTTAAGGAAAACCATAGATGCGATTGCATCCCCTGCCTCCAATATATGAGGGTTTTGGGAGACATTTTTCGGAGTAATGTTAAAGATGTTATTCCCCAGTGCATTGTAGAAGGAAGTATAGCCATTGCTCGATGCCAACACCAAGATAGAAGCATCGGGACTCCAAGACAACTTCCTCCACTGAGGAAATGCGTCCTTTGGCACTGAAATATTATTAAACAATAATCAATTCTGCTCACAGATTAATTTCACATTCCAATCAAAATCTCCGGTACCGGAAGCTCTCCCGACGATAGAGGAATACTCGTCTTTGGCTTTGCGAATTTCAATGACGTTCTCTTGGCAAAGTGCGAGCAATCTGCCGCTGTCTCCGACAGCAAACTTCCATGGCAGTGTCAAGCTGACCTGCTGCGATATACTTTCTGGCAGAGAGTACCTGTTATTAAGATACTTGAGCGCAGTCTTAATCGTCCCGGTGGTCGAGAGTACAGCGTCGTTCTTGCATTTCTGAAAAGTGTCACGTCTACATATGGAACATGCTCCAGCGATGGGATTTTCTTCCTGTTGACTTACAATTAATTCCGGTTCCTGTTTGCGGACGAAGTATTCCAGCAGCTCGTAGAGTATCGGCTCATTGGACGATTCCTCGTGAACTGTCATTTTTCAGTGACAATTCTAACCTAGTGCATCGTCGTAAACAGAAAGCAGCTGAGGGCTGACAATAAGTTACGGCCCAAGCTGGCTCAAGTACGCACAGTAGGGAGGAGCAGTAGAGGGAGCAGACCAACGAGCCCGGTGAAACGGTAGCGGTGGGATTGGCGGACGGCAGAGTGCGTCGCGGTGCCCCGGCACCGCTCGACCTGGTGGACGCCCATTGGACTAGCTGCGCGACGCGAAGTGCAATAGGGTGCAATAGGGTGCGATACTGACACAGACGTTTACGCCGGCGAACACAGGGAGCCGAGGGCGCACACATGTAAATTTCAAAACACAGAACCTGTCCGGGACTCCTCTAATTGTCAGTAGAATTTTCGCCCCCGTGCACGTTGCCTTTTCCAGAGAGGGTGCGGGCACAATGTCAGACGGCGAGGACGATTTCATGTGCGAGGAGGAGGAGGATTATGGTCTGGTGTGTATTGGTTGGGCAGGAGGTCGATGCCTTTACTGATGCCTTCGGTTGTTCCATTAGGTTAAAGCCGTGCTCCAAACAAGGATCTGCCTTAAAAATAGCTGCGGAACCTCTTGCTCGAGATATATACCGAGCTCGAGACTAGATTTCCAATTTTGTTTTGCTTGTATTCTAGATCGCTTTCCCGCTCCGATAGTTTTCCCTCTTGGTGTTACCTTCCGGCAGGTTATAAACGGAGTAGCTTGACGTTCTCGTGATGTTCCTTTTAGGAGTATTCGGAAGATTCGAACTCTGAACCCGACGTCGATTTGGAGAACCAATATTATAATAGTAAAGCGTTAAAGGAGGATGACCCGAAGGCAGCTCTGCAGAGTTTTCAAAAGGTTCTGGATCTGGAAGGAGGAGAGAAGGGAGAATGGGGATTCAAGGCTTTAAAGCAAATGATTAAGATCAATTTTAAATTGGTACGAACCAGCATTCCTCCGATTAATGCTTTCGGAGCACTTGGCTAATTTCACCTTTCCACCTTGCAGTCAAATTATAAAGAGATGATGTCAAGGTACAAACAGTTGTTGACTTATATCAAGAGTGCAGTGACGAGGAACCATTCAGAGAAGTCCATAAACTCGATATTGGACTACATTAGTACCTCTAAGAATGTAAGTAATTCTCATGGATTACAGAAACCATAAGTTTTTCAACCTTTCATTACCTTTTTGATTTATTCAGATGGAGTTACTGCAAGATTTCTACGAGACCACATTAGATGCCTTGAAAGATGCTAAGAACGATAGGCTTTGGTTTAAAACGAACACAAAATTGGGAAAGCTTTATTTCGATAGGGGTGATTTTAATAAATTAGCTAAGATCTTGAAACAGTTGCACCAAAGCTGCCAGGTGAGTATTATTAGACTAAACAAGGATCATTTACCAGTCAGTCAGATCACCCATTGATATCCCGAACTCCATAGACTGATGACGGAGAGGATGATTTGAAGAAGGGAACACAGCTCTTAGAAATCTATGCCTTAGAGATTCAGATGTACACAGCACAGAAAAACAATAAGAAGTTAAAGACCTTGTATGAGCAGAGCCTGCACATAAAAAGTGCTATTCCACATCCACTGATCATGGGAGTAATCAGAGGTATGTATTGTTAAATTATGAATCATCCAAAAGGAATGTCCAGAATTCTCATTAACCCCCATTGGAATTGCACAAACAGAATGCGGTGGAAAGATGCACTTGAGAGAAGGTGAATTTGAAAGAGCACACACAGACTTTTTCGAGGCCTTCAAGAATTACGATGAGTCTGGCTCACCCAGACGTACCACGTGCCTGAAATATTTAGTACTCGCGAATATGTTAATGAAGTCCGGCATCAACCCCTTCGACTCGCAAGAGGCAAAGCCTTACAAGAACGATCCCGAGATTCTAGCAATGACTAACCTGGTCCACAGTTATCAGAATAACGATATCAATCAATTTGAATTAATTCTCAAGCAGAATAGGAACAACATAATGGATGATCCTTTCATACGAGAACATATAGAAGATTTATTACGAAATATCCGCACACAGGTAAATACGATCGTCTATTTCATCGCTTGATTCAGTAATTCAACTGGACTACAAGTATTCTCTGCATTTCAGGTATTGATAAAATTGATCAAGCCCTACACGAGAATTTATATCCCTTTTATAAGTAAAGAATTGAATATCGACGTCTCGGAAGTCGAAAGCCTCTTGGTCTCCTGCATTTTAGACAGTACAATTAGAGGGCGAATTGACCAGGTGAGCCTAGTGATAGCAATGAGACAAACAATCACCAGAATCTATCACATTTCTCTAATAACACCAATGTCTCTCGCACAGGTCAATCAGGTCTTGGAGTTGGATAAAAAGTCAGTATGCGCGGCGCGTTATAATGCTCTTGATAATTGGACGAAACAGGTGCGAACATTGCATTTAACCATAGTGAATAAGATGTACTAATCTATGTGGTGCGCGTGATACCGGTTCAAAGTCGAATTTAATATTGCTCTGTATAGTATATCATAAATTCTTGTTCCCGAGTATGTCAGAATAAACTCTCTTGTAATATAAGATCTCCAAAGTTCGATCGCATTATTACCTCTCCCAGTCTCTAACGCATAGGCAATTCGAGCCAATTCGACCGCATACTTTATTTTCGTCGCAAGTATGACCTCCCGCGAACTCCTCGAAGTGTCACCGGACGTATGCACCGCGAGGAAATGACGTACCAATCGATTTACTTTCGAAAGATGTTATATTAAATTACATAATAATAAATTCGATAAACATATCATGTAGTGGACAAGTAAACAACGTGAGATAATGCCCTAAACGATAGACGTATAACTAGAGCGTATCGAGATATAGTAGTCTCGCACTTTATTATTATACAAATATATACAATGTCTGAATCTTGAAACAATATCTTTACATTCAACAACCGTGCCTTGCAATCTCAACAGAATGAGGTTCGAATTTGGATTAGCCAAGGTTTGTGCTGTAGTCGAAACTATTTACAAAGAAATGGAGTACCGTTAACATGACAATAAATAATACTTCGGGGTGATATCGTGAGAAATAAAACTAGTAAGAAATACTTAGTTGATGCACTGTAGTTATCTTTATCTATGTCGTATCCACTATTCAAAATGTACAGTTTTAATAATACCTTTATACAGAAAGTATGTACAACCGATGAATCCTTCAGTCCAATATGTGGCTAAATAAACAAATATCAAAATCGGGAAAAACCAAATGGAATCCCAAATGTGTTGAGAAAAAAACAAAAATAAAAGACGTCTCAGTAAAAAAGAAACCTCGGTCAATAATACAGCGGTAAGATGTAAAGGTAGCAGAAATAAAACAGGGATTCTCGCAACAAGCGAGCTTTTGATAGAACCAAAATAATCCAATAGTTAAAAAATAGGTCAACCGGAACTTCTTTACAGTTACCTAGTTGATAGATGTTTCAGTGGTCCTAGACTGAGAATTGACGTGGCACCGAGAGCACCGAGATTGCATGCATTAGGATTCCTCGCACCGTCTATCGTTATAATCGGTAAACCAAAGTAACCGCCGGTTTGTGCGCTTAACTGCGATAAGGGAATGTAGCTCTGAATTCCTAGGCTAGACAGACAATTCAATACGTGGGGAGACTTTAGATCTACAACCGGTATGGCCAGTTCAGCCCCGCCGTTTTGCGCGACAGTATCCACTTCCCTGTGGTAGGTCTGTTTGTGTGTCACTAGAGCGTTTCCCGTTTGATACTGAGCGGGACAGAGATTGCACCTGTGGACAAATTTAGTGGACTGTTAGTTTTATCCCATTTAGGAACAGCAGAGCAATTTTTTCTCTCTGTTCATTGCTTACTTATAAGGCAACTTGTTCGTCGTTCGATGCGTGGCCATGTGTTGGGCAAACATTTCCTGGTTCTGGAAACTCTTGTCGCACACCTGGCAAGTCAGAAGCGCCCTGTAACCAAGTATAAGTATTTGGCTTACAAATGATTAATAAATTAAATTGCTTGTTATTTTGATTAAAGTCGTTACTAACCGCGGGGGTCTTCCACGGCGAACAACTGGGGCCTGGGGTGGAACATCTTGAGTTAAATCTACGGTAGGCGGTCTCGGCGGCCTTTCCACTTCGTTCACATGAGTTTTATTCTGCTTGTTTTGAGGCACAGCGAACTGAGTTTGCTCCTGCTGCTTTCTTTGCGAACTAGCTGGTATGATGGAAATGGCAGAATTCAAATTGAGGGCTGTAACATTTAAAGGCGGCTGAGAAGGACTAGGCCTCTGCTGTTGCTGCTGCGCAGGTAGCTGCTGCTTATTCTGCTCGCTTGTTTTATTCTTATTAGCCGCTGGGGTGACGGTAATACCGCGAGCTGCAAGTACGTTTGCCACTGCCTTGGCATCGGACTTCTTGCCACTGGGACCAGATGGATTCTGTATCTGAGCTGGAGCGGAACCTTGAGATTAGTAAAATTCACTCTTATTTCTGTGACGCACCTCCGCTACTTGTTGCTATGACACTTTACATTACATACATTGATAATGCATTTCGAATTCAAAAAATTTGGAGTGCAAATTAATGAGGTGCGGTAATTGAAAGTAAATGAAGGAGAAGACATATTGCTCAGTCAAATGCACATACCAGGCTGCCGAACACTAAGTGTTATCGAGTCCGTGAGATGAATGGTGGAGTCATTTCTACTATTCTGTTGTGTAATAGCACCTTGGACGTTTTGAATAACAGGCAACCCGTCATTCCTCTTTTGCTGAGCTATAACGTGGCAGTCTGCGTCCTCGTTCCTATCGGGCAAAAGAATATCCATTCTTCTTTGCTTGGCCATCGAATTATTTTGCTGGGAAACTTGCATCTGCTGCTGCAAAGGTCGTTTCATTCGTTGCCTGGGACCAAGTCCCGTTTGGGGTATTCGTGGCGCCCTATAGACATATTGCGTCAAGTCAGCTTTAGCTCAGAATGATCGACGCTGGTACTTGAATTCAGTGTGCGTTCAGCAGTACGATATCCATTTGAGAATTCGCGCCGCGTACATTTATGATAGTACTTGCCGGGTACTTTGTACAGCAGAGGGGTACCTTCCGCGTGGGATCGGCTGCGAGAGTTGGGGATGCATCTGCGGAGGCGCCGTCATTTGGGGGTATGGTCCCGGGCCATACTGCGGGTAGAGATGCGCTATATGAGGAGGGTAATGCATGCCCTGCGGACCAGGAACTCTATAGAGCTGTGGTCTTCCTGCTGATTGTACAAAGTAATTGGGTCCAGGGATCATTGTGCTACCACCTGGGGGAAGACTCGAAGGTAGTTGCGGCTGCGGTAGAGGCATACGTTGTACTTGCTGGGCCAACTGTTGCACTGGTGCTGGTAGCTGCTCGAAATTAACCGGTGGCATTATTTGCTGGGGAGTATTCGCCACTGCATTATACGTAGGAGAACTCGCGTGATTGGGAGACGTTAACGGGGAATTCCTGTGCAGCTGCTGCGGATTGGGGGCGGTCGGTGTCTCCATTTGCACCGCATGCGGGGAATGCGTATTCACTTGCGGAGATGCTTGGCTCAAACGGGGCGAGGTTTGACTTAAGCGCGGCGAGTTCGTATTGAAATGAGGGGATAATTGGCTTACATTTGGGGAGAGAGGTGTCCCGTGCACTTGAGCCTTGTGCATGGACACTTCCATTGGAGAGTGGAAAATAAGATTTGCACATTCTGGTACATTGCACTGATAGTGCCCCGCTTTGCTTCGGTGCTCGTCCAGATGTGCGATGTCTTTAAACTTCTCATTGCACACACGACATGTGTTGACAGTCTCGGCTAACTTCTCCAGCGACACATACTCCGTTTCCACTGGTAGATTGTTGGATAATGCCTCTCCCTGACTACGGCGCTGATGTTCTATCAAAAAGTTCTGTAGAAGGGATCCTGCATGACCTATATCAGCCTCTGTAGGATGGTCCGCTTGGTCCTCGTTTTCTTTAGAATTCTCATTGGCTTTATTAGACAAATCAGCTGATAACTGGTTCCAATTAAAGCCTGACGATCCCTCTGTTGATTCCTCAGGCTTATCCTCGGAATCGCTTACTGAGACACATTCTGCCGAGTGATTGGAAAACGTCGAGGATTTAGAAATAATACTAATTGCAGGGTTCTCTTCTAGACTGTGTATCATGTTCGACTCGTGTCTTCTTTCCTCATCTTCCTCCACAGATGAAGAATCAATTAATTGGCTAGTGGACCTAAAAGTAGAGGAAATCATAATTAAACCTGATGCCCTTCTCATCGTTTGTTCCCACTTGAAGAGTTGATAATCACCCAGATTGTTCGCCAAGTTTCTTCAGATTTTCAATGGTTTCCCTACACGTAGCCTCCAAAGCTTCTTCCTCGTGATCTTCCGCCTCTGAAAGTCTCTTATCCGAATTGTCATAGTGATCCGCAGCTTGTAAATCATCTACATTTTGATCCTCTTTTTCCAGTGGATTTGCCATATCACTTCCTACCCCAGAATCACCCTCGTTCACATCTATGGATGGTCTATCATTCTCCTCCAATGGGTTGTTCTCATCAGCGTTGAATTTGTCACTCTCGTATCCATCCTAACAAAGCAGATTTTTTCCCACTTTAGTCCTGAAAATCAGAGCCAATTTCCTATTGTAATCCTGTCAAGAACATACCTGTTGCTCTACCATCACGTTGTTGAATGATCTATTAGCCAAATCTTCTGCTTCCTTGTCATCTCGGTGGTCATTTTCCTTGGTCTCAGCCACCGCTTCCCTGTGATGGCTCTTTGTACCCAGATTAACAGCACTGTTCACCACAGTAAAGTCAGCGGACTCCGATGACTTCTTGAACTTGAGCTTGAGGGAGTCCGGGAAGTTCTGCTTCTTCAGTGTTAACTTGAGAGATCCTTTGTTCTCCGGTGCCAGCCAGTAAGTGCTGCTCGGCTTAGGCTTTTGTAGCTTAGGGTGTGTAATCCTGTGTAGCAGAACGTGTGGCTTGCCAAGGTGCGAGTGGATGTGAACACGTAGATTCTTTTTCGAGCTGAATTGTTTCCCGCAAATTTCGCAACTGAAGAGCTGCAGCGTCAGGGGAGACAGCGAGTCCCGATCTTCGACGTGAACCCCTGAAAGGTAATTGTAACGTTTCCTTTACAATCTCGATCAGGCAGGACACACGTGTGCGAGAACAACACGTTACACGAGTCGGCGATGTAAATATTACTGTGAAGGGTGGGAGTGGCGTTTAGGGGGTGGGAAATGCCGAAGCACGGCTGGACGAGTGCTCTCTGTCTCGTTGAATGAAAAGTGTAATAGACGAACAGTGCACCCTGCCTCGTGTAATACTATCGGCCCGTCGATTTGCCGCGCTTTTGTCCTTTCGGTCTAATCGATGAATTAGGCAGTGTGAGGTGTGTGCGAGAGGCGTTTCGCAACTTTTCGCCGGACACCGTCCTTACTCGGCTCTGTGTGTGTGTTGCTCGACGTCTGCGGACTCTCCCTTCGCTAACTCGGAATCGACGTAAACAATATGTAATCAAACGCGAAAACAGCAGCCCCCAACGAACGGTCACGCCGAATGGAGCGCGCGGGCTAATTTTCCTGCTATTGCTGTTGCTTTTGCCGAGAATTGAAAACGGGACTCCAATCGATAGCGGCTAAAGCGCAAGTTTCATTGGTTCCTTTCTTATTAGCGGAATGTTCCCGCGATGATCGAGTCCGCTTGAAAAATTGTACGTGATTCGAGTGGATGTTCGTGATTTTCGGAATTGCCTTGCGATATGTAGAGAGCTAATGTTTGTGTCGAAAGTTTGCTAAACTTCGCACGTCGATGCACGCGCAGATCAGCGATGTTTACCGCCGATTCGGAATTATCATAATCACGAGACAGATTGCACTGTGCAATTAATGTTGTTAGTGTTACACATCAATCGATCCGAGAGTCTTGACTTTGTAATTTTGCCAGGATTCGAGTACTTTTATAGTGATAAAGTTCTGAGTTTTATTATTTGTAGCTATTTTGTGAGCAGGATTTTGACAGTGGTGAAGACTTGATGGTTTAGAAACTAGCTTCGGCCGTTATATTTCGTTTGGTTAGAGATTTCTGAGAAGTAGGTTTATAGCAGACAAACTACATTCTTCTAATAACATACCAAGTGCCCGCAATTGGTCCACTGTATTTTCCTTAAAAGCCTGGCTGTGCGTCGAAAATTTTAACTCTTCAAAGTCGTGACCCAATGGATTGTTCATTTCCAATCTGGAAATAATGGAACAATGCATACCCGCAGACTTTCACGAGCCGCTGCGAAGTTGTTTTTATGAGGTCAATGCATATAACGGGGAGAGCGCAGTTGTTTTATTTAGGCATTTCGAGCAAATGTCACTGGGTTCGCCTGAATACTTACATGCATCTTTATTAACAATGCAACAATTCACCTGATGGCCGTGGTCAACACATGCCAGGCGCGTCAATTCACAGAGAAGCCAACCGAATTTCGCGGCATACGCGGGATTAAGAATTAGAAACGCGCACACACACACCAGCCATATATCCTCGCAGTGCGGTTGCTCTCAGGTTGTTAGCATTGCAGGTTCGCTGCAGCGTAGCAAGCGCAAGTTAGAGGCTCGCGTCGGCAAAACTTGGCCAGAAACGAGGTAAACACGAAGAGGAATCATCCGACGAACCACTCTGGACCCACTGTACAGCGAACTCCACATCAATGTTTACGAACGGCGTCGAGTGTCCAATGGCAGGAGAAGCTCAATCAAGCACGCGGGCTTAATGAACTTTCAACATGCATCGGGCAGAGAGTCAGCAGCGATGAAATCACATAAAACCCACAGGGAAAGAGCGAGAGAGATAGCGTGAGAGAGAATAAAGAGAGTCTGGTTGGTTCACCGAATCGGGGCCGAAACAAAGTAGTGTCGCTTTGTTATGGTTGGTACGAGCGGCGACTATTCCTCGAGCGGAGGTCTCGTGTACAACAATTAAATATGGCTGACAGATACTATAACATGATCACTGAACGGGAGTGGTGGAGATTTGCGGCGGGATTGAACGAAGTCGAGAGCGGCGCGGCGGGCACACACACGCGCGACACATTCGCCGCGACCAATCTCAACTTATTATTAGTACGTGTTATATCGAGCCGGCAATATGGCGGCTGAAACCCCGCGCCCGACAGGATAATCAACCCAGTGTGTGAATCGCGCCGAACTGTTGAGGCGCGTTCAGCGACGAGTTCAGAGTGTTCAGATGCGTTGTTTTGTAAGGACGCGCGCGCGGTGCGCGGCAAGCCGCACACCGCGCTCCTCATGCCTGCCGAGTCTCCCCCTGCACCCTGTCCCCCCCTCTGGCGCGCCGTCGCCGATCTCCCCGGACGCCGGCCACTACTTGCATCTCTTCTTCCACCTCCCTCCACCTCAGCCACATCCACCTCTCTCTTCACTTCTCTCAGCCCCCAATGCCCCCAACCGCGCTCTGACCCCGGAGAGTGGAGAGACCAACATCCACCCGGGGCTCTGCTCTTCCGCCTCCTCCACACACAGCTTTCCAGACCCCCGCGCGGACCCCCGTTTCATCCTTTCATCTCCCTTTAGACTTAGGGGCTGCCCGGGCTTGCACTCTCGCTCGCCTGGGCTCGAGCACTGCCTTTATATATGTACACCTATGTCTACGTATATACCTGCTGCTGCGAGTGCTTCTAGTTACTGGCTGGATTCCTGAGGGGAGTAGGGGGTGGGATCCATCGTGTCCTGTAGTCTCCGGTCGAAGCCTGCTAGTATCGCAAACGGGGGGCAGCGCCCGGGACGGGGGCGAGGCAGGGAAGGGAATAGAGGCGAGTCTGGAGGCAAGAGAGAAGAGAAAAATGCGACCGAATTGAAATTAAGTCAACCTTATGCGTGGGGACCCAATCGACGAAGTGCCAGTATACCAGTGACGCAAGCGCAGTTTGCCAAGCAGCATCTCGCACTCTCTTCCGCCAGCGGATTTTCTTTCCATTTCTCTCACGAGGACGCGTCATTTTCACCCCCTTCTTATCTTTTTTTCTTGGCTTGCGCTCAGCGCGGCGCACTTCCTCTCCCACTTGCTCTACTTTGCTGCACCGGCGCCCTCCCGCTTCCTCTCGCAGTATATCTTGCTTTTCATCTCTCATTTTCCCTCTAACGCGGCCTCTCCCTCCCGGCAGTCCTCTCCTCTGCATTCCCGGGTATTCGGCCGCTATGCAGCAGTAGCAGCAGCTGCTGCTGTTGAGCCCCTCATTCCACACAATCCCCAGGAGAAATCGTCAACGCCTCTTCTATCCAATTGGCATCCCCCCACCTCTTCATTGTACCTAAAAGCTTGTGGCGCAGCGCGATGATTTGTGGTCCTGGCTCAAGCTAGGTTCTCTGGTATTCCGGAATTCGAGGTCACACGCAAGCTCGACTATGCGCGCGCTGTCACTATAAATACACATGTCCTGGCTTGATTGATCTTTCTCTTTTTCGAGTGCGCCCCGCAATGGCCGACATGAACTTTGCTTTGTAGTCGCGAATATATGCGCTTCTGTTGTACATACGAATCAAGTTGTAAAAGTTTACACTGTAAAATATCATTGCATTTGTTGTTTTCTAACAATATTTAGTTGGAGCTTTCAAGTGCAGCGAATTTAGTTTCAGGCGTGGCAGGGATGGTTGCAGTGAGGTCGATGAGGACGACTATAGTAGGGGGACTTAACGGAGCAGGTCGAAAACGGCCGAATCTGGCTCCTATTGATCGTAACAGGTTCTGGTCTATGTCCCGGCAGGATGTTCCTACACTAGAATTCCCAAAAACAGGATTTTCATGAACAATTCAAACTCTACAACTTCCACTACAAACTTTTGCTTTACACACTCCCATGCGTGCACAATCGTTATTTTACTATTGTGTTGATGAATTTCTATTGTTCTTGACTACTGAAAAAAGGGTTGGGAGGTGGGGGGTCGAACGCGACTATAGGTCTAGAAGTACAGGACCGATGGCGGGCGGCCAACTATCTCTGGCACTTGTGCGCGGATGAAGAAAGCTCAAGTGGGAGCAATTGGTTGGACCGCGGAATATGCATCCGGCTGGCACTCCCGTCCCAATGAATACTTGACTATTGATTTCAGCAGCTACCCCACCATGACAGTTTGTCCTTTGGTTGGCTCGCGGCGCACTTGTACAACATTTGTAGAGTGGCGTGCATTAGCTCGGTGGTGGTGCTGCGCGGAAAGGCTATTACAGCTTTTATGGAGAAGGCCAGATTACCACGATTATATAGTAGTGGTGTGCTGCTTGAGCGCAAAGCGGGGGCCAACGTTCGTTGACCCACCATTTCAGTTTCTGCTGCTGGTTGGTTACGCTGGTCCTTTTCTATCCCTTTGACTTCTCCTTCCAGCAGGGGCGCCCCTCCCCATCAGGAATCTGGCCTGAGCGCGAGTTGCGCACCAACTTTCTAAGCTCCACTCCATCCTGACAAGTTTCCTTCAAGTTATGCATATCGGGTACCCCGTCGCGCTCGGCGCGATAAGGGCGGAAAGATAAAGACTTCCTCTCGCGAAGAAGGAAGGAAATCCGCTCGCCAGCCGATGCCGCAGAAACCACAAGCCTTGTATCTTGCGTACGCATACATCCTGCCATGCCCTTTTATGTGTCCAATTAAGCCAGTTACATTCAGCAAGATTTTTATCCTTGTCTGCATCAATCATCTTTATTACAGGTATAGTCGAGATAATTGGAATTAAATTGACGTTAAAGTAACAATGGAACCCTAATGGTTTCCTCGATGCGACATAAGCTTATGCTGCTAGCCGGCCGAGCCGTTGGTGGGGCTGAGCGTGGTAGACCGGGACTGGTGTATTTCAACATAAAAGCTCCACCACAAGAACATCGCTGCGGAGGAAGCGAGAGCCTCGACTTCGAGAGCGAGCGGGATGGCACGATGGAATTTTCCACGGCTCCATTCTACGCTCGTGTGCGTGTTGCTGGTCGGCGTTGCTGGTAGAGCTTGGCTGTCGCACACGCACATACCTGAGTTGCGTGTGTGCGGTGCCACATGCCGGAGCACTTGGCAACAGAGGACATGTGTCCCTCTACTTCATCTTTCTCACGTTTATATCCTCTACTGTTCGCATATTCATTTGCATAGTAATAGCCCAGCCCATTCTCTTTGTCATATTTGTAGGCATTTTTTCGCATACATCTAAAGTACCCACTTGAATTTCAAATTGCGCAATTCTCTTCTCTGCGGCCCCCGAAAGCGTCCGACCAATGGTGGCTTCTTGAAGGACACGCAGCTAGAATACACTTTAATGAGATTGCGGATAGATTGGATTTTGTATGGATTTTAGCATTGTTGCAGAACTGGAATTGCAGATACCCACGGGATATTAGCAATGCGAAATAAGAAGCCGTGGTAGTGAGCTTCATTAGCGTTTTTGCGCTACAAGATTGAATTCCCTTGCACAGGCATTTGTAATTCGACCTCGTTTGTTGATCAATGACCTCGGTGGTTGCTAGGCGCCGGACTCTGGTTGAGAGGGACCGTCTACTCTACATTCTACACATCGTTGCACTGCTGATTTTATATAAATCCAGTTTTGCCTGGATGAGGTGTGTCCGCAGACAAAACTCAAGGATATATCTTTGGATCGTTAATCTATTAATTAAGCAAATACAATGAGCAAAAAATATTCAGAAATGTCAGCGAAATATCATCTGCAGCATCTTGTGCTACAGTCGGCAACTAACTTTTCTAAGAAATACACTTTCTTTTTATTGTCGTCGCAATAAAAGAGCTCGGGTTTCATAACTTCTGTCCAGTACTGCCAACACAGCTGACGCAAAGAGCAAAACGAGAGGACCAAATGAGCTCTCGGAAAGCTGTCATCGCAGATCTAATCCAGGCCAATTTGAATGAATCTCTCGCTAAATTTAATTAGATCCGATTAGCATGTTACATCGTGTCCGCCCATTGATCCCGGTGCCGGGCGAGAAAAGTTTCAGTCGCAATAAGTGGTTACTTGCGAGTATACTCGCCGCACTTTATCGCTCTCGGTGATTCCGCCCGTTCTACCTTAATTATTATCCACCCGTTTAGGTGATAAACGTGCCCGCACTAATAATATAATACCGAATCCGTCGTGCCCATTTGCAAAAGCGAAGGTCAACGCCGTCGATGCTAAACCTCCCTGCGGTTTGCACCGATCGACGAATGCCGCTCTACACCTTTCGCCTCGCGGAAGCAACCACAAACGATTCCAAGTGGTTATCGTAAATATTCCCCGTCATTCCCGTAAGAAAGATGTTCGGTAGCCTTCGTAATAAGTTTCAAACGGTCCAGGAGGGCATATCCGCTAGGTAATTAGAGTTCGCACGTTAGATCAGTAGACATCAGAGATAAGTAGACAAGTATACATCCCAGCAAAACTTCCTCCCACAGTATTCGCGGATTAACAATCAGCGAGGCTCCCAAGCAGAAGCGATCGACGAGCAGTAGACAAGTTAATTACAATGCAGGGGCAGATGTACTTCGCAGATTTCAGCTACAATGGAACGAATTGCACGAACTGGCTGAGGAGAATGCGGAGAAAGCCAGTGAGGCGGATAAGCTCATAAACTCCATACATGGCAAGCTGGAGCAGGAGCTAAATAATATCATTTTCGTAAACAATAGCTTGGCAGCTATTCCTAAGCTCAATTTGGACATACAGAATCTCATGGATCAAATAGGTACTAATAGTCCCAGTAGCATTGAACTAACAAAGCATCCTAATCGGAGTACGCAACATGCGTTTTCTCACTCAAGGGACTCTGCAAGAGCTCTTCGAAGAAGTAGAGGGCTCGTTGTTCCAACTGGAAGACCTCAATGAAACTTTAGATCTGCAGAATGAGCAGCTCGACCACAGGTTTCAATTGGCACTGTACAGAGAGAAGAAATTAGCAGAACTCGATGCTGCAAAGTGTAGGACAGATTGTTCCGGTTCACTCAACTCTTCGTAATATTCCTATTATAATGATAAGACGTGCAACTTAGTTATCCGTTGCAGCAAGGCTGAAGTCTGAACACGAAGACAGACTCGCCCAACACCAACTCAAGCTCGATGAAATCTACGAGGAAAGGTGGGAGGCATTCGATGAGATGTTTGAGAAGGACTTAGCACATGTTTATGCAACGGGGGAACTACCCACAAGTATATCCCTACTCACAACAAGTGCTGCAAGATGCTTATTGGCTTGTGTCATAAAGATATGGCATTCTACATTTCTAGGAGTCCGGAGATCCAACATCGAAGATTGGTCCGGAGTTGTAGAAGAAGAGCTGGAGGATGAGGAGGCCTCTGCCTACAAAAAATTCTTAGAATCCACCGAAGAGGAAGATTAATCCGCATGCCAAAGTATAAAACTTCAGTGCATTCGCGAGATACTTATTGTACGACAGGGACGACAACTATTGTTGTCATTGTTTAACTTACGAATATTTTCTAAGATAGCGCGCGTCTATATATTTTCACTGTACAAAACAAAGCCTAATTATTAAATAAAACCCCATGAAAACATGCTCGATTTCACTCGAACGTTCTCTTGTTGGGAAAAAGTCTCTTATTGTAACATTTCAAATCTAATGGTCCCGATGCTCGACTAGAAAATCCCACTAGGTCGCAGCACGCGATGGCCTAAGCAGTCCTGCGATTTCATAGAGCGATAATAAATGATTGATAATACCTGATTCTGATAAAGTTGCTGCCGTCCTATCCCGACTTGAGCTAGAAACCTCACGCGCACGTCGTACTACATTCACTGATTTATACATCAGTGCGTACAATAGATACACCTTTATGGTGCATGTGTGTGGTATTTTGTTCCCACACACGCACACCACAGATATGAGGAGTTAAGTAAGCGGTGTGTACCTACTTCGAAGGCTCGGGTTTCCTAACCTGCACTGCATCGAAACTTACATCCCCGAGGAAAGGTAGTAATAAACAAGAAGTAGCCGTGAGACTTTCGGCTATAGCGACAAGACTCGACCGAGGTACGATTTTGCTTCATAACTTTAAGTGACAATGAAAATATGCTTGACAACTGTCCGTCACATTTCGTCCAATTATACCGCGTTATCTTGGGTAGTTTCAGACCCTTGGAGTATTTAATTTCGGGCTTGTGTCTGCCTCAGGTCATTAGATTCACCCGCTGACGAGAAAAACCTACCGGTCAACGATGAGCAAGTGGATACGGAATCTGTCGAGTAATAAGAGGGAGGAGATCCTGGACAAGTTGCACAGAGGTTTTGTAGACGTTTGCGTGGGAATCTCGCTAGTCGGGACCACGCTAATCGGTTACAAGGTGTACGAATACTACCGATACCTTCGGCCAATACGTAAAGCGATTAGGGAACGTGCGGAGCAAGAGCTACTCGCCGTAGGCCAACCTTTAGAACCTTTAGAGGTACCCTCCACAGAAGAATTGAGTAATTAATAAGAGTAGGATTACTGGAGGTAATTTATAAGCTTGGCGTCGGATGAGTATGCCTTAACAAAACTAGGATCTCGCGGACAACTTGTAAGATAAAGAAAAATACATTGTACACATTTACATGGTAATATAGAGAACTCAGGCGACTACGGCTTTGTTTCATCCTTTTATTTGCGAAGCTACAATTTCATACATCAGTCCCGATGTATTGTAAAAAGTGTGGCATTTTAGATCGTCTTTTTTCGAGTGTATAAAAAGGTCTGTCGAGAGATTTAAGCCCTGAGTGATTCTCCATCTGCTCAAAGAAAGTATCGTTTTTCGAAGCATACTCGCGTATGCTTGGTACATCCATCGGTGAGTTCTACATTAGCTGGAAACACAACGCACATAGCAGTGTACCTCGATGTAAATAGTGCAAAAATTCCTAAGCTATTTATAAACCTACGGTGAACAAATAAATATGTTATCTCTCACGATTGTACTTCGGATGTACTTCGAGACAATCGTGAAGCGTCCGTTCGGTAGTTGTTGTGTTTCCTCGCTCAAGTGTGTAGCTGCCTGATGCCGATTTGCATTCAATAATACTGAAAATAATCTCTCACTTCGGGGAAAGAAGAATTCTACCAATGATATTGAACTGTCCGAAACGTGATCGACTTAAAGCTACGACATTCACTACGCGCGTTAATCAAGTGTTCTTGCAATGGAAGGATAACTAGTCTTTAACAAAAACTTAAATTTCGTATTATAAAATTTGTATATTAAATAAACATTTTATGTTTAATATTTACAGTTATGTAAGACGGGTGCACATTTACAAATGCTTTCCGAAATTACTTGCAAGTCTGTCAGGTGATGTTCCGTACGTCGCCGTATAGCAGCTCGTGTTCTATGTTTTGAGAGGTGCGTGTTGCCGAATTCTTTTGCCAAAAAGCTATCAATCGTCGGTTACGCGAAAGGCAATGGATTTTGTACACATCGATGCGAGTACAAAATACGCGCGTATCCACGGATAATTTATGTACAATGCTCTGCGCTCCTTCCTGGCTCCGTGTTTTGTATTGGACACATTTTGTACTTAGTTTCTTGACAGTATCAGCCGCCCGGATCTCGTAAAATAGTACTTTGGAAAACCGTACACTATACTCTATACACATTAATGAAAAAAGATCACGGATACGTCGTCCGATATTATTTACAGACCGTGAACAATCGCCAGTGTAAGATTGCACGGTGAGACGCGCGACCATTACATTGATCTTCGTAATGCATACGACTTACTGACGGTAGAACAGTCACATTTGCCATTTCATTTCGCTTAGAAAAGAAAAGATTTATATACATTCCTTCCGGAATAAAATAGAGTGTGTGATATTAGAAGAACATTAGATGTTCCATTCTTAATGTCGTGGATAGTTCTACATTTACGATCAGATCGAATACTTGCACAAACCCTGTAGCCCGTAGGCCGCGACTTGGAACTATCGTATTCTGGCGAATCTCAAGTCATAGAACGTGTTACGAACTATTAGACGCGGGATTTGAGTTTGACATCGATTCGACGCGCATAGAATCTATTCTTGCGACAATCTTCAATGCAGGTCCAAGTTTGATGCTCATTGCAGACATCAAATGGTCTTCCTTCAGCAGCATAAGAGCTTGGCCGTCAATCTCCTGTATAGCGAAGTCCTCCGCATAGTCGGCGCAACCAGGTAGACCTCGGATAAAGTCACACACCTCACCGACCTGTAACAAGTTCTTGTCTTATCATCTTGTTCCTCGAGCCATTGAATTCGCGAGAGAACAAATAAGACACGCACAGTCCATTTAACAGGGTTGACTTTTGGTGTATCGTCAGCTGGCGAGGCTGCTGTGGTCGTGGACAAGGACTTCTCGTCTCCATTTTTCTTTGCGATGTCAACATCATGCATTTTCGACTCTGCCTCGATTTCGTTCCACTGCTTTTCAGATCCATCGCGGTCCCTTGTCTCGCGCTTTTTACTGTTGGCTTTGGAACTAAAGGCAGAAAATGTACAATCAGCAATTGCTTTTCAGCAACATACTTCCTTGAGATGTGTGTGTGTGTGTGTGTGCTTACCTCTTCGCGCAAATCGTTGAACAGAAGCGTTTCTCCTTCTTGAACTTGGAATTCTGCTCGTCAATTGTATTACCGCAGCACTCGCATTTGCCCATTTGCATCGAGTTCGAGTCCTCGTCGTTCGGATAGTTCGGGGCGTGTTTCTTTCGTGGAGGCTCGTCGTGACTGTCTTTGTCCGAGTTATTCCGATTTAGCATATTCGTAGTGTCTTGGTTCACTGCATTGTTCAGTGAAGTTCGGTTAACAGCGAATGGTTCAGATGCTATAAGTTGAATTTATACTTAGCACAATGTTGGAGGATTCTCGAGTAAGATCTCAGGTAGTAATAAGAGATAGTCGCACCTTCCTGTATCACGAAGCCTTCGATCACGTGGGTAAGAACTTGCGGCTTGACCATCGCTTTCGGCGGCATGTGTTTGCTATTCGCCATGATTGGTACGGTGATTGAGATCGCGGTGGTTTCTTCACCACCTGTCACACCGTTCGTGATAGAGTTTATCGTATTGGCAAGACCTGCCAAGGGATTGTTACTTGTTTTGTCCTCCGACTTTATCTGTATGTTGTCTTCCTCTTTCATGTTTACTTTACACTGATCCCCTTCTGCACACACAATTAATCAATCATTAGAAACCTCTTATGGAAAAGCAGACACAGGAAATCATCTCTTCGCTAACGAACCTGTCACCTCTTGTTGAGATACAGTAGTTTGCTCTACTGTCACTGTCATAATCTCCTCTTTCTTCATGACTGGCTTGCTCTCGTCGTTTTGTATTTGAGTATTCGTCGTGGATGGCAGTACGATTGAGCATTCCGGTTGGTGGGTCCGATCGGGGGATGTGATCATAATCGTCGAATTATTATTATCGTGCGTATGTGGATCGGTAGCTTGATTCACCATGGGCATCGCTTGAATCTGTTGTGCGCCACTGATGATCTGATGATTACCGAGTATCGTGGAATTAATAGCCTACGGGTCGAAGAGAGAAAAGTTAGTCCACCGCTCCTGCTTTTATCGGCAAGATCTGCATCATGCACAAGTACCTGCAAAGGCAGTTGCTGCACTGTCGACATTGACGATTGCTGAACCTGATTCATCTGAGAAGTGGTAGCAACCCCAACGCCAACTCCTCCGACCGATACAACAGGCATGATAGGCCGTTCCGTGCCCAACACTACACCAGATTGTTGTTGCTGTTGCAGCGTCATATTCGCTAGGGTGAACAAATTATTCTATGAATAATCGTATCTCTGGAAGAACGGATTACGTCCACTGTCAACTATCGACGCTCACCCATGATTGGTTTAGGCTGGATCTGTTGTTGGGCTGCTTGCACCTGCTGCTGCTGATACTGTTGTTGCATCTGCTGTTGCTGCTGCGTGTGCTGCTTCTGTTGAATAAAAACCTGTTGGTGTTGTTGTTGCATCGTTTGCTGTGTCTGCTGCTGCGGCTGTTGCGGCGATTGCAGTGGCTTACCGCGACCCTTACCGCTACTACCGCTTCCTTTCCCGCTCTAAGTTACAAACATAAAAGAAACAATTCCTTCTCACTCATACGAAAAACCGAGATTAACTGAAATGCTTCGTAATGTCGCTTGCAGACACTCGCAGCAGTTGAAAGTCGAACGTCTCAACTGGGATTTCTGTCATTATAGTAACCTGTATTTGTACCGTGGTTGGCACTCCATGCACCGTCTGAGTGGAAACCGAACTCGCCGCCCTGATATTCGCCGCTTGGACAGCCTGTAGGGAAGACGGCAGGATGCTCAGTGGCCGTTGGCCACCTGTGTTTTGCTTTCCCTGTTGGTTCTGTTGTTGTTGCATGTCCATTACCTTTGGCTTCCCACTGGTAGCAGTGATCTGCTGTACACCTTGAATCTGTTGTTGGGTGGCTAATGCTATGAGAATGAAATAAGAATGTCATAGTACAGGGGGGCATAGTAAGAACACGATTTGCTCAGAGCTAGATACAATTCAATAACAAACCATTATGAGCTTGAATCGGTTGAGGACTTTGTATGAACATGTCCTGCTGCGTGGGGCCTCGTATGAAGATTTGATTCGGGGCAGCGGTGAGGAGAGTCTGGGGTGGCAATCCGGCCCAGGTGACTTGGGGTGCGAAAGGCCAATGGGCAAACTGCATACCGCCCCCGCGTGCACCGGACTGTGTGCCGGCGGTACACGTTGTGTACTATGGAGATCGATAAAGTCTTTAGTCAAATACGCAATGTCCCTGCGACCAGGAGCGATAGCATCGGCCTACGGCATGTCGTGTGCAGACGATACCTTTTGAACTTGATCCTGCTTGTTCGCCGACTGTTGCTGTTGTTGCTGCTGCAACGACTGCTGCGGTTGGGCCGATCCGAGAACACCCAGTTGACCGAACACCAACGTTTGCCCGCCACCGGGGTTTCCGGAAGTCGGTACTGGCAAGTAACCAGCCGGGAAACCTTGAACTTTCGTTCCACCCGCCCCGGGGTGGCCTCCACCTTGACCCGGCGTCGACGCCGTGGTTAACATGTGAGGAGTGAGCTGACCCGCCGACTGAAACGGCTTTCCGGCTGTTATCACCTATGAATCATCATTGTTCCGTCAGTGTCTTGGCGCATTTAGTGGAGTACGAGTGACGACAGCGCGGTCGGAGTTCTACCTGTATCGAGGACGGGTTAATTCCCGCAGGATGGAGTGCCAGATTTCCAGGCATTAACAAGGGGGTTCCTTGAGTATTGTACAGTTGCTGCAAGTGATAGGCTTGGTTCTGCATGGGCTGCTGTATCACTTGCACTGCCTGTGGATGCGCAGCCATGGTAGTTATCGTTGTACCACCTTGCTGGCCGGATAAAGTCATCGACACCCCGCCAACTTGTTGCTGATGCTGCTGCATGGACACGGCGACGGCACCCTATAATTTACAAGTTTTTCAATTCACAATATCCTCCAAGGGACGCGCAACTCTCCGAATTCTCCGCGAGAGATTCCACTCGCGAATCGGCACGTTTCCCATGTAATCATCGGCACGACTATCCTCGAGTTATTTTTACCTGTTGTTGAGGCATGATTGCTGCTACCTGCGGTTGAACTTGCACTTGAGTAGGCACGACATTGTGTTGACCATTGTTCTGCTGCTGCTGCTGGTTCTGCTGCTGATTCTGTTGCTGCTGTTGCTGCTGGACCTGCTGTTGAACCTGCTGCTGGACCTGCTGTTGTACTTGTTGCTGGACTTGCATTTGCTGCTGGGATTGCACCTGCTGCTGCATCTGCTGCTGCGGCTGTACCTGTTGAGACTGGACTTGCTGAGCTTGCTGCACTTGCTGCTGCTGCGACTGTTGCACATGCTGCTGCTGCTGCTGCTGCTGTTGTTGCTGTTGTTGGACATTTTGCTGCTGCTGGATATCATGAGTTGTGATCATCATTTGTTGTTGCTGGGCCTGCTGCTGCTGTTGAGAAGTTTGCTGCGACTGTTGCTGGGGCTGTTGTGCTTGCTGTGATTGACTTTGCATTGGTTTAACATCTGTCATGTTTCCCGTAGGCCTCTTCTAAGGTTCTCCGAGCTGGACTCCTTTTCGATGAAAGAAGCAGCTTCTTCTACTCTGTCTATGTCTTCTAGCACACAAGTGCTTTCTTCCTTGCCATTGTATATGGGTGTAATGCTCTAGTACTCCGGTTTCTACTTCTCTGTTTTACTCTGCCTGTAAAAAATGAAAAGATCATCAATTATAGACGGACAATCAATCACAGGATTTCTCAGACATAGCTTTCCCCACCGATGAATCCAATGCATTTTGAGCATTTGAGTGGTGGAATTCGTGCATTCTACTCTTTTCTATTCATATAATATTCATAATTTCATTCATCATCCTCGATTTCGACAGAGCGGTATCTTCATTATACACGCGTGCATTATCTATCCACACGAATTACACAATACATTGATTCGCGGGTCCACCAATCGGAGCCAATACGATTCGCACCAATGTAATAGGAAAAGTGTGTTATGCAATATTTGCCCCCGGTACGGCGTATAACCCTAGTAAACATGCTTTACATATGTGCGAGGTGTCACAGGATCGGCAGGCGAAATTGAGCAGGCCGCGAGCGTTACTGTATAATGTGATGTGGACGAGTAGAGTGACCGTGAAATAAACGCGTCCCGTGAAGCACAAGTCCGTCGCGCGAGAGC
This sequence comes from Crossocerus cetratus, assembly GCA_963675795.1. Lineage (NCBI taxonomy): Eukaryota > Metazoa > Arthropoda > Insecta > Hymenoptera > Crabronidae > Crossocerus > Crossocerus cetratus. Next base: position 21,924,017 of record OY776665.1, on the reverse strand, counting down.
ACAGCCGAGTTATCGTGATTTTTCTCGCGCCAGTGCCATTCGGATCAGCAAGAGTTCGCGTGAGTATAGAAATATTTCGAGCCGGTTCGCGAGCAGGCCATGAAACTCGCGTTGCACTCTCGTCGGGACGGCCGGGAAGCGTCATTAATCGCTTCTGCCCGTAATATCATGGTACACAGGTGCGCATTGCTTCGGGATTCCTTGTGGACGAGATCGCCAGCTATCGCACTAGAGCTCGGCAGATTATCATGCAATCATGTGCTTTTCTGGGTTTTTGTGGCGCTTGGTTAAGCGGGATAACCTCAGTGACTCCATTCTGTGAGTGGGGTATCTAAGCCTGTGGGAATCACGGGATTGCCTCGCGACAATTATTCTTCATTGTTCAACTATATAACAATTTTTCTCATTGATAAGTAAACTGGCTCCGAAAACATATGCCTGTTCACGAGGCTCAGTCGACTACTGGCGAACGTGTTATTTCAAGGGACGAATCTAAAAGATTCTCGAGAAACTTAGCAACTCAGTTGTCGAGTGTCACAAGCCAGTGAGTGCAGTCAGTGCTCTCGTCGAAATATCAAGTCATCTAGTGTGAGGTCGAGTGAGACTTTTCACTCTCCGCTCGAACCAGCCGGTTTTCATGGACCACGGACAATAGGGGTTTGCATTATTCAGCGTCAGTCACCTCCAGCAGTGAATACCGAAATCATCGACTAACCCCGTTCGACTTACGTCGCCCTGGCACAACAAGTGCCGGAGAGCCTTTTCTAAGGAGCGTCGCGCTCGCCTTCGAGACGACGAGAGCACATTCGTGCCAGCATAATTACCGCGAGTCTCGGAATACTCGAGAAAGCGATGCTATTAACCAATGCACGCCGCTTGCCCTCCCCCGGCCGTTTCCTATTCATTGTTTTTCATGCCACTCCGATTCATCATTCGAGTCCGCGGTGACTCCGTAATTACGAGGGAAAAAGGACGCGCGAGTGGCGGCTGGAGTGCGAGGGAGATGAAGAGGGTCTCTCTCCTTGAGCGGTCGTCGAGCGGTAAAGCAGGGATCTATAGGCGAGAGCGGCGGCCGTGGCGGCGTGAAAGCGGAGCGGGGAAAATATATCGATTGGCGCGCGGCGGGGAACGCGCGAGATCCATCTTGGGGGGAGTCGCGGGCATAGAAAGGAACAAAATGTCGCCCGAGCCAGCCACGGCACCACCACCATAATTAGTGCCCGGCCGTCGCCGTGGTAGAAAGGGAGCGAGAGAGGGAGAGGGAGAGAGAGCGTGGTGGCAAGCTGAGCGGGAAAGCCGACTGAATGAAGGACGAAGGGAGGGTCGGGGCGAAAGGGAGAAGGCAGATACGCTGCGAGAGGAAGAAGGAGGTTCCGAACGTCGGAGCGGGAGCGACAGAGAGAGAGATAGGCCGATGGATCTTCGAAGCCGAGGGAGAGAACGAGGGGGAGAAAAATAAGAGAAGGGGAGAAAGGATCGCACTAGGGGGCGGTTGACAACATGGACCCTCGCCATAGTGGCTATAACGACGATGAAGATAATAATAATAATAAGAACACACGCGCTTCCCGTCCAGTGGGAGCCGGGCCCTCCGCGATCCCCAGGACCATTCTAGCCACGCTGCTTTCCCTCGGAATAGAGAGCAGCGTCCTTAAAGCCGACATATTGGATTATAAAAGTAAAGCACGTTCGGAGATCCGGCGGGACACGGCTGAGTGGGAATATCTCGGGGGCTCCGAATTGCGAGATCTCCTCACTCGCGCTCACTCCGCCGGACGGCTATCGACACTAGCGGCTAGGAAAAGGCATGTCCGAGGGCACTTAGATATCTAGAGACGCAGGCCTCGAGAGCACAGGCTTTCGGACACTCGGTTCAGGTACTCACATGGCGACTGCGCAGTCACACCTATCACGTTTTTGAACACCCCGTCGATCACTATCACCGCACGATCGCACCGTCGAAACCTCCGGATAAACAATGCCCCGGCACGCACCGTACCACTCCCGGCGAGGACTCCGAAAATTCGTTAAAAAGGAGCAGACCACGGGCAATTTAAACGGAGAAGTTTTGTTGTACCGTTGACGTCGCGAGGTTTCGTAAGCATTCGTAGTCGCATTCGTTGTCTGCCTCCCTGCTCCCACACGGTGCACGGAACCCCTCGCCTTCCCCCCTCCTTCGCCTCACGGCTCCCCTCGGCCTGGCTTCCCCCGCCAGTGAGCCGCCTGTACCCGCACCCCCCGGTACCCCGGACTGTCGAATGGAGCACGCTCATTGGCGCGCCGAGGACAAATCCCAAAGGTATCGTTCGCTCGGCGAAAGGCGGAGTCAGTGGACATGGTGGCTGCGAGCGCATGCCCTGTAACGGTACTCATACTCTCGTCCCCCAATCTCCCGGATCCCCATTACCAACACACGCGCGCCGCCCGCTCCCGTGCACGTATACGAGATTAGAGTCCGCAGAATATTTCGCAGCATATCTCCACGCCGAGGCAGGGACGGCGAGCGCTCTCACTGTCGCCCTGCTCCGAGGCACGTCGATATCACCGAGGCTCGGATTACTCCCGGCTGGGATTGCGCGAGGGATGCGCACCGTGGATCTCTCCACCCGCCAAGAAGAAGATCGGCTTTCTGGCCGCGCTCCGATTTCTCGCGGCGATTGTACCCTTTTGTCTCCGCTGCGAGCGGGGATAGAGTCGTCAACATACACTTGCTCTTCTAAGTCGGTCTTCAATCGCCGGTATACTTGGACGGTTTTCACGCGGTATCAATTGAGTTAGCACTGCCCCGTGAAGTAGAGCTTTGTAACTAGTTCAGGTTGACTTGAGCACTGCGGAGAATTTTCAATGAAATTTCCTTTTGTAAGATCCGTCGGTGAAATTGTGGAAAGAGCATTTTTCGCAGGATGTTTGATTCCTGTGTTGAAGAGTAGATATGTTCTGGCAACATGAGTAGTGGAGTCGTTCGCTTCGAAAGGATTCACTAGCCATATGACCGCGAGGCAGTTCAGTAGGGTAGACACCGTAGACCCTTCGCATCCAGAGTCCCTAATGCCATTATTTCTCCCATCTACCCAGTCGGGAAGGTAGACGCTCGTAGCCTCACATTTTTAGAAATCTGCCTGCTGAGTTGCCAAGGTCGACCAGACTAATAGCCTGAAAGGAATCCATCTACTTTGTGCCCTGGTCGTTACTTGTACTTTGCAATCAGTCCAAGAAAAACTTTGACTTGAACAGTGGAACTCAACCTACATTATACTCCAACCGCATCCAACCCTTTGCACTTCCAATATTTTCCATCATAGGAAAGCAAAGTGTACAAATAACTTTTTAAACATAACAATAATATACTTCGACTTAAAAATTACGTTTTCTTAGAAATGGATTCCAATTTTGTCGCATCCCGTTCATGTTAATAACAAGAAATATGGGAGATGCAAAATCATGATGGAATTTCAGACCCTCGCAATTTTGGGTCAAATTTCCGTTGCGCCGGGGGCCGTGGCGCACTAGCCACGTCCCTGATACAGCTGTCTTTAAGTTGAGCTTACGCTTGCCTGCTCGAAATCCCGTAGTTCAAGTTCGCACGCGATTGGTCCTCTACTCTTGTGCGGAGGACTCCTATCCATTGGACGGCAACCACAGCCACTAGCTTCCCTTTTTTGCAGAAAATATCACGCTAATCGTCGAATAGTTTCTCGACGGCCTAGAACTTCATCCAACCTATCGTTTAGCCAAGCCAGTTTCCCCTCTTAAAGACTAAAACTCCGAAAAAACGCAATGTGATCATTAAAACCTACTAGTTAATAACCTACCATTAGCATAAATTAACCTACATGAAAGTGGCTCTTTCAACTCTTGAATATCCCGATCCCTAAGTTTTAGGATCAGGAACTCAGAATAGATCCCATCTCATAAATCAGCCATGAATAATTCTATATTTTTTATTGCAACATTCCCTTCAAAATGAGCAATAAAAACCCATATTTAATTAGAAGAGTTAAAGGATGAATGGCAGTAGATGTATCATTCATTTTATTAGCAATACAGGAATAGTCTCTGGCTCGGAAGGCCTGGCAGTAGGATGTGTGGTCGAGCGAAGGGTTGGAAGAGCATGTCGCCAATCCCAGCCACCGCGTCTCCACGGAGGGCCTCTGCCAAGCACGAAACACTCGTCCACTCACTCACACCAGGAACCCTCGGCTACACGCTATACATCGGAGAAGCTGCGATACTCTATACTCCCCTTAAAACACGCACACCCAGTCGCCACACACACACACTCGCCCTGAAAATTACGATATCGCGGCGAAGGAGTGTGCGGCGTCTGTAGTTTGCAGTTCGACCGATAGAGCGTACACACGGGTAGTGGGGTGGCTGGCAACCAATGGTTTAGATCGAACAAGGTTGCCAGGGAAACAAGTTAATGATTCGAGCCGCCACTGAGGAATTAGCTTGGCTCGTTGGCGGCGACGCGCATGCGTCCTGCGACCAGTCTCTCCTCCGTGTGTCTGTATACTCTCACATGGCTACTCCCTACACGTATACTCCGCCCCGACTCGGTGTGGGTCGATTCTTACCACGTGTGAGTGCATTCCCCTCGTCCATGAAGTGTAACCTGCTCTCGCAGTATGCGTGAGGCAACCCACACATTCTCAAACCGCTCGATCGTCACACGCATACAAGTCCGGCGCTCCCAGTGCTCGGTCGTCGCGACGATTGGTCACCATCCCACTCCAAAGCGGCTCTCTCTCTCTCTCGTCCTCTCTCTTTCCCACTCGTTCCTTCCCACTCGCACGAGGCCCCTCGGCCGGGCTGGCCTCCTTTCCATCCTGGCGGCTTTCCCTCTCGCTCGCTCTCTGTCTCTCGGCGTATCTTCCGCTCTGCTCTGGCAGCCGGCTGCTGCCAAGCGCCCTCTCCCCTGACCTTATTTCCCATCGTCGCGCAGTGGGCTCGTAATTCGAGAGCACGTATCGCTGCGGGATTCCTCGCGAAAACGAAGCCGAGGTGGGCGCGAGAGGTGGGCATCGGGTTCTCCCTCTCTCTCCTGCTGGCGGTTCGGTGGATCGGGCGGTCTCTCTCGCTCTCGGCGGCGGAGCGGGCGTGGGGATGGGGACGAGATCGCGATGAGGACGGGGAGGTGGCGGAGACCTACTCTCTCCTCGGCTTCCGAGCATGTAACCATCGCACTCTCGCCGCGGTGGTGGTGGAGAGCTCGGCGAGGGGAGTTGCCCATCAAGATTCATCGCTGATCATAATGTACTCTCGATCGCCCGCCACGATTGACGCGCCGCTCTCTTCCTTCCCTCTCCCTCTCTCACTCTACCGAGCGCGACTCCTCTCTCGCTCGCTCTGTATTTCCCTATGCCGCGCTAGAGCACAGATAGAAAATGGAAGCAGCCGCGGGCGCATTGTGCCGCGCCGCCACGCCTGGTCCTCCGGATGCAAATGCGCGCAAAGGCCACTCATTTGTCTGGACTCCTCCGGACCGCTCCCTGCTCACGCTCGCCGGCTCCTCTCGGCCCACATGATCCTATCGCCCTCGTCATGCCGGACTCTGTCTCGCCGGAATCCACTGATTATTCCCTCCCGTCCCACTCTCGATTGGAAAATTGCAATCTCCCATCTATCACTCGTCACGCGTACTCTCGTGTTTGCACGTCGAATTATGTAATTGCAGAGTAAACTTGCACGAGTTGTTGTTCTGGTGGACGCGGCACTAATTGCGTTTGAACGACTTTTTAATTCGTCGGGGAAATGACTAGAGGCAATCGGATGTTTTGCGGTAGAAGGTCGCATTGGCGACCTTTGATTGTTGGGTATTTTAATCCAGAGGAGATTGGTCGATTCATTCGACAAGTCTGAAAAGGGAAACTAGAGAATTTATACTATTACTTTAGCTCAGTGACTAGTTCCTGTAATTAGATCGAATAAGAACAAGGACTGCACTACGTCAAAGTACGAACGTCCAACCAAAAGAATGAGTTTCCGCTTGACTTTTGCTTGGGTGGATTCCACAAAGAATGACTAATGTCAGCGAGTGGAAGGTCCCGGAGAAACGCATGGCACGAAGGTCCCCCAACCACCCGCAGTCCATTCCGTTGGGCATTTGCCGACGGTCCGCATGTGTCGGCCATCGGCGCATAAATCAGTGGAATGTCCCGCCTGCATGCCGAGATCGAACTCCCCAATGCCACTGTTAATGAGATCTTCACCGGGACGAGAAAGGGAAAAACGCTTCTTGCAGAGAATGGCATCGCGGAGGATCCTCCACGTGCTCCGCCACCAGCCGAGCAGTCTCCGGGCGTTCTCCTCCGTCATCCCCGAGTACACTTCCGTCCGGTACAAGGTGGAGCGCGGCCCTTTCGCCACGATCTCGCCGGCGAACCTCGATTTCTTCAAGCAGTTGCTCGACGAGCATCGAGTCACCACCGATCCCGAGGAGTGCGAGGGGTACAATGTAGACTTCGCCAAGACCGTTCGAGGTAAAAAGCCCCTCGAAGGAAATCCCACCTGAGAAGACTTGGATGCTGGAGTGATTCGTGCACTTGTTCCTTTTACTGAAAAAATAAAATTCAACACCAATAAAAAAATATTTATTAATTCATAGTCTTAGAGAGAAATTAATTCATAGTTTTATCAGAAATAATTCACCAATCAAAGTTAATGATTAATCTTCATTAAACACAAAAAATAATTAATGCAAATTAGAGAATAAAATGAGAAAGACAATCCTTACAGGTAGGAGCAGGATAATCCTGAAACCGAAATCCACTGAGGAAGTCTCGGAGATCCTCAAGTACTGCAACGACGCGAGGCTGGCGATATGTCCGCAAAGTGGTAACACAGGCTTGGTGGGCGGCAGCGTGCCAGTCTTCGACGAGATCGTCCTCTCGATGAAATTGATGAACAAGATCATCGAGACAAACGAGCTGGCAGGTCAGTGAGCGTCGGTTCATCTAGAGAAGCGATCATCCGAATAGATGAGGGTCGGCCCGGCTCTCTTCCGGGAAGCTTGGCCGGCGGAGCTTGTGTGTAATTTCAATGCGTTTCACGGGGAAATTGTCGGTGCCACCAGGAGTGCTGACCTGCGAGGCGGGCTGCGTCCTCGAGGACCTGGAGAATCATGTGGCACCGATGGGCCTAATGATGCCCTTAGACCTTGGTGCCAAGGGTAGCTGCCTCATCGGCGGCTGCGTCTCCACGAATGCCGGTGGTGTGCGGCTACTTCGTTACGGCAATCTTCACGGCAACGTCCTGGGCCTCGAAGCGGTGAGTCTCCTCTGTCGGCGAGTCGGAAGAGAACAGAGTCGAGGAATCTCACGCTCCAAATAGATAAATCGACTGAGCGACTCGGTGCTTTCAGGTGAAGGCGAACGGCGAGGTGGTCGACGCGCTCAACACTCTCAAGAAGAACAATACTGGGTACCACGTGAAACACTTGTTCATAGGTTCCGAGGGCACCCTGGGCGTCGTGACGAAAGTCGCCATCCAGTGCCCTCCCCTTCCGAAGGCCATAAATGTCGCATTCCTAGGTAGGAGGCTATTAATTATTGCTAATTGGGTGAGATTGAATTTGTGACAGGGTCCTTAATTGACGCGGGTCTTTCAGGATTAAGTGACTTCGATAAGGTCCTCAAGACCTTCGAGCTAGCGAAGCGCGAGCTCGGCGAGATCCTGTCGTCCTACGAGATGATGGATAAGCTCGCGATGGATGTGTCCGTGAACAACCTCGGCATGAAGAGTCCGCTGTCCTCCGCCGATGGACACAATTTCTACGTCCTCATCGAGACCTCCGGCAGCCAAATGGCGCACGATGAGGAGAAGCTCGGGTCCTTCGTCGAGAAGGCGCTCGCGGATAACATCGTCGAGGATGGCACTTTGACTTCCGATCCGGCGAAAGTGAAAGTTCGTAGGATCTGTTGCTTCCTAGTTCTCGTGATTAGCAGGATGGTAGTTTGAGACGCATTGTTCGCAGGGCATATGGGATCTCCGCGAGCGCATTAGCGAAGGCGTCCTTCGGGATGGTTACGTCTTCAAGTACGACATTTCTTTGCCTCTGCCGCAATTCTACAATATCGTGGAAGTACTCAGGGAACGATTGCAGGACGATCGGATAGTGCGGATCAGTGGCTACGGACATTTGGGTACATCCACGTCCTTCCGCACTTCTCCCTTCATTTAATACTCAATTAAAAGCCTCTTTTATTAATTATTGCTCATTCGAAACAGGTGACGGCAACATTCACGTGCAAGTCTCAATTCCGAAGTATTTCGAGGACGTCGCCGCACAATTGGAGCCCTTCATCTTCGAGCACGTCGCGAAGGTACGCGGCAGTGTCAGTGCCGAGCACGGGATCGGCTTCAAGAAGACCAAGTACTTGGGTATGAGCCGAACCAGCGGCGAAGTCGCCCTTATGCACGACTTAAAGAGACTTATGGATCCGAATGGTATATTGAACCCTTATAAAGTCCTGCCGCCCCATTAACGTCTCCGTCTGATGGGCTTCACTTCAACTGCTCTGGTATTCCATGGACTGATTAATGCTCAGTGCGATTGTGCCATATACTCAGATACTCCAGGTACTTACTCGGGTACTAATGTGAAAAATGAATGTTTATTATTACTTCTTATAAACTGAACTCTTTTATTTATCCTCCCTGCGATATATTAATCTTCAGTCAACTCTATCGATGTAAATAAATCCGAAGATTTTGCAATGGCGTGTATTTTTTTCCGATTTGAAAAGTCATGACGAACGGTGCCATTGATTTCGAATGACGCGGCGACTCGCGCACGCGCATTAATTCTTGGACGCTGTAATATCGGAAGTTGGTAAATAGTGCGGCAGTAAACTATCGTACCGATTGGCCGAGTTCTCGTTGGTCGATCGATCAGTCACACTGACGGGTGAGTTGAGAGTTCGCTTGGGTATCAGCCAATCGTAGCACCGCCTCCTGGAGACACGCACTCTCGGGGGCAGAGCATGTTTTTATATCTTTAGAAGCAGACATTGGTGCATTCGAATTGTAAATAGAACACAATATCGGAAGGGTAAGCCGGATGGTTGCGTCGACAGCTAATAATAAAATTCCGCGAGGGGCACGTCGCCAGTGATAAAAATGAGTCGCTCGGTCATCTGGTTGCGATGAGGGCATCGCGTTTCATTGATAAAGATTTCTAATGATTCGAATTCGGGTTCAAAAGGCAGACTTTATTTACGCTCCCGGCCCATATGCATACTCTGGAAAACACTCATACTCATACTGATGAATATTCAAGCACGCGTTAAAAGGCAACTGCACCGATAGAATCACTTTGTCATCAGATTCAATTATTCATCGACTCGCGCGATCACCGCGAAAGGAAACATGACTGAACCCGGCGTCTCTAATTCCAGAGTATTGTTGTGCACATTGGTGCAAAGTCAAGGAGACTCAAAACTGCTCCTATTTTTACATCCCAGTCATATGCCTCGACTTCGGAGCGACCGGGCCGATGTTTTCCCGGCGCGCAAGGTCTTCGGAATATATTGGAGAGGTCAGGTTCCTCCGCGGCGACACGGGCATTCCAGAGGACCTCCGCTAGAAATCCGTCGACCGCGGGCAAACTCCCGATTGGCACAGGTAGAGCGCGCGAATGAGAGTTTCCCATGGGGAAGGCTGCGCTCCCCTCCCTTACGAGGTGAACGCGCGCGCCGGTACTGTGTGGGGCTCGAGAGAAGCCGAGATTATTCCAAAGCGACTCGCAGCGCAGGCTCGCGCATGCACCTACTCGAAAACTCTCGAAAAGGGTGGCGAAGCAAATATAAGCCGGCGACACCGGCCGCTGCGCACTCAGTCATAAAGCAAACAGCGGAGGAGTCGGACGATCGCTCCACGAGTGCGAATCAAACCAACGGATTACCCAGACGCTCGAGTGCGTAGTTGAAGAGAGAGCAGCGATATCTCCGAGCAATCGACTTCGCGTCGTGTTTGACTCGATAATACTTTTCTGTTTACCAGAAGGTATGTATTAATTACTAAAACACCTGATCGCCTCGGGAACGTCCGCGGTTATCGTGACGTTTCGCAAATTATCTCGCGGGCGGTATTTTTATCCTCGCCTGTTTGTTTGTCTCCCTGTTTGCCCGTCGTGCCGGATATATCGAACAGACGGTATTACTGAGTGGAGTCTAGATTGCCTAGAAGCATACTAGTATTGACGCACCGGTGCATACGTTGCGAGTGCGTTGACACAACGCTTGGCTGGTTTCGTTTGCCGTGCACTTTCTGTATTCACTGTCGCTGGCCGATAAAGCCGTCTAGACAGGGGATACCTTCGCGCGAGTGTGTATGTGGGTGTATACATAGAGCGAGTGGCGTACGTGCGTTTCCTTGGCAGACTTGTGGCCGGGAATCAAATTTACTGCGTCGCCGGTTCGCGGCGTCTCCCTCTCTCACTCATTCTCTTTCTCGTTCAGACTCCAATTCTTCTCTCCCTTTTACGCAGTTGTTTGGCCAGTCTCGAGACACCCCTGGACCGCTTTCTCCTGTTTTTTAAAACCATCTCCATGATAACGCGTAGTAAAGTTGGAGTTGTTATTGCTAGTATTGTTTGATTCCAACAGGTCGTAGGTGCAGCAGAACGATGGCACTGGTGCCGAGGGATCTTTTCCGCAATAGATGGGACGAGTTGCACCGTTTGCATCGCGAGCTGGAGGAGCGTTTCAAGCGACTCTCGATGCGAGATGATATGTGGGTCCCGCCGATGCCGGCTTTCGAGGACTTCATCATGCCGCCGTTGCCGCCGACCACAGCGTTGTTCGACGACTTCGAGAAATCGATGCGAAAGACATTCGAGCAGATGGAACAGCAGATTGGCGGCACAGCCATCGTACGCGGGAACCAGGACGTGTATCGGGTGGTAGTGGACGTGCAGCAGTTCGCACCCGAGGAGATCACCGTGCGAACGGACAACAAGTGCATCACCGTCGAGGGCAAGCACGAGGATAAGAAAGACCACCATGGATTCGTGTCGAGGCACTTCGTGCGAAGATACATCCTGCCGCAGGGTTATGACATCGGCCACGTGAAGCCCAGTCTCTCGTCCGATGGTGTTTTGACCATAACAGCGCCGAAATTGGCACTTCCAGCGCCCGGCGAGAGGATCGTGCCGATACAACGAATCAATGCGCCTGCTATCAGGGCAGCGTAATTGCCTGGCCTTCACTAGGACAGCAGGCATCTTTCACACTCTCCGCGACTCGACCAATAAACACGAAGCTTTAGCCCCGTACACTTCCGGAGCTTTGGCATCCTCGCACTCCGGGAATCTCTTGCTTTACTCTCGCACTCTCGAGTCAAGATGAGTCAAGCTTTCGAGATCGTTTAGTATTAGCTGACGCCGGTCAGAACATGAAGTCAATTTTCTCAGGGGCAGAGACTGTATTCGAGTCGTAATTACTTATTCTGTTATGATCGACGTCTCTCATCCAAGTTCCCGGAAAGTTCCGGCGTCTATCCATATATGTACTGGTACTTTCTCGACTCGTTGTTTCTTGTATTTCGAAGACATGATTGGTGCCTAGAGGTAACTATCATTTAATGGTTAATATTATACGCTATCTTACACGTTTTTCAATAAATGTCACAGTTTACTGATACTAACGGCTGCTTGTGGATTCGTTTTATTATGCCTGTCAGATATACTTTGCACAGTGGGTCTTAGGTTCCCGAAACGAGCTGCTGCTTCTCTCTTAATGGCAGGGGAGTGGCTTTCTCTGGATCGCATTTCGAAAGATAAAGCGGCATCGCGTTACAGATAAAATGAACACATGCGATCATCATGCTTTCACTCGCGAAGTATCGATCGCCCGGCAGTGCTCCCTTGTTACTCAATATTTATGTCTAGGTCATATAAATAGTGGTTTCTGGTTGGATTAGTTTTACGAGGGTCCTCGATCTTCCTCACTCTCGGAAAAGGGGGTCTGGTCATTGGGATCGCCGGTGGGGGTAGGTTCCTCCAATGGGATTTCTTCAGGGGGTACAATACCCTGTATTAGCCTTGCCTGCTCCTCAATTTTCGGTATATTGTCATAAATGAGCTTTTCCACGTCGACCTTGTTTAGTTCGTCCTGTAACCTTCTCTTCAGCGGACCCTCGAGCGCATCCAATATTTGATTCCTACGGAAGACGCAAGTGCGAGTTTAATTTTCCCATTCCTTGCCATTGACCCTACTGTAATGTACGAACCTGAGAAGATTCGGTATTATATTGACGCCGGCTTCCATCAGGTAGTCCAGAGTACCGGCGCCGTGAACTCGAGCTTGGATATTGCCAAGTTCGAGATCAAGCTCCTCTAAAACCGCTCGCTTGCGCGTGTCCATGGGTTGGCCGAGTTTCAGCTGAACTCGGAAGTATTGGACGGTGAAGGAGACGGTGCCTGCACGCGACAGGAAGCCCCCGATCACGCTCACCTCCCAGTTCGTCCTTCCTTCGATCTCCTGGGTCCCGACGTCCACCACCGCATACATCTGTTTACCAACGGCGCAATGACTACTCATCAGCTGGGAATTGCATCGCATCCACAGACACAGATAATCGCCCACGCCATCGATTACGAGGTGCATAACTCTCGCGTCATTTACCTTAGGAAACCGTGCGGTAATTGTGCACGTGGAGATTACGCGATGCGATTTTATAACTAAGGTCGATGGTGTGCGCGAGATACGAAGGCAATTTTACCGTGCCGTTCTCCATGCTGAGCGTGATGTTGCCCATTCGATAGAAGCTGGCGAGGCCGGTGATCCACGTGTGCGAGGAGGTGGCTGTGAGTAGGCCGACCGTTTGGCTGTAGTCCTTGATCTTGAAAGGATCGTAGCCCATATCGGCGACATGCTTGCGCGCCTCCGCCACTGCCATGTCGAACGGCGAGATCGAATTCGGAAAGTACTGCGGCAACTGCGTGATCTGCTTGTTGACCTCGCCCCTGTAAAGGATCATCCCGGTTACACCCACGAGCTCCTCATCGGAAAACGCGCAGTACGGTGACATAACTCTCGACCCACCGGACATTGGTGTTCACTTCGCTCAGTATGAGCGGCTTGATGCTGTCGAAGATAAAGGTGCCGACGGAATTGACTACTCCTTGGAACACCGAGCCTAGGAAGCCTAGGTTCTTAAAGTCAAGGTCGATCTTGTCGAAGGTCAAGTCCATCTCGATGTCCGAGGCCTGCAGCTTGCCGTCCGGACCTACCACCAGCCTGGCGATGCCCTCCACGTGCACTCCCGTCAGGAGTACCGTGAAATTCCCGGCCGATCTCGACAGCCAGGATGATAGAGTGTAGAGGCCCCGAATATCCAGATTCTCGATGCTCAGGCCAACCGTTACCTTTGACATTCATATATTGTTAGTGGCAATTTTAATTAGCCGATTGTTCAACCGCCTAGAAATCCAATGAGTCAAGGCGCCGGGTATACCAACGAGATTACATCAGTCGGGAGCTATAGTTCGCGTGATTTTGTGGATATGCATTTGGCACAGGTGATTTGCACACGCAATTAGACATCCGGTGACGCCGGCCCGCCGAATCACCACCGGGAGAGACATCCGCGAAACGTTCCGCATGGTCACCAATGGTATAATTAGCGCCGGACTTTTTTTCGTAATGGGACACGTCGACCTCCTATGGATCGAGCAAGTAATCGAGTTCCCGCTCGAATAGACGCCGTCTGATTCCGCTTTAAATAGCAAAAGCCGCCGGGAGTCTGCTACAGTGCGCGGTTGGCAAATGCAACTTTCCTTCTAAGATATTTCTGGTTCGACTCCCATACGAAGTAGCAACCGAGTTGGGGGAGGTGTCGGGAAGAACTCGTACCAGACGTCCGGAGATGGTCGTGTACCCTGTCGATTTTGGTCAGAAAATCGCAAAATTCTACTCTGGACAATTAGTTTTGCGCCGAATCGTAGTTTTAGGCCCAAACTCAAGAAATATCAAGCATTCGGACGAATCGGGAAACCTTCGAAAAATCGAAATTTTTTCCAGGGGTACCCCTTCCTATTTTTTCGATTTTTCGACATTTTTTCAAGTCGGCCGATTTCAACATTTATCGATAGTTTTAGCCCTAAAACTAACGTTCAACACAAAATTAGTCGGTCAGACATGCTCATCATCCCACAAATCCCATTTGACTATCTTTTCGGCCGATTCTCACTTGCATCAGCGCCAGTTGCGAGACCACACGAACAATACGGAACTTGGAGAGTCCGTAAACGTTGACGTGCTTCAAGTTCATGGTGTACATGGAGAAAGAATGCTTCATGTCGGGGACCGGCATCGGGTCGGGAATCGGCACACCCGGCATGCCGACAGGATCATCTTGCTGATAATGCGCTAGAATGGCACGAATCTGATCGCCCAGTCGCTTCTCTCCCTCGGCGATTTGCGCTGCCTCATCCTTTTTCTCTGAAACGATACCTTTCTATCATCGACGTTCCACTCTGCTCCACTGAAAATGCTTTGTCCGCGCCGGCCACGTGCGCGATTGACTTCCCGAAATTCATCTCGACTTCCTCATCCTTTTCATACACAACTAAAGTCCCGAGCAACTGCGATAGTTTCAGCATAAAAATAGCGACGGCCAGTGTGTCGACGGATGAGATTATCTATGCTGCTCCGGGCACCGTTGACACAGCGCGCGGCGTGTTTACATCACGGCGCAGCGGCGACAAACTGTTTTGTAACAGGGGAAGTGCTGGTACTCGTCACTTGTGACTCGCATCCAAATGCCTCCTCGTCTCTCTACTTTATGGCCCAATTCCCTCCATCTAAAAGCCCAACGCACAGATTCATTGCGACTTGAACTCACTGCGGCAAGCATATCTCTCTCGGCAATCGAATATACTCGGAATCTCATACAAGGAAGAGCTCTGAGAAAGAGTTGGCGAACTTTGAACCAATAACAAAATCTAGAGAATAACTAGCCGTTGAATGGCGTAGAATGCGAGGAAGTGGAGAAAAGCGTGGAATGACAGAAAAGTTCCGGACTCACCGGTGGCCTGTTGCTCGCCACGGCAGATGAGGAAGCAGCACAGGAGGAGGAAGACCCTCGGCAATTGTTGCATTTCCGCTGGCTAATTAGACTGGGACAACAGCCGCGGGAAGAAGTGCGCGGAGCTTTTTCGGGAGAAACGGAGCAGGAAAGGAAGAGGGCAATGCGGAGCGGCCAGCAGCAGAGCAGACCACGCACTCGACTGGGGAGGTGCGTCAGGGAATTTAGTGGAGTGATATCTTGCGGGGGTCATTGAGGGGCCGAGGGTCAACCGCTTTATCGGCAAACCCCTCGCCCTCGTCGTCCCTCCCCATTCACCGTCCTCGTGTCATTCTTGCTTCTTTCCTCCTTGGAGTACAAACGAGGCGACATCCATGCTGGAGCGGCTAAAGTATTTACTCTCGAGCGCGAGCGCGCGGAACTCTGTTTACAGGAAATGCGTCAAGCAACCTACTTCTACAATTGATCCACATTTCTTGTGATCTAATTAAATCGCAAGAACAATATCTCCCACATAAACCAGATTTATAAAAAAAATGTACACAACGAAATAAATCGTTTTTAAATTTCACTCTCAGTTAAAGATAGTCAAAGGCCTCGAAAAAGATAAAAGTAATTCAGGGTTCCAATGTGTATCCAAACACACGCCGCGCGTTCATTCAACAGGTGATCCCGCGATCAACGACTCACGCGATTCAATTTTCCCGCGCTGCCCAAATCTCGAAAGTCGAACTCGAAGTTGGCGAGGTCAGATTGGCAGGCCTTGCTCAGCTCGCAGTGTGGCTCAGTTTAGTTTACAATTTGAACCGGTTTAAATTCCGGGCAAGTATAACGTATTGTCCGATCATCGCGGTAGGCCCCTGTCAACTTTGCGCCCGTTAAATGTATTCCCAGCGGCGTCCAAGATGATCGAAGTTAACGATAGACTAATCTGCCACGAGAAAGGTAAGAGAACTCTTGTAAAGCGGAAGGTTTATCCTACTTGGACCTGTTGCTGCGCGGTGTCGGTTACCGGTTCGAATCTGTCATGCTTCGGTTTACGTCGGTGGTACCTCGAAATGATTTATACAAGCCGAGTAAATAATTGGAAGTCGATTTATTAGACCCTGGAATGACAAAAATTGCAGCCACTGACTACCGCAAGTCCGCAGAAGAGATGGACGAGCAGCGTCAAAAGACACTTGCCTACGAGTACCTCTGCCACTTGGAGGAAGCGAAAAAGTAAATAGATGATAGCACACGATAAATCAATAAATCAAACTCAAGATTTCCACCTGAATTGATTTGGAGAGTTGTCTGGTAAAAATTGGTATAGTAAATCATTATAATCTAATAGATGGATGGAAGCTTGCCTCATGGAGGAACTTCCAGCAACGACAGAGCTAGAGGAGAACCTGAGAAACGGCGTCTACCTAGCCAAGCTCGCACACTTCATGGACCCACAGAAATTACCCTTCAATAAGATCTATGATCCGGAGCAAAAGCGTTATGCCATTGCTGGATTACAATTCAGGCATACCGATAATATCAATTATTTTCTCAAGTCTTTGAAATCCATGCAATTGCCATTGGTACGCGACATCCTGTTATATGAGCAGCAGTCTGTCATTGGAGTTAAGATTAATGTTTCATTTAATATTGCCATAGACCTTTCAACCCGAGACAACAGATATCTATGATAAGAAGAATATGCCTAGAGTGATTTATTGCATCCATGCACTCAGTACACATTTATTCAAGTCGGGTAAAGCACCTCAGATACAAGACTTGTATGGGAAAGTTAACTTCACAGGTATATTAAAGCTTATTGGATTAGTTTGGAGGGTTGAGCTTAAATTCAGTTAACATGTACTCTGAATTTAGATGAGGAGATCAATGCTGTTAGTAAAGAGCTGCAGAAATACGGCATTCAAATGCCATCCTTCCAAAAGATTGGTGGTTTACTAGCAAACAGTATGGCTATTGATGCGGCTGCTTTACATGCCGCTGTGATAGCTATAAATCAGGCTGTTCTTGACAAAGTATGCGTAAAACATTAACAAACTCCTTTGGACATTAACAGCAGATTAATCTCACAATTTATCGGTAGGACCAGAACAAGATATTGTCTTCTTTGCTGAATAGAGCAGCACAATTAAACAATATAGTGAACTCCAATGTACAAGAGTACAGTCATGCATTACTCGAGGCGAAAGATAATAAGACTCAAGCTGCACTCAATCGAGTGAGTATAAGTAGATATTTGTCAGGTGGTTTCTTTTGTAAGAATATTGCTAATTCTATAAATCTCTTTAGTCATTGAATGACAGTTATGTACCGGACGTGTATGACGAGTTGCTGACACAAGCGGAAATTCAGGGACATATTAATCACGTGAATGGTTTGTTAACGTTATTTTAGTTGATGGAGTCACAAGAAATACTTGAGACTCTAGTGCTCTGATATAAAATCTTTTTAGCCCGGCGTGCCGTGGAGAACATAACGCGATCGTTGAATCGGAAGAATAATGAATTCATATCAGCCCTGAAAACTCCCGTTCTAGGCTTACAGGTACGAGAACTCTCGAGTTAATTGATAAAAAGAATTTGTCTACCTAAGGTTGTTCCTAAAAATTGAACATTCAACCCACTAGAACGTGACGAGCGAAAACGCGGACATATACAAGAAGCAATTGTTAGAATTCCTAGAGAACGTCGACGAGAATGATGCGTACGCGGAGATCAATCACCACTGGAAGTCTCTAATCCAAGCGGCGATCGATACGGGCAATGAAAGCGGAATTAAGGCTCAGAAACGTTCGTATTAAATCGTGCAAATCGAGTTCCACGTTGATCAGGTTCTTTTACACCCAATTCTTAACAGGAGACGAAAGTGTTAGGTCTTTAAACATGACATTAGAGTCCGGGATGCTGAACGAGTTCCGCGAGTACTTGCGAAGTCCGAATCTCGAACTCTCCGATCGCGTGGACGAGTTCGCGATACCTTTATACTACGAGGAGATGAAAGTCGATCGGCAAGAGTCGCAGGTAAATGTGAATCATTGAAAAATCAGTGGAGAAGAAAATGGTATCCATCATTAATGCGGTGGTTGTTTTCTCATAGAAAGACCTCTCGTACAGTGATATAACAGTTAGCATACGAGTCCTTTCATCTATCGCGGCTATCAGTAAAGCTGTGGACACAAGAAACCCTGATTTGGTTTATCAGGCTTTAGCGAATCCCGACTGCCACATAGCCGTAAGTTCCGATACAGATCCGCTTCGTTAAATCGTTGAAAATGGAATTGAGCTGGGCGCATGTTCATTTAGGGTTTGGAGCCGGAAAATAAAGTAAGATATTTTCGAGCTTTAGAGTCCGTGCGACATAAGAAGCAGGTCCCTTGGGAGGATTGTCCATTGTTGACTTATATTGACATCCAAGAATGCGTGGATCTCGTGAATCAGCAGTGTCAAGATGATAATAATGGTACTTGAATTGTTGAAAAAACTTCTTTCATTACTTCATACCGAAGTTCTTTATGCCTGTCTTCTTCTTCAATAGTTATACAAGTATTGCACCGGTTAAACACGGCAGTAGTCGATGACGATCGTTTCGAAGTGATGGAAGCCCTAAAAGACACTGCTTTGAAATTACAAAAGCCCACGTCACCGGATGACGCGACTCTCTATCTGAAATTATTTAGAAAATGCCTGGCCGAGAAACATTGTGACGGCTCGGAACTCTGGTTGGAAGATGTCGAGTCGATAGCAAAGGCCGTGGCTGCGGAAGCTGATAAAGTCCAGTCTGGTGTGACTTAAATTCGATATTCGCCGTAAATCGTTTTTACCGAATCAATAACTAATAGAATTCTTTCCCTTTTAGCTTGCATGTTCCTAGCACAGATAAACGAGGGAATAGAACGAAATGATATGATCAACACGTTCGATTGTCTTCGCAGACTGAAATTCAATGTTCCCCATTCGTGCGAGGCGGAGTCTTTCCAAAGTCTGCGTGAATTGAAAAGAGCTAAAGTAAGATCCAAATTCCAAGTAGATTTTCGACTGGTTATTTAATTGAATTGTGCAGTCATATTATTAATAACTCCAGAGCGAGAAGTACACTTGCCCATTGGTTCAGTACGTAACTCCGGAAGGCACAGAGTCCTACTTGGACTTGGAAAAGTATAGCTACACCTGGGACTGTCCGAAACACATCTCGGAAACTTATTTCATAACCAGCGACGATATAAATGTATGGCTCCAAATTCAATTACTTTCGATTCGTATCATCTCCCTTGCTCAGCAACTCATCCTCTTTCAGGACGTTCTCAATTCCGTTAGCGCGAAGAAACACCACGAGCACAAGTTCATCAAACAGTTGATAATTCGCTTGCAAGCACACATCAGGGGCTTCCTCTTGCGAAAAAAGATTTCCGACAAGTTCTCGTGTTTCTATGAGAATGTCGATAAGATCATTAAAATACAAGCCTGCTGGCGAGGTAGGGTTCAGAGAAAGAAGTACAAGAGATTGCTCGAAGAATATCGCAAAAGTAATGCTACGAGACATAAGCCTAAAAACGTGTATAAGGACGAATTAGATCGATATCGAGATCATGTAAGCATTGCGTGTGACCAGATCAAACGATATTTATTTGAATTGATAATCGAAAAAATCCATAGGAGAATAAAGTCATCAGGATTCAGGCTCTTTGGCGTGGTCGTTCGGCAAGACTAGCTTTCAATTCGCTTTTACACATGGACAAACCACCTTTCCCGGTAGTGAGACACTTCTCTGCCATCCTCAACTTTAACGCCGAGGACTATGACAGGGACTTGCAGCTACAGGTGTGAACAGTTTATACTTGACTCTATGAGCCGTAAATAAAGTACATGTTACGCATTTTTTTACAGTATTTAAAGCACGACGTAGTGCAGTGTATCCGTCACAATCAGGACTTGTCCCAGCAGCTGGATAGCATGGACATAAAGATTGGGTTGCTCATTCAGAATAGAGTCACGTTGCAAGTATGTTTCGTTGTTTAAGAAGCTGGGGGATGTCTTCGAAATGGTACACTGAATAAAATTGTCATCTAGGACGTGGTGGCACATGGGAAGAGTCTGGAGACACTGGCCAAGCAAAGGCACAATCGCGAGCCGAAGAATCACGTATCGGATGGTATTATTATTCACAAAGGTTTGAAATCATTAACGAAGGAGGGTCGAAAAATGCTAGAGGGATACCAACATCTATTCTACGCCTTGCAAACGAATCCGGCTTACCTGTCGAAGCTCCTCTTCCTTCTACCGCAGAGTAAGACGAATAAATTCCTGCAGAACGTCATTCTAACGCTGTTCAACTTCGGCTCGAATATCAGAGAGGAGTATTTGCTGCTGAAGTTATTCGGCAGCTCGCTACAAGAGGAGATTCGGTAGGAATTCTTTGAAAAGGAGCTCGAAAGTTGAGATCGAGGATTTAACTTTTTGAAATGTTCGGACGCAGCTGCAAGTTTCAAAAGCCGTCCGAAGTCGTGACGGGGAATCCTCTGGTGCTGAAGATGGTCGTAAATTACGCGAGGCAATTGCACGGGCAGAGAGCTCTCAGGCAAATCGTAGGTCCGATCATCGAGAAGATTTTGGCTGATAGGACGTTGAGTATCGAGACGAATCCAGTGGATATTTATAAGTGCTGGAGAAACCAGCTTGAGATGGAAACCGGCGAAGCAGTGTAAGTTCCAAAAGACGAAGCATTTTCTTCGTAGTCTCGAGCTTTGCTTTAAAAGTACGGTTTCTTCTTTGTAAAGAAATCTACCATATGCTGTGACGCAACAAGAAGCTCTCAACTACGAGCAGGTTCGAAGGAGGCTGAACAATGGAATTCAGCTACTCCAGAGTACGGTCCTCGAGTTTTTGACGAAAATCACTGAGTCTCGCGACTTGATTCCCTACGGGATGCTGTACATGGCAAAGATCTTGAATGACTCGTTGGTGGAGAAGTTCCCGCACGCCCCGGAGAAGGATATCCTCAAAGTAGTTGGCAATCTGATTTACTATCACTTCATTAATGCGGCGATCGTCGCCCCCGATGCCTTCGACATCATCACCTTGCCAATTGATCGATCTTTGTCCAATGATCAACGTAGGAACTTGGCTAGCATCGCAAAAATCTTACAATTCGCCGCCTCTAAAAAGGGGGTAAGGTTTCCTCCTTTCTATTCCTTTACATTAAATAATCGCACCTCGTACAAAATATCAATCGAATTTAGTTTGGCGAAGAAGCTACACACTTGGTCTGCTTAAACTCTTTTATAATCGAGTGTCACGAGAAGTTCAAGAACTTCTTCCGATATTGCTGCCAGATAGAGGACTTGGAGGAGCATTTCAGTATTCACCAGTATACGGAAGCCACTCTCATTCAGAAGCCTGAAATTTACATTTCACTTCAGGTGTGTATCATTATTGGACTTAATACGAAATTAGTGCAATAACACTCGGTATTATTTTTAGGAGATCTGTGACACGCATTCTCTCATGTTGGAATATCAGGATCAGATAGCACCTGACCCGCTCGATCAATTACACGATCTTCTAGACGATTTAGGGCCTGCATCGACCGTCGCATCGTTACTCGGCATTTGTAATGATTATTATTTACCAAACGCTCACTGTTCCTCGACTTTCTCAAATTTGGTGACAAATTCAAGTTTTATTTTAGCCGATGCTACGGGCGAAGCTAACTTGGCGAGGCTCGGTAAGACGGAAGTGTGCCTCGTGCTCACGAATAAGTTCCAAGTACCTGAGAACGAGGACACGAGCTTGAACAAATTGTTCATTAAGACAAAAGAATTGCTGGTGTCTGTGTTGCAATTCTTGAAGGGACAAACCTTGGTGGAGGCACTCGAGTCGACTTGCTCTCCGATCCAAGAGAAGCTTTATGACACTAAATACACGAACTTGTCGCCGACTTTAAATATTATTCACAAAAGGTAACTCTATCCGGGGAAAACATGTTAAAATTGATATGCTAAATTAGCTACAAATATTGTTTGTGTCTCGCAGCTCTTCGTTAAATGACTGTAAACTTCAGTTGCGCGCCTACTTGAATAAGCTCGAACTTGGAGGCTGGGTTAGTCATACGGACGGATATCAGAATATTGTTACAGCTGTCGCCAAAGATCTCTGCAATAAGGGAAAGTATCGGATTATGCGAAACAAGGAGTTGCAGACTCTGCGTACGACGAAGTTGCGACTGGAGGAAAAGTCGAAGTACTATCAGGAGCAAGTAGAATATTACAACGAGTACATACAGAGATGTCTTGAGAATCTGCATGCTGGAAAGGGGTAAGAATGAAGAAATTTTAAAAAGAACAGTTCAAGCAGTTCGGAAATGCTAAATAAAAATATATGCTTTGTCATTCCAGTTCGCTTCGAGCTTTCAAAGCAATCCAGAAGAATTCCCATGGAAAATTGAAATCGAAGATGACCCTCAAGTACACGGGTGCGAAATTGCACGAGAAGGGGGTGCTCCTGGAGGTGGATGGGCTACCTCACTCTCAGTTTAAGAATGTAGTTTTCGAGATTAGTCCCACGGAGCATAGTGGCCTCTTCAGTGTGCGTTGTAAGTTCATGGGGGTAGAAATGGAAAAGGTGGATATAGACATTCAAAAATTGCTCGAGCTCCAGTTCGAGGGGTCCGCTATTATGGACATGTTCGGCAAGGCCAAGATCAATGTTAACTTACTACTTTACTTGTTGAATCGGAAGTTCTACGGTAAGACTTGATCAAGCAACGCGTATTGTGCGTGATTGGAAGGATGGTGTAATTATTTGGACACAATCATCGTACTATTCGGTGTTCTATACAAGTATTATGCGCGCGTGCAATCTTTTATCGCAATGATTCGTAAGCGTATTGGCGAACGACTTATCGTGGCGGGGGATTGGAGGGAACCAATTCGTCGCCGATTTTTGTAAATAATTGTATTTTCAAGAACTCCAAATTATTTTTGTAGTAATACAAGACTTTTTGGTATGTCTATAATTAGATAGTGTCGTGACAGATGTATTCGTACAAACAGTGCAGCATTGTCTTTCGCCTCACCCAAACCTTTAAATTTCGTGACATTTTATCCGATGATCATCTGATAATTCCTTTAGAAGAGTAATTTTTCAGGAAAAACTTACAAAAACATTTATTCTTCCAAAGATCCTTTTACAATCGACTTAGGTCTCACTTTCCTCCCATGTTCACCTGTCCTTGAATCTTAGCTTCATCAACAAATGCAGACTTTCGTCCTTTATCAAGTTCTGTAGGAACAAGCTTCTTGCGTGAGCCAAATATATATACGAAATGATGGCTAATTTTATCAATATTTTTCTGATCGATCAATCGGTGATACAAGAACACAACTATCGCTTACTTATTCTCCCCATGTCCATGTTGCACTGTCAAAGTAATTTAAGGCATATATTTTTTATTAATTCTCGAGTTCGGAACATTAGGTTGTCCACTATTATTTATGTAATTTTCGAGCGCGACGCTATATATATATATAATTTATTATTATCATTTAAATATCGGACAGCCTAGTGTTCTCGTGTATTTTTATAAAATCTAACATTGGATCGTTCAAACACAAACGTGAAACTCCTCCCGCTTGTGTATTTGACAACTATTTCTATTTTTTTTTATAAAATATGCTACATAAAGGCCTGTTTAGTGGACACTCGTGAATAAGCCTGCACACATTTGGAATAAAACTGGCCGAATCTAATCGAAAAGAAATTGAAACCCCCCATATTCCTTTTCGATTAGAGCAAAGCATAAAGAAAGTAGCGCGCCGTACACGATGGAAAATAGATTCTCTAACGAAGATAATTACTCTGGAAATAGCTCCCCTAGATTAGTACACGAACCCATAAAGAGAAAAAGGTTTCTAAAGGGTTACTTCTTAAAAGTTATAAGCCGCGCGGGATTATTTAGTGCATATCTTTCTCACTTTTTGACCGTTGAAAATTGTAAATAAAAAGCCCGTAGATTATCGCAGGCAGATGCCGTGCTATAAATAGTGCTCTTTTTCTTTTTGTTTGCATCATCATCATCATCCGCCACACCGCAAAGTCTTTCGCTCAATGTCATTATACAAAACTCTGCCATTAAATGTTTTACCTGGCAGTCGCTCTAACGCCCAGGTACTATGTGTCAAGAGGTATCTTGAAAGACATTTTCATATAATTTGTTCGCCCAGAAAACGGCGTCGATGTCGTCTCTCAACTCCGGTAGGTCCTTCGTAAAAGTTAATTCAGTAGGTAATACTCTTCTAGTACATATGTCGCTGTATGTACGCTCTCTGTGTATACAAGATTGATTATGTGCAAGCAGTATGAGTCGTTAAAGCCTCCACGAAGCAGGCCGTAAAGTGCATTTTCCTCACTGTATTATTAACTGTCTAGTACATATATCACCGTAGCATTAGCTTTTATAATAAATAGCACAATAACATTAACTCCTTATTAAATGTCGGTTCCTTACTAAGTATGTGCACATGTCAGGACATAAAATTTCATACAGCCCATTCAGTAAGTGTTATCGCTTGTTCAGGATGTTGGCGAAGTGTCTAATTTGCGTGGGCGTGCTCGGCATTTGCGCTAGGGTCTCCTCCATCACGTTCCTCAGCTTGGCGAGGTCCGGCAAATTTTCACAGGATTCGATGTTAAGTAGTTCCGTGAAGAATTGCTCCCAAGCGGCTTTCTTCACGTACCTATGAGTTGCGAATGACGAAGTTGATCATTTTTCATGTATTTATTATATACTTGTTGTGTTGACTTAATCAATTTGCAATTACCTGGGGATTTTCGAGCTAATAAACCAACGGCCGCCGGTATTCACGACTCGCATGTAGTTGCCAAATAGCAAACAGTGGCATGTTGCGGCCAAGCAGTACAAATCAGTCTGATAGGTCCACGGTCTTCCAGTTCGCATTTCGATACATGTGAAATCTTCCGTCTTTATGACTTGAATAAATGTTGTATTCTCCGGGAATAGTTGCATGTCAATGCTGCACCCGAAATCTATCAATTGCAGGGTTGGCCTAACGTCTTCTGTGGGCCTATAGAATACACGTGATTGCCAATAAAAATAGAAAATGCCTAATTGCAGGATTAGAGTTGTCATTGGTACTTACAGTTGCATCAGCAGGAAATTATCAGGTTTTATATCAGCGTGGATAATCTTGCATTTGTGCAGGTATTCTACAATTTGTAATATTTCTATCGTGAAGAAGAGAGCCAGATGCTCGGTCAACGGTTTACCCGTGGAAAGCTTTATTTGGTTCGTCACTGACAACAGTGTGCCATACTTCGAGAACTTCGAGACCAGCACGCTACAATTATCCGCTATATACGCCGTTGAAACATTCATAAATCCACGCAGCTGAAAATTCAAAATCGATTATTTCGAGTACTCGAGCTTTCGTGCGGGCACACTTGTTGAAGATCTAGCCTACCATATGTGGGTTAGTAAGGCGAGCCTTTATTTCTCTCGTAATATAGTACTCCCAAACCCAGGCTGGTCGTTGCGTCTTCAGGGCTAAAGTCTCCCCATTATGCACATTGATCGCTTTAAACACGGTACCATACATTCCCTTTCCAAGGCACTTTTCTATATCATACACTTCATTACCTGCAAGCAGATGGCACAGTTTACGAGACTGCTAGTCTCGAGAATCCAGGGGAAATCATTCAAAGGGATACTCTACCTAAAGTAACCACAGTAGAAGGCACGATCTTGTTTAGATTAAGATTCAATCTCACATATCCCTCAGCGTGATGCGGCTGGGGAAACTTCAAGTTCCTCAAGAGGCCGGCGAGCAAATTCTTATCGAAGGGATTAATATCGCGAGATGGAATCTGAAACACTGTCTCCTCCTCCTCCTCCTCTTTCGACTGTTCCATCGGCTCATTCTCCTCGCATTCCATTCTAGCATCATTCTTCTCGGGAGACTCGAGCTCGTTCAGCCGGAAGCTAATCGACTTGCGAAGATCACAGTTGGTCTTAATGTCCGAAGTGATTTGGTCCACATTGCGTTGCACCGTTCGGGGACTTTGCGCGTGTACTGCTTGTATTTGGCTATGGAGCATCTGCTCCCGCGTTTGATTCAGTGCGATGAGAGTCTCATTCGGCTTCTCCTCTCCGACTAGGTAAAATCAGAGCATCAGAAATGAAAAATATCCTCCGGCATTAAAAATATCATGTTTCTACCGCAAGCCTTACTTTGGCTGATAGACTCTTCCTCGATCTGCACCAAGTCGTCTCTAGTAATTGTAAATCCTAATCCGGTGCGTGTACTGGTGTGTGTGCTGTTATTAGAACTGCTGGAAATGTATTCCCTGGTCGTTTCTAATATTACACTTAATTTATCCTCGGGCTCGGCAGACGGAACCTCGTGAATGCGTTGCAATCTAGAAATTGAATGACATCTTAGAAATATGCTGCGGAACAATGTAATCGGATGATGTAGAAGTGTTACATACACTGGAGGCGTGACACATTGGTTGGCATATGGAGGAGGTTCCCGCATCTTGTAGGGTTGACGGAAGGTATTACTCATAGGTGTGGAACTGGATAACTGACTGCCAAACGCTTCTGTATAGCAGGTATCATTGTTACTAGGCAATGTGTTGATGCCAAGGCTCTCATCGTTGAAGTTATTCTCATCGGGCGGCTTCGCCATACTATCCTCCATAGGGCCATTGTAATCGACGACTACCGAGTTCTCTTTGTTCTCCGCGCCTTCGAGATACTCAAGATCTCGGCGATTCATACCGGGTGACTTGATGTAAGGTAGTTCGGGTGGCATTCTGTATGGTTTACTAGTCTCGATTTGAGGCTCTTGGTAGGCTTGATAAGACAGATGTTTCTGCGCATCGACATTCTGCTGGAGCATACTCGACTCGAGGGATGGTGGGTACGGTTGATACGATATGTCGTTCCGTAACATATTCCCGTAGACTGAATGTTGCATGTTCTGCATATGCTGATGCGTGGAGTGCTGCTGAGGCTGTTGTTGATGCTGTTGCTGTTGCTGGTGCTGATGATGTTGCTGCTGGTGCTGCTGATGAGGTTGATGTGATTGATGCTGCTGATGCGGAGAATGCGTGTGTGTTTGGTGGCCATGGGGGAGGGTTTGATGCACATTTGACAGGTGTCGCGAGGGTGACTGCGTATACACATTTATGGGCGATGAGGGGATTGTGGGAGAATGTGGATGCGATTGATTGTGGGGCTGCATGTGCGGCATGTGTTGCAGACTCTGATGGTGATGGCTCAGTTGGGGCGATTGCAATAGCTGGTGCTGAGGATGGTGCGGCCTTGATAATCGCGGCTGCATCTGTGGCTCATGGTGCTGCGGCATTTGGTACTGATAGCTATTATGTAGACTGGTATTCCGATACGGCGAATGGTGATCCTGACTCGAGTAGCTTTCATGAGCCACCGAGTAACTCTGTCGATTTTCCTGATCATTGTACGGCGTCACATTGTATTCCGGAAATCCCTGCGGCGGCATGCGCGTACTCGGAGCCGCATGTTTGTTCGTGGATATTACATCTTGGGTCATTGAGCTGTCCAAATGTATGTCGAAGGATAATTTGGCCCGGGAGTCGGGTATTCGAGAGGGAATGGAAGGACGAATAGCAGGGGTGTTGTGAAAAGCCATAGGGGATTGCCACATACATTGAACTAAAGACAGGGCTTCCTTGCTATTCACAGTTAAGCTTTGGCCTAGTAAGGTATCCACAGCTTCGGCAGATAGAGGTGAGGTATGATGTTGATGCATAAAGTTTGAGGAGTGCAACTTCTGTTGCGAATTCAATTCCGCTTCCATTCTCTGCGCTTCGAGTCTTTCAGCCTCTATCCTTTGCGCTTCGATTCTTTCTGCCTCGAGTCGTTGCGCCTCCAAAGTCTCAGCGTCGCGTCTTTGGGCTTCAATTCGTTCAGCTTCCCGTCTTTGCGCTTCCAGCCTCTCAGCTTGGCGTCGTTGAGCTTCCAGCATCTCCGCCTTCCGCCTCTCCGCTTCCATTCTCTCAGCCTCGCGCCTTTGCGCTTCCATCATCTCAGCCTCTCGTCTTTGCGCTTCCATCCTCTCAGCAGCCTCACGTCTTTGCGCTTCCAGTCTCTCAGCAGCCTCACGTCTTTGCGCCTCCATTCGCTCAGCAGCCTCACGCCTTTGCGCTTCTATCCTTTCAGCCTCCCGTCTTTGCGCCTCCATTTCCTCAACCTCGCGTCTTTGCGCTTCTATCCTTTCAAGCTCGCGCCTTTCCGCCTCCATTCTCTCAGCTTCGTGTCTTTGTGCCTCTATTCTCTTCGCTTCACGCCGTTGTGCCTCTATTCTTTCGGCTTCTTGTCTCTGGAATTCGATTCTCTCCGCCTCCAATCCTTGCACGCCGAGACGTTCGGTTTCCAAGTGTTGCGACCTCATTCTATCAGCTTCCAGATGTTCCGTGTCTTCTTTCACATCAATCAAGGCATGTATTCTATCATCTCTCAAAGGATTCTGGAGATTTTGTTGTTCCATTGAAGAAGCATCCCCTTGCTCTTTCCTGTTTGCGTTTTTCGTGGGTTTGAAAACATATTTTTAGTTGATAAATACTTTTTAGTAGAACGGTCTGGCTCGCGTCGTGCTTACCTCTTCAAATACTTGAGAGCCAGTATTTCCTCCATACTCAGATCCATGTTGTTACTATAGACTAGGTTTTTCGGGTAATGGGTCTTGCATGTTACATTAGGATTTGGCATATCTGGTACGAAGACAGGTACCATGGTATATTCGGGATACTTGCTCCCGTCGAAAAACATTATGTGGTTCGGGTACAATCGCACTTTCTCGGTATCAGATTTATCCAATTGGTCCTCGTGAACTGGAAACAGTAAGGAGTAGAGAAGCACTGCGTCTATGGAACAAATTCATTTATCGCATCTTCGATTTGCTACCTTTAAAAGCAGATTTCATCAACGATGACATAAGGGGACACCGTTTGGCTCCGCTATTCCATGGACCAGCTTTGATAGTATTCTCTTTGTGAACAGTATCTTCTACTGGCACGTGGTCCAGTATACTTGCACATTTCATTTCAGTAGGCATATCATCCTGTTGTTTCAGCAAATAATTAGAGACTTTCTAGTATGACAATGATATTGTCGAGGCAACGCTAACCGACATACCTGGTAAATTTGGATCTTGGAATTCGCTTTGGGATTATGCATAGCTCCCGACATCTGCGATACTGTTCCAGGAAAATGTTCTCGAACGCGATGTCCAGTGCGCACGTTACTGACTCTTTTTCCCGATTTAATTGCTCTCAGCGAACTAAATGCCTGGCGCTCCTCGTAGATCCGCGACTCGCAACGAACCTCAGTGCGGCCGAGAGTTTTGCGCAATGCTGCCATTTGAAAATTCCTGCCAAAAGGAAGAGAGACAAATTGCAATGTGTCCTGCAAGAAACTAGAAATAGTCTGCTAAAATCTGTGTGTTCGTACTCGTGGGCCTTCTGTAGCTCGTCCTGCGGCTCAGCCAAGGCATTCAAGCCCATTAAGTAGATCTTATCAGCCTGCTTGTAATCATCAATTTGTTCTAATTCAAAGGCCCAAGCCCTGTACAAGTCCGAGACAACTGTACCGATTCCATTATTATATATAAGTTGATATAGTTCTACCGGGTTCTTCTGCATACTTATCTGCAAGCATAACCGACTCCAATCATTCACAGCAGATACTCCCTCTTATCATTTGTGAGAGCCGGCACAACGCATACTTACATAATTAATCCAAAGTCTCACGTATCTACGATCTTGGTTGTATTCGGTCTCCTTTTCGAAAATAGCGAGACACTGCTGCAGGAGCTTGCCGACATGAAACTCGTGTCCGCTCTTGGGGAAACTTTGCTCAGCCCACAATATATACTCAAACCAATTCTCCAAGGGGTCGTCTCCTTCGTAATTCTTAATAGCATCTTCGTATATTCTATGACAAAAGCAGCCTCTTAGTTACTCCGAAACACAAGGCACCTCACTCATGGAAAAGCAGTATACATACTGTTTCTCTTGTAAAAGTAATTCCTGAGCAGTCGTGTCCTCCTGAGCCCTCAAGGCGGCCCCCAACTGTGACGCATTCCTCCCATACCTCAGTGGCTGGATATTTTCCTTGCAATGGGTGATATCTTTCGAGGGATCCATGTCCTAGCGTTGCGTCGGCCTAGCAAACATCCTGCAAAACGACGAGCATGCGATCAACGTCTGTTAATCAGCCAGTGCTAATCACGAGGAAGCGAGAGCGACGAGATAGCTGCGGAGCAATGAAAAATCGACGGGCAATCGGTGGCGAGTAGCAACGCCCGAAATCGTCGAACGGCGACGAGACGATCAGTTTTCCCCGATCGCTCGTTCGAGCGTGAGCGAGTGTGCTGTTGTTGGCGAGAAAGTGCAAGTAGTTTCCTCGCAGCCAGGCTACAACCCGGATCGAGCAAGCATTCGAGAGACTCGTGCAGCGAGATGCAAGTAGTGTCGGGGTGCACGCAGGGGAAAATAACAGTGCGATCGAGGGAGAGCCTCGAGCTAACACGTAAGCATGAGGGCTTTCGGTCACGTACCACAAGTGCATAATAATCGGAGAGGCCCAAGTGCTTCTCGATGTCAACAAATTCAAATAGAACTAGACACGATAACTGGCGTGAGGACGCTCTATCAGTCTATGTTAGGTTCGACCTCTGCCTATACACGTCCGCCAAGCCACCAACGGTTTTAACGGTCTTCTGCTACAACACACGACACAGGGACTAGCCACCAGCGGAGAGAGGAAACCCGATGAAAAGAGCGGAGGCCTCCGTCTCCTCGCACCGAGTGACGCCGCCGAGAATTCGGTTACCTATAACACAGCTGTTGCCGAGCTAGTTCGCATGCTCCTCCGAACTCTGTGCGGCCCAGTCCGTTATTACTGGAATATATATCCGCGCGGTGGAAGCCTCTTTCCGCACGTAGATCGCTCGATCGCCGAGTGCGCGGCTGGTGTGCAGGCGCGCAGGGGCCCTCAATTCAGTTTCTCGCCGGCGACAAAAGACACCCCCTGCCCGACTGCGCTGCGCTCTCTCTCGCTCTCTCTCTGGTTTCGTGGCGAGAGCGAACGGCCGCCGAGAGAGAGAGAGTCCCGATTTAGTCCCCGACTGCCTCGATTACGTCGAAAAAGGTAGGTACGGCTCAGGTACAAAGCTATACTGCCAACTGCCTACTCGTCGCTGCATGCGTTATACATATGTATGTTACGCTCTCGAATACACGTTCGCGCACACGTGTTGCGCAAGAGGGCAGCCACGCTCATCTCTACCCTGCGAGCATTTCCTTTCCTCCGCTGGATTCGCTTTTAAATTCGCGCGATGTCATTCCCTCATGTAGGATAGTGTAGTGGTTGTTTGTGTGAGTGGATATGGTTTGTTAATGTTTCTGCCACTTTTCTGTTGCAGTGCACGCCGAGGCGGCTGATTTGAAAAGCGACCGTTTCGCGAGAGAGGAGAGTGCGAAACACGCGCACCATGAGATCCCTCACTTCCTGTGTGAGCATCGTGCGCGCTCTGTCGCGGATACTTATGAAAAGCGACCAGCACCGACTACTTGTTCAAGGGTTTATTTATTATCTGATGCTGCGGTTGAAGAGATTGTTGAAGGCGAGAGTCGAATGGCGCACGTTAGCCGATGAGAGCGTGAAGAAGCTCGCTGGAAAGATCTGCGAACAGCAAAGTAGTTATGTAGATCGGGAGTCCTGTCTTTTGGTGGGTGTGGAGAGTGAGGAGAATCTTGGTAAAACTTGGTTGTGCATTTGCTCGAGGGATTCCATGAGAAAGTACAAAGCACAGGTCGTGACTTTCCCAAGTCTGGAAAGAGATGTTGTTGTTATGTCGGAAACAATGAGACAGAATATTGAGAATCGCTTGCACTGCGATCGTTTGGAGGACGATTGTTTCCTGCGTAAGTTCGTCGATCGAAATTGCATTGAGATGGGAACTTTAAAGTTTGTACATTTATTTCCAGTCTGGCCGAGGAATAACGCGGTTCATTTTGCCAGTGAAGCCAAAGTATCGCTGATTACGAGTCCGCATGATAACATAAACCAGGTCGTGGACATTTTGTTGGAGAATTATTTCTCGTCGCCGAGGTACCTGAGGGTAAAGGACGTCTTCTCGATTGACACGATGGAATATTTGCCGGCGCAGTCGTATTTACCGGGCACCACTATGACGACGTCGATACACTTTAAAGTGAATTCGATAAAAATCAATGAGAACGATAGTAAAGAAGCTGCTTATATCGTCAAGGGCGAGACATCCTTGATCCAGGAGTCAAACATACACAGCTACCTTCCACGCAAGTGTTCGTTCGATGTCCTCGACGAGTCTATCGTAAGTGTACTCGAAGACAGCGAGGAATGTCTAATAGAAAAGTGTCCAGGACCTTTAGGGAAATCTTTGGATACTTTGGAGAGTTGCATTCTGCCTTTCGTGAAGCAAGGTACGACTGTAATTCCTCTCAATGTCCCTCAGCTGTTCACGGCATTTTCATCGCAGGAGTTCGACTGCGCTTGAAACCGATATTCCTCGTGAAAGGGGCGCAAGGTTCTGGGAAGAGAACATTGGTAAAAATCGCCGCAGGCCGATTAGGTCTACACTTGTTGAAAGTCGATCTGGGAGAAGTGCAGACATTGACACCCGCGCAAACTGAAGCCAAATTGCGCATCGTCTTTCAAAACGCCGAGCAGCACTCGCCTTGTATACTTTGCTTGAGTAATGTCGAGGTAATCGAATGTCATTTCAACCTTCCGAACGGAGAATAATCATTCGATTATTTGCCAAACAGGTGTTCGGTAAAAATGCGGAAGGTCAGAAGGACGAAAGAGTGATATCCGCGTTCGCGAACGAATTGAACGATTTGTTCAAGAAACGTTCCAAGTATCCAGTAATCGTGGTAGCAACATCGGACGAGTCGGAGATCCCGGCGGAATTAAATCGTCTGTTCATAGAGACGATTCAATTGGAGCACTTAGATCAGCCGAGAAGAAGCGAGATGCTCTCCTGGTTGCTTAAAAGACGCCACTTAAAGCACCAAGCGAACCTATCTAAGTTGGCAGGCGCGTGCTCGGACTTTAATCTCTCGGATATGAGCACTTTAATATCACACGC
The DNA here is from genome assembly GCA_963675795.1 of Crossocerus cetratus. Classification (NCBI taxonomy): domain Eukaryota; kingdom Metazoa; phylum Arthropoda; class Insecta; order Hymenoptera; family Crabronidae; genus Crossocerus; species Crossocerus cetratus. The sequence continues at coordinate 21,890,791 of OY776665.1, read as the reverse complement.
CGTCAGGATCCATCGGAAACGTTCTTCGAACAGTGTGAAATCCGTCACCTTGTGTCAGGAGGACTTCGATGAAGCATACGGTAGGGAATTCAAAACGAAAATCAATCAGCCTTAGACTGACAAGTCCATCATCTTTTCCAGAGTACATGCAGTCCACATACACTGATAGCAAAGGTACACCACGCGTGCCGGCAGTGCACTGGGAGGACATCGGTGGTTTGGCCGAGCTGAAACACGAAATCATGCGTCGTATACAACTGCCTCTGTTGAATGCATTCGGTTTCGGCCAATCTGGTTTATTATTATATGGACCGCCAGGGACTGGAAAGACTCTGTTAGCGAAAGCAGTTGCCACTGAGTACCAGCTCCACTTCCTCTCGATCAAGGGCCCGGAGGTCTTGAACATGTACGTGGGTCAGAGTGAAAAGAACGTGCGGCAAGGTAAAGCTCATTTATTCCCGCGCTCTAATCAGTACAGAGAGATTGGGTGATTACAGCGGCGGTCTTCCGAATTTCCAGTTTTCGAACGGGCCCGTGCCGCGGCACCTTGCATAATCTTCTTCGACGAGCTGGACTCGCTAGCCCCGAATCGTGGCCGTAGCGGCGACAGCGGTGGCGTGATGGACCGAGTTGTCTCCCAACTGCTTGCCGAGATGGACGGCCTCGACGGTTCCAGTAGCATATTCATCATAGGAGCGACCAACAGGCCCGATCTCATTGACCCGGCGCTCCTAAGGCCCGGCAGATTCGACAAGATGTTGTACGTCGGCATTCACTCCGATCCAGCATCGCAAATCAGCGTTCTCAAGGCCCTCACCCGCAAATTCAAGCTGCGCGACGATGGAAGTGAGCTCGAGCGGCTCGCGGAAGCTTTGCCGAAGCACACGACCGGCGCGGATCTGTACGGCGTGTGCTCGGACGCCTGGCTCAATGCGGCACGTGAATTCCTCGGTGGGTGCTCGATTGGCGAGGACACGTGCAGTCAGGCAGGAGGAGTCGATTCGGATCCGACGATCACCGTGGGTATCGAGGACTTTTTGCGAGCGGTCCGTACCCTCGTGCCTTCAGTCAGTGAGGAGGAGGCCGAACGGTACAGACGCATGCAAGCGGAGCTCTCGTCCACGGTTTAACTTGTGCTCGGACACTAACTACGGAGGTAGTAAAAATATACATTGCGTATAACACTTTTTTATCTATGTATATATATCATAAATACTATGTGACTTTCAAATCGTCAACGGGGAGATTTTATAAACGACGTGTGTTGCCTTTTATTTCGAGAATATGTAAAACAATTTGTACAGCGAATAGTTAAATCTAGTTTGGGCAGGGAAGCAAGGGAAATTGGGAGAAGGAAAAGGGCGGGAGGGGTGGGGGCGAGATGTATCTACAATCTACTCTAGATATTGCACCAAGTGGTTGTTGCGTGTAATTCCTTACGAGCTAGTACACGACAGAAAACAGTAGAGCAGTGCCGGGCGAGTGTCCCTGGCGGGACACGGTTTGTAAAGTGGTGGTGCTGTGATTGGTTGTCATCCCGCTTTTGGCTCCGCTACTACGGTATACACTGATACCAGAATATACAATGTAGAAAAATAGGATAGCTTAATTTACTGCATACCTATTCATACCATGCGTGTAGAATTGAACCAGAAAGGCTAAAGACGTGTGTCTGCTGTGCCTCGCGCGCCGTCAACGCGACTCGCGTCCGTCGATGGTCGCGCAAACTCGGGTCCCGCGAACGAACTCAGGAAGTATTCGTCGATAACTATTATAAGTGGTCAATTAGAGAAGCGCCAACGATCGACAGTGATCCATGATTCCGTCTCCCGTTCGAAAGAGCGCACAACCCGTGCCCCGACTAGCTTTCTTCGAGCTCGAGAGACTCGGTAGACAGGCGCGTTTACAGCTTACTCGAAGCCATCGGTTATTAACGCGAGGATAGCTTTGGTAAGATCGCGAGGTAGAATCATTTTTTTTGTTTGTTTGTTTCGGTTTTCCGGCACTCGTGCACCCACTTCCGTTAGACTTCGACTATACGTATAAGGTGTGTGCGTAAAAGAAACGCGGTTCCTTCGGTTAACGGTACGCAAAAGTTGATTGCAGTCGAGGGTGGGGTAAGATCATTACATATATACAGAAGTTCGGCAGGGCTGGCGAGATTAATTCAAAGTTATCCCGGGGCTGTATTGCCGTTACTAAATGCGTATAAATACAACGATCACGTAGAATAAATGTGTTTACGGAGTAATGACTGGATAGCATTGCTTGCCGCCCGCGAAGCACTCGGGATCCGAAATGAAGTTCTGCCTAGCCTACCTAACGCGACTATTACTTGCTTTGCTTTTTTGATGATGTTTCGTACCCGCGACTAGCTGCGGACACTAACTGCTGATTATTAACTGTGGCACGTTTACTAGGCGCTCTCGCGATGGGATCGGTCGATCCGGAGCTGCACGCGACAGGGCATGCCACGAAACATAAGTATCACATCTCATAAATAGACTAATGTAGTAGTACATCTATGCATGCCGAACGGACGCGAACTGTGGAACGAAAAGGTCCGTGCAGGTCAAGCCCTAGGGAATTCGTAAAGATGGCTGATTCTCTCCTCTATCTCGGCCTCTAAGTGCGTGTCTTACATCGTTCGGTTTGAAACCACTCGCGCTAGCAGTGTCGCGCGTGTGTGTTTAGGTGCGCAACTACTCTAGACAATTATTAGAACCGCTAGACGAGTTCGAAGATGGAAATACGACTGAGAAATCGACGGGTTCTTACGTCTCTCCATATCCTGCCCTACATTGAATCCTCGCCGATGCGCGCGATTCCTCATCGATAAAACCCATCGTGCATACAATCTCTCTCTTTCCCTTAAGTATATCGAAAGGAAAACAGTAATATGAACACTAGCTGAGAACGAGAGGTACACGTGAAGGAGAATCTAGCGAAAGCGCTCGTTGGTCGGTACGTATTCGATATCGTTTTCGCGAGAGACAAAAATACTTTGTACTCGGCGGGCGCGTGCAACCCTCTTCCCCTCCGGAGTCCTTGCCCTCCTTTTACAATGTTATCTGCCGAGAAAGCTAAGAGAGGAGGCGCCGGGACTTGCGCGGAAGAATGCCTGTCTCGTCCAGGAAGTCGAAGCAGGTCCGAGCAGCTTTTCCGTGGTGGATACTCGCTCAACTATATTGGGTGAGAGTCTCGTAGGTACCTGGTCAAGAGGACTTGGTGGCGAACTCGTGGAGGATATCTCGCGCCATTTCCAGGTCGTTCTTGCTAATACCCAATGCTCGTATGACGACGTCCTGCTCGAAGCCGAGGGCAGTCAGTCGTGAGATATGCTCAACGTTCACATTCTCGTAGGCGGCGGCTTCCGTCTTGGCGCCGGGCGCCACACTGGCATCCTCTTTCTTCCTCATGAGCGCGGAGAGGCGCGCGGTGTTTGCCTCGAGATTGATGTTCCTCACCACGTGCTGCCTCGTCACCGGTAGCACTATTGTGTTCTCGTAGTGATGATCCTGGCGAGCGTGCTCCTTGGAGGCTCTCGGGGGTCGAGGGGCCGAGAGGGGCGGCGGCACCGGAGGCACCGAGTTGGTCGAGGTTTGCGCGGTCGTCGAGGAAGAGGAGAGCGGAGTTCTGTTGGGCTTGTCGGGCAAGGTCGGCGGCGGGAGGGGCTGCGAAGCCGGCAGATGATTGGAGTGGCTGCGACGTGGATGATTTCGAGGTAGACACATCGCTGGCGTCGGCGGGATCGGCGGTACCGGTGGTATCGGCGCTGGCGAGGAGGCCCGGTGAAGCATATCGTACTTCGCTTCATTATTAACTGTGGTAAGCATAGTTGTATTAGTCTACAGCTCGCCAGTTGAAGAATCGAGCTTAACGTGAGTTATAAGAGATATATCTACTTTTGTTATTCTGTTGATTGTCGCTCGCAGAGTGAAATATGACGGTGACGCCGGCGGTGGAGGGCGGCGGCGGAGCGTTCTCCTTCGGCACCGTCAAATGACGCGTGTTTCTCGCGTGATTATTGTGATTGTTGGGCGTCGGCGAGGGCGACGGTCGTCTCGGCGGCAGCGGCGGACTCGGCACTATCCTTCTCGGCGGCACCGGCGAATTCGCTGGACTCGAGTCCTCCTCCTCGTCCGAGTCGTCGCAGGTCAGCTCGCCGTTCCCATTGCACAGCTCCATGATATCCTAAAACATCGGGAGCAGGAGGAGAATGCGTTAACTATCAACGATCGTCATCGAGAACTGTGTAACAAGAACCGTTCGCTCTTACTCCGGTAACAGAGTTCGAGTCGCGAGGAGCACGGCCGCTTAGTCTCTCGGAGCTTACACGTTCGCATCTCACGGGCGATCGAGAGTTTAAAAAGTACAATGTCAACACGGTGCTCTCGAGCGTGCCGATCTCAAGTGAGACTGGCATTAAATCGTGCATTCCTCGGACAAGTAACGCCAAGCTCATCCCTTAAATCACTACGATTAGTTCTCCTGCAAAAGCGTCTTTAGTCATTTCCTCGGACATGGACGAAGCCTCTCATCACCGGACAAGTAGAAGCACCGACGATTCGAACGAGGACAAGGGGAAGAGAATCACACGAGACACGCACAGCGTCTCGACAGTAAGGTGTGCGTGAGAGTTAGAGAGAAAGAGAAAACAAACAAACAAGAGCTTTCGGGCAGAGTCGAGGAGGGTTGAAACGAAACGAGGCGTCGGTACGTGACAAAACTTGATCAGAGCATAATTACAAAGCGCAAGAAGCGTAAGGGCGGCGGAAACTGGTCCCACCTGGTCATAATGCATCTGGTTTTCTTTCACTTACCTGCTGGAGTGCGGGGGGGAGGGTGGGTGGTCGCGCCCTCGCGAGAATACCGCTTCCATCGGGTATGTACATTACCGATTAGTGTTCGATCATGCAGGCGGGCAGAGCAATGGACCCAGTAGAGATATATAACGTTATGAAATTAAAGGTAAACGATCATGCGAACGATGTAACATTACACCCTGGTGTTTCTCTCGTTTTCTCGGTAATGTCGGTTCGGGGGCCTCCCTGTTGCTGGAACACAGTGACACACAGCAAGAGGGGCGGGGGCCGCAGGGGCCTCGTGTGTACAACATTATATATGTGCAAGAGGTAACATCCACGCAATGACAGTACAAAGTTGTAGCAGTCTCTCTCATTCTCTCTCGGCCCTCAGTGCCTGCGGAGCGTCGAGTTGGATGCGTGTGTGCTTTTTTTTTCTCGGATGCTGTGGCGAGTGAAGTGAGAGAAAGAAAGGTATACACGCTCAATTGATGTTTGCGCAGAAGAATTTATTTAATTCGCTCGTCTTTACCGTCTCACTTGGCTGGTACACGTCTACGCAGCTCGCGCTCGACTGGACCTAGCGGCTAGGTTTCTAGTTTAAGAGTACTGTCCATCGTACACAAATAACGCTAATTGCTACACGTTACAAACGCATTCTGCTTATCAAGGCTTGCTGGATGCTGTCTCGATTTACCCTCGAAATTACTTGTTACTCGAATCCCCCGCCACTTGTACCGAGTGCGGTCTCTCGAGCGTTTTACATGCACAGTCGAAAAGCCCGACGGGCAGTCGTGTGGATTGTCTGTGTATGTGTGTGTGTGTCAATGGAGGGTCTCTGGTATCATACCATGTAGCATGGGACTCGGGATAAAACTATACTGCCGCGGTCACTGGTACAAATCGTTTGCGATTCCATCGATGCACCGAACGGAATAAATAATAAATATCTACGAGATAGCCGACGAGACTATGAAATCTCGACGAGTTTGCCGCGGCGAGAGGATATGCCCGACGCGTGAAAAGAAAAAAAGAAATCTTACATTGTTCCTACCGCCCAACAGGTACACAGTTAATTCTAGTAGAATACAAGAGGGTTGACGAGCGCTCGCGCGCTTCGTCTATTGGCTACGTAGCACTCTGTCGAATGTTCCTTTCGATCTGGACTTTAGACTACTACCGTCCTCGCCTATCGTCTAGTTCCTCTTCGATCTCTCCTCAACGCGGTTCTCGGGAAAATCGAAGTAAAAGCAATGGGCCGGAAAGTGTAAGTCGACTGAACTGATATTCAGTAGAAATGGTCGTATGTGAGAGAGGGTGTCTCGTTCGCGAAGTAACTTACTCGATAGTTATGCAGGTATACAAGTAATCTAGGCGAAAGCATCCTGTCACTGGGCAATTGGTATGATCGCACATATTCAGATGGGAGGCGGCCGCCGGTTTATGTATCGGCACATGCATCGTAACATTCAGCCAGTCCACTTTAAGTCTATCGAAGGTCCTCGTCGAGCAAATACAAACAAAAGCGCGAGACCCGACTCCCTCGCGTACACTGGGGTGCGAGGAGAATGGAACACGCCAGAGTGTCAGTGATACAATCCTATATTTCCTCTAGTCAAGTTATAGGTACATCTTACACCTAGATTTGCACGCGGCGTCCCCCTAGTCGGAGAGTTGCGAGCGGGTGGCTTTCTCTCAGTGCGTTTCGTGCCCCGATAGTTCAAGTCAGTCTTAAGTGTCTCATCCTCCTCGGCGGTCTCAGTGTACTTGGCGTTGCCGGCGATTCTTAGTTCGCGCGACCCTCGAGCACAGTCATCTACTAAGTCGGCAATAGGCTGCCCTCTCCGCTCGGAGAGTCAGCGAGAACTTAACTTGGCTCGCGTCAAATGAAGCGTGTGTGGCACAGAGAGTCGAAGGTACACGATCCTCGGACGTCAAGTGTGTTGCATGAGAGATTGATGATTGCGGGCGCACATTTGTAGAAAATGGAACGAGACCGATGAGTCGTACAATGAGCCCTCGTCGGCGTAATGCAGAAAAGCAACCTACCTTAGCGGCTCTCGCCATGAATCCGACGTATTCCGCTCAAAGTGATATGTATATGTATGGCGTATAATAGAAGTAATTCCAAAAGTAAAAACGAGGTTAGTCTTAAACAAACGTGTGTGAACAGCGACAACCAAATATCAACACGCAGTTCCTCTCGCCCGTTCCCGCTCTCTCTCTCTTTCTCCATCTCAGGGCACCCTCTCAAAAAACCGTCTCTACGGGCGACGGCTCTGGTCGCCGCATCTCATATGTACACGGAGGGCGCGAGAAGTAGAAAGAGAGAAGGGCGCATCTAAAGGAAGCTCTTGGAGACGAGAAAAGTTGGTCCCTTTTTACACCTCGCCCGGAATCTTTAAGTAACTTCGTTCCTTGCGTACAGCACAGACGTACACTCGCGCCTTCCCCCGCGAGATTAGAACGAACGACACGGCATCGACACAAGAAGCAGAGGCCTGCTTGTCTCTGTGTCTCTCTACATGTCTCTCGGCGTGTCTATGTGTGTGTGTGTGACTGTATGTAAATGACATGAGATGACAAAGTATGTCGTACAAAACTTGAGGTCTCAGATGTGAAAATGCATGGCGGCATTCATTGAAATAAATGAATAGGCATATTGCTTGATGAGGATTGTTATACATAGAGAGAGAGAGAGAAAGAGAGAGAAAGAGAGAGAGCACATTTAATAATGAGAGGAGGGTGGGGTGTACGTGTTCCGTGAGAGTGTATGCGTGTCCACGTGTCTATGTGCTACTCCTAGTCGGATACCTCGGTGTCGGGGTCAAGGTCCCGCGTGGGGGTGGATGCATTACTAGCGGTGGCAGAGTGTGCTCCAGGCCGATGTGTTCTTCGCGGATCGAACGGATCGACTACGATTTGCTCGGTCCCCTTTATCTCAGCACGACAGAACGGACAGCCCTGGCCCTCGGAGTCCTACGAACAGAGAGTAGCCAAAAAGGTTGTCGATGAGTACAGAGTGAGTCCCAGCCGTCGCTCGGACCAACCAGCCCCACTCCAGGACAGATCTCTCGCGCGAGTTCGGCGATAGGAAATGAGAAGAGTATATCTCTACCTGCCAGGCCGTCAAGCACGGCGTGCACAGGAGGTGCCCGCACGGTTCTATTCGCACGTCTTTATCATGCTCCGCGCAAATTTTACACAACTGGAATGTGCTACCCATTTCACAGTAGAGCTCGTACTGCTCGGCTGTTACTTTAATGTGCTCTTCCGGCGTTGGCTGTACCGCCCATGTTAAGTCGGGATTTATGTTACGACCGTCGGGATATAAGTAACTAGAATCACAGGATTTCCGATAATGCTTAGTAAGCCTCATTGATACCTTCCTCTCGCAGCGGAGGAGCTGCGATCAGTAGTCTCGTCCCTTAGTTAGCCAGTCTCAATTGGTTTACTTACAAGCCTTCCCGATATCCGTCTAGCAGTGCTTGGCAAAGGCTTTTATTGTGCGGTATAGTCTGAAGGATGTCACCGTCCGAGGTGACGTAGCCAATAGCCCATTGCCCTAGCCTCGTGCAACTCAATCGAAAGACGTAGCTCCCGGGCTTCGTGATACAATACTTTTGCAGCCGCGCCTTCACCTCATCGTACGTGAGGAAGGCCACGTACCCGGGATGCGTCACAGCCAAAATCTTCCAGTTTTGCAAGAGCGTCGACCACGGCTGGAATAACCTGCGGAGAGAGGGAGAGAGAGAGATTGCCCCTTTCGTTAGACCTCGCACATCAAAATCGTCACGCCGACAAAATTAGCACAGAGCCGGACCGAGAGCTCGGTCTCCTCCATACTCACCTTGTAAAAACGTCGAACTCAAAATTGGATATATAATCATTGCACGTGAGGTCTATCGTCGACTTCAAAGCCATCGCCTGGAGACCGGAGCTTATCGGATGAACTTGATTCAGCTCGTGTCTAAACACCTTCCACGGGACCAGCGTGCTGCAACATAGTTCTCATTAGAATTCAAACTCTCCGCAAGCTTCAACAATAATCTAGCATAAAATAGTAGAGAAAAATGGGACTGGCTATAGGTGGAATCGATCCAGTGGTTAATCTTTCATTCTCACAATCAATCAAGGGAAGGACATTTGTGACAGTGGTCGCTATACCGACATCGGTGTCAGCCTTTATTATTTAACTCTACCCTTAATGTCCACGCAATCCAAATAATTCAGACATTGACCCAATTTCGATTCAAACAATCCTAAGTCATTCATTAAATCCTCACTGCGGAAGAGTGCGAATAAATACGCGTTAGAACGTCGCAATTGCGCGAGAGCTCGACAGAGGAGCAGACGGTCGCCGGGTTGGTGGTAGACCAATACGTGGCCGAGCCGGTATATGTGTGTCATCTGTGCGGTGCGCATCGTCAGTGCGAGAGCAGAGCCACCAGAGTACACTTCGCTGTCGCAGGAATCCACCCGTCTTTCCAAGGAAATTACGGTAAGACTCGCCGAAACGAGCATCATCACTAGCACATCATTCGATGGAATACTCGAGTCACCTGTCATTCGATAGTGGATCGCGGGATACATCGTAGTATCACGAGAATCAGTGAAACGTTGTAGGAGCATGGCTCAGCAGTATTCCGTACGCCGATAGTTCTGGAGGTTCGCACACTGTGCGCCAGATGGCAATTGCCGGCGAGAATCTCGCAAGAGCCGGTTCCACAATAATACGACAGTCATTTCTCTATTTTCGGCTACGACTTTCTAAGATACGTAGATTGACTTTCGAACTTTGGAGTTTTGGGAGTATCTTTTTGAGTATGGCTGCTGGCATCACGCGATTCTCCCTGCATATTGCATGAGTTTTTTTCGAGTCGCTGACTCAGAGCACACAATGCCTAATCTTGCATCAATATGACACACACATGGCTTTCATATCGTGAGGTGTTAAAGTCCGCCGTGGAAACATTCGATCCCGATATGAAAGAATCACTTGTCATCACCGGGGAAGATTAGTCTCCCGGCGACCACGTCGCATCGGCAAAGTGCCGGGGCAGCATAGCGAGTGGCAGGGGATTCGGGTATGTTGACCAAGTGTTTTGCACTGGGAATTTCAGAGCACAAACCCACATACCAGTCGAGAATACCTAGGACGAGGAATGCGTCTTTTAACGTCTTTCCTACCAGTGGGCTCACTGCATCTCGTTCGAGGTTTCGCAGGCACGTAACTTATTGAATCCGCCACTGATTCTCCCCATTGGAACTAACGCGAGGAGACGCGGAGGAGGCGTGAAATTTCTCCCTCTTTCCCTGTAATCATATCGACGATGCTCGAAGAGAGCGGACAGAGGGAACGGGCTCTCGGCGCTGGCGGGCGGACATCTTTGCGGAAACGAAAGAGCAGCTAAAGCAGAAGCTAGACGACGGGGGCGAGAGCGCGGGCATAGTGCAATGCTCGAGGGCCTCGCAAAATCTAGGCCGCGCGCTATCGCTGCCAGCGGCGAGAGCTTTTCGGGGCTTGCGGTGCCGATCCGACACAGTTCCCCTTCTCGTAAACCCTTCTCGAGCGTGACAGTACTCCTTTTCTAATAAGTCATGTCTAATCACCCGAAAAAGCTCCAAAATGTATGCTAATCACTCGACGGAGCTCTCGTCCTGGAAGGTTTCATTCTCATTCCCCACCCGATACTAATAGAGTTAGCGTTTGTTGTTTGGGAGCTTGCAACTAGGTCAGTTTAGCGGGGAGAACTTGCAGCAGTGGCCGTGCAAACTGTCTATGGCTCGCTTTGCGATATTAGTTGCTAATGCGTCGCACCCTGATCTCTATTGCAGTTGTCGCAGCGAGCATGAGCGGGAACCAGGACTACAAGTCGGCGAAGTCGATCTACGACTTCACTGCCAACTCGATTAAGGGCGAGGAAGTACCACTCTCCAAGTGCGTATAGGAGATGTGCTCCAGACAATAGCTCGACGAGAGAGAGGGAGAGATCAATGCTAATGGTGCACTCGTTTCCTAGGTACCAGGGTCATGTGTGCTTGATAGTCAACGTGGCGTCCAAGTGCGGACTCACCGCCACGAATTACAAGGAGCTGAATGAACTCTACGATGAATACGCTGAATCCAAGGGTATCTTGTCTCGTTATATCTCTGATTAATTCGAGCAGTGTTCTTATTAAATTAGTGGATTTTTGTGTCAGCCTTGTGTATAACAATTGTGGGATGATTCGCTTGTAATATGTTCGCAAGTCCTGCTTGAATCTACGAAACTTTACCGCGACTCTGTTGTAGGTCTGAAGATTCTGGCATTCCCTTGCAACCAGTTCAATGGTCAGGAACCAGGAGGCAGCGATGACATTTGCAGCTTTGCCGACAGACAAAAAGTACGTAGAATTGTATTAAGCGAGAGTTAAGTGAGAATCGCCAAGAGGTCAGAGGCTCAAGAATAGATTCTCTGGTGTGGCAGGTGAAGTTCGACCTGTTCGAGAAGATCAATGTGAATGGCGACGAGGCGCACCCGCTCTGGAAATACTTGAAGATGGTGCAGGGTGGAACCCTGGGTAGTTTCATCAAGTGGAACTTCACCAAGTTCATCGTCGACAAGGAGGGCCATGTCGTCGAACGGCATTCTCCCACGACGAATCCGAGCGACCTCAAGAAGAATCTCGACAAATACTTCTAAGATCTACCTACTCATCTACAAATGTTAATCCACCCCCACTATTATTTATCACAAGACTTTTTTATATGAGCAAACTCGTTCCGCATTGTCGCGACAAGTAGCAAGTGTAGTAGTGTATGTATCAAGTACGTAGTGGATATATCAAGGTATCCATGTGTTGGATAAAAATATAAGACCCAGTGAATTCCACGAGTACGAGTAGATTATCTCTCAGGCGGTAAGAGCACAGCTGATTACTGCTACGTCAGCGAAGCTTATCGATCAGGCGAGTTTTCGAACTGCGGGAAATCGAGCGGAGAATAACTCGATCAAGCCCCAATTACGTATCACCTGGGCGGCTCGGCCAGTTCCAAGTAAAGTGGCTGTATTCGGCATTCGTGACGGCGAAGCATTCACGAGCGTAGACCTGCCCACGCGCGCCCACCTCTTTTCATAAGCTGACACAAGCCACCCTCTTCGTTAACCCCGTGGAAGTTTACCCCGTTTACGTTCGCTCGTAACCTTGCGTATTTATAGTATCATTAGCGTCTCCTCTATCCAGGTTAATTTGATTGCCATATCGCGGAGGCGTGCGCTCATTAAAAGCTCGCGGGCGATTTTCGGAATTAAAAGGCCGCGGAGCTTAGTGGTCCGGCGCGCACAGGGCTCTCGTCGGCGGATCGCTGTTGCGGATGAGTTATCAAAATTGGGGCAATGCATTCGCGAGGCACATCCGGATGGCACGATGACATAATTGCACGTCGGCATGTGCCTTCCAGCGCGCGAGGGAGCCGGGTCAAGGATAGCACCGACCACTACTACTTGACCCAGCGAACAGCGCGCGCCAATATTTCTCCTCCGGTTTCCCTCCCTCTTTCACCGGATGTCGAGAGGACCTTCCGACAATGTATCCGGCCAGGCGTGCACCCGCCACGCACACACGTACACCGACAACCAGACTCTCCCACGGAAAAGCATTGACTGTATCGTGATCGATGAAGCGAGCGCCGTTTCTCCTTGATTCTCTAGCCCGGGCAGCAACGTCAGCGACATAGGTCGCGTGTCCTCAATCGGCGACTCAGTAGTAGCCGTAACTCTGAATTGAAGCTTTGTGTGGGTCCGCCACGTGCATCCGTGGCGGGACGGTCCGCCGGAATACACAGAGATCCCGAGATCCGCGCGGTATACCCGCATGCAGAGCGAACGGTGAGCGGCGGCGCGCGGGGGAGGCGCAGGGTTAATACATAAAACGAAGTTGAGAGATACTAGAGCTATAATTAGCCGTCCTTGCCTGCCGACTGATCCGAGCTGTGCGCTCGCCTCCATTCATAGATCGCGCGCGGCTTTTCCGACGTACCCCGAGCGACCGCCCACCTCGTGCAAGGGCAACACCGAATCACTGGCCAATTTTTAGATATCCTCCACCCTCTCTCTCGCTCTCTCCTTCGCGTACCAGTCGCCAAGCGCAGTATTGCGAAAACTTCTATTCAACCAGGCTTGACCCAGCCATCTCCCTTTCCCGCCCGAACGAATTCGAGCTTTACCGATAAACTCGAAATTCGCGCGATCCGCTTTTAGAGTTTAATCCGTGGAGCCCGGGCGATTGTGGCGGGCGGGCAAGGGAAATGACATTGGGCGACTGAAATAAAGCCGGAGAGAGAGAGAGAGAGAGAGAGAGAGAAAGGCTGGATACACGCTCTGTCATTTGCAAAGTAATTGCTTTCGTCGCGGAAGCGGACTTCCAGGGAGGAAAAGCAGGAGGAGGGCGAAGGCTAGGTCCGCCTGACGTGACAGCCTTTTAATTTCAACTTCGAACCCCCGCCGGCCCACCCTCTCCTCCCGTGGCCCCGTTAACCTCTCCCTTCGCCCGTCGTCCTCGCTTTAAGGCTTCCGCTACTGCCAGGATGCGGTTACGCAATCCTCACGCGTGATCCACTTGCCTTTTAGTCAGGTATCAGGAGACTCGCGCCAAGTAGTATACAGTACGTCGCGCGTCAGACGAGAATACTAACGTCAGAGTTTTTGTTTTAAAAAATCTCTCATTCAATTATAAATCTACAGTGTCTGGGTTGCCAATACCGAAATACCTGACTAAAACACAAGTGTACATACATACATACATAGATGCTCTGTACATACATGGAAAAAAAGGGCCGATGGGAGGACTGAGATCCCGCATGTTTCAAGGATGCTTGTGGAAGCGTGGGGGCCCAACTTGTCTGTTCCCCGCGGTGTCAGCGCATGTAACCGCATTATCGACATTATATCGGACAGTGCTCGTCATTCAATGAAGTAGGCCGAGAAGGCAGAGGAGCTTTCATCGCGTGTAGAGCGAAGTGCGGCCGCACACCCTCACCGGCTCTGTCCGAGAGCTTAGCGGATCCGAGAGCGCGAGCGCGCGCGCGCGGCCAAGAGGGAGGAGGACACTCGACATTTTTAATTACTAGCGGAAAAGGCGAGGAGGAGGCGGAGGTGGAGTCGGTGAAATCGAGCCGCTGTCATCTTCCTTTGCCGAGTGTGATATTCCGTAGGGGACTCTGTCCAGAGCGGGGGGGAGGGGGCCCTCGGCTTGGCGGAGCGCAATCTAAAGCAGCAGCGGCGCGACCTGCACTTCCCTCCCCGCTGGATGTTGCCTCGGCGCGATCGTTATCTGGGTTTATCTGGCGGCGAGCGGCTCCTCTCCTTTCTCCTCTCATTCTCTCCGCCGGCCATTGTTTTCTATTCGAAAGAAAGCGGGCACTGGCGGGCATGAAATTCGGGGCGGCCGCGGAGGGATCGCGGGCGATTCCTGCGGCGCCCACGCGAGGATTGGACGTTGAACGGGTGATCCGGTGCGCGTCGAGGCACTCTCGATAATCGCAGCTCCTCCTCGGGCAGGCCGGCCGGCGGCCACCGTCAGGCCGATTCGTACAATTCGCCTTAATCGCTACGTCACGTCCCCTTCCTTCCGCTTCGGCTCATGTCCGGATGTCGGCTTAACTCGGCACCCGCGTGTGCGTTACGGGGGGGCGGGAGCGAGGCTTTCGTTGCTCCGCGCCGGCGACAGTCATGGATAGGTGCTACACACCAGACACGCTGCCTATCAACGCTCTTTAACCCCACCGAGCAGCCCAGTTAATGCCAGCCCAGGGACTCTCTCTCTCTCTCCCTCTTTCTCTGGCGCTCGATTAGACGCGTCGGCAGCTCTCCTCTTTCCTTGAACGGGGAATTGGGGACAGCGGCGGAAGCGGAGAGTTCGCGCTCGCTCGAGTGCAGACTATCGGTGTCTCGATCGGCCAGACGTCACCGGCGTCGCGCGAGACACCTTCCCTCGAGTGCGCAAAACCGTCCGAGGGCCCGCGCGCTCTCCCGCGCCAGCCTGCGGAAAAGAGAGTGAAAAGAGGAGCGTGTTCTCGTATACAATTACCGGGGGGGAGCGCTACTGAAAATCGAGTGGCGCGCACGGGGTGTCGTGTTGCCCGCTGGCCGTCGGGACGCTTTATTCCGGCGACGTCGCCGGAGAGAGAGAGAGTCGGGCTCAGGTGCGGCCGACACATGTCGCCGAGGGGTCAATAGCTCCGGCGCATGGAAACGCGAGCGAGGAGCACTGTGTTGCTCGGCTCTCCTCGCAACATATTGCATTCGCCCTCGATGACACGTGTTGAGGCCAGGAAGATCGGCGGTGCGCAGCTGGTGCACCGGCATTCCGCCGGCAAAAAGGCCGCCAGTCCACTGCGAGCGCCGACTTCTCTCCCTTTCAAGTATGAAATTCATACTCGCTGCGCAGTATAGAGTGACGCGCGGTGGTGGAATCTCTCGGGGATTTATCAAACGGCGAATGGCCCGATCGCGAATAACAGGAAACCGGCGATCGAGCGAGGTTTAACGTTCGAGTGGAGATTGGATTCGTCCTCCTTCCGCTCGAGGCTGCCTCTACTAGCCCACATCCGGACGACGGAGATACAATAAGGAGCATTAAAGATTCCGCCCGGGGAAGCGAGCGTGAAAGAGGGCTCGTCGCGCTCGGAAGTCTCCGCTCTGATATCCTGTCGTGCATGCTGGATAGATAGACTCTTCGCTCTCTTTTCCGATAAAAGGCCCCACCGCCCCCCCGTCGTCAACGCCGCCACACTTCCGGTACACTCATCACCGAAAACGTCCGTTAGCGGTGCCGTTCCCCCGGAGAGACGGAGAGAGAGAGAGAGAGAGAGAGGGGCGGACGCCTACCACCATTCAGCCAGAATTACACTCGGCGAACCTGCTCCGCTCTGTTAAAGGTGGATCCCACCCAGAATTCAATGTCTCCTTTTTCCCCTCGAGGGCACTGCCGGGAGAATCAGTTTCTTTGGATTTTCTCCATCGTTCCCTTTCATCCTCTTTCCGACGTCGAGTTGGAAGTGTTAATTCACTGGTGTTAAAGAGCGCCGGGTTACTCGGGAGAATCAACTTTCCTCTCGCTGATTACTTGGAGAGTATTTCGAGCGTTAATGGATACCGTTTATGAACTTTGGCAGAAGGGACGTTAAAGAGGTGGCGGACTCGAGTGGAGACATTTCGCTGGAAAAGCTTTACAAGCGTCAGAGATTGCGCTCGGACAAAGCGACCGGTGTGTACAGAGACGGCTCGACCGGATGTCCGCGGATCATTTGACCGGAAACTGAAGGTTTGCGCATCGGCGTAATCGAGCCGGCGGCGGCGAATGCTAATCGGCTTCTCCCGCGGTGTCGACGAACCGATCTTCTTCCACCGGTTCATCTCACTTTCGAGCCTCGTCTCCGCCGGCAGGGAAGCCGACATTTTATAGGAGGCTTCCGGCGATGTGGCTTTATTTTTAACTCGCAATCACACCCGCCCGCTCGCGGCTTTCGCAAGCTCGAAAACTCGCCGGGCGAGCGGGCTCTCGACTCCACCGAGTCCGGCTATAACTGGGCCGCTGATGATGTTTAATTACGCGGGCCAGCGCGACGGAGGAAACACTCTGCTGTGCCGAACGCGGCCGGCAAACAGAGTGAGATTAATCAGCGTCGGCTCTCCCATAGAATCCTCGGATTCCTGTTGCCCTGATAGCACAGGTGTCCGGGACTCGGCACACGGATCCTCCGGCGCTCCAGCTTGAGATAGGTCGGAAACGAGTCTACTCGCTCGAGAAGACTATTAGTCTCGGTGGAGTCTCGTCGGAGCGGCCAACTCGGCCAGTCATTCATGAATTGGCTCGCAGTTCGCTTTATTTATACCGTCGGCTATAAATCGCCCGGGAGAGCCGGAGAGTGCGTTATGACATTTTCCAGGCTAAAAGGAGACGCCGTGACGGCTGCTCTCAATTCGGAGCTCGGGGCGGGGGGTCGGGGAGAAAGAGCGAGTCGAGTCGAGTATTATCACAAGGAATAGGGTAGATCCAAAGGTGACCTCGATTCCTCACCGCCGCTTGCCTCGTGAGAATTTGACCTCCCACGAGCCAGCCTCCGACAAAGGAGCCTTTCTGATGTATCCTTTCCTCGCTCGCGGCTCCCTCCAATCGAGAGCAGCCCGCGGAGTATCCTCGCAGCGCGCGACAATGCTCCGCATAACGGTTCCTCGCCGACAATTTACACGGTCGGACGCTTCTCGAGGAGAGCGCGCGAGCGCACAAATGGAATTCCGATTACGCCGGAAGTTGTTGCGCCTGACGTGCGGTCGACGGAGGCAGAAGCGGCCCCGTCGGCTATTATTCGCAGTGGGTGCTTTCGCTTGAAATCACGAATGCATTTACCGTTCGCGCACGTCTTCGAGTGCGAGGCCCCCCCTCTGCCCCTGCACACGCTCGCTCGTTGGATGCAGGGCAAATCCCCCCCACCAACTACCGCGAAGACGATCCATCCGACGCTCGTTCCTTTCGCTTGGTCACATCGAGCGAACCCGAGGAGAATAGCAAGCGCGCCAGTCTCACTGGAATCCAGTGACAGTATTTAAACGGCGAGCCCCCCTGCGATGACAGGCCACAGGCCGAAACGACCGCATTGCCAATGTTTTGAAAGCCTCTAGATTTCGGCGAATCGAGAAGCGAGCGCCGGACATTCGCGGCTTTGCCGCCGGCTAAGGAAGTTCCGGCCTCCGAAACCTGCACATGTCTGCGTGCACAGAGCCAGAGCCGCAGCGCGCGGAGGTCGCGTTGCACACGAGTCGCTCGCGTCCTGATTTCAGGCACGCGATAATAATGTCAATATCAATCGAGAGGACGATATTTGTCCGGCGGCTCTTTTAGGTTAGGTATGCGCACGTGCGAATTACGCTGGTGGTTTTATTGGCTGGCTGGTTTTCTCGGTACGGTCGTGTCGAAAGAAGGGACAGGGTAATAAACGGAGAGGGAGAGGGGAAGGTAGGGGGATTTGAGTGTGCTGTGAGAATGGCAGGTGTCTGGATGGAGCGCTGAAAGGAGAGTAGAATGAAGGAAGTAAGCGGCGGAGGAAGATCGTTAACGCTCGGCGAGACGAATGGAAGACGTGTACCTGTTCCCAAAGCGCTCCTTCCAGAACTCGGCGGCGTCCGCCTTGGTAATGCGGAACTGGTCGCCGGCGAACACTCCGTTGGGGAAGATGGCTTTTAGCTCGGAGAGCATGTGACTGAAGACCAGGCTGAGCTTGGTGAGGTTGCGTCGGTAGTGCGAGGTCTCGTCGAACATCTTCTCCTTGCCCTCCTTGAAGAGCTTGATGGCCTGCTTGCACTTTCGCATCAGGTTGTTGATGAAGACGCAGAAGTGCTCGTTGCTGTGCAAGACCTGCATCCGGTCCTCGTACTTGCTGTAGATGAGCCGGAGCCGCTGGTAGGTGTCGGGCAGGATGTCCAGGATGAACGGCGGCGAGTTCTTGAGGTTCATGCGCTGGTGCTGGCATAGCTTGACTACCTTGTCCATGAGCTTCCAGGTCTTGTCGAGCATTCGCTTGTCGGTCGAGAGCTTCGGCGGTGTCATAGCGTCGGCGAAGCGACCGTGCAGCTTCTGGAAGATCGAGCCGATGTGCACGGTGCGGGTTCGGCTGCTATGCCCCGACGACGACATCTTGCTGCTGCTGGCTCTCGCCGCCTCCTCCTCCTCCGCCTCCTCGTGCTGGGCTTCTCCGGCCGAGCGATCGCTCCCGTCGACAATCGCACTCTCGCGAGTCCCTCGGATCCACTTTTGCCGCGCGCACCCTTCGCTTGCCACCCGCTCCCTTTCTTTCTTCCTCTCACTCGCTCTCTCGCTCTCTCCTTCTCTCGTTCCCTCTCGCGCGCGCTCTTCTCTCTCTCTAGCTTTCCCCTCGGTTCTTCGGCACTCGGCTCGTCCTCTCTGTCGTTCTTACTGCTGGCGCGCGCGCTCGCACTCTCCGGGGGGAAACTTGTGTAACTTGGGCCGGGAGAGAGAGAGACGGCCCGAGCGAGCGACCACCAGCGGACTTAACCCGTTTAGGTTACCCCGAGCTGCACTGGCACGACACGATGCACCGCATATCTCCTCCCTCAGCGCGAACCCCTCAGAGCGAGGCTGGCGAGGCCCTCGCCGAGTAAAAGCGGCCACGAGATCCACCGGAACCCTGCGCGATGCCGCATCCTAGTCTCATCGAGGGGCAGCCTCCACTCGCACTCTCCTACTCGTACTCGTCTCCACTGACAACCGCAGAGAGATACCCACCACGACGAACTCGACACTGACATGCGAACGAGCGAGCGTAGCGACGGCGACGAGCGTGCCTCTGCCTCTCCTCTGCTCCTTGACTGCTCGCTCGTTCCTATGCGCTCCGCACGCCGGATGGACGCGTCGGTGTCGTCGGCGTCGTCGGTCATGCGCGCGCGCCTAGTTTAAATCTCGTCTGGCTCGGTGGATAGGGGTCGGGGCAGAGAAGACAGTGTTTCGTGGGTAAAACAAGATGAGCATATATTTCCAGCCTCCCATTCTTATAATACATCTCTGGTTCAACATCGCACCGACACACTCTGCCTAGAACGCAGGAAATAAATAATACCGACGGAGAACGCGAGGTAAAACTGGAGAACGGTAAGGTGTACGGTTCGTCGAGCTGGAGTCGAAGCTCGGGATTTCGTTTAAAAAAGGACTATACAAAATCATAGGTAGATAGTGTTGTTTCGTTGGGGTCGTAGTACGACCAAGTGTGTTTAACAGAGTAGAACCGTCTTCCGACTCGCGGCTACGAAACACTTGGCAGTCTCGCGTTGCAAGGAAATCGTCTGGCGAATATCGTAGCTGATCGAACGACTTGCTTAGCTCTTGTAATCGAAAATATAGAGCTTGACAAGTTTAGGTGGAGATATGGGTATTGCTAGAAGTTGGAAGCAGCTGCTTGGGCTAGTTCTTCGTGGTGTGATCGTTGGCTGATCAGGCAGCGTCTTTCATTAACTAGGACGAAATCGGCTCGACCTGCCCACTTCCCTAACGGCACTCGCAATCGTAATATAGGCTATCTGTCACCTAATCGAATCACCATTCTCGCTGGGTGAACATGGTGTCACCGGTTGGCGAAATAGTAACTCAGTCGCAACAGCACGAAACTCGTCATTAAGAACCAACTGGCCGGTATCGACGCAAGGACGCAGTATCTTTCATCTGAAACAGTTCAAGAATCGGCAATCAGTAATCCGGCGTCTCTCGTCCGCAAGCGGGTCAAGTGTGTCCGATGAAAGAGCTCTTTGGTTCAGCTTGATTTTATTCTCGATCCAAGTCTCCAGGATATCGCACTCATTAATTCACGGCACACCGGTAAAAATATCCAGCCATTCTTTCTTCGTTCACTCATTAAACATTAATCAGTCAAAGCGTGCCACTTGTACGATGAATATGAATACTTGTTGATCTCGAGAACTAGAGAGACGTCACACAATCGAGGCTACTACAAACGGGGACGGTAGCAGTGACGGAGCGATGCGCAACTACACTTGCTCGCTGGTGAAAAATATTCGTGAGTGCACGGAATAACAGGACGTGCGTGAGTACGACACACAAGCGGGCGGAAAGAAAACTAGAGGTTTGTAGCGGGGATGAAGCGATAGTACAGAGTAAATCATACGCTACATCAGACGAAATTTTTCGTCTGACATACTAGGATAGGCAGGAAATAGGTTTTACTTTATTTACAAAAGAAGAAGACGAACGTATATACAGACGGACAGAGAGAGGCAGGCATGCGGAATGAGAGCCAACAGAAAGACGAAGGAGATCATGTAAAGTATTTGAAGAGAGCGGCTTCGATCATACCAGGAACCTCGGAGCGTGCTTGTTCAGTAGTCTTAACATTACCTGTCATCTGAATGGACTTCTTCACCGCTGCCCAACCCAAGCTCCTCTCAACAGCCATTTTCCACTTCTTATACCTCGCGTCCCGCTCTAAAAATAAAACGACTTAGTATAAAAAAGCCTGTCTAATGGGACGAGGAGCTCAGTTCCGCTCAAGTTACCCTCGGGTGTAGTCGTAGGCAGGAACGTGTCGGTGGGTACAGTTTCGACTTCTTCGCCCTCCAGTTCCCACACGTCTATCCCTTCTGCGTGTCCGGCCACCATCGCGGCACCCAGTGCAGTCATGTCCGGCATATTGGACCTAACTAAAAAGTTGATCCATATTTAATCCATCGGTACCTCGGAAATTAGCGGAGACAGAACTATTCGCTCAACACCTACACACTGGCGTGCCGCAAAGGTCAGCTTGCAGCTGCATGAGGAGATTGTTCGTCGACATTTTTCCGTCGGCATTCAACTTCGTCAGGGGGAAACCGCAATCTTTGTGCATGGCCTCGAGAATATCCCTCGTCTGGAAGCAAACCGCCTCGAGGGATGCTCGAATGATGTGAAGTTTGGTGGTGAACGCCGTGAGACCACAGATTATCCTGATTTTAGAAATTGAAATAGTTCATTTGTTTCTTTAGACAGTTTCGAAAGACATTGGTCATCCGGATATTCACCCTCTAGCGTCCTTCCGCCAGTACGGTGCGTACAGGCCAGTGAAAGCCGGTACGAAGTAAACGTCTCCCGTGCTGAAGACAGTTTGTGCGAGGTGTTCGCTCTCGTGAACGTCTTGAATCAGCTTGAGATTATCCCTAAGCCATTTGATCGCCGCGCCAGCCACTGCCACGGATCCTTCCAACGCGTATACGGCCGGGCTCTTCGGTCCCAGTTGATACGCGACCGTCGTCACCAAACCGTGTGATGAATACACTCTCTGAAAGTGGACACATGTATTTAGCACCGAACGCGAACGATGGAAATATTTCCCTACGTACTTGGGTTCCTGTATTACATAACAAGAAACATCCACTCCTATACGTGTTCTTCGCTTGACCCTTCTTGAGGCAGTTCTGGCCGACGAGTGACGATTGCTGGTTCCCTAGGATCTAAAATAGAAAGCCGATAATGAGTAAATTGGCAGGACTCGTAATCTCTGGAATGAAAAGATTAGAACTTACGCCCGATATCGGGATGCCCTTCAACGGCTCCAGCGTAATCTGCCCGTAGATTTCCGAGCTACTCCTAATCTCTGGCAGCAAGTGCATGGGAATGTCGAAGTATCGACATAACGTCGGATCCCACGATAGCGTCTCGATGTTCATTAACATTGTTCGCGAGGCATTGGTGACGTCGGTGATGTACAAACCTCCACTCTTTCCTCCCGTCAGATTCTGCAACCGGTTTCCAATAAGCCTTGGTATAGTCGCGCAACTTTCCGCCTGTGTCATACTAGTTTACTTACCCAGATGATCCAAGTGTCCATCGTGCCGACCTTACACCGCTTATCGCGCATCGCCTTCCGCACGCTGGGAACATTGTCCTTCATCCAGCGAATCTTGAGCGCGGAGAAGTACGGACTGACCGGCAAGCCGCATAGAGGCTTGAGGTGGTTCTTGCTTTGGTCAGGGAACTTGGCTATGATCTGATCGACCGTGGCATCGGTCCTGATATCGGACCACACTGCGAGATCATATCGGCATGTTAACAGCTAAGTCTCTTCCCCGCTGACCTAAGGAGATGCTCCCAAATGATAAGACATACCGATCGCATTGTAAAGCGGCTCCCCGGAACTCGAATCCCAGACTATCGTAGTCTCCCGTTGATTGGTGATGCCGACAGTCACGATGTCCTCGATTTTCAAGCCCAGACCATCGAATTTCTTGAGGACGTCTTTGATGCAAGCCTTCACGGCGAATAGGATTTCCTTCGGGTCCTGCTCGACCCATCCCTCCTGCGGGCTGATCTGCTCAATGTCAATCTGGTGGGACGCCACCTCGGCCACGTGCTTCGCGTTGTAAACCTAGGTCAAGAGAGTACCGATTAGCTCGAGAAGCAGATGCTATCGCACACGAGGGAATCTCACATGGACTTGCTCTCGTAATGCGATCAACCAAGTGAATAGGCATATTCTCTAGTTTTTCTCGAGGATCAATCGCGCGTGTGCGGTTGGTTACAGTTTGCTTATAATGTATCTCACCACAAAGCGAACGGTCCGCGTGCCGACATCAATTACTCCGACCAGTGCGCCCGGCTTCTTGCTCATGCTGGTCATTATGTCTGGAATAGAACAGAGCCGGTTCTTAGTTATCTCGATAGGGCTGCACTACGACTTCCTATTGACTCGCTCGCTATACTCGCTCTCCACATATCGAGAGGACGGGATGAAAGAGCGGCTATTCAATGAATCGAGATAAATTCTTCCCCCTCGTTCGATTTACGCTCAAGACGCTCTCGCATCCTAGATAGGCGAAGCTTAGAGGGAACGAGGCTATAGAAATCTGGCGTGAAAATTGGATGGATATTAAAGGGAGATGAGATTGAACCAGTTTCGGCGCACTCGATCGATCCCGCGTGTCTTGAGATCTAATCGAGGTCAGTCTCCGCGCGACCTTTCGGCCAAGTGTGCCGACTTTGTTCCTCGCTCGCCGCGACCCTCCCGGCAATACTACATGCCGAAACTACTTTACAATTCCAGGTGGGTTGCGAGCTGCTTTCCGGGTTAACTAGCGTGACCGGGATATCGGGGGGAGCTCCCGGCGCTCCAGTTCCTAGTGGCACTTGGCTCTCCAGCGGCTTTGTCGGATTAGGGCAGCCGCAAGCACGAGGGGCCGCGAGTTTCTATCCGATTGCTGGTCCTTCATTATTGCTTATTAGAATGCAATTATTCGCCTCTTTCCTCGCCGAGCCATTAACGAGAGCGTTGCACTCGTCGCCGAGTGGATTTCGTTCACTGACCTGAAACTGATTCGCTCGGAAGTCGATCGAACACAAGGCTTCGGCAGCGTCTGGCGCACACGGAATTTTTCTACTGATTTCGTAGCGACTTTCTTATTTCCATATCCCGATTTCGGAGCCAGACCTTTCGGTACACGCACACTCACACACAGACACACAAACGCGCGCGCGCGGGCTAGTTTGATGTTACGAAACGGTCGACGGTATTTTCGGACGACACGAGGCAACGTCAGGATCTTTTGCGGAGAATGCGAGCGACGGAGGAGAGCCGCTCGAGTGCTCGCGTAAACTATCGGAGCGCTCTTTTTTAATCAAAGTGGGAGTGTGTCATCGCTTTTCGCGTGACGCGATTCGCCGCCGCGGAAGGCAGGACCGTCTCCTCCGCGCGGCGGAGGAGCGTCCTCGCGCTGGGAAGCGGAGATAAAACCGCGACACACGTGTCCGCGAGGGAACACCTTCCACCAGGTGGAAAGAAACCCAAACTGGCGAGTTTACCATATCGACCTCCGTTGGCTTATCGCCACTTCCAACTGGATTATCTCGCGAGTGGCGCTCGGTAGCCTTTAATTTTCCAGATTAGCACGATAGTCTATCGAATCTGACTCACATCAGCTGCCATTTCCCGCGATTCCCTCGATTGGCACTGGATAAGGCCACGATAATTACCCACCGCTCGAAGTCCCATTTGTTGGCGAGCTTTCACGGAAAAGCATGTTTACCATCCGCGGCCTAACACGTAAATCGTCGCCGTCACAAACTGAGCGCAAGTTACAAAAGAATCTCGATGGACTTCGTCCGCGGATGAACGGCCGACGCAAACTCCCCGGGCGGAACGGTCGCTCGACTCTTTTCCCTCTCATTTCCATTCCACGCGGCGCGACGCCGAGTGTCTTGGGCTTCGGAATCTTGTTTGACTGGCGATAAAGCGGCGCCGGGTGATGCAACACTGGCATTGGGGACTTTGGCAGTCGAGCAGGCTAATCGAGCGGCTGAATTAGATAAGAGAAGCTTAGCGGCCGCGTAATAAGCCTGCAATGATTAGTGCACCGTGCAATGTTATGATCTGCACGCGTTCGCGGTAATTCGCCGGCTTACGCTCTGCTCTCGTTTGCCGAGCGGCTTGCGCGTCGAGAAGCATCGTAATTGGGATGCTGCGCGCCTCCTCTTGATGCCGCGCTCGATCAGTGGAATCGCAGTGTGCGTCGACGTCGATTATCACCCGGGGAGATTGCGCCGGCGACTTTATCGGGTAATAAAGCGCGTTGCGCAAGCCGCGAGACTTCCAATCGCTTGGGAAACGCGCGGATAAGGAATTACGTCCTTCGTGTCCAGACGATACGTAAATCAAACGCGTAGTCTTTATGGAATAGTAAAAAGTGATTGTGTCTCCGAAATGTATTTTAATGGGCGTTAATTTAATTAACGTCGATTTTATGGTTAATTTAAGTTATGAGAAGATCGCAGGTACTCCGACCCTGTAACGAAGGTCGAGGTCGCAGGTGTCGAATTATTTCGGGATCCATTAACTCTGAAACGACTGCCACCAGTAATTCGAATTAGTTGACTTGGTGCTCCTCATTGGCAGCGCTCGCTTACGTTCCTGGCGATACACGCAATCGGTCATCCGGCACGGAAATATCGCGCGCGTGGATGCTGACTCCTTTCATAAGGGCGGATCGCGCGTGTATGTGTGTTGTGCGGAGAGGATTCGGCTGCGATTGGTTAGCCTCGGGGGCTCGCCACTATTTACAGTGGCGGTGCGTCATTATCGAGCGCGCTAGCATCGAGTTCGCATCGCAGCATCTCCCTCCCTCCTGACCCAGACCTCGTAAATAGTTAAATCTCTTGGACGAGACACTCTAGCCTCCGCATGGCCTACGAACCTAACGCATTAACTCCAAACACCATTCGCTCCTACAAATTGAAAAGAGAGCAACTCATTATATCGAGTTCAAACGAGAGATAAACTCAATTTCGAAAGAGAATTTCTCAAGGCGGGTGCGTAACGTTTTTGTCGGACTTGCATATGCGCAAGACAAACGACCCTGTTACCTTCACCAGTCGCGAGAGCCTTTCACGGAATTCTCGACGATTATATTAACATAGAAGTTATGATGAATCGTCGCGTCTGCATGTACAGCTGGTCGCTCGTGTCGGTGCATCACTTGGCATCGGACTAGAGGGTCTCGTGACGGTTCACGCGACTAGTTATGCACCACCTGGTTGCGGAGTCAGCCCACTTCTCCACTCTAGCAGACGACAGCTCCTACTGGCAGAGTCTGTCCCTTTTATTTTTGGCAGCGAGTGCGGCCGTGAAAGAGCATTCAATACCTAACTTCCGTCTCTTCGAGCCTCTCAAGGATGAAGAGGCTTCGATCGCCTTGGCTCTGAATCGTGCGCTGATAACGGAAAGCCGATGGACGCTCGTTCAATGTTCGCTTCGAGTTTAAAGGTCAAGTGCGGGCCCCCTCGCCGCAAACAGTAGCGCATTAAGCTTTCTTGTATGCTGCTAATGACAGCCGGGTCTTTTTCGCCAGTCATTTTACTTGATTAAGGACTCCGCTGGGATTCTGCTGGTCGGATTTTACTTAAAGTGCGGAGGTATGGATGGTGGAGTGGATGGAGGAATTCGCCGCATAATCCTACGCTTGAAATAGACTGGCTTTCACCTTGTCCGAGTGGCATTCCCTGGTCGATTAATTGATCCTGGTGTTAACCGGTTCATTCGGACAGGATTGAATGAGGCTCACCTTTGTCCTTATAATACTTGAAGATACTCGTCTTGCGGCCAGTCTGCGTGCGCTCGAGGTGCGCGCGGACGTCCGAGTCGTCGAAGGCATCGTCCTCGGCCTCCTCGGGATTCGGCGGCGCCCCATTGCCGCTGCTCGCGTCGGCCTGCATCTTGAGCCGCACACGCTCTCTTTCTCTCGGAGCGGAGGAGATCTGTCAACAAAGGGCCCCTGTGAGTCGCGAGGTTTTCGCAGCTCGCGCGATGGACGAGGGTGCGCGCGCGCGCGGCCCGATGAGGAGAGTCGCACGAGGCTCGGCGCCCGACGGAGGAGCACGAACGAGCGGGAGGCGAAGTCAGGTGCGCGGCTCCGAGAATCAGTCACGGTGTGACAGAGTATGGGAGAGTCCGACACTGGTCACTGCACAGTGCTGACACACACGGCCGGCCACGATCTACCGCACCTTCGTCGCGCACATTTGCCGGCGGGAGAATGCGAGATCGTTCCTGCCCTCCGCCTACCTCGCGATCCACTCCCCTCGCACTCCGCCCCGGAACTATCGGCCGTCAGCAATTTCCCCTCGCTCTCTAACCACTTCGAGTTCCTCTTTCTCAAGTGTGTGAGAGAGAGAGAGAGAACTGTATAACTTGGATCTGATAGTCTCGTGGTCACGGCCAGAATCGAGCTGGCAAATTTAGCCAGGTTTCCGGTAGAACAAGTTACGAGAACCTTCCGATTTCGACACGATCGTACCGTGTTAATCGCAGGTTTTGGAGAAACGCATCCTCCTAGAGCCACTCACTCTCGCTCTTCGCTCGTGCACAGTGGATTTCTGGGTCGCGCATCTGGCAATCGTCGCGCGCAACGCCGCAGCAAGTAGATCGAAGCCGACCATCCCCGCGATTAATACGAATTTCGGATGATCTTACAGGAACTGGACTCCCTTCCTGTAGAACAGTGCGTCTGACTACTGCACAATCTACTGCGATTAGCGATGCAGGCAGTGGGCGCTAAACTTGTTCTACTTGCTTGCTAATTCGCACTGCGAGAGAGTAATTGTAGTGTTTGCAAGTCTAATTTAATTAGTCGTTGAACGCGCGGTAGTTAGAGCTTTAATACTTGAGTGTTGATTGACAGGAAAGGATTAATGTCAGGCTTTAGAATTGTCATGGAAAAATAATTCTATTTAATAAGATAGTTGGTAAAGGAAATTGTTTTTTAAAATTTGCACGTATTAATCTTCACAAATGCTTGAAATAAGTGGCAAAATTTTATTAGACTTGACGTGAACAAACGACTTTAACAAAAGCAAACCTGTGCGGTTTGCAGGTCCAAAAAGATAGTCAACTTCACTTCCACAGTTTGGTGTTCCATACTTAATCTATGTGATCAAATATAAACGCTCGGTTTTTAAAAGCCCTTCACGAGACGAGACGGCGTGTGGGAATTATGACAAATGTCTGCAAAGGCCACAATATGTTATGCGTTGGTTTTTGCCTGGGAAGCATCGGACTACCCGAGAGTATACGTTACGATCCTTCCTTATATACTAACTTGACCTACGTGGAAGACTTGCGAGAAAGTGCAGCGTGCAATGTGCAAGTGTTACAAATGATCGATTTCTGACTTGGAACAATCGCGAAACTTTCGCTCTTTTTTCTAATGTTACTACAGATGTGTAGGAATCTTGCATTAGTTTAAATAAGTGGGTTTTTAGTTAATAATATTGTGTTACGCTGGGAAAGTGGTCGGTTGCAACGAGCCAGTGGCCACCTTGCGGTAATACGATCAAAAGGGTTATATTCTGGATACTCCCCTAGGTAGCGCACAACTGCAGTACCCGGGAAAATACAATACTGGCAGAGTGCATTCGTGCGAAGGATATGTTGAATGAAGTAAAAGCAACATTCACGGAAGAAACTGGAAAGAATCCTTAAACCGCAGTGAGTTATGGAATTTTTAAAAGGTAATCTCGACTTAGAGGACTTTAAATCCGTAATCTCTGGAATTCCTGGAATTCGCCTAGCGTCATTGTCTACTAGTACTTGTACGTGTATTATCTCGACACTTGAAAAAGCTTACGCTAGGAAACACGAATTCCTTATCATTCATGAATTCGAAGGACGCAAAGTGTCTGCGCCGACACTCAACGCGCACAACACCCACGTGCTAGGGAATCATGGGATTGTTATGGTTGGAGTCGGCGAGTATCAGGTTTTAACTTTGAATAGCAAATAGAAAGATATACTCGCGTAACTACTTGCTGCGAGGTGTCACCTGCGAGGGGAAAGCACGGTAGCGATAACACGAAACAGAGAGGAATAAATAATTGACTTAGAACGAGTGAGTGACTGCGAGTAACGACCGGCAGATCACTGACCTATGTTTCAGTGAAATCACCTCACCTTTGATATTGAGTTACGCTGTCAGTGATACTCCAACCGGCGATTCCTCCACCGATCTTCCTCAGTCAACCTCGATATACAACTCCGGTAGAACAGATCGACACGCAAAAACCGAACGCGAGCTCCCACGCCGTTTAT
This sequence comes from Crossocerus cetratus, assembly GCA_963675795.1. Classification (NCBI taxonomy): domain Eukaryota; kingdom Metazoa; phylum Arthropoda; class Insecta; order Hymenoptera; family Crabronidae; genus Crossocerus; species Crossocerus cetratus. The sequence continues at coordinate 21,861,871 of OY776665.1, read as the reverse complement.
AACCGCACGCCATAACGCGTTTTCGTCTGCTGGCAAGCAACCAAATACACTAAAATATACTAAACCACACGCGCCGCTATCGGCGAATGCGAGAGGAAGCTCGTGGTTGCGCAGCAGTCGGTACCGGCAATCGCCAATTATCATCTACTCGATGAACTTGTGATTAAACTCTCCACCAAGTCTAAAGCATTGGTCTCTCCAGTTGATAAAGATAAAGAAGTTTATCTCGAAAAGAGTGAGACAGGATCTCTAAAAAATTCAGCGGATACCACCTGATGCTGGACTTTAAACTCAGGTTGGTTACACCCGATTAGGGTTGTGGAGTTACATCACTCACCGTTAGGGTTTACTACACGTGCTCCGAAACCTTCACTCACTAAGCAGACTTATTTCACTCAAATGTCAATAGACTAGGAATCTTCGTAGCATGACTGGGAACGATTCAGCGGCGAAAGATGAAATTCTAGATCCCGTGGAGGAAATGCTGAAGAAGACCGGCTGCATTACGTTGCATTACGGATTACAGGTATTTACAATAATTAATGAGGAAATCAGGACGAATTCAATGTTTAACAGAAAATGGAGAAACTCTCATTCGGTGTACAGGAGTGCATGGCAGAGAAGCAAGACTGGAGAAAGTGTCAAAAGGAGGTGCAGGAGTTCAGAGAATGTATGCAGGTGTATCAGTCTAAACGAGACAAAGAATATAGTTAAGTTAGGATGATCCTTCAACGACTTATATACCGAGTTTACTCGGTGCTCTTCAATGTGGACAAATGCAAGATGGTGATAGTAGTAAGGAAAGACTTACCAATGACACCAGGAAAGATCGCCTCGCAGTGTGCACATGCTGCTGTGGAGTGTTACAGAGTCGGATTGCTTTCTAAGAACAGTGACCGTCTCTGTAAGGAATGGATACTGTCTGGACAGGCTAAGGTTGTTCTCAAAACAAATAGCAGGCAGACTCTACTTGAGTTGTACAATAAAGCCAACGAAGCAGGTCTGATAACATCCAAGATTATGGATGCAGGTGCTACTCAAGTAGCTTCTGGTAGCCTCACTACCATAGGCATTGGGCCAGGTAGAACCAAGGACATTGACGAGATTACCTCACACTTAAAAATGTTGTAGTCACTAGCCAGCTGTACACAATAAAAACTTAATCTAACGTCCCTCTAATTGGTGGAATCATGTTGTCGGCTCGTTGTTCTAATAGCTACTTTATTACAAGATTGAGCAGAAATGTTACAAGTCGATACACCGACGAGCACGAAGTCACAAAGGTCGCACTGTGATCGTATAAAATATAAATCGTTCGTCGACCAAATACTTCGTTAAAGGTGTACACACAAGTGGAGAGGGTGTAAAAATTCATACGCAAATAAACCAATCCTGCGCGGCAGATTCGATAAGTGGGTAGGAAAATATATACAAAAGTCGTACTCTGCACGGATATAAGTGATAGTGGACGTCGCCGTATAATAAGACGTGTATATATTCGGGTTCTTAATACTGAAAAGAATCTCATTTACGTGGGACTCGAGTCGTCGGAATTTCAATGGTAGCGATGTGGCCTTTTATAACACGATTCGCCGTATGCGTATATACAATTGTTACTCATGCTTCTATGCGCCATTCGTTGCGATCATCAATTAGCAATGGGTCACGCTCTAATGTTCTCTTCGCTAGTCACGTTCAAGTTGAAAGCCATCGCAATACGCGCCCAGAAGTAAAGCAGATGCGAGTGAGACGTGTATCGTAAAATGAACGATCGACGATACCATGAAATATACATACCGCGATACAAGATTACAAAGTGTCTTATTAATAGTCGTAACTCTACAAACTTTATACATATACCAATAAACGTCATTCGAAGAAGGGAAACCGAGGTGATACTAGGATCGTACGACCTAGATGAATTTCAACCTGGACTCGGGACAAGAGTAAAGTTGAACTCTCGTCAGATACAAAAGGAATCTCGTTTCTGGTGAACTAGCCATCGAGCTATGTGAGAAAAGTCTATGTGGCAAGAACAGTGTATTCAAAAAGAGTTTGGGAACCTGACTCGTTCCTCCATGCATTATTACCGGGTGACTTGTACGTCTTGTTTACGTGTCGATGTGAAATATCAACCATAAACGCGATCATTCTCTAAACAATGAAGTCGGTTATGCCTTGTCGATGACCGTATCACGGACATCGCGCACTTCCGTCCCTTCCCACGAGTTATTGACTTTCTATCACAAACGTGGATTTGATTATTCGTTACATTTTCTAATTACAGAATGTGCAGGATATTTCAGTCTCAAATAGCATGTAGCAGAGTCTTTGTCAACCCATAGAAAATTTACCGTTTGGCAAACGCACATCACACGACTCTCCGGCAATGCGATCCTTAAGTTATGATTTTGCTAAGTTCCGGCGGCTCCACGTAGTTGTTCAGGACGTGCGGCGCTTCGTTAAACTCGTCGAGCTCGTCGTCGTTGTCTGCTCCTTGTGCGAGTAAGAAGTATTGCTCGCTCCGTGTCGGCCACAGCAAATGCGCCATCACGCAGTACGCGAAGCAGTCCGCTGAATACGTGATGCCTGCAAAAGCGAACATTTGTTAGCATCGTCGAAATCGCTCGATTATCGATCGAAGAGAATTCCCGCTCACCTAGCAAAAGTTTGAACCTCCACAGTGCGCTAACTTGCAACGCTATCAATGCTATGATTGGTAGATAAATAAACCACACTAACGACGATGCGCCAAAGTGAAGGAGGAAGTTTAACTTTTGCGTGTTATGTTCATAAGTCATAGTGTTCCTAAGTTCGCACAGAAACCAGATCATAATTGCACTCCTGAATAAAAGGATAAACCATCCGGGCCAAGTCTGATATTCATCGATGTCCTCTATAATGTCAACTTCGGTCTGCAAAAATGTTCTCTCATGATGATGCCAACTACTCTCGTAAACACAAGATCCCAAATCAAGCGAGATACATACCATATTCCAGACATAGAGAAGAATATGGACTACCCCGTAGGAAAGCCATATAGCGAACACCAAAGGCTTCCATGTTAATTCCATTCTAGTTACTGCCCAGCCTTTAGCAAGTAATAGAAGCAGTAACATAAACGATGCCTACAAACAAACTCCAACTATAATTACTGCACATCCTCCAAAACATACAATTCAAAGAATCCTCACCCTAGACAGAATATCAAAAATATCTCCGGCAACTTCCAGCTGCTCATAACCGACACCATCAAGTGCAAATTTCAACACATGTATCAGAATCAAGCAAACTGCTATGAACTCCAATATCAAGCTAGCTGTAAACAATCTAGTGACAGGATGCTTCTGTAATCGTACAGCGTACAGCTGCAGTGGCACCAGTATGATATAGCACATGAAAAACAGCAAGTACAGCTCAATGGTGTTCTGTCTGTCATAGGAGAACTGGTAAGTCAAGCTGTTTAGGCCGCTGGTGTTGGGATTTCCATTCACCAGCCATATATCATAGTGCAATTCATCGTGTCCATCGTAATACTCCCACTGGCAAGTGCTGGTATTCCTGTAGCAGGCGACCAGGCTCATATACCAGAACCTCGGTTGCCAGAAGTCCTGAATGACGTAGGTAAACTGATGTCCCTTGACGATGTTCCATATGGAGTCCTCGTCGGAACACACTTTCCCTTTGGGGCAGGGTACTCTCCTTTAAATGGACAATCCTAATAAGCCACTGTTATCTAACAAGCAAAAAGTCATCCGCGATTCCAACAAGTGCATACCTCAGGAAGTCCTGACCCTCCTCATTGCAGTGGGAATCGTAGGAGCTCTGATTCAAAGTGCTGAACATCAGGGCGCACGCAGTGCTCTTATCAGGAATAGTGCGATTCCCGTAGTACTCGAGGAAGTGGCTGCGATCCAAGACGGCCAGGGTGATCGGCACCGAGAAGTTGGAGTTGGCGGTGACATTGCCGAATATATAACCGTACGACTCCTTCTGGCGATGGCGATCGGTCTTCTGGAATCCGAACTTGATGAGGAAGCGGAAGAACTCCTTGGTGTTGAAGGTGCCCGTGATGTGAGTGGCGTCGACGGGACTGACGGGCCCGAGAGCGCAGAAGGTCCAGCAGATGAGGAGGATCGCACGCAACGGCACCATTTTTCACGCAGACACCGCTCGCGTTCTATCGTCGCGCGGAACTCGATGTCAGGAGGCGGCAATCACCGCGTTGCTCAACATTTTCCTCTTATCGGCGACAGCTGTTTCGCCTGGCTCGCTGCTAGCCGATTTTCACCAAGGCTCGTCGATCCACCGTCACGGAGCATGATCGCGCGACGCCTCGCGCGATATGTCTATCGTGTCCGCCTTTCACGAGCACGGCCTGCTCCTCTCCCCACTGGACATTCAAAAATAACAGAGCGCGCGATTCACCGCCAAACCCACTGAGCCCCTGCACCCACGATTTGAACTTGGCTTTTCCTATTGATTTTCCCCACCCAGCGAGCGCGCGCCACGGATCTCTACGAACACGCGCGTGTCCTTATCGCCCACTGGATACGCCGCGACGGACTCGCGGGCTTCGCACCTTCGCCGAGCCGATAAAATTAGAATCGGTGATTTATTGCCGCTTCGATGCACAAGGTGAGTGTACAGATACACACACACCTGCCCGCTCGCACGGGGCAAAGTCGAGAGGAAGGAAACGCAGGATTCCGGTGAAACTGCACTGGATTGATATTAGAAAGTTGGAGATAATTAAAGAAATTTATTCTAATTATGATATTCTGCAGTTGCAACTTGAGAAGGGAATGATATCGACCTGGATTGATAATTTTCTGCATTCAAAGTAACCCGCTCCACGCAGCCGTCCTTTGCGAACGCAAAGTGAACTCGTCCCGGACTCGCAAAGGCCCTACCTCCTAGACTGCCGCGTAGTCGGAGGCCGAAGGGAGAGACGCCAATATTCGTCACAAGCGACTTGCATTCTGCTGAAGTAGCAACTTGTGTCAAAATGACGCGCGTCAATCAGTGCAAGAAGAAGCCGAGCCAACAAAAGGAGGCCGGTGCGAAGGCTCTGAAGGAAATACGTCACTACCAGAAGCGAACCAAATTGCTGATCCCAAAGAAGTCCTTCGAGCGCTTGGTGAAAGAGATCGCTCAGAGTTTCAATAAGAAGTGAACAGCGAGAGCCGACTACGACTCTTTCGATACCATCGACAGGCGAAAAGTTAATTGGTCCTTTTCAGGGCCACGAAATACACTTGCGTAGGAAAGTCTCTCAGTTTATTGTCTCCAGTCATTATACAAAACCACTGTCGTTAGTCAAATCGAATCTTAAGTATCTTTTAAGGAACCACGTATTATTTACAGCGAGCTAGATTAACGAGATCTAGAATTTGAGTCCCGTGACTTTCTCCATCCACGGGAGGAAGGTGCCGATCCTCGTGAAGACGCCAGGCCTTCTACTGGGACAATCCGCGTCGCCGAAGCTCACAATGCCGATTTGGAGGATCCGATTATTCTTTATCACAGCGAGAGGTCCGCCACTATCACCCTGTGCAAGCAGAAAGAGAAATATTGGTGAATCAAGGGGCACCAAGGGACGGTTATCCTAGAGCAAAGATTCACAGGGTTTCTTACCTGGCAAGCGTTCGTTCCTAATCCGGGTGCCGTGCAGATGTTCCTCTCGTCTACGTGCCAGTAGCGAGCGCACTCTGTGCCCATGATTATAGGAAGAATCGAGTATTTGAGGGCCCTCGTGCCCCAGCTGGTCTGCACGTCCTTGCCCCAGCCGATCACGTAGGCCGATGCGTCGAAAAACGTAGCCGAGGCCTCGCCGCGACTGATGACGGCGATGGGCTGGATTTCGTCTGAAAGCATACGCAATATCGCAAAGAATAAATCGCCTGGATTCTCGGTCTTGCGACGAATGAGAGAAATCTATGGAAACTTACTGGTAAACGGTATGTCATTCGGCATGTAGAGAAAGCCGATGTCATTCATGCTGTGGTTGTACTTTGGATGAACAATCGCTCGATCGGTGATCATCGAGATGCCGCTTCCACTGTACTTGTCGTAAGAGATGCCTTTCTTGCTGATCTCTCCAAAGACCACCAAGAACCTATGCGGCAACTTTGCGATGCAGTGGCCAGCAGTGAGGACCCAGCGTTTCGAGACAATGGTACCGCCGCATTGGGAAAAGGAACTGCCACCCATTAGACGATGTATGATCGCCATGAACGGGAATTGCCTCTCCACCGCGTAATATCCGCCCGCGATTCTGTCCACGTCTCCGTGAGCTGTGACACAATTGAAACAGGCTTTGAGATAGCTATTAACTCTTTCAAGATGCACTGGTGAAAGAGAGAATCAGAGAGATATACGTACAACTCGTCGGCGTTTCCAAGGATTTCCACAGATCGGGCAAACCATACTCGAAACTGAACTCACTGTCTCTCCGTCTCATAAGACATTTCCTCTTGACGGAACGAACACCCTCCAGCAGAGTGAGGACCACGAGAGCAAGGAGCACGGTTGTCACGGCTTTGGAATTCATGGCGAACTGTCGGGAATGCTTAGTTTCTCGGGCTATTTATCCCTCAGGGTTCCTACCCTCCCCGGACAAGACTCGCATTTACTTCCGGGAATGCAATAAACCTCTGCGGGCGAGCGGCTACCTATCCGAAGCTAGAATTCTAGGAGTGGGATCTCTTTCGGGATGGTTTGAGGATAGAAATCGGTGGAAGCGATTTTTTAAATAGGAACTTATTTTATTCGTCGATATTTTAACAGTATAAATAGGATTTCAGTCTTAATTATTTAATGCACAGCCTCGTCGTCTACGAACGTCAGAATTCCTCTCTGAGTGACGGAATTGATCCAATCCAGGTATGGAGTGACTCGGGTGAATACACCGGGTCGACTGCTCGGGCAATCAGCATCTCCGTAGCTCACGATTCCTACTTGAAGGTTGCGCCCGTTTTCCGTCACGAGAAGAGGACCTCCGCTATCACCCTGAGACCAAATTTAATGACAAGATGAGTGCGAATGTTCAACGAAACATATTTGCTTGATTGCCGGAAGGGGAAAAACTGTATAGTACCTGGCAGGCGTCCTGGCCCGTCCCGGCGGCGGTGCAAATGTTCTTCTCATTAACGTTCCAGAAGTGCGAGCACTCGTTATTGGAAATGGTTCTCAGAATCGCATACTTCAAGCGTTTGGTGCCCATGTTCGAGTTCTCATCGCGTCCCCAACCGATGACAGTAGCTTTCCTTCGGGCGAAACTCTGGCGCATGTGATAGCGACTGGGAAGACTGAGCGGCTGGATTTTGCCTGGAACAATGCGTAACGAAGGATTATAATTACTGAAGAATCCTCAAGCAAATGAATTTGAAAGGATCAGGCTGTCTAAATGGGATTATACTCACTTGTGAATGGAATTTCGGAGGGCATGTACAATAGGCCAATATCATTCGAGGTAGCCTTGTACTGAGGGTGGACTATCGACTGCGTGGTCATCATCGCGACTCCATGTCCGTTATTATAATCATAGCCGATTCCTGATTTATCAGTCACCCCGAAGATTACGTAGAACTTCTGCGGATTCTTCACCAGACAGTGGCCGGCGGTCAGTACCCATCGCTTGGAAATAATTGTGCCGCCGCATTGGGCAATTAGGCCTCTTCCCAGAAGTCGATGGATTGCTGCCATGAATGGGTATTGTCCCTCCGTCGCGTACTCGCCGCCGACTACCCTGTCGGTCTCGAAGTATCCTGGAATTCAAAGGAGCTCATTTATTATGCTATTTTCTTTAAACCGCACCTAGTGCTTAAGGGTTCTATTGCTGAAATCTTACCAGAGAGCCACGGCAGTAAGTTGAAGAAGCGATGCGATGCCGAGGACGCCGTGCCATTGCCAGGAGTGTCTGACACTACTTCCTTCCGGGTGATTAGGAACCGAGCGTCACCGCGTACGCTCTGTACAGCAGCGAGTGTCGCTGTGGCGAGAAGAAGGGTCCTTACAGTTGCGAAACTCATGGTGAACTAGCTCCAAAACTCCGGTACATCTGTATTTATACTCAGATTTTTGCTTTTCCCCACATCGCCGAGCATACCTGGCCCGGTGAAAGTTGTTGGGGTGCGCACTCGAAGAAGATTCTCTCAACCCCCGGAACCTACGGGGGTGTACGTCCTTGATCCTAAGTGCAAAGGACCGGATTTGGTTCTTGCGCTCTCGGCTGCTTGGATAATAGGCGAGGGATATACGAAATGAGTTTTTCTCCCAATTGCCTCGCCTAGGGGGGTGTGGGGCTTTGGGACGGCGGATCAGGGCCCTAGCGTTGACCCATCGGTTCAAGGGGCCCGGCCAGGTCATTTCGGACTACGCTTGTGTGTCTTTCTGATAATTTACGAGCCCAAGATTGGGATCTACAGCTGTAGCGTAAAATCTTCGTACTTTCTACAAACTGTACCTGGCTCGGTAATCTCTCCCTTTTGCTGGAAAATTCCCAAGTATCTATACCCGTAAAATTGGAAAGCGTTTGGCTCTATAGCGCTGTGCCTACACGGAATGGGAAATAAAATGCAATACAATCCCACGTGGAATATATCGAATTCAAATGAACAGAAACGCATTAATTCTCAATGCTAATTAAATAATCTCTGACACCCAAAATCTATAAATTGTATAACATGAACTACAGCAAATTCGAATTAAAAACCACAATCTATCCCTCTCCACCTGCCGACCATTTCCGTGTCCTTCGTGTTCCGTTTTCAGTCGCGTGTTCGACTCGACATCGTTGGGAGCCCTTGGAGAAGCGCAACAGTCACCCTATATATATAGCTACTCTGAATATAATTTAATTCTAATACCAGAGTGCTAGAAATTTGTGCTAGATGTTTGGTGACTATATAGCACCACGGATAAACGTTTGAAACAAAACATAGCTAATCTGTGTTCAATTTTATCGGGCCTGAGATAACGCGATTGAGACATTTCTCACGTGGACCTGCAAGTTTCATTCTAAAATACATACTTAGGTAAGTAAATTGTTCTCTAAAATTTCACGCTCTTGAAGGGTTAACCATACAAGTCTACTTGTTAAATATTACACATATTTCTCTCTATTATCTAACGTGCAAGAATGTATATTAGTTTTTCTGCCAGCTTGTACATTTATTGAAAGTCAGAGACATAAAATTCATCCTTGCTAATCGCGGCCTCCTTTATGTTCCTCTTGTGTTTCGTGTGAGTCTCATTCCATATATCAGTCGTTCCAGTATTTGCAGCTAAGGAAGAAAGATGTGATGGTCCCTTCAGTTTAGTCATCTTAGTACTAAGGAAAAAGACTACATACAGAGGAGTATTGTTATATTAAGGTAGCTTTTAATCAACTGGGGAATCGTGTTAACTGACTGGGTGTTAAACAATTCTGGATGGTTTTTTTACAGCTACATTAGGAGAAAACATGGAAAACCCAAGTAGCACTCACATGGTCTGGATAGATACCGAAGTACTACTATTTCTAAAGAACCTTTTAAGATATTTTAATAATGACTGTGGTGTGTAACAAATGGGTTCTTTGCTTATAGCTAACCGGACTGGAATTAGACAGCTGCCACATTTTGGAGGTGGCATGCGTAATAACAGATGAGAACTTGAAGATTGTTAGCGATGAATTAGATATAATAATACACCAGTCGGACGAAATTTTGTTAAACATGAATGAATGGTGCACAGAGCACCACGAAAAGGTATGAGATTCTGTTTATACGATCCGCAAAAGCATACAGGAGTGAATATCAAATTCAATTTTACAGACTGGTTTAACAAAAGCATCACGGGAAAGTAAAGTGTCCTTGGCAGAGGCTGAGCAGAGTTTACTGGAATTCCTGAAGAAGTACATTCCTCCAGGCACTTGTCCATTGGCTGGCAACACTATTTACATGGACCGCATGTTCCTGAGGAAATATATGCCAGAGCTCGATGAATACATGCATTATAGGATAGTGGATGTCAGCACGATAAAAGAACTGACGAGGTGAATGGATTCCTGAGATAAAAAACTGTTTTAAGGACAACCTGGAGAAGCATATCTGAGCTTATTGATTTTTCCAGGAGGTGGAATCCAAAAGTATTTGCCAAACTGCCGCCAAAGATGCTGATACATCGGGCATTGGAGGACATAAAAGAGAGTATACGAGAACTCGAATATTATAGAGACAATGTATTGAAATGTGAGGGGAATTAGACCATTTTTTAAATAAATCGAACTGAATTATCTACGGTCCACAGAGTTTATTTATTTATCCCCCAAATAACCGAATATATCTTCGATGCAGATTTTATATTTATATGTTTTAGTTATGCATTTGCATTTATTATATCGCAATTAGTACTGGGAAAATATCACAGATGTCAGTAAATCGATGTTCGCGTGCGCCTGCGTCGGAGCAGAGCCAATCAACGCTAAGCGGGAGAACTGGAAATAAGATTCAAAAGTTTTAACGGCGCCCGAATGGTATAACGGCTGTGGCGTAGCGTTCGGGGATCCAAGCGATCCGAATTGATTCGAGTGTTTCCCGGTGTTTGTTTATACAAGACTGCAGCTCAATCAAGTGACACGGGAAGAAGAAGCATCTCGGAGAAAATGAACGACACCCGCAATTCGAAGAAAGTAGTATCCAAGCAACAGATCCATGTGTTTACTCGTGTCCGGTAAGTCCTATTGTCAAAGGAATGTTTATGTCGTATTACCTCGAGTTCAACATGACTTCGCAACAGACCACTCAATGCGGCCGAGCACGCGGGAAGCTCATTCACCGCTGTCGAAACACCTTCGTATCGTGAGGTGGTCGTCAACGAGAGGCCGCACGAGAAATTCGCCAAAAAGTTCACCTTTGACAGAGTGTTTGGACCAGAATCCAAACAGGTAATATTCTCATCCCTAGAGCCTTGTTACTTCGCTGACTCTTTCGAATCCTGGAGTAACATGCGCAACATTTGCAGATAGACGTGTACAATGTGGTTGTCAAACCACTGGTGGAACAGGTGTTGGCCGGATACAATTGCACAGTGTTCGCTTACGGCCAAACTGGCACTGGCAAGACCTTCACTATGGAAGGTGCCATGGACGATCCTTCAAAACATTGGGAAACTGTATGTCCATGTTTGACTAAGTTCTAATTTTATAAAGTAAAGGCTAGATGGTTTAATGTTTCTGTATTTCATAGGATAATAATGCAGGTCTGATACCACGTGCGGTGGCCCATTTGTTTGACGAGCTCTGCGTGCTCCAAGTACAAGAGTACGTGGTCAGAGTTAGTTTCCTGGAGATTTATAATGAGGAACTCATTGATTTGTTGTCTTCAACGTATGACACCTCTAAAATAAGGTATGGATTTGAAAAGTAGTTGTGTTTGACAGTGGTTCAATGGTTTTTTAATATGACAGATTATATGAAGATCCTAACAAGAAAGGGTCGGTAATTGTACATGGCCTGGAGGAAATGATTGTGAGGAGCAAGGCTGAGGTTTATGACATTTTACAAAAGGGTTCAGAGAAGAGGCAAACTGCTGCCACCTTGATGAATGCTAATTCAAGGTTCATATTTCACATTTAATGACAAGGATAAGGAGAGATGATTTTTAAATGAGTCTAACTATTAACATTCATTCCAGTCGTTCCCATACAGTGTTTTCTATTACTGTCCATATTAAGGAGAACAGTATGGGTGGGGAGGAAGTCTTGAAACTTGGAAAGATCAATCTGGTAGACTTAGCTGGCAGTGAGAATGTCACAAGATCTGGTTCCAGTGATAAGAGAGCAAGAGAGGCTGGAAATATTAATCAATCTTTGTTAACACTGGGCAGAGTAATAATTGCCCTTGTTGAAAGGGCTCCCCACATTCCTTATAGGTAGGCACTTTAAACAATAGAAAAGTCCTTAGTTACATATTTCTATAATTGAATTGCTCGTTCGGTCAACAGAGAATCAAAGCTCACAAGATTACTGCAAGAATCTCTGGGTGGGCGAATGAAGACATCCATAGTAGCCACAATATCACCAGCTAGTGTGAATCTTGAGGAAACTTTGTCCACTTTGGACTACGCGCATCGAGCGAAGAACATCACGAATCGGCCGGAAATCAATCAGAAACTCTTCAAGAAGGCATTGCTGCTGGAATACACCGAGGAGATCGAAAAATTGAAGAAGGATCTGCAAGCCACCCGCGAACGTATTGGCGTCTATCTCGCTCAGGAAAATTACACGCAAATGCAAAATCTAATGCAATATCAGTCCAAGGAGATTGAAGCGAAGGTGAATCGCATCAAGGAACTGCAGGCTGAAGTGGAAAAGATAGAGGTACACTTGCAAAGAGGGTGGAAAAGATATTCATTACAATTCCTGTTTATGATAGAGATTTTAAGTCTGAGAGTTTTCAGCAAATACTAGCCGAACTGAAACGGAAACACGAAGAGCAAGTCGCCGAAGTGGAAAGACGAAATGCCGAACTTGAGGCTACGGCTACCGAAGTCAAGTTGAAGTCCTCCCGAATACAGACTGTCAAGCAAGAGAAGATAGAGCAAGAATATTTACTCGAGAAGCATGGTGCGACAGAACAAGTTCTTGTCACCCAGGCAAAGCAACTTTTGAACGTTGTCGACACAACAGTCACTGATATCGTGAGGCTACACGAGAAGATTGCTCGCAAAAGGTACGGCTTGTGTTATTTGAACATACAAGTACTTTGTATGACGACTTCTTATTATCGTGGTATTTCTTTATAGAGAGATCGAACAAAAGAATGCAGCAGTTTGTCAAAAGTTTAAGAATACTTTTGCAGAAAACGGAGATGATATTCAACATGGTATATCAGAGGGGATCGAAGACTTCAAGCGATTTATTGAATCAATAGAAAACAATATCCGTAAGTGTATTGCTTGAGAGAGTCATCGAAAGAGATAGTCATTGAATCGGTTGCAGGTGAGCAAAGAAATTCCTACGTCGAAGAAACGAATGAAGGCATTGAGTACATTTCCAAGGCACTTGTTCAAAGTCACGAAGAAGGGATCAACACTTTATATACGACAATCAACACCACAGTACGTATCTCAATAATAGTAATACACCTGATAGCTCAATTCTTCCTTGGCCATTTTAGCATGCAATCTGCCAGAAGTGGATAGAAGAACAAGAGAAGAATCTCTCTAATCTCACAGAGAAAGAACGGGAGCTTCTAACAGGCATTGCAACACGGATAGCTTCCCGGCTTCAAGAATTAACGCAAAATGAAGTGAAGATAAGATTACAAACTCTAACAGAGTCTGTACTCAGGGACTACAGTGCTCTAACGGATTTTATCATGAACGCAATAAACGACACACTCAATTATCATTCGGAGGATCGTGAACGTGCAATCAATTTCTTTGAAGAAATGAAGCAGATTGTCGATCGCGTGATGGGATGCGAGCGCAAGACTGCGGAGAATCATGAGGCGTTTGCAAAGGTGTTGTATTCCTTGCAGCTCCCTCCTTGAATACAACAATGAAATATTCTCACACTGCCCGTCATGCTCATTTCAGATGATGAACAACACCATACACAACTTCAATAATCTGCATACGGAAAGTAAACAATGCGATCATGTGGCGTATAAAAACCTGGTCAACATTAACGAAGTTTCCGATGTTGCACAAGAGCGAGGGGCAAATGTCTACAATGTAAATATCGAAACTGACACCGGCTTGCGGGACAGAATGGTTGCGGACATAGGAAGCGCAAGCAGTCATACGTTAAGTGAATTGGAGAAGGTGTGTAAAAGCAATGCAGCGACGAAGACGTGTTTATTAAACTTTTGGATATTTGTATCAGTGTCAGACGCTAGGGGATGAAAGGATTACTATTATGGACAAATTGCAACGGGGTGTAACTGAATTTTCTGAAAGATTACAAAAAGATGAGACCTCGGTTCAAGATAGTATGAGCGGGTTCCAGAAGAAATTGGAGGAAAACAGTAGTGCCCTAACGAAGGCGATTACCGTATGTACAAGAATAATATTGAATTCCAGAATAGTACGCACTCAAGTACTAATTGATACATTGGATTAACGGAATTTTAGGATACGCGCGAAATTGTGCGTAATATGGCAGTCAATTATTCGAATACTGTACAATCGTACCAAGCGGAAAGTGTAGAGAAGTCGGAGAACATAATTAGTGAATTTGGCAATAAATGCATCGACACAACGAATGCCACTAATGAAGTCAATGGAAGACTTGGTATATTACTCGATGGAGTGAACAGATTCTTCACAGAGGATTTGCAACACGATGCTCCCACAGGTGAATGCCAGCAATGTTACCCAGGGTGATTCACTTGGAGTAGCCCAACGGGCAATTATGTCTAGTAATATAATAATACTACAGAATAATCTATAATGATCCATAGTGTATCACCCTGTACATGTTTTATGATATATACATTGTCTGTAATCAATGATTCTTCCATAGGCTGCACTCCCATCAAGAAGAACTATAGTTATCCCCGCGAATTTCCTCTTCTATCATCGAAACGGAGGAGCCAATAGCATTTGAGAAATCTGACTCTTATCTGCGAGTGGGTTGTTTGACAATTCCTGAGGAAATACAGTATCGTACTGGGACTTGTAATTAGTATTATCGAACTTGGGGCATTTGTATTGTAATGCGCCAGTATATCCGTGCACAGGCGACATCTGGAATGCGCTGCTCTTCGGCGACTTGTGCCTGTGTATTTACCGCTTCCCGTTGCCGCTCGTTCGCTGCGTCCTGTCAAATAGACACGCAGGCACTGACACTTCGCGATGCGAAGTGCCAGCGGTACCAGTGAAACATGGCTTTCTTGGAGGACACATTCGTGATTTTTATAACACAGGTTTCGACTTACTTTGATTAGAATAGACTCGATGCTCGAAGGAAGCCGATAACACACGCTTAGGTTATGATTTTAGATTGTTGAATGATTCCGTTATCAATTGTACTGCGTCAATGGTGAATTTTATAATCGGCGTATTCGCTCAGAATAAAACCATTCTTTATAAATTGTATTATTTATTTTATGACAAGCTACCGTTTACCGACTTCCCCGTAAACGTACGAGCACGATGTGCCTTCCTTCTAAGAACACCGCCAGTAGTTTCCCTAAGGAACTATTCAGACTTGAGTGCTTTATTTTACAGGTGATATTCTTCTTAGGCGGATGGGTGTTTTTTGTTAAGAAACTATTCAGGGATTACGAAGTACACCACCGATTAGTGCAGCTTATTTTCTCGACGACATTCTCATTATCATGTACTATGTTCGAGCTGATTATTTTCGAGATCGTGGGCGTTCTCGATTCAAGGTAAGACCGGCAAGCCGCACATTTTACTCCGAACAAAGATTGAAACATTTTTCATTCAGTTCTAGGTACTTCCATTGGAATGCCGGGCTTTACATGCTGTTATTCATGGTTATTGTTGTGATACCATTTTATATAGCCTATTTTATTATTAGTAATATTAGATTTGGTAAGTGTGCAATGTCCGCGAAGCTTCACTGGTTCGGCAATCCGTAATCGCTGATGTTTCTGTTTGCAGTAAGACTGAACTTAATAAGGCCTTTGACAGTTTTGGTCTACCTGTTCTATTTATACTTGTTCTGGAAAGTCGGGGATCCTTTCCCGATAATGAGTCCGAAGAAGGGCTTGCTCTCGATAGAGCAAGGAGTAAGTCGAATAGGCGTAATAGGCGTTACAGTGATGGCACTGTTATCTGGCTTTGGCGCAGTAAATTACCCTTACTCCTCGATGGCCTACTTCATGCGACCGGTTTCCTATGCGGACGTGCAAGCGATAGAGCGACGTCTCCTCCAGACAATGGATATGATTGTCGCCAAGAAGAAGAGGATCGCTTTGGCTAAGAAGGGCGAAGTCGTAGGACAAACCGAGGCTCGATCTCGCCTGTGGGGCATGCTAGGACCTTTGGGTGGAACCAAAGGCAATCAAGAAAGTATGCTTCCAATACGAAAGCCGTATATCTCCCTATTGGATTCTAATTCTCTACGTCCGCAGCTATTAAACAATTGCACGCGGAAGTGACCGCGTTGGAAGAGCTCTCCCGACAATTGTTCCTGGAAGCACACGATATACAAAACGCCAGGGAACGATTGGAGTGGGCCGACACTTGGCAGGGAAAGTATTTCAACTTCTTGGGATACTTCTTCTCGATATATTGTACTTGGAAGATTTTCATTGTACGTGATGGGACTATTTGCCACAATGAATGGTCAGTGCACGGAGGTAGACCCTGTATTACTTTTCTTTTCAGTCGACTATCAATATAGTGTTCGATCGAGTGGGTAAGAAGGATCCGGTGACGCGAGGAATTGAGATAGCTGTTCATTGGATCGGCTTCAACATTGACGTGACCTTCTGGTCCCAGCATATCTCCTTTTACCTGGTCGGTTGTATTGTCCTAACATCTATCCGGGGTTTACTGCTGACCCTCACAAAGGTATTTTTCAGTACATACTTGTCCCTCTCAAATAAGATATGGTTCCATTTATTTCTGTTTAGTCGCACAGTGTTTATTACAAATTTCTCGATGATCTCTGTCCCATCGGGGATCGTTATGCGAACACTAATGCTATTGCTTCCTTTCAGTTCTTCTACGCTATATCGAGTAGTAAGTCGTCGAACATCATTGTACTTATACTTGCTCAAATCATGGTAAGTTATATATCTCCAGGAATCAGAACCACCTGTTCGAGTCTGCGACTGACTGGCACTAAACGATTCTGTCTGGTCCTTTCAGGGAATGTACTTTGTCTCCTCCGTGCTACTCATGCGCATGAACATGCCTGCCGAGTACCGAATCATCATAACGCAAGTTTTAGGCGAATTGCAATTTAACTTCTATCATCGGTGGTTTGACGTCATCTTTCTGGTGTCTGCACTGTCATCGATCGTGTTTCTGTATCTGGCCCACAAGCAGGCGCCGAAGGATCGTATTTAACTAAATAAAGGATTTTGTAATTTCGATGTGTGGATACCATAATATTATGTAAAGACGAACATTTGTACAAGTCTCCTCCCTCGATATATGCCGCTTGACTTCGAAAGATCGATCTATTATATCAGAGAGTACTATCCTTAACGATGTTACAGTAACGATTATTTTGTTCACGCGGTATTTCATCCGAGTCTGTATTTTTTGTTTTCTTCTTCTTCTAGTATACAACATTCTCTCGATCACAGATAGTTCAATCTTGTATGGATAATAGAAAAGTGGTGGATACTGTGTCAGGATCCATGGATACTGAATTGAACGGGGGTTTGACTGACATCTGAATTGATGATCATCGATTAATGGCTGGCATTACGAATTAATTCGATAGTCCATTTTTCACCCATATTTACACCTGGTTTACGTATGGTTAATACGTTGTTGTGGGGGTTGTACTTTGTCTCCAAAGTCACTTTATCCAAGCCTGGAAGAAACACAGAGTATGAGAAGATGTAAGTGGCGATAGACCTGACAATTGTTTGTCGAAACACTGTTACTTACTGCTCGACGTGAGTTGGGCAGATGTGACTCCTTGGGGAGGATTAGCGATGTCGACTCTTTCGAGCCAGCTGCCAGTTTCGTACGACGCAAGTTTATCAATGAAGTTCGAAGTCAATTTGTTGCCTTCGAGGCTCAATCTTGTGTATAAGTACTTTCCGTGTCGGTATTCGAAACTGCTTTCATCGTCGATGTACAAGGTGCCAGTAGCCTTGCCAGTACTATCGGCGATCACCATCAATGTGTAAGGATCGTTCTTCATGGCAACAGTGCTGCGCCGTATTCTCATCTTTCTCGGCACGATCGAGCCACTTCTTTGGAACACAGGGATCTTGTGGAGAGTTACTGGGATGACAACTTCACCTGCCTTTGGATACGCTTGCAATGTGTCGACGTCGTACCAAGTATCCTTGCCCTCTCCAGGAAGGTATACAGTAAGATCCATAGCTCCTGCTTGGAAGACAGGGCAAACCAGAATCGAATCTCCAACAAGTATTTGATTATCGATCGCGAATGTCTGTGATTCACCAGGATAGTGTGCCCACAAGGGCCTAATGACTGGGGATCCATTGACTTCGTGCTCGCGGAATAAAGTATACCAAAGTGGCAGATAGGAATATCTCATTCTCAGCGCGTCTCTGACGATCTGAGTAGTTTCATCATTAAAGGTCCAAGGCTCGCGTCTCTTTGTCTCGATGTGAGAATGTTGCCGGAAGAATGGTAGCCAGGCGCCAGCTTGGTTCCATCTGATGAACAATTCCGAGTCAGGATTCTTAAAGAATCCTCCTACATCAGCACCGCAGAACGAGATACCTGATACAGCGAGCGAGAGGCACATGGGATAACTTATGCGAAGGTGGGACCATTCCCCTGTATTATCGCCGGTCCATACTGCCGCATATCGTTGGGACCCGGCGAAGAATGATCTCGAAAGGATGAAGGGTCTCAAGAAGCCGCCGGATCTCTTGAACAATGCTTCGTAAGTTCCAATAGTGTAAACCAGACCATTGACATTATGCACGTTCCTGTGCTCCCAGCCACCGTGGTGAATAACATCCTTGGGTAATGTTATTTCGGGTCCATTAAAGACGCTCGGTTCGTTCATGTCGTTCCAGATGTGCACGTCGTTTGTGGTACCGGGGAATTTGTCTAAGCTGTACAAGCCGACATAGTATTCGCGGACTTTCGGATCGAAGAAGTCCAAGTAGGAAGAAGCGCCTGGCCAACACCAGCCCTCGTAGTCCTTTCCGTCTTTCGTTTTAATGTAATAGCCCATGTTGGTCGCGTCGTTATGCAGGAAATAATTTGCGTCCCGCTTAATGTGCGGATCGATGATTACCACCAATTTTCGGCCTTTGCTGGTGAGGTTGTGTACCATTTCCAGTGGTTGAGGGAACTTGCGCGAGTCCCAGGTGAAGTATTTCTTGCTGTCCGTGTACTCGATGTCCAGCCACATCACGTCCATTGGGATATCTTTGGTGTCGAACGTGTCTGTGATCTGAGCGACGTCGTCCTGGTCGTTGTAGTTCCAGCGAGATTGGTGGTATCCCAAGGCGAACATCTGAAAGTATCCTTGTGTACTGCCTGATCTCTGAACACCAAGTTGTTTCCTAAAACTCGTTTATACCTGTGGAAGCGGCGCTGTTCCAGTGAGGACGGTGAACTGCTTGAAGGCATCCAATGGTTTTGGTCCCAGCATGAAGAACACATCAACAACACCTGATTCTGACATAAAGTGAGCATCTACTTGAGACTTCTTGGCAGTTCCGGATACGTAATTCACAATGCTTTCAACAACATTGTTATCAGCACTTGATAGAATATCGATCCATGTCTCAGCAGCATTGTGCCAGAATATACCCGATGTCCTCTCTTTCCTGAAATAGATGATGCATTTCATTAAACACAAGAAGTGGATGGATAATTAAAATAATCAAAACTTTGCTTACCCATGAGCATATAGAACTGGGACTGCTCCATAAAGAGCCATTCTCTCATTGACTTCATATTCAAACACATCCAAATTATACAACCTATACGGATGGGCCTGTTTAGTGGACTTAAGAGCAAAGGAATCAGCATGTTCAGGCACACCATAGACATGCTCGACACCAGGGAAGCTGAAGTCTAATGCAACAGCTTCAGGTCCAAAAGGTTTAGAATCATGGTGAGTTTTGAAATTCTCCTCCCATGCTCCTGGATCGCTCTCTGCTCCATCACCAGGGTACTTCTCCTCCGCGACCTCTACATTCTCAGCAGGTTCTTCCTGATCCGGTTTAGCCTCTGGCTTTGACCTGTGATGCTCAAATCTCATAAGACCCCTGGCATTGGTCGACACAACCAAGACATCTTGGGAGTAAACATCGACTCTGAATGGATCTGCATGAAGAATGGCCTTATTGTCTCCGTTCGAGACAGTAATATGATCAGTTGTCTTCTCCACCAAAGTGATCTTAGTTGTCTGCGGTTGATCTTGGAGAGCATGTTCAACCTCATATCTCGGATGAATCTGATTCTTCTCATTAATTTGGAGCCTGAAAGTGCTCTCCTTCAGCGCGGTCAATGTGACCACGAAAGAGACACCGGTATCCTTATTAAAAAGATCCACACTTAAACTGGACTCGTTGGTCACGACCGTATCCACCATAAGCTGGTACGGACTCTTGCCAGGCTCCACTTTCCTGCATCGTCTACAACGCAACAAAACCAAAAATTCCCTCAGATATGCGCAACAGCCTCCTATTACACAACGAGCGGCGAAGATCTTACCGGCAGAAGCTGCTTTGATCGCAGGTCTTGAAGTTATCCCTAATGACAGCATCCACAAGCAGCGACGAGCACAGTAACACTGTCAATATTCCCAGGCTGCGAAACAATAAGACAGCGCGTTAAAACACATTGATCCGACAAACGTTTCGTCAATTTCTAAGGTCAAATTACTTTTTTGCCATTCTAGAAAACGAGCGGGTCAACGCGACCCGAAGTAACTGATCACTCGCGATCGCTCGATCGCCGTTAAATAAGACTCCCCGATAACAGGGAAAAAGTGCGGGGATTCCGCAATACGCGCTGGCGATCTCGCCAAGTAAACAATATACCACTTCTAGCGGAAAGAAAGAACCGGCTGTATCGTAAATAATATTATCATGGACACGTCAGCGTGATTGGCGATGCCGCGAAACTCTAACGCTGCGAGATCACCAAAGTAGAGGTCGAGCACTCCCGCCTCCTCTCTCCACAACACGCCGCTCTGGCCTCGATCTACTAAGTACACGGGGAGCCGACAATTACACTGTATAATCGGCACGAGAGCGAGAAATAATAGCCTTACCGCACGTACGAAGCCATGTTGGAAAAGTGCCCCTGCACTCCCTTTCCTCTTCTAATTCGATATGTATAACGGCACAATTGATTTCGCAGATGGAGCGCAAGTAGTTCCGAGGAGGAGGATTCGCGCGCCAACTGCAGATCGACGCCTCCGACGCTTTCGCGAATTGTTTGGGTGCGAGAGTTGTTTATTCACTCGGATGTGAGTTTCGAGTGGTAGTTTAACGATTGAGGGATCGCGGGTTAATAAAGGAATTCAGATTCTTTGACAATATCGAGTGGATTTCGTGAATATAGAAATCGGAACCGAACCTTCAAATTTTTGTGTGCGCGTCTGCGAGTCATTCAATTTCCAAAGGTATGTATAACTCTGTATGATTTCTGACGGGTTTAGAATAATCCGCAATCGCAATATTTATACACTAACCTAAGTTGCAATTGAAATAATCTCGATAATAAAGCATTGCGATCGTACTCAATACAGATTGGAGCTAGTTCAAATATTGGGGCAGATGGCGCAGTGAGAGTATTCATTGGCCGCTGGGTAAGTACATTAATTATTAGATAATTAATTTAGCTTACCTTCAATCAATATCCAGCTCTCCTCAAAAACCTCCCACAAAGCAAGAATGAGTGAGCCGCGTGTTTAAATAACATCGCACATTCAGTTTATTGAATTACAAGAGTAATGCATTCAGTCGGCAGGGAAAATACAATCCTATATTAACTATATATTACACATTATAGAAGTTTGGCACTCGGATCGGTTCACTTCGGATTTTTCCGCTGGTTGGGCAGTGGGTGGGGTTCGGGATGGTGGGATTGTAAAAAAGCCTAACTGTTCGTTTTTCTAGCATATTCATTAACGAATGCACGCGTCCCTTGGTTAAAAAAGAGTCGTCGCCCTTAACTCGAGAGGTCTATCAATTAATGCATATGCTGCGTCTCGGTGAAACAGTTTACCCTCCGGATTAGGAGTCTCTGTCTCTCCGTCTGTATATATACATATTATATATCCATGATATACGAACCCTCCCCTATATGACACACACATATAATATGTATACGCGTACGTGTAATACGTCGTCCTCCGCTAAATATTAACATCCACGTGAGAGGCGTCGTCCCCATTGCGTCGCTGGCAGTTGCGATACAATATAAAGTCGCCCCGTTAATTAAGGTCACTCTTAAGTCTCGGGCGACCAGCAGTCGAACGCGACTGCCCCCGTCAAGTACAAATAGTCGTGCAAGCTGCACAGCGCGTGGTCGAAGTACCGTTCTCAGTGTCGTGGTACCTAGGGGATGGGAAGTGGTCTCTCGTGGCCGAGGCGATCAGGCCGATTAATAATACCGTGCTAGCACCGAAAGAGTACAAAGATACCCACCTGATCGACGAGTACGGCCGAGGTAGAGAAAGAGAGATAGAAAGAGGGAGGAAAGCGCGGCACCGATAGACAGTAAAAAACGATAGCATACAAGTATCGAGTAGTTCACTAGACTCAGTATCCCTTAGGCACATTCTAGTATCTCTGACCCTTCGCCTTTACCGGCGTCTTTTTTCCCCTAATTAGGCTAGCAGAAGACAGAGTGTGCGATTGGCTCGCAGAGCTTAGTCCTCCGACTCCCCGAGCACTGGGGGAGGAAGAGCTCCGATTCAGTCATGGGATTCGGGGCCGCCGACGGAGTCCGTTAAAACTGTGGCCGAAGCGAATCACGCCGTTCCCCTGGGAGTCATCTTGGTTTAGGCACATTGGGAGCGCACCGCGGCTGATACGTCGTGCCCCGGACACTCCTACGAAACAAGGGCGGTCCCTCGGATGGTGTGCTACGGCCGGTTTCGCTCGTAAGGCGAGCCGGTCGCCTTTTGCTAGACCCAATACTGGTTCCTCCGTAGTAGAGGGTTATTGTTGGTCCGCTGGCCGGTGGCCGATTGGCAGGGGAGCTCGGAGGTGTCGAAGCTGCTCCACTCGTCGCCGTCGGGCATGCCGTAAGGGTACCTCGAGGAGACGTCCACCTCCGAGCCCGCCATGCTCTCCAGCGGACTCAGCGGTATGACTTTGCACTGCGGTAGAGTGGAGGTCATCGTCGGCAGCACCGGCAGCGGAGTACTGGCTGTTACGCTGTTGTGGTCGTTGGCGAACCGCTTGAGGTGCGGGGTCGTCGGCATCAGATGGTCCGGCGGTCGAGGGAGAGGCATTACGCCAACCGCAGGGGTCGTTTCGGGCTTTTCCTCCTCGGTGTGTTTGTATCTGTTGTGCCTGCACCGGATGGTGATGATGACCACCACTCCCAGTAGGAAGACCCCGAGGAGCATGCCGAGGATGAGTAGGTAATCGTTGCTCATATTGGGGGCGATTGCTAGCTCCCCCTCGTGGCCGACTGGGTCCATTGGACCCCCCAGAGTCATGTTGTACTCGTCGCCGTCTAGCTTCACCCTGAACACGAATTCCCCCACTGCTGGTTGGTAAATCGTGGCAGCCAGGCTGAACACGAAACTGTCCGGCACTCCCTCGTACTCCATGCTCGGTATCTTCCTGCAGACCACGTGGATCACCCCGGAAACGACCTCCTGGTGCGTGAACCTCGAGATCTCCTTTTCACGCGTGCCCCTTTTCTCCCCCGACGACGAGGAGCTTCTGATAATCCTCTTGATCTTGCCGAACTTGGGTTTACGGAGAACAGTGTACACTGGATTGCTATTGGTCATCTTGGCCAAGGGCGTCGCGTCCATGTACCTGAGGCTGATGCGATTCTTCTCGCCAGCCAGTGCGATCATCGGATTCATGATCATCAAAGGAACCACTCGAATATCGATTCTTATATGTCGCTGCTCGAACCCACTGAGTCGCGCCGTGAGCTCCAGGCTATCGTTCGACACGGTCATGTCCGACTGTATGAACATGACGCTCTTCGATAATAAATCAGTCTGCTTGAAAGTCACCGCCGCGTTATCGCGCAAGTAGAGATCGCCGAACCTCGGCTTCGAGACGATTTCATAGGTGACTAGATCCTGTCTGGCGTTAGTGTCGAGTTTCAAGTTATCCTCGGTGATAATCGCGACGTTCAAGCCCTGTTGGAGATTGACGGGACTGGGAACAGTGACATTCAACCGAATGGCTAGTACGTGGACGTTGAAGACGGTGTAGGTCGGATTGAATCTGCCGTCCCAGACCCTAAAGTAGAAGGAGGCAGCTTGAAGTGGTCCATTGTGCTCGTAGACCAGTCGGCTCGAGTCGACGTCGTGCTGGGAGAACTTGGTCACTTGCCTCACCTCCGAGACATTCTGCTCGAACGGCAGTAACAGCAGTCTTCCGTAGGTGGGGCCGGATATGACGTCGTAGATAATCTCCTCGGGCGGCGTGTCGGGGTCGTTGGTAAGGAGATTCTCCCTGGTGATGGTCTGGTTCTGATTCTGCACGACGGTGATGTAGGGCGCGTTGGTGACCAGCTTGAAGGGCTCGTCGTTGACCGGTTCAACGATCACGGGGATGCTCGCGTTGCAGAGGAGGATGTGACCGGGCGTCAGATAAAGGGAGAAGTTTATTCGATCCTCGAGGGTGTCCGAGTGGTCGTGGTAGTAGGCGATCTTCCCATCCTCGATCTGGGGCTGCGAGAACGACGTGACGTTTAAGTCCGGTAGGATCATCACGTGCCCGTGACTAGGCTGACTGGTGAGCCTCGACATGACCACCGGGTGTTGAATGCCGGCGTGAGTCTGGAGGGACGAGATGATCCCACTGATATTCATGATGACTTGTGCCGAGCCACCCTCTTCCACCCTCACTGTCCTCGCGGTGATGTATCTGTCGAGGCCGCCGCTCGACACGGAGATGTCTATTTGGAATACCTGGAAATAAACGGCCCTGTTACCCGAGCCCTCTGCGGGGGAGCTTTAAACTTTAAAGGCTCTCGCTCTCTCTCACCTGATTCTGCAAGGCTTCAGTGAAGTAGGCCTCGACGTCGAAGGTGAACGAGTCGTTGGCCGCGAGGTCGACAAAGCGTTTCGTATGCTCGTAAAAGACCCGACTCTCGTTGATGTCCCTTTGAGTAAATCGATCCACCCTCATCCAGACGCCGTCGCTGCTCTCCATAATGATCTTACCCAGCTGCGGACCGTTTCGCAGGCTGTACCGCGCGTCCCTCGTCCCGTCCGAGCAGCTCGTCAGCAGTAGTTTGTTCGTGATCAATTTTCGCGTCAGCGGGAACAGATTGAGCGGGCGATTCTCCTCGATGGCCAGTCGCACGGGCCTGCTCGCCACGTGGATCGTGTAAGGCTCGCTCGTGTGGACGCCGTCGTTCAGGACGAAATTAAACTCGGCGTCCGAGCCGTCTAGCGTAAGAAAGGTAGAGCTTTGAATATGAATATTCATTAAATGTAATAATCGAATAACTGGCGACTTACTGGTGTGAGTGAAGATGATCTTCGATCGATCAACGTCGTCCTGCGTGAAGTTGTAAATATCCAAATCCGGCGAGGTCTCCGTCGAGATGTAACCGTTTCTAACACCAGTCACATTGAACACAACGTTCCTCGGCACAGTGTCATTGTCAATCGCCGCCAAGGAGTCCGAAGTAAGGACGATCGATCCTCCCTGCCAGACACTGAGAATCGTCCTGTTCACAAGCACCGGCAGTTCGTCATTAACCGGCTGAACACTGAGCCAAACGTCAAAGGCCTCACTAGTCTTATCATTGGCAGTGGCAACCATCCTAAAGGAGTCCTTAGCCGCCTCATCTCCGTTGTGGCGATAAAGAATGACACCAGCAGCCAGGTGCTTCTGCGAGAACTTCTTCACCGGCAGGTTCTTGGTCGAGTCGAGGATGACCCCGTGCTTCGGCTTCTCGGTGATCCGGTAATCGGTGACCTTGCCGTAGTAGTAGGGTGTGATGACCGAGAAGTCGGTCTCCTGGAGGACGGTGCTCTTGCCCTCGACGACCGGCAGTTCCCTCGCCTCGACGTAGAGCTTCTCGGGGATAATGACGAAGTTGACGCTGAGGTCGCGCATCCAGATGATCCCATTGGTGACGTCGACGCGGAAGCGGTCGTTGGTCTGATTCATGACGGACTGGACGTAAAAGACTCGGCCCTCGTTCACCTGGCTCTGATCGAACTGCTTGACCGCGGTGCCGGTGTAATCCTCGCGGGCTTCCTCCGCGTGATCCTCGTGGATCTGGAGCTCGAGATAGCCGTTCTGCGGCCACTCCTTTAGAATATAGATGATCTGATTCGCCGGGATTCTCGGGTACATGATCTCGAGGCTCTTCCTGCTGAGGAGAATACTAGTGGCTTCCTCGACGAACATGGTCTTGTTGTTCTGGACGATCAATGGCTGCCAGTACCGCTCGGGGAAGACCTTGATGGCGAAGGTGCCCTCGGTCTCGGCGCCCTTCGTTGACACCTTGAACCGGAACTCGTCGTCGGTGACGGAGCCGCCGAGATGTTTATAGGAGACTGAATCATTGCGGAGATCGTCCTCGGTGAAGGCGGTCGTCTCTCGGGTGTGCTTCAGAAGGAGGCCGTGTCTCGGCTTCCCCAGGACGACGTACTTGATGTCGCGCTCGAAGGTGTAGACGTTCGTCTCGATGTCGAGCTCCTTCGGCCGCAGGATCACTGATTTATTGAACTGCACCACCGAGCCGTTGCTCTCGCGGAGTCTCACGTACGGAGGACTCGCTTGGATCTCGAGGAAGCCGCTGCTGTAGAAGTGACCATCGGAGATGCTGAACTCCAGCCGGCCGTGGTCCTCGCCGTGGTGCCTGAAGAGGATGTCGCCGTCGTCGAGGTCCTGTTGAGTGAACTCGTGGACTTGCGTCGAGGGATTGGACACCCGGAATATCCCATTTCTCTGGGGGTCTCGTCTCGTGTAGACGAGCTCGCTCGGCTTTGTACCCAGGTCCTTGTCCTTGTACGCGAGGTCTTTGTTCGTGATGAGTCTCTCTCCCCGTGACACCACGTGGAAGACCTTGTTCACCGTTCTCTCCGGCGGATTGTCATTTCTCATCGCCACCTCCACCCTGAACTGGCCCACGTACATGAAATCAACGTCATCGGTGGCGACCGCGACAAATTGAAACGAGTCCTCGCTGCTCTCGGAGTCGTCGTGGACGTAGAAGACCTTCTCCGAGAGGAGCTCCTCGGAGGTGAAGTAGCTCGTGTTATTCCTGAAGGAGGCCTTTGAATTATTGAGGACAGCGAGCCAGCCGTGACGCGCTTCCACTGTCAAATTGTAGATGAGCGAGGAGACCCCGTACTCCCTCGGATTGGTCCTCGTTATCCTGAGCGGCGCCCTCGAGCCCTCGTCCACTCGTAGGGTCTCGACGCCGTCCAGTGCTTTCGAGCTCTTGCCGAGGTGGTGTCGGAACTTGAGGCTCCCGTATAAATCGATGCACTGGGGTGCGCTGACTTTGAAGGCCAGCTCGTCGAGCACAGTGGAAAAGGCTCGTTTGAGTAGACGATACTTGAGTCGCCCGGTCTCCACGTCCTCCTGGCTGAAGACGTCGCCGCTCCGGAGGCTGCGACTCGCGAGGAAGATCTCGCCGTACCTTGGTCCCCTGGTCACGGTGTAGACGATCTTATTGAGCGCGGTCGTCAGCGGGTTCGTCTGGTACTTCAAACTGTTCTCGCCGACGAGGACCTCCGGCGAGTTAGTGAAGTTCACGGAAGCCCTGCGAGTCTCGGTTAACTCCAGGTCGATGAAGGTGATCTGGAAGGCGAAGGTCTGCTGGGTCTTCACCTCCCGCACGCTCGCCTGGAACTTAAACTCGTCCTGACTGGGACTTCCGATGTTATGGAGATAGCGAACCGCGTGGTTCTCCAGGTCCTTGCTGGTAAAATACTCGACATTCTGCCAGAGCCCCGACGGGTCCCTCGTCCTCTGCAGGGCCCCGAACTGCGCCGGCGTGACGATATCATATCGAATCTCGATGGTTTTATCATCGGAGTTGGTGTCGAAGGAGAGGTTCGCCGGCGTCAAATACGAGAAGGATCGATGCACCACCACCAGGCCCGTGTTGTACTTGCGCTTGATCTGCAGAGGATACGCGGAGACCCGGAGGTAAGCCTTCTGGCTGCTGGCCGCGCCGTCGCTCACCTGGAGGCCCAGCATCGCGTTCGGTTTCGCTGAAACACACAGACATGCGCCCCCGCTCGATGACGAATGACCCGTGGAAAGCCGGCCTGGGACTCGCAGCCGGCGGCCAAACAAAAATCCCTGTTTGCCCGGCAAATATTAGCGAGAAACATTTACCGTTCCCCCGATGCACGTAGGCGATTAATCCCTGCATTAATTCGGCCTGCGTAAACGTGTCGATGGGCCGCGAGGGATAAGTTACTCTCTCGATGTGGCCGGCGTCGGTGTCCGCCGGGAGGACCGTGTACACCAGCTTCTCCGAGGGCGTATCTGCATCGATGGCCCACACCAGCTCCTTCGTCAGCGTTTTCCTCGTGCCCTGAAAGTATCGAGACTCGCCCAGTGCTCAACCCACACACACTTCCATCGCCACTGTCGAAAACGTGCGCCGATGTTTCCTTTCAATTTATCCTGTAAGCCGCGTGCACAATTTACCCGAGGATTTCGAATTCATTCGATGCTATTGATTTTCAGCGGCACGAACAATTCGCCGCTCCGGAGTTGTGTCTGACATGCAAATTATACAGGGGATGTTTGCCCGTTCGGTTTTTAAAGCCTGTGTATTATAGAATGTTGCATGGCGCGCGCCGGCTGGAATGTACACAAAGGTTGGAGAGAACAGGGGGCGGCGATAGTGCTGACTGGGATGCCGAGTGAATCAGCCTCGCGGAGGAAAGGGACTCTATTTCATCGGGCAGACTCGGCGATCCTGTATCGACAGGCTCCTCCGAGCACTGCGAGCAATGACTTAGGCTAAATCGATCGCGCTCGAGGTTTAACTGGAAATAGCCGTGTTCTTCGTGGGTTCCGAGTTCCTGGCGGCCAGGGCGCCCGATCACGATTCCCTTAATCGTGATTAATTGATTTACTCGGGTCACGTAGCAGCGCGGTCATTCCGCGCCAATTACACGGGATCCGGCGCGTTATGGCTGTCTTTATTGCCGGCAACTTGCTCGGCCGCGTTCTCTCCGGCGCCGGTTACAAATGGAACTCGTTACCTTAAAGCCCCGGTGCATTATGCGTCGCGCATTAATCGCGAGCGCTGCGAGGACTCGAGGAAGAGAGAAAAGTGTACCTGAGCGAGTCGCAGGACTTTGGCTGTCGGGATCTCGAGGAGAGGCGGATCGTTGACTGGAGTGACGTTGACGTGGAGGGGAAATCGAAGTCGTCCTTGGAGATATCCGGGCAGGTTGTAGCCTCCGCCAGCGAGGAGTCTTAGGTCCAGCAGCATGCTGTCCTCGGAGCTCTCGCTCCCGTCGTTCGTGTACTGGATCTGTATTACCAATTCGATCGTCCTAATGAGATTACACGTGCGAACGAGGCCGCCCCAGTGATAAAGGAGCCATCGGCCAAAGGGCTCCCGGAATTACTAATTTCCTAGTCGATCCCAGGGAGAACAATGGGACTTCCGACGCCAAGTGCGATCGCTATAAATCATCGTTTAGCATATTAGACGAGACGCCTCGCTCGGAGTTTAATTAAGTTTAATTAGCAGCGGAATATGCTTCATGTACCGGCCAGGTATATCCCGCTGGCTCCAGCCTCCCTTCCAGAAGCGTTCGCAATCAATGTTTGCCTCCGCGAGAAGTACATCGAGCGAGCAGGAAGAATAGAATCAAACCGAATGCCGAATGACCGCTGAATAACTAGCGGAGGGAATCGCGCGACGGCCCCGAGAAAAAGGTGCGGGAGTTACCGTGGGATCTCAACCGGTCGATCCAACGAGGCGATCGCCCTATCGAGCAGCCCCGCGGCCGGTGCCCTCGGGGCGAGGGAGTTTACTGCGAAAAATAATTAGCGGTCGCGGCGGGTCCGATGTGAGGTGCCTCTTGATAGATAACGAGCCCTCTCGCCCGAGTGGGCCCGCTCGAGCCCAACGAAAAACCATTAATGAGCGGTTCCCGCTGCCTTATAAATAGAGGAGGGAGAGCGTATGCCTGAATAAATTAAGTGCGCGGAAGAGAGCGGCAGATGTAGCCGAGCGACGAGCAAGACGACAGCGCGCCGATGTAGAGGGGTCCGAGGGATTCTAAAGTTAGCCCCACTACCCGAACGGACTATCTATAGCGGCCCGGTGATCCTATGACGAACTGGAAGAACACATGACTTTCCACGGAGCGACGCTCCCTTTCGCGGTCTACGCCACTTGGAACCAACACTCGTTACGGAAGACCCTAATCCGGAAATACACGCTTCCCGATCGAGAGACCTCTGGCACATCAATCGCTGCCAGAGGCTGTGGAGTCATGACAATCCGGAACTACACAGAACTACCATTTTTTTGGGACGATAATAATGCATGGAAAAGTCGATTATCGATATAAGATACCTGCATTTAAATTTCAGTTTTCGAAGATTTAAGTTTGTGATGCGCGTTATTAATCCATTGGACACTGCCTCAAAGTTTCATTAATTTTATTATCGGGAAAACGTGACTCTCCGTCGAAATAGACGTTTCCCAATGGCTTCGACTGACATGACGAAGTTTCCCGTGGTCGACTAGTTCCGGGGACGTACAGGTCCAATTGGATTAATGGCGGAGTCTCACCTTCTGCTGATTGACATCCTGCAGGGTGAAGGAATGATCGTTGCGGGTGTTGAGCTGGTCGAAGGAGAGAGTTCCGTAGGTCGGTGGGGTGATGACTGTGAAGAGGACACTGGTCTCGTCGATGCCGTATTTCGCGATATCGAGGACCATCGCCAGGTTTCGGCTCGTCAAGGGAGCGTTACCGCCCTCGGAGACCGACAGCGGGTTGAGGGAGAGGACCTCCAAGCTCACCGGCAGATTCACGTTCGAAGCCTGGAGAGAAACTCTTCCAATTAACTCGAATTACTCTAAAAGATACTCGCTAATGACCTGCCGAGGATATTTGCCTTGTAATCATCGGCGTAGCTCGATTTAATGCAGAGTGGCTGATCGCAGATGCACTGGAAGGAATGAACGCCGAGCTGCGAGCAGGTCGCTCCAGGGATGCAGGGTTCCCGCTCGAAGCACGGGAATCCCCAGACGCAGCCGACGACGATGCCCTGACTGATCTTGACGTCGGGCAAGCCGAGTTCCTTCCCATCGAGCAGCATATTCCTAAGGCAACCCTTATAACTGAGGTCCCCGGATTTGAGGCCTTTACCGAGGGCCCTCGCCCTCTTATTGAGCTCGGTGCCGCCGATGTAGACGGTATCGGCGAGATCGAGGTATCGATTGCCGCCGGAGGGCAGCGCGACGCTCTTCTCCTGACGGTCGACCGTGATGCCGATCGCGCTCGGGCTGAAGTCGACGACGACCCGGTGCCAGTTGCCGTCGGCGACCGGCGTCCCGTGTATCAGCTCGGTCGGCCCGTTCCCTTTGTTCATCAGCAGGCGAATCTTCCCCTCGAACAACTCGATGCCGAGGTAATCGGCGTAGGAAGACTGGCCGGTGTTGTAGAGGAGGAGGCCCGTCTGCGCCCCGGTCTTCACCTCGAGCTCCCATCTGTAAGCCACCGCAAATTGCAGCCGAACACCGCGAGCAATCCTCCCCCAACACTCCTCGCATCCGCGTCGACAAAGGCCTGTCGGCTCTCGACGAGTCAGCATCGCCCCGGCCAATTAGAAATCGCTCGAGGAGCTCTAGCTCCGCCGGAAATCCGGGCCCCCCGGTGAATAATGCTAAAACTCTCTAAGGCTCTACTATATCGACAGTGCGCGGCCAATTGAATTAGAATTTCGCGGCTGAGTTGGCCGGGGCCCTCGCCAACTGCAGTTTAATGGCGAGCGACCGATAGCGCCGGAAAGGGCGCAGGTGTCTCGCCGGGCCGTGACACACACTTCCGGCGGCTAGAGTTTCGCGAGGAAAGAGAGACCGAGTTCTCTCGGGCCACGGCGGAGATTACTTTGTTCGGCGACCTCTTCGCTCTATCTCGACTTATACGCGTCGCTTTCGCCCCCAGACCCAGTCTCTTAGACTGCAATTTTACCATCTTATTTCCATAATTGCTCGGCGGAGAGTAATAGGATAATGATGATAGTCTTTATTGCGAAAGTTAGCCTGTCCTTCAGCGCGGATACCAGGCCTTCAACGCAGTCACACTTCCGAGAGCTCCTTCTTTTTTCACGGGGCCGATCCGCCCGCTCGCTTTACGACTTTGAGAAATTCTCCTGGCACACGCGCGAGCCTCGTATGGGAGCTTCTCGTGTAAGGGTCTTGGTACACGATGCGCGTAAAGTAGTTGGAGCGAGTGTCTTTGCTTATCACAAATAACACGCGCACCGTGCAATTCGCACGCATACAACTGCAGTTACTTCACTCGCACCGTGTAGAAAGACCTTAACTTAAGGAAAAACGGTGGAAAAAGCCGGAGGAAGAAACTCGTAGTCGTAGAAAAGACTGGCGAGTGCTCGGTAGCGCGCGAGACTCGATGGAGACTGTGTGTTTTCAACGTCTACTCGAGAGTTCTTGCGATCGAGTGTACGGGCAGACAGTCCGGCGTCATGAAAACATCATGAAAACACGCTCTTCCGCGGCCGAATTCCTGTTTCCCCCGAGCGAAGACTAAGCGAGCGATTCTGGCGATTTCACGCTCGATTCTCGCGAGAGCGCTCTCGTTTTTGGTCGAATCGCCGGTGGTTTGGACAAGGCCGGACCATAAACCCGATCAAATTAATGGCCGGGGCGGGGGGCGGGTCGTTGAAGGCGAGCGAGCGTGGCACGCGAGGGGGTGGAAAAGTGCTTGGCGCTCTCGTTAGATCCCAGTTCACCCGCGATTAATGCCTTGTTTGTACTCCCCCGAGAGCGAGGGGGGAAGGGGGGAAGGGGGGTGGAAGAAAAAGAGTGGATTCGCGAGAAGAAACGAAGGGAAAGCAGGACGAGGGCAAGGGAGCAGATAGCGCGGTTGTTGGCCGGAGATATTCGAGTGGTCCGGCGAAGACGGCGAGGACGCCCTGGCGAGCACAGACAGAAAGGAGCGCGCGGGGTGTACGTGGCGGGAAAGATTGCGGGCTTTGTCTCGCGAGTATCCGCATCGAGCAACAGGTATCCCCCGCACTTATTTCCTCGAGTAACAACCGCCGGGGAAACTAAGGATGCCGGGAATAGCGCTTTTTAATTTAGAGAAGACAAAGACCCGGCTCGAGCCTGCCCAGGAGAGTTAGCCGGGTGGTTTCTATGAGAGGCTCGCTCGCTCGCGCTACTATCTATCGCGATTTCACTACAGCCGAGCATGGAAACACCGGCGCTCCGCCTCTCGGAATATCAAACCCTCGTATTTTTCACGAGCTCCGCCCGCACCCGCCACCCAGAAAGCCCCCCCCCCCCCCCCCCGGCCACAGATCGTTAATATCAGAGCGATGCTGGATGCTGGAGCCGCGAGCAAACCCTGCAAAACCTCTGGACGCAGCATTTTTGCCACTGGCCCCCCTCCCACCCCCTCTCTCTCTTTCTAGCTCGGTTAGAACTCTCGGGGAAAAAACACTCTTAGGAAGCGGCCCGGCGCGAATGAAAGGCCTCTAAATCTCGCGCACTACGGCGCTGATATCGGCCGTGAAGTGAGATTGGATCGCAGCATCCTCTAATAACCCCCGACGGACCCCCCCCCCCCCCAAAACAGACGCCCGGGACCCCCCCTCGGAGGGGGGTCTGGTCGGTGGAAAAATGTCGGCTCGATAAGCAGGAGAGCGAGCGAGGAGAGCGACTGGTTGGGAGAGTGAAATGACGGCGGGTAATTAGGGGGAGATAAACAG
The DNA here is from genome assembly GCA_963675795.1 of Crossocerus cetratus. NCBI lineage: Eukaryota > Metazoa > Arthropoda > Insecta > Hymenoptera > Crabronidae > Crossocerus > Crossocerus cetratus. The sequence continues at coordinate 21,828,117 of OY776665.1, read as the reverse complement.
GAGGCTCTGGTTTTCGGGCGGACTCTCATCTCGCGCGGTGATACGCTGAAGATAGAGGGACGCTGATATGTGTGACAGGTGGAACTTGAAATTAGAGCGAAATGGCACGGAAGCTCGACTCTGAACGGGCCTTGATTCGAGTGCCCCTATTTATTCGTACTAATTAACTCGATCCCGCTAATTTCGTCGTATACCGCGTGAAACGCCGGGGACAATTCTGCGATCCCGCCACGGTTGGGAGAAAAGTCTATTTGAGTTTTTGATGGATTTTTTTTTATTGTTGATTCGGTGAATCGGGAGAGTGGGTTTAATGGGTGGTGTCGCGCGATCCTGGATGGGTAGTTTCGGGGACTTATCATCCCGCAGGACATTGAGGAGCGTCGGGAGATAGGGAAATGAATGAGTAACATTGCCGATAAAAGGGATTTCCCACGATAGCAGGGGGAGGGCGCGTTATCGTAGTTACAAAGGGCCACAGTGCGCGTACGTGCGCTAAAGGTGAGGCGGGAGGATTTCTTATTCCCCCGGGAGGAATAAACCCGCGTACTTTGCGCTCATAACGACCTTCCGCGATCGCGCAACGAGGGAGAGAGAGCAGCTTCCCCGGGAAAATCTGCTTGGCAAGTGTACCCGGTGGGCCCGGCAGCAGCTCTCGGCCTGCTTTCCCGGGGTTTCACCTTTCTCGCCCGATCGCCGAGACGAGAATTTCCTGCCGCGCTAATTCTCCCGGGTGGAGAGCGATAAATAAGCCCGGCGACGAAAATCACGCGTGAAAGTGCGCGGCCCGTCGAAACAAATCCAATTTCCATGGGCTACGTGACTGCCGGTAATCCCCCGGGCGAACTTGGACCGAGGGATTGACTTCTTTATGAGCGCACGCGTTCCGCCCTCTAATTTAAAGTTCGGAACTCGGGATTTTTCCCGTCTATATCTCATAATACTCTGCGGCGGCCGGACGGTATTACGTGGGGGGGAGGCGGCTGGCAGGGGTGAAATATAAAAGTTTCGGGAGAGAGTAGGTCTTGATTTACCTTGATCCGGAGCGTGGAATGGGCCGAGGTATCGCCGTGAAGGCGCCGTCCTCGATGAAGCTGATTTCGGTGCTCCTGGTGGCGTCGAACTCCGGCGAGCATCCCCAGGTGACGGCGGTCGCCTCGGATTGGCCCCTTCTACCTCTGGCCTGCTCGATTACCCGCGCGCCGTTGTAAATTATGTCGGCCATGCATCCCCGCATATAATCGGTGTGACCTGCGTGCAGGAAGTGGTGCGCGATCCTTAGAGGGTCCCTCGAGGAAAAAAGCTCCGCGCGAGACCCCGGACGTCCGAGTGTCGTTTAGCCAAAGTCCTCGTAAACCTCGCACTCTCCCAGACTCGAGGTTGAGCTTCCGCAGCCGGACGGCACGCGGTTATTGACGGTAAAAGCCGCCTCCGGTAAGAGTCGGCTTCCTCCTCCCGCGGGCCCTCGGGAGGGAAAAGTTGGAGCGCGAGGAACCTCTCATTGTTTCCACGCGGCCTCGAGTGATAGCCGATTGGCTTCGAACAGAATTCCCACCCAATTAACCGGCAGCGGCTCGCTCGATAGAGCGCCAGTGAACGCGTCGATGCGAGACTAGTCTCGATTACAGTAAAATACGATATCCCGAAGAATTGCCGCGTCCCGGAGAGTGGCGCGCGAATTAGGAGAACGCGATGGGAATAAATGTCCCATTGGCGAGCGCCTCTCGGGGAAGTCGCGCGGCTCCGGGCCGACTTTTATCCGCGCGACGGAAGGATGAAAGGATGACAAGGCCGACTCGCATTACTCACGAGCGAGCGCGCTTTCCGCAATTTCTCCCGGGCAACCTTTCGCGAGCCGTCAGCGCCGCGCACATGTGCCGCGCGAGAGTACGCGCGCGCGTTTATTCCTCGGCGCGCGATATCGAGATATAAATAATTTCCGGGAGCCCGCGGGTCGAGGCTGGAGTGCGCGTTGTCCCGGTTTCGATTTACGCCCGCGCGCGGAAGATCGAACCTTTTCCCGTGAAACATTGACACGACGCGGACCTCCAGAGTCTCCTGGTACAAGCAGCAGCCGCTATTGATTTCCCGGGGCTGAGCCATCAATAATACAGGTGTCAGCGACTGTTCTCTCCCGGTATTTCTTCGGGAGGACGCACATCCACGATATAAGCGAATTCCGCTCTCCCCCTGCGGTCGCCGGGTCCCCCCCGCGTATTTTTCCCGGCGAGCATCGCGGCGGAGAGAGGAGTTAAAATAAATTCCATCCCCTCGCCCCGACGGCCTTTATTCGCGAGTTCTTTTCACCTTTCGGCTGGGCGGCGCCGAATTAATAAGACCAAGAAACAGAGAGAGAAATTGCGACGAGAATCGTGGGAGGAGGGCGAAGGGGTGTGAGGGTGTCACCCGCGTGGGCTACAAATGAATTGTCATGAATATGTAAATTGAATTTTCGAGCTGCCCGGAGAGGTCTGCGGGGTTTCTCCTCCCGGTTCCGGCTGCTGTTTGCTTTGATCGCATTCAATTTCGCTCCCGTCAACCCAACTACACCTCCCCTAACCCTCTGAACCCGGGAGTCGGCTGTGATGCTCCTCCGGGGAGGGACTCCCTTCCAGGATTAGTGGCGACCCGGCCGCGCGAAACTAGACCTCATTAAAAGGTCCCCCCCTCTCGATTTCCACCATATTTCGAATTTCCCACTTTAAATACCGCGAGGAATACTCGGCGGTCGATCGATCGCCGTCGATTCTAGCCTCGAGGATTGTTTATTCAACGCCGCCTGTTGCTCGCGGCGAGCGTGTGGTAATGCGTGACTCGACGCGACTCTATATGCCAGTTTCAGCATCGACCTCTTCTCTCGCCTCGAATATGTAATAAAGGAATCCCCCCTCCCCCGCGCGAATCAAATAAAAGCTCGAGGAATGTCCCGACGACGATCCGGCGATTTTTAATCAACGCACTTTCCCCGCCGAATTTCATGGGAGCTTTGTCGAAATGGCGAGCGGGCGTTTTATAGTCGGAGATTCGCAGGGGGCTTTCGCGTGTGTACACGGTACCCCGACGCTGATATGCCGGGTGCTAATCAGGCCGGTGCAAATGAGTGCCGCTCATTTCCCCTGGATCGGTGTGCGCGGGGCAGCGAGGCGCGCGCGTTCGCGCGCGCTCAGCTTTATTATTTCCATCGATCGGTCAATTACATTGCCACTGGTTATGCCGCGCGCCGCCCGATACACTCGCCCGGCCAACGGCCCGTTGTTCACTAATCGCCAGTAATCGTTTAACCATCCTCGAAAATTATTAACAGACTGCGCGCCCCGAGCGAGCGGCCGCTTTCTCTCTCTCTCTCTCTCGCCCGGCGACCAAACACCATTCGTCATCATTAGCTCGGCGCTACTCGTGATTTCGTTGGACGTGTTGCGGCCCGATGTATACTCGCCTTTGAAACAACAGCGCTTCGCCCACTTTTTACCCGACGGCGCAACATACTTCCAGTTAATAATGCGATATTTGATATTTAAAACGCGGAGAATTGTTTCGGCCCGTGTAATCATTAATTACCCGCCCAATGTTTCCGCGCGGTTCTTTGCATTCTCTGTATCAACTATGATTTAAAATGATCCACAACAACCCTCGTAATAACGCAAATTCCTCGTAAAAAGCGGGGTTAAACAGAGCGGATTTAAAATTTTAAAGCGAGGCGAATGGAAAATGCGTGCGCGAGGGAACCAGCCCTTTCTTTCCCCATCTGTTTACCGCTGTACAAGTTTAGTGTTTGCAGATTACGCGCGCACCGGAAATAATGACGCTAGATATTAGAGAGGTTGTACTGCGGTGCTCACGGTATCCACCGCGAGAGAGGACAAAATCCCCCGTGGTGCGCTCGCGCGGGGGAGGAGGGTGGGCTTTCGCGCGACCACAGTGAAAGCGGAGCCAACCGTTTGGATCCTACGGTCTACGGGGGTTCCTGCTCGACCGGGAGGATCGCGTAACGCATGGCCCGCCAGCAGCATCCTGCTTAATCCTCTTGTCATAGCGCGGGACTCTCTGCAATTTCCATACGCGCCCTACCACTGGCCCTCCGCCCTGTATAAATCGAGCCGGGGCCGATTTTGTGCTTTCGATCGACTCATACGGGCCCGAGGATTTCACGCGCTGAAATCAAGTGCGAATTTCACGCGGACACTTCGAGCTTTGTTGTGCGAGAGTAAGTGAAATGAGTAAGGGTGAAATGTTTGAGAGAGCTTTTGGTAGGTAATGGGTAGAGTGGAGATGGCAGACTGTTGATAGTCGTGTTGCTTTTAAATAGAGTTTCTCGCGGTGTAGGGTTGCACGGCCTATCGCTGGTTGGTGTGAAAGGGGAGATGGAAAGGATAATTCCGGTAGGGGGTTTGTCAGTGGTAGCAGAGTCCGCGTCCTGGGTGAATAGAGCGGAGCGCTGGCTCGCTTCTGATAAGGAATCGTGAGGATACAGAAGGGAACTCGTCGTTAGTTGTATCGCGAGGAGGTCACTCGCACGTGTCCCGACGATTTATCCGGATGAGCGAGTGGATCCTTACCTAGAAATAGCTCGTTGAAGTCCCCTTGTCCGCCGATGAAGACGCCGTAGTGTATGTTGAGCTCGAAGAAGCGTCCGGGCAGGAGGGACCTCGTCGTGTGTATCACGTCTATCTGGAGGGTGATGTTGGCCTCGCGGCGCGTCAGGTTGACCTCGTGCCAGATGAGGTCATTCAGGGTGAGACCACGGGCGCTCGCCATCTCGCTCTCACCTGCCCCGAGATTGATGTGCACCTGCGACAGAGAGGGAAAAACGCGGGGGCTTTCAGAACTTTGCCTCGATTCCCGTGCTAATTGCCACGGTCTCTCGCGCTCGGCCAACCCCGTAGGGCCGAGGGGGTGCGTCGCCCTGATGGATCGGCTCTCGACAAATTTTCTAATTGAAAGGGCTAAGGCCGTATTTAGTATTCCGACTGGGCCGTCGGCGTTTCGGCCTGATTGATTGAAGATTGTTTGGAGGCCCGGTTGATTAATGGAGCCGGGATTTAAGCCGCCGCCTCTCCTCGGCCCTGACTGCCACGCCTAATTAATACCTAATTGATTTTAAATCCGATACCTAATTACGCCGGTTTCCGCGCTCCCGGGAGGGCGCCGCCGGCCTTTTTCATCATTCAACTCGGACGAGATCGGCGGAATTTAGTCGGCGGGAGTGGGGGAGCTGGCGATGAGCTCGTTCGGCGGCTTTTCTCCGCTGTTTGTTCGCGGGATTTGAAAAGATGACACTTTTTCGATGTGAATACCTGCCAGAGGCCGGAAGAGAGGAGCGAGAGGAGGGGAGGGGGCTTTCCATCTGTATTTGCACTCGTGCCAATTGCGATGCTCGACGATCACCGAGAGACTAAGTCTCTTTTTTCAGGATGGATTGAATCGCGGCCGCCGCCGGCTCTCTCCCTCCCACCCTCCAGCCTAGAAAAAGGGACTCTAATTGTTATGAAAGATTGAAGCGCAACGCGAGAGGACCGGCCGCCAAAAGGGATTCCCGCTTAAGCGGGCGCCTTTGCTTCCTTCTTTGACGCCGCTCGAGAATAGTCCCACGATAATTCCGCGGCTGCTGCAAACGCCGTCAAACGACGCTTTCTCGCTACTTCGACCCGACTTGCCGCGACATTTCACTCCCACATTCATCGCTCCCCTCGACCAATAATCGCATCAACCACAACTAAAAAGCAATTCCCATATATCGTCTATAAGATTAGTCCACTTAACATCCATCCAAGAAATTCCACTCTCCCTCTCCCATCTAATCTGATTGCGCGATTGGAGCCGTTGGGAGAAAAGCGCGTGTCTCTCATTCGCCGAGTACCGTCGACTCTTTTTCCTCTAAAGGGGGGCAATCGCGATAGAGGCTTTCGAACCCATGGGATTCACTCTCTCTCTCTCCCACAATATGCACGTACAGACGCCAAGTGACTTTTTTCCCGGAGTCCCGTTGATCATAAGGTCTCCCTTGGGCCGAGTAACACGTTGCAGGGGTTCGAGGTTCGAGGCTGCGGCGAGAGGTGAGCAGCATCCGATAAAGAGGCTTTAATCGCGACCCGAATCGACCTCCGGAGACTTACGATCTTAACGGGGCCGATGCCGTGGCTGCCTCTTCCGGCGACTATCATACTTCGATCCTCCAGGATCACGTCCCCCTCCCGCCCTCCCCGAATCCCCGTCAGTGTGAAGAGGCCGGTGATTCTATCTTAATGAAAAGTCGATCACGTCCCGGCGAAAGTTCCACGCGACCCAGTGATACAGGCTGGCCTGCTATCGGCACTGGGAGTTCTCTTTTCGGATATAATGATCGGCTGGAGCTCGCAAGCTGCGAGTCCGCCCGCCGATGACTATGCAGAACCCATTAATATGTATAAGCCTCGCGACACTTTGCCGAGTGTAAACTCGATGCGCCCACTTGCCCGTTCAGAGTTTCAGGAACACGGTTCGGGGCAAGATCGAAAGGGACGCTTGGCGACACTCGAAGGGAAGTTTTTCTAGTTGGAAGTGAAAAGCAGTCTCGCGATCAGGGTCGAGTGAGAATCGCAGGTTGAGCGGGATGAAGTCGCGGGCCGACGTCCTGGGGAATCGCGGCGGGGAAATGTAATCCGGAGGTTCATCCAAGCGGGACAGCCGCGGCGCTGAGTGTTGCGCAAAGCAGTAGGCGCCGCGGTATAATGAATTCGAAGTCGGTAAACGCCGGGCGTGTTAACCCATTAAATTCCAGCCACGTTTCGCCTTAAACATTTTAATGAATATTCAAGCACAAAGCGGCCCGGACGCCCCGGACAGACGGAATACGGAGCCGGCATGCGCGAAACCGTGCATTCATACATGTATGCTGCGGAGACGGCGGCTGGCGGGGCTTTACAGGAGCGGTGAGTAAGTGGCACACGTCAAATTAGAGCTTGAAAACCATAGGTGGTGTGGGAGGTGTGTGTAGAGGTTGCGGCGGCCGGGGCGTTGGGACAACGGGCGGCCGATATGGGAAACTGAGTCGGCAAGTTGGACTAATCTCAAACGAGATCGCTCGGGCTTAATGGGTTAATCTTCGGCGTCTTCTCCCGCGGTATAACGAGCGCCCGGAGGAAAGTCTACTCGAAATCGAATCTTGGGAATGATCAGCTTAGCAACTACCAGATTCTCTCTCTAGAGAGAGTGTGCGGGCAAGGAGAACGATACAGGCCGCGCACACTCGAGGCCGGCAATTAAGAGGCGAATCGGAGGGATTAACACCGGGATTCCGAGGGTCCCAAGGGCGAGTTGGCCGGCGATCGCGTCCGGCGGGATCGTTCTAGTTCTAAATCCGAAATTACGCTAGCGGGAGTAGGAGGCTTCGGTAAACGGAGCGACGGCTGCCCTCACTTTTTGCCATAGCGACCGCCGCGCACGAGCGTCAATCCTCCGCTCATCCGCCTTAACGATCTACTTAACAAATTTAATTAAGCCGAGACACCGAGCCCGCGAGAAATGGCCGCCCTGCGAAATTAGATACGCGCGGTTTTCACGCCGCTTCCCCGCCGGCTATCACAGACAAGCCCACTATCACTGCACCTCCTTGGGGTCTGCGCGATCTTGACACTGGATTAGCGAAACTTACACCTGGAACACCCCCTCGTAACTCGCCGCTGAAAACCCCCTTTCCTTACCAACTACAAACCCACTTCTCTCTCTCCTCCCTCTCCCTTTTCCACCGAATTTTCCGCAAGGTTTGTTCGCCGGCTGCAGCCGCTCGCGCAAATAACCGCAAATATTTCCCCGGGAAAAATACACCCTCGATTCCTGTTAACGAAAGGGGAACAGCAAACAGAGAGGGTTGACACGTCCCTCCCTTTGCCGTCGACACCGATCACCGAGTGCGCCGCGTACGCAGGACAGACTTGCGGTCGGGGGGTCGACCTATTCAAGTGGCAGCTTTCATCGAAATTTGATAGGCGAGCGCCGCGAAAGAACCCAAGGAATCCGCTTATTGCTGATACTGCGAACTCCCGGTGTGCTCTCTCGAGGGCGGCCAGTGTTCGGTCAGCGAGTTCTCCGCGGATGTGTGTACCGCAGTCGGTTCGAGGATCCTCCGCACTGTTTGCAAGTAGGGGGGGAATGTGGGCCAGGAGTTCGAGCCGGCCATCTCGATAGACAGGCCAGTATCATTTAATTATCGATATCGAGTATCAGACTCCCTCCCTCGGCCCCCAAGTAATTCCGGGAGTCTTGTAGGTCGAAGTCGAGCGGGAAAGTCGCGACCCCGATTGCCCCTCGCTTTTCTTTCGATATCGTCAAGGAAAACGCGGTCAAGTGCCACCGCTCTATTGTGTTATCGAAGGGCGGCGCCACCCCCTCCCCCTCGCTCCTCTCTGTTTATTTATCGTCAACCGCACGCTGGCCGCGTGCTCGAGCACGTTTCACGCGCTCGTGAAAGCGACGTTAATGAGTCCTCGCAGAAGGACGAGCAACGCCGCGAGTCCCCCGGTTATTAATCGTCTCGTCGAGAGCCCCGAATATCGTCGAGGTTTACCCTCGCCGGCCATGCACGCCCACCTACAACCCTCTACACGTGCAGAGGGACGAGGTAATTCTTCCCGAGCAATTTGTAATTCGCAGCTTGCCCACCACGCGAGAGGGAGAGGGTTGAGGTTCGAGAGGGAGATAGAACGCGGCCTCGATTATTATAGCAGGGTTGAAGCGGTCCTTCCGGGGCCGGGATCGCCCTCGGCGATCCTCCTGTCCCCGGTGCATCGTTGTCCCTCCTAATGCAACTCGAGAGCGAGCGCGCGCGGGCGCTAGGGCCGTTTAATTTTGGAGCAACGAGCCGGCATTCGTCCCTCTTTCTGCCGCGCACATATAGCCGCGCTCTACACGCCCAGAGAGAGAGGGACCACCGTGTCTGTTAATAACGAGCCTCGTTACGTGCATGGCAAACTCCGAACTGGAGCTCCTACCGTTTCCTCTCTAGCGGCCGCTGTCTTGCAAGCTTGATTTCCTCCGGCCTTCGGAGACGATGCTTAATACTCTTGACCCGCAGCGACTTACGTCGCTTCCCACATAGTCGCGGTTGGAGTAATATTCTCGAGAGGAGAAGGAGTGTGGGAGTTTGATTCTGGAGGGTGAGTCTTGGAGTGGTGGTAATTCCAGCGCGGAGTCGTTCTGCCGAAAGAGACTCCTTGTAAGTCGGTATTATCTACAATAACGATCGCGCACTCTGCGCAACTCGCGCGGCGAATAAGCCGAGTGCCAGTGGAACATTGATAGCGTGTTAATCCAGTTGTAAGGTTTGAGGAGGGAAAAAGAGCGTGAATCCTGCCGCGGCCGATAATTATTGCGTGGGGGTGGGAATGTTGCATATTGTATCGGGCTCTCTCCACTGTATTCAATAAATCGGCCAGCGTAATTATTAATGGGCCGATTACGCGGCCGCTGCAAGTATAACTCTGATGAATAGAACGGCGCGGTTGGTGGATTTAGCCGGGGAAAGCATTATTTTAGCGGTGGGGGGGGGGGGGGGGGTTGCTCGCGAGTCATCGAGCTCGCGGCAGCTCTTAACGAGGACGCCGTAAGTACACGTCGATATCGATAATTGGAAATGCTTTTCGAACGGATGTCGCCCGCGATCCGAGGGGCTTCTCCGCGGGATTTTTCATTCGGCGAGTGCTGCCCGATGGAGGGAGGAGAGCGCACGAAAGATCCTCGGGTTACGGATGGGCCGAGTGGAGTTATCAGGAGCGGAGTCACCTTTTATCAGGCCGGCGGACTTCTTGCTGGGCGGCGACTGATATAAATGGCGGAAATGCCGCCGTCCGGGACTCTGAAATATCGCATTTCGCGTTGCGTAATAAAAGCCGACGGCGAGCTCGCGAAAAACCACCCCCTCTCCCTCTTCCACTCTCCGACATCGTCGTTCGGTTCTACGACCCGGTGGATAGGAGACGCGGTACGTGTCCGCGAATTGCCACGCAACGAAATTGCTCGTCGCCGAACACCGTGCTATTGCTGCTTCGCACACTCTCAATTTTCCCAGCCGCACCCACCGACACACACACACGCCGACCCACACAGTGGCAGTCGAGGATACTTGAGCAGAGAGAAGGTGGTAAAAACGGGGGAAAAATGGAAAGGCAGAAAAAACTCGGGCGTGAAGAGAAATCGCACTTCTCTCTCCCCCTCTCCCTCTCGTCGGCGTCGTTGCTCTAGCGAGTTATAAAACGAGCGGCTGCTGGTTACGGCGCCCGACGGATCATTAAGGAGAATGAGCCGTTGTCAACTTTTGTAATGAAAATGTTGAAGCCGCGAGCTGGCTATTGTACTTCCCCTCCCCCTTGGGTCCGACACCATAACCGCATTTATTTCTCCGACGAGCGTCCGTCCTCGTAGAAATAGAAATTATAATTGCGCGCCCTCCCCCCCCACTCGCCAATCGCGAGCTCCATTTCATCCCCGGGTAGGCGCCGCGCCCGGACACCGAGGAGAGCAGCCGGAGAATTTACACGATACTGGCACAGGCTTCGCTCGAGGGGGAGAATCAGAATTAAAATTTAAAAATGAAAAGCGCCGCGCGAGTTAAAAGTCATTGATAGTCGATCTCGAGGGTAATCTCGAAGTTTGATACGAGGGGTTGTTTTCAGAAATCATCCCCACACAATAGGGGAGAGTTTCATCATCCAGCGCAAGTTGCCTCCTCTCCAGAACCCAAACTGGAAGATCCCACATCCGTTAGCTCCGCGATAATTGTCGGATGCGCGTGCATTAATTAAAACTATAAGGCTCAGTAGTCTCCGTTTGCGGGCGAGCGGGCGTTTCACATGCTCGGAGTGCGACGCGCTCTGGCCTATTGGTCTCATTCCCCTGGAATTGGAGCGGGCGCCGCTATAGCTTTTCTTTCCCCGACACAATCTACCAGTCTCATAAAGCACTCGGTTCCACCCCGCAGCCTTTCCAGCGTGCGGCGCAACCGGCCGCGCCGCTTGGCCCAGTGCATTTGGAAAAAAAGCTTTGGAAGAGATTCAGGTGGGCCGGGTAACACACGGCTGAAATGGCTCGATACGTGTGTATCGCCGTCGATGGGATTTTCTCTCGCAGGCCCAAAAAAAACGAGGGAGGGAAACGAGGAAGCTTTGATGGCGTGGCGCGCGTGCTCTTCCTTTTCCACGTGTCAGGGCACGTCTAGTATCTCAAGGGGGGTGGGCGAGTGTGGGGAAGGACGAAGGCATGTCTGACAGGCGCGCGTCGTGCGAGCCGAGCACGTGCTGGTGTTTAAGGATGAGGCAGAAGTCAGCGAGGCTTTCTCTCATCCGGCCACTCTCTCTCTCTCTCTTTCTCCCTCTCGGTGGTGGGAAGAGAGCAAACCGAGTGCCTATTAATAGAAGGGAGTAACACAAGCTACGAGGGTGGAACGAACCTTCAATCTGCCGGCTTCCAGTTTGATCAGGCAGTAATCCGTCTTGCCAGCGGCCAATAGCAGTATCGCGTCGGAGAGATGAGTCCGAAAGCGGAAGCTGATGTCGGTGGCACCCTTCGCCTCTTGAACCGGAAGATGGATGTAGCTCGCGCCGTAGAACGACACTGCAATAAATAATAAGTGTTTACCAGACAGGGTATCGCGGCCTTGCCATTCGAGGACGGCCGGCTGGTATTACTCGTGAAACCGATAACAGGCTCAAGCTGTTCTCCAAGTTTATCGAGCTCTCCTTCTTACGATCTCCGAAGGGATCCTTAATCTCCTCGAACCCCGTACACAGATTCGATCTCCTCACCGGCTTTTCTCGCGGCCGAGGAAAACCTCCCTGATTCTCATTCCATTATTACTGGAAATCGCTCGAGTCACCGAGCGAGCTTCTTCTCTCTTTTTAATAAGAGCGTAAACGGAGCTTAGGCTTGGCTCGGCTTTCAGGGAGGCTCGCAACCGGAGAATCGAAGGAGGCCAGCTTGTTGCCGCGTGGAAACTTGATATCGTCGCCCCGGCAGAGCGGAGAAACCGCTCCGCGGGAGAAAGAGAAGTGGGACCGAGGTTTGCTAAATGAGTCGCGGCGCGCGAGCGTCGCGACGGATTGGTGATTCGGCGAATCCCATAAACTCTTGCTCGCGACTGGGCTCCTTATTTATTTGGACGCGGGCCTCGAAAAAGGGCGGGCGAGGAGAAAAAAAAATGATTCGGAGGGAAAAAAGTGAAAAGAACGGGGCTTTGCTCGGCCTTTCACGTCACTCGGCCTGGCCCTCGGGAGGGAAAGCTCAAGGGAGCGCCGCGGCAGCGTCGAGTTTATTCGCCGACGCGGCAGCCGATCGCACAATAAAAGGATCGGCTTTCTCTCACTCTCTCTCTCTTTCTCTGAGGGCGGAGAGCGTTCAGATGGGATTAGACTGGCTGCGTCCTTTCACGGAATCACTCGTCAATAGGCTCATCTACTGTGTCACCGGCTATATCGCTCCATACAGCCACTAGTCCACTTTCCCCGGCGCTAAACATACCTCAACTACCGGCGTTAATGACTCGTGGAACATTTCCCATCGGCGGAATAACTGACGGCGAGAGAAAAAGGGTTGAGCTGCCGGTTGCTGGTTGCTCGCTGATGAATACTCGACTTTAACTTCCTCCCTCGCCGCCTCGAGCAGATCGCCTATCTCTCGCTTCCAGGTATACGCGTCCGCCCCCCCCCCCCCCCCCCCTTTGTTTATTGTCCTCCGGCATTAATGAGGATTGCTCGCGGCAAACTCGCGCCGGTTAATCGCGCGTCCTTTAGAGCGAGAGAGTATGACATTTTTCCTGGAACGGGCGCGCGCGGTTACCGGGCGCTCGCGGCTCGATCGGCTAATCGGATTCCAATTTCCTTCTTATGTTAAGTAACTTCCCGGAGCCGGAGAGCCGCTCGCCCGAGCGCGAACTCTGCCGCGCGCGCGCTATAACTCGTAAAGAGTTTATCTGGCAATCGCGTAAATGGCCCGGGAGAAGCTGTTTAAGTAGGTACGCCAACGTAAACGGCACGGGTCATTAGGCGCGAAGAATTCCCATCCCCATTCCCTCTCTCTTTCTCTCATTTTGCTCTCAAGCCCTTTCCGCCCTCTTTCTTTCGCCGGGAGAGAGATTACCGCATTAATCCGTGCGGTGTATTCATGAATACTACATTACAGGGGTCTCGCTCGCGCGATTTCAGTATTTGCGTTACTAGCGATCGGGAGCTCTGTTTGGCCAAGAGAGAGCGTGGCGCCCGAATGATTCCATCTGGCGAATCCCGACTGGCGCGGCCTATCTCGATTTCACGAGCTCCCTGCCTCCGTGTTGTCTTTCTGTTTATAGTTCATTATTCTCGGCCGGTAATCGCGCGCGCACACACGCGCGCGCGCGCGCTCGCCGCCGCGATTTATTTTATCGAGCGCGCCTCGCCCAGCTGGATTTCGCGGCGGCCTATGTGCATAAGTGACGGATTATCCGGATAAATGGGGAATTCATTACATCGATATACCGCGCGAGCGGGGCAGCGGGATTTTTGGAATTATTTTCTGTTTTTCGGCGAGCGCCGCTCGCATAAAACCGCGGATTAGAGCAATACGTACTCGCTCGATGTCGTGTGTAAGCTACGGCAATTATGGCAGTCCAATCGGAGCATCGCTGTACAGATTTCGGTTGGCTTGCTCGGGCATTGGTGGGCATCGCGTGCCGTCAGTCGCGAGCATCTGCATTTAATTAGCCGATTCGAGCGGCCGAGCTATTACCGGGAGAAGCGCACCGGATGCGGCGAGCAAGCCCCCACTTACGAAGGATCCCGAGGAGTTTTAAGCCTGGTCGACATTACAGGTGCTCTCTTCACCTCGGCGAAATCCTCCGTCGGCCACTCTGTCAGCTGAGTCTGAGCCGAGTGTCATCTCCAGTGGTGAGTTCCGGTTTAAGTCAATGCAATCGGCCTTCCCTCGAGGCTGAGCCCCCGCTGAGCGGACTCGCGATGCTCGCCCGGCTTTACCACTCGCTCCCGGCGAATTGGACCGCGCGCGCGCGCGCTCGAGTACTGACACGCGTCGCCCTCGGGATTCGAGCGATGAATAGGAAAAACCGATTTGGATTATGCTCCGGCCCAATATTCGCGGGGATCGCGCGATACGAGGATGAGTGGGAGTTCGCTCCTTGGCGAGTCGCGTTCGCTCGGTTAAGAGATCACTGGCCCGTCGGCCGATATTCGATTAAATGCCGATCAAAGTGGCCCGAGAGTGCGTTTATATTATTTTCACCCGACGGCCGGGGCTCTATTGTCCTCCTTTATTCTCTGTTTCGGGCCTGCTGTCCCCCCACCCCTCTCTCTCTTTCTATCGCTTTTTTTTTCTACCCCATCGATAACGCCACCGCCAAATGAAGTCCGCGTGTGTATAGAGGGGGTGGATGGTGTGGGTGAGTGTGCAGTGTACAGGAGAGTTGCCACTCGAATTTCGCCAGTTCGATCCGGCGGAGCCCGAGTGGAGAGTGGCGGTTCAAACGATTCGCCGGAGAATTGATAATGGAGTATTGAGGGAACGCGCTCCCGTTTTTAATTTCGATGAACCACGCCATCCCCCCTTCCCGTCCCCCCCATCGCGCCGGCCTGGTATCGGGCAGGGTTGCACAAGTGGACGATCAACTTTCAAAGGCTTCGTTGCGAGCCTCGATTGCCAGCGATATCGATGTCGAGAGTCCTTGCGATAACCTTGGCAGTCGATAGTTAAGTTCGAATTTAATTAACAGGATCTTTCGTCTCGAGCAGATATTCTTCTGAAAGGAAGCAGACAGGGGGGTGGGGGGTGGAATACTTTATCCCGTTTACGAGATATCGCCAGTTGGAATCTATCGTTTGGACATATCGAGCGGCAGGCTGCCAGGGCTAAAAAGTCGCGCGCGCGGGCGTTACAGCATTTTCCCAGCGGCTTTTTGCCGGCGTCGGTGGGGCAACTTTTTCAAAACGTCGCGGCTGCGAATATTCCCCACCGGCGGGATTTATAACGCCCCGGGCTTGTACTCGCGCCGGTGTCACTGCCGGGCTAACGGCCCGTTAAATCTGTAGCCGATCCGATCGCAGCTACAAAGCTACAAAAGACGACATTGTGCGGAGTGAATAGTCCGCGCGCGTCCGACGATCCTGCCCGCGCAATTATCGGCGAGGGGCCTCGTTTGCCCGCGAGCACTCTCCACTCCGGGCGACGACGCGCGGAGACGATATATCGATGCTTGAGTAGCGGATGTCGTTACGACTTCCGAACGGAGTATGAAAATTATCATCTTCAATTTAACGGGGAGAATATATAGCGATATCGAAGGGCTCGACTTTTATAACTGTAATACTCAAAACACCTAATATCAACGTTTATAAACATATCAATGTCTCCATCTTCATAGTTAATATATCTACTATTTGTCCAGTCTTATTAACTCGCTATGTGTCAAAAGCTACATCATATAATACATATTATATGATATAATAAACAAAAGAAAAAAAAGGAAAACGGTGCGACTTTCTACACTTGGACTGTACAATGACTGAAAGAGCCGGACACTGAGAGGCCTGTTTGTCACGAGGAATGCAGAGCAGCGCTAAAACAGTCGGCGGCTGTGTATTCGGTAGGCAGCGAGCACTCGGTTCGCTGATCGTAAAACTTAATCTCTCGGCAGGTCGGCGGAGGTTTTCGCCAGCCTGGAAGCAATGGGGTTGAGAGAGAGAGAGAGAGAGAGAGAGAGAGGAGGGCGCCGAGGGTATATCCTGGCGTGGCGGCAGGCAAAACCTGTATTTCTTTCTTTTCGTCAGGGGGAATGAGGGAGTGGCTGGTAGACGGGGTCTATACATTACCTTTTTCGTCCGTCTGGCAGTGGCCCAAGAGGGTGGCCGTTACTGCTAAGAACATTAGCAGCCCCATGTCGCTGGGAAACATTAGGCGCTCGATGTCTACCTCTCTCTCGGCCGCTCGAGCTTTGTATCCTGATGCTTCCTCGGGGCTCGGGGCGCACTTGGTTCAACTTGTGACTTTCCGCACTGACTTCTATCTTCGTCTCACTTTCTCTTCTTATTTCGTTGCCACAGCGCGCGCGCTGGTCGCGTGGCGGAGGAGCGAGTTTCGCACTGACACTAGCCTCACGGAATCTTTCACTCCCTCTCTTCCTTAAGGGCTATTGATCCCACGTGACGGGGATTACAAAGCGCTATTTACAGGGGGAGCCGGTTAAGATCCCCGGGGTAGTTTTCCCATCCATTTCACTGGTTGATTCCCGAGTCCCGCCGCTTCCTCGTGCATCGCACGGCGACCGCACTCTTGGTTGCTCCGAGTATCGTCCGAATTTCCCCACTGTTTTCCCACACCTCCCTTTGCCAGCGAGTCCGACTTTCCTCTTTTTTTAGGAACTATCGATCGTAGCGGCGCTCGTCAGTCGCGCTCGGCTGCCGGCGAATTCGCAGGATAACAGCGACGTCGTCCTTCGGATTCGATCTTCGCCCGGCTCTTTGACGCGAGGGATCGTCCCTCTCGCACGCCTCGGTTGTTCTTCTCGTTCGGTCCCGCTTCTGAAAGAAGAATGCGTGGAGGTGTAAAAGCTCGCCTATCCAAGAGCCCCGAGACGGCCGCGGTGTTAATAGAGTTCGCTCGCGAGAAAGAATACGTCGTCGATCGACGAAGGACAAGGTCAGCTCCGATGGCGACCTCGGATGAAGGTGTCTGGCCTCGACGGGCCTCGCACTACTGGCGACTTCCACTGAACCCTGTAAGTAGTGCGAGTCGGTCGCGCTCAGACTAGATAATTTTTGAGAAGTAAACATCTTTCGGCTATTAGGAATACTTGGCGAGGCAATATTGATTCCCGCCGGGGGCGAAGCCGCGACGAACATTCCAACTGCCGCGCGGGTCAATCAATCGGCATTAATAAATGACGAATGTTCCGATTTCGCGAGGAGCCTTCGGGGGCTGGCGCGCGCACTCGTGTAAGAGGGCGAGGGGTCGTGTGTACCCTGCGAACGGAGGGTAAATGAAATCGCGTTTCCCGCTCTGCAGGAAGAGCGCCGAGGGGGGCGTGGGTGGACCGACGGGCTCCCAATGCTATCAGACTTTTTCGGAAATCGATTCAATCCAATTCCAGCCGAGCTAGACTTGCTTTTTCGCGATACGAGTGTAAACATTTAAGCGGCAGCGGGCATGCACCACTTGGCCTGCGCCCGCTTTTCCTCGCTGTTTTACCTTCGCCAATGTAAAAGTGCTACTGCACTCTCTCTCTCTGTCTCTCTCGATCTCTCTGGGCCTGCTATGCCGAGCGACAAACATCCACGTCAGTAGAGAGACGGAAGCTCTCGGCCAGGCGGATCATCTCCTCACAGAGCGGCTGGCTCGCTCGGGCAAGCCCGGCGGGCGCCCACGGCCGCGTTTCGGTTTCTGGGAATCTCATTTGCAGTGGCCGACATTCGACACGCTCGACGGGGGCGAGAGCGCGCTCTCGAGTGGCTCGGCGGCCGAGAGCGCGCGGGGCGAACAACTCGAGCGGCAGATAGGAGGATAACAGCTCGAGAAACTGGCTCTTCTCGGCGACTACGTGCGCGCTCCGCTGGACAGAGATCTCTTCTTCTTGGCCCGGCGAGAGACTCGCTGTCTCGGTGTCTCGGGGACAACGAGAGGCTCGATTCCCCCGGCCACTCCTACCCCTCCAGGCCTCCAGCTTCCTCGTCACCGGCGGCTCTTGCCAGGAGTCAGCGGCGGGGCTTCGTGCAATTTAGCCGGCTTTTCCAGCTGAATTTCCGGCGGCGCTCATTCACCGCACAGCACGTACCTGTCGGCGACGCGACGTGGCTTCACGCCAGGCCTGTGTGAAAAGCCTGCAATCCTGGCTCTCGACTCTCGCCCTCTTTTTACATCCATGGAAGATCGTGCATAGTTACTGCAGTCTAGCCCTCCAGCAACCTCCCTCCCTACCCCCCTCCTCTCTCTCTCTCGCTCGGCTACATAGGAATAATTCACGGAAGTGTTTAGTATAAAATGGTGATTCCAGCCGGCTCCGGCTCCATCCATCCTCCTCGCTCGCAGCCGCCGCGAGTGAGAGGCGGCCTCGCGTGCTCCGGGCACTCGGCGATAAACGTTTCGCGAGGTGCTTTAAACCGAGATAGGAGGACGTGTCCCCGAAAACTCGTAAAACCTCGCGGATTTCCATAATGCAAAGCGGAAGCGGATACCCCGCGTACGTGTACACAGATATACAGAGAAATAGGCTGGGGTGGTATTGGTGGCACGGTAAGCGGGGAGCCGCTTAGAGGCGTATTTTGATTCGAATTTTCGAGAGTGGAAGAGCAAAAGGAGGGGGCAGGGGGGGAGGGGGTCGAAGAATAGAGTGGATGCTGGCGTGTATCGATGGGATCGAGAATGTTTATAGAGTTCCTCGGCGGGGATCTTGCCGGGCTCTTTCCAGGACGTCGGAGTAATGCCCGCATCGATACCGTACTTCCATCTAATGTAACAAGCCCTCGCTTTCTCCAGGGATATATGTTCTCCACACATGCACGCCGACCTATACACTGGAGAATCCGAGAGCGGAGTTGGTACGTGATCTCCGCGGTAAAAGAGCGGCTATTCTTCTTGGCCTTTTCAGAGGACGGTCACTCGATGAAAGCGGCCGGTGTACCGTGTAATCGGCGATGTTACCCCACTCAATGGGACACACACTCGGAAAAATGACTCCTCTAATGACCCCACCAAAGAGAGAGAGAGCGAGAGAGAGGATGAGAGAGGTCGGGCGTCTAATAATAACACGCGCCACGAGTGGATTCTGCGAGAGAGAAAGCGGTTAATTGGCACCAGGCTCTTTGTCTCTCGGGCTCCGGCTTCTTGATCTCGAGTCATCATCCATCGTGGGATCGCAGTCTACGAGGCGCGCACTCCACGCCGCTCTGTTTTTCTGCCCGAGCGAAGAACACGAGGATTGTGCGGGAGCATCGATGACGACGTGCGCCTGCCTAGCACCGCTCGCAGGAAGATGATCCTCTCGGGAAAAGGGCAATGTCTGTCTGCCGATTATCTCTCGCTCTCCCATTCAGGGAGAGAGAGCGAGAGAGAGAGAGAGAGAGAGAGAGAGAGAGAGAGAGAGAGAGAGAGAAAAGCTGCAGTCTATTCACCCCCGAGTCATTGGCCGGGGGCGCGCAAGGAGCACAGTGGGTTCTCGTGGCGACGGCACACGCGAAATTTGCATCTAGCAGGAGAGGCCGCGTGTGAGGCCACGTTTCCCGAGAGCGCGTCGGGCGAGCGTGTAATAGCCCACGTAGGTGAGCACGCGGCCGAAATCTAAAGCACCGCACCAGGAACCAGCACCCTCTCCGCGCACCACCACTACTCACGTTCCAGCACACCACCGGGGGCTTCGACACTGGCGACCGGCACGAGGGTTATCACCACCACCGAGAAAGAGGATTAAGTGACACCGAGAGCGAGAGAGAGAGAGAGAGAGAGAGTGGTTTGGAGTCGCGTCCAGTTCTATCGGCGAGCCTTTGTTCCTGGATAGAAAGAGCCCGAGGGGTGGCGAACGCTCGAGAGCGAGTCGCTCACCTCTCGAGATCTCTCTCTCCCTCTCTCTCTCTCTCTGGTTCTCTCGCTGGAGGGACGAAAAAGCGTAGAAGACGAGTCTCCGGTGTATCGAGAGGAATGGTGCAGGTGTCGAGTGTTCCGAGGGCGGCTGGCCGCTTGATATTCACCCCGTTAGCCTCCGGTTGCGCCGGAGATCGTCGTCCGCTCGTGGTCCATCCGCCTCGAATGCTGCTGCTGCTCCTCGGCGCTGCTTCGACTCTCTGCCTCGAGGAACCGACAGAGAGAGCGAACGAGCGGCTCGTGTGTGTGTGCGGGCGCGCGCTGCGAGGGAGGACGCGACTGGAATACACACGAGCGCCTGCCAGGGTAGGAGATGGCGGCGGGGGGGGGGGGGGAGTGGTAGGAGGTAGGTTGCCTCGGGCGAGAGAGGAACGAGCGAGGAATATACGATGTGTGGTGCGTTGACAGGGGAGAGGAGGTAGAAGAAAGAGAGGAGCGGAGAGTCGCGAGAGACACAGCAGCGAGGTTCGACCGGCTGCTCCTGAGCCCTCCTCTGCCGCACGACGACTGAATACCTTCGGGGTGGACTCGGAGGCTGCGCGCAGGCCCCGTGTTCTCCACCCTCCCCCCCGCCGATATTACCACCCTCGCCTCTCTCTTCCTCCCTTCCTATCTCGATCTCTATTGCCCGGCGTGCTTCGCAGCTCTTACTTTCTCTCCTCCACCCACGCGCCACCCTCGCTCTTTCCTCCGGAGCGCCCTCGCGCCGCGCTCTACGTCGTCCCCTTTCCTTCCTTCCTTCCGTTCCCCTGACCCGTCCCGCAGTTATACACCCTCGTCGCATCTCAACCCCCCACCCCCCACCCCACCCCCTCTTCCACACCGACACACACTCGCGGGCGCTCTCGTGCCGGCTAACCGTGGCAGCGAGTCGAACTATCGTCGGCCCTGAACGGGGATGCCGTGTGCCACGCTAACTTTCAGGACTTCTCTTTGCACGAGAGCTTCACCTGCATCCTGCAACCCCCCTCCCCCCCTCCCCTTCTGCGCCCTTCGCGGCGAACCACCACCCGACGCAGAGCGCTCGTGGATTTTTGGCCCCGGCCCGATATCTATGGGCTTCCCGCGGATCTCTATGCGCGCGTCTGGCAGAATGTTATTTTGCGGCGGCGAATACTGCCCGCTGACAAAGCGAGAGGGGTGGTGGTGTGAGAGAGGGGGTTGATAACGATCGAGAGCGGCGCGTGTACGGGCGGGTAATTAGGATCGGTTAGACGAGCGAGGCGTATGCTTATGCTGGAAGGGTAGATCGGTTCTTTTCCCCCGGGGTGGTTTCGGAGCGGGGAGATTGGGGGGATGTTGCCTTGGGGTGAGAAGATGCTTGGCGCGGTGGGCGATTTAATGTGGGAGGAAGCTTGACCGGATCGTTTACATTTTGCGTTGAGGTGTGAGGTTTGGATCTGGGAAGGGGATGTTTAGGTCGCAGAAATGGTAATCCAGCTATTCGCAGTCGGAGTGGATGGGGTTGGGAGAATTTTTCTAAGATTCACTGAGGAACGCGATTCGGAATCTCGATCTTCTAGTTCGAAGTGTTCGAACCAGGGGGAATTTGCAAGGAAAATTGTTTGCCGCCCGGAAGACGGATGCTATTAGATCGAGATTCAGCGATTGCAAGCGGGGGGGGGGGCTGTTCAATTAGAAATTCAAATGAGAGCAGCCTCCCTTTGCGGGAGTGTCGGCCGCGACATTATGACATCGGTCGGCGAGCTTTCTTCGGGAGTTTCGATCGACAAGTTTTCCCTCTGTGTTCTCTGGCGCGCGCGGCACCGCGCCACCCTTTTCCTTTTTCCATTTTCCCCGCTGTCGCCAATAAACGTCGCACTTTTATCCGCTTCTCTTTCGCCCCCCCCTCCCCCCGCGCGTTCTTTCTTCCCGCTCGAGGGAACCGCGGTGCGACGGCTTTAATTCCGGCCTTTGTGGGCGACTCGGTCAGTTTAACGAGAAAATGATCGGCGCCGCCTCTTGACAGTGAAAAGGCCCGATGACGCTTGGCTGATATTTCGAATTTTCGATGGCGGGGATTCGGGGCTCGTCGAGAATGGGACTCGTTAGAGTGGCCGGCTGGTTTTTCGGGAAATTAATAAGTCCCATTAAACGGGTGGAGGCGGTGGCGCCCGGGTCCTGCTCGGGTTAATTAGCGCACTGTTCGTCAGAGTTGTTCGTAAATATCTCGTAATTTCTGCCACTACAATGGCCGGCTTTGCGAGCACTCTCCCTCCCTCGCTCGCACCCTCCAGCTAAATGAAAGCTACAATTAGTCAGAAACCCCCACCACTTCCCCGGTTTCAAGCCCAGCGTCCGCTCGCAATTTTCGAGTGTCGCGTTCACCTGGGGGGAGCGGCGAGGAGAGTTTTTCGCCCGAGCCGAATTGCCCGTCGTAAAGGATCTCTTAAACAGCGATCGCCGACTGTCGCCGAGTTCGAAAGTAGAACGATTACTCGGCAGTTAAAGGATCCCTGGAGTCCCGGCGAAAGTACATTGTTTCTGTCGTTGGAATGATATAGCTCCTCCCCGGCAGCAAGATGCGCAAACAGCCGGGCTTATCCTCGCCGGGGATGCCGGTGGGAGGGCGGTCGCCCGGTAGTTTCTTGTTCCTGTTATTCGAAAATTTAGCTCGCCCCGGGGAGGCATTGGCGGAAAGACGAACAGCCGCTCCGATATTCCCCCGAAACCTCGCCGCGACTACTTTCTCCTAGACAACCAACTAGACTCCCCGGTACAACTCCATCAAAACATTTATTCGATATCAATTTACCCCTAAAATAGCCCCACCCGCATAATCCGGCTAACGCGATTAATAAGAATCAAGTTACCGGCTCGGGCCCGGGTAAGCAGAGAGCGGCGCGCGCTCGCAATGAAATTTAATGCGGTTAATTCAGCGTTTAACGCGCGAGGCCGCCGTGCATTCAGGAGCCCCGGGAAGGAAAGGCGGATTTTTTTGCGGGGCGGCCGCTGCTTGGCAGCCTCGGCAAAGAATTCACGGAGTCAGAAGTAATAGCAGGACAACCGAGCGAAATGAAAGAGGCACCGGGCGAGGACGCGCGGACCAGTGAGGTGTGGACCGTAGCATGGCACGTACACAGGTTTTAGGGGCGAAAAAACGGGGGTTGCCCCCCACCCCCTCTCTACCTCTGGTGATACCGTAAACATTTCGGCCGCGAGAGAGTCACGGCCAGCAGGCCGTCATCCGGCGGGATGGCTAGGGTGAGAGAGAGCTGGTGTGTGTGTGTGTGTACGTCGACCTCTCGTCGGCCCCGAAGAAAGGAGGAGTTTATAAATATTTCGCGGCGGTTTCGCCGCACGCCGCCACGGCTGCCGGCCTCGTTCTAGCCTCTTGTGTGCGTTGGGAAATAATGTCTGAAGGGCTCGGCACAGACGGATGGTCCATGGAATACGTTAAAGAGAGCCCTTCCGGGAACGCTCGAGGGTCCACGGAAAAATTTGACTGTCAAGGAGCACACGGCCGCCAACCGCCCTCGGGGAGACAGAGCGAAACTGCCATAAATTTCGACCGGCAATTTCGCCGCTTCTGCTTCTCCCCACTTTTAGGTATCATACGGCGGGGTCTATTCGATTAAAAAGGCCGGTTCAGCCTCTCTTAGACTCTCTAGCTGCGCGTTCTTTATCGTCCGAATGTCTGGCTTAATTTTCAATTCAGAGTACCGCAGACCTCGAGTGCCACTCCGACCTCGGTGGATGCTGCGCTCGTCGGTAAGTAGCCGCAGTCTCCATTACGCCCTTTCTAGCCGCGGCCTTTTATTTTCTTTCGCCTATTAAGCGGGCGACCTCGCAATTTCCCCGAACATCGGCCCCTTCCGCTGCATATGCCTTTTTCCTCTCGGGGGGGCCCCCGACGGCTTTTCATCGCCAAGCGAATATCGGGTTCGCTCGGCGGGAAACTCGCCCTTTGGATTCGCGCGGACCAATTGCTGTTGGCCCCGCGGGTTAATGATGAGAGGGGGCGGAGGACGAAGCCGATGATGATGGCGTGTCCGGTTGGGTTTAAAGGGCGGCGACCGCACGCCCGGAAGTACCGGGGACCAGTTCGGCTCCATGGACACCTGCGATTGCAGTATTACGTGACTCCGTATCGCATTGGCGGTGGCGCGGCCGGCGAAACCGTACGCAAATAACCGGTGCTTTTCGAGGGGGACTCTCGGCCGCTGCTGCTCGATTTCGCCGGGCGCGCGTATCGATCACGTATTCGCGCGGCCGGTGTGCCGGCGCTTCGCCGCACGTGTAAACACACAAAGGCCCGATGCGAAAATAATCTCGGAATGGAGTCGAAAAGCTGCTTGTTTGCACGAAATCCGGCTCGGGGCTAAATGATGTTTCCATAGGAGGGCGGCCCAGCGCTGCCGGCCGATATTGGTCGGATCAGCCCTATGGTCAGGCACGTCCTCGGCATGGCCCATAAATCCGCAGCTTCTGCTATTACCTTTTATACCCACATTATTTTTCACCCGACGCCGCCGCCGCCGCCGCCGCCCTCGCTCCCTCGCCGAGCTTTTTGCCGACGATCGCGCGGCACTCTCGGCCCTTTTTGCCGCCCATGTCGATTCTAATTAAAAGTGGCCGAGTCGGCTGCTGGAGAGGAAGAACGAGATGTCATTGAAAGAAGAGGAGGCGCGAGAGATCCGCCAGATGATTTCACTGCTGCCGACTGAGAGATACTTTTTTCCTGAGTGTCCTTGCCAATTAACAGTCTCCGACTGCGCTTCCGATTGGAGGAGCATTGAAACTCTCGCGACTCAGACCTTTCTTCTGTTCTATTCCACTGGGAATTAACTTCTCCTTCCTTGGATTTCGTGGAAAGTTGCGACGTGTATGATGTATTGTTGAAGGAGCGAAGGTAAGCTAGCTTCCTCCTCGAGTCCTTTCCCCTTAAATAAGACGGGAATAGCGAAGGCGGCTGACGCGACTAAGCTTTTTAAAATGATTTCATTGTGCCCGGCCGTAATAAATTGCGCTCTATTGTGGCGCGCCTTTCGCCCGGGACAGAATTAGCGGCGCCGTCTACGTCGTCGGTTCCTCCGCAGCGAAATTCTGCGAGCGTCTCCGCGCGTCGCCCGGGCGCGTAATTAGGAAAGCTTCGTCAGTCCCGATGGCTCGAATGCGCCCCCGACCTCTCGCCACTTTCCCCCCTTTATTCCCCCCCCCCCCCGGTACGAATAGGAACCGCCGCTTTCCCGGTTCACCCGTCAGACAGAAAATCCCGTCGCCGACTGACCGAGTTGTTTGCGCCTTCGGGAAATATGCAAATTAAAATCGCCCCAGTTCCTCCGAGCGCCGCTTTCCGCGCTTGATTCCGAGTAAACAGAATGATATGAGTAAGCAGAATGATATCCAAAGTGTCGGACGCCTTGGGGGAAGAGCTCGCCGAGGACAATTCTTGGAAGCACGAAAACTCTTTATGGAAAGTCGAACCTCCACGCGATGCGAGTAAAGTATTTCATAACAAATTTTCTTATAACCAAAACACAGGTTCATAATCCACACATACAACTACAATTCTCCTCGCTACAGAAACACCTTAACTCGTGGAAAAGATCCCACTAATGTAGTAACCCAAAGCGGTAAAACGAATTAGCGCATCTACCAAGTAGAGAGAGGAGGCGGTGTCAGACTCGAGCGTCTGACAACGGCAAGCCTTAATCTACTGTAGGACGTAGACTCGCGCCGGGGGAGCAACAATTGTCTCAGAAGCGAGTGTCTGCTGCCAAACACATTAGGGAGTGTACATCGCTCGGGGCTAGGAATGCAGAATTTTATCGTCCCCTTTATTGCCTGCTGGTACGATCTCGTACACGAGGCGTGTTGCTGCCTTTTCCGGCGTGTATCGCGACACGATGAACCGGATCTATTTGTTTCTCCCGAGCGCAGCCCCTGCCCTCCCTCGCGGCCGAGGAGGTTCGAGCCAGGATTTCGTAATGTTAATCTGGCTCTCGGCAGCGGCTTCCTGTCTCTTTGTGCCTGGTTACGAGGGCGCGTCGCAGGGGGCGCTCGATTTATTTAACAATAAATCCCCGAGATTGCCGGCTTGCCGGGGCGCGCGCGCGCGCCACGGTAAAAGTGGCCGCGGGCGATAACGAGCATTAATCAAAGCCAATTGTCCTGACCCTCCGGCCCTTTTATTTCGGCTAGACGCGCGCAATCGCACGGTTTATTAACATGCGCTGCGGTTCGCGCTCGAAATGTTAATCGCCTTGTCGGAAGACCCCCCGCTCCCCGCGCTCCCCTGTGTTGAGATTAATTGGGGTCGGGAATTAATCGGCGTATTGACCAGCCATTACAAAAGCCGACCACACAGGGAGAGAGCGATGCGCGCCGATGATAGGCCATTCTGATGAATCTGACGTTGGGTTCTCTCTTCTCTCTTCTCCGTGCAACTGGGAGAGTTACTCTGACGCTCGCCGAAAGAGCTAAGAAGTGGCCGGCGCCACATGGATCCACTAAGCCAGAGCGCGCGCGTCTCCGACGCCTCCCCGCTACTAAAATAAACTATTTATGAATCATTCCGAGAATACACACAATCCTCCCCTCTCCCGCTAGCGCGCGGCGCCTTTTCTCCCTTTTCCAAACCCGCCGCCCCGTCTGCCCGCGGCATATTCACTTAGACTCTCTGCCTCCCAGAATTTATTTCGGATCCCGGTTTACTGGTTTAGCGGGTTTTCGCCGGATTTTCCCATCGAGCGCAGGTGGAGCGCGGAATGGGAAGCCGGCGGCCAGCAGGTGCCTCGGCGCACGGTGATTCCAAGGCGTACGTGGGCAAATAAATGATTCATCGGCGGTAATCGCGATGCCGTTGCCCGGCGCAATCACGGCCAAGTGGTTGCGGGCGATAGCCGAGAGTTTTAGGGCCGGGGGAGAGCCCTGCAAGATTAAAGGGATATATACGTGTGGAGAAAACTGGCGGCGCGAAAGGCTCTATAGACGCGCGGCGAGATGTTTTATTGAGTGTCCGATCACCCGGGAGTTCGTTCCTCCCGGGAATTGATCATACGCGCGCTTTACACCACCAGCCGGCGGCCGATGTATGTTTTTCTCCTCTTGGTAAGCAAACGCGCGGGCCCTCGTTTACGGATGTCGGCGCCGCCGCGTGATGAGCTCGAAAGCCCGCGATATGCTGCTTTTACTGACGATTGATGCTCGCCATGTGCCGACCGAACCATCCAGTCCCGTCTAATTACCCGGACAGGATTTCCGACTTTTTTTATCGGTGGAGGATGCTGCGATGGCACCACTGGACGAGGTGGATTTTTCTAGGGTGAGAGATTGAGAGTTTTGGGGAGGTGGAGCTTTTGCGAAAATTGTTTTGGTGGTTGTTTTTAGTTTGGATCGTAGCGTGTGAGTCAGTGGAGTTTTATTGAGTGTGGGAAGTTTTCCAGCTGACGGGATTGTCAGAGTTTATTTTGGAAGCTTCGTTGCCAGGGAGCTTGCGACGACGACTCCGGCGGATGGTAAAGCTTCCGTCGGTGGAGACTCGGTCGGTGGAGTAAAGTTCAGTTGTTACCGTTCAATGGGAACTTTTCAGGGGAGAGTGTGTACCTTTTGCTGATGCTGTTGAGGTTTTGTTTATAATTGGATGGAATTGAGATTCTTGAGAGAATAATCAGTGGGCTGGAGGCTGCTATTGTACTCTGGACCATTAATTCTGGGTAGAATCTAAGTTTCTTTGTTGAATCTATCGAATTATCAAGGATTTGGACCAGTTCGGAAATTGTCGAAAAATCGAAAAATTTTTAAGGGGTACCCCTTCCTATTTTTTCGATTTTTCGAAGGTCTCGTGATCTCGACGAATTCATGATTTCTCGACAGTTTTAGATGTAAAACTAATATCCAGCTAGGAATTAGTGCGCCAGAGACCATGAGTCGAGAGACTTTTTATCAAAATCATCGAAATATCATCGATGCCATAGAGTAACTGCCCTTAGCTCGCTAATTTTGTGTGGAATCTTAGTTTCTAGGCTGAAACCGAAGAAATACCAAGAATTCTGACAAATCAGAAAACTAAAAAAATCAGAAATTCTTCGACTTTTCCCAATTGACCCGAATTCCTCATAATTCGACAGTTTTTTCCAAAAACTCCAACATTCCTCCGACTATTATTGCTCCAACACCGAAATTCCCTACCCCAGAGAACTACATCCCGAAACCCCGAAATCTTTCCGGGAAATTCATCAATCCTCCTTCCACAGATGATATCGCTATCTGGGTCGGTGGCTGTAACCCGGCAACATTTGGGAATCGCGTGATTGGCGATCATTAGAGATCCCAGTTGGTAAAAGCGATTGAAGGGCCGACGATGACTGTGCGTTTCGCAGTCCGCCAAGACGGGTTCGAAGGAAAGGGGGCCCCGTGGCAGTCCTCGGTGTATATGGGGGGGATGAAAGCATGTCGCTCTGTATGTGTGCAGCTTCCCCGAAGCGCGTGCGCCCGCGGCCTCCAAGTCCTGCGCTCGCGCCACCCCCAAACACAGACTTCCCCCCACCCACACAGCCCCAGTTCACGTGAGCCCAAGGGTCCACGCACACAGGGTGCCACGTGTGATGGTACATACCCACCAGCGCAGTGTGTGCGAGGCTCGCACGTACATAGGGGCGGAAAATTCGGCAAGGTGCCAACTGGAGTGCCGGGGCGAACATGCGCCTCCTATATATCTGGCGGCCGGGAAATTCGGCTAATCGGCCGCGCACTAACGAGAGGCAGAGAGACAGCAGCCTGCCTGCCCGACACATGCATCCTCCCGAGGGAACGGGAAAGAGGCTAGTCAGCCCGGCGCAAAAAGTCCGCCGAGGACTCGGAGGCGCTCGAAGCCGGAAAAGAAGGCTCGTTTCCTCGGAGGGTGAGGCTCGAGGATTCGAGGCTCGGGGTGGTAGCTTACATCGTGGCAGCCACGATTTACGGCGCTTTGGCGGGAACGTATTTGGGTCAGCGTTTGTTATCGCCCGCTCCGGGAGGAGAGCGACTTCGCGAGAGGGAGAGGGAGTCCTGACTTTGGGTTGCGTAATCAAAGCAGATCCTCCGACACTGCCTCTAGCATTACGCTCTCCCCGTACCACTGATTCCTCCAAGAGCCGAGTTCAGTTGCTCGTAAGGTTGTAACGTCGAAAGTGGACCCCCGGTGGCGGCACCACGCGCCGCTCACCGGGATCAGGCCGCGGCGGCGGTGCTGGTAGCAGGACGTTCGATAATGGGGGTGGTTCCACCTTTCGACCGCGGGGAGACGTCGAAAGTTTCGACGCTCGCTGCCTCCTTACGTGAGGCTACACCTTTAATCCCCCGGCTGGCCCCTCGCCGGCCCCGTTAACCCTCTTTTGTCCGCGGCTCCCATTCACCCTCGGCCCTCGCCAGCGTTCGCCTAGTCGCGCATTTAGCCAGAAAAGCGCGCTCCTCTCTTTATCCGACGACCTTCCGCTTAACTTTCCATCTCGAAATGAATTTCGTGACGGCGAGATTAAGCGGCCGCGAGCGAGTCGGGGGACTGGTCGATAGGGAGAGCGGCGGGCAATCGCGAGGGTTGACTGGTCGAGATTGATACCGAGCTGGCATGTTCGGGGCGGCCGGAGGCTAAGGGCGCGAGGCTCGTTAAGGGCGAGAGTCAGTAAACTTTGATCGGCGAGCTCCGGGGAGATATACATCGGCGGGTTAATCCCGCGGTCGGCTTAACGAATGTCGAGTGCGCGGCGAGTCGAGGAATTATCCGGAGGAACGGCGAGAGAGCGGCCCACTTAACGACAATCATTTCTCCTATTTTGGTATTCGCGGCCTCGACTCCTGATGATCCGCTCGCTCGCTCTCGTTATCCCTCGAGTGCCGCTCTCGCCCTTGCGCTCTATATTTTAATGCGCCTCTTTCTCCCGCGTAGACACGTGTGCTCGCGGTGGCTCTCTCTCCCTCGCGCTCTGCCCGCTCGATCTCTCGAGTTCTCTCGAGCGCCGATATAACGAAGACACTCGGCTCCTCGGCGCGTTATGTTAATGCCGGGCGCGGAGGAGAGGAGAACGCGGTGACCTTTACCCGCTGGTTAAATCGATGCCGCGCTGTATCATAGCCGTGCGCTCCACTCCGCACACTCTCTCTCTCCCTCGCTCGCTCTCTCGCTGTGTGCGTGTCCTGTCTGGCCTCTGCGCGCGCGAGCGATAATATTTCCGGCTGCGACGTCGCGCGGAATCTTGTAGCCCGCGACGATAGGCGGCCGGGCGAGAGCGCGCCGCTGATAACAATAGCCCGACAAGGACGCGCGCGCTCGCCTAAGGAGGATCGTGGAAACGTCCTTATCCCAGGATCTAAGAGCGTCCTCGAGAGCTCGCCGATAGCAATCCTCTTAGCCGGGGAATTCATTGGCGTTCATTAAGTCGCCGCGCGGCGACCTCGCTGTATGATTTCGAGAGGAGCCGAGCGCGTCGCCGAGCACCAGCTCTGTTTCGCTGAGGAGGCGCGATGCGATTCATCCGGCCCATGCATTCCCAGCCCAATTGTCCGGGACGCCGTCGGCCGGAAGTGGCGGCCGCCCCGAACGGGCTAATAATCGTGAGGAGAGTGGCTGATAACGGAGCATCTCGCTTCTCCGGGAAAAGGGCCTTCCCTCGGGAGGCTCGAGAGCACGATGCACATGCACGTGCCACCGAGCCGACACTGGCTCGTACTCCTCGCACCATGCGTCCTTCCATTCCGTCCACCCCCCGTCGGCTCGCGCTCCCTCTCTCGCAAGGGGGAGCCGTCAAGTGGGCTTGCAAATGGGGGTCAACAGTAAAACGATCCTAAATAGCTACTACGCCAATCGAGTCCTGGCCAGCACTGTAATACATAAAGCCTGCCTCGCACTACAGTCCCACTCAGGATAACCTAGCATGTGTCCAATCCCCCTGCCCCCAGCATTTCCGATAATTCCCGCGGCCGAAAGTACCAAAAGTACATCCACTTCGACTAACCCGAATCAGGCTTAATAGTTGGAGGCTAAAAGAAAGTGCGGACGGGTGGGCCGAGAGCCGCGGGCGAACGGGGTCGTCCAGTAGCAGAGGAGGCTGCGAGTCTCGCTCTACAAGGATGCCACCCGGTATACGCGTGCATCGGTGGAGAGAGAGAGAAAGTCTACCCTCCGATATCGAGCGCGCGAGGCCCAGCGAGTGTTGCGCGCGCGCGGCCGCACACTTGGACGGGGGCCCACCCGCGCGCGTGTAGGTGCACGACGAGAGGGTGCACGCAGACGACGAGGGCCGCCGGAGGAGCAGGGGGGCGCGAGTGCTGCTCGGGTTTACACGTGCGCAGATAGCCACCCCTCCGGGCTCTGCCACCACCCCGGGGCGGCCGAGGGCGGAAGGGGGCCGCGAGCGACTGAGAGGAGCTTAGGGTTGAAGGGTAACACCGAGGGAAATGGCTGATGCCGGAGGCTCCTCTCTCTCTCTCTCTCTCTCTCTCTCTCGGAACCCTGTCGAAGGGAGGGGCTGCGGTCTCCGAATCAGGGAGGGAGAGATCACGAGGGCAGGATCGGCCGAGGGACGGAGAGAAAAACTGTATCGGAGGGCGAATTCGTCTCACTGGAGCAGCGAAGGGTAGTCTCGAGCGCCGCCAGACAGAGACGCAGCGGACTATCCTGAGAGGACGCCACGCCGCGGGACGAGCTGAAGAGAGAAGGAATTAGGTGCAGGGGGGGACGACGGGGCCAGGGAAAAAGAGGGAAGGTCGAGCGTGCCGATACACGCCGCTGGAAAAGAGTACGGATGTCAGAGGGGGGCGGTGGGGCCAAGCATCGGCGAAGGAAGCACAGGGAGAGGCGATATATAGAAAAAGCGTCGGGCGGAGGATCGCGCGCCGGGGGTGAGATATAGGTCTCGGAGAATGGAAGACGGCTGAAAAGAGAGAAAGGGCGGCCTCTCGGCCGATGGCAAGTAAGGCAGAGCGCGAGAGAGACGCCGAGCGAGACGCCGAGCGAGGGCCGAGAGGCCGCGGGGGAAGTGGAATGTGGGTGAAGTAAAGGAGGACGGAGCCAGAGGGACCGACGGAGAGGACGTGGAGGCTCGCTCGGGTGGCGGAGAAGGGCAGTGAGGCGACGGCGGGGGTCGGTGTCGGGGCATAGCAGAGGAGGGTTGTTCCAGTGTGCAGCGGGCGGGCATCGCGGCGGGGGCGCCGTTCTGCTGCTCCTCTATATCCATCAGCAGGCTTGTATGCACCATCCGTCGCATCCTAGCGAGCACGACGCGACGCCACACCAGCACCGAGGAGCGACGGGGCCTGGACAACGTCGGCGCCGGGTAAGCCGCTGCAGAGCGAAGCCAACCCTCGGCGCTCGGGAGCGAGAAGAGGGAAGCAACCCCCCCGGGAGTCGGGAACCCTCGAGAGACACAGTCGTCGCTGCGGCGTCTAGCTGAACGCTCCGCTCTCCGCTCGGCCAGTGGTGCGAGTCAACGCATAGCGCGCCGGATAGAGCGCGTGCCCTCGGGGCCCAGTGACATTGCCCGGTGGCTTCTCCGGGGCACGAGGCCGCCCGCGGGACTCCTCTCCCTCTCTCTATCTCTCTCTATCATCGAACGGAAATAGCAGCCGCTCTCGGGCCAGCCAGCCGGAAAGAGCGGCCGAGTGAGAGGGTGCGCGCCGATTGCAGTCGGCCGAGAAAAAGCCAAGGCGGAATAACTGGACAACGAGGGACGAGTACACACAATACAGAGAGGGCGGACGGGAGGAGAGAGAGTGTGTCGGGGGGCGGCCCAAGGAGGGGCGGCGGGGGTGTGAGTGAGAGAGAGAGAGAGAGAGAAAGAGAAAGAGCGAAAGAGAGAGAGAGAGAAAGAGAGAGAGATTGAGTGGAGGATCGCGCGGGCGCGTGAGTGAGGGCGAAACAGTGGTGGGGCGCGAAGGAGAAAGGTTCTAGCGGAGGAGGAGGAGGTCGGCCGAAAGGGAGAACTGGAGTAGAAGGATCGGGTGAAAGAGGCTGGAAGAGTCGAGGGCGGACAGAGAGGCAGTGGTCGCAGGAGCGAGAGGAGTGTGTCGAATCCGGGGAAAAGAGTGTGTAGGGAGGCTACGAGGTGGAGTCGAAGGTGGAGGAGCATGCGAGAGCAGCTCCTCGGCGTCGAAACATGACCCAGCCTTAGTAGGGTACGTCCGGTGGCGTACGCCCTCCGCGCGCACCGCACGACAGCACAAGTGAACGAAGGAGGCGGCGGCGGAGGAGGAGGAGGTGGTGGAGGAGGTGGTGGGTCGCGGGTGGACGGGGTCGACGACGAGCACGGCGGCGGTGGCGGTGGCGGCGTTAAAGGTGGAGGTGGTGGTGGCGGAGGAGAACGAGGTGGGCAGGGAAGGGGTGGTGTTGCTGGTGGACGCGGCGGAGTCGTCGGCGGCGGCGCTGGGTGAGGACGCTGAAGAAGAAGAGGAAGAAGGAGGCGAAGGAGGCGGCGGCGGAGGAGGAGAGGCCGGAGGAGGATACGAGGGTGAACGCGGGAGGAGAAGCCGCTAACGACGGCGGTGGCGGTGGCGGCGAGCGTCCTCGAGGGTGCGAAACACCAGCACCAGCTGCACCACCGACGACGATGATCGTGACAGGCGGCGAGCGCGGTACGTGCTGGAGGCGGAGGCGGCGGTTGGTGCTCGCGACACTGCTCTCGGCCCTACTGGCCCTCGCGTTCGGCCCCTCGTCTTCCTGGGCCCACAGGCCCGCGCCGAACAATCCGATCATCCTCCCGATCGGCAGCACGGTACTCACCTCCCTCTCGGGGAACGGGAGCGGGCCCTTCGGCGGCAATCACAGCATCGCTGGCGTCGACCACGATGGCTACAACAGCACCATTCACCACCACCACCATAGCAAGGTCGGTGGCAATATGTCCGAGGAGAAGGCGCCGCTCTTCCCCGAGGACCTCTTCACCATCCAGCAACGACGGCGGGGCGCCGTTATCCTCCATCTACTTGGTGTAATCTACATGTTTGTCGCCCTGGCGATCGTCTGCGACGAGTTTTTCGTGCCGTCCTTGGACGTGATAATCGAGAAGTTCGAGATCGCTGACGATGTAGCGGGTGCCACATTCATGGCAGCTGGTGGATCGGCGCCCGAACTCTTCACCTCGATCATAGGCGTGTTCGTGTCCTTCGACGACGTCGGTATCGGTACCATCGTCGGATCGGCCGTCTTTAACATCCTCTTCGTCATTGGCATGTGCGCCATATTCTCGCGCACCGTCCTCTCCCTCACATGGTGGCCACTCTTTCGTGACTGCACCTTCTACAGCGCGAGCCTGCTCACCCTGATCTACTTCTTCCGCGACAATTACATTCACTGGTATGAGGCGCTCGTGCTCTTCGGTTTCTATCTGAGTTACGTCAGCTTTATGAAGTGGAACCAGCCGATGGAGAAGCTCGTCAAGAGAGTGCTCTACAGGAACAAGGTGACCCGGGTGAGGTCCACCGATCAGCTGATGCCCTCGGTATGTACTCAACGAAATACTCTCTATCTCTATCTCTATCTCTCTCTCACTCACTCTATCCGACTAGCATACCACCCTAGCTACACCCCATGCCTGTGTGTAAAGACGTGATCGTGTTCGTGATGTGTCGTGCAAGATCTAGGAAAATCTCATCCGACCTTCTCTCGCTCTCTCTCCCCCTGTACGCTTCACGCCGATCGATCTGCCTATCTCGCACCGTCCTTCTCAGCTTTTCTCTATGCCTACTTATTACAGCTCTAGCATCGGCGTCTAGCGTGTTCTCCTTTACGCCTCAAGGAGCAATCCGCAGCATCGCGTGACTCGGCGCCTACTCAAACTCCGCTCCCCCCCTCGCTCTGACGGCCATTGCCACCTTCGACTATTCTTATCGGCGACACTTTGTCCCCGTCCCTTTCATTCCTCGCCATCTCCATCTCCCATCTCGAGCAATCCCCCGCCGCCATTAGCCGCCGCCGCGCGCTCCAGGAAACAATCCTTCCACTCTCTGTCGGCCGCGGGGACTTTGACTGATCGAAGAGCGATCGTCGAGATTGCCGATATATCGGCGGCCGCTGGGAAAGCCCCCGACCCCCCTGCTCGTCATTGTGCCGGATTCCCTTTGATACTGTTTTTGGAGGTTGCCCTTCACGGAGGCGGAAAAGTGGAGCAGGCCAAGCCTCGGCTTTCTCTCGAGCGCGAAACCTCTCGCCCTATACCCACGAGGCGCCCGCACACACGCTGTCCTCCTCCACCTCCACCTCCTCCTTCTCCTCTCGATAATGCCGAGATTCACGCACGCCCGCTCGCAAAGCTCCGCAGCCGCCGATCAAATTTAGCCGGGGAAAACTTTACCGGGCCCGCGCGCGCGCCAGTGCTCCAATTAAGCCGTGCACGCTTTCAGCCGGTGAGTTTAATTGCGTGCCCTCTCATCACCTTGGAATCGGAGCCACGCAGCTCTGTCCCCGGAAGGTCGAGCCTTGATCCGAATAACTTGGAGGCTCGAATTCCGGAGAATCCTCTCTCATCTCCCCGCAAAGCCTGCGGTGCGTTTGTCCGCTGGTACCAGCTCGGTTAGTTGCTCTAAAGAAATGCGATTCGAGAGCGGTGCACGGAACATAAGTTGTGCTTGCGAGTCTCTGGATTCAGGGTTCTCACAGACAATGCGTGTATTCATTGTTTTTGACCGTCGGTTCCGGCGGAAGTGGATTCCCCGGAGGGCGCACTCGTAACTAGCTCGTGTGTGTGTCGGGAAGAAGAGGCAACCCTTTGGGAGGATGTCTCGACTGGTTAATTAAGGGTTGCTCGGATTTTGTCTCGATTT
Organism: Crossocerus cetratus; assembly: GCA_963675795.1. Classification (NCBI taxonomy): domain Eukaryota; kingdom Metazoa; phylum Arthropoda; class Insecta; order Hymenoptera; family Crabronidae; genus Crossocerus; species Crossocerus cetratus. The sequence continues at coordinate 21,792,804 of OY776665.1, read as the reverse complement.
CACGGGCCGATAAGCGGCCGCCGAGCCACGTAAATTCCCTCGGTTCTCAGGAGCCCTAGATTTCGGCTCTTTAACTGAAAGACCCTCGACGCGGCCAGGGCAGCATGCTCTCCGGACGGTTCGATCGTGCCACTTCCTCGCGTCCGAGTAATCCGCTCTCCAGCCTCGCTGGGAATCTCGCGAAAAATGTATCATCCTCCGAGGATTTTTTCCCCAGGAAAAGGGAGAGGAACGGCGGAAAACCGGGAGCTGCTCGCTGGAATGTTAATATCGGGGGCTTTCGGAATTGGCTGTTTAAATTAGTCGGGGCTCGGAGAGAGCGGGAGTTTTCCGGGCCGAGAGATAATTCAGGTGGCCGGGCGAGGGGCGCTTATTTATAAATTGGGATAGCATTAACGAAGGATCCCCGATCGCGGGGATTTGGGCGTAATCAGCGCGCTTCGTGGTCGCCGGTCGTTTGTTTCGGCGATGTCGTGTTGCGCTCATTGGAGCGAGCAGGCCGAGCCTGCATTCATAATGCACTGGTTCCCCTCACTCGGCATCGTTACCGTAAAATGCCTCTCTGGGCTTCGCTTCGAATCGGCGACTACTTGCACGAACCGCGTATCTTTATTCGCGCGCTCGGCCAATTAATCGCGGAATTCGCTCTTTGACGATTATCGAAGCGAAGGTCCTTCGATTGCCACTCGAAGCTTCGTGGATCGAGGAATCCCATGTTCCCGATATATCCAATGCTTCCGCACTGACCCGGCCAACTCGAGGGAAAGTTGGAGCCCCGGTAATTGGCTGATGTTTGCGAGCCAATCGCATTGAGATTCCCTCGGAAAACAGCGCTTTTCTTCCTCGACTCCTTGGTGGGAAGCGATCCCTCGGGCGCGGGCCTCGCTAATATCTATAAATCTGGCCAATGTCTAATTAGCGAGGGACGGCTGGGGGGAGGAGTGTCGGGGGAAATGAGAGTGTCACTGGAGCAGGGGACTTATTATATCGGTGTGCGAGAGCCGCTCTATGCAAAGTGTCTGGCGGAATAAAGAGCCGGGGAAAGAAATGAAAGCCGAGCATCAGCCAGGGCTGCTCGGTTGCTTGCTTAGGACTGTGCAAACTCGTTTTAAAACGGACGGCCTGTAAGCTCGCATAAATTTATTTAGATAAGGATGTCCACTTCTACACTCTGGACCTCGACGCGCGATCCTCTCCCGACGCCCCGACACCGCGGGATCTTGTTCTAATTGTCACACCCTGGCCGCGACGACGAGAGAATTCAATTAAACTCGCGAGTTCCGCGGGATATAAAAAGTTTGATACGACGGGGATTTACGCTCGAGAGGAAATTGATGTTGGACGAGGGAGGAGTTTTGCCTGGGCGGCTCTTGACGCGAGACAATTGCGCGTGTGCTCTTTCACCTGGTGGTTTCGCGTCCCCTGGCAATCCTGCTCCAAGTGGAAGTTACAGCATTGCAGTGTGCAGAGGCCCACCACCCATCGTCGAATCGATTCGACAGAGGCCCATCCACGCTTAACCCCACCGCACCGCCGCCGTCGCGATATACTACTCGGCCGAGACTCCGGGCTGGCTCCGGCCGTACACACTCTACTTACTCCAGCCGCTCCCCTGTCTTACGTAAAATCGAGCCGCGCCACGCTCCAATTAGCCTGATTGCGAATCCCACAAGAGCGCGCGCCGCCCGAATCATGGCTCGAATCAACTGATTGGCATTAGAGGCTAGCGAGATCCAAGTCAGCAGGCTCCCCGAGACTTCTGGGTCAAGTTCGCCACTCGAGATGACTCGAGACTCGAGCGAGAGAGCCAACTTCTCTCCAAGCCCCGATCAATTAATCACAATTTCCCTCTCGATTAATCCGCCGAGTCATCTCGCGCGAGTCAAGCGGCGAGGAGGCAACTTTCCCCGAGAACCGATCACTCACCGGAGACGAGAGAGGAGAGAGTCTGTCGCTCGCAGCTTTCTGATTGATCCGCGGGCCGCTTCGGGACTCGCTCCGGCCGAGATTCGATAGTGTTTCGAGTTTCGAGAGGCGTCGGAGGGTCGGGAAAGGCGAAGGAAGAGCCGGGAGACGAGGGACAGCTCGGATAAGGATAAGCTTTTCCAGAAGGGAAATATGGAAATCCAGGGCGCGGCCTCGCTCGCGAGATGGCGCCGAGTAAATTGGACAATAATCCGCAGACGCGCGAGCGGGTCACCTGCGATCCCACCAAAGATAGAGACTCCGCGAGATCCCGGACTCCGTGGGAAAAAGCCTCGGATTTACGCTCTCTCACACTGGAACCACCTCACTAACAACCCCCTTTTGCCTCTCACCCCCCTCTTCCTACCAGCCTCAGTCTCTTCTTACCGCAGCGCGTTCTCGAAGGAGGACAAAACAATTTGCCGCAATTCCCAACGACGCGGCCGCGCAAATTTAAGGGAAGCCACCCCCCCTTTCCTTTATTTGGCCGATGGTCCACGCAGGGGGGTGGGGGTGGAGTCGCGAGGCTGGAGGGGATGTGCCTCGCAATAGGAATACAAATTCAGCGGGGGGCGATTAAAAGTGGGCGCGAATGCTTTGCTCCGACGAGGGCGCGAAATGAGGGGGTGGGGGGGAGGGGGCGCGGGGCCCATTATACACGCGAGATTACGGCCGTAATTACGAAAGTATTCCTTGGAATCTAGGAGGATCGCGTCCTTCGCTCGGGATAAAAGCTCGCGCAAGCTCCGTCCGGCCTTTTCACTCTCGCACTCGGTGATAAAAGACGCGACATGTGCGAGTCTTTCGGGCCGACTATCGATTCCAGCTGACAGCGCGCGACAAGCTTTACCTTGACCAATGACATTTCACTGAGTTTTGGCTGGCACGTATCCCCCTCCGGGCTCCAGGCCCGTTGCTACGAGAGAATCTACCTGTCGTCGGATCAGAGACTTCGGGGGTCGCGTCTGCTTTGTAGAGAGTTTCAGCGCTCGTTTGGATAAGTAGCTTGATTAAAGAGCGAGGCTCAATTAAACCTCCGATGGATCGGCTGGCATTGGCAGATTAACGAGTTCGACCCTAGCCCTGAGACGTCGCTACTTTCCCCCTCCCGTCGACACGTACACGCTCTCTCTCTCCCCGAATCCCGTCAGGTATCATTAAGAGAGGAGGACGTGCGAGATAGTGCTGAATCGAATCGACCGAGTAACCCACTAGTTTATGGAAAGTCGCGCGCGGCCTATTCTCCCTTATCATCTCCGGCAGGCCTGCTAATCCACCGGGCCCGAGTCATCGATCATTAATTCACCAGCGGGAATATCTAGCGCTTTTTCTTCTGTAACACGACACGACTCTCTCTCTCTCTCTCTCTCTCTCTCTCTCGCGCGGCCGCTTCCTGCAAGCTTACGAGCTGTCAGCCGTCCTCAGCCAGGGATAAAGTGGCCTGCGTTCGGGAAACGAGGCCAGGGCGTCTGATCGATCTCTGAGCGCGCGCCCGGCTATTTTCATTAAGTCCGAAATCCGATGATGACGTTTCGCCGCTCCGAGAGATCCTTTTAATGACGCTCCCCCCGTCCGCCCCCCTCGTTTCCCGAGCGCAATTCGGCTGCGTGTCTCGATGTCGGACGCTTTCGCGAGCACTGCATTATCGTGTGCCTGTGTACTTGTGTTGGTGTTCGCCTGGCGTGTCTGTCTATCTGTATGTGTGTGTGTGTGTGCTTTAACGAGGGATGACCTAGAGAGCTTGCGAGTGAGTGCGAGTGGGAACGAGTGGAAAGTACAATCTTAATTGACTGTCGTTATTGTGATTGTAACTGGGTGTTTCTTGCTTGCAGCACCAGAGCGCCGCCCAGGCATTGGTGAGTGGCATGAAATTTTCTTCCCCCTGCCCCCCTGCCCCCCCCCCTCTTCCCTGCCGTTTTTGTTTCGTCACCGCTTACAATCACGTAGACACCACCCTCGCTCTCTGCCTTACATTCACCCGATCGCTACCATTTCACCCGCAGTTGATTACACCACGAGCGGAGTTCTCCGATCACGTAGAGGACTCCCCTGATTATCCAGGTGGGGAGAAGCTGATCAGGCGCGTGATTGGAAAGTAACAGATCGACTGGGATATATCCGGCGCGGATGTACAGGCGACGATGGAGAGAAAGCCTGTGTGTCGGTGGTTTGGCGGCGGATTCGCGGCGGGAATCGTGTCAGCGAGGAGAAGAAATCGAAGGCCGTGATTGAAGCGATTCGAAAGAGGGCTGGCAAGATCGCCCGGTTCTTTCTTCGACCCCCTCGACCGCCGAGATCGAGCCAGCCACCCTCTCAGGTCGCTTTGTCCCCGCCAGTCGGCTCTCTGATCTATCTTCCTCTCATCAAGCCCAGCTTCCGCCAGGATGCCAAGTCCCGAGGAATAATGCGAGCGATCGAATAGGAAAGGGTTTATGCCACGCACTCAACCCCGTTTCGGTGGGCTCGAGTAGAGGAATTAGTGGGGAGGGAGATAGGATGCTTTCTTCGAGATGGAAGGCTGGGAGGTGATTTTATGTGACACTTGGAGGAGAATGGTGAGTATATAATTAGGAGGGGGAAGAGCTGGAGGAAAGTCTGTTTGTCTGGGAGGTCTAGACTCGCCGGTCGAGACGAGCTTGCCACATGAAATAATCCAGACTGGCCGCTTCCAGGAGAAAATCCAATCGGGGAGATAATCGAATTGCTGGCTCGATGGATCGCGCGGAATCTCCGGAGTCTTCTAGTTCCGGCCGTTCTTTTTCTCTCTTTCTCTCTCTGGGAGTACTCGCATCAACGCTAATCCGGATAGTCTGTCGTCTCTCGGCGGAAGAGTGCGCTTTTCCGTTCTCCAATCTCGTCGTCATTCTCTCCTCGAGTGGCCGGTTCCTTTCTTCGCCGGCTCTCCTCCGCTTCCTCCAGAGCGGCCGATTCGCTCCTTCTCATCCTTCCAAGCCGATTGTTGTCCGGCGCCTCATTCCCCTCTGTATCAGCGGCCGCTAGCGAATCCGCGCGAAATCATTTCGCGGCGGCCGTCGCGGGAAGAGGCGACTCCGCGGGAACTGGGTCGAGAGTAAAAGTTCCGTAATTGCGTCACTATCGATTCCGGCATTGGCCGATTCCGGGGATGACTTCGCCGGGAAGAGGTCGGCTAATTTCGCGGCAGCCAGCCTCCGCACTCCAATTCGCCGGGGAAGTTTCTTTGTGGCGAGGAGCATCTCTCGGTGAGAGTCTGTTATCGATGAGCGCGTTTATCAACGCTGAGAGAGACGCCTCGAATTCTCGCCTTCGATTCTCTTGGTTCCTTCGCGGTTAAGTCTTTAAGATCATTCGCCCGAGTCGACGCTCTCCGAACTTCACCGAATATCTCTAACCCAACCAATCGGAGTAAAACTTTGCAAAATCTATTACAAAGAAGAATTCCGATGAATCGAGCAAGAGCAACGAGACAATTAAAATCGTGGCGCGTGTGTTTCGAGGCTGGCTTCAAGGTGGAACAACGCCGGCTTGTCCTTGGTACGGTAACCCACTGGGAAAAAGAGATGTGACTGACAATTGAGTGCCGTCTCGGCATTGTTCGAGTGCGAGGGAGAGAAGCGAGCTTCGCCGGCTTCTCTCCCTCGGACACCTCCCTCACTTGGCCTACTCGTGTTCGCGCTCGCATTTGCCTAACGGTGCACTCTTGAAATATTGCCAGCGACGATAAACGCCCACATTCCGGCTGAATAAAGCAGCGAGATCGAGCGGGACGGGGGATCCCCACCTTGCAAAATGGGGGATGGGGGATGGGTGGGAAAAGCAGGGTAGAAGAGAATCGGGGAACCTTGCCGAAAGAGCGGTGCGCGCACACTCGGACACATACACACATACACAGAGACAGATAGACAGAGGGAAAGGCCGAGTTTGGAAAAGCTCGCTCTTCTATATCGGCGGAGGCCTTTTAATTATTACGTCTCTTTGCGCACGAGGTTGTCCCCGTTAGCGGAGCACTCGAGAGGTTCCATCGTTCTTTCATACGGGACGCGTGTCTTCCTCTCGATGGGATCTTCCCTCTGGGAGGCGCATTGCTCGGAGGCCTCCGCGGTGCGGCCTAATGAATGGCTGGCGTACCCTATAATGATCCATAATGCCTTCATCGATAACAGGCCATTAACTGCTTCCTCGGTAACTCCCGACTCCGTCGGCATCGGCATCGGCGCTCCTCGAGGCCGTCTCTCCAATCCACATTAGCGTCCATTTCACTCGACTTCCGCACTTGGAAATCGTGTCTTCTCGTTATCGAGCTTTCCCCGCCTCTTTTCTCCTTTTGTCGGCCTCGCTCTTCTTCTTCTCGCCACTTTGCCTTCTGTGTCCAGCGCGCGTCTGACGCACGAGACTCTCCGCTGGCCGCGCGGATTTTATTGTCGTGCACCCTTTTGTTAGTGTCATTGGGAGGGGCAGGTCCTCTCTCTCTCTCTCTCTCTCTCTCTCTCTCTCTGGCGCGAGCGGCTTCTTCGCTCGATCCATTTCCCCCCGAATCTGGGCTAAGGTCGGAGGCCCTGACGTTGCCAGGACACGTGAGCCCGGATATGTGCCAGCTGCACGGAAATGCTCGCCAGCCTCGTAAAGTAGCTGCTCGCATATCTCCCGGCCTCGGCTCTCCTAATGCACGTACCTCCGCGAGTATATCAGATTATTGTCCGGTTCCTGGCAGGAAAATCTCCCGTCCGGGGCGCAGTCGAGCAGGCTATTTCCTCGCGTTCGATCGCCACTCGGAGTGGCGGCGGTCTGTTGATTGTTTGCTTCTTCGAGCCGATTGGCCCGCGGGCTGGATAATGAAAGACGGCGAATCAACCCTCGACGACAGAGCGGCTGATGCAACAGTTAAGCCAACTCGTATAAATTTGTCAGGAGCCCCCGGTAAGCTGCTTACATTCGCATGCCTTGGCGAGCACGCAAGCATCGTGCGCATACCAGCAGCCCGACGTATTCTCCTTCCAGCGATGATCCTCGCTTCCGAATACCGCGAAACCCTCGGCTCATTGGCGTCGAGCGGTTTTAAACTTCCCTCGCAAAGATTAATTGGCCGATCGACGGGACGGTCCATCGCTCCGGTGACTTGGCCGTTCGAGGAGGAAAAAAAGCTGAGTGGCGAGGACACTATTTCTGTCGGCGCGATAATCTCGCTCGGCGGGCTATTTCCGTGGCGCAGACGTTGCTTATTTATAGGCCGATGAAGAATGCATAGCGCGGATAGAAGTTAGTGGCCCCCGGTGCGCGACGTGGAAGCGCGGCGGCTCGATATCCTCGAAGAAAGTCCGATAACTAGATCTCTGGCAGAGGCCGGATTACAGCCAAGGCAGGACTCTCGCGAGAGAGCTTTTTGGCGACGGGCCCTGGAGGCCTCGAGTAGACAAAGTCTGCACTGTTCTGGCCACTCGACCCAGAATTCGGCGGACGCGCCCGCAGGCCTTGCAGTGGCTGTCTCGGCTCTCGGAGTAATGGAATTTTGCTGGCGCCGAGAGGGCAAACAGCGCGCGAGTATACGTCCCCGTCAGCAGGAATCGAAGGACGAAACGGCGACAGAGCCGCGCCCTTCCAACTTGCAAGCGCGGCGGCCTGATTCCGAGAGAGACGTCCTCTCTCGATCGCCCTCTCCCCCTCTCCCCCTCTCCCGGGAGTTAAAAGCGATCCTCGCCAGTTCCAGGGTAAACCGAGGCTCGTTAATGCGGGATACACGTGTAATTGAAGGGACGCCCGGAGCTCTCGAGTTTACTGAACCAACAGAAGCGCGCCGCTCCTCGGGGGCTGCCGGCCGAACGAAATTCTTGATAAGTCAACAGAACTTTGCCGCGAGCGGGAGGCTAGTTTTTCGCGGAGGGCGAGAGCTGCTCTCGGCGAGCGCAAAGAACGCGATATTCCTACGGCACGGGCGGGTTAGCCCTCGAGTGCGCCGCTCGAGAGGGAGCCGGCACGAAAAATCTCCGACAGTTGCACCTCGCCCGGCGCTCGCTGTTGAATTATTCCTCGGCTAACTATCCGAGTTAGAGCCCGGCTCCGGCATTCGCGTCGGCCCGCTGGGATTTCTCGGTTGGCTCTCGTCGATCAGCGGGGAGTGATTATCTCTTTTAATGAGGAGAGACGCGCGCGCCTCTCTCTCTCTCTCTCTCCCTCTCTTGTGCTCTGTGTAGGGGGCGGCTCGCCAAGGGGACGATTAAAATTACTCGAAGCGCGTCCTCGGCTGCGTGTCAAAGGTGAACGCTGGCGAATAATCGGTTACCATAGAAACCGCAAATCGATATTCCGATATTTTCCCTTTTAGGCCAGCCGATTCTTTGGACGGCGCCTCGCTAACCAGGCCGAGACACACACTCCCTCCCTCCCTCTCTCTGTCTCTCTATTTTGTGAATCCCTCGGTGTGCTTTTTACACGGCGGGAAAAATGCGAATTAATATTGCAAACAGGACGCGCGGCCGGGAATTATCGGCGATAAATCGCGAGCAAACAGGCGGGACGGGGCGATTGATTGCGCAGGGTAGGAGCGCGCGCGCGGGCGCCGCGTATTTTTCGGGGCAAACAGAGTTATTAAAGTATTTCCTGCCGCTGACGCGACGGCCTGTACACAGCTGCGCGCGGCCTGTTTGTACAAGAGGCTGTCGAACGAATCACAGAGAGAGCACAGCTCCATTTGCCCGGCGAACAATGCCGAGTAATTCCCGGATATGTCGTCCGCACCATTTCTCGCTACTCGTCCGCTGGACAAAGCTGCTGGAAAATTTACAAAATTCCCCCGCCACTTGATTGCTCGCCGACATTAAAAAGCTCCTCTTTTCTAGAGGAATCCTCCGGGGGATTTCACTCGGAGTCATCGTATTACCGGGAGCTTTCGCTCCAAGGTATACCAGGGACGACTGGAAATCAATTACAGGAAAGTGCGGAAAGCCCCGGAAGTACATTTCCCAATACGAGCGACACAGTTGACACATACTCCTATCGGCGTGTACACGCGGACTCGCGCGCCCGCGCTAGTAAGCTCGGCTTTCCCCATCGAGGAAGCCGAGCTTTTATCGGCTCGGCCGCAATCGGCCGCGTCCGTGGATGCTGGGACCGAACCCCCGCAATCATCGAGCGAGTTATGCCGGCGAGGATTCCCCGGTTATACGCCGTATCGGCGAAAGCATTAACCCCCCGCAGTGATATTATCGCTTTACCGTGTTGTTACGAGCCGACATTTCCGCCGCCGCGCGGTCTCTTTAATGACAGCAGCTCGCGCGATTCCAGCTAGAGTCGATTGATCTCGTCTGCGGCGACGGAGAAGCGAGCGCGCGCGCTTTATCATTAGATTCCCCGGCTTCCTCCTCGGCGACATTCCGATATTCATGGAATCATTCCGATTGCCTAACTCTAATTAAATTCAGAGAGTATGCTCGCCCCCCGCTCTTGTTTTATTCATTCCCGGCGGCTTAGGCCGATGAATAAATCTGCCGGTTTCCTGGAGATGCGCGAGGATCGAGAGGAACATCATATCCTCGCCGCCCCCGTCACACATATACTCGTCGCCTCCCCGTCGGCGAGTGGAAGTCGCGGGAATGCGGTTATCAGGACGCCGCATTGATCTACCAGCGGCAAGTCGGGAAGACACCTCTTCTAGAAGTAATTAAACAGGAGAGGAGAGGATCGTGCGGTTTCCAAGTCAGCCGGAATAATCCCGCGCGCCCGTCATGCATCGCTTTAGCCTCTCGTTCCTCGGCCATTGTCTCGCGCTTTAAGCTCCACCTCTCTCTCTCACTCTCTCTCTCACTCTCTCTCTCTGGGCCGGCAGCATCCGCGGGGACAAAAAGCGGGTAGCCTTGAAGTGTTCGCCGGGTAATGAGATAGGTAGGCGACTCCCGACACTCTCTGGAGGCGACCTCAATACCAGAAAGGTGAGGGGGCTCGCACGCAACATATCCTGCATCCCGGCTTCCATGCATACTAGATCAGTCATCTCTCACTGTGCCCAACCGCGCATTTCCCCCAAGAGAACTTTCCCCGGTGACACAATCGCTGTTATTCAGGCAATAACAAACAAATCAACCGTCAATCAACTGCGAGCTTTCCACGCAAGCTCATACCCAAACCTCCACAATTCTACATCACTCATTACTTTATTCCAACTCCCAAAGAACTGCGAGCTTTTCACGTCAGCCCATTCCCAAAACCTCCACAATTCTACATCGCTCATTACTCTACTCCAATTCCCAAAGAACCGCGAGCTTTTCACGCAAGCTCATTCCCACAATTCTCCCGGCACCCGCACCCGCAGTAGCACTAAACCTTTATCTCTGTTTAAAGCCTCGCCTATATAGCTACACTGTGCAAACGATACTGAAGGAAAGATGTACTCTTGTGTTCCAGCAGCATCCGAACGCGACGAACAGTAGCGAGACGAGCGTGGGCGGCGTTTCGGGCGCGTGCGGGAGCAGCGGCCTGGCCGGGGCCGGAGAGGCCGGATGCAGCAGCCGTGGCGGGAGCAACAGTGGCGCCGCCGGTGGGCCAGGCGGCGGGCAGGGCTGCGAGCAGGGCTCCCACGGGGGCCCCTCCACCCACTCGGCTCACAGTCATGCCAAGTTCAGGCATGGTCTACTACAACTTATGATCCATACGATCGATCCGCTCCACGACGGTCAGTCCCGCGCCGGTATACCAACTCCACACTCTATCACTCTCGCTTGCAGCTCGCTTAGCTAGCTTTTACGCACGCTCTAGAGGAACTAGCTCTCTGTCATTAGGATCGCGCCGGACATCCGGTTCGCGCTCACTCGCATGCCTAGACCGCCCGCTTCCAGATCGCCTCTTGTTCTCTCGATGTCCGCCGCCGCAAGCTTCCCGAGCGTTCGCACTCCGAGTGGACGAGGCCTGCAGGTGCGCACCCCGGGCGGAGACTGTAGAGCCTGCAGGAGTCCCGAGTGCTCGGCGACTGCGGTAACTCTCTCGAGAGCCGCAGAGTGGACAAGTGCTCATGGGGTTCGAGGCTGAGCCTCTCGACACTCTGGGATCTCGTCCACTGCCGCTTTATCGAGGATTCCAGGTGTTTATTGGGAGCGCACTGAGACGCGCTCTCGTGGAGTCGCGCGGGTAATCGAAGATTGAGGGGGGGAGTTTGTGTAGTTGTTGGCTTGCGTGTTGTCTGTGTTGGTTGTTACTGGCTTGCTGCATGACCGCCGAGTAGAGGTGTGCCCGTTGCGTCGGGCCGGCTAATTAAGCGCTCGTCAGCGCGCCCTGTTAACGAGAAGTTCGATGTCGGAATGCTGGAGTGGCTCGTGTCGAGCGGCCACATCCTTTTCCAGTGGTTGAGAGAGCCTGACGGCTGTAGGAACGTAGAGAGTAGCTCCCGCACGTATCCCACGGGCGCAGTAGTCTAGGCTTGGACATGTCAGACGGATGCGCGGATCCACGGTGCACCATCGACGTCCTACTCTCCCGTGCTGTGTCAACGCACTCGCTCACTTCCGACAGTCGATTTCCCGCCGGGAACCGCGGCAGCGACCGCCCTTTCCGAGTGCATCGACGATTTCCCAAAAGCACTGGACTCCCTCGCGTCATTCGACGAAATGAAGTTGAAACTCGATCAGGAAAAGGATCGAGAGTTGAAGATTGCTCGGCGAAAACCCTCGGACGTGTACACTCTCGCAAGCAGGCGAAAGTTCCTCGAGAGAAAGGGGAGGGGGGCCCTAGGAGATTCGTCCGGGCTATGGAAATTCCGGCCCCGATAATCCACGCTGCAAACGGGGAACCTGAGGAAACGCGTGTCCCGACTGCGGGAGCCGCGACGGCCGACTCTTCAGATCGGAAAGCAGTACACGGGCGGAATTAACGCAGCGCTTTAACGTTGTCCAGGAGGTCGCTGTTATTCCTCGGCGATTCGGGGCTCCGTCCACGTCCTTCGGGAAGAGTCGCCTGGAATACGTGGCGGACGAGGTACCGGGATCCAACTCCGGGAGATCGACGCGAGAAAAGCCCCGGGAAATTTACGAGCCCTACGTGCTCCGTCCCTACGACGGCTCTCTCCCTTTCTCGGGTTAAACGATCCCTTCGATTTTCCCCAACGCCGCCCATCCAGCATGGCTGGAGAAGGTGGCTGGCAGGAGCTGCAGCTGGAATTTATCGGCACTTTCGCCGCGAAGGAATTTCCGCTCGGAATCCCGACAGATATACCGATTGTGCTACCAGTCCGCGGGTACCTAATGAAATTTGGCCCGCTCGCGGTCGTCCGTCGACCGATGATCGAAGACGCGTGGAAAGTGTTAATTCCGGAGAAAAATCCCCGACAGGGTACCGACTGAGATCGCGGGACTCGTGGGGAAGTGGGTTAGCCGAGGAGGAAAATCGTAGCCGCGGTGGCGAACGTCGAAGTGGACGTGACCTATGCGACGCTGCTGAGTGGAATGGCCCAGCCCCGCACAGGCAAAGTCCACCGGCCCTACTTACAGGCTCTCGGCGAAGCGGCGACTTAGAGCTTAATGCAATCAAGTAATTCCCCTTTACTCCGCCGGCCGAGTAATTCCCTCGGAGAGAGCTTCCTTACCCGATGTATTATGACCGGAGCCAAGTGCACCGGGGACTGAAGGATCATCCCCTTTCGCCTGCCATGCCTTTCTGCATTAGCCGGATTCCCGGGGAAGATGTGCACTGGATATACCGCGCGGAGACACCCTGGAAAAGAGAGTGATCTTCCAGGGCTCTCGCAGTACTCTGGCGCTGTCTGGGCTGCGCGGTCCCTTTTCACTGATAGCCTAGTTCCGCGAGTTCTCCAGGAGAGCTCGCGGCAACACGTCATTAATCTCGATTGCGTGGGTATCGCTCGATACTCGATCTAAAAAGTGCAGAGCCACGAGGCGACGATGTATAGGTGTACGTGTGTCTCCGGGAGAGCGCGACTCTCTCCACTCGTAGCCGAGAAGAGGCCGCCTATTTCTCTCGTTAGCAAGCTGGCACAACCGCCCCCTCCGGGAATCTCTCTTTTAAGCCCCCCACCCCCACCCCCTTCTCTTTCTCTCGCACGTATATAGGGGTTTCGCTTGGTTCCCTACATCCTTCGGTGAGCAGTCGAGGGGGAAGAAGAGTGAGAGTGCGAGAGTGCGAGAAAAGCGGAGAAGAGTGAGCCCTGATGGGCGCTGTGTGGCTGGCGTCACTCTGGGTGGTTGGCTTCGAATGAATTTGCAGGCCGCGTTTTGAGTATATGTCCTGAGTAGTGGTGAGTGGCGAGCGTGTATCGGGACCCTGACCTAGAAAGCTCGGGTCTATCGATCGTAACTAGCGAATCCACACTCTGCCGTCGGTTGCTCTGCCTCTGTGCACTCTCTCTCTCTCTCTCTCTCTCTCTCCCTGCGCTGCTCGCTGGCTTTCGTCTTCTCTCGGAGTCGACCTGCCCGGCTGTAACTCGAACGTCATCGAGATATCACCTTGTGCCCACCTCTCCGGATACTATTGAGAACAAGCCCGACACAACTGCATCCGAACGAGGAGAGCCAGTCCAACTCACGGCTCTCTCGAGCGCCAGCCCACTTGCCCAGCTTCGCCGAAATACTTTCGATTCCGTTTCCGAGCTAACGATCCTGCCACTCTCTCTCTCCCCCCCGCTCCCCGGCGCTCTTTCTACTCGCTGGTAACGAGATCGTCGAGCCGAGGTCTCCAAATGAGATTCGACAACTAAACCACCCTGTTTCGACTGGATTTCGGGAGAGTCGCGGTCTGTTGCACATCCGCCGCGATTTCGAGCTTCCGTGACGCAGTGACGCGCGGATATTAGCGGCGGGAAAGAGAGAGAGAGATGTTTCCTCGTCGCTTGGCAGGGGGCTCGGGACGCCGCGAGGGAACTACTGTTCCCTTCGAGCTCGTTGCTTTCTTCTCATTACCAGCAGGCTTTTTTCCTCTTTTTCTCCCGCTCGCCGAGAGCTAGTCTGGAGGCATGGAGCTCGCTTGTTTTCCGGGCCCTCGGTTATCGATTGCAAACAGCTGGCGGCTCGCTCCTGGGGAGATCTTTCTTTCGGAGGGCGGCTCGATTTCCAGTTTTTCCAGCGGCTCTCTCTGGATATCCTACTCTAGCGCGCGCGCCTCTTCTCATTTGGGGCGGCGTGCGTCGCAATCAGCGGACTCGATTCGCCCGGGGAATAATGAATATCAACGAATCGGCCGGCTCTAATTCGCCGCGGACTCTCCGCAGCGGCGACGCTGCGGCTCGTGTCTGCCCCGCTCGATTTCCACGTTCCAATTTCCGAGAGTTCTCTCTCTGTGTACCTTGGCGGCGCGTGGACCAGTGCGTCCCCTCTGTCTCCGCATTCCTTCGCCAATGGTTCTGCAGGTTTGGCCCAGTTTCCGGCGCCGCCTAACGGCAAGGATGCCAGAAAGTCGAACGTCGCCGGCTCGCGAAAGAGCGAAAGGAAAGCAGCGCGCTCTATTACTGTATACGCGTGCCGACGAAAACAGGCACAGCTAGGCGCCGCCTCTTCTGTCCCGAGCTCCGTCGGAGCGCGAAGAGTAATTACTGACGCTGGAAATCAAGCCCGGCGAGCGCGAGCGAGAGAAGTAATACATGTTCGCTCGACATTGTCCTCAGTCATCCGGAATGCCGGTCGTCCCTGGAAACTTCTCCGGGGAAAGTCGGGCAATTCGATTGGCGGATGAGTCTGCTTTGAAGCTTCGAGGCGAAGGTCCGAGCCCTAAACGTGCATGTGCGCTTCGGGCCCGACGGGGCTCTCGAGGGGCGGAGAGAGTCAATCAATCACTGCCGGGGCTCTTGCATCAGAATGATCTGGCAGGCACGTCTAATCATTTACACGCGAGCCTTCCCTCGAAGGATTCGATATGCTGGCTCAGCGTGGCGGCCGAAGGGGCCGCTTAACGAAATCGATCGACCGCCCGCAACACCCCTAAAAGCACAGCCCTCCGACTGTCAGTTCCCGGCCTCCCTTTCCTGCCTCTCCAACTCCACCGCCGCCGCTCGCTGCCCGTAGAGAGACGAGGAGAGCCGGACCACGTTCTTAATTAACATAGAAAGAGTTGGCCACGTCGCCCCTGTAATCGTGCAAAGTGGCCGGAAAATAGAATTATACTGAAAAGTACGGGAGATCTTGCAGAAGGAGCTTCCTCCCACACCAGAGAATCAGTTTCCTTCCTCTTGGACTCGCCGAGCGAGCTCAGACCTCCAAGACAGCTAGTAGACAGGGGGCGGGGGTGGTCTGTTTAATTCCGCGGATAAGTCGGCTGCCTCAGTAGACAGAGGAACTCGTTACTGGCTCTCTCGCGGCGGAGCTCTCCCGCTCTCTGCCCCGGCTGGCCGCGCGGAATTTAAAGGGAGATTACCTCGAGACGAGTTATCGAAAGCTGCGGGCGGCGTCGCGTTCTGTACCGAGGACGACGCCGGATGAAGAGGCGCGTATCTCATTTCCCCCCTTTTACCCTTAACGATCCCCGATTCAGAGACACCGCGCGCGCGCTGGATAACTCGATTCCAGTCGGAGGAAGGCTGTCTTCCCACTCGAGACTATTTCCAGCTGCCGGCCCGAGAAAGCCTGATTACGGCGTCCGCATATTTCGAGCCAGCCACACCTCGGCCAACTCTCCTTCTCTCCTCCTCTCTCTCTCTCTCTTCCCACCATCAATTGCCCGGGGAACGTTATTAAATTCGCCGGGAACACCTCCGCAAGCTTCCCACTGCTACTACACCTCCTTCCACTCTGGTTTCTGTCTCGCCTGTTATTTGCAGGACGAGGGAGGCAATGGAGCTTTTTCCAGGCCGACCCTTCTCCGACAGGCTCCGCCGCCCGGCCCCGACTCCTGGCTCTCGGGTCACCTCGTTTCGTGGTGTAGTAGCCTAATTCGCCGGCGCAGGATGTCGACCTCGCCGACACCGATTCCCTCCCCGGCTCAATGCCCACGGCATCCCACCGAACCTCTGAATCCCCATTGAAACCTCTTATTCCATTAAGTCTCACTCCGCACCGAGGCATTCACGCCGCCGAGGATGCCGGGTGGCAACGAAAATGCCAGGACATAATGCAACCGAGCGCGGTCGGGGAAAATGTCAGCCAGTAGAGCGAGTCGGTAGTTTACGGGGCCGCAGTAGTATGAGTCGCGCGACTACTGGCGCTCGGACACTTCTGGGAATCGCACTCTACATATCTCGGCGCGGGCTTGCGGCGTAGGATTCCCGCGGCTGCGAAGGACGAGTCGATCTCTATCGGCGCCCTTAATGATCGCTTCGTCGAACCTCTTTACTGCCAGCGACTCGAGCCGGTGTAACGACTCTGAAGGTGTTTTCTTTCGCGCTCATCCCACCGAGAGAAATAGCCCACGTCATCCTTTCACTCTTTCTGTCCGCCTCTGACGTCAAGGACATCATCGAGTGCTCCCGCTAATTGTTTATAAAACAGAGGAGGGGGGGCAGGAAGGGGGAGGGGGGTCCAAATAAGCGGCGGGTTGAAGACTTTGTAGGTTAATAGGTGATGCTTGGCTAACCCTCGCGGTACTCCACTGACCCGAGCACCACCCTCGACCCCCTACTTTCCATATCCAAGCTTTTAACTCACTCGGAGCTAACTGCCGCCGGTAAAATTGGTTATTGCTGGACATTAATATCTCGTAATCTTTATTAGCTCCCGAGAGCCTCGCTCTCTTGATATTCCCTCTGGAAACTGTCGAGGCAGGTCCTCCTGAGAATAGGACCTTTTCCTGGAGAGATAGATAGAGAGAGAGGAGGAGAGAATGGGAGTAAGTGTATCAGGGAATTGTTGGCGATGCTGTTAAGGCCGGGAATCTTGTGCGGCCAGCTAATTCTTTATCCAGTTGGCTGTGATCCTCTCCTTTCTATCTGATGGTACTCTGTTTCTCGGCCTTTGTAGAGTTTTCTATGGCCCGGCCGCCTCCCCTGGTCGATACTCCCTCACCGCGCGCCGTCTGACTTCGAACCAGTGGATTCCCTCTTTTTTGTTCAGCCTCTTCCTCGCTTTCCTCCCGGATCCTCCTCTCGTCCGAGGGGCTTTCCACCTTGGGCTCGCCGAGCCGCTTTTTCTCTTTGACCTACTCCTGCCAGCGGCACACGCGCTCCCTAATCGGCGAATTGGCCGCGGCGATCGTGCCCCTTGGAGCGCGGCATTACCGCAATATCCCGCGCGCTCTAATTCCACAGAGGCCGGAAGAGCGAGAGGAGCCGGGAGTCGCTTCTAAGAAAATCGGCTACGCTCGCCGCTTCCGCCAGCCGCCACCACTTGCGCACTTGGATCGATAAAGGCCGACTAATGGTGTGCACTGTGCGGGGGTGTGCGGGGGGTGAGAGAAAAAAGGGGGCGAGAGAGTGCGCGTCGCATAAATGCAGGCACATGTGTGGGAGGCGTCGCTGGAACGAAACGAGCACATAAACAGGGGGAGGAAGATCGCCGCGGGCTAGACAGATACTTGGGGAGGATATATAGCCGGCGGTATCGGGGACTTCCTCCTCGGCCGAGCCAGGATCAGCCCCTTCTTTGACCCAGTATCGACTGCCAGTGAAACTTGGGAGCTGTGCGCTCGAACGGAAGAATCTCGAGGACTGCGGATTCCTAAGACATTGCGAGCTCTCGAGAAGGGGGCGGCGCAGCTGGCACCGGCATCAGGGAGAAGGATGTGCTTCTGCGTTTGAACCTCCATTCCTTCTGGGCTTAATGACCGTTTGCTCTTTTAATTCGGCAGATTAGAAGGCTTCCTCCTCTCGCCGCTCATCCATCGGGCAAACTCCATGCCCGCTCGGTGCTCTGTGTGCGAGAGGCTTCGCTTGCACGTAGCTTTGCACGCTCCCCCGCGCTTCTTCCGGACACACACGACACACATCTTCCCCGCCAAGCCCCCGCGCGCCCCTCTCCACAGACTCGCGCGCGCATTCGCGCGGGTAAACGAGGGCCGCAGGTTGCCTCGGAACTAACAACCGGCCCCTGAAGGAAAATAGGCTGGCCGCGCGCGCGCGGCCGAGTTAAGTTCGGCAGCCGACAAATTGAGAATCGAAGCCTCTGCCGCGGCTAATTGCTTTAGACTCATCGGATCTGGAGCTTCCGGGGCTAAGTATAGAGGCGAAGACCCGCCGCCCTCCTGGGTGGGGGGGTTAAAGCTCGCCCGGTTTCTTGGCCGTGTAACGCCGCGCCTTCAATCGACTCGGCCGGCTCACCCTCCGGGCCACGTGTCGTCTAAGGGGATTACTCCCTCGCTCGACAGGCCGGCCTGCCATTTCGGTAAACAGGATTCCACGCGATCCGACGCTTTACGCGCCACTCTCCGCGATCCCGCTCATCCAATTCGACGGTACAAAGGCTAAGGCGATCGTGTCTCGCGCTAAAACCTCGATTTCGCGTAGGCTGTCAGTGGAATAGGCCCGCGACTAGTCAGACACGCGCCTTTCTCCGATCTCTCGGTTTTATCGAATTTCACTTAATCGCGTGGAACCCGAGAATCTCCCTGGCGACGACTTCAGTCTTCCCACTCGATTAACCGCCCTCGAGTGCTGTAACCGACAGACACATGTACACGTGTAGAGGTTGCGAGTAGGACTTGAGATCGACATGGTTTCCCCCCTTTTTATTCGAGTCACGATGCACCCTGCTGGCCTTGAAAGTCTATCAAGATGAGTGTGCCGCGATAAGCTTGTCTCGTAATACGTGTCTTATCGAGCGAATGCGCGCGCGTGTGTCTGTGTGTGGGACACGGGGCGTCCGAGCCGTAGGCGAAGTGCTGGCATACATAGTTCTGTATCTCCAAGCTTCGTGAAGTAGAAGAGAGAGAGAGAGAGGGGTGGGGAGAAAGGGGGGGGAGGGTAGTAGTTAGGGGTCGTAGAGAGTAGAGTCGTTCCGAGTTAGATTGAAGTAGAGAGTAAGAGGTATAACGTGTGCACGGCCGGTACCCAGTGGCGATCCAGTCCTCATTAACCCGCATCTCTGCTGTGCTGTTCAGGCAAGGTGGACGAAAAGGCGACGCAATTGCACGCGATCGCCTCTCTTAAGGTCTTGCTGGACGCGACGAGGCCGCAGAATGGGGCGGCCACGTCGAGCGGGGCCCAGTATTCCGGGGCCTCCTCCAAGGAGACCACCCTCCAGCTACAGCAGGGCTCGCAGGGCACCACCACCACCACCAGGACTACCACCACCGCCGGCACCACCGCCGGCATCCAGGAGCTTCCGAATGGTGGCATCGCCGCTGGCATCGACGCCGGCCTCGAATCGGTAACTATCGAATTTAATGCCTAGGTCCACTCCCCCCCCCCCTCGCGCCCCCCTCTCGCCGATAATTGGAATCCAATATCAGGCGAAAATGCACCGGCCGGGAAAACACGAGCGGGCAAATTTGCTAATAGCAGCGGGGAGTGCGAAATAACAGGGGCGAGAGGGGGGCACGGGGGGGCAGGGGGGAGACGGCTCGCATAAAGGGCGGCAAGTTTCGAGGGGCTGCGGACCGTGTGTATTGTGCAGTCGGCATTGTACCGCTGTCGGCACAAAAGCGAGGGAGATTAGAGAGCGAAAGAGAGAAGAGCGAGTTTATTGGATGGCCAGGAATATTTTCTGCTCTTCTCTCCGGCGCGATGGAATTCCGGGCCGTTTCAGTCTGCCGACAGGTTTATCTTGGCCGCGTCAATCTTAATGCAACGTTGACTCCGGAACGTTAAAGAGGAAGATAGATAGAAGTCTCTCGGGCGATCTTGATTTCCCCAGTCCGATTCCACATGATTCCAATTATTCGAGCGTCCTTCGCATTTGAAGGCGCGGTCGCACGTAGCTACACAAGTCACAAACACACACACACAGGATTCCTAGAGTTTCAAGCCTATCTATCCTCCGATTTGTTTCCTGTCACGGAAGCTTCCGATGCCCGCGGAGGCCGAGGCCCGCAAACCACGGCATCTAAAGAGGGAGAGGGGGGAGGAAAGCAGGGCTGAGTCCCAGAATAAGGTTGTCGATGCGGCCCGAACTCTGCGGCCACCGGACATACGTGTTCGAGCCCCGCGGGCCGCTCTCTCCTCGGCCTGATAAAAAATTGCCTACAATGCGAACAATGGAGGACGCCAGGGCTGCGGACTAGACAAAGGATTAAAGATATCGGGCGCATCGAACGAGCCCTGCTCGCGCGTATATATACCTGTGTACAGGGAGGTCGGGTCACGTGGAGGCCAATGCGGCCCCTCCGGCAACTTGCATGCACCGATACATAGAATCGCGCGACACCCACCCGCCTATGTTTATCGGCGGACTCTAGGCGGATCATTTGTCTAGCTCGCAAATCCGATTTCCACCCCCTCGCCCTCTCGCGAGAACTAAACTACGGTCGCTCGCTCTAGAGCTTCGATATGTCCCGCTAACGATCGGCACCGACGACCTCACTAGGCCTCGCGGCCGCTATGACTCGTCGTCTCCTAAGGGGGCCGGGCTTATTAAAAGGGGGGGAAGAGATTCGGGGTTGAGAAGAAAGCGAGTGCTAGGTGAGCCTGTCACCGCGACGACCTCGACTTATTGCGGCCGGTCGTTAATTAGCGGAGATGATAGGCCGCTTAAAAATCCATTAAAAATCCCTCCGGCGGAGGGTGGCTCGCGGGGATGCTGGCCGTGGTAATATTTAACCCCCCGGTGGCGCGCTGCTATAAATCAACGCGCCACTCGATATCCGTCGGATGCAAAGCCAGCGGAGAGCTGCGAGCAGCCTGCGCCGACGGCGCCGACGGAAAATTGAAAGAGCAGGCATTTCTCTGTACTCTCTCTCTCTCTCTCTCTCGCGCGCGCGCTCGGGGTGTCTCGGGGAGATTTTATTGGACTCGCCGGGGTGAGAGCGCGGAGGCGTGCGTACGCATGATACGAGGAGAGAAGGTGGCCGCGCGCGACACCGATCGATGTGCTTTTTTGCCGCCGCTGGAAATTGTCTCGGGCGAGCTTTTCCTCCGGGACACAAACCCACACAGAGGCGCAGAGGTCTGTGTGGGGAGTGCGATGGGGAAAACTGGCGAGCGATAGCTCTGTCTGCCCGAACGAAGATCCTATCGCGAATTCTGCCTGTCCGGCGCCCGACAGAGATGGATATTCAATATCTCCTGGTAAACCCACCGAGCGACATTAGTGGCAAGCGTGCACTCGGGAGCGAGCGAGCGCCAGAGAGAGAGAGAGAGATAGGAATCGACTTTCCAGTTTTCAAGGCTCGCAGCGACTCGCTCCAAGGCTTTCCCGATAGGAGCAGTTAGCCAATAACTTGGCCCGCTGGAGATATGGAATACTCGTTTCCTGGCGGGGCAACATGTTGCAATCGCAGAAGCGACGCGACGCTTGGTATCGCGCTCCGCCGGATATAGGAGAGGCGCCGAGGTGACAAAGTGGGCGGAGGCTCGGTGTCGTCGATCGCAGTTCAATCCGTTTCTTAGCCGAGGAAAAATTGCCAATTCGCAGCCTCCTCGCTTCGATATTAGCCAACTGTGTGTGCCAGTGTGAGTGTGCTCGTTGCAATTCTCTCAGTGGCGCGCGCGCGGCCACCTCCGGCCCGCTTTGTCCTAAATGAGCGAGAAGGCCTTTTCATTTTGAATGCGCCGCGAATGTGGGTCAATGCTGGATACACCCGCTCTCTCTCCCTCTCTCTCTCTCTCTCTCGGCATTGCCTATCACATGCCCTTCGTGTTCCATCTTTCTTTCTCGGATCTCTCTCGATCCGTCGACTCTTTGTCCCCGTCACTGCTTACGGCTCGGCCCATCTCCCGCTTAATCGAAGTAACGTCACTAGCCAATATACCTTCTCTCCTCTCTCTTTCCCTTGGATTGATGACCAAGCAACCCACCCCTCGCCCTTCTTACCCCAATCAAATAATTAAAGATTCCCGCGAAATGACTAGACCGCGGGACTCGGTGTATTCGTTAATCCCTGTATCGCATTGAAGGTCGTAGAGAGGCTTAAGACGCTCTGCGTTAAGTTTGCGGCCGCAATCGGATCTGCGGCTCGGAGACGCGCGGCGTCGGGCTGATCCGCACATTATCTCAGGAATTAGCATTAGGCCGTGTGTGCGGCGGCACGCGGCTCAACATTGTACTTGCGGGGGGAGTGGGAGCGAGGGCTCACTCGGGAAATCCAAACAGACGGCCCGGATGAGGAAGCATTGTGGCTTCTAGCGCGGCGGCGGCCGTCGCGTGGAACACGACGATCCGCCGGCGCTCTTTGTGCCTTCGCTCCTGGTTTTCGAAAGAGCCCTTTACCTAGAGAGAAAGAGAGAGAGGCTTTATTGTATTGGCGAACAATGCTCTCGGGCGCGAAACGTTTCGCGCGGCCGAGTCTATATGTGTGTCTCCGGCGAGAAAATTGCCGGCTGGCGGCGAGGAGTTAATTTGATTCGCTGGCGGAATCGCCGAGGGGACCGGGGCCCGGACTACTTTCTAAGTGGCTGCCAACTCCGCTACATCGACTCTTAATTATTAATCCCAGTCGAACCGCATTGTGGCAGTTTGCCGAGAGTCTTTGGCCGCCTCTTCAAAGAGGCCCTGGACAATCGCGCGCGGCCGTTGAACCGTTAATTAGCTCTCCGGGCGATAGGGATTGGTCGAGGGAGTAGTTAGTTCCCTCGATTATCAGACTTTGAGCGAGGAAGCTCTGCGGAGGAGCGAGGGCCCCGAGGATAATTGAGATTCAGTGGGGATTTCGGCGTGTTGCTTACAGGGCGAAGAGGATGAACCTCCGGAGGCGTTGGACATGGCGTGGCCCAGCAGTCCCAAAAAGAGGCTGACCTACATCCTAGTAGCGCCGATCCTCTTTCCCCTCTGGCTCACCCTGCCGGACACAAGGACGCCCAGAGGTACGTGCTGCATTTTCAAGCAACTCCCATGCAGGACGATTTATCGCTCCTTTCTCTCTCTCTCTCTCTCTCTCTTTCCCCACCTGCCGCCTTTCCCCCTTCACTCTCCCAAGACTCTGATCCACGCCAGCCACTCAACAGTCTCCATCTCAGTGGCGGAAGTGCTCGGAGAGCTCTCGCATGCAACGCGCCCGTCAGGAAATATCCTCGTAACAGCCTCCGGCGAAATAGATCCCACCGACACGGAGAGAGAGAGGGAGAGAGAGAGCGTGTAATTTGCGCTCTCTTCTTTCTCATCTCGCCGCCACTCTCCTTACTCCTCGTTTCCCGTCCCGTGTCTCTCCGCTCCCCCCCAATTTCCCCCGAAAATAGCGCTCGCGGAAGCGGATATTTCTATGGGATAATATCCTGCCCGGGCCATGGGAGCCCTCTTCCTTATGTCTTTGTCGGGGAGTAAGCTTTTATACTGTGCTTTTTATTACTCCTGAGTTTCAGCGCGCGGTAAGTATGAAATTGAGGATTATGGAGTTTGGAGATTGTTGGATTCTGTTTATTGTCAACCAGTGGTTTGGTGATTGGAGGCAGTGGGCGAAGGGTTGAAAAGATTCTGTTGGTTAACCGCGATGATATTAACGTGGTTATCCACTCTGGTAGAGTGAGGGCGAGTCGACTGGATCAGTGGATATGATATTGGAATTTAAGTGCGGTGGTAAGCCGCAGTGTCCTCGGTGTCCGTGTCTCGATCGACCCGGAGAATAGTCTGATAAGGCAATTAGTAGATCAATTTCCTGGGGCGGAGGTGCGTCGAAGGAGGGCCCGCTCGACCAAGACGAGAAAGCGGCGACACTGCCGTCGGTGGGAGAGTGCACGCGTCAGTTATTCAAAACCATTTCCCCACCGCCATCAATCACCGGCCGCCCGGGCTGCATTATCTCGGCCTATTAACGGTGTGCATTTCACCGCGACACAATGCGCGCGGCAGCCCTCCCGGCGACGAAAGGTGGATATTGACACGGTAATTTCGAATCGACGAGTGATTGTCGCCCGGCGACTACTAGTTACCACTGCTCCCATTCTCCCCGCCCGATTTTCATTGTTCGCTCCAGGAGAACCTGTCTCCACTCTCCGGACCCACCGCCAGACGCCCTCTCTCTTTCTACCACTGATAAATAATTAATCCACTCCCGCTCCATTTTCCATCCGCGTCGCGACCTTAAAGCGGACCCCGGGAAATGATAATTAGTCGAGATGGAGGTGCGGATTCTGCAGGGTTGGGATTTTTTGGATTTTTATCGGAAATGTTTTGCTGGTGATTAGAGCGGTGGATGAGAGGAAAGTAGGAAGTCGAGATTAGAGAAGATTAAATGTCTGATACACGTGTAGAGCGCGGCCGGCGAGTGACGTGATGCTCGGGCTGATTTTCCAGTGGAAATATAGGGGGATATATATATCCGGCCAATTTCTCGGGAGATCCGTTCGAGGGATTGCCGAGTAAATCGCGAAGCTCACGGTGCACTCAGCGAGCAGTAGCTTGACGGATAAATAATTCACTGTCACAAGGAAATCCAATCGGCGAGAAGCCGCGATTTGTCGGGCGGCGCTTGATCCCCGGAAACCCTTCGCGATGGGACCTCTTACTTTAGTCAGGCTTTAGATTCAGCCTGTTACGACGAGACACGTCGATTCACGCAACAGCGAATTACCAATGATCCATCGATTCCTCTTCCGAGAACACTGCCGTCAAAAGTAGACCTTTCAGAATCAACCTCTCGTTCCAACTCGAGCTGGTAAGTCGAAATAAAGGATACCAATTCCCATAAACTAACACTAGACATTAATTTGCCCGAGGAAACCAAGACTGCAACTCTCAAGGCGAAAGACGAGTTAACGATCCCCCGACCAATTCTGCCCACAGGGAAGAAATTCTTCGCAGTGACGTTCATCGGCTCGATCTTCTGGATCGCCGCGTACTCGTACCTGATGGTCTGGTGGGCGAATGTCGCCGGTGACACGATCAAAATCCCACCAGAGGTGATGGGCCTGACCTTCCTCGCTGCCGGCACCAGCATCCCCGACCTCATCACCAGTGTGATCGTCGCGAGGAAAGGCTTCGGCGACATGGCCGTCTCGAGCTCCGTCGGCAGCAACATCTTCGACGTGACCGTTGGGTGAGTCGGTTCCTCCTCTTCTCCCCCAGGTGCCCCTTTTTTCAAGGTTCCGAGGAAAGGACGCGGGGAGAGAATTGCTCGGCGTTTGGTCGCCGCAGTGGCGAGTATGTAGGTCGCCTATGGATTTGCTGGCTCGAGAGCTGCTATAAGCGCGCTCGGGGCTCTATCGGGGCCATCGGTTACGGCGATTTTCGCCTCGAGAGCCGCCGCCCTTACTTCCCACCTCGGCCGACATGCGCTCGCCTACCGCAACAAGCGTTCAATTTGCCAGGGCTCGATTGCTTTTCTAAGCGCGTTACCGTTCTTACGCACGCTAACGAAGATCCACTTAAGACAATCAGCTTCGGCGCGAGCTTCGAGCGTCGCTCTAACATCGATTGTTTACTTCCCACCTTTTCTAACTGCTTACGGCTAATCTTCAGTCCATTCGATCTCCTTTGGTCTGCGCAACTGGAACTGGAATTTTCGAAGATCGAATAAAAGTTCCTTCGAGAATCGAATATTGATCGGCTCTGCATCCTCTTAGATTTCTATAAACCGGGTAACTCCCCTATAAATTGATATCTGGCTTGTCAATTAAAGGAATGATCGCCAATTAATTTAGGGGCTGGGTTTGTTTACGAGCGGTGGGAGCTTCCCTTTGATTGAGGAGAGTTGGGATGCGTGGGTGCAGCAGGCCATCGCCGGGCTTCCTTTATGCGTATTGTCGGGGAGATCTATACGGTCAGTCTGTCTCTGGCGCACCCACGTGCTGGAATTCTCTCTGACGAGATCGGGCGATCCTGCGAAAGAGCAATTGGTAGTCGCGGCGCCCGGCCATCCTAGTATTCGCGCTATTTCACCCTAATTGCGCTCAGCCCCTCCGGCCCCGAGGCTGCATTGTGATATTGTTGGCGCGGCCCACCAGATACTGTGCCAGGCGCGATTCATTTCCCAACGCGTTTCAATTCCACGACCCCGCAACTTTCCCCCCTCCCCTCCGACCGAAATCATTATGTCATCGAAATTTCCACTCGATTCCCGCTACAGATGTAATCGCGTAGTAATCTCTTCAATCAAAGCGAACCCAAGTAATCGAGAACTCGACCCAGCAAACTGACTCGACTCCCACACGAGGACCCTCGGGCGTAGAGGAAAAGCGACAGCGCGGACGATCCCGGAAAAACAGCAGCCGCCGCCGGTGTTCCCGATGCCACGGACGATTTGCTGGCAGCGGCGCTTCTGGCCGAGGAGGCCGCCGATCGGCATGATCGAACCTTCGATCCCGCGGCGCGCATCCGGCCCGGCCGCGGGGGCCGCTGCCAATTGGCAGGCTGCCCGGAAAGAAAGCGGCGAATTGCTCGGTGGGCCGTGTCGCCGGAGCCGCAGCCCTGCCAATCACACGGCAAAAGAATGCCTTTATCGCGCAAGTTCCCGGCTAACCGGCAGCCGCTCGCTAAGACATATCTAATTCCGCTCGGGGAAGCATAGTTCCAGTCTCCCCCCATTCTTCCATCCCTGATAAATCCAGGTTGCAGTAACAAGCTCTGAGCCAGCAAATCCTGTCGACACCGACCATTTTCAGGAGCAGCTTTTGTTATTCAGAGCTAACAAGTTGTTGATAATTTCTTTATTTCCATTAGTTGCTTAGAACTAATGACGAGGCATTCGCTTTCATATTTTCACTTTATTAATTATTTCGAACAAGTAAAACGGAGTTATTGGTGAGGAATTCGCCTAGATTCTTCTTGAATTAACCATTGTATATTAGTGTTTCTTCACCGATATCATTTCATTGTAATTCAATAGCAGTTATCCTTCACTCTATCATATTAATTTAATAATGATATTATTTACATTTTGCCAATCAAGACAACCATCCAAATTCGCCTTTTAGTGTGAAGATTTGTTCAGTTATACGGTTTCTTAACTTTCAAATCAATATATTCCACGTATATTAACTATATCTAAGTACAGCAAACCTTTCAACCAACTTTTCCCCCGCGTTTCGCAGTCCAGCCTGTCGAGACTCCCCGATATTTCCCCTAGAGTAGCGAGGGGGACGTAGTGATCAGGTGCGAGGGGTCTCTGTTTCCTTGTGTTCGCAGGCTTCCTGTGCCGTGGCTGCTGTACGGCTTGATCTACGGCAAGCCCGTCGAGGTGAACTCGGTGGGGATGGTCTGCAGCATAGCGATCCTCTTCTGCATGCTGCTCTTCGTCATCCTGAGCATCGCCTGCTTCAAGTGGCGCATGAACCGGGGCCTGGGATTCACGATGTTCCTCCTTTACTTCGTCTTCGTCGCGGTCTCGCTGATGTTCGAGTACGAGCTGCTGGTCTGCCCGGTCTAGGGGATCGCAGAGCGACGCTCGCCAGAAGCGACGGCACACATCTCGTCATCGTCATCGTCATCTTGGTCGGCGAGCCGCGCTTACCCTCGCCACGCCGGGAGAGAGAGGCGGACAGCAGCGTGCACCGGGCCCGACGAAAGACCCCCGTGCACCTCCCCGTCGATCCTCCCGGCGAGGATGCGCCGCTCCCACCGACTCGATTTACACCCACCGACACACGGTACACACGGCATATATAAATACATGAGTTACATAGACACACGCGGACGCGCGGGAGCGTATGCAGTCGGGTTACGAAATACCTTCAGTCCTAGTCGAGTTGTACATATTGTATAAACCTTGAAATACCTGAGCAAACGAAATACTCATCTCTCTCTCTCTCTCTCTCTCTCTCTCTCTGTCGCGCGGCTCCGAGCCGCGCCTTAAACTTTAATATCCTTAGAGGAAAGGACGCAGCGAGCGCGTCGGCCCGATCGTGCCAAGGATCTCACACGACGAATCCTTCACCTTCTCTCTCTCTCTCTCTCTCTCTAATCTATCGCACACCTCTTGGCACGAGGAGGCGCACTCTCACGTGCACACACACCTACTCGGACCTACGTACACACTCACACACCTTTTTTATCTTCGACTTCTTCTACCGGTACTTCTAGCTCAGTAGCTCTCGAGATCTCTCCTAGCTTACATCCTCTGCTCCTCGGCCACCGGACGGCTCGACACCACTCGATTCTCACGGCGATAGATGTAATCGATCCTTTTTTACCACGACCGCTCACGATTTCGGGGGAGAGAGCGCGAGATTGCGCACGGGAAAGTGTAATGGGGGTTGTTTGAGAGGGGGACGGGGGGAAGGGAGGGTTAAGGGATGAAGGTAGACGCGAGTGGTGTTGGCGAGCTGTTTGCTGGCCCGGGGGCTCGGTCCAATGGCGTGGGAGATAGTCAAGTCCTCGTCAGGACTCCGCAAGGACTCCTTGGCACGAGCGCGTCCGCTCGTTACGACTTAGCAAGTAGCCATTGCATACAACAGAGACACTCACACTGAGAGACCGACAGGGACAGACACACCGTGAGGAGGACGTGGTCCGAGCGCTCGAGGTCGTTTCTCTCGAAGGAAAGCTCTTTTCGCCTCTAGCCACAAATACATAGCGAAACACCCTAGCGACGTTTGCTCCGCCGCGCGCGGACGGCGAGACTTTTCTCGCGCGAGTCGGAAGCCTCGGGGAAATATGCGCGTGCAATTGGCCGGATTCGCCCGTCGATCTATCTATCTATCTATCTATCTGTATCCGGCGCTGCTTCGCTGATTGGAGCGTTTGTAAAGCGCGCCGGCGAGGGGTGCGCTGTCCTCGGCTCCATGGTTCTCGCTGCAAACCGGCGAGGAATCCTCGAGCTATAGGGAAACGAGTCGGCAACGACCTGGCCCGCTCGCGGCCGGGATATCCATCGACGACTTGATCCCCCCGACTATCTACCGACACATGGCAACCGCATACGTACCGGTATACATAAATAGATAGATTCCCTCTGTTCCTCTGTACAGCGAGACTTGTGTACATAGAGAGCGAGAGCGACGCGCGAGAGCAGTGGAAAAGAGCAGAGGCCCCCAGACGCACACAGTTATTCGACACGCGAGCCCGGGACTCGCGCACCCGTCGCCGAGCGTCCTCGTCTTTCGGAAGCTCGACTACACAATTAAACTTACCCTCCCGACTCCCCCGTCGAAGCGAGGGGGACGAAAGCGAAGAACCCGGAGCCCAATCACCGCAGCGATAGAGGGCGCCGTGTGGAGATCGAAGCCCTTCCTATAGAACTACCAGTCGACACGGACCTGTTCTCTCCCTCGCCTCGAGGGAGAGGCCTATTATTATGCGAGGGGAAAGCTCGCGCGGGGGACACATGACGATTCGACCGTTCGACACTCGCGACGCTTGCTCCTGCACCTTTGATGGCATTTACACGGGATCGGCGCTCCGCGCGAGCTTTCCCTATAATAGAAAGAAATACATACTCAATCGGCTCGCGGCGACCGCCGACCTCGAGGCTCGATTTTTCACCTCGAGAGACCCCAAAGACAGTAAAGAGGAATCGAAGCCTGTCGGCGCTCGTCGGGACTCTACTCTCGTTAAGCAGCTATTTTTTCGCTAAATTCCTTCGAGTTCTCGATGTCACGCTATGACATGCTATGACGAAACTACTGTTAGCGGAGCGTTAAATTAAACTATTATATATCGTTGTTACCTTGTACCGGACGAGGCGAGGGATGACGATGATCGAGTGCGGAGCGGGTGGACGAGTGCATGCGACGAGAGTGCGAGGGCCGCGAGAGTGAACGAGACCAGTAGATAGATTGGTAGATGTGTGAAAGGGCGGCGAGAGGAAGAATATTTGCGTCGACGAGCGCGCGAGGGGATAGATTTTTAATTCACCGTTCACGCAGACGATTCCTACTGTATAGAAAGAGGAAGCACTGAGGCGACGTAGGGAAGGGAGTTCGCGTTTGGCTGGGAGGTGGTAGTTATAACGTGATATCGACTAAAAGTTAAGCACACATTATTACCGTATACAAGCGCGAGACGAAGGGGGCCGGCGAGACACAGGCGCGTTATTTACTAAAGAGGACCTTCTATCGACAGTGTTGAGGGGGGCAACCAAAAAAAGTATCTACTCGGTAGTTTCGCGGGATATACGCCTAACAGCGGCCTAGCTTTTTATTAAACGTATGAACGAGGACTCGGCCGCGCACCAGGTCGCCCTGGAAGGATCACACTCGGCTGACAAGCGCCAAGAGGAGGGGGGAGGAAGGGGGGCAGGAGAAGGTGGTTTTCTCCGCGAGAGACCATAATTAACAGTAATATACACAATATATCAGCGTAAATAACGACTAGGTTGACAACTAGAGGGACAGGTGTTATTGTATACCTAGTTGATCGCGGCGGGGAACACCCAGGTGACAACTGGACCGTTCGGAGAGAGAGCCTGTCAGCGCGCGAGCGAGCACGACGAAATCTACGTACATAGATACGAGAGTCTGCATAACACATTATAAAGATATCGCGGGTTCGTCGCAATTTTTGTATACACCTGAAGAAAATATACTAACCTCGGACCTAGGGATATTATAACGCAATCACGACTTCTCCAGGCTTAAGCTCTCCAGTCGAGACGCGTCACCCCGAAAGAGCTCTCTATGCTAGTGCATTTACCCAGGCCCGTTCTCGCCGCTACGTTTACCTAGCTAGTCGCGTTACACTCTCCTCGCGGCGCGAGACGCGCAGTCTCCACTGTATTCGAGTTCCAATGCCATCGCCGCTTCGGACAACCGGGAGGATCTTCGGGAGAACTGCAGCAAGTGCGAAGGGGAATTCAACGAGCGACTCCGGCGTCCCCGACGAGTCGCCCGTGCAGCGGTGAACGCGCCCGATGGATTTTCTATGTCCAACTCGGACGACAGTGTTTTTGATAGAAGAAGCCTCCCGGCGGGGCCGAGAGCTGCTGGCCACGCACGGCCGACCCTTTTCCTTTTGTACGTAAAGCATCAGCGCGCGAGATGCACCTGGAAAATTCTTCTAGATCGAGAACTATGCTCGGCCCCGCGGTACGGGAGGACGAGCGTCGCTGGGGACGAGGCTCGTCGGGGACGAAGGGGAAAGCGAGAAAAGTGTCAGTTTCTGTGTATTTGTCTTTTAATCAAGTGTGTCGGTATTGTCGAACCTGACTTCATAATTTTAAGGTTGCAAAGTAAATAATTTTGGTGCATTTCTTTTTAAGCATTGAACCATAATACTACGAAGTTATCGTCGGTGATAACGATATACCTGATTAGAAGGCGAATGAATGACTGTACACTAGCCGAGGAGAACTAATAACGAAGGATGCACAATATGATCTTCCCGAGGGTCTCGAGGAGGCTCGCGCGCCTGTTTCACCTGAGAGTCGAGGTTCGAGGGGAACCTCCATGCAACGAGTCAATCGGAAGTCTTTCACTCGAGCTTCCAAGTTCTCTCTCCTGGGATGCGAGCTCTGCCGAGGAAGGAGCCTTTTCACGGCTGGGATCCTCGCGCTCGCGCGACCTAGGACTCGCCGGGAGGCCGAGCGGGAGAAAAGCGCTTTTGAAGATGCAGAGAGAAGTGGAGCCGGTTAAAAAGGGCGGGTTGCCGCTCGTTGAGTGGCAAGTAGGTTGCCGAGCGGAAGGAAAAGGGCCTCGCGACTACTAGCGCGGTGGGAAAGGGCGGCCGAGGGTCAGGAAGGGAGAAGAAGGTGT
Source organism: Crossocerus cetratus (assembly GCA_963675795.1). Lineage (NCBI taxonomy): Eukaryota > Metazoa > Arthropoda > Insecta > Hymenoptera > Crabronidae > Crossocerus > Crossocerus cetratus. The sequence goes on along the minus strand of OY776665.1, from coordinate 21,761,291 downwards.
CGAGGGCGGATTAGTGGGCGCGAGGAGGTCGCGTGATTCGGCGAAGGTCAGTCGAGGCAGGAGAAGGATCGCTCGACTCGTAATTTGTACTTTATAATACTTCGTAGGCTAAAAAGGCTCGTGTCGAAAGCCTCTAAGTCGCGCAGCAGGTACATCGAGGCTTTTTCATTCGGAACGCTGCGCGGCCGCACCTCGCGGCAGACGGCCGGACGCCGTCGTCCTCGCCGGACTTGAACGCCACTCGAGAGTCCACGCGCCTTTTGATATGATCAGCCAACTCGGCGGAAGAGCCCGGCGAAGATCCACTGGGTCGCCGGTGAGCCGAGTCCACGTCTATTAGTCTCGCAACTAAAGAAAGCGACTTGCGCAGAGCGGAGCGTCGCGGAGAGGCAGAGCCTTCGGCGGGTCGCGAGGAAACAGGGCGGAGGCCTCGTCAGACTAGTTACGTACTCGAGCAAGTACATAGAAAGGTACGAGCGAGTGCGAAAGCGACTTAGCATGATCGGCAGGAAAGCCTTTGAAATTCGAGCTCGCTGACGAAACGCGGCTCGTGCGACCTGGTTTCCTCGCGATTCACTCACACCCGGCCCACATTCTCCCCGGGTGCCACCGAACAGCCGCGTCGTTTCTGTTAAACATGTCCGACCCTCAACCACCGAGTCCCGAAGCTCGTCCCGGCGAATCTCGCGTCTTCTTTTCTTTTCTATTAAAGGTCTTAGTCGCCCGATCGTCCATCGGCGCTCGCTCCGCTAATTCGGGCATTCGTATTCAGCGGACGACGGAGCATTAATAAGCGAGGAGGGATAGTTTTAGAGGAGGAGCGCGAGGTGATCGAGTCGAAGCCTTTCCGGGAAGCGAGCCAAAGGCGGCTCGGTGGTCTCACTAGTTGCGAAGCCGTCGGCTGTGCAGCCTCGTTCTTTCGTTCCCGATCCCTCGGCGAGAGGGATGCTACTCCGAGAGGGCTCTCGCCCGTTGTTACACTGTTTTGCTCTCTGCCGGCGGAATAAGCGCGGCGAGGATGCGTTGTCCGAGGGTGCCGGAGGAGAGCTGTGCCCCTTCCTGGGAGCACGCGAAGGCGCGAACGCACATATCAGACGAGAAAGCGATGTTGTCGATATAGAAATTACTCGATTTCATAGCGGTATTACTAGAGGACCTAGTCGTAAGGGTACATCGTAGGCGGGACGACTCGGACGGGCAGGAGATCGCGTTACAAAGTTTCTATAACGATTAAAGATTATACAAAAAGTAGAGCGTAGACTACGTAATGTTCGGACTTGTAACGATGTTGACACAGCGACTGTATGCGTGCGTGTGTGTCTGTGTGTATGTGATTGTGCGTGCGAGTCTGTGTGGAGGGAAGTCGCGCCGGAGGGGACGTTTTCCGGGGAGGGGGGGAAAGAGTTCACCGTTCCATCGATCGTTCGACCAATAGCTTCGCGTAATTAATCCCGAGCGATCCCGTTCACCAGGCTCTCCCTTTTTTACGTATACGTGATTATATAGTTTATGATTGACGTTGACCCGATGCGCACCGGGTCTTTCAACCCCCCCGCTCTCCCAAGAGCCGAGGGCCGGAGGGTTGAATAACTCGGGCGACTCTCGACATAGTTTATACCATTAGAGAAATATACACACCGATCTATGTACCATACCGAGAATCTACACGAGCGAGGGGGGGGGGGGGGGGGCAGGGGGCAGGGGGTACGAGACATCCACGCCGAGACACGTTTCCGCGCGCAAGGGTTGTTTGCGCTCGAGTGTTAGACTTTATTACGCTGTTACTGGAGAGTCCCCCCGTATCCCCTGCGCCGGAAGCGTGGCCCGCGCGCCTCGAACCTCTTGAAGGGGGTACAAGCGATCTGAGGAAAGCGTCTTTCAAATATCGACTGAGGGGCCTCCACGTGCGCCGGCGGCGGTGCACGGGGGCCGAGAGCGGCCTGCGAGGGTTGTTGCAACGGTGGAAAGAGGTCTAGGGCGTTTCGGTTTCGATTCCAGGCGCTGTGATAGGTCAAGTGGTACCGCGGCTGGAAAATCCCCCGACGATCGATCCGCGGACACTGTGCTTTGTTCGTTCTCTCTCTCTCTCTCTCTCTCTCTCTCTCTCTCTCTCTCACCCCCTCACTCACTCTCTCTCTCACTCTCTCACTCTCTCTGTATCTATCAGGATTGCGAGGATCGCCGCGTAACATAGCCACGCGTGCGGATCTCTATCGGCCGAGTTTGTCCGGGGAATCGCACCGACGACCACGTTCTAGTCAGCCTCGCCGCCGCCCGCAGCACTCACCCGCAGGCTTCGTCACTGCTGCGAGCCGAGACCAGAGAACAAACGTAACAATGCTCGACGACGAAAATCCTCCACCAACCGAAAACAAAAAAAAAGCCCAACAAAAACACAAAAAAACCCAGACGAGGAAGCGAAAGGAGAATATAAAAATAGGGGGGTTGCGAATCTCGCAGTGAGACGGAACGGGGCGAGCAGAAAGTGGGCAAAAAAATCACGCTGACCTTTTCGGGAAAAGGGGGGGAGAAAACCACCCCCGTTGCGCCGGAGCCGGCACCAGCTGTGCGGACACAGATACACACAGAGACACTCTCACACAGACAGATATATAAAGATTCGAGCCGGGCGACTCTCGACTTCCGCCGGCCCCCCAGGTGTCGCAGGCGCCCGGGGACCAAGCCGATTGAACATTGAGCACCAAATCTACACACGTCGAAGTACATAGTCGGTAAAGGTTCTTAAGACTCGTTTAGCGATTGGTGGCGCGTGGGTAGATGTGCCCCGGCGCGGGCCCCTGAAAGAATCGGCGGGCGCGGCTCGAAGGGTGCCGGCTCCCACGTCTACGGGAGACGCCGCGTGCAATAAAACCAGAATATAAATATATACATATAAAGATATAAATATATAAATATATACAGAAAATATGATAAACAATATTAATATCATTATATACAACATTTTTACGGCATATACGGATACGACGTAGAGGACAAGAGGAACCTTAGGATATTAACTTGTTGTTGTCTACCCAATAGCGTTGTAGCATACTTATACAGGTAGAGAGGACTCGTTTAACTCGTAAGGACGAACAACCACGAGGACACACACACACCCCCTGCGAGAGTGCGAGTCGCGTGTGGATGTGCGTGCGGGGAGGAAAAGCGCGAAGGAGATGGGGTGAGAATGTTGGGGGGTGAGAATGATTCGCGATGACTGCTCTGTGCGAATGCTTCGAGAGGACTTGGAGGGGACGGAGGCGTGCGGGCGAGCGGGGAGAGTCGGCGTACATGTTACTATTACATTCATAGCGAATCTATATATATCCACGTATGTATATGTCCTGTACATATACCCATGTGTATATATATACATACTTGAGGAATCTAGCTGCGTAACTGGCATGATGGAAATCAATGATTAACATTAACACACACCGAATCTATACATATACTTTAAACGTGTGCCTATGTGCGCACGTGCGTACGCGCGCGTACGTGCGGACACTCGAGAACGACAACAAAAAAACATCCCACCCCCGTCTTCTGCCCGTTTCTCTACTTCGCTTTCCATCCACCCCTTTATTCTCTTTTCCACCCACCACTCTCTCTCTCCCTCTCTCGATTCGACACCAGCACACGTGGACACGTGACACAATACACACGTACACATACACACACACACACACACAGCCTGGACAAAAAGCCACCCTCTTAACCGCCAGCCCATTCTTCACACGCACTTGCGCACATATCCATTACGCATTACCGTAGCCGTGTTGTGTAGGGAATGTCTTTACTAAGTAAGTACAATTTCTCATGTTACACGTTATACGAAGAGGGCGGAAAAGGAGATTGGGTCCTCGCGAGAGCCGAGCGGGAAGAAGAGCGAACTTGTCGCGCCGCTCGCCGGATCCGATTTAGGGAGGCGATCGAACGCGACGTAGACGAGAGCGACGATGGTACACGTAGGAGGAAGGTGGGTGGGCGGTTCGCATCGCGGACACTGACAGGCCCCGGTGACAGCCGACATTAACTGGCAGTTCAAGCGGTGCCCCCGGGATTCCTCTCGGAGGCTCTCGTCCTCCCGCGGGATCGCGTTCCCTCGGGCTGGGCCGATCAAGCCCGCGGGACACTGCGTCCCCGGATGCTTGACGGTCGCCACTCTCGTTCGGCCCGAGGGAACCAACGCTCCGATCCTCCGGTAATATAAAGCAGACCTTGCGGTTCTGATTTTAATTGGGGAGGAGGTGATAGGAGAGGAGAGGAATGCCGGAGTCACACGCAAGATAGTCCGTCCGCAGGAAAGGCAGGTTGATTGGCGGTGGAGGAATGCGTAGCACAGGGTCGAATGTTATCCCGTTACTGAGATCCCCCGGGGGAAGCTTCGAGGATCAGCAGCGGGACGAGTACGAGCACGCGAAAGTCGTTTCTGTCCAGTGAAAAAAGAAAAGGAGCTTGCGTCTCTTGCTTGCTAAAGATTGTTCGCACGATGTATATGCGCTTGCTTATTCCGGGGCGGGTGGTTCCACTCGCCTCTCCTTTATCCCCCGAGCATCCCTGCCCAAGACTTTATCCCTGTCTCCGCATCGGTTATGGATAGCGAGTGTCGGGAGAACTGGGGAAAGCTCGCTCTTCATCACAACCGCGGCACTTCGAGCGCTCGGAGTAGCCGATTTCTGTTGGCCCCGGTGGTTGGAATGTTCTCGGGACACGCTTCTCTCGATTTCTCTCCAGGTCTCTCTCGCTTGCCACTTCTTGCAACGAGTGGCTCTCGGCGCCCGGGCCGAAGCCTCCGAAACGCTCGCCTCGACACTCGTAGAGCGATCTCTTCCCACCCCCCCGCTCTGTCGATTAATCTCAAGGTTCATACGAGTTACCGAATACCAACACTACTATACATGTATACGCAAACTATTATTCGATGATTACTTGTTCGAGTGACTCTCTCTCTCTCTCTCTCTCTGTCTCTCTCTTTAACCAGTGTTAAAACGCGATTGCACGCGACTATTGATCCGGAGGGCAGAGGGATACGCCGGGGATCGCGAAATTCGCGCTGCCCGGCGGACTTCCATGCGCTCTTTAGCGATTCGAGATATACGAACGCGCTACACACCTTTACTCTGTCCTCAATCTCTCGAGTCTTGTTTCCCCATTGCAAATTTCTATTTATCAATACTCTATCGATATCGCTCGTCGACAATAATCAAGACATTACCCCCCGATTCTCGCAGGGCAATCTGCACCCCCTGCCGGCTATTAATCGTCCGAAAGCCCTGCTTTCGTTTGCCGCGCAATACGCGAGAAGGCTGACGAGCGCCGCCCGCGTCTACTTGTCCGAATTCCCGTCCCGTCCTTCCTGTCCTCCCTTCCCTGCGAATCTGCAAGCTCGTCGATTCCCAGGAGCACCCACCCTTGCATCTTAAGTTCGCCCGAAGATCGAGAGCTTTTCCCGCTGTGTCCATTAATCTCTGTACTTGTTACGATTCCTAGTATCGATCTTATCGTAGCGACGCAAAACTCTCTCAGGCTGAGCGCTCGATTCTCGCGCGCTCAGCGGAAACCCGAGCATTTCGTCGTCCTCCTTTTCCACGCTACATCCACGCTTTATCACCCGCACCGAGGTGTCTCGCTGTACACCTAACTTAAGGTTGCCCGTTAACGATTGCGATCCTGTTGTACGCTTATTATATTATTGCCGTTATCTCGCGATCTCGTGAGGAAGCACGAAGCGAGTGAGAGGTCGGAACGATTGCCGAATCGCGGAAGGGTGCTCGGCGATATGGCCGAGAGTCGGAATGCTCGAGGAGGAGCGCGATCGAAGAGGACACGACTGCGGAGAGGAGAGATTTGGCCCAACGGAAGAAGAAGCGAGGGAAGAGGAGCCAGCACATCCCCCACGGCATATATTATCGAGTCTGCGAGGTCGTAGCACATTTGTCCGGTCATATCTCTCGGCAACGCGACCAAACGACTTAAAGGAGCTCATCGCCATTGTACATAGATATAATAATAGATTAATTGAACATAACGAGGAGCGAGGCATAAGAGGAACGCGAGAACCTTCGCCGTAACGTACACGTACACACCGACAGAAACACACATACACACGCACACAGGCAGACAGACACAGGCAACACTTGGACACGGAGTCACATGAATTGTTAAAAGATGGTAGATGTAATTTAAGGGATACTATGTGCAGGACACGTTGGCGATGCCCGCTTCCGCTTGGAAGCCACGCGCGCGTTTACGGCCCCGCAGTGGGGCCCACCTGTCGTTGATACATAGAGCGCATTCTTTCTTCTGATCGAGCGTAAGAGCTTTCAGTTCCCCCCCCCTGAGATCGCATTCGTTTCGAAAGGAAGGCCTTTTTTCCCTCGTTGAGCCGATCGTGCGCGGGCTGCGCCAAGTGGAGAACGCCCGCGACGGGCCCGGCCGATCTCACGAGTGGCGCTTGCGCTACAAAGCGGGACCAGTTGGGGAGGACCAGTTGGCTGCGCGACTGATTCGGGTTTCGGGGGGGAGGGGGGAGTGGATTCGCCGGGGCAGCCACTCGGAGATCGGCCAGTCGGAATCCCTCGATGACGACTGGTCTCGAAGACGATAGCTAGGTGGTAGAGGAGCGTCGCGACGCGGGGACCAGAACGACGCCAGCGCGTGCACTGGGACGAGAGAGTGCACGATCTGCTGCCGGTTGAAGATGCACGATGATGCCTTTCCTCGCCTCGCGACGCCCAAGGGAAAGCTCGGGTTTATCGATCATTAAAACCAGACCTATGCATTATTCCGTACCAAGTACGGCCGGAGCAATCGAGTATATATTTACTATAGACTTTAACGAGGAAAGAAGCCAACTGTATCGCGAATAACGGAGCATGGAACGAAGAAAGGCCTGCATCGACCATCTTTCCTCCACACTTCCCGATCCCAGCCCCATCCTCCCGCCACCCCCGTCACCCCTTCTCTCCCGTTATTCTATTCCCTACCTCCCCCCAAGACAAGAACAAACAACATATTGTAATCTATTGTAGATTGTTGTAGATAAATTATACGGTTTGACCGTACATTGTTACTTTTTGTCGACAATATAAAATACACAGATATATAAGTATACCTCGAGTTTCACTACCTCCCTTCTCACCTCTGCTGCGAGTTCGACGAGGAGAAATGCAAATGAGTAAATAGGATGTTTGGTCGATTCGGTATAATTCTCTCATTTTCGTACAAAATCCATCGGAGGGGATAGTGGAAGAAGTATGTCCTCCTCGGCAGAAATGTTTAATGGGTCGGTGGCTATGTACAGATCATACTTGTGTTGTCTCTTAATTGCGTAAGATTGGATTAAATTAATGGGCCATTGCCGGCATGCTCGGGGATCCCACGACGTCTATAATGTCGGCTTTCACTTCTGGTTCTGTCTTTGGCAGTAGAGCCGCGGGTATAGTCAGAGTCTTTCCTGGCGCCAGTGCCTCGTATTGGTGCCTGAGCGACTGCAACTCGTAGTCGCAAGTGGACAAAGCGCTTTTCAACTCGTAATGCAGGACTATGTCGCTTCTTAATTCGTTGAACTGCTGACAAATCTGCTCGGTCGGCGGCGGGTTGAGTTCTGGCGGGTAACATGTATTGATTATACACTCGAGCGATGCGAGATATCATTAGGCCCCTCGAAAGGTCGCGCCACTTACCTAGTTTTAATTCGTTCAGCATTTGGTCGATGCCCTTCATCTTCTTCTGACCTAAACTACTTGGCAACTTTATCCTCTGCGATCGCAATGATACGCCGCTGTTCTTGAAGTCGGGGAATTTAATGCCGGCCGACTCCACTGCCTGTAAGGATGCACCAATGTTAGCTTTTGTATCTACGGCTAGGCTCCGAATGCTAATCGCGCGTACATGAGATGTGTCAGTCTTATTGGGCCTGTTTCTGGAAGAACTACTACTCTTCTTGGACGATTTTCTTTCGCTCTTCCTGGGGTCCGCTTGGTGGTCCGCTGCTGTAATTAATTTCTGTAGATCCTGGGTCTTTCTATCCCTCTCTTTCTTCCTCTGTTCGATCTTCCTTAATTCTGTCAATAGTGTCTGCTCCTCTTCCACTTGCTCCGGGGTCCTTTCAAATAACTTCTTCAGCTGCTCCTTTCTTCTCTTCTCATGCTCGGCATCAAATATATACACTTTATCATTATGCGCCTTCGCTTTGGTGAGAGCCGCACCTACTTGGTAATACCTAAACAGATTAACATTAGAATCCAGATTCTCTATTCTCTCTTCATTCAAGCACACTACTATCTCCCAATATACCTCTCTTTCAAATCTTCTACTGATCTCGGAGGGAACTTTGTCCGGTCCCACCTATCCTGAATAATGATAAACCTCAGATCGAATCTCCTGCAAAGGTCGAACAGGTGGTCTGTCTCCGCTCTCGTCCATCCATTCGTCACCAAGTGCTGCACGTACTCAGCATTGGTGTACGTTGGGATGGGAACTTTCTTATTAAACTTAGCAAAGGGATACTCCTTGCCCGCGTCGGCGACGCGTCGCCAATGATGGAAAACCGCGCCGTCGGTTCTAGCAGGATTCGTAAAAGGCGTCCACTTCCACGGGCGGACTTTTTTCATACCCAGCTTCGCCCGGACTTGCTTGTAGCCTTGTCCGGTGTCCGTGGGGAAAAGTGGCGGCACATCGTTATTGTCTTTGCAAAGTAAAGCGAATACCTCGCGGTGCATGCCCTCCGGGCGCTTCGGCACCTTGCAGTCATACTTTTTCCGGGCTTTCTTGTCGCTGCCGATGATCGACTCCTTGGTGAGCTCGGTGGTCGTCGGCAGCTCAATGTCGAGAATATCTCTCACATCGGCCATTATATTCTTTCCTCGATTTCTTCCGACTTTAAATCAACAATCACCAGCTACGATCCACGTTTAGGTTATACGTCAGATGGAATACGACATGGGCACAAGTGTTGTAATCTCTCGTGGCAATGAGGCTTTTATGTCCCAACCTCCACGAAAGCGGCTAAATCCACGAAACCCGAATGAAGCATCGAGAAAAGCTTCTCCCGACTCTTTTAAACCATAATATTATGCTTTATCGTAACACTAGTTGATGCGAGGTTACGAAAACACGAGTGAGATTATCGTCAGTGCGCTGCTGCAGCGTTCCCGGTTGGAACTCCACGGCTGCGCTTCCGGAATTCAAATCATTCGAACCATGGATTCCCAATCCAGTGGCCTCTCATATGGTCAATAAAAAATTAGACAAAAAATAGAATTACAATTGGATCAAATAAGAAATTGGTGTAAAAGTTTTATTACTCGTTTCTTCAGTATATACATTGGAAAGGCAGGTCTGCGCGGGTAAATGAGTCTCTGTACAACTGGTACAAACGTAGCAATTCAGATCATTGTTATTGAGGGCTGAGCAAGATTTCCCCGTTGTCAGGCTCCGGCACGTTTAACAGATTTATAGTCCCAGGTACGTGGACCTTCGCAGTGCTCGTGAATACTCTTTGGTCTTTCTTGCTCTCCTTAGGTGTGACGAATTTGCATAGTACTATGTACCAGAAACTCTGCACAATACTCTTTATTAAGCCTGTGGAATGGGAGATAGAGACTAGATCAATTGGAAGACTTAATTTTCTCCTTCTGCTAGAAGAAATACATACCACTAGTGACAAAGATTCCTCCTACTGTGGCACACAATTTGACCAAGAACTGCCAAATGGTGTCCCTTTGTTGAGTGACCTTAATCTTTAATGCACTCACGTCGTACTTGAAAAAGATGCCAGGGATTCCATGAGAACCTTTCTGGTGGTTGATAGGCCTTTGATGATCTTTCACACTGTACTGGTAGGTCTTGGATGTACTGAGCAGTGTTCTAATATCAGTAGGCACTACTTCCACAAAGTATTGGTACAAGATCATATCTGTGTATAGGAAAGATGATTGCACAATGAATGGAATTAACATTAGAAGCCCGAATAAGAAAGAAGAAGCAATCATACTGTCATCAGCTATCTTTTCATCCCCCTCAAGGGGATGAACTATTCCTGGACTAGGCCCACCAAAGGAGAACCGGTTAATCCTATGAGTGAAATTGTAATCTCTATCAGTCATAAATGCAGAGATGTGAATATGGCCCCTGGAGAGTGAGAGAGATTTTCCTGCAGTGATATGAAAGTTGCCCGCAACTTTGTTCACCGTCAGGCTGCCATGAATCCTGCACGCATTGGGTGGATAGCTAGGCTTGTGCGTCCTAAAAATCCTCAAGATGAGTTATCCATCACAGGTAACCAGCAATAGTTCATACACACCTCTTTGGCATTTCACTATAAAGGGTGACTTGATTAGACTTCCAGAGGAGTTCGTGAATAGCATGGTACTCCTCCCGCAGGTAAGAGTTCATGTGTTTCAGAGCCTCAAAGTGTGACCTTTGGTCCTGGGTCAATTCCCACCAAGTGTCCTCTTCCTCCAGAGTGTCGTGACCGACCATATTCTGATTGGTCGCGTCCAGGACATCGGCGCCGATTTTGCCACATGGCATAGCCACGGTGATGTCGATGTTGATCTTCAACTTGGCATCTATATCTGTATCCGGCTCGAACTTGAACTGGAGTCTGCTGTCCAGGTAATAGCTCGTCTCCGCAATCACCAAATAGACGATGATGCAGATCGTAAAGATCGAGACTAGCAGCCAAAAAAGAAGAAATGTTGATTAATTGTTCCCTTCCATCCGCGAGACAGCTGCTTAAATATTTACATACATGTCCCTCCGACCGCAGTCTTATTGACGTAGGGTTCCGGGAGCTTGGGGAATGCGTCCAGTTCCTTCACAGTCTTGATATTAACATGCCGTCGCCTGAGCATCTTCGCTAAACTATATCTACACTGGATGTCGGCGATCGGAGATTCGCATTAGTGACCGATCGCCTAACCTACACGGTGCAATCGACTAGTTGGAGAGAGGCATGGCCTCTCTTCCTCTTCCAGAGAATATCACCGACGTACTTTAGGGGCAAAAGCCTTCACCGATGCATTCTCCCTCAGGTTTAATTGACATTCGACTGGCAGGCTTAGTTTTAATCGGACTTGCACCGACCGCCACGTATTTACATGCACACTGACGCCACTCAACGAAAACAGGTGGGACGGTGGGAGGGATATCTCGGGTGACAACAGTTTTTTAGGATACTTGAAATGCTTTATGTCAACGGTTTTAAACGGAGTTAAAGAACGAGCCTAATTAAGGTGGTTTCGTGAAGTAAACCACTTTTCATAAGATTTTCTTTACAATTTGCACATATTAAGCTTTACACGGTTTTCCAACTAACTCGTCATATTTTATAATAATCGACTTAATACATTATCGAAAAATATTATAGTCAAGTTTAAGAAAACTTGGCCAGTAGTTTCAATCCTGTGTAAAGATTATGTGCGAATTTACAGGACTTCTTATGAAAAGTGCTCTCCCCCACCAACTACCTTATAACAAATCCCTCGGATTTCCGAGAGTCTACGTGATGTTCTTGAGAACGGACAGATAAGCCATGGACGATTTCAGGATCTATAATATCAATAAATCGTCGAGGTTGACTCCCCGGAATTTCTCGTACCAAAGCACACAGGATATGACTTACAGTGGCGAAGGTCTCGATGGAAAGGATATAGAATTTCCCTCCAGTCAGATATAATGGCCTTTGCGATCTCGCGATGCAGATTGTCAAAGGACGAGCCTTCCTTGCTGGCAATTCGTACCAGTCCAGCAGGTAGTAAGATAGTTCGACTTGGGAGCTCTGAAAGTGTCGGGAATGCCTTTCAACTGGAATAGAGGATCTCCCGTGGCAGAGGTGTGAATAAGTACCTCGTAAATGAGGCACTCGCCGATGAAGCAGTAGCAGAAAATCAGTATTACCACTGCCGATGAGAATATGACGTAAGTTACTGTGTTGAGAACGTCCCCGTCGTCAGTCATCTTAAATGATTTCACATTAATTCCATTCAAAGTTGTACCGATTTTTATTTGAATTAATTACCGTGAGTAATTGGAAGGCGACGATACAAAGGGACCACATCAACCCAAAGGTTTGCACGAACATTATCGGGCTGGAGATCTTCTCCAAGTCTGCCGTGAATCTACGATATTATATTAATTCTTAAAAGCACTCGAATTCTAATTACTTTCTCAGCGGCCAATTACCGCAAGAGCTCGTTGTGTCTCTCGTGCAAGGACCTCATTTCACGATCGTATTCGGCTGGCTCTACGCAAGTCCTTTTAATGCGGTCGGCCAGGATAGACAATTGAGTGCAAATGTGGAAGGTCACTGTCACGAGGAAACTGTCGGCGCCCGTGGCTCCGAGTGGCAAAAGCGGAATTAAAAAAAAGAAGTAGAGACTGAAGTAAACGTAGCCCTTGACATCCGTCACTTCGAAGATCGGCGGGACGCGTTTCGTCAAATCAAAGGGCAGCGAGCTATTCTCGAAGTCTACGAGAACAAATCCTAGTTTCTACAACTCTGAACCTCTCGCGAAGCTAATCAATCACTCACCGTTCAATACGCAATCGATGATCGGCAGAGTGAAGAAGAACACGCTGGACATAAAGAGGGAAATGTAACTGGAGCTGGTGAAAAGGGCGGCGGCACCGCTGTACCTCACGAATCTCTCCCTTTCCCAGCTCGTGCGGTACAGGTCCTTTTGCGTGTCCTCGCGGACGATCGCGACGAGGGAGAGCACATTGCGGATCTGCAGCCGGAACATGAAGACCTTGAGGAGCAGCAGAATATTGGGAAAGACCCTGGTCAGCATACGACAGAACTTGTCGAAATCGTGAATGCTCTGGCAGAGGGTGACGATGTCTAGGACATTGTAGGACAGGATGTAGACTAGATAAAAGCTTAGACGAAAGTCGTTGAGATTCTCCGGCCAGAGACCGTAGAAACCGAGGATCTTCTTGCTCCAGAAGAAGATGTCGTCGTTGTAGAGCAACTTCCACAGGGAATCCATCCTCGGTGTTTGCGAGACTTCTCGGCGAAGCTCGAGTGGGAGTGCCGAGAGGAACTAGGCAAGTGGCAGGATCGAATGCGGGAGAATCGGCCCAAGTTTCTGATCGATAAACCTCGGTCATTAATGCCAAATCATAGATTCCGTGCTGTGGCTTTCAGAGTGGCTGAGTGTCCGCTGAAATGATAGCTGTCAGCGGGGAATTTGCATGGGCAATGAGTCGCGTGTCGCGATTGTCTGCTGACATTCGGCCGATCCCGCGAGACCCGCCCTCTTCAACTTCGACCAGCAGACTTTTCTCCGCAGTCAATTAAACTTTCCTCCCGGCTTTCTGCGAATTCGACCGGTTTTTTTTGGCTCGTGAATGTTTTATGCTGAAAGTTCTGCTCTTGAGTTCTTTCACGATTTGAGAAGGCAGAGGGTGGGAAGGAAAAGCTGTGGAAGTGTCGAAATTTGGGAAAATATTGATCGCCAGTGGTGGGAATTGGAAAATGGATCGATCGTCCGGAGCGAAGGGGGGAATTCAGTGGTTTGCTGGAAGGACTTACGCAATGAAAGCTCATACAGTCGGAGAGCGCGTGTGCACCGGGGGTTCGAGCTTGCAGCGTGCGAAGCAGTGCAACCAGTGTGTCTGCCAATCGCACGTGGCGAACATTACATCTCGGGATACTTTCGGACGTAAACTTCCAAGTTCCAGCTCGGCAGTTTCGACTTCCGAAGAGGCGAATCATGAAGCACAAACTCATCCTGGCTGTCGGCTGTGCTCTCATAGCGACGGTCTCTCTCGTCGCAACCCTTCTATACTATTTTAACAAAGGTACGTTTTCCACCCTCAAACTCTCAATCACAGAATTCCCAATAAAATCCAAATTTCAACTTTCATCGACCTTAAATCTTCACATTTCCCTTTAAATCCTCGACACGTGGCGAATGACCCTCGAATGACTTTAAACTCTCCGGGCATCGAAAGCGGTGGTTATCTGGTCCGTGAAATAGAGGAGAAAAGTGGCTCTAACGAGACGAAACAACTGTTGCCCCGCGAGAGGGATGAAAAGCGGATAAGCCACGGGATCAATTACGCGGCCTGCACTCGCATTTACTCTATTATCCACGACAAACATTCCGTCCAATGAGCTTTGAGCAAACACGCGGCTCTGTTCGCCGATAATTGGACGATTTCCGCTGGCCGTCTCCCCTTGTCACTCAAGTTGTTCATCAGTCCTAATGCGCGGGGGTCGAAGTGCCGATCGAAAAATCATTGGAATCAATGATCGACATTATTAGATCACGTGTGTCCGAGGGGCACGTTCCTCTGCGCGGCCTCCGCTAAGACGGAAACGAAATGCCTCGAACAGAGCAAGCAGTGCAATGGTCTGCCGGAATGCCCGCTCGGGGACGACGAGGATGACTGCAGTGAGTCGCACTGTTCACATTTTATAGAAACTAACATAATTCAACCTCCGAACAACAATGAAACGAAAAACTGTTGTTCATTATGCAGCGGACTTGAACGGGGACTTCAGCTTTCTCCAGCAGAATTTCACGAGGCAACCTTGCGATATGAAAGGTAATTCCATAATTCCATCGCGGGCAATCTGAATGGATTTTCACCAATGACCAATCAATAATACTTTCATAGAGAACAAAGTGCCGGAAAACTGCAGTTACATGATGTGCGACGCGAACTGCTTCCATTGGAACGAAATTCCGCAGACTCTACCAACCGCAGTTATGGGAATGTACGATTCTTTTTCTGGTTCTTTCGCGAAATGCGTGTACTTTGGAAATATGTATATTTCAGAACCATGTATAATTCATCGATCGAGGAACTGAGCGCGACGGCCCTGGAGAAGTACGTCAAATTGCGAACATTGTAAGGAGATTTTGATTCATGTTTTCATTGGAGCAGAAATCGGTTTGATTATCAATCGGGCGTTTCGTATAGGGAAATGGCGTTTACTGGCATTAAAGAATTGCAAAAGGGCTGTTTCAAGAACCAGGAAAGACTAGAAGTACTGTAAGTACGCGTGTAATTTGGAGTTGTTGCTTCCAAGCGTGAATTTCAATACTCGTTGTTAGGACCCTCTCTGGTAATGAGATCACCAACATCTCACCAGGACATTTGACAGGATTGCAAAGTATTATGTTCCTCGACGCAGCTGAGAATGAACTGATAACTGCGGATCTCACCGATCTCGATGGATGCAAGAGTTTGTTGTACATGTAAGTTTCCAGGATTAATTACCGAAGCAGATATTAATTGACGGATTCATCTGCATTCCAGAAAATTGAATCATAACTCATTGAAGGAGTTGAAACTGCCCAATCTCCCAGGCCTGAAGGACATGTGAGTTTAATTAAAAATGAATCTGAAGAATGAAATAAAGTTTTTATTTAACTAATACACTTTGATCGCAGAAATTTGAGTGAGAATCGATTGGACGTCATAGATGAGACTCTTTTTCATGGCTGCCCAGCGTTAACAACACTGTAAGTACTTAAGTCGACTATCAATTTGCAATAAATAATAAATTGAGATATTATTACCCAGCAATGTGGCGAATAATGGAATAAAATCGATCGAAGCAGGGGCTTTTAAGAACTTCTCCCAACTAACTGAGTTGTGAGTTTGAGAAAAAAAGTTTTACTATTTATGAAGAAAAATCTCGATTCCTTAATTATCCATTCGATTTTCAGGAATCTCAAACACAATCAGATAATCAGCCTGCAGCCGGACACTTTCTCATCCCTCAATACCCTAACGGTTCTGTAAGTATGTAGACAAAGGGATGAAAAGCGTGGTGATCCGAGCGCGTTAATTTTAAATGCGTTAATCGCGTACGTGCCCGGTTTGATTTCACGAGACTTTGACACTCGCGCCTTCCAGGTCACGTACGCGCAGATCAGTCTTTTTGTTCTCTATTTCCAATTACGTGAAACCTGTTACATAACAATACGCAGGATGGTGCAAGTGGATAAATTGTATCTTTGCCCTTTAGGTGGCTGAGTTACAACCCGCTCAAGGAACTACCCGAGTCGTTCTTCGCACTGACCAAGCTTAAATCACTGTGAGTCAAAGGGAGTTTTGGCAGGTTTCATACAAAATAATTTCATCCTCGAAAATTGTCTGCTTTAGCCACTTCGAGGACCTGAAACTCACGTATGATCTGCCGAAGAACGCGTTCGATGGTTTAGAAGAATTAGAATTCGTGTACGTGACTCTAATTAGTTCAAGGGGAACAGGTATTAATCTCTCAATTTTTCAGGTACTTCACAAAGTTTCACTTCTGCGCCACCTACGCAGCGAATGTGAAGAAATGCAAGCCGACATCCGACGGTAAGCGAGTCATTAAGGACTTCAATGAATTGATCGATAAACAGCTTTTTTCGACAGGTGTTTCCTCGATGTCGCACCTCCTGGATAAGTCGCTACTGCAAGCTGCAGTCTGGGGCATCTCGACGGTTACCTGCGTCGGTAACATCCTCGTTCTTTGGGGAAGATTCACCGCGAGGGATGAGAACAGGGTTTTAAGCATTGTAATCCGACACTTAGCTGGTACGCAATGATCATCGACCATAATTCATAGAAAATTCCATCATTAAAAAAATTATTGTTCCGGTTCATTAGTTGCCGACATGTTGATGGGAGTCTATTTACTGGGAATCGCCATCCAGGACCTCCGTTTCCGCAAAAATTATAAAAAGGAGGCAAGTTCCTGGATGTCCTCCGTTTATTGCATCGCACTGGGAGCTTTGGGAATGACGTCCTCGGAGGTTTCCCTGTTGATCCTGTCGTTCATGTCAGTGGAGCGTTTCCTTGTGATCGTGCCGCCTCTCAGTCATCGGGAGACGTCGCGTCCGATTGCCCTGATGATGATGTGCGTCTTCTGGCTCATTGGAATCACCATTGCCATTGGCCCAGGTATTCCATCGCATTTTTTCGAATTTTAGTTATAAAATCGTCTTCAATTTTTGATTATCGTTCACAGCAATTTATTGGTGGAACAGCACCAAGTTTTATGGGATAAACGGCATGTGCTTCCCTCTGTACATCGATGATCCGTACACGGTCGGTTGGGAGTACTCGGCTTTCGTTATTATCGGAGTGAATCTTCTCGGGTGAGGTTTGGGAATCGCAAAAATTATAAATAAAAAGATTCGTTCGATTTTGATAAATAAAATCGTCCGTAGGCTGGTGATAATCGCCGCGGCGTACATCGCGATGTTCGCCAGTATTTGGAGGACTCAGAGGGCGACCCCATTGCCAGTGAGCGAGTCCGAGTTCGCGCTGCGACTCTTCTTGATTGTCTTCACCAATGCGATTTGCTGGGCGCCTATTATAACTCTGAAAGTGATGGCGATGAGCAACTACCCCGTGCCACGTGCGAGAAACTCCCTTTGCACGCTGAATACTCGATCAATTGTCAATGGGACTGATTTTAGTTGTTGTTTCAGCTGACCTGCACGCCTGGGTGGTGACTTTCATCGTGCCAATCAACAGTGCGGTGAATCCACTGCTCTACACGTTCACGACCACCCGATTTCGAGAGAGGCTGAGCGGTGGCTGGTTCGGCAGGGTGCGCAGCTACTTTTCGGCAACCCTCGAGCGTCAAGGTATATAAATGATCTCAGATCAATTAATCTCCCTCGCCACTAAATCCACGCGTTTCAGGCTCGCAAATCTCAACGGTCGAACGAAACAACTACCGAACGATCTACCAGACCTCAAACGAAGAGAAGCCCGTGAGATTCCTCGCTCAAAACGGCGACAAGTTTCGTCAGAACGCGAATCATCAATACCAATGATCTTTCGCTCTCGAACCTAGCCAAATGTAAGTGTAGAAGAAAGCCGAATCCTCCACACTCGGCGCACAAATCCTGTAGTTTCCACGCGGGACACATACTCCGTCTCAGTCCCCCCGCGAATTCTTCAACGGGCCCTCTTTCGCCGGGGGAAAGGGCGTCCCTTCCGAAACGGTATTCCAAACCAAAGTGCGCGCTAAATCACCGACACTCTCGCCGAGCGCTCTAAGATCGGCGGACACGTGGGTTGACACCTACGCGCGATATTGTTATAATTTATGGTTGACGCTTGAATACAGTGAGGGTCCCGTTAGCCCCCGTCGAAAGTCGAAACCAGTCGGCTTTTACGAGGGATCTTTTCTCCCGGCGATATGCGTCTGTTAATAAAATTTAATTAAGAACCTCCCCACTCTTTTAATGCGAGGCGCGCGCGTGGACCGTTACGCTCTTTTATCGAGCGCAGTCGACAAAGCTTCCCGCGAGACTAACAACCAAGGGCTTACTTAACGAACACATGTAATTAACAAACCCTCCAAAGGCCCTCAATCTACAAGAAGCCGCGGGCCGCCAGAAATCTCTCGTGTCCAGTGTAATCAAAACTCGGGGAAAAGAGTTGCGGTACACGCTGGTACACGCGCGCGCTGGCACTGGCGTGCAAGGATGAATATTACCGGCGAATCCTCGTCCTTGATCCGCAGCAGGTGGCTCCCGCCGCGGTGCATGTAGCGCGCGCGGGAAATAAACAATCCACGCCGCTCCGTTGAGAAATGGCCCGTTCTGCTTTATTCGAGTGGCTGCTAGAATGAGTAAAGTATCGCCCTCGCCGCGAGTGATTCTCCCCCGATCCTTCTCTAGAATCCTCGGGGTATCTCCCGGCGGGAGTGTTTTCCCAGCGGGGATATTCATGGGAGTGATCGAAGCCGTATTTTGACACGAATTCAGGCTTCTTCCTGGCGAAGGTGCGTGTTAGAGCGTGTCGCGTTGGCCGGCGCTCTTCCGCATAGCAGGAGAGATGCGCGAGGGCTTTTTCCAGCGGGTAAGGACGCGGGGTCCTTAACGAGATGACGACTCCACGAATCGTACGGGCACGATCTCGTATAAATCTGCCTCGGCCTGTGAGTGGGACACGTTAATTAAGTACGCGCCTTTCCTAGTTCATGCTCGCTCTCTGCCTCTTATGCAAATCGATCCCCCTCTCTCTCTCCCTCGTCCTCTCAGCGATACAGTCGGCCCTGCCGGTTGGTATCGCGTGCTCGACGGCGCAAAGATAAAATCGGTGCGCCTTTCTCCCGAGCGCGCCGGCAGCCGCCGCGCCGGAAAAATTGCCCACCGGCGAAATCCGGGGAAAAGAGCGCCGCTAATTAAGCGCTCGGCACTGATTTGCTCGCCGGCAGCCGCGGTAAATTTGACCGCCACTTGCCGGCTCTGCTTTATGTCTGCGCGCCGGCCGATCGGTATCAGTTCGATCGAGCCGGCGAATCTTAAGACCAGTCGGTATTTTGTGGGGAGATTTGTCTTTTTTTAAACGAGGTGTTGAGTTGGTTTGTTGTATCTAAAGTTTTCAAGGAGGTTTAGTTGGATTTGGATTATTTGGGGGGAGATCGGTAACAATAGGTTTCCAGGCTGGTTTATCAGGCTAGATCGACCAAAGCGGGCGGCACGCTTTGACGGTGCTCGCGCGGAGAAAGTCGACGATTATATCGGCGCGAGTCAACTATGACCCGAAACCGCGCGCGCTGTTCTCCTATTTCAATCGGGCCGATTTTATCAGCCATTCTTTTCCTCTCTCCCGCGCTCCGTCTGTCGCTCGGCCGAGAGCGGCCACGGGCTTCTGGCGGCCGCTAGACACGAGGGAAAGGGATAATTCTCGCGAAGCCTGGAATTTGCGGGCTCGACGTCCGACGGGAAAGGGTTAAAGACAGGTTTCAGACGTCTGGCGGGCGAATTCGAGGCGAAAAGGGCCGGCTTCTTCCCACAATTATCGGGAATAAAAGTGGCCCGAGTCACACGCGATCTACTCGCCCGGGCCGGCTCGAGGAATTCCGCGCGGCCGAGGGGAAGTTTTATTCCTGGGCGGATCTTGAGATCGGAGCCGCGCCGATGACTATCGCTCGGTAATCGGCCGCCCGGAAAAGCCGCACTCTGATATCGAGCCGAGAGTTACGGGCTGCGTGCACCTTCGCCCATTACCTTCTATTACGTTCCATTAGGTCTCGTTGGGCCCGGCGAGGTGGGCAGGACGATGCTAGCTGATAGGTCAGTGAGGAAATGGATAATGAAACCCCGACATCCGGCCCGTAATTATTTCCTATTAATTTAGAAATCTTTACTAATCCAGATACCAAGGCTCGCAATAACTAAATATAATAAAAGAGCAAATTGCGAAATTGCAGAAATAACAAATTGCAATGTCCGGAATAACAAAAGCCCTCGAAGAAGTCTGAGTCGATCGTGCGGAACAATGCGGCCGATTCATGCTGCCCTTACAATCGACATTAGCATTCGGGTCGAGAGAGGATGAGCTTTGTCTTTCCTGGCTCATTGACTGGGCGACGAGTGAGACAATACCAGGCGTGGTTCGATCTGGACCGAGCGATCACATGCGCCAATGGTGGCCGCAGGAATTGGGGTCATCGACGCCACGCGGACACTTCCGCCCGAGGCATTGCCCTCCGTCAATCCCAACCCTCCTCCTATTACAAATCCCCAAAAATCCCCTGAATCTCCTCTCCTCGACGACAGAGACAATCGGCAGATGTTTCCTCAGTAGAGGAAGCCGGTTGAAAATTCCAGCCGGGCCTGATTAGCAGGAGGCCTCCGATGGGATCAGAGTGCGCGGCCCGATCGAGATGAGACGCGAGGACCTCGCGATCTTATCTCGAGGAGGCGGCCGCATACCAAGAGAGACGCGATCTCGGCGAGAAGAGATCGGAGCACAGTAGTCACTGACGCGCGTTTCTCCCGTGAGACTGTTACCCTCGCGGACCTTAAACTTGCATCTAATGAGCGAACCTCACGTGCCAACCTCCGAGCGACTCCACGCGAATACCTTGGCATTGCAGTACACGAGGAACCGATGTAGCCTCTCACATGTTAACAATCCCAACGCTCTAGTAATCCCTCAACATTTCTTACCTCGCCCACTCCCCACTACCAACGCATTTCATCATATTACTCATAGAAAATCGAGAGACGTATCTGAGAAAGAGTAATCCCGCGAATATCGGCTCGCTCTCCAGCCAAAGCACTGGTAGACAGACGCCGTGGCTAATTAACATACCAGGCCGGATTAACTACGTAATTAGAAGCACGTAGCGCGAGATCGGCGCTCCAGATCGGCGAGCTGCTGCGGATTCGCTCATTCGATCCAACTCATATACGCTGGCTCCGCTTCCCAATGATCAGCGATGAGATAAGTCGCTCTCGATTCCTCAGCTCGAGGAAAAGACGAGTCGCCGGCTCGAATTCCGCGCGACTTTAAATTCAGTTAACAAAGGCGCTGGAGGAAAATGGAGAAACTGGAAAGTAATGTTGGTGGACTTAGCTGGGGCTCAAAGTGCCGAGTGCCCTCGTACAAAGTAACGCGAGGGATTACGAGCCATAAAGGATGGACGGCGGCCGCGGTCGTCGCTCGTTATCCGCTCCGGGAAGCTGTCGCGCGAGTGCAGCGCCGCCGCGTCTCCCTCGCCAAGCAAACCCTGCATAATTAACCGGCTTAATGACTCTCGTAATTATATCATAATTGCCCTTTCGAACTCTCCCCACCTTGAGCCGGCAGTGCGCGGTCATTGCCGCTGGCTTTATGGTGATTGCCCGGCGTATAAGCATCGAGGGGCCTAGGTACACTGTCATATACTTCACCGTGCCGATGGGGCTTCCTAAAAATGGGGAATAGGAAAGTATTGATAAGTGTGGGGTTCCTGTAGAATAATGCGAGTGGCGCGGTTATCTTGTAATTAAATCGATTGGAAGAAAGTACTTATATTGAGTTGATTTCAAGAAATTCAATCGAGTCAGTCGGGTTGATTAAACAAATTAAATCGAATTGATTTAAATGAATTGAATCGAATTACTTTAAAGAAATTGAATCGAATTGATTTAAAGAAATTGAATCGAATTGATTTAAAGATATTAAATCGAATTGATTTAAAGAAATAAAATCGAGTTGATTGTAAGAATTAAATGGAGCAAAATGAGAGAGGACAAATGTTGAAGACTCCGAGGGGAATCGGTTATTTGTTGGCGAGCGCGGCTGCATGTGATTACCGAGGGCGATGACGAGTGGCCCGGGCAAGTATCATGCGAGGATGCGAGGAACACCCACGTCAGCTCTGTCGACAGGGTCATATTCTCGAGAGAGCGAGAGAGAAAGAGAAGCGAATTTGACTGAGGATTGGGAGTCGGGGCCGCAAATAAGCAGACGGCGCCAGGCCGGTTCTGCGCCCGAGGAATAATTAGCGGGACATCGATACAAAAGGAGGAAAAGGAAGGAAAGTGAGGGAGAAAGGAGGAGCGTGCTGGTACGAGCGCGTTCTGCGTTCTGCGTCGCCAGTGGAGGAGTGCACTTCCCAGCTGTCGTGTCACTTTATACACTGATACACTGGCCGGTAAACAGTGCCTCTCCCTCCTCCCTTTTCGCCTCCACCGACCACGTCGTCTTGCCTTACTTGCCGCTCGTCTTTCAAGTCCCACCACTTCCAGCTCGCTCCTTTTCTCCCCGGGCTCGATATTCCCCGTCTAATTACCGCGGCACACATATCCTCCAGCTTCATCCTAATTCCGTCGAGCTCGGTTGGACTCGCTGGCTAGTCTCGACGCATCAGTGATCGACGACGACCCCCCTCGCCATTTTTACTCGAGTTCCTCGCTTCCCTCCACTCGAGGTCTCAAGCGCACGTGTGCACTACTTGCGCGCAACGACGGCACGCTCGAGTACCTCCGAGCGGGTAGATTGTGTTTCGTTGAGAGGCTCCGGTGTCCTCGCCCCCCCGAGTTCCCTTACAGGGCGCGCCCCCCAGCGGCCCCGAATTCAATCTGCAATTGGCCGATTGCCGGAGCGCTAAGCTCGGATCACGAGATTACGCCGAGGCCGACACGTCCGGAAGGATCACCGCGGGATATAACCGCGTCGGAGGAGAGATGAAGGAGAGCAAGTATAAGGTCCTCGCGCGCACTGCGCCGCGGTAATCCTCGAGAACAGATGGGCGAATCGGTGTACCCAGATGCCCATCGACATTCCATCCACCCATGACTACGAGATGGAATCGAGGAGGAGAGGGAGAGGATGACTCTTTGCGGGGATTACTTGGAGTAGTGATTGACGCGCATTCGCTGGTGGATCGATTAGACGAGATTATATGTTAATAAATATTAGGAGCTTTAGGCGGAAGATAATTTGGGACCATTTTCTTAGGACTTTGATTCTAAGTCCTGGGTTTTGCGCCTCGCGAGCATTGTCTTATTCACCGAGCTCCTCTTTCCCGAGAGTGGACCTTCCATCGAAGAAGCAACGGAGAGTCAGCTGATTAGCCACGAACCACGTCGGTCCCGTCGATTTCCAAGCGACTTGTCGGACGCGCTGCCCTCATAATTGCTTAATCGCCGATTCCCGAGAACAATGGCCGCGCGCCGCGATCGATCCTTTCAATCGTTATCGATCCAACAAATAAATCAATCAATTCTCGAAAAATGATCATTGGATCATCAATCGGACGATTCCACTGGAAAATTCTCTCGAGTTCCGGGGGAAGATGCGAGGAGTAGGGGAGCCGGTGGATAGAGTTTCATGCGGAACGCAGGCTGCTGCGCGCGGCGCGCAGTGACGAGATGCAAAGTGATACTGCGCTCTCTTCGGGGTGGACGCTGGAGGCAGAGATGCGAGGAGACGCGCGCGCTCTCCCTTTCCTTCTCTGGTTGGCAGTGGCCCTGCGCGCCGGCGGACAAGTCGAACGGGCGAAGGGCAGCCCTGTGGTCCAGCGACAATGACGACGATGACGGTGGCGATGCCGAAAGGGGGTGCGAGGCGGCAACGCACACACTGGATTGCGTTCCAGGCCAGTATCGTATTGCCGTGTGCCCGTACCTGCCAATTACCAAGCCGCTCTTGCGGTCGTCGCGGCCCTCATCCCCGCGAGCGACACTTCGGACACATTGTAACACGGTCGGCGACCACTTCCCGTAGGATTTTCGAGGCTCCGCTCTGCTACGGCCTTCATTACTGTCATCCAGCGCGTACATGGCGGCAGACTTGGCAGTGAAGCCCGGAAGAAATTTAAGGATTCTCCCCCTCACTTAAAAGACCACGGAAATATTGTATTTTAAAGTTGCTTACAAAATCTTAACTCTGAGTTATTTTAATTTAATTGGCGGCACAATTCAGCACAACAATTAATTTTACTTTTTGAAAAAACAGCCGCGCTAACTTGAGGCACATTAGACTCGCGAGTACAGTCGAAAAGTGCAAGCCAGTAAATCTGACTTAATTGTGGATGGAAACGGAGAGTGCGCGATAAGCCGGGCAGTTCTCGCGAGTCTAATGCTCATGCCGCGGATATGCGCGCGATAACACAGGATCCCGGCAGATGCTCGGGTGCGGCCGGGCCCTTTTGATCGCCTTCGCCGAGATCTCGGCGAGATAGGCGCGATAATTTCGCCGATCCACCATTTAGCAGCGGCGGCACTCGGCCACTCGGCTCGAGCTCTCGAGTATCTCCAACTATGCGGCTCGATTGCATTCCGCCCGACATCGCGCGCCCTTTCTCCCTGCCCGAAACCGAAAGTCCCTTGACTATGGGCCCAGACGCCGAACCACCCACCAAACCAAAAGATAAACTCAATTCCCTTCAAGTTTTCAAATCAATATTAAAAGTCACTCGACGATAAAATAGCAGACAAAATACTTTCAATTCATCCACTAAAAGTCTACGAAAAAAAAGAAGGGTTTGTCTGGTTATCTCGGGTGCAGATATGACCCTGGGAATACAAGCATTCCGCTCTCGACCGCTACCTTTGCCTGCGATACCGATCAACCAGCACACGGCGGAGTCCTAACATACCTGTACTTCGAGGTGGACTCCTCCTTTTAACTGGCATCCAAGTGCCCCGGACGCGGCTAAAGTTACTCGAAACTTAACGCGAGGAATGCCGCTTTAATTAGTCGAAATGCCTGCTCGTCAGTGGCGACAATGCTCCGGGGAGATTACCCCGAAGACGCCGGAGCCATACTTCTCTCGGAGACGCGGCGAAATTAATATTTCGACAATAACTCCCTTCTAATCCGCCCGCGGGATTAGAGCGCGCTATCCGTCACGCTCCCGCGTGACGAGTAGGAATATTAGTCAAGCGCCGACGTGGATTTGCCGTTCGGGATTCAGCTGCGGCTTTGCCGAGGGTAAATATAGCCCGGCGAATTCAATGATTCAATAGGGACATTCTCCCCGCTAAATGGAATCATTGGAGACTGATCCCGGCGAGTGTTCCGCTCGCACGAATTTAGCGAAGCGATTTCTGGATGAACTTGATTGCCAGGGGGTTAGTTAAAAGCGGTGGAATGCGTCGAGTTGGATTATTAGTCGGGGAGGAGGAATTCGGAGCGGAATACCGAAGGAGTGTCGGAGGTAACCAGCACCTGTCGGCCATCCTACGAGGCTTAAATTATTCGATAATAGCTCGGCGGGTAATCCGCCCGCGAGAGATTAGTCCGGACTATCCGTCAGTGGAGCGCACCGGATAGGAGTATTAGTCCCTGTCACCACAATGCGTCAGTTTCTGTAACGAACGTAGGAACTAGAGCCGAGAGAGAGAGGCCACTCGCCTCATGCTTGATCCACCTTTCTCCTTATATCTCTACGTGCGCGTGCACTCGCGCGTAGAATAAACAGAGAGCTCACGTTCGAGTGGCATCGCTCTCGAATGCCGAGCATTCGGGACACTAACTCCATCTCGCCGCGGTGGCAATGTCGCCGCGAGACTTTTTGCCGGAGGGACCTTTTTCTCGGCGCGGCGTCGCCTCGTTAGGTAAACGATCTTCGAAATCTCCACTCCTATTCTCTCTAACTGCGGCGCGCACGCCTTTTCCCGGGATATTTGCGTCGTTGTTACGCAATAGCGGAGAAGCGTCGTGGCGCATCGGACGGCGCCGTGTGTCTCCATAAAGTCGCGTGCCACGCGCGAGTGAGAAACCGACGGTCGCGCGCGGCTCCTCTCTCGCCATTAGACTGACCACACACTGGCCCCAGCCAATCCTCGAGCAGATGCTACCGTGGACTCTAACAGTCGATGCACCCGAGCGGGCCGAGTGTCGCCGGGGAAAATGATGGGAGCGATTGCCGGATTTGGGGAAAGTGGAGAAAGACGAATGAAAGGCGGATTAGAGCTCGAGTTGATCGGTGTGCGCTCGGCCTAAGCCCACCTAAGATCGTCCGAGTAAGCCTCGCGTCGTAAGAGAGGATAGCTAGTCGCTCGTCGAGGGTGACAGAAGAGGCTCTCTCCACTTTTCTCGCGGAATCCGTAAATTGGCCTCGAAATAGTACGCGACGGGATGGCACACGCGCGCGCCGCACACCTTGCGTAAATCTCGGCGCGCGGGTCAGGGACCAAGGTTCCATGAAAACGTGTATGGGATAAGCCGTCGCTTCCCCTCCACCCATCGCACCCATAAACAACCGACAATTCTCATAAAGCCTCCACAATCCCAGATAAAACAATCATTTCCCATACACACTGCGCACAATAAAACTCTTACTTTCTAACATGCAACAAATTAGAAACCAGACTGTACAGACTTAGAAAATATGC
This sequence comes from Crossocerus cetratus, assembly GCA_963675795.1. Taxonomy (NCBI): domain Eukaryota; kingdom Metazoa; phylum Arthropoda; class Insecta; order Hymenoptera; family Crabronidae; genus Crossocerus; species Crossocerus cetratus. The sequence goes on along the minus strand of OY776665.1, from coordinate 21,734,697 downwards.
AAATTGAAAATCGAGACGAGAGAGTTTCATGCGACGCGGAATAATAAAGATATGTTAAATGTATCGAGTAGGAATTGCTAGCCTTGACTCACCTTCGCCGGCTCGAAGGAAAGGTTAGGGCGGCGGCAGCGGCGGCGGCGACGGGGTTTCGGGCGGTGCGTCCTACGTGTAGAAAGTAATGCGTACCGACAGTTCGACAAGGAGTAGGGCTGTTGCCTCGAGGCAGCGGCATAAATAGTACACTTCCTTGACATTGTGTCCGTCGCGCCGTACTAACCGGCGATGTACGGGGTCGTTGAAGAGCGAGATTAACTTATTAATCATCGTGGCGGCGCGCGGAGGCGCGAGCATCCAGACTGCGATTAGGATCCGTTATAGAGGCTGCTCCCGTGCGAATTCCATCTCCTCGTATTAGCCGCGCTTGTTCGCGCGTGATTATTCCTACCAGCTAGTTAACATTTCGTCCCACGGCAGAGTCCGCCGACACCAGACTGCCCGACAGATTTAACGTGTCTGCCGAACTAACTGCCCGCGCGATGAAGTCTTCGCCGACACTACTGCCCTTACCGCCCGCTCCCTCTTCAGGCGGCGTCTTGTTTTTCGGGGGGCCAATTGACCAATCGGCATGTCAGCCTTTTTCTAATTATTTGTCACACTATTTACAATCATTTAAGATTCATATTATTAAAACTATACATTTTTAATAGAGAAAAATTCAATCATGAATTATAATTGACTTTTATCACAGGCGAAATATACTTTCTTTTACATAATTATTACCGACCTGTCGGTAAAATCAATAATTCCATAAAATGTTACGCTAAAAAGTTGATTTCCAAGTTATCCGCATCGGCTTGTAAGTGGCATTCGAGGGTTGTAGCAAAAAGTCGGGAAAGAGAGTTTGTGAAACAGTTGTTCCAGCGGAGCATAGCAGCGACAAGTAGCGGTGCACGGTTTCCTTAAGCGTAGCCGGCCAACTTTCCCCATTGTCGAGTCAATCGATTATTATTGCGATCCGGTAAGCAGATAGAGTGGATTGCGTAATCGGGAGTGGCGGGCGCTCGTTGGCGACTCTGCTGATCTGAAAACGGGACGCGTCGCCAGCTCCTCCGCTCGAAAGCCATTTCGCGCTACCATTGCGGCCACTACTGTGTTCGACGTCCGACCACCGCGCCACTCTCCGCAGGAATCCCAGTTGCGCAAGAGGAAATATGATTGACCAGCTCGCGGAAGTGAGCGGGAAATTTAGAGTCGCGCCTGAAGGGGAAACCAAGTTTTACAAGAACCCATAACTCCTTGCCACTTTGTTTTTATGGGAGAACCCGGCGAGTTTTACCTCGCAGACGGAAAAATCGCCTCTTCACTGGTTTATGTTTAGGGGGAACTTTCTCCGGCTCAAATTCTTCGAGGATTCATTTTGCAGGCCAACTTTTTTCCCCTCGGAGTTTGCGCAGCTGTGTGCTGAGCGGGGTACAAAGCGCTGCCGCCGCCAATCGGGATCAGGAACAAGGCAGAAGTAGGCGCAGACACAACTCGAGCGTGACACTAGCCGGGAGTTTTTAAGGCGGCCGAGGCTGCATTCAAGGAGCACGTGCCCTTTTCACGTGCGGAGCACTCGAGTATTACGTTTACGGTGTACGTGAAAGCCCGCGCGCTAGCGCTCGGCCATGCCGCTTTTGGCCGAATAGCTACTCGGCTCTCGGCGCCGATTGAAAACCGGGCAGAATCTGGGCCAGGAAATAATAGCTGCGACTGCGCCCGGGATTCAAGGACCAACCTCTTTATCTATGCACGCGTGATAATGGCACCGTCGATTGCTACCCTTTTATCAGCCGTTAGTTAACTTTAATCCTACACTGTCAAGTCGCCGTCCACTTATCCCCACTGTGCCATAATACCAGGTTTTATCGGCGAACTTGTTCGTCATTGAACCAGAGACTCTGAATTTCAGAGATCAAACCCCGTGGTTAATAATTCGTGAAATTCCTATTTGAAGTCCAAGCCATTTGCTTCTATTTTACGATGCCAGAGTCATTGTTCGAGCAATTCCGAGTTATCGAGTACTCGCATAAATTTCTAGCTCACTTTCTCCCGATCGGTATCGCTCGAGGATCGATTCGGTGGAAACCGTATTTCACAGCAGCGCCGCTTTAATAATCTCGTTCACGCACTCGCCGCTCAGAATATAGAATGGTCGAAAAGTGTAAATGAGAATTTATATCGACCGCGAGTGATTCCCAGTGAAAGTCATTGGTTCTCGCGCGAGCGGCGAATGCCAGGGTGTCTCTCGTCGCTCCTGGAATTCAGCACCTAACGACCCGGCGGATAATCACTGTCACCTGAAAAGAGAGCATCGAAGACAATTACTCACCGCGACCATTGAATTGTCAAATCAAAACTCACTCCCCAATTTACCTCGTCCATCTAACAAGCTTCTCCTCCAATCGCTTCGATTCAACTTTTCCCAATTACTCATTCACAGGTGTAAACCGTCAATCGCCGGATCCTGAAGCGAGCAAAACGACGACCGAACTTTCATCAAACACAAGTGTCGAAATCGGCAAGAGCCCAGCACATCGAAAGTAACGAGTCATCGACACTAGTTGGCGACAAGCTCGCGGGCGTTCTGTTTCCTGTCAATGAGAGTCATATACGGCCACGTCTTCGTGCGAAAGGAGAGACGCCCGGCCACCAGGAAGTGATTATCATCATCGGCAAAACTCGCCGTTTCTCTCCCGGGCAGCCGCATATGTGCCGACAAGACAACCAGCGATTTCTACTACTTAAAAGGCTCGAGTTTATCGGCATGGCCCCGCGACTATTTACGGCAGCCTCCGCGCGCGAGATAACAATTAGTCTCGGGGTATATCACCTCTCAGCTCTCGGGGATCGACGAGACGAGTCAATTCCTTCTGGACGCGCGCGAGTCCTCGATCCGGCCAGGAGTCACTCGCCGCGCCACTTGTTAACGGGAGCCGCTAGTTTTTCTGGCTGAGAGACAAAGTGGAGGATAATTGGTGAGGGCGTTGCGCAATTCTGGCGAATGGCGAGTGTTTCTGGAAATGGTTATGACGGGACGTATAGGGTGAGTCACTTGCCTTTTAAACATCCCCTTATTATATAACCAACTTACTATATTAAATATATTTAATTACCATACTATACCATATCACTTATTATTATATTACTATATTACTACAGTACTATATTATTATATTACTATAAAAAATTTAAAAATAACCAAGTTACAAGTTATTGATATATTCGATATTATCAATAAATGTCAGTGCGTGGAAAAGACTCGGTAAAATCTCCTTTATATTAAAATGGCTCAACACCGTACAATGATTCCATTTTCTCCGGTCCATCTCCATCATGAACAATTCATAGGCAAGTGAACCACCCTGTACGTCCGAGTTCCTAGGTGAGGGCGTTTAGTCCCCGCGGCGAGGTATGCGCATACACGTGTAACTCTGGAAGAGTGAAAGGCCGCGCATTATCTTTATTCGGAGAATGGACGTAACGCCAAGAGAGAGACTCCTCCGGTTACAGCTCGATTTCGCGGAGAAAGGAAAGCCCGGCCGGGGGAGAGAGCGCGGGATAAAGAGAGGAGAGACAATGCGAGCGCTCCCGAACTCCCGATAGAAAATTGCGCGGGTGGCGGGCGCGAGCCATCTGGCAGGATTGCCGCGACAATGCCCGAGAAACTCGGCGCATTCCCTTTTCCATTAAGGAAACCGAGGCGGAATTCTGCGGGAAATCTGCGGCGATTGCTCGAATTAGGAGGGACTCGAGATCGGCACACGTCCGACAGATGCGACTCGCTCCCGAGAACTCTTCTAACTGATTCTAATGAGGAGAGCTGTCGCGAGAGTAACAGCCCTGTTAGAAAGAGGAGAAGCCTGAGATGAGAATCGCCGCGACATAATGCGGCCAGAAAGGGAAACTGAGTGTCGGTTGAATTGCTTTCCCGTGGAAAGTGAGAAGTAATTAGTCCAGGCTTTATTATCTGTAACTGTCAGACTCTTCGAGCTAATCCTGAGATTTCCTAGTCAATGAGTGGAGATGCTCGCCAGGATACAAAGGATTATTCAGAATAACTTGGGACTCGCAACAAGGCTAGATTGCATAGTACCAAGCGCATCTCGGAACCTCCCAGGCCCCCTCGCTCCCCTCTCTCTCTCTCTCTCTCTCTGACGGGGGGCGTAAATTGTCCGGCATCTCACCGGCGAATATTTCACGAGGTTGACGGTAAACCTTGCGTTAACGTCGGCGTCGCTTGTTCCCGCGAATTTACGATCGGCGCGCCGAGCCTGTTTTTCCCGGGACGCCTCTCCCCCGGGATATGCGCTCTCGCCGCTGTACCTAAATAGGTGTACACGCGCCGAGGGATAAACCCTCTATCGCGGACACTTCTCCCTCGGATAATCCTCGCGAGCGCCGGATCGAGGAGGAGGTCCTGTCGATGTCCCCAGGAGGGAAAATCGCGAGGAAGTTCCGCGCGGACCGACCGGAGCGGAGTCCCAGAGGTGGTTGGACGAGCGACACTCGGAAGTGTCAGGGCGACGGCGGAGAGGTCGCTGGCAATTAAAACGTTAGCCCGTGGAATATTATTATTAGAGCGGGCGAATGCCGGGGATGCCGGGAGTGAGAGGTCTCTCGTAATCAGGATAGAGAGGCGCAGGGAGGAGACGTGTACGCGCGGGATCCCGGGAATTTCAGGCGGGAAGAGCCCGGCGACGATAGCTTAACGAGGGGCTTGTTAGCGCGAGCACGTTCGAACAAGCGGCGAAATGAATATTTCATCGGGATACGCAGCGCAAGCCCCGACACGTGGGCGCCAGCTTCTCGATTCGCGATATTACACTTCGACTAATACACGCCACCCCCCCAACGCCTTTCTATTCCTATTGCGCTTCATTTTCTAGGTTTCGTTGCGAGAATTTTCTATGATAAGTATGAGAACAAATTAAGTTATGAAAGTCCACCCTGATTGCGACTGAATAGGGTTTTCGATTCTGGCTAAAAGGTCGAAGTCATCACGCGAGAGTACCAGAAACCTCCTTTCTATTAAACATTCCATTAAACAATCATTTAAAAAAAATCTCGTCGATTTAGTGACAAGGACAAAAGACTTAAAGAGAATTTCATGGTTACATCTGTCCAGTGCGCGATTGGCGATCTCCCGGAGTGTTGTACTCGCACCAGGCCTCTTTCACGTTCAAGCTCGCCCCTTTAATCGGACACGATCTCGTGTTCGCCGGGAGCGTGCACGCGCGTTATAATAATTGATAAACAATGCGGAATGGAGCGGGAGAGCCGGCGTGTTTCCTGGTCGCGTGGGCGTCACGAACAGGCGTGCGCGCGCCCGAGAATAATGCGGATGCTACAATAACTGTGCGGCGCTTACGGCGACCTAGCGCACTCTTGGCAGATAATAAACTGGAGAGCCGCTCGGCCACCGAGCCCACCGCCTAAGTAATATGTACGTGTATGTGTATACTAAGTAGAATCGAGTCCGCCGCCGCCAGACCTGCCCACTTCTTCTTTCCCCGAGCGAGTGTGTCAGCGGACATTAGCCCCCTGATTTACCATTTCGCCTAGGTGAAATATGATTAAAGTGTGGTTTCTAGTCATAAATCTACAAAGGTTTCTATTTTCCCTAAATTTAGAAAAAAATTGAAAAATTGTCTGATTTTCAGAGGTTTTAATTCTCACCTGCAAGAAATTCCAAGTGAAACTTTGCAACTTCTACCTGCTCGATGGATATACTTGGAAGCTTGTCGAAGGTATGTGGGAGTACCAGAGCTCGCAGCGAGTGGCATCGGCCCCGTATGCAGAGTGCGCTAAAAACGGCGGAGCTAAGTGACATTTCTATCTCGACGGGGCACCGATTCCCGATCCTCTCTGCCAGTCTGGCCGAGATAAGTATAATTAACGAGCCGCCTCCTCATTGGATAGGTCGGAGCCAGACGTATCCTGCCCCCACTGCTCTCCGAGGTGAACTCTAATTAGTGTCCTTGCAGGGCGACATGGAAGTCGATCGGCGATCTCGCGGAGTCCGCCGGGCATTACGAAATGCCAGTGTCAACGACTGCTTATCATCGAGTGCATCGGGAGACAACGGGTTCCTAAGGATTGTCCGGGGGAATTGGTCGTGGCCGCGCGCGCGGTGACAATCTCGACGGTCATCACACCCGCGCCGCCGCTGGACTTCTTCGGCGGGAGGTGTCGCAAGTTACGTGCGCCCGTACCTCCCGTGCACGTGCTCCTTCGAGCGAGCGTGTTCATCCTTGAGTCCTTCGGTGTCATTAATCTTGGCTGGCTCACCGAGTAATCACTGTCCCGGCGATAAGGAGATATCGGGACGGCTGAGTGTACGGGGCGAGCGATCGCCCGCCGATCTTAAAATAGCTCCCAGACACTCGATACATCCTGCATCGAACACCTATTATCCTCGGCGCAGCCTCTCTCCTGTCCACCGGACAAACAATCTACTCTTCTTCGGTATTCCTTTCGGAATCAATCACTCTTACCAGCCAATATTCTACCTATTCACCAAACCACCTAATATTCAGTAAATTCAAAAACATTTATTAATCAATAATCAACAGAATTTCATTTTCGGAGTCACCTCACATTCATTGAATTTCAAAACATTGTCAGTCTATTAGCTATACTTTAATATATTGACCATAAAATATATATATTAGATATATATACTAAAAAAAAATCGTAATCAAGAGAAATTCGATTATCACATTATCACAATCTTTCACTTCCGTCAAATCCCATCGAGCCAACCACACCAGAGGACCAAGGAATCGCTTGATCCTCGACGCAGGATAAGACGCGGGCGGCAACGGCACTAAATAAGGCTCGTAAGATTTTTACGACAGGTCAATTTGTGTCCGGGTACATAGAGGCGCGACTCGAACACCCGGCGACCGCTCTGCCAGGAGTGGTGCGCGGCGGCGTCGGCGGCGGCCGATGCGTATCGCGAAATAGCTCGTAAGAGGCCGGCCGGGCCGTCATAAGGTCTCGGCGAATGATCTTTATTTCACGAGTGAGTGTCCCGGTGCCGGGGCGACGGATACACGTACTTACCGCGCACTTAACGAGCTGACGCCGAGACAATATAACGTCTGGGCAGTACCTCGCCTTTGAATTCCTCCTGGGCCCTCTGGAAATTGGCACGAGCCACTGCAGTACCCCGGCGACTCTCTCTCTCTCTCTCTCTGTTTGTCTACCTGGGTAATAAGATCCCCCACCCGGGCTCTATCACCCCGGGGGAGTTTAACGAGCGGGCGGCTATCACTGGTCGGCGTCAGCTTGCAACATTGACGCAGGCTCTATAGGAAGATTGCGGGGATGGAATAGGAGATAGGGAAAAAGAGAAGAGGATCGGACTAATCATACTAATCGCGCCGGTGTCACCGGAGCGGCGAGCTAGAGGAAGTAGGTGAACCGGGCTTATGGCTGGCCGATACTGCCACTGATACCGTCTTGATACCCGCGGATCATCCGATGCCGTTACTCCCTGCTCCGTAGGTGTAGCTTTATCGGCCTCCTCCTCGTCTCATGTTCGACTTACGCGATTCTTTCCGCGAGTGACAGAGCCTCGATCGCTCTCGGGCAAAGCTCCTCGGGCGTATCACCGTCTCGCATCTCCCACGATTTTTTCCCTCCCGCCCCACCCGCCCCCTCTATCCAGCCGAGCTGACATATCTCCGGGGCGATTTTTCAGCGGATAATGGATCACTTAAGGCGAACACGCGGGATAATAATATCTCGATTCCCCGCGAAAGCCGGCCGCCGGCTCGTATTCTGCCTCTCGGGCTGCGGTCCACCCTTCGCAGCGAGTACGCGTGCATGCGTGCATGCGTTCATCCGTCCATTTGTATCTTCAATCAGAGGGGAACGCGTGTCCTTGGCAGTGCGTACGAGCTCTTGGCCTGAGCGCAGGCCTCTGAAAGAGACCGAGGGAGAGGGAGAGAGAGAGAGAGGTGGGTGGTGTACTCTGTGGAGAGAAGAAATATTAGACAAGTCCGCTGCGCACAAAAGAGCGACGGCGACACGCACACTAGGACGCGCTGCGGTTTATTGAACGCGTGTCGCGTTCCACCTCGAGATCTATGTCGTCCGGTACGAGTGGCCTCCTTTGCGAGCTGCGCCACCGAGATAACAGGACGAAGGGATTTCCAAGGGTTAAAAGGATGTGGGAGATGATGCTCGAGGCTTCAGTTGTCCCCGATTGGGATTCTTGTAGAGGGACGAGGTACTTGGACCTCATCTTCTTAGTCGAGGGTAGCTGTCGAGATATGCAATCTCTATGCATGAGCTACGCTTTTATTTGCCCTGTCGTAGATCTCGATCGATCCCCATCTCGATATTGAACGGTGGGTGCAGTATTCTTATTGCGATGAGTTGCACTAGTCGCGGATTGATCGAGTACGAAGTTCTAGGTGCTTACGTGATGGGAAGCTCTTGAAAAAAAGCGGCCACCGAAATCCAGTAGTGAGAGTCGATATGTAGTCAGACGCGGGCGCATCGCCGGGAAAAAGTGGCGGCGGCCCGGCTCGATAACTCCGAGGGGAGTTCACGGGAGGCAGCGATGCCTGACGTGTACTGCTATCGCTCGTCATTACGAGATCGATAATACGCCGATGATGCACGGCCGCGGGGCTCATCGAATGATAAATGGCCGGGCGTGTCGGCCGGCGATATTACGCAGATAAGTAAAGTGGATTCCTCGCGGGAACCGGGTGAGCCGGCCGCTCATTGATCGCTGGCTTGATTCATCCTGATGCAGAGCGAGGCGTCATCCTCTGTGCCTAATGCGCGCCGACAGGCCGATCGGCCGTACAAGCGGAACCGAATACCGCGAGCTTTCCGCGAAAGAACCGGGCGGAAGTTGGGAACTGGTAAGGAAAGTTCGGAGACATCTTGGAGGCTTGTACCGGCTGTCGTCTTCTTCAGTTTTCAGCAATCAGGAGCAATCAGGCCGCGATAGCCTTTCGAGCAGGTTCCCCCTAATGCTCGGATATCCTCCGATCGAAAAGGCGACTAGGCAGCCTTTTTCTTCTTTCCGCGGCGGCTGCGTATCGTGAGAAATCCCCGAAATTTCGCGCTCGCGGAAAGCGTAGCTTCGTTAGAAAAGCGATCACCCGCCAGGAATTCTGTATATCGGAGCAGTGCGTCTCTCAATAAATTCTCGTTACGCGCGTGGAGAGTTCTTGCGTGTTTCTCCGCGGTTCTCCGAACTCAGCCTGCCAGAGCCTGATATTCCTTGGCTCGGCCTTCGAGCCAACTCCGATTGCCAATACCAGCATCAGGGAGTACAAACTTCATCTTCAATAATCTTCAGTTTTTTACCAGTTCAATTCAATTATACCAATACAGTTATTAATCTTCAATTTTTTTAGCAGTTCAATACAATTGTACCAGTACAATTATTAATCTTCAATTATTTACCAGTTCAATACAATTATACCAATACAATTATTAATACAATTGTACGAGTACAATTATAAATCTTCAATTTACCTCTTTCACGAACTTGCCAGAAAATATTGATTAAACTGATTTTGGTGGTGAAATTGGGGCGTCGATAGAAAGTGTTGTACCGATTCTATTGGCCGTCGGAGAGAAATGCCTCAAGGGCGCTGCGAGGGAAGTACATAGGAAGGAATCAGACGGTGGCATCGGGTCCGTGTGCAGTGATCTAGGCCTTGGCCGGGGCCCGCAGAACTAGTTTCTCTATCCTCGGCGAGGATCTCCCGTGGAATGGCACGTAGGCCGGCGATTATTTAGGTGGCAGCCGTCTGGGCTGTCTCGCGCGCCGTGTGCACCGTCGACATTGTAACGGTTATAATGCGCGAGTATCGATAACGTATGTTGCATTATGTCCTCGTACCCTTCAGGAACCGGGGGGACCGAGAGAAAGCATGCGTGGCAAGGCCTCCAAGCGCGCTCCGTGTTTGTACACGTACGTCGCTACGCCTGGAATGCGTCTCGTGCGAGCACACTCTCCGAGCACTGTCACCCTCTTGCCGCCTTTCTTCCACTTCGGAGGAGACCTGACCTTGCCGCTCGCCCCAATTCTACGTTAATTCATCGACTTTGCAACTAGATTCAACTGTTTTTATTCAAAATCGTTCGATTTTATCGATTTTATCGATTTTATTGAAGCAGTTCGAATGTCAATCGATCAACTGGATGTTAGGACTCGCCGAAACTATTTTCCCAAATCAACTCAGATAACAATATATTTTCAGACACACGAAATATTAAAATTGAATGTTTACAAGATAATCACTGCGTTGAGTAATTTTATCACAATCTTCCTGTTACTCAGTACTAAAACCAGGTCCCAGTCTATGATTGGTGTTGATCGCGTTCAGAGTACATGTTGCCTACAACTTAAAAATTCGAAAGATGAGAGCAGCTAAGTGAAGTCTTCGCAGATTCATCCGGCATAAATCGATCGCTCAGAAAAGGAGCATCAACACAATCTCACGCGCGCGTCGGGGCGTTTTAAAGCGAGCGAGTGTAATTACAGGCATAATTACCGGCCGTCAGGTTTGACAGCGGGCGCGACTAGTATCGGTTATCTCCGGTTAAACAGGAGGCGCGGGATCCCCGGGGTGGGCACGGGTGGTCCAGATGCGTTAATTATAATGCGCTCGTCGGCTCGCGGTGGCGGCCGGGACTTGATTTCTGGAAAAAGGAGGCCACTCGATACCACCGCCAGTTATTATCGGATTAAGCCTGCCGAGCGTGTAATCGAGCCGAGAGTACTCCCGCGATCTCTAGCCAGCGGATCGTCCGCGCGACTCACCCGGAAATCGACGCGGAGCCTCGATCGAGACGAGCGAGTCACGCGCCGCCGTAATATCCGTAAAGCGGACTATCGAACGAGCAGGATCGCCGATCAGTTGCCAGCACCGAATCCTCCGACCAAACGCGCGACGAGTCCGCGGGACAAAAGGTCCTTTCCGTCGCGAGGACAATCGTCCGCGCGACACTTCCTAGTCCGCGCCTTTCCAATTCCTGCGCCTAATTTATGCGCCGCTTCTCGGATCGGCCTAGCGGAGAAACTCAACTCTGATCACCGCGGAATGAAGTCTCCCACTTTCCTTGGAATAATCCGCCTTGCGCTTTTTTCCTCGCACTCTCTCAATACGCCAATTGAATAGGCCGCGGGGCGCCGGGGTGGCGGGTGGCGCTGGAAAAAAGTGCTAAGTGACTCCTATCGGGACGGGGCCTTAAGTGCCTGTAAAACAGTCCCAGTGAGATTCAATTAGTCGAGAGCCGCATTCCAGCCGCGGCGTATCAACCGCGGCCGTTTACCCGGGATTAAATCACACGTTTTTCCAGCCCGCTCCGCTCTATAATGGATGTCGCGATCATAGGAAATAGTTGCTGGCGCGCACTCCCCGAGAGAGTTTTCCCGCGCGACAGAGCCGGGTGTAATAATGGCACGATTAAAAGTCCGCGGGCTTTCCGGCGCGCGCGCGCGCGGGACGCGGAAAAAAGGGCGAGTCCGGAATGTACCTAACGAGCGTCGTGTTCCCTGTCCCCGGACGGAAACGAATGTTCCAGCCATAGATAATGGCACTTAAAATTATGCCCGGACAGAGTGGCTATCTAACGAGCAGCTTGTACAACCTCCGTACCCCTGGAAAGCGATGTACTCTCGTCGAGCGGCCACTTGCCATCGCGATTACCACTTTTTTCCCTAATTTCCCAATAAATATCTCACTCCTCGCTTATTCCTCGATCGAATTTAATAGAAAGCGCGATTGATTCCCGCGGAATGAACGCGCGCGATTAATCAAGCGAGGTTTAAAGGTAGCCTTTGCCCGGACACGTGTTACTCTCCGCGCGTTGTCTATCGCCGAAAGGATCGCAGTCGAATTCCCGTCAAACCAGCCGGCAAACATAAGCCCGCGTGTCCCATTACTCAATGAAAAGGTCCGCGAACACGGATCTCCGCGCACATAAATACGCGGCCCGCGCTCGCAGACATTAACCGCTTTTCCCCTTTTCGCCGGCGCTGATCCGCGGGAATGGGCCCCCGCGAATCAGGCCCCAATGCTGATCGGCTCTGAAAATTGATTTTACATCAGGCGCGGCCCAACTATCCAGGCTAATGTCCCCCCTCTCTCTCTCTCTCTCTCTGTCTAGAGAGCGTAGGCGAGCCAGCGTCGCTCGCAACTCCGTCAAGAGTAGTATCGCACGTACTCCGAGTCTCTTACCCGGAATATGATGCAATGCGAAACTTATTCGGCCCGTCGACTGTTAATACGTCGCCGGTGGAACCTGGAGCGGAGAGGAGAGAGAATCGGCCGAGTTTCCGCATTGGTAGATAGACAAACACTGGCCGGCCGATCGTTCCGAGTCGAATATAAGAGAGGACGGGGCAGTAATTCGAGGTTTCGATAGACTAATTCTCTCCGAATGGCAGACATTCGCAGTATGTAGAGGAAGTGAAACGAGTATCGAAGCAGCGTCCAGCGGAGTCGATCGGGGAACAATGTCGAAATGTGTAATTCGATCGTAGCTCGTCGTTCCTGTCTCCAAGAGTCGATTGGGCGAAGGGTTAACCAGCCAGGTGCAATGTATCATCGTGTTCCCGATAGTCCCTCGCGCCCGTCTATCTAAAGTCTAAAGTGCAGCGGCTCCGCTCGAATTGAAACGCAAAGTGGCCGGAGAGCCCGCCGCGATTTATCCCCGGCATTATTCCCTCCGCCGAGATACGCCAGTCTCCGGGAGGGAAGAGCGCGTTAATTCATACCGGGTGTGAAAACGAGGCCGAGTATCGCCGAGTTGGTTTAATGCCGGAGTCATTAGAGCGTCGATTTTGATCGAGGAGAGAAGTGGCCGTTTCGAGGCGGAGGTCTTCTGGTGGAGGAAGGCACGCGTGGATTGTGTATGTGGGTTCGTGTGGGAGGAAGAGGAGCAGAGAAGTAATCAAAGGGAGCATCTTCGAGAGGTCACCGGTGTCGCTCGTACGTCGCAATCACGGATGGTTGTGTGTGTAAAAATCCCTCGGCGAGAGATGCCTCGCCCACAATGTCACCTTTTCAATGATCCAATTTTCTCGGTGACTTTTAGAAGTTTTTTTAATCGAGATGAGTTTATGGAATTCTCAGGTGATTGAAATCGAGAGTGGAATTACGTGGAGGCGAAGCGGCGGTAATGAGATTGCCAGGATTCCAGGAGTCATTGGAGCCTCCCACGGCTCGAGCGGTGCATTAAGTTTCTCAATCGCGGAAAGGTTTTGACAGTAAATCACAGTGCGCGCGCGTATACTTACTCCGTTGGCGCGGTGGAATCGGTGGCTGAGAGGTGTCGGTGCGTGGGCGTAGGACTTTCACTCCGGAATCCGAAATGTCAAGGAATCTTCGAGCGATCGGCCGAGTTAAACGCATTCCACCGATCGATTAACGAACGCCGAGCCACTCGTTCGACACAGAAACCGCGGGCGCAGCGCGAAAACTTGCGCGCGCAATCCGCGGGCGGAAAAGCCGGGAGATCGAGGACGCCGATTTTCCCGCGACTTTCTCGCGCGCGGTTCACCTCCTTTTTCGTGGCTGCCTTTTCCCGGCAGGCTCCTTGCGCAATGGCGAGTTCGCCCGAGAGTTTATCCCACGGGCCACCTGCCGATTTGGAGTGTGGAAAGCTCGAAACAATCGTCGCGGGAAAACCTGTTTCCCAAATCCTCTTTAACCCAAATAAGAATCCGCTCGATTTCTCTGGAATTTCTTTCAATCTAATCGGCGATTAGCAAAAACCTCATCTCCACCGGAAACCTCGAAATGGATCGGCAGAAACCAACCACTTCCGCGATACATGGCCGCTCTCACCTATTGCGCAATCGGCGCAGGATCGCACGAAATCCTCGGTTATTTAATTCTGCATCTATCATCTCCCGCTATAATTATAACTGTACGCTCATCCGGGTAGTGCGCGCGGGGAGCACGCGAGATCTATTTAATACAGTTATCGCCCGATGATTTCGCCGGCGCACACTCCGCCGCGGATAACTCGAAGATGCCAATTACGGGAGAAGCCCGATGGACCATCGCAGTTCCATTAGCTGGGCGTAATAGATTGCGGAAAATTGCGGCTTCGTACTCCGATATTCTTACCAAGTGTGGAGGACGAGGATCGAACCGCGATCGTGAGCGTTAAATTATAATAATACTCCGGACGACGATCATCCCGCGTTTCTCCCCCGTAAAAGCATTCACGCCCCGATTCGTAAAAAGGAAAGCGCATGCGCGATTAGCATAATCGCTCGCGGGTTCCCGGTGGTCCTAAAACAGTAAGTGGGATTTAAAAGCGGCGAGTGCTACTTCGGCTTAATAAATAGTTGCTCGTAAAGATATTTCGATCGGCTAAACTTCGCGCGTGAAACTGGAATGCCGCTTTCCTTTTTCGCAATCTTCCGCGAGCGCTGATTGCCGCATGACTGAAACATGGTGGTGGTTTAGTCGCTCGACATCATTGAGTAGTCATCGATTCGCATTGGGAATCGACTGGCTCGCCTCCTGGCTGTTGGAGCGATCGATTTAACAGGAGACTAGGAGATTCAGTGGAATCAGCCTGTCCCAGTCAGACGCCGGTTCAAGTCGTGACTGGAGAGCGGTTCTTTCGGCAATTGGCAGTGTTCCCCTCGCAATTACTCTGGCAGATCCAATGCCTCGACAGGGAGGTAATTGTCATTAAGTGATTTGACCTCGCACTCTGCTGGGACGTCGGGGATGCCGTGATTCCTTTCGGAGAGAACCTCTACGTTCGATCGGCTGGAATTCCAGCTTTCCACTGTCTACCGAATCCAATTGAAGTAGAGGAAAAGCTTGTTGGATCATTTGTCAGAGTGAGAGTATTATAATGGTGAAAGCGGAGATCTCGTGTAATCCGAGGTGACAATTAGAATGATGAAAAACCTCCTCACGTGTTACGAGGTCTCTTATTAAGAATTAAGTCCTTCGAAAACTCCGAGTACAAGCGATTAGAGCGTGCCGAGTGGAGAGCGGCAAAGGGAAAAGACGTCGGCGGAGTTACAAACAGCCCTAATTATGTAAATTGGATTCCCCAGATAGATTTACAAGGCGATACCGGGCCGCCCTCCGGCAGCGACTTGAGTGGCGCTCGCTGCTCTCGGACTTACAGCCCGTTGCCCAGTGTCTCCTGTTACACCAACAGGTGGCGAATAGTCCTACTAGACTAACAACTAGACTCCCCAGTTCCCACACGACCTCCTCCACCTCCAACGTCCCCAATAAACCACAACCAAAAATCTCACCAATTCTCCACTCGAAGCCGATTGCTCCAGAAATAAATGTATCGGTCTCTTCAGGGTCAGAGGAATAACTCGGCCGATCGCCATCGGCGGAAACGGGTCGTCGGCTAACGGCTGCAAATTCCGACAAATTCGAATATCAGGTTGATAGATAGACGCGTTCCATCAGTGCTAGCGCGGCGCCGCCGGCGTATGAAGACGTCGTCGTCTTGCTCGTTGTCCGCGTCTGGCCGGTGTCGCGCGGTCGAGTAGCTGCCCGGCTACCTACGTGCCTTACTAATCTCTCGTTACACGCTCCCGGGAACAGAAGCCGCCACTCCATGCCGCCGCCGGAGATTTTCTTGCGGCTAAGGAGACGAAGCCGCTTGTCCCAGGTCAGGGCGGAGAGCTCGGAAGAGGAGCGTGGAATGCGGACGCTCGCTGCTTCCGTGCCAAAGTGAGCCCAAAGTCTCAGTGGTACCGGCCGGTTCGGTGTACGTCGAATACTCGAATCTTGAGAATCTATAATTTGATTTTAGTTAAGTGAATCGTAGACCTTGAGAATGGTCATGTATGGTGGAAGGAAATCGAGTTTGTCTGAATCAAAAATTACAGTGGAATACACTGTTCGGTTTTCATACGATTTCATCACAATTCCGTCCCATGATGTTATCTTTTGCTAGAATTTACAATTCAATCTTAATAAGCGAGCTAAGTAAATCTTAGACCTTGCGAATGGTCATATATGATCGAAATAAATCGAGTTTGCCCGAATAAAAAATTTCACTCGCAATAAGATTACTATAACACTGTTCAATTTTCCTACAATTATTGTTTCCCTCTCTTTTGCTCATTTGAAAGCACGTGCGGTAAAACCCCGCGGCAAGACCATGCGGTACAGCAGAAGCCTAAGACATTGGCCGGTGAGAGCGGTGAGTAAAAGAAGAGTAGCAATCGGCAGGGAAGAGGCGGTGAGAATCGAGTGTATGTAGGTAGGCTCTTGGCAGCTCTCTAGGCGGATGCTGCAGGGACGCGGGATTCTTGGCAGCCTAAGCGCAACTTGCCTCCTAACTCGGTGCCCACCATAAGGATCGCGGTCGTCGGATGTTTATATTCGTGATAGTGCCTCTCTCTGTCCCCAAATAACCGGGCACCCCGATTCTCTCTCCCGCTCTCTCCCTCGTCACCGGGAGCCGCGGCGACATATTGGCCGCCGCCGCCTCCAAATAGCACGTTGAGAGAAAGAAATATTATATCGCGCGCGCGCGCGCGTTTGCTCTAGTCCACCGGCGATTTGTACATAATTCGAGCGGGGCGCGAGTCCAGGCCTCCTGGGGCCGCGCGAGATCCTCAAGCCTCGTAAACTTATCCTTAGCGCCCGTAACTGCCGCGCGCTCGACTCCGCCACTTACGCGCGCGCGCGTAATTGAACTGGCATAGCGAAATCTTGGCCAATACTGGCGCGCGCGCTCGCTTAACTCAGCGGAGAATTCCGTCGGAGCCATCACTTTCTCGAGCGGAGTAAATCGTCGAATTAATCGCGACTCGATGCCCGCCGCGGTGATTACAGGTGAATTAAGAGTAATCCGCAATCGCTCGTGACTAATCGGACCAATTGACAGATTTGTCGGCGGAGGTCTGACGCAATTGCGTTTTACGAGCGAGCGACGAAAGGGTGAAAGTTGGAGAGGGTTGGGGAGAGGGGGATGAGTTCCATTTCTGCGCTCTTGTTATACAAGCTGGACACATTCCAGGGTCTCGTTTATCCAAAGAATCGCCGCTCCGAGGAAGCTTCCTCCTCTCCCGGGCTACTTTTGGCAAACACAAACACGCGTCTATTTACTCGCGAGCGAACGCCGGATATTCTCGTCGCGGCTGGAATCCCAGCGATCCCCGGCATCCAGCGAACAATTGGAGGAATGGCCAGCCGTCATCCTCTCATCCGCGCTTCTAATTGCCCCTGGGACCAAAATCACACGATTATACGAAAAGAATCGCAACATCCCACCCGCTCGCGATTGGCACATTGTTAGCGGAGCTCCAGTCAGACTGCTCGCTCCATTAGATCTCGCGCGGGAAATATACGAGAGCGCCCGCCGGGACTGATACCTAATTAGAGTGCGCCAGGGGCACTGGCGTAAATAATATCCGGGGAGCCTCGTAAACACATTGTGCCACGGCGACGACGCGTTTAGACGCGCGCGCGAGCTCGTAAACTCGCCGAGGGTATTTCGAAACAAGAGGAGCGGCACGAGACGCCAGAGAGAGAGAGAGAGGGAGAATCTTCTCTCCTCTTTTACAGGCTTTTCTGCGTTTGATTTCAATCTGCCAATTGCGACGCGATTTCTTTTCTCGGCTTCCCCGAATCTCCTCCCGCGCGGTGATTTAGCGACGCGCGGCCCACCCTCTCCGTTTAAGCGGGAATTTCGCCGGAGCGGTCATAGAGCGTGTTAAACTGTCGCGGTAACGAATTACACCGGCGGCTTTTGAAAGCGGAACTCGATGAGGATACTTAGCATCGAGAGAGAGAGAGAGAGAGAGAGAGAGAGGTTTCTAGCGGCGGAATCTTGGCGCCGGTGGAGAGCGGTGGTTACCTTGCTCGATTTTTCCAAGCGCTCGGCTCCCGCTCCATTACGCAATGTCGTTCTCAACTATAACTGTTATTCCTGGAGGAGCTCGCTCAATTATCCGCGACTTCTTTAAAATACTCTGGAATCCCCCGGTTCAGTCTCCCTCTCTCTTCATGGGAAATAGAAGGAGTTGGCCTGTGAAAGCACTTGGTCTCTTTGGCATAGGTTGAATCGTTCGATTCCAGACGGAGATGACTCGCGCGATGAGAGCGCGCGACACTAAAATCGTCAGTGGTCTCGCGGCCGCGTGGACCTCGCCCTTTGAGTCCGCGCGGCGACGACGGGTTTAAGGGACTTCGACGAGCGAGCGGGCCCACTCGTAGATCGTGGAGATCGCACGGTTGATCGCACCGGCGTCCGGGAAAAATTGACGACAGGGCGACGACGCTTTTAGTTGAGAGTCCGCGTCCGCGGATCCGTAGTAATTGACTCTCACTTTGCTAAGTACAGCTGGTTAGCGAGGGACACTTACTCTCCGCCAAAAGCCTGAAGGATTTCCACTCTTGTTGTCGGGTGAAACTAAATTAGACTAAATCTGAACGCTCGCGGCAATTAAGACACTCGGTAATGCGCCGCTGTCGATTTCCTCTAGCGAGCTCGTGCGGGTCCGCTTTCGCAATGAGCGGCGCGACCAATGACTTTTAATCGAGCGGGAAAAACTGCCGCTCTCGCAATCGCGGTTTAATGCAATTAAATCTGTAATTGTGGTATAAGTAATCCCGGTGCCGGGGAGTACGAAAAGCGCACGCGCGCCTCGGCTAGACTCGAATCCGCATTCTGACTGTGAGTAATTATCCAATTACCCGTTGGCTTTAATTAACACGTGCTTGAGCGGGCGAGCGCTCGCCGGTAGAAAAGTGCGGAAATCGTGCGAGCAGCCTCGCCGCGGAGCTCTCTGGGTACTTGGTCCTTGGTTGTCTCGACTCCCGTTGACTGACAGTCTGTTATTTACCCTGGAATGCTCCTTTCAACTTGACATCCTTAACCACTCGGCCATTCATATAAAACTTCTTATAAATTCATACAAGACTTTCGATCTAGTAAATTTTCCTAAATTGCCGGAAGGAAACGAGTCGCGTTCTTCTACCAGACATAGGAAATCGCGGGACTACTATGCGAATAGTGAAACTGTCTCGATTCCCAGGGCAACGACGTCGCCGAGGTTCCTGAGGGTTAAAATGCATCGAGCGAGGACTCGCTACCGGCTTGCATACGGAATGAAGATGCAACGGGGCATCGGAGCTCTGACGGCTGACTAGAAAACACTCTTTCCCCGGCTCCTCCAGTCCTCCTCCTCCTCCTCCTCCTCCTCCAGATGATTCAGCACTCGCTCTCCTCGGCGAACGTGCCAAAAGTAGCTTCGATGTTTAGTGCACCTCGCTCCCCGATAAATCACTCCGGGCCCGCTCGCCGGGAAATCTCCATTTGGCAAAGGCCGAGACTTCCCGGCGCTCCCTCCGGAAAGAATGGGAGAGTGCGCGTCGATCTAGCCTTCTAGCCGCTTCGCTCTCGGGGCAACTTTTGCGCCCTGCCAACTGCGCGGTTCGTTGAACTCCTCCGCAATTCTAGCAGTCTCCGCTATCGAAACGACTTCCGAGCGCGAGCCCCGAGCAGTAATATCCGAGGGATAATGCACCGGGGCGAGTAGTTCTCCTCGTTTTCCCGACTTTTTTGGACGCTCGCCTCGAGTAACTCGAGTTGCGAGGCTCGGACAGACGCGAAGTCTCCCGGACGCGCTCGCTCGATACTGCTAGTGGTGCACTGACAAGGGGAGGAGGAGAAGAGATCGCTAGACTAAACTGTCTCTGCTGGCCGAGATTTCTAACGGCGGCCGACTGCCGCCTACAAACCCCCGGACAAATGAGAACCGATCGGATTTAGATGCTCTGTCAGTAAGCCTGCAACGCGTCACGAGGCTTCGCTGATGAAGCGCAGCTGTCCGCAATATCCTCTCGCTCTCTACCATTCATTCTTACCGAGGGAAACCAATCTGGAGTGCATTCACCGGTTTAAGAGGCACAGTTTTCTCGCTAATTATTAATGAAGGAATGTTAAGATGGCTCGTGTGAGAAGCATGTATGTACCAGAGTTAGGAACTAGTCTAGATTTCCTTATTGTTTATCCCACAAAAGTCACTGAACCCGAACAAAGGAAAACCGGGATATCGAATTGTCGAAATCGCGTGGGCGTTGGAGGCCTCTGAGATTCAAAGGATTGGGCATCGAGGTACGTTTTGTCTGTCCGCTAAATTTATGTCTCGGCGATCATTACGCCGTCCGGCGGCCTCTCTCCCATCGACCAATTCTCTCCTTTATGTCCCGGCGCGTCTGCCAGAGGGAGATTTCCTCGCACTCTCCTACACCTATGTATACACACTCCGGCATGGTCATTATCCGGCGTGGAATCGTCGTCTTTATAGCCGCTGGACCAGCTGCTACTAATGCTTCGCACTCGCCGATGGGAAACCGGTGGCAAAGCGTGCCAATCTCGAGTGGGCTCGCGCCCGCTCTCCCATTAAATAATAGCACTGCTCCGCGCGAGTCTGATTTACAACCAATCGCATCGCGAACTACACAACTACCACTCGTCATTACAGTGCCGAGTGATAAGAAAGAAAAAATGAATCGGACACGATTTTCCTAGTAAAGAGTGGGATCATCGATACCGCGCAAAAGGAGCAGCAGGTCACAGCTGGCGCGAGATTCCGCGCGACATATTGGTCGAGGAACCGGCGCGAGGGAGCCGCAAGACACGCGATGATTTTTGCCGAGTTTAGATACCCTAGGAACTGGACTCGCTGCCCCGTCGACCGCAAACGGCGCGCGAGCTCGCTATCTAGGAAAGAACTGGCGGGATTCTTCGTCCCGGTATAATACGCGCGGCCACCGGTTCCCAGCTGGTGTCCGATTGCCGGCTTCCTGGGGATGACCGAATGGCGCGCGCGCTCGATAAGTCCTCGCAGGAAGCGCGGCCAGGTCGGCTCGAGGGCGAAAGAATCCGGAAGGATAGTGGGCCTCCTCGAGTGCGCCTCGCCAAATGGAGGTGCGCGCGTGGGTGCCTTGAATGGGTTGGTCGCTCGACGCCGCTTATAGGAAGGTGGAGAGTCGAAAAAGAAGCCTCGAGCTTTTCCTGTGAAAAGCATCGGCCCCGCTAACGGTCCGCCTCTCGCCTACCCTCTTCCGCGTATGAAATGGATTCCGATGGCCGGCTCCCGGGCAAAATAGATGCCGAGGAACAATATATCGAGGTGGTGGTGGTGGTGGTCGTCTGGCGGGATCGGGCAACCTTGGAGCAGGAAGCGAGAGAGGCTGTGGTCCAGTAGAGCGTCTTCGGTTACCGGCGGCCGCAGATCTCTGTTTATTCGTCCGGTGTCTGGTGGCCGATATTAGTTAACGCGTCAACCCGGCCAGATAAATAAATGTTAACGTCAGCTAGCCCTGACCACGCTGGTAACGCGATCTCCGCCGCCGCCCCGTCGCCAAACAAAACGAACGGGCTTTCCCGGAAGCGGCCGCTACACCTTTTCCAGGCCACCGAAAACACACGTACTCGAGAACCCTCTGCTTTCCCTAAGGATTCATCCTCCTTCCGAACTTCGCCCCAACTTCATCGCTTATCGGCCGGTCGGAAGGTTCAATTATCTTCAATTGCTTCAGCCTGAGCTTCGAAGGCATCTCTATTAATCCTCACCTGGCACGCTGCAACCTGGTGGCAACGAATAAAGTGGTTCGCTCCCCCTGCGAGAGTATCGTTTCGCGTAATAGCGGAAAGGCGCTTGCAGGCAGGTGCAGCTTAACTGGATAAATCGATGCCTTGGTTAAGAAATTGGCCAAAAGGAAAGTGATTTCGCGGTAGATTGAGAGAGGGAGTGAGGGAGCAGCTAGCAATTTACTCCACCAATGTAGCAATTTTGCTGCGGTGATGTGCTCCTTGCAGCCGTGTTATACTCGCCGATTACCAGGACAACAATCCTGCTAGTCTAGAATCTCGATTATCGAGTTTCCATAACACGCAACACGTGCCTTTGTCCTTCGAAATCTCACGCACTTGCCAATACTCACCTCACAATTAGAAAGTGCTGCCCTCTGATCATTCTCAGTCCAATACAATTGTCAACAGCAGCCCGGGGAGAAAAATCTGCAAGTTCAATGAGGTCGCGACTAAGATTCCCCTTAAAGAATGTACCCAGACAACTTACGAGGAGTGTGCGTCAGCGGATCACTGTTTTCTCGGGCTATCGGATTACCAGCCATGATAGCAGCTGCCCGCAATAGCCTGCACTCGATAGAGTCAATAGCAACCGGTGGAAGACGGCATTTAGCTTTTGCCGGGGTTCGAGCGGCGCGTGGAACACCTGGAGACAAAGTTAATAAATCGAACGACGCCTCGGACGAACCTTTGCCCTCCGATCGATCCATTCGAGATCCCTCGTTTGAGGGATTAGAGAAACAGGTTACCTATTGCGTGCGGTGACATTTGCACGCGCCATGTTCAGATGACTAAACGACGCCTTCATCTTCTCGCAGAAGCGAATCCCATTGGTGCGCAAGATTCACCCGGAGCATAATCCTTTTCACAATCGCGTACCCGAGCGGTCCAATTGCCCGGAGATCGATGAGATATTTGCCAAGTGGAACGTCAGGATACCAAGAAAATAACTCATTGTACTGATAACCTTAATAATTAAACAAGTCTTGTCACTCGGCCGTAGTTCTATGTTCGTCAACGCCGCCAGCGCGATGTAGTACAACTAATCGCCGCGGCTGCACAGTGGCGCTCTAGTCTACGAGTTTCCGCGAGCTGGTACCTGTTGCTTCGAATTAGCGTCTCTCGAGAATTCGCAGTTTCTGAGGAGAATATCGCGAGTTGCGGGAAAGAACAGTGTTCAAAAGTGCTAGTGGTTAGTGTCGTTGAAGTGAATGTTGGAGGATTGAGCGGGAACTTGGCTGAACTTCAATAAGGTAAGAAGATTTAACCTATTGTTTACTCCTAAGTCGTTGGCAATGTTGTTCCGATATTTTGCGGAGTAATTCAAAGATATTTGACTTGAACTAGACTTCCCATAGGGAATTCGCTTGTCGAATCTCATTCCCACGCAACCGATGACCAATGCCATGAATACGAACCTCTCCTCCACTCGACTTGGTAAACTCGAGGGAGATACGCGTCTCCTTGGAGGTTGCCGAGAGTGTGGGCTCCTCCGGAGAGTTACCGGCATTCGTATTGGGCCAACAATCGGGGCGTTTGGAGGTTGATTGCATTCATTCTGAGTTTACGGCGGCCATTCGATGCCGGCCATAAAGTGGGAAGTGGTATTTTTGGTAAATCGCCTCGGGAGGCGTTCGCCGTCACTTAGCGGAGCTCTCTCGCGACAAGTAACTCGGCCGAGGGATCCCCCGTTTTTCTCCTATATCGACGCGCGTATCCTCAAAGCGAGCCAGCAATTTACGACGCAACCAGCCCAATTGACCTTGCGCGTCCACTGATATTCGCAGTCTCCCTCGGTTTCCGTTTCTTATTAGAACTTCGTAAAGTCTCGCCCAATGCATTTCCACGCTTTATACTTGAAAAGTGGCAGTCAAGAAGTTAGCCAGTGTTTTGAAATAGGAACGGAACCGCTTTGACCTCTGCCTTCTGCTTTCTTTCCCGTCACCGTGCGCCGTTGCACCAGGATTTTTCGCGACACATTCCTCGCTGGCGCGCGACCGCTATTCCTCGGCGGCTTTTGTTCCCCAGTGGCATGCGGCGTGCGTGGGCGGAAGAGGAGGTGGTGCGTGTACTCGAAAATTTCGAGGTCCACCTTAACGGTAAGGGGACACGGCCACGCGACACGATTCGCCTTCCGATCCTCGTCGAGTCGAGTCCCTTTGTGCAACGAGATGATATACTCACTGGCCTCGTCACGTTCCACTCGCTTTAAAGTACAGTAAGAGTAAGCGCGGCCGAACAGTCGGATTCCTCCGAGTAATTACATTTTTTCGACGACGCGAGTTTGCTTTATAGAGTATTAATCATTTTTAATTAACATTCCCCTGATTAGCTTTATTAGCCTACGGTTTAACGAATATCGCGGAGATAAGGTGTGCGGTAAAAGCGAGGCCCCAATTCTGCATCCGGTGAACTCCGCTGAACTCGTGAACCCGCGGCGGGCTCTTTTTATTATCGTCGACAGTGACACCGAGAATTACAGTGTCGTCGCGTCACTGGCATGTAAGACGCGCCTGTTACGTGTTGTCTTATGCATCTTACGGTACTTGAGCGCGCTTGTACCGTGTGTACGTCCCTCGGCAATGCAAATCGCGACCAGCCGGCAATTTAAATGACCCCCCGGAATTAAAAGCGGCACATCGCGTGATTCCCCTCTCCCCTCTCGACCGAGGGACCCCGTGAACTCGATTGTCACCGGCATGAGATAGGAGAGTAGGGTGAGCAGGATCGGGCTTAAAAGCGAAATGCGCAAAAAAGAAAACCTAGCAGAGCATGGTTTCGATCCACGGACCTCTGGGTTATGGGCCCAGCACGCTTCCACTGCGCCACTCTGCTTCTTGGAATCTCCTTTTGTTAAACTTGGCAAACTGAAGCCGGAGTCCTTTTTCTCTTTTAGTAATTATTCTCCGACACTGAAATTACATTCACATTTATATGAATTAATTATAAATAATAACAATTGCAGAAAATTATTTTTTCACGAGGTCGGAACATAACTTGACCGACAAAAATTGTTCTCTTTCAACAATTATTCATCGACATTAATAATTACATTCAGATATTTATGGATTAATTATAAATAATAACAATTTCAGAAAATTATTATTTCACGAGGCCGAGACACAGCTTGCCCGACAACACAGAAATCGACACGAGTAAACAGAGTCCTCTTTACTTACTCGACTACTCAAGGATGACATTACAATCAGCCGTCTCGTCTTCCCGAGTCATCGGTTCGATCCGAGCCTCTGAATCCCAGCAATCACTGAAAGAGCTCCTCCATTCTTAGCGCGCAGTTAATGAAGTAGGTGTCTGAGCCGGCGCTCACAATGGCAGTCGGCGGGTTCTCTCTGGGCCTTAAAAGGGGTTGCCAGGGTTGTTTGTCGCGAGCGGTGCTCTGCACCCGGCGAAGGTACTCCGCGTAACAAAGTGTCGGAAGAATGCGAGTGCGCGGATGGTGAGTAGTCGGTGACTCCCCCGAGTGCAGTTCCTGGTGACGTCTCTGACTAAGCGTTCTATTTCAATGCGCCCTGCGGAGGCCGCGCGTGAGTAATCCCCGTAGAAAGACGTCGGGGCGCGGAGCGGAGCGGAGAGGGTGGAGCGAGCGGGCGCGCATATGCATATATCCGGGCGGGCGCGCGCGTGCAGGTGGAACTCGTTGGTGCGGATTCTGCGAGTTTTGGATAGATGGCCGGAAAGTCATACGCGCGCGTATCAGCCCCTATAATTATCATTGCGGTATTATTAGCGCGAGCACAGCGCGTCTATCCGCCTCGGTATTATTCACTCGCAAATTGGCCACGGACCCGAATAGTTCTCCTTTAACCCCTCGCCATTGCCCGGCCTTTTCTGGATATCTGCGCACACGGAGACTACCAATTTAGGATTACATTTGTAGATTGGCATGTCCTCGCCCCTTTGAGTACTCTCACGATTTTTACACCTGTTATTTAAGGGTTGTTGGCGGTGAATTTAAACCGACGCTTTTAGTGTTAAATTGTTGTTTGTCGATGTTGTACCAGATCTGGCTGGATGGAAGGAGATTGGTCGCTAAAGAGATGACAGTATAGAGCAGAGTTTATTGCGGTCACGCGACGCCCCCGGCGAATCCGTACAAGGGTGGCATTAAAATCGTCGGGGCGTAATGGGGCTAATGCTCGCCGGCGCCAAAATTCGCGTGTCGCGAATGCCCCTGCGCGTAGAGCTTCCCGTAATACACTCGGTTTCTCGCGGATTTCTCCCGGCGAGGAGCATCATCCCCCGTCTCGCTAGCACACACTCCAAAACGCTTAATTTCCAAAGACATAAATAGCCGCGGAGAGAATTGACGATTCTCAGGTATATCGCTCGCGCGAGGCCTGTAACCGTTCACCAGGATTCTGGATTATCCGGCTGGGCCGGTGCGCTCCAGCCGCTCGTTAATCATTCGAGCGGGGCCATTCGCGCATTTGTAGCTATATCCACTCGCCGGGGACCAGGCGCACTTTCAGATTTCGTGCAATTAATTTATCGCGCCACGCCGCGCGA
This sequence comes from Crossocerus cetratus, assembly GCA_963675795.1. Lineage (NCBI taxonomy): Eukaryota > Metazoa > Arthropoda > Insecta > Hymenoptera > Crabronidae > Crossocerus > Crossocerus cetratus. The sequence continues at coordinate 21,708,540 of OY776665.1, read as the reverse complement.
CGTAGGCGGCCCATTTTTTCGCCCTGCGATCCTGATCGCCGAGTTGCTGCACGGCGATCAGCAGGTGTCCGGGGAACGCGTGTCCTTTTCCCGAGCCCACGCGAGTTGGAGGTAAAAATCGGGATGCTGGGATGATCTGACTTTCAAAGTTCAGCGGGGAACTAAATAAATATCAATTTTAATAATGAATTTTATTTATGCTAGAATTTTATTTCTTTAATTATATTTATGCTAGAATTTTATTTAGTTAATTATATTTATCCTAGAATTTTATAATTATATAATTATATTTATGCTAGAATTTGATTTGTTTAATTATATTTATGCTAGAACTGTTATTATAAGTGAATTAGAAACGCGCGTAGGTAGAAAATAACTAAGCCGAGAAGAGGACACGTTTGATTAATGGAACTCCTGGCCCACTAACATTTTCTTTCGCCTCTCGCAATTGGCGAATTCTAATCCTCGCTAGAGCAGCTCCCCACCTCTGCATCGCCGGCCATTAGACTCGTTATAATCTGGCGACCGGCGACTCGGCTGGCGGGTGTTGGTAAAAATATCAGGCCGCTTGCTTACCATTTTCGGATTAATGCAAATTCCTCGCGTTGTAAAGCCGTGGAAACGGCGAGGGGCCCTGTGGCGGACCCTCGGCGTAAATGGAGATTACACGGAAAAATGCTCTCCCTCGGTGTGTACCGGTGGTTTGTAAGACCCGCGCTCTCTACAGAGAACGCATGGCTCGCGCATTGAGCAAACCTCCCCTTTGCAGAAACTGCTCTTTGAATAGTGTGAGAAGCCTCCCGGCCAAGCAACATTTTCCGGAAACAGACTTTACAAATGACTAGTCGATCTTTGTCCCACTTGGCCCCTCGGAGCCTCGGGCAATTCAATCCACTCGCAGCTCGTAGCTCGCTTGTTTGGCAAAAATTCGTGGCTGAATAGCCGCCAAGTGTGGGAGAGCCGATTTTTCCTGGTAAGAATGAAAAAGTAGTGATTTGCCGAGCGGCTTGTTCTCGAGAGACAGGCGAGCGTGTATACCGGCGTCCGATATACACATCGTGAAAGTATTTCAGGTGTAGTGTTACTTTACAAGTTGCAAACGAAACTCGGCTAGTAATAACAAGCTCAATGAGAGGGGCGTGCGAGCACGGAGCAGTTGGTATCGAGTGACTCGGCTGAATGATCGATATCGCGATCAATGAAATTTTAGATCGCATTTTTTCCTGCCGGCGTTCGATTACCTCGACTGCCGGTCGTTTTCGCGTCCACTCACAATTGCATAGAAAACATTGCTAATTAACCAGCAATTCCCCAATAAACTCTACTCGATTCCTCATTCGATTTTCACGTATCCTCGGAGTGTCGTAACAATCGACTACTCGAAACAAGCTGCGACCCATACGAAACGCGAATTCCAAGCCACCGCGAAAGAGCGGCTGGTCGCTTTCATCGGCGAATCGCGAGTAGAATCCGGAATCAGCGAGTCTCTCACGCATAGGCGCGCGTGCCGCCGTTACGCGATCACTTTCGTTGTACTTTCCTCGGGCGGCGCCTCGAGGGCACATCTTTTTCGCCGATTCTCTTGGAAAGGACGCGCTAGAAAGCGAGCGTCGTCCAATGAAAGGCCTGGCGACGGCCAACAGGAGCAACAACAGGGAGCGCGAGGACAGGAATTAGGATGCTCGTCGTGCGCGCGCGCGTGTCGACGATGGGTTTGGGCGCACGGTGCCGTTTCTCTCGGGGCGATCTCGAAATGCCGGCGGCTCGCGCTCTCCAATGCTTAGAATGTCAAATGGACCCCGGCGCTCTTTGCCAATCGCGGCCGCACGCGAATGCGTATCACGCTCGGCAGGCCGGCACGCGAGTCCTGTTCTCTCTAAAAGTGGCGCTGGCCTTCTAAAAGACTCCTTCCGGCAGCGCCCGACTCCCGCGCCGTCAACATCCGCGTCTGTATCGAGGAGGAACTAATCAATCGCAGCATGCGCCCGGTTAGTTTCTTTCAATCGCAATTGCAAACCATTCACCATTGCGCAAAACGGCCCGCTCGAACAATGGAACACGAGGGGATTAATCCCGGGCCAGAGGTAAATAGCTTCATTCCGATGGCTCAGGCGAGCGTGAACCCAACTCGCGGCCAGATTTAATCGATCTCGCGCGTTTGCTAGTCGCGATAATGCCACGAAACTGGCGAGCAACTGCTTGGGGAATTCAACAGTGTGTCGGTGCAATAGATATGCACTAATAAGTCCACTCGCTCGAGCATAAAATCTCGACTAACTTGTTAACACACCCAGATACCAATAAAATCTCCAAAAGAATCTTAATTATAATCCTCGAAATCGGAATTAAAAAATCGAGATAAAATCAATACCCAAACCAAGATCTTCGATATATTATATATTTAAATTTAAATGAGCGATGAAATGATATATTGAATTTAAATGAGTTTACCATATTTTTCGATTTTTAACAGAAATCAATACTAAAGAGTGTTCCATCGCTGACAAAGATAGAAAGGGTGAGAGCAGTAGATACTCTCGAGTCTCCGAGGGCATCGAAGCGAGGCTTCCCAACAGGCAGCAGTTCCCTTTTAACCAGGGCAAAACACAGTGGCAGTACTGCGAGAGAGCCGAGTAGGTGCACGTGGTGCGGCCGGCATTCCCGCAGCAATTAAAGCAATTAGCGTGAGCCGGGGCAAGAAGGGCTCGAAGGATCCTAGTAGGTTGTGTGTACCTCCGGGTACACACACGGAGGACAGTGAACAATCTTGTTTCTTCGCGGTCTCCCGCCATTGGCAGGACTCGGCCTCCTCTCCCCCGGTGCACTCGGCGAGGAAGACGCGAGGCTCTCCTTTATTTTCAGTCCTCTCGAGAGATACGCCGGAGAGACGCGTACGCATCGCGTGCCTTGGGGAAGGACGAGCCTGAAACAAAGGCTCTCTCTCCAGATGGTCGGGGGAGGCTCGGGGCCCCTCGGGGCCATCCACCATCTTCCTGGTTGTAATTTAAAGCGAGAGAGCCCACGAGCAACCGAGACCCGCCAGCCACTCTACTCCACTCCTCCGGGATAATTTCGAGCCTCCGCGCCGCCCCCCGCACCCACCTACACGGTGTTTCCAAAGTCGAGTGGGCCTCTTGGCCGCGCGCGTTCTCTACACTGGCCCAAAGTCAGGGAAAGCTGTTTAGGTTCAATCGGAGCAATGATATCAAAATAATTGGAGAAATAATTAAAGAGGAGGTTAAATGATTGATTGATTGTTATAAAGCAAGGAAATTTGAGAGAGCCTCTACACTGGCCCAGAGTCACCGAGACTTGTTTAACTTCAATCGGAGCAATATCAAATTAATTCGAAAAATAATGAAAGAGAAAATAATTTAATGATTGATTGATTGTTATGAAAGAATGAAAGTTGAGAAAGGTGTTCGCGGTCACCCTGTATACCGCGCGCCTCGTTTTTTCAACCCTTGGCTCTCATTGTCGAAACCTTTCGCTCGGCAGAGCCTCCTCCCCTCTGCCTCTCCTTTCTGCGTACGTTCCGGCGCACAGGAGCCTCGATATTCCCGACGTCCTCACTGTTTACAGACACGCACCTCCGCATGCACCCAGTATATATTTTCGTATTCCGCACGCACCGGAAAAAAGTCCAGCGCGCACTCGTTCCTCCCCTTTAATGCCTCTTCCTGGAAGCTCGGTGTTCTGCTGCGCTTTCGGAGGGCGCCGACTTTAACGACTTTTTCCGGCGGCCAGTGCGCCAATGTCGCGTTGTATTGACGGTAGAGGAATATATAGTTGGGTCTTGATTCGGCTAGGCAAAAGGCCCTCGCTCGGGTTGGATAATGATCTTCAGCCCTGGCGGGATCTCGCTTGAATACATATTAATACTTGCTCCTCCTTTTTTCCCTCGCGCGCGGGTAATGGTGGGTTTCGCTGGAGGCTCGTCCGCTCTTTCTCCCGCTCTCGAAGGCGAGGAGATGCCTCGCGGGAAACACCGAGCGCCGGGGAAAAGAGGTGGAATATCTTTGGAATCCTTTGGAGGCTTCCCCAAAGCTTTGAGAAATCTTGCATAGAAGTATATATCCAATAACAGCATAACTGAGAATCACTCGACTCGCTTTTTATTAACTGACATCGACAAAGGACGCGTTTTTCAATTCGCCTTGTATACATTTTTTACAATTGAAATTAATTTTTTACTCTTACAAGCGAATTAATTCAACAGTTATCGAGTCTCAGCAACTTGTTTGTCTCGTCGCGAGCACGGCAATCCAGCTCAACTCGCTTATTAACCACGCGATACCGAGCTCCGCGTCAGTAATAGAAAAAAGTCCGCGTAACGATATTCCCGGCGCAGTAGTAATCCGAAAACCTCAGCCGATAGGATCAGCGGTAATAGTCCATGGACGATCACGCGCGACATTACCGCTCGCCGTCAGGAGCAGGAAGTCGGCGATAGTTAGTTGGAAGGAGAGGCTCGTTCCCGTTATCAGGATTATAGGGCGACTCGATAACGAGCCGAGCAATGCCGCCGAGATTAACAGCTTCTTCTGTTGTCGCGGCCGATCTAGTACTCCGCTCTTAAGTCCACCTTGTAAATCTGCCGGTGGCTCGCTCGCGCTTCGATTGGCATCGCGTCGCCGCTAATGAAGAATTTAGCGGCGGCGCGCGATAACAGCGTCATTTTCGAGCGGAGCCGCCGTCAAGGCTGGCTGGATTTTTGCGATGGCAAAAGTGACGGGGACAGGCCGCGCGCGAGCCGGGGAAAAAGAAGGAGCCGAGAGAACGATCGAGTTCCATCTCCGCTCGGGGTTTACCGTTTCCTCGGGAGCAAACCGTGGCAGTAAAACCAAACGCGGCAGTCGTTAAAGGGTAGCGAGGATAGAAGCCAGTGCGGAGTTGCGGGTAAAAATATGTTTTATTCCCTGAGCATCCTTCGCGCTCGCTCCCGGATGCTGCTTTAAAGTTTAAACTCGGCGACCTTAACGCGTCATTTCCCGCCGACGCATTCTTCTCGCCTTCTAGTTATTGACTAGGATCATTTGCGTCCTGACACGCTGTTATTCTCGGCGCTTCAAGTTTGTTTGACTCTAAGTTTTCACCAGCGCAAATACAAGATTCTCTTTTCTCTACTTCCCATTGGACTTGCGATGGGCAGAAGCTCGAGATGCTTCTGAATCGTTAGGGTGGCTGCTGGAGAGGCCGGGAGCGGTTCGACCTTGGCTCCACCGACTCCTAGACGGCATTTAATCTGGAGGCGCAGCGCTGCTGTTGTCTGCTCTATTATTAGAGGAAGAGAGCGCGGCGAGTATCGCTTTATTTTGCTACTGGTTTCTTCCTCACGCCGAGGCCGTGTGTGCACGCCGGACATTAAGCGGAGCTCTCTTCCCGCGGTATCCTCCGTAGCTGCAATCTCCTCCCCGCGGCTAATACTTCCCTCGGACTCGTCCCTCGCGGTCATCCGCGAATACTCGCAGCGATCTTGCACAAGGAACTAAAGTCTAATTAAGCAATCGGATGTCGCGGGCGACTGGTCCATTGTGCGATTGAGGTCCGAGGGATCAGCTGCTGAGCAAGCACTCGCTCGCCGAGTCTTCCTTATCGGGTCAATAAAGGCGAGCGCATTCCAGAGCGCGACAAATCGGCAAACATTGTCGGGGAGCAAATTCCAGGCCCACGTAACCGAGTCTTATCGCCGGTGGTAAACAGCCGCAATAAAGAGCGTTTGTTAGCCTGGCGAGCGACCTTTATCCCCACCAGAACTACCCCGGAATCGAGGCGAGTCTTCGTCGGAAATCCCACCAATCTTCTTCGCCCTCTAACAAAACTGACGTTTATAGATCTGTTTTTATCGCGGGGAATACTCGACACGTTTTGTCACCGCAATTACGTGATTTGATTGCGCTGCACTTTAATTGCATTGACATGGAATTGATTCATTCGAACTTTCAATTAATAATTCAATTGCTCTTTGGTGTAATCGCTAAGTGTAATTAAATTCCAAAAATGTTATTGAATCAGACATTTTAATTACGAATTGATTAGATAGAATTAGTTTGCAATTAAAATTCATGGATCGATTAAATTGTGATTCTGGTAATGAAATTACAGTGCAACTGAAATATAATCGAAATCCAAAAATTGAATCGAATCAGCGATTTGTATTAGACAGAATGACTTTGTAATCCTAATTGACGGACGGATTGAATTGTGGTTGGCGCACAGCTCTTGGGCGAGAAATATCTGAAATACACATAGAGAAAAAAAAAGGAAGGCGTAGAGTGCGAGCGAGCGGGGTGTGTCGAGGGCGTCGGTGTCGTGTATCCCGGTGGTTTGTTGGTTCGGCTTGGCGCGAAAAGATAGAGAGAGGCTGGGCAGCGTCCTCGACCCGAGCGAAGAGTTCGCGGAGGTTGCCGAGCCGGAGGGCAGTCTACGTTCTCCAGGGAGCTAGGGAGCCGTGGCGCTCGTGTCGGGAAAGGTCGAGCGAACCTGGCCGGAGGTAGACGAGCGTACGTACGCGCTCGGCTCTCGGCTCTCGGCTCTCTCTCTTTCCTTCTCTCTCGGCGGGCTCTCTCTCTCGGCGGGCTCGAGGCTTTCCGAGGCTCGCGCAGAGACGGTCCACAGCGCGCAGCGATCGAACAGGGCCGTCAGTCCCTGACGGCAAGCCGGTTTGGTCGGTTGAGTCGGTTGAGTCGGTTCTATTTGCGTGCGCTATTCTCGCTCTCCTCTCGCTCTCCGGCGCCGCTCTCTCGTGGCCGAGTCGCGCGCGGCGCACAGTGCTCTCCTCGCGGCCGCACACCACAGGCCAGTTCCACTTGGTTCGCCCTCTCGGCGCGTCGCCTTTTCCTCGCCCAGTTTGCCCCGAGTCGGATTTTCCCATCGAGCGCCGCTTTCCGCCGGAGTGTCTGCCCTTCCGCAGCGACGGCAGACCGATCTCTCTCTCGCGCGCGCGCCTGGAAGAGAGCTCTTTCGCTGGAGAGTGCGCGAAGCCTCTCAGTGGCCTGGTGGCGAAACCCCACCTCCACGGGGTTCCCTCCGATTTCCTGTTCCTCGATTGTGCACTTTCTGGAGCACCAGCCGCCGGCGACCTCCTGGGGACGACCTTCTTGTGGATTACGCGCCGCCAGCCTGCGAGCGATCTTTTTCTCAAAAGGTAGGAGATTCCGTACCTCGGCTCTACCTCGTGGAGTCGATACACCTCGCGAGGCTTTAAAGCACGGCGGACCTTTAAAACTCGTATCGATCGCGATACGAGCGGCAATACGGCGACTCCCGTTGCGACTATTCGCGAGAGAGAGAGAGAATCTTTCCTGCGATTACTCGTAATTGGAATGAAGGCTGTCGAGCGTAGTCGACGGTGAGTGACGGTAGGAAATGGGCAGGGAATCGGGACAGCAAAGATGAGAGTTCCGAGCGGGCAGCGACGACGCACCGACGGCTTCCGTTCGCGCGCACGTAATCGGATCATCTGCGAAATTAGCCAGCGCCAATTACCCGCCGACCAATATTCGCCGATGTAACGGAATTCTCGGGGAGCAGCGGCCGGCTGGCACTGTTTCACGGTATAATTGAGAGAAGATTGACTGGAATGTTTGAAGAAGTCAATGACTCGCTAATAATCGCATAACTAACATTTCCATCGATCATCCCGCGAATTATGCGCAACTGCACTTTCCACTATAAATTTCTTTCGAATTAAGGAAGTGGCCGGATAAAAGGGTCGGCGGAAAGATGGTGCGCGGCTCCGTGTGCGTGTCAGCCGCGTTCTATAAATGCTGTGTGCGCAGTGATGGGCGATTACAGTCCGCAATCTATAATAGATGGCCGTTTAAATCGTAACACGAGACGTTTCTCCGGCCGGACGCGTAAATAGTTGCTCCGTTAGCCCACCGTCCTTTGTGGCACTCGCAGTTGCGGCAGCCATCGAGACTCGCCGCGGCGAAATGAGTCTGTTGACACTCGCAGATTGATACCCTTCCGTCTGTGCGCGAGCGCTCCCCGGAATTCCCCATCCCCCCGCTTCTTTCCCAATTATCGCCCGGACATCGTTGAGCCGAGTGCGTCGCCAAATGGCCATTCTCGTTTCGTCGCGAGTCACTCTCGATTCGACCTCGCTTGCCATGCGGATCACTTGTCTAATATTTAAAATCGTGCAAGTATCACTTAAAAATCCTCATTTCGTCGGGACTCACTCTCGATTCGACCTCGTCTGCCACGCGGATTACTTGTTTAATATTTAAAATTGCGCAAGTATCACTTAAAAATGCATAAAATTAATTATTCTTCCAAGTTTTTTTCGATGTTGTGAATATAATGAAGAGCTGCACCGAGAGGATTGTTTGTTATTATCGAAAAAAAGGTGCGCGTGCTCGCGAAGACAAAGAGAAAATTAATAGCTCTCGCGAGGAACTCTGTTTACCCCGATAATTCGCCGGAGTGACAGGAGCGAGTGGTTCTCGCTCCAATTGACGGCCGGGCTGGTAGTCATTATTCGAGCCGTCGCCAGTGTTTATCCTGGCGATATTCCGTCAATGTTTACGTGGCTGCAGTCGCCCGGTTCTCTCTCGCTCCCCACTATAAATACGCCGGGGAATCAGTCGGTGGCCGGGCGAGAGTCCCTCCACCTCGGAGGAGGCTCTCGAAATCATCGCGGGCCAACTGACTCATAACTGTCCAGCATCCGCTGGAAAGCAGGCCGCCGCCGATTAACATCACAATCGGCGCGATCGCGCCCCATGCAAATCGAATCTCGGGCTAATGCGTGCGCGCGTGGGAGTGCGAGGCTGCTTTTCCCCTGCGCCTTTGGAGCGCAGCCTCTCGGTTTCGCCCGATCGCGTTGCGCAACCGGCATTATTCTCTCGGCCAGGGGGCGAAAAGGAAGTGTAACTGTAAAGCGCGCGGATTGCGTCCGCTGCTTATGACTACCGTCGGGACTTGTAATACGAGGGGGAAAAGTATAGCCGTGAAATAAGCCTGTAGCGGTACATCGGTCGAATTCGACGGCCGTCGAAATTTGAGTCTGTCGAACGATCTAATATTCGATTGAAAATGGATCGATTAGCACTCGCCCGCGCATTTGCATTGAATTTTGGAGAGTTAAGATAGTAGTTGAGCTATCAGACGACGCGGGACATTAGGTATTAGAGTCGCTCGAGTGGCACCTGCGAGACCAGTTAATGTTCCTGTTAAGATTTCGAGCGGAAGATCGGAGCGCGCCGGCTCTGGCGATTAGAGGAGACATTGAACCAAACCAATAGCCCGTGGAGCGCAGATAAGAGATTGGGCGAGCGACGATAGCTAATCGCTAGGGAGAAGACGGAGAAGTATCGTTCGCTGACCCCGCGCGCTTTAATTCAGTTTGTTTTCTGGCCGGACAAAGGCCGCTTGTTTGCACGGACGTTGCGTGTCCGCGCGACAAGTGTCGCGTGTTAAACAGTATTTAAATTCCCTTGTAAATGGACTCGCTGTCCCCCCTCCCGTCTTTCTCCCGGGATCTCGTGTAAGTCGGGGTCTAAAACTAGTGAGCGCCGAAACTTTGTCTCTCCCTCGAGAGGGAGAGTGATTCAGAGGATGCTGTCTCGTAGGGCACCCCGAGTAGTCACCCTCTGACTAATCCCGGAGAGTAAAGCTTGATGAAAGCTCTTCGCGAATCAAACATTTCTTCCCCTCAACAAAGTGAGTGCTCAGAGTCACCTCTGTCAGTTTGATCCTCCGACTCGAGAAAACCGCAGTCATTAATTCTTTCGCTTCAACAACCTCCTGGATTAACTCCAAACAATCATTTATTTCAATTAATTAATAAATGATCCTATCTCCAACTCGACAAATCCTCGCATTACCCATTAATTATTTCATTATCGATAGACTCCTGGGATACAGAATATATGATAATGAATATATGATAATGATAAGAATAATACAGAATAAAAATGGATTTGAATGGATTAAAGAGCACTCGATCACGTAATGGCGTGGGGTTCCGGGAAGTGGGGAGGTGAAACAGAGGCGGACCTCCTCGAAACAAGAGGATGATCGCGTTGTGTGTATGTACCGTTGTGTCGTTCGTTGACGCGTGTTCGCCGCTCGGGCGTACGTTCGAAACCGGTCGCTCCCTCGATCGGGGCCTTCTTTCTCCGCGCCGTGTGCGTACGCGCGCGCGCGCGCGTGCCCGAAGAAGGAGAGTCTTCCTCAAGGTAGGCGGAAAGTGAGAGAGGAAAGCGGCCGCTGGACAGGGACAGAAGGGACGCTGGACGCGCGACCGGTGCCGTTACCGCGCCGGGGAAAACTCGTGGTCGAGAGACGTCCAACTTTTCCCTCACTTTCCTGAGCAACTAGCCAATTTTAATCATTTCAAGTAAATTGAACAATCAAAATAAATAGGTAAAACATTCAACTCTGCTCCAAAATTTGAATTAAATTGAACACTCAAAATAATTAGTCAAAAAGTGCAACTTTGTCAAAAAATCCAAATTAAATTGAACTTGTTTTAATGAAATGATTAAATCAGTAGAATTGAGGGGAAGACCATTAAAGAATTGCTACTTTAACTGGAGGAAAGAAGCCCGTTATATGTAGTCGACTAAATATGTAGAATATCGGTTTTTGCTCCGGTCCGTAAATGATTTAAACGAGTGCTCGGTAGCAGCTTCCTCTTTCATTAGTGTCAGTGGAAGCAGCACCGTTAAGGAATCCAGCGTGCTTCCGAATTAGCATCGAGCCTGGGTATCTAATGTCTTAATGTACCGGTGCACGAGAGCGATCGGCCAGTCGTTCACCGCGCTTTATCTCCGCCGATACATTAATTAATATTTCCGAGTGAGCCGCGCTCCTAACAGCCAGCCAACATCCTAATGAACCCGGAATGCAAATAGCAGAAGCCTCATCCCCCTCTCCACTGCTCTACATCAGCCTGGGAAATCATCTACCAGGTTTATTGGCGATCGCTATCCGCCCGATTAACGATAGAACCTCGCGATTCCTCGAATTCGAGCGGAGTTCCCTCGGCCGTTTCCATCGACGTACTCCTCCGAGAAAGGAGAAACCTCACTCGCCACTACATACCTTCCCTCCTCTCTCCACACACGAGAGTTTTCCTACAGCCCGAGTGCGCGGCGAACTGTGTTTCTGGGTTGGAAAAATTGGCCGGGAAACGTGTGCATTGGAGAGACCCGCTGAGAGTAGCAGCGCGTTGTTAACTTTCGACGGGAATCGTTTGGTTTTCGCACTTGTACCGCGGTGGGATTGCGAGGAGAGCGGAGTCGGCGGCGCCGGGGATGAGGAATGGTTGAAAGTTGTTGGGCGAGCGTTTGTATGGTGCGAATGGCGAATGGGAAGATATCGGGGCTGGGTCGTGGAATAGTTTTTGGAATCGGGCGACCCGCGCGGATCTTGTGGAGGAGACGGGAGATCTGGGTTAGCCGGGCTTTACGACGGCATTACTGCACCGAGGATTTGCCCATTCGGTGGAAATAACCGCTTATCAGACCCCTCGCGCCCACGTGATGGCGAGATTGTATGGTAAACGGGTCTGGCCTCGAGGAGATTTTCACCGTAAGAGGCAGCGATCGCGCTTTGCTAACGAGTCCCAATCCCCTGAAAGTCTGAGGCCCTCGAGGCGCGCACGCCCGAGTTTACTCGATATCTCGAGGTTCCCCGAAACCTCTTCCTAGTGCAATCATTCTTCTATCATCGATCATTCTCGCCACCGCGGATCCACTGGCTCGGTTTCTCCCTCGCCGAGATCGCCCGGGCTTTCTGGATCACGAGAAAGTGAACAGAGTGCGCTCTGCTACATGTTTAGAAAGTGGCGGGACGTCGCCTCGCGAATTAGACCAACTGAATTTCGTGAATCCGAGACATTTTCCAACCTGAGGAATCTCGAGTTATCTCAGAGAAAGGTCGACGGACGAAAGTGACCGGGGCGTAAGAAGTCGGAGGCCTCGTAAGAAATTAGTCGGCGGACAATGGAGCCGAGTCATTTATACATCTGGTAGCCTAGGATGATCTTGACTCTGGCGGGCCGGGAACGCGGCGATCCGTCATTCCAGCAGTCCCACCGTGACTCCGCGCTACTCAAACGTGACTCGGTACACACACACTTCTTCTTCTTCCTCCGAGTCACAAACCCCGCCGTCCACTGTCTAATGCTCCTCGTCTTCTGTAATAATGACTTCAACTCTCCTCTCCCCGGAAACACTCGAGTAGCAAGAGAGTCCTTTTCGCAATTTCCTCCTGTCTCGCTTCTCCTATCTTTTATCAGCCGAGTATAATAAAGCGCGGACGCACGGTTATTACGCGGAGAAAATCGCGGCTATCCAACCCGCCAGGTTTCTGCCGCGCGCGCACTCTCCGATTACAAAAGGATCGGGCGTTGGAAACTCCGGACGCGCGCGCGCTGATGTAACGATCTATTATATTTCCCATTAACCCACTGAGGGAATCGAGGAGCCGATTTGCCCGGCAAGCGCTCGCTCGTGTATCTCAATCGCGGTCTATTCTCCGGGGATCCGCTCTCGGCGGATGTTAAAGTGTGGAGTGATGAAGGTTAAGCCGGGAGTGAATATCGGAGGCGAACTGGGCTGGCTCACCCTACTTTCGATCGATTTCAGTCGGATAAGAGGGATATCCTGGGAAAGGAAGGCGAAAAATGCGGCGGCTCTCTATGGGCAGGATCTCTCGTCGCCTGAATTGACTGGCGGAATGATCTATTAAGGTCTGTATCTTGGACCAGCCTCTCTAGCTCCGCTCATCCGCTCATCCGCTCGGACTTTCTCCGCGGCGTGTTCGCAGCATCCGCTCCTGCGTGTGAGATGCATCTCCTGCGGTTAGACGCTCTGATGTTATAGTAGAAATGAGGGGGGATTTGGCGAATCGGCGCGCGCTCGTTCATTAAGGTCAGCGAGCTCTCGAGATTGCGGATTCCCGGTTAGCAGGGAATTAATTACTGGCTTGGGAGTACTGTTATCCTCGGGCTGGGACGAGGTTTCCTCGGCGCTTGCGCTCGCGGTATAATCGAGTGTTTGAACGGGAGGAGAGTGATCCTTTCGACTTTATTTCGAGTTTAAAGTCGAGTGACCTCCTCTCGACACACTTTGGACTATTTCGTTCCTCGGGGAGGCTCCGTCGCGCCGATCGGAAACGTGTCCCAGGCGGATCCACTTTGAGAGTTCCGTTAGCTCATAATCCAACACTTGAGCAAACAGTTCGCTAGCTCTCGATGCAACTGGGCCCTCTCGCCCCCAATTTACTTAACGCCCGGCTGTCGAAAGCTCGATATTAAATGCGCCTCTTTCCGCTTCCCCTCCACCGGCTAATCCCAGATGGTGATGGATTTTCTCACATTTTCCATGGGAAATTCGTAGGCGGGCTTACTCGGATCGCGTGGGGGATCTGTAATCGAGAATCAATCGGGCGTACGTTGGATTGATTGACGCGATTGAGCAGCACGCGATGGGCGTTCGGATGGAAAATGGTTAAGAGCCTGAAAAAACGTCCCCTTCCCCACGGGAGAGAGATATATCCCCGCGGTACAAATTACCAGATGCCCTGACCCTAGAAAGCTTCCATAGCGCTCGAGGATCGAGCGCTTCTTAATTGCTAGAGATTCGTCTTCGGAGATGCGTCGGAAAGTTGGCCGAGCCGAGTGGACACCGGCATTTGACAGTGTTTCACCGCGACTCAAGCCAGCTTTCGAAAGGAGAAAAAGCAAGCGGGCAATTAAGGTAATTTCGCGGCGGAGAATAGCAGCGGCCGAACTCGATTGTGCCTTTGAGAATGAGCCTCGTTGATAACATCGGAGCGACAGACACGCTTGAAAAAGTCTTTCGGCCGCTTCTTCTCAGCCCGCGCCGCAGTCATTGAGAGAGGTTTTCCCGGGGCATGAAAAGTTTCCCCGGCGCGGCGTTGAAAAAGATTTTCTCACGGCGAGAGGGAGACAGAGGGAGAGATTCTCTGGAGCTCTCGAGAGTAGCGGCGCGCGGCACTTAAACGCACAGCGCGCAGCGTGGGAAGTGAGCTTTGCATAGAATATAATAAGACAGCGCGCGCGGCCGACTCTCGGAAGGCGCCGCGATAATATGTTAATAAGAGAAATTAGCTATTCATCGCGAGCCGGCCGAGTGATTTCCAAATCATTATCGCTTCCCTCTCCCGCAATTACAATCTCCGACAAGCGTCAAACCGACAAGACACCATTTAAACCGGTCTAAACAGATTTAAAAATCTCGGATCATCATTTCTCCCAATTAAAACCGAGATTTCGCATTACCGATTCAACCTGCTCTCGAGGGAGATCAAGTGGTGCTCGGAACACCAGCTGTTTTCCGAGCCCCAAAGGGAATGCGCCACCCTAGCCACTCATTCGTTTCCCACTAACTTTCCAAGCACACAATCCCGTTTTCGCCGAGGACGGCGCGCGACGTGCAACGTGCGCTAAAGTGTCTGGGTGGAAAAGAGGCGAGTGGCAGCACTTGGGCATCAAGTCGTCGCCACGGTGGATCTGCACCCTCAGCGGGTTCGGCGAGCCACCCCGGCTCGCGTCCGACAGGGTGAACATCCCCGGCCAGTCTATCCGACAGACGCTGGGGGAGTATCGCGATCAATAAGTCGTTGGAGACGCTCGCCAGACCAACCCCCTCGAATTCCTCAACTCCTGGCTGCCCGAGGGGAGCAGCGCCGGCATGTAAACACTTCCAGCGCCACATAACATCCTGCTAGACCCTCCATATCCATTAAAAACTTTCCACGCTCCCCATTCATTTTCCACACACTTTGTTAATTTGATTTTCAATTTTTATATATATTAATATAGATATATGTATTTCATACACTATATATATATATATAAAATTAATTTATTTTATATATATTTATATATTTTTTATATACAATATATGAAATAGTATATTCATTTTAGGTCGCATCAAGAATTAGGTTCTTACCGACCACTTCCACAGACTTTGTTAGTTTATTTGTCCTCTGCTTCCGGCGGTCGATTCCCCCGGCTGGCTTTAGGCTAAATCGATTATTATATCGCGATCGAGCGCGTCAAGATGGATCGGTTTCGGAAGCGGCTCGGCGCCTTTAATAAGAGCGTAACAGGTGTAAGCGCGGACAAGTCTAGCGGCACCGGACGACCAAAGTGTAAATGCGCCGCTTGTAAGTTGTACACGCACGTATTAGAAGCCGAGCGAGGGAGAGAGAGAGGGCGGCTGTTTGAAATGGAGACTAATGGCGCTACAGAGGCGGGTTCCGTGCTCTCGCTTAAAGCGTGTGTATTAATATTAATAAGCGGCGGGCGCGCGACACTCGGCACATAGGTGAACGGCGGCCTGTTCGCGTCTCGATTGCAGGAAACGCCCTGAGAGCGAAGGAGGAAATGTCACCTGTCGCGCGCGAGCACGTTGCCTGGAAAAATGCTCTCCGGCCAGTTTCTTACGCGTGGCTCTCGACTTGCGCAAGTTGCCGTCGAGTGAAGATAATTAACTATTGAAATGGCCCGGTTTTAATTGGACGCCCGGCAACATTGTCCGCCGCTTTTTCACCGCCGATGAATTCCTGCCACTCTCGCTTCTCACTTTTTAACGAGTTGCTACCGCGCCAGCGAAAGACAGTATCGGGTTTAATAATGCTACGATATGAGTGTTTTGCTTATAACAAATACCAGAAATAATGCAATTGCTGTGACAATGCACACGTGCAACTATGTAGAATTTGTCTGGTGCAAGTAGTTTACTGGGATCGTGTAGAAAGAGCGTAAGAAATAAGAATGGTGGCGGAATATTCTCTCGGCGGAGTCATGAATTCCCTGCGGCGTTCTGGAGCGCTGGAAGTATCGAGTTTCGGAGCGCGGTAGCCGCACAGAAGCGGGCACAATAGATGACATAGTATTCCGCGGGCGGGGCCGGATGTGCGGTGACAATAGTCCCGTCCCGAAACGGCCTCCCCTTTTCACTCGATTCCGAGTGGAATTCGGGCCCGGTAATATCCAGGGACTGTTCCAGTTTTCACTTTTCTCGACGGGCGAGCACGTCCGAGGGCCAAAATCCATCGCTCATTTCCTCCGCGGCCTTTTTAATTAATCACCGGCCTCTGATTGGCCCGGATTCCAGAGGCCCGTAGGAAAAGGCGCACTTTGCAGCCGCGCGAGCGGTGAAAGTGAAGTGCAGGTATACTCCAGGTGTTCCTAATCGCAATTGAAATTTAATCCTCCCGAGCGATTAAAGGCTCGTTAGACTATCAGCGGGCAAAGCCGCGGCGCGGCGGAACGTGCAATTTTCTCGCGGCATTCCACCCCGTTAGAAAGGCGTAATCCAGATAGAATAAATATCCCTAACGCGTAACAGTGTGAACTCGCCATCGACTCGCTCTGCGATTAGTGTCGATTTCTCGTGGAAAAAGCAGTTCGCCCGGGGATCAGGGAGGATGACAGAGTGACAGTTTCACTTTCCGCCCGCGGCCGAACGGCAGAGTCGTGTCAGCAACAATGTCGTCCACGGAGGATTAAACCTTTTGGCAGCCGCTCGGGTTGACTATGTATTTCGAGGTGACCTGCTTAGCGGGCGCAGGCACGTATCGAAACCGAGAACTTTTCTACCTGTACGCCGCCGGATTCCGAAATCCGACGACAACTGGCCCCGACCGGTCCCATCCATCGTGTAGCGTCGGGCCTTCCTGCTCATTCGAAATACTTCCTGCCGGTAGCCCCAGTGCGCCTCGCATTTTTATGTGAGTCAGGGCCGCTTGCTTTCGGCCAGGAAGTATTCCAGATCGATCGAGCACCACGTGCTCTCCTACCACCTGGGGACAAGTAACCTCGTGACAATTCTATGTCGGAAAGTATATTCGAATATGCTCAATTTCATTGCATTTATATTTTTTATTAGAGGGCTTTAGTTCGTGAAACTTAATAAATAAATATGA
Organism: Crossocerus cetratus; assembly: GCA_963675795.1. Taxonomy (NCBI): domain Eukaryota; kingdom Metazoa; phylum Arthropoda; class Insecta; order Hymenoptera; family Crabronidae; genus Crossocerus; species Crossocerus cetratus. The sequence continues at coordinate 21,691,626 of OY776665.1, read as the reverse complement.
GTTCGGTCATAATATAAAATATCGACTAGGAATAAATAGCATTGAACAACGATAAATTCATTTAACAAACAGTCCTTGAACGGCGGATGTGCGAGTCTCGCAGGAAGTAGAAAATAAGCCAGTACCACAAACGGGGACAGCTGGAACGAACCACGCGGAACATCACGTGTACTCTCAACAGCCGACTAGGAAAAGCGGCGCGATCGAACCTCGCAATTATCGCTTTTCCGTGCAATTATCGTCGATCGCGCACTCCTGTAAACAAGTGCCGAGATTAACAGAGGCCGCGTGGTGTACCGCCCACTCGGCACTGCAATCGTTTTGCCTATTTTACGCCTAGCGGCGTACAGGCCTTTCCCATCACGCCGTTACAAGTGCGGACGTGGATTGATGACGGCACTTATACCCCAATGAATCGAACTATGGGCGTCGATCTTCCACTTTGTAATTCGAGGAATCCGCCTTTCCAGCTGATCTTTGCTTGGTAGGATTTTTCCAGCGCACTCATTGGAATTGGAGAGATAGGGAGGGAGAGAGGTTGATGGGAGTTGCATCGCGAGGGCCGCGTGCATTCCTACGTCAGATGGGTCGGACCAGCTGTCGCTGGATGTCGTCATCAAGCACGGTAGCCGAGTGTCATTGACCCGATCCTTGGGGTCCTTCAGGTGCAAAAACACACGCGTGATACCGTTGGCACGAGTTGCTGGTTCGCGTGCTCGCACCTTATCCCTCTTTCTCTCTCGGACTCTCTCAAACTTTTCCTCTCCCCTCTCTCCCCAGCGGCTCTCTTTTTGCCATTACCCTAGCGGACCGCTCTCGGTCACCTGGCGCATCCAGCGCGGGACTGCGCTCGCGCACTCCCATTCTTTTGTCGCCGGGTAAAAGTAAACTGCGCGCGCTCTCCCGTCGCTGGGAAAAATGCTGCTCCCCATTCCGCTCACTGTTAGACGCACAGTTACTCTAACTGCATCATCTCGGGCCCCCCGAGATATACACAATTGACGGACACATATCACCGCTCGAGGGATTTCGCGCGCGCGGAATTAGCCGGGAATGCGCTGTTGGGACCTTAAGAAGCCGCCGGAGTGTCGAGTGTCAGAGTTTGACGCGGAGTATGTATACGTTGCATTGAGAGCGGACTTGGGCCCAAGGTCCCCGTATCGAGAGAGGAGGAGCTTAGAGCGCGCGCGCGTCATAGCCATTGCGTTACCGGCGTAAATCAGAGTTTTAACGAGAGGCCCCCGGTAACGTTAGCTCGCTGCTCGAAGGTGCCATTTAGAGCTGGAGAGCGACTACTGTTACTTCCAGCTTAGAGAGAGAGAGAGCTGGAGTCCAGCGCGGATTATGACAGCGAGGGAATGTAGAACAATCAGCGCGCGGCCGAGCGAGGAATTCCACATTCTACTTGGGAGTATGCAGATTAAGTGCCGCCATAATTCAGGGCTGCTGGAATTTCGAAAGTTGGTCCTTCCAGTGGCATCAGGGATCCGATGGATCGATCCTCTCGAGGAATATGTCTCCTGCAACGAGACAGAGAGAGATAACGGTTAAGCGTCGCGGCGGTGATGTCGTGATCCTCGAAATAAAGTAAAGTCCGGATGCTTTACGGCGACACGGCTAATAATGACATTTTAATTCGACGCGCCGCTTCGAGCCCATAAAACAGGCTTTACGGCCACTTACCAATGCGGCCGGCGACGACGGCTCTCGGTATCGTGCGCGAAGCCCGAGAGTCCTGCTATCGCCGGTGCACTATTAGTTTTGACGGATAGTTAAGTCATCGCGTGGCCGAACGCCTCGAGTGTACCGCTAGACGGGGCCCCGATGATTATGCAACTCCTCGCCATTGACGAGCGGACCTGCGAACTGGCACCTCCACTGACAGTATCCTGACGGGAGGCCGACACTCGAGCCCACTCGCTCCGCGCCAAAACTCATTAGAAACTATGTAAATGAAAACTTTAATTATCCTCGCGGGGAAAAATCTGCTCGAATTAATGGCGGGGGGCTTGGCTTTCCCGATGATTGAATGGGAGAAAGCAGGTATTAAAGCGAGATGAAGGCGAGGGAACGAGAGAGGATTACATAAGAGGAGGAATGCCTGACCTCGTGACTGGACGCGCTGGCCGCGCTCTACACACCGACACATCGACACTGGACGTGTTCGGCATACGTTTATACCCATTTTGAAAGGTCTCCCTGGTATCGGCCGGCTTACGCAACCGACTGATTAAGGTGTAGAGCGAAATCGCTGTTGCCGCCGAGTCCTCTTCCATCGGCGACGATTATCCTCTAATAACAAGAAATTACAATCGATCCCTCGCCGATCATCGATCCGCCGACACGTACTTTCCCTTATCTTTACGATCGACCCGACCCACGGACAAGACCCAGGATTCCCCGGTTTAATCGTCGAGCGGTGTCGCGCGTAATCTTGGAGTGCGCCAGCTGTTCGATTAGCGGCCGGCGGATAAGAAAGGCCCGGCGAGTGGAGCAGCTAGCGGGGAATAAAACGGGTCGCCGGCGAGATGCCCATAAGAGTCCGCTCCGCCAGATGACCAAGTCCGAAATAACATTCCGAGCGTCGGGCAGGTGCATTCTTATGCAATGCTCGAAAAGAGCGGTCCCCCTTGCCGGACCCACCGACACACACCTATAGACCCTGCTCTCTCTCTGTTTCTCTGGGTATGTGTATGTGGTGGAGAGGCGTTTGCGCGACCGTTATGCAATTGCCGGACGAAAAGCACGTTGATAAAAGGAGCGCTCGGGTGAAGTCAGTTACGTAGCGGGAGATCGGCTCTCTCGCTGCCCCGTTCGAGTAGCTGGTCTCTTTGTTGGAGGTGAAGGACGGGCGAGAATGCCGCGAGGGGACAGTTGTTCCGGGGGGAGGGGGCGGCGCGCCGACCCCCGAGAAAGAATCTGGAACGATCAGTTACGAAATGCATCCACGTACTCTAGTGCTCCGAGCCTCGATACACTTAGCCGGTACCCGGCGGTGGGCTGGTGTGGGTTTTGTCTCGGTGATAATACCGGTTCGCTTGATAGAGCCTCCTAAACACCCGTAATCCCGCTTGCTTTCCTCTGACTTTGCTAAGGTCAGAAACGTTACGTCAGTAGCACTCGCGCGCGCGCCGCTGTGTTTGTGCGTTTATTCCCGAGGCGAATCCGACATTGCAGGCCTGTCGCTCGTCAAAATACCGATGATGCGAATACAGGCGTCACTGGAAAGCGCGTCTGACCGCGCTCGACTTGTTCTACTGGGCTTTAGAGCATCGCGTGATTTATCAACAAATACATATTTCATCGGCGCGGATTTTATTTAAGAAATACACTGTACTGAGACAGAACGCAAATCCTCGGAAGAGAATTTCGCGGAGGAAGGTGGTATTTAAACGTCAGGATCTCAGAGAGTTAAAAAGCCGGTTGAAGGATGAGAGCAAGCGGCCGGCTCGCCGCGAGCCATTTCCCGAGAGCTCGCATCCGTCATATTAGCATGCGTGACTCCCACAATCGCGGCGATGGTGAAGGAGGCCCCGCCGCCTCTCTTACGAGGCAGACACACGTACACGCGCGCGCGCCTTTCACCGTGCAAGAAGCCAGCCAACGAGACGGAGCCGAAAGACCGAGAGCAGCACCGTCCGCGCCGCGGCACAACGGGGCAAAAAATGCCGGCACAGTTCCGTTAAAACGGACTCGCCCCCTCTCTCCTCGCATTCTTTTCTACGCCTGTCGTCCCGCGTGTGACACGCTAATTCGAGAGGATTGATGCGCACCGTTCGCGGCGCGGTCTCGCGAGGAAAAACCGAGAGAGAGGGAGAGAGAGGAGTGGGACTGATTGAAAGCAATGTTAGCGGGGTCGAGCAATGGCATAATCGAGCTCTAAATCTTTTCTCCTCTCTCGGGCCCGATGATATACACCGCGCGATTCCCCTCCTATAAATAGTCGCGGGGAGAGACTACTCTCTTATTTACGGTTTCATTGAAGTGGCAAACGGAGAAATGAGGGCCGCGCTCGCGTTGCGTATCGTAGAAAGCTGCATTAATACTGTCGCCGGGTAGAGGTTGCACCAGCTTTAAGGTGGGAGTGTCCTGGCCGGCTCTATTTTTGGGCCCGGCTCCGTGGGAATTGGGGGTCCGGCGAGATTCGACGCTACGTGCACGCACACAGTGCTCGCGGGAGGAGACGCGTACGTGTGAAAAGTACACCGGGGAGCTACCGGCGGTGCATCGCGCGCGGCAAGTGCAATCGGATATTCTTGTCGACGCGAAGGCACTATAATGGGCGCCGGCACCCATTCCTGGTAAGTGTATTACAGTGGCACCGCGCGCGCATACCGACTAGTATTTAGCCATTGCTGTCAGTCCCGCGGCTCGGTCCTGCTACTAGTTCCGAATTAGCTGGGTCCCGTTAGACCCGCGCACGCATCGCTCACTCGCCACGAAACTCTTTGGAAATTTCTTGGGGGAAAATCGTTTCTGGTTAGAGCGCGGGAGAGTCGAGCGGGAAAGTGTATTTCCCCGGAGGGTATGGACAATGGTGGGAAAAGTTTGAGCGGCGCATTAATATCGCCGGGGGCGTCGGGACGCCGGCCCTCGCGCCTCCCATTTCCTATCCCACGCTGCTCTTGCCAGAGGGCCCCTTTCAGAGTCCCCGGGACTCGAGCGACGCAGTTTTCTTCGGACTCGCCGAGTTTTCCATTTCTCGCACTGCCGCGGTGGAGAAACAGGGTCAGGCTCGCCGTGCGTGTTTCCCCGGGATGGATGCATGCGCGCTGTGTGTGCGGTGGAGAGAGGATGATATTTTTCTATCCAGTTACCGTAAGCGCGTTTCAGCCGCGCTCGCAGCGGCTGGTTGCGCCTCGTTCCAGATACTCGATACCTCTTCCTGTACGCGCGCGCTCTCCTCGTCTCGCTTTCCTCGCGCCGCCGCCACCGCCCGGACCAGACACCGTGACGGAACATTGTCTTCGCAGTTCGCACCGCACAATGGACAAGTGCGCCCTCGCATCATCCAGCAGTTGCGATTCCACTGTCGATGCGATGTGTCGGGCGATCTTCTTTTCTTGTTTCAGAGAAATCGGATGGTTTTCTTATCTTTTAATAGGCTTCAACGCGTTCTCGCTATCTTAAGATTTTCTTTAAACTTTCATATATTAATCTTTGCACGCTTTAACTATTGGTCAAATTTTATTAGATTTCACCAAATGGATTATGAAATCGTCAATTTTATATCCAGTTACATTATTTTACAATATTTGTCGAATAAAATTTGTTATTTATAATATTACTTTATAGCCAAAACATCGAATACCATGAAAAAATGTTGCAGTCAACTTAAATAAAAAGAAAGAAATCCTCAAGAAAAATGACTTTCCGCAACCAACTACCTTAAACCTGTCGCACAAGAGTGAAGAGCGTGCGAGCTGCCAAAAGCAAGAAGAGAGAGGGAGGCAGCGGCGCTAGCGATTTAGCAATATTTCGGGAAAGTGTTTACATCAGCGGTGGCCGATGTACAAAATAGTTGGGGACACGCGGCGCGCGCGAGCCGCTGGCAGATAAATTTCTTACGCAACAGACACACACGGCGCGGCCCCTAATGAAATCGTTACTCGGTCTATATGACTAATAAGCGTTTAGAGGAGCAGACGAAAGAACGAGCGCCGAGGCGAATTGGAAGCTCGTCAAGTTTCGCGGCCCACTACACGCCGAGAGCGGCGTCTCTCCAACCCGGATAACAAAGTGCTCCCCTGATTCACGATTATTTCCGTATCACTCACCTTAAGGGAAATATTGTTCCGGCGGCGGTCGCGCGACTCGCTCTAATTTCTCTCTCTCTCTGCAATTGGACAGGTGGAGGGAGTGTTCTGCATCCTGGCAGTATTTCGGAGAGGCGTCCGAGGGTTTGCGCAATGGTCGGTGGAGGAATGTCTGGTTTCCGAGGAGTTCGACGTTGCCGAAATGAAGAGCGGCACATTATAATTATCCACTTGGGCCGAATCGTAAAGGTCGTCGTGTTCCTCTTGCCCGAAGCGGAGCCGAGCTTTCTCTCTCTCTCTCCCTCTTGGTCCGAGGCTCTCGGAGGAGGTCTGGGGATAGGAGGGATCGGAGCGGGCATGGAGTATCGCCAAAGCGGGGCCTCTGACGCGATGTACCTGGCATCTCCGATCTATATTTACAGGGAGAACGACCGATGGAATATGCGATCGATTGTGTTCGCTGCCAAATGCCTCGGTTCCTCCTCTTACCAGGGCAAAAGCGCCTCGATCGCCGCCGAGCAAAGTGCCAACCGAGTGCTAACTACCCTCCGTGCTAGACAATGTCTGTCGTTGGCTACTTTAAACGAGCCTCTTCCTCACTGTCGCCCGACCGCGCCTTCGCCCCGGGGAAAGAGCGATTCTCTCTAATTAGCAGCTACCCCGAGAAAACCCCGCTGAACCCTCGCCTCTTATTAAACCTCACCTCCCTCCACCTCCCCAGCTTCTTTCCGATCGACTTTATTTCAGTTAATGGGGACAGAGCGGTCCGCTGCATTCCTCGAAACCTTTAAAATAGTCGGCGGAGCTGCCAATCCCCGCCAGCTGCTAATTGGTATTCGACAGACGCGTTACGTCAGCCTGGACGGCTCTTTCAGCCGCGGCGCGCATTGTGTCAGTAACCCGCGCTCGTCTCGCCGAACCTCTGACATCATTCCGTGAAAGAGCCGCGGAACTCCCAAAAACCGAGGCCCGTCATTGACGCGCCCTCCAGAGCGAAGAATTCATTAGTAGCATTGACTGGCTTGAGTCCACGCTAATTACTCGCTGTCGTTGTCTTCGAGAGCCGTGTCGCACTGGAGGTCGCGCCGGAACAATCCTCCGAGACGAGACCTGCCAATGTCCAAAGTTCCCTCGTCAATTCTCGAGGATGACGGAATGAAGCGAATCGTGTGTTGGCTCCGTTCGACGCCCGGCACTTGGGACCATTCAACCGACGCTCTTTACAGGTTTAAAATGGATTTTCAGGATATGACGAGTGACTAGGCGTGTCCGATCGAGGATGTTTTTCCAAGAGAGGAAGTGGCATCATTACAGGCCTCACACGGGTTAATCACCATAATTGGATCGGCACTTGAAGGGTTCGATACGGCCGGCGTACTCGGATAGTTTCTAGCCCACTTCTCCCGGGCTTTCATTCCCATCGCGGCTGCAACGCGGCCCGGCCTAATGCCAATCCTTTACAGGAGCGAGATTAAAGGGCCATTAGGCCCCGTTGATTTTCATCTTGGGGCCTTGGGGGGAGCGCTCGCTTCCCAGCGGTATCGTCGCATTATTCATCATAAAGTGCGGACGTGTGGCGCAGGTGTGCGCCGATTACGCTGCGCCGGCATAAATCAACCAACGAGTCCCCTCTCTCGGCTTCCTCTCCAGAAAACGCGTGCTCGGAGCGAGAAAAACTGACGGATTCCTTTCGCTCCTTGTTGAGAACACACCTTGAGCGACTGGCGCGCGGCGGCTCGGGGACTCGGTGCAGTTAAAAGCGGTTCTCTCGAAATCGGCAAGAAAATCCCCTGCCAATGATATTTCAGCCTTGAGCACCACTCTCCCGGCGATAACAAGCGAGTAATTAGCGGATAGTCGTGGAAGCGGAGTATATCAGCTAATTGTGATCGGTTGGGTTGGCTCGCGTGCCAAAGAAGGAAAGTCGAGCGGGAGACAGTGCCGATAGGTCTGCTTGCTCTCCTTTCCGAGTATGCTTATCGCGCGAGTCGACAGGTAAACCGGGAGAGAGATATTGAGGAATCCAGGGGCACAACATCCATGTAGATTAGCGTCGGCGGGGGCGTCTCGACAAGGACACGCGGCTTCCGTCCCCGGGGGAATTTGTCCCTCGACGAATCCACCGAGAGCTCTCTCTCCTCTGGTGCAAATGGCATAGAGGAGCTCCTTTATTTTGGTTCTCGGTGATTCATCGCGCGCGCCGCGGCTCGGCCGCGGCATATGCGCGGAGATGGGGAGGAGCGGAGGAGCGGAGGAGCGATGAGGTCCCGGTGGGCCCAAATATGGAGCAGATTTCGAGGTACCCCCGGGGATAACCTCGTGATTTGGCCGCGGGGTACTCGCATTCCTCGATGTCTCGCCAGTTCCACGTCAATGTTTTGATGGACACCTCGATTAGCGTGTCCGTCGCGCGAGAGGAATACTCGGAGTATCCTCGCGTGTCACGGCTCAATTTGTCGGGACTGGCTAATTAATCTTAGAATTAATAGTCCGGCTTTCATTGGTCGAATTATAATACTGTTATTCTGCCTCCGAGAGAGATTAATAGATATCGCGAGTACGATGCTTAGTGAGCGCAGTTGCGCTCTGGCATTCGGCTGCTAATCTTCGAATCTACTCGCGCGGGGATCGAGGCGGAAACCAAGCGGAATTGGCCCGGCACCGCGATCATCTCATAGTGGAAGGTGAAATGGTACCGCGGTCGAACCACTCGATCGGCGGCGGAGCCCGAGAGTGGGAGCGATCGGTATCGATGTTCGCACTGCAGTTGCAGTTGTCGGACCTGCAGCGTGCGTGTGCACTCTCGGCCCCCGACACGCTAAGCCCTCGCGAACCTTTCAATGGCCTGCCCATTCTAAAACAGGTGGTCCCGCACGCCGCGGGCTAAATGGCACCGCGCGTTACATATGCATGGCTTTCATCCCCCCGCGTGTTCTTCTCGCGCGATCGCCTTAACACCGATCTCTTCGCATCGGCTCGATGTACCTACACGATCTTCCCGACTTCCTCTTGGTCCTGCACTCCTCGAGGTTCTAACTCTACCGAGAAAATGTTGCACAAGTGGTACCGTTCCCGTCGAACCAACACGCCGGGGGCTAACTGTTCTCTAACTCTCTCGCTACCCGGCAATCTCAATCGGCCCAACGATTCCCGAGCGCGGAATAATTCATTGCACGAGCATCCTAGAATCGACCGCGGTGGTAATCGGAAAAGTGAATATCTCAATTCACGTAATCCGCGGTAGGAACTACGTCTGCGTTGGGTAATCGTTCCTCGGCGTTCCCTGACGTAAGCGGATCCCGGTGAGACACGCACGGCTACCAGGAATCGCTATCTCCGGCTGGATCCTCGGATCATAACATTTGCAACAATAACGCGCCCGTCGCGCTAATAAGGTGGCGGGAATCCGTGCAAGGTATTACGAGGGCGCGCGTCGGTTGTGTAAGAGGCTCTCGGGCGCATGGGTTCTTCCATGTAGGAACACGGCTACGTGTAAGCTCGAGGTGATTACGTCGGCGAGAGGCCACGCCTCGAAACGCGCCTGTTCCCCGTTTCCTCGTTCCACGGAAAGCCCGGGCAAAAGCGCGCGCGCGCGCGGAAAAGGGAGGAGAGTTGTAATGGTGGATCGACATAAGTGATCTCGGCATGGATCTCTTGGTTGGTTGGGCTCCATATGCTTTCGAGCTCGTCGATCGCCACTTTTACCCGAGAGATCGCACCAGTCGATCAGTAGTCACTCTCGAGCACCGTGAAATTCCGCCGATCGCTGATTAGGAAACGATCCCCCTTCTCGCTCTTGTAATGAGTCATTAAACGGGGAATTGCTTTCGATACGCGATCGTTATTTCCACTTTCCGCTTGCGTCATCCTCTCAATTGGCCAACGAAGGAGAACTTAATTATCTTGTTTTAGGTTGCTAGGAAAAGGACTGGGTTTTAATGATGATGATCTTTGTTGCAGGTGAGGACCAGTGGTACTTCCAAAAATCGAGCTGTAAGTCGAACAGAGAAATGGAATTCCTTCCTGGTATACGTCGTAGGCGAGTCCTTCCCGGTTCACTAGACTCCGGCGACAGGTAAAAGGTCAGCACGAAGAGAGCGAGCGAGAGAGTTTCTCCGAGAGTCTCGAATTCGTGGGCAACGCCCGCCGATCTGCTTTCACCCGGTCCCCGGCACAATAATCACGATCTTGGAATAATTCGCCGGCTCAAGGTCGTCGAATTCCCACGAATCGACGCCGAGTGCAGAGAACGTGCGCTCGGGAAGCAGCCTCTGCTGCTTTCGCTTATTCTAATGCCAGCTCGTGTCCTTCGATCGATCTGCTCCTGGAGCTACCGTGCGCGCGCGCCCTGGAATGATTAACCCCTGGAGACAGGACCCGCTCTCGGCGAATTCGCAAATGTCAGCGGTGCCCGGCGTGTCTTTGGCGTGTCGGGTCGATGGCGGGCACGTTGCCGCCATGATGGATCGCGGACGCCAGGTATTTTAATTCCAACGACAAAGAGCGCGCGGCTATCGAGCGCTGGAGAGCTCTGATGAAAGGGGATGCCATTGTTGGTGAATTGTGCGCGGCGAGCTGCAGGTGGTCCCGTTTGATGGAGCGCTCGCTTTGACACCGAGTCACGTGGTTTAGTGAATTCCATGCACTGGAACGACTCTTGCGAAATCTGCTGGAAAATCCGCGAAAAACTCGCAATAAATAGAGTCCGGGAGAATCTGGCGCGTGCCGAATGATTTAATTTGAGAGAGCTTCTGATTAAGCTAATTAACCTCCGGCAAATTTGAAGAGTTAAGTGGCGCCCGGGAGTAAGCCGCTCGCCTCGAGATACCTGGGCCCAGGAGGCCGGCGGCCCGTAGGGCCCCGGTTTGTTTACGCCGCGATAATCACGGGGATTCATTAAATCGGCCGTTAACCGAAACGTCCAATTAGGAGAGGCACCGGCGAAACCGGATGCAGTGCCGCTTCACGCTTCTTTCTTCCGCGCGCCGATGTGTTTCGAGCGCGCGCGCGGGGAGAGCAGAAAACCAGCGGGTAAATGCTAGTTTTCTAGAGTGTCACTTTGTGAGGAGTCGGAGTCATCGGGTTCGAGCAACGACGGAGTTGCTCGATGAACAATCGCTAGAAAGTCGATTAATGAACTATTCATCGAGTCTGCCTCGGCTGGTATGCTATGTCCATAAGTGAAAGGAAAAAGGGAGTTAATTAAATCGATTTCCCTTTTGAAACCCATCAGTGTGAATGACACACGACCTGTCAAGCCGGACGAGATTTAATGCCGCTTTGATTTTACCTTCGGAATCTCATTTGTCTTGAGGGGGAGAGGAGGGGGGGGGGGGGGGTAAACAGTGGGCGTGGGTGGATTGAACTCATCGAGGTTGAGCTGCTTTGCATAATCTCGCTCTGGTTTCCTGCGAGTATGGAAATTGCATCGATGATCGCGGGAGGGAAAGAGGAGCGGCGAGCCGGTTACGGAGTTTCGAAGTTCACCCAGTTTTAGGCGTGCGAGCGAGGGAACAATCGGTAGAAAGCAGATTATTCTCGTTAGCGGATCCCGAGGACAATAAAGAAACGTGGAAGGTGGGCGAAGCGGCGGCGCAGACGTCCCGGCGCTGCTCCCAACTAATTATCCTAACGAATGGAAATCGCGGCTTTTTAGCACGCGTTAGCTCGCGTGTATCCTCATTAATTAAACCCAAACTAGAATGAGGTCGAGCGAATTCCCCTTTCCCCGAGGGAATCCCTCGACATTTCGACAAACCAAATCCCCTCTCTCTCTCTTATCCCGGATTGCGTATCGCGCGCACTCGGAATCCACCAGCATTAACATTCCTCGAACGTCGACGTCCGCGTGGCACTCGGGCGCCCGGAAACCCTACCGATCCAGGGAGAAACGCGAATCATCCAATTACCCTCGCTGTCACCAACTCGGTAATCCCTCGGAATGCGCAGTTGCGCGTGTCGCGAGGGAACCATCGCCAGTGTTCTCTTCTCCATTGGGAAATATCGATCTCCAAACACTCAGAATCGCGTGTTTCGAGTGTTCCTCGAGTGTGCCGTTCGGAAAGCGTCGAGATGGAAGTCTGGTCGCGCGGCCGCCGGTAGAGAGTCGGCCTCGAGCGAGTATAGTGTTTCCGTTCATGGATATCCCTAGGTGCGTATGATGTTACTCGGCCCCGAGTATTCTCCATTTTCTCGGCTCGCCCGCGAAACTCGCCCGCTGAAACGAAATCCACGTAGGGAGGAGGAGGAGGTGCAGCTGTGTGCGTGGATCTCGCTCCCGTGAATTTCCGTCTCTGCGCACTCTCCTCCTCGCACTCGATCTCTGTTCCCCGGGGGCTTGCCAGAAGGAAGGAAAGCGTGCGGATTGCGAGAGACGGAGGAAAGACAGAGGGGCTGAGGTGGCGGCTCGAGGGATTGGCTTTGCTCGTCTCTCGTCTCGTTTGCGGGCCGAACTGCGGTCGACACTGAGATTGTACGCCCACCGGAGAGCTTTGTCTCTCAGCCTAAAATCTTGTAATCTAATAGCCCACCGCAGTCGTCCGCTTCCCACACAGAGCCACGGAGACGCGCACACCCTTTCGCAGGCTAAACAGGCTGAACAGAGGGGAAGTGGTTTTTCCCGTGTTCTAAAGTAAGCTTTCCTCAGGTGGTCAGCCCTAATGAGCCGGTGTAATGGACCGCGGAGTAGAGTGATTCGCTCAAAGAGATCCGTCAGGATTTATATCGCGTCTCTTGGCCCGCGTTCACACGTAAATCTCACGCGCTCTTCCCTCCTCGCTATTGGTTCGAGCGCGGCCCACATGTTCCTCCAAGTATCTCCGTCGCTTTTAATAATTACAAGCAAAGGACGCAAAGGCGCGTCCGCCGCCTCTCATCTACGTGACTCCGAGCGTCGGGTTCGCTTTTCTTCGCCGGCGTCGCTTTCCTAGGAATTCACTCGAGACGAGAGCAGCTTCTCCGGCGATTGGGCCTTGTCGAGGGTTGCCACCTCGGCACGTAATTAAATCGACGAGGTAGAGGGAAAGGGGGACTCGTTCGGAGAAAAGAAAGAGGGCGGGCTAGTTATTCCCCGGCGGTTCTTTCGGCCTCTCGAGTGCCCTTTGTCATCGGAGTGCTTTGTGCAAGCGGGCGAGCGGGCGATATGAGAGGAGCCAAGAGAGCGGCACCGAGATATTTCAGACCCGGGGGATGCGCCTCGAGAGAGAGGGGAGTCTCTCCTCAATATCCGAGCCGGGAAGAGGCTGCTGGGCTTATTGGACCCAAGAATTCGTTGGCAGCAGTGTGTACATCGAAGGGTCATTGAACACTGGCGCATTTAGGCCGAAGCGTTGGCCCACCCGTCCCAGTCGATCGCGCGCGCTCCACTCCAGGGAGCGCGATTCTCGGCCGCCTCGACGATGTACTCGTTCGAGGGGTAATCGGCCGTTATTATCCCGGGAGGATTTCTTCTGGAAACCGCAGCGCGCCGCTGCGCCATTCTGCCGATGGCGGCTCTGTCTGTGCCTACAATTATCGCGGTTTTCTATTATGGTACCCGGGCCAGCACCGGCCGTTCAGAGACCAGGCCACCACCACGCGCACGATGCTCTCTTTGCATTGCTACCTTCCCACGTGCCTCCGGGAATACCTTCGCTGACCACGCACACCCGTGAATCCCTACATTTTACTGGCTTCCACTCAAAGGACCGAGAAAAATCCAGCTGGTTTTATGGGGTTTATGGTAATTCGCGATGCTGATTTCGATGTGACAGGATTGTGTGGTTGGAACTTTGTGAACTAAGTGTCAGAGATTTTCGACCACTTGGGTTAGTTGGCTTTTAAACATCCTCTTCACACTCGAGTTTCAATTATTTTCATTTATTGGTACAATTTTATATTAAAATTAATTTCAACTCGATAAAGAATCCTGTATACATAATTACTGAACGCTATAACTATTAAATTTTCAACGATCTATCTCTACCATAAGCGATTCAAATCCAAATGAATTTTCCCATTTATGATTTCATTTGTTAATTACTCCCAGACCATAACATGCAATAATCATCAAATTTCCGCTAGCTGTGAGTATATTTATCGACCATAGCGCGAGGGGATTGCGGTAGGAGCTCGGCGACAATATGCTGCTAATGTTACCGTAAAACCGCATCGTGTCGGGAGGCTGTCAGTCGTAACGAAGGATCCGCATCTCGCGGCCGGCCGTATTATCGTAACGGTTTCCAGCTGGATTTTCTGAGAAGGCTGCCTTAAGGAAAGGCTGCTGGCCCGTGTTCCCGAGTAAGAACTGGACCTCGGCTAGTGGACACCCGACCAGGATGGCATTCCAGGATAGGCCGACGCGTCGTCGCGAAATGCGGGTTACACCGGAGAGCCTCTATCCGCCGGCTCTCCTCTCTCCGTTCCTCGAAAATGCGCGAGCAGAAATTCCCCTCGATAAAAATCATCTTAAACCGCCCTGGGATAATTGATCCGCGGCTTTCGTCGCCGTGAGAAAGACGCGGACTCCTCGGCTCGACGTAACGGTCCCCGTCCTCTTATTGTCCCGCCGCCGCGAATTCATTATATTCCCGATGGCCGCCGCTCATTGTTTCAATGTTCGCATTAATTCAGCGGGTTTGGAGTGATCGCCGGTTCTTTTGGAGGGTAATTAATGCAATGGTCGTGTCGGGGAGTTGATTAGCCTTGATTGGAAGAGAGTGATTGTTGGGGCGAGCGTGTCAAGGGCGGAATTGGTTATTTGTTTTTGCGGTGAGGATGGTGGTGGAGCGAATGATGGATTCGAGCGAGGGGACAGTTAGGATTTCTTTGTGAAGGCTCGGTACGAGTCGCTCGGACGCGTCTCTCTTGATCGAGCGATCGTTTCCCTGGTAGTTGGCTAATGGAGGCCGATTCCGAAGTTCATTACGGTACTACTCGCCGGGAAGAATCCGCGGAGATGCTCATTATTGTAGGACGATAAGCTCGAGCGATCATCCCAGCCGGGATTACGGGAAGCGATATCGTCTCTCAGGGAAAAATCCACTCTCGTCAACATTCCTCTTCCTCGTCGAAGCCCATTGGCTCCCATACAAATCGGATGATTCCGCACTGTTCTCTCACTCGTCGATCGAAAGTGACGGTTCCGCGCTATGAAAGGAAACCAATCTCAGAAATTGCCGCAAGTTCCTCGACTTTCCGACCATTACAAAACTCGCAAAAACTCGAAATAAAATCGACTTGCGACACATACTCGATGCCGGCTAATTATTTTTCTCAATTACTCGCAGGCCGCGCAACCTTGCGCACTCCGGAACAATTGAATTTAATTATCGTAATGGACAACGACCGGCGATGCTAATTACCGCGCTGGAACGCGGCCTCCCCCGGTTATTAACCAGCATTCCGCTCCGGCGCGCCACTGCCTTTTCCGATGATCGCTGTATGTCATTCCCGCGGGCTTTCGCAACTTCGCCTCTCAAGGTGGAAGTTCTCTCCGCGAAGTTCGCAGACGCGAGATCCTTTCTCGCGCGCTCCAGTCCTGTCGGATATTCTCCGTCGGGTATAATAGACTCTCGGGCGAGACGCCGAGATCTAAAAAGGCCAGTTGTCGGATTTCATGAATTATTCTCCGCTGGAGTTATGCAACTGTTTCGTTGTTTAGAGCGCGGGTTGAGCTCGTTCGCCTAAATCGTTGTGTTGAGTATTTCCGCGAAGTGGAAAGTTCTGGGGGGAAAATGTCGATTGGCAAAGTGGAAAAGTAAATTGGCGCCGCGATTCTGAGTGATTGTAGAGCGGAGAGCCGGCGCGACGCAGAGATTTATAGTGGAATGCGATCGAGACACAGTCGATTCTGAGACACGATGTATCGGGATGCAGCTATCCCGACAATGTCGCTCGCGCTCCCGATCGCGGTTTTCCCACGATTCCTACCGATTTCGCAAGGACGCACTCTCTTGTTCCACTAAGCCCGCCATCCACCTGCTACCATCTCCAACCGAATTTATCTCGCGTCTCATCTGCCTTTCGCAAGGAATCTGCATTCCATAAATCAACCTTTCTCTTATCCTCGAGCACGACTCTCCAAAACCCGAAAGAAAGAGAATCGCCGTCGCGTAATATCAGACATCAGTCGCAGCCGCTCCCGGCGGACGTCCTTCGAGAGAGAGACGCCTGGCGCCGGCCTGGACCGATGTAATTGCAGTATTATGCGCTAGATTTTCCCGCCGACACACGCGCGCCGTCGCTCCAGCCGCTCTCGATGTAAATGTCCCGCGAGTTTTTCCCCCGGCTACCCAGCCGACTTTTCCTCCCCGCGCGCTGGCGAGAGCCTCTCATAAAACAAGTCCATTCCGAGAGCCGTGGAATCCCGGCGAGAGGAGCGGAGACTCATGCATTTCATCGGTGGAAATCATCCTAACGGATACTCGGCCGGCGATCTCGTTTCTCTCGACTCTATCTCCGTTGAGATCGCCGGGGTAAAGCGTCTACGTGTCCAGATTGCTAATGAGTTCTGCGGCAATCGTTAGACGTTAATTATCACTCGGCGAAGGGAAACAGGTAGTAATTCGCGGTGGAGAACTCACTTTTCCCAGGGCTCCGACACGTTGACAATAAACTTCTGATATCCGAGGATTAATAAAAATATTACGAGCTCGTCATAATTATATAATTAGACCTGAGAACCGAAGGGAGTATCGAAAGCGAATATACTCGAATACATGCTCGAGTGAACTCGTCAACCTTTCATACACTTTTCCTTATTCAGTCACTAGGAATGCGAGCACTTATCATAAAGTTATCGTTAATTATAATGGAGCGGCGCCGGCAAAGTGCGCGGGATTCCGCGAGGTTGAGTTCATCAGCTCTCGACGTCCTTTCCTTCCAGGTCTCTCGCCTTGGCAGCGTTTTAGACGCGTGACGGAATCGCGCGTACGAGAGACCTTGCGAAATCGCGCCGCTGGTAATTAAGAATCTATAACGTCGGGATCGCTCGACGTGAAAGTCGCTCGGAGCGCGGGAGCAGGTGGCCGCCGCCAAAAACACGGTAAACACTTTTTTCGACGTGCCTCGAGTCGCCGTGTAATTCCTTCACACTCGAGCATCAACAAACTTTCCCTGCGACACGCTGACCTACACGCCGTCTTTTTGCCATTGCGGAACGCGCGCGAGCTGCTCTTTAACGGAGTTCGGATTTCGGAACGGAGAGCGGATTGTTGCAGGTGGCCGAGAGAGAGAGAGAAAGAGAACTGGCAGAAACTAGTTAGGAAAAGTAGATGCAAATCGACAGGCGTGTGGGCACGACGGTGTCGCGTCCTTGCCTCGCCTCTCAAATGGACGAGCGCACCACTCCCTTCTCGTTCACTCGGGTCTCGGGCTCCTTTACCTTCACTCTCCGTCCGCGCACTCTTTGCCAGCGAATGCAGACGCAGGTGCACAACTGCGGGCTCGCGCCCATTTTCCACGGGCTCCTGGCTTCGCTCGGATTCATTTGCATCGCGCTAATTTTCCTCTTGCTTTAACACTCGATTCTCCCGTTCTTAGCTGGAAAAGCGCGTGGAAAAGGTTGAACTTTGGATTTCCGCGAACTGGGTCGAAGGACACAAGTAAGGAATTGGCGAATTGGTGAGGTATAGCGAGGAGGTGGCCGCCTGTTGTTACTCGGCTATTGTCGTCGACGTGCTCCGAGGAAATTGGCCATTGGCGAAATCATTTCCCCAGTAATTTCGCCCGGTGGAATTCGTTCCAGCAGAGAACTCCCGCGCGCGATTTCGTCCGGGGATTTCCATTCTCGTGGGTGTGCCGGCATATCTTTTTCGCAATTCCCTCGCAACCGCGCGCCATTCTTCCTTTGCGTCTCCGGTGAAGGGTGGAGATCGAAGCGGCGCGCGGTTGGGATATTGCGAGGCAGCCTTCACCGGTGAAATTCGTTTGCGATAATCGATTGGAGCCTCGCGGACTCGAGGATTTCCCGCGCGATCCACTCGTCCCGGAGAACGGGAGATAGAACGCTCTCGCAATCCGCGCTTTGATATGCAGAAATGTCTTCGGAGCGCGCGCGCGTGACACGGTGCCCCGCTACGATTTCGCAAAAGGTGCCTGACGAGGCCTCCACGAGAGTGTGCATGCGTGAACTTTTGAAAGCAGCCGCCGTCGGAGTAAAGAGAGCCTGGAGACTGAACCGGGGAAAAAATGGAAATGGGCGAAAGGTCGCGCGGCGAAGAGTTGCGTGACGAGTCGAGTGAAAGAAGGATCCGGAAAAGTGAAGGTTTCTAAAGATACCTCGCGCGATAGTTAACCGCGCTTCTCTCAGCACGATTCCCTTAACTCGCCGATCGGTGATGGATCTCGTCAATTAATTTCGCTCGGCGAGTCTCCGCGGGTGTCGGGAGAGCGCGGACAGCTCGCAGATATCCTGGCAGCCGCTTTTCGGAGATATGCACACCCGGCCGGCGTCCTTGGAGGAAAGAGTGCCGCAGGACACGCGGCCGACGTAAATGTCGTGGCAGGTATGCGCCGAGAAATGCTAACGCTCGATTGTACCCCTTCGAAATGCCACGAAACTCGTAACCTCCTCTCGCACAGGCTTACACTCACGCGCGTCTCGGTGGGGATTTTTGCAGAAGGCTATTAATCGGCCGCCGGCTGCCGTTTTAATGGGGAATCTCGGTGTGATGTGTGGACGATACTTCCAAGACAAATCCCCATATCCGCGTGAACGATGTGCCAGAGCAGAAGCCCTGCCTCCGCGGCGATTTATACTCGCGCTCGGAAACGGCACACTCGGGCCCCATTCGCGCCCACTCTGCCCACCCAACATATCTATCTCTGTCAGGCGACAGTTTCCACCCGACAGACTATTTCGTCAATGTCAAACCACTCCCGCGCACCCCCGCGAATTCCACCCGAAATAGTCCTCCCCCCGCGAGATTTCCACTCGCCGTTACATTATTCAGAGCGGCCGATTTGCAGCTGGAAGCGAGGAGCGTGCGTGTGTGGAGGGAATCGGGGGAATTTGGATCGGGAATATCAGTGGGGGAAGATCGAGTGCAAAGAAGAAATCGGAAGAAAGTCGTTCCGCTCGATTGACGAAAGAGTGAAAACCGAGCGATCCGCATGCGTGCCGGCGATCTCACCGGGGCGAGATCATCCTCCTTTTCTCCCTCATTTAGGTGATCGGATGATCTGTAATTTTCTAGGGAAAATTAAGGAAATTGTAGATACTTGTTTCTTCTTTTGAATTCGAGGAGGTTCTGGTGGTACTGGAGTGGTGGTTGGTCTCTGAAATCGCTTCAGAAGCAGCTGGAAAAGAGACGAGGTATTGATCGCCCCTGTCAAGTTAGAAATGTTAATTTTTTTGGCAGCTCTAATGGCACCCTGTCGAGTTCCATTAAAAACTCTAATGGTAAAAGAGTGCATTATGCACAGAACTCGATATACGCGGAGTTCTTGGACCATATCAATTTTTCCTCAACAAATCTGTGCATAATAAAAACACTTTTACCATTAGAGTTCTTAATAGAACTCAACAGGGTGCCACTGACCGTCGAAAAAATGCCCATTTTCTCAACACACGATGCTAACATCCGAGGGGTGCATTGATCGCCGGGTAGAAAAGGCACTCGATGGAAACAGGTACCTAAGCCGGCTCCAGGAGCTGACAACCGGCCATTAACAGGTTCTCCACGAACGTGGACACATCCAAACGAGGAATCCTCCATTCCTCTTCCTTTTTCCCCGACGGGGAAGAAGTGTTCTCGGTTCTCATCTACCGATTTCCACTCCCCTGGTCTTCGAGCATCGGCGCTCGACTCTGGGCCTGGAAATTCGGGCGGGTCTCTAGTCCCACGGGACTGACTGGAGATTTAGTGTGGCGAGTGTAGCGAGTCGCAGAGCTAGAAAGGATGGGGAATAAATCGGGCCCCAGTTTAAGGACACGTCGCTCGTAAGAGTCGCCGGCATATCCGTGAGTATCGGTAGCGGGAGAGCTGGCTGTAAATCATTTCTTGCCGCAATCTCGGCTCGATCGCTTCTCTCCCTCGCTCTTGGTAGGACCATTAGCCGTTTTATTACGTGGCCTCTCTCGACGCTGGGCCCTTCTCTCCCCGCGCGAGATCTTGATGACTTTCCGCTCACGTTTTGCTGGCGGGCGAGCAGCGTCCTTGGCGGATTCTGCGTATGAGGATCCGCCGGTGCATCCTTGATGCCCTCGGTAGTCATCGTAAAATCATCACCTCGAGTCATTCGCTCGCTACTGAGTCTGCTTACTATGAGCCGAGACTTTCCCCCAACTCGACTCTCCAACCCCCACTTGGACTTGACCATCGCACTCACGCGATTATTGAGTCATTCCAATGACTCATCGGGTATGATCGAGCGTCGGAAAAATGCTAATTCAATTTTCAACGATCCAATATCGAAGCGTGTACTTTGGAAAATGGGAGCGTCGGTGCCCTCTCCGGGGAAATTACAGCCCTCTCGATCTCGCGAGGGATTCCCAGCAGACTCTACCGGGAGCTGCACCTGGAGGCCTCCGGAGATAATTGCGCCGGTTGCTTAGCGGAGGCATTAACGACGTAATTTAATCCTGATCTTCTTTTTGCGCCGCGCTCGCCGCTGCTGCCGCTGTTACTACAGATAGATCGTGCTCTTCTTCTTTTATAAACTCTGCAGCGCGCGCGCGCTCTCCTCCTCTGCAATTTATCGGGGTTTCGTGCGAACGAACACGCGTTCCCCGTAGCCGAGAGCGCACTCGACTCCGAGGAACTGGATCCTCGAGGTGGAGCGCGCGAGTCGCACGCCTCTGCCGCGTTGCACCGGCGCGGGGAAAGGGTTGGCCGGTGCGCGGAGTGGCGGGGAGGTAGGGACGTCTGCCGCAGGGGGGAATTTGGTGGGCCGCGGTCCTTTTTTTCCCCCTGCGGATTTCTCGCTGGCTCCCGACGACCTTGCCGCGGTGGAGAAGGCCGATCGGAACGGCTCCCGGAATGCACCGACGGCTCCCCGTGACCTTCTTCCTCTCGGATGCACCGGTACACCATGAGAGAGAAAGAGAGAAGGAGAGAGAGAGATGCATACGTGCACCTGCAACGGGTTTCGGCGTAACCGGTCGTAGACTTTAGGACTTTCACCTCGCACCCGGGGATCATCCCTTCCACCGCGTGTCCCAGTGTTACAATTAATCACACGGCCCCCGCTCTCGATTCATAGGTTGGTCATGGGAAAATATCGATGGAGCCGATGTGCAAGATCGATCGGGAATTAGCTGGAGGGCTGCGTGTTCCCCTGGCATAGAAGCGCGCGTCTGGCCAGCAGTGCCGAGTCGAAGCCCCCGCCTTATATGTGCGGCCGCAGTGATTACTGGCTTTTCTCCTAATACGGATTTCTACACTTAAAATCGCCGCCACTCGGCTGCTCCCACCGAGAAACAGCCGAGATCTGGTTTCCCCGCTCTTTCTCCGACGCGAGTGTAGTCTATAGATCGCGGGGAATTCGCGCGATCCCTTGGACGTGCAACTTCTCCTCTCCAAACAATCGAAGCTTCCCTATAGCGAGAACAGAGAGGCTCTGCCGATCGATTCTCCTCGCTTTCGCTTCCCCGGCTGTTGCAGTAACTTAGCATTCACCGTGACGTTTACGCGGCAGAGCTGCCAAAATGTTGGCGGCCATTTGCGCTGTGGCAACAACAAAGTTGCTTTAAAGAATCCCCGGAGAGACTGGCATCCGCGTACGTGCCTGGCACACGGCAGCAACGCACTGCAGCTGTCATGGTCAGCATTGTGGTAGGTCGCGAGTCGAGCTGTCTTACGGGAGACTCGAGTGGGTTTATGTACCGTAACATTCGATGAAACTTGGCTTCGACTTTAAATATTGCCACTTACTCCCGCGCGACTTTCTAATAAATTCCAACGAGGCATTTTAATAATTCGTTCGATCAATATTGTGAGAGATTTAATAAAAGTTTATTGGAGCTTTAAAAGCTTTTCTACTCGGAGTCGGGAGTGAAGTACTCTAATCGATCAGGGTTTCAATAAAGTTGGCACCAAGTATTCCCCGAGGTACATAGACACCTAGAGCGACTCTCCATTTCCCAGGGATATTCAAAAGTCGACGGGTTTCAGTGGCTGATGGGTCACGCGGCAAAAATAGCCGGTCCATAGTGTATTTCGGGTTCCTTTATTCCGGCTTGGGCGCGCGGGCGCGCGGGCGCGTGTGCCGGGAAGCCGAGGGAGATCGTTACCGGGGTTCGGTTGGCCGGAGATTTGTTGTTTCTCGCCTACGTCGCCGTCGCTCACCGGGCGACTGGCCTGACGCGCGCGCTTTGAGCCACCAATTGACTTATAAAGCTAGCGGGCGGATCGTGAAAGCTCATACCACCCGCTTCGATCCCGGAATCCACTCTCCCGACGAGCTCTTCCCTCGTTCGGCTTCCAGCTACTCATCCGCTTAATCGAATCCTCCTATCGCAGCTGTAACTGCGCCCTCTCCCTCTCGCCGCTTCAATCCGGGCTTCGCCGCATTCCCGCCGCCGCTTTTCTGTTTCGAGGCGAACCGAGGCTCCGGCTCTCTTCCGCATTGTCGAGCTGCTTCGCCCGGGAACTCGCCGCTCGGCCCCGCGGCCCCGCGGCCCTGTCAATCCGCGGGGATCTCGCGTGCCTTTCGGAAGAACCCGATGTGCCGGCGCTCGAGATCCGCTGGGATATCGAGCCGATTAATATAGCGATCGACGTGGTTTCGTTGAGCGGGTGGGTTGTTGAAGTGGAATGAGTCGTTGAGTGAATCCTGTCTGTCCTGCGGCGCGCGGCGCTGAATGGACCGTGGCCCTTTGAAAGGGCTGAATAGCAGGGAAGAGTTTACCTCGTCGACACAAAGCGAGGAGTCTCCTCGGCTCTTCTTGAGTATTCCTGGTGGACGCGGCTACTTGAGCGAGTCCCTTCGGGCCGGCTGGGATCATCCAGTGTCTCTCGGCATTATCTTCAAGACGTACGGGCTTTGTACCCCGGCTGCGCGCGCCTTGTACCCACCGCGCTCACTATTCTCCCGGTGAATTATCCCCGGCAGTTCTCTTGCGGGTAGGAAATACAACCTCGTCGGGGAGCATCCACTCGGAATATCCTCGCGCCGAGATTCCCTCGTAGATATTGTCGAGCGCGAGTTCTTAATATTGGTCGCGGCCGATTCGATTGGCCAATCGCCCGTCAAGGGAGAGAGAGAATCGGCGATGATCTTGTTTAAAATTGTCGCGAGCTCCTTCGAGTTTCCATTTCCGCGTTCCATCTCGGCGACAGTTCAAAGCGATTCGTCCTCGCATTACGCAATCATCAGCGACGGCCAGCACGCGAATGGGCGGATTTAATTCCCCCCCGTTTAATGAAGCTGCTATTACTTCTGTCCGTTGGTAGAAATTGAAATGCACACACGACGGAAGCGAGCGGGCAGCCAATTCGTCGCGCAGTAGCCAAGCAGGAAGTTGACAGTCGAATTAAATGACAGTTACATAAAATTAATAATTCGATCAAACGCAATCTCAACTCTCTCGATTAACTCTCACTAGAATAAGCGAAAAGGGGGGCAATGGAATTGCGTCTTTTCGAGTTAAACGAAAGGTCTCGAACTCGACGCGAGTCGCCTTGAGTTCAAATCACTAGCGCAGCCAATTATTGCCCCTCGCTCTACCAGCTGCATAAGCTCTCTCATTATCCCGCTCTCTCGTTAGTAGTCATTAGAAAGTCCGGCGGTCGCTCGCCGCTAATGAAATAATCGATGAATCGCGCGCCCTCTGTTTATATCTGGATCGGCGATAAGTCCGGATGCTGGGCACGCGAGAACTTTATCGCCCCGGGTGAATTAGCATCGCGGCGGAGCGAGAGTGGGGCATTACTTAACCGGCGGGATTTATGCCTGCCCGGGGGGAAATTAACATGTGCACAGAGTGAGAGAGAGAGAGAGAGAGAGAGAGAGAGGGGGGGCTGATTTACTCGAGTGGCCTAATCAGCTCGATCGGGGAACGAACCGTTGGAATGGGACTCCCATACGGGACTCGCCGGCTTGGCTCCCTCTGCTTTACCATAAACCTACCTCTACTTAATTAATAAACAGCCTGATTTACACCCGAGCGAGCGGGTAATTCGTTTGGAAGGGGGTTGCGTCATGCTGCGCTCTCAGTTTATACCCCGCGGACTCGAAAATCTTAATATTCCCAATTACCCAGAAATCCGCATCAATCGCTCTCAACCCGGAATTCCACTCGCACACAAAACTCACTTAGCTCCCCAGTTTAATAACCGCGAGGCTTTGTTCGCGCGAGGGAGAAAGTGGCACAGTTGGGTGGGCAGCCGGAGAAAGCGGCTAATTAGGGGGAGTGAGGGATCGACGGCTCCTGAAAGACGAGAGGTGGCGAACCTCGAGGAACACTCGCTATTGCCCATAAAGGGACACGGGGATCTTTTCTATTATATAGAAAAGCTCGAGGCGCCGAGTACGTAAACAAGTAGCGAGGAAGCTTCCCCCTCCAGTGAGCGCGCGTAGAGTAAGAGGAGTAATCGGGGGCCGGGGGGCACGAAATTCCAGGAGTGGAAGCGCGTTTCCTTACTGGCGATGGGCTCCGATGTCTTGTTTACTCTTGCCCGGGCAAGAAGAGCAGGATGAAAAAGCGAGTCAACGACATTGGCCGAGTGGAGCGCGCGGCGAAGTAGCGGGCACACACCGCTCTAGCGTGTATACGCGCCGAGAGTATTATACCGGCGAGCGAGAGACGAGGCCGACGACGCTCGGGCTCGTAAAAGGGTTTAGTGCCGCTTGTGGGACGAGGTCGTTCCCGGAGATGACGTAGTAAAATGCACAATGGACTCGCGGCCGTGAAGGCCTCCTTCCGTTCTCCCTCGGCAGCGCGCGGGCTACCACGCACTCTCCCCGTGCGACCTCTCTACCCAACCCACCCTCCAAACGATCTTCTCTTCCGACGGGAAAGCCGGGGAAGCCTGCGAGTCCCGGCTAGCGGTAAATCCCATCGCTCGAAATTGCAGAGTACGCGTGCGCCGAGTGCTCGGACCTAGGAGATCGCTCGCCAGTCGCCACTTCCGATTCCCAGTGGGGAGAGGATCGCAGGAGTCGCCGGAGCATTAATGCGTAAGAGAGCATGGATAGATAGAGTACGTGGCGGCGGAGATGGAGGCGTTGGAGACCCGGAGGAGCCGAGCGGAGGTGAATGCACTTGCTCGTGGCCGCGAGCTCTCCCCGCACGCCTAACGCAATCGGTAAACCTGGTTGGACTCGGGCAACCATCAATTTTCCTCAAAACCCTCTCGGAATACCATCGGCTAATGCGGACAATAATTCAGGGGAGACCTGGCAATGGAGATCGCAACAGTTTTATCGATGCCGGGCTCTCGCGATCGTGTCCTTAATTAGTCACGACTCTCCCGGGATTCGCTCATAACGAGGAATCTCTCGCGGCGAGTTGTACATATACGGCGGCTCGGCAATGCAAATTTCGGGGAGAGGAGCAGAGTTTTCTGAGACGGAGCGCGGAGAGAGAGCTGCTTTACGAGAAGGAGCTTTCCACCGCGTGTCTTCCCACGGGACCCTCGGGCCCCGGCCCCTATCTTATCCTCGAGAGCGGCGAACCACGGAAATTTACGAGCGCCCGAGAGCCCGCAACATCCACTCACCCGCTTCTTTTTCCCCTTCTGATTTCAGGTGAGTGCGCGCACCTGATCAACCCTTCGCCCTCCGGGGGAAAAGGGATATTTATGCGCCGGGAAGCCTGCGGGAGAGCAGGAGGCTGATATGCCGCCACGCGATTCCTGCCAATTTCTCCCGGCAAGTGCGAGGGCCTCAAGTGGGACAGTCGGTGAGTTGGAGAGAGAGGGAGAGAGTGGAGGTGGCAAAGGGGCGAGAAAGCCGACTGTCTAATTTTCGAGCCGACGCCGAAGGACAATGGAGCATTGTGCGTAACGCGCGGGCAAGTTGCTCGCCGAAACGGCGCCGGGAACAATCGTCCTAGGAGAGCGCGGGGGGACTCTGTACTGGCGAAATTCGCGTCGCTCGGGGCCTCGAAAACCCTCTTGATAAGACGTCGAGACGAGAGAACCGCGCGCACAATGGCACCGCGGTTGCGTAACGCGATGGAAAATGGGCTGTTTCATTGCAGTTGTTGCCGCGGAGACAATGGGACATTGCGGTACCCGCTGCCTGATATTATAGTCCGTGTCTCACGTAAATGGCGGGCTCTGACGGAGGGCTCGAGTATTCCTGGAAATAGTGGAATTGAGCTTTCAATTGGCATTTTTCTACTCCTCGCTCGCTCGGCTGTATCGAGTTTTTCAGTTTTTGATTAGCCGCTTCTTAAAGATTCTGCGCGAGTCCAGTTCCTCCCGACACTCTTCCTCTCGGCGATCGGCTCGAGTCACGCGCCTGTGAAATCTGTATCGAGCACGCTTGTCCGATCGCCTCGAGATTAAACCCGATTACCGGGGCACGCATCCCCCCCAATAAAAAGACGTTCGATTATCAGCCGAGTGTGTGGTGTCCCGGAAAAAGTTGCATCGGCTCACCGCGCGAGGAGATGCGGTTCGGTTAAAAATTCAAGTTCACTACGAAGATATTTTTCATAATTTGACGAAGGAAATCGACCCAATTTCCTATTATCCAGCAATCGCCTTATGTTTTTGCTTATCGCAATTGCATATGAGAAATAAGAATAAGTAGCAGGTGAGAAACTCGATGGAGAAAAATGGCGAGTTTTTCTGACCGACTTATGGATTGGACTTGAAGCGAGAAGTAACAGGATATCGGCATTCAAGAGATTTCTGGCTTCCGCATTACTCCCGGTTTCTCTCTCTCCTCTCGGGCTCGCCGTCTCTCTCTCGGTTTCGCGCTCTTATGTCACGTCGCGCGTTTCTCACTCTTAATTACTGGACGAGGACATTGGGACATGCATCTCGTGTAACGAGTGTCACGTGTAACACACAAAGGAAAACGGCATTCCTCGAGGCGAGCCGCGAGAGACGCGGCCGACAGTGGCCACCGCGAGAGAGAGAAGCCGGCAAGAGAAACAAAGCGGAGTACCCGCAATATCAGTCGACATAATTATGTGCTCGGGCGCGTAACCGGCGAAATTAATTGCCGGGTCCAACGTGTAATCGTCAAATAACGAGTTAACTTGTTGAATTACAATGGCACCACGGGAATTTCGGAGCTAATCACGCTGCTTGTCCGCGCGCGCCTTCAGTTTCTCTTTAGGCCTTTGTGCGTGCAACTCGTCCCCGGCCCGTGCGTTTCTTCTCACGCGCGCGCGTACACGCGGATTTCGCCGGGGACTATTGCGAAGGAAATCGTCCGACTGCGAGGCGACGGCGCGGTTGAGTCACGGGCGTTCGCTGATTTTTCTCGGGGCCCGATGATATAGGGGATAGGCGGACAAGGGAATTGCGATGCAGCGAGTCTGATCTAATCAGTTATCGTTTTCATGATTCACGCGAGTTACCAGCTCTGCTGTCACTTCCTACGGGATTGGAAGAGTCGCCGGCTGGCTGACGGGACTCGAGGGCTCGTCGGTGACTCGGTGTTTGAGTATGATGACTCGTTAGAATTCTGCCGTCACTCTTCCTCGGGCGGCTGCTTCCGGTTCCACCTGGTAAAACCGAACACGCATCGCGAATAATTAAACCCTCGATTTTCGACGACCTCGATTATTCCCCAGCGCCAATTCGCTCGATTTCATTTCATTCGAGCGCGCACGCGATCCGATTAACATCCGAGATATGTTGCGTGCAACATATTCAACTGGTATTCTCTGCTTTCCCCCTCGCATTTCCACCGGACAGTTTCTCTTCCTGCATTTCTAGAAACCTCAGAAAAAGCCTCCTCCAAACAATTCCAAAAAACAACTAAAACCTCCCATACTCTCCGCGCGCTATTTTCGAGAAAAGCGTCGCTCGGCCGCGCTGCGCACGCGTGAGTCGGCGCGAGTGGGGAGAGTTTGAAATTCAAAGCAATTAATCGTCAGTCGTGCGCCGTCTCTCACTGAAAGAGCACGTATTCCCTCCGAGTCTCCGTCGCATTCCGCACGGCCTGTGCAACACTCGGTCCCCTCCTCTTAAATCGCCGAGTACTCGCCGCGAGTGTTTGACAATGTGACAACTTGTGCGACGAGTGCCTGGAAGAATTGGATCCCCAGAGAGGAGAAATTGCCGCCTCGTGCTGCGCCGGCGATATTGTTCTCGGCGGAGCCAGCATTGACAGGCGAGTTGATTAACAATAGTCCGCCAGGTTTGCGGAACCTGTTGCAACAGACATATTCTTGGTTGTAGAGTTGGCGCTGAATTGGAAGATATTGCCAACTGTTTGCGCAAGTCGCGAGCATCCTTCTCCCTCATTAAGCAGATAAGAGGATAATCGAGTGAGCCTGGCACGTCAAAACGACTGCAATTCGAGTAACAACACGTTTTTGTCGTGGATTTCGAGTGACGCGTTTGATATAAAGTTTGTGTTGGATTACACAAGTCGATGTAAAATGCAATGGTCGCGATATCTGACGGGACGTGATTTTTCCGGGCGAAGGTGGAAAGCGGATCTAAAAAGGAGCAACTCCCCGCGCGTTTGACACCAATCCACGCGTTATGGATCACGTCCTCTTATCTAATCTTGCGCGCGAGCGCAAATATCGAGGAGATAAAATCGAGGGTATAACGTCACACACATCGATACCGCAACGCACACGGAAACTTTGTTCAGAGATTCCTCTCGAAATCCACTTCAAACCCAAACCAAGGATCTCCTCGATTCCCTCGAATTCCGCATGAAGCTGTTAAGTCCCATTATTCGACGTGCCACAGCCTGCACTTATTCGCGTGTACTAACAGCGCCTAATAAGTCGGCGCACCGTAATCCGCGCCAAAAATGGCCGAAGCGACGTGCGAAGGCCTATCGGCCGTTGGAGAATAAGAGCAGGCCCCTGGCTCTCTTCTCTCGCAGCCTCTTCTCCATCCGGCTCTCGCCATTTCTGGGCCCGTTGCTCCGCGAGCGTATGTTGCACATTAGTTGGGCACGCTCGGAGAGCGAGTGCACCACTTTCCACCCACCAACTCTCCGCGTACGTTTCGCAAATTGGATTAACGGTCCCCGGTAATTCGTAGGTTGGCCGCGTGTGGCGATGTGTAATTTTTGTCCATGGGGCCCGAGAAGTGGGTCCCAAGGGGTGGGGATTTTTGTGAGTATTGATGCGCTGATGTTGGTGAAATTAATCGGGGAGGTTGGTGGGCTTAAGTGAATTCGAGGGGACTTGAGAGGATGCCCATTGTTTAGCGCGGACGTGATGGGCCTTAAGATGTTCACTTTAGAGTGAAGAGACCCACTTGCAAATTTTCAATTAACCCGCGCAGATGTACATACACAGATGTGCGTCAAGTATCCTTGACTCGCATTTACTTGGACTGTGTGTTGAGTTGCTCTGAAAGAAGTAGGAATCTCCCACGAGGGATTGGCGGAAGCACGGGAGATTAATTCACATTTATTCCGAGTGCACCTGATGTAACGTCGCTCCCCACGCACTGTCACCTTGCCTTTAGCGACGAGCTTACATAAGCCTGTATCCCCGAAGCTCAGTGAACCTAGGACTTGGGCAATCCCGA
This sequence comes from Crossocerus cetratus, assembly GCA_963675795.1. Taxonomy (NCBI): domain Eukaryota; kingdom Metazoa; phylum Arthropoda; class Insecta; order Hymenoptera; family Crabronidae; genus Crossocerus; species Crossocerus cetratus. The sequence goes on along the minus strand of OY776665.1, from coordinate 21,662,264 downwards.
CACTCGAATAATGCTCGCCCATTAATTCATTCGATCTCGGAAGGCCGTCGGTAGCATTGAAAGACAGGGAAAGAGAGAGAGAGTACGAGAGAGAGAGAGAGAAAAAAAGAGAGGCAGATGTCGTGCAATAATTACAGTACGAAATCCAGCGGAGTCGCTTTCGACTGGCCGATTGCGCAAGACAGTTGTGTTGCAGGCTCACCGGGTTCTTATCGGGCCTTTCAAATCGCGCGGGATCCGCGGCTCGCTTTCAGCAAAAGTGCCATTTAAAATGGCACTTTCTTGCTCGCCTTTTCCGCGTACTACTTTCTATCGCGGCATCTTATCAACCCACCTCTCTCTCTCTCTCTCTCTCTCTCTTTCTCCGGGATTCGGGCTGGAGAGAGAGCTCGTTTGCGGCAGCGAGATTTATTAATACAGCTCGACGAGACAGGTCGGCACGAACTAATTAAAGTCCGGTCTCGCGGGCTAATATTCGCGGGACTACATTAGCCTGGATTAAGCCGGCTTGCTGCTAAGCTCGCTGGCAAATCGGAAACCCAGATACTTGTCGTTAGATTGGACAAGCAACGAATCCCCCAGCTACTGACTCCACCTCCCTCTCTCTCTCTCTCTCTCTCTTAGTGGCTGTTACACAGAGATCCCTTTCCGGGTAGATATCGGGGCGACCTCGACTGGCGGAAAAATCGCTATTGCAACAGATCTCGCGAAACGCTGTTTAAGCTGTCGCGGTGAGATACCGCGAGTGTTCGCCAGTTCGTGAGGACCATTTCAGTGTCAGGCCGAGGCTTCTTAGAGCCCGGCTAATTAATGTTACGAGCCATCGCCGCTAGTCCCCGGCGCACGTGTGCGAAACCTGGAGAGTAACCTTCTGCACTTCTCGAGACCGGATGAGAGATGTTTGGAGATAGGGTTCGCCGGGGTTGCTTATCCCTGGAGAAGTCGAGAGGGAATCGGCTATCGGCGGGGACGAGGAATGTCCAATGACACGACGTCGCCGAGTAAGACTTCTCGGACGGCGACTACCGGTTTCTAGAGGAACTTGTCTTTTCGCCTAGCCGATCGCGCCTCTTCTTACGTAACAACCGGTTGCGATTTCTTTTCCGGGGTAGACTCGGCCAGCTGACCGAATCGTGGACAGAGCGTCAGTAGAGCGGCGCGCGGGGAGGAAGTAACGCGTGGCCCCTCACCTTCGCCGGCGATCCCTCACCGGTAGAATGTTACGGCCCATTAACTCCGGGTCGGGACAAGCTCGAATTCGCCGGACTTTCACGGCTCCCTGCGAATCTCCTTCGTAGAATGAACTTTCCACAGGCAATCGCGGGGAATTTGGATGACACTGAGTCATCTCCGAAATTCTGAGAGTGAACCTGTCGGGGTGTACGTGGGCGGGAAGTGGTCCCGGATGATTCAACAGTCCGGTATTGCTCAATATCGATGTTTATCAGAAAGCGCGAGATAAAGATCGAAGGAGAACGAGAGAGAATGGAGACGGAAAAGCGTGGCCGATCGTAGCGCGGTGCGCGGAGAGGCGCGAGCCAGTCGTCCTTGCATCGGATTGCGAGAGACGCGAGGGCTCCACCTACTTCTTTCCCTCTGGCCTCTCGCAAATGTCACGGAGAAAGGCCGCATTACTCACGGAGAACATCGCGAACGCCCAAGGTGCACGCCGAGGCGAATATGTCGGCCCGCACCTGCGCGATTTACTGCTCTCGGCCTCCGCGGACGCTCATGACACTCTCGCGACATTCGAGACCTGGATCGCACCTGGACAGCTCAGCATCGCCACCTTATTAGTCCGCCTGCTATCTCCATCGACTCGAGCGATTACGTCCGAGCACTCGCAATTTGCCGCTCTCGCAAAAACCCGGCCTCTCCTTTTCCCGCATAAATATTAATTAACCGCCGCGGCCTATCGGACACATCTCGCGCGGATAATAAGGATTGTTCTCTGCTCTAGCTTTAGAAAGAGAGAGAGAGAGAGAGTCTGCCTGCCAATTACACGCGCTCGCCGCATGCGAAGTCATGACTCAATCGGAGCGGCCGAGGGAAACGGGAATGCATCTTTAGAAGCCGTTCGACGGGAGGGTGTGCCCCTGCTAAATATTGCACGGTGAACTTTCCGCATTATGCAATCGATCGCCGAGATAAGACGCGCGGCCCCGCCGCGACTATCCGCGTACTCTCCGCAGGGTGGTCTCGAGCCGCTCTTTCCCGAGACACTTTACAAATTCGCACGACTTATTCCCGTGGCGACGCATATCGCGGCCCGCTAATGGCCGCCTTTTTGCCCGCGGCTATCGGAGCGCGAGAGCTTTGGAGTTTAGATCGAAGATACATATCCTCCGCGGGCGGCCGCGCAAATTGAACGTGACATCATTGACGGCGTCACGTCACTGTCCCTCGAAAGACAGCGTCGTGACTAGTGTCGGATTATGCCGAGTCCGACGATCTTCCTGCTTCTCGGATGACAATCCTTTAGTCGCGAGCCTTGAAACCTCCAACGACGCCCGCGGGGAGTTGATATTGAAAAAAAGAAATGAGAGGATTAATAAATTAGTGAATAGGCTGGGTAGTTAGTGGGAGTGGGCTCTCGGACAGGTTGGAGGTTTATTTTAGCCCTTCGCGGCGAGCCAGCAAACAGGAGCATGAATGAAAGGGAACGATAGGCAAATTGCCAAGGCACACCGCCTATTAATATCGAGCGGGGGTGGCGCGGCTGGAAGAGAAGGGTTCAATCAAGCCGGCGCATACGCGTCCAGCCCTCTGTACATTCCTCGGGCTTAATCGGCAAATTGCCTCAATGCCTCTCATCCACGACCGGCTCTAAAAGTAGCCAATCTCTCCCATCTCGCAATTCATCCCCCCCACCCCCCTGGGAGAGCGACCGGCGAATATCAGAGGCAGAGTCCGGCGGGATAAGCCATCAAATAAAACTCGAGTCTAACGACTAATAAAGTGCGCGGTGAGTAAGTGAGCGCCAGATGAGGATGACGTGGGAGGTTGGCCATTCAAGGTCCGGGTGGAAGGGAAGAAAAAAGAGATGGAGGGCGGGGGGTGGGAGAGGCGACGGCCATGTGGCCGACACGTGTTTCCATGCATTACCCTAGACCGAAATACAAGTGGGTACGCGGATGGCACGGGGTCGCCGAATATATATTTTGGGCATTAGCGTCGCTCGTCTCCGCGTCTAGCCGAGCGCGCGGCTCTAGGTGTAGCCGGGGCTCGTAAAGATCTTTGATATTCCCCTTTGGAGCGGCGCGGTTCGCCCGCCGAGAGACGTCGGCCCAGGGCGCAGATTCACGGCGATGATCGCCGCGCAGGATAACGGCGGACCTTGCTCGTAATGATCTGATATGCACGCGTGTCTACACGCCCCGCTAAAGATATACCATACGCTTGTCGCGTACCGTTAACTCGCCTGGCTATTATTGTTTTGCAATCCCCCCCACTCTACTCTCTTCTCTTCTCCTCCTCCTCTCCCCCCACCCCACGGGGACTAATGTCGCCGCTGGCCCTAGAATCGAGACATTACCGCGTGCCTGAGATAGTTCCGGCGAGCGCCGGCTATAAGAGACGCCGGATTTCGGCGAGCGGACACGGAATTAATGTCACGTGCTTTTGGATGATTGATGGAGCGCGCGGGAACACCTAGGAATTTCGCCGCCCACATTTAGCCCGCGCGCGCGCGCGCGCGCCACGTTGGGCCAGTCGAGAAGTTTATCGCGCTTAATGGGATGGCGAGCGGCTTTGCTCGAGTTTCCGTCGGATGCTTCGTGTTGATACTTTGTGGGAAGTTTGAGCAGGTTTTTGGGGAGAAGTGTCGAGTTTGAAGAGGTTGGTGGAGAGTGGGAGGATAGGGGGAAATTCTTGTGGAATAATTTGAGGGATTTATTACAATCATATACAATATTATATTTTATAGAAAATTTATTAGAATAATATACAATAATTTGAGGGAGTTTCGTGTTGGTACTTTGTGGTAAATTGTTGCGTTATGAGGTTTGAGTGCAATGGGGTGCGAGCTGCCGGATGTAAGGGACGCTCCTTTAGAGTAATTTGTTAGTTAGTAGAGCATTGTTGGAGGACAAGGGGTCGATTGTAGGAATAGCAGTGAGCCGCGGTTAATTAGGAGTTAATTCCTGCCGGCGGCCGGCAGCGCCGCCGGCCAGAATTCAGGGCGCACCGTAAATAGCTTTGGAGGATCGCGCCAGGAAAATGGGATTTTCTCGTCGGTCGAAAGTGCGCGTGGAATTCGGCGCGCGGTCGCCGCTCTCTTCCAATTAGAAGCGAGTGTCCCTCGGACAATCGACGCATACGCACGGCCGAGGGAAAGTTGCCGGGGGTGGGAGAGAGAAAAAGCGGCCGTGTATGATGCGCCGGTAAATCTCGTTTGCGGGGGAGACGCGTATTACGAGGCCTTGGTCCCAAGAGAAACCGGCGGATTCTCTCCCTTGACCCGCTCGCGCACGCATCAGACATTCGGCTTTCAATCTCCGCTGAGTCAGACATCGAACCTGCCGTTCAAGCTAATGCACTTTTCTCCGCTCGTCCCGTGAAATCCCAATTACAAGTCTAAACCTCCAACCTCCGACTAATCATCATCGAGTACTCTCGGAATCAGCTAGAATCTCGATGCCTCGCCGATAAAGGAAAAGAGAGGAGAGGGGAAAGGCCAGCGGAGAAAACCGGGACGACAGCGAAGTGTCGTGGCGAGTAGGTGTCTTGACACCGATCTATACCCGCGGCCCGAGGAAAATTCCCCCCTGGATCTCGCGTTTCAGCGCGAAATCCAGCCCGAGACACGCGCGCTCTTCCTCGCACAGGTCTCCCCCGGCTGTGTGCGTCGCTCCGTGTAGCAGCTATTTCTTCTCCGACCCACATATCCCCGAGGATCGTCGCGGGTTTCTCTGGCCGGCTCGGCGCGCGCGGCAAGTGCAAGTGACACACTTCGAACCCGGCCACTCTTTCGTCTCGCTTTCCGAAAGTATCGCCGCTCTTCGGCCCCTCGTAAAAACTCCCAGTACCAAAGCCCCGAGAGAGTCAATAAAGCGAGTCCAGTCTTCCAGCGGGGAATCGCTAATTTTATTATTGAATTATGAAGAGATCCAGTACATGGTGACTTGTCAGCAATGCGAGTGAGAACTCGGGCGAGGACTCGTTCCACATCGACGAGAACCGCGCAGGCTTCCTCCCCTCGGCGGCGAGGCTCGCGTGCATATTCCATTGAGAAATCGCACTTTCCTCGAGCGATGATTAATCGTGAGAAGGCAGCAGCGTTCTCGCTCGATGGAATGCGCTTGTAGCGGAGAAAATGGAGACTGCAGAGCTGAATATACTCGAGTGGGGATGAGCGTCTGGCATTGATCTAGGATCGCGGATACACGCGGAAGTCTCTGGCAGCCTCCGAATTACATAAGCGGCTTATCCGATGGCTCCGGGACACACGCTCGATCTACCAGCGGCTAATCACTCGCGGCGATCTCATTAGGAGGGAAAAGTCGGACGCTTATCTCGAGGCCGATTAGTCTCGTTACCGCGCGACAGAAAATCCCGCAAAAACGAGGCCGATCACTTTGACGATTTCTGATCGCTCGCCGATTAATTGGCAGCCGGCTTACAAATTACCGGATAAATGATCCATCGCGCAAAAACCCACTCTCTTCCGGACGATATTCATTAAACTATCTCCAACTAATTACTCGCTCGGGAGACGACCGGGTGTCGTGGGTCTCGTTATTTCCAGATCGCACTTTCTTCCTCCTCGACCATCGAGCGTGGGAAGAAACCAGGAATATATCCGCGGGATATCGCCTCTCCTAGAGTTGATATATCGTCTGAGAAACCGCGAAGAAAGTCCGAGCCTTTCAATGATCGAACCGCGCGCGTGCGATCAATCACCGAGCACCTTCCCCGTGGCGCCGTCGCATTTCCGCGCAGATCGAACGCGTCTAATATCGAGATATCGACCTCGGGAAATAATTGATCGGCGCGGGGCTTCCTCGCGATAAGAGGAGACACGCGTCGGAATGGAGGTTGCCGAGGGAAAAATAAAGCGAGGGTATAATCGCGCGGCGTAAATCAGTCCCGGGCGAACAGCCGCCCTTTGAGCCACGTGCGTCGCCACGTGCACGCTCGATAACGAGCGGTCAATTAGTCGCTGTCTCCTCTTGGCCAGAAAATCTCCGTCGTCCGGCGCGCTCCTATCGTTTTCTATATCGATCCGCCGGTATCCCTCGATCTGCCGCCCTGCGCTGCCAAGAAGAGCGCGCGTTGGTCGAGCGATAGAGAGCGCGACTCGACAAAGGGAATCCTCGGAGGCAGAGACGCGTGCAATTTTACGACGTCCGCCTACGAAGGCGCATTAACAGTCGAGTTACATCGTCATTATCTCCGCGACTCTACGACGCCCATTACCATTATTACCCGAGACTTGGCTCTCGCTTCCATTATCAAGCGGCTCGAGCCCAGAAGAATGGACATTAAAGTAAATTATCCGAGCACATTGTGTTATAGGTTGGTATTCCTGGAGGCTCGTGGAGGCTCGTGGAGACGGGAGGTTAATCGAAGGCGAGAGGAGTGAAAATGAAGGGATGCGGAAAAGTGCGGGGATAACGGGATCGATAGTAGATACCTCGAGAGGATTTGACCTTGTTAGAGGTGGCCAAGGCCAGGCCGATGGTGGCAGCCATCCCCGGAAGGCCGCACCTCTGCCGGAGAGATCATATTCGCTCGTCCTTAGCTCAGTAAGAGGATACTCTCCTCGTGCCCACTTAAGTCCCGTAGAGCCGCCCCCGGCCTATCCGCCCGCCCGATCTTCCTCCTCGCACTCCCTCTCGACTTATGTAACTTGCTCTCTAACAATTAATATCTCGCCATTTCTCTGCCGGTCGCCGCCGGAGCTTTCTACTAATCCTTCTAGGGTTTCTTTCGCGGGGAATCGTTTCGCTGTGTCCCGGGGAATCGTGTAATCGATGCTCCGACGCGAATCGATGATCCCACTGGAATCGATAGGACCATGAGAGGATTGTGGATGTGTGTCGGTGGAATTGTGGGTGAAGGTCGGAAACAGGATCGGCACTTTCTCGATCGGCATCGCGAGCGCCGTTGCACCTGCGCGGCGATATTCTTTTATCGATTTCCAGTCGAGCGATTAGTATTGAAAGAGATCGAAGGATTTTTGCGAAGAAATCGTGGAAGGAAGGTCGATGGATTGGAAGGGGAAGGAGCCGTTCACGGTCCTTGTTGGTCCGATGGACGTACTGTTAACTCGACCTTCATTTTATCTTGGATATCTCGTCCTGGCCGAATCAATCAGTCACACGCGCCGTTCAATAACTGGCGGGCCGGCGCTCACGAATTCCCGATAAGCCCAATTATTCGATCACCGATCGCCCCCCGTGATCTCACCGATCGATTATATCATACATATACCCACGACAGCCGCTCGGACGCCGGCATTTTTTCACGCTCCTTCGCGCTCGCACGCTCTCTTTCTCGGTGCTCGCGAGAGCCGCTAAGCCGATTAGCCCAGATGTACGCGCGTGCGATTACCGCGCGCTACGTTCGGTACCGTTAATGCACTCGGCGACTGAAAGAGACTGTTTCGCCCCCCTCGGAAAACTCCTTCGCCCACGGAGCATCTTCCGTCTCAAGTATACCAATCGCCGGAGGAATACCAGTGCAGAACCTCGCGCTCTCGTAGGACTTCTATAATCTCGTAACAGTAAACTTCTTTTCTCTCGAAATCGCATTGCAGCGGCGCAGGCGGCGGAGAATCATTAGGCCCCGGCTTTTCAAGTACGCCGCTCATTTTTCCCCCCAGTTGCCGGCGCTGGTAATGGCCGAGTGGATAGAGAAACACTCACAATGAGTGCGTACAGTTAGGGCGGACCGTTAAAACAGCATCATCGCCGGAATACGTTTGTCGGATTCTCGGCACGGGGGTTTATTGCCGGGAGGCGCGCGCGCGCGCCGAGCGTTCCGCTAGGCCGATTAATTATAACGCCTTGGAGTAAAATCGCTAACGGGCCTCCGCCACGGAGAGTATATTCTTTGAGCGTTGAGCGAGGGCCAGTTAAGCCTCGTTGGAACTAGGATTGAGAGGAATCGCATAATAGAAGCCGGGCTGCATTCTCCCATTGGCCGCCGAGTAATAACGTCCCGGCGCGAGTTGATTGGGAATTAATATGCGCGCGATTAGTCGGGGGGCCCCACTGAGGAAATGGTGATTAATCTCGGGGGAGTAATCGGCGAAGACGGATCGGGCGAGAGCGGCGCCCGTCGAGTCCCGGCCGATTAGTCACTTTCGTACGATGGAAATTGATAGGCGTCTTCGCCGGGCGATCGCGCGCCGCCTGTTGCTCCACATGCGGGACGACACGGCGCATCGGCCAGACGCAAATGGCCCCAACTTCCATTAGAGGTTCGATAGTAATAAATATGTTCGACTGGTATGCGCGTGCGTGTAGGAGCCGTTGAATTATCGGGAGTTGCATTCGAGCGAGCTTTTGCCAGAACTTGTTCGGCGATTAGCGGCCGCGCGGGCTCGATAGGCCATTTTAAGAGTAGCCACGCCGCTGGATACCAATTAACCGGCTGCTATTAATCACGAGATATGTTTATGCCCCGCGTCGATTACTATGTGTCGCCGCTTTCCCTTTCACTGTCTTTCGTGTACCTCGCCCGACTTCTTTAACTCCTCCAGTCGAGTACGTACACACTCGCTGCTCTCAATGGTACTTCGTTATTTCGAGCTTTCATTTATGCTTCCGTAAATGCTCCTCCGAGTGTTACGAGGGAATTTATGAAGCGGGAGTCGTAAAATGGAGAAATATAAGATTGTCGTGAGCGGGGATTTTTTACTCGCGCGGCACTAGCCGAGTTCTCCGATTTCCAAAGATCCTGGAGCGAGTCGGTGGGACTTTTACGAGTGGCTCCTTGGTCCTTGCTATCCCGGGGGAATCGTCCTGAGTCTCGACCGCGAGAGTTGCCGTCGTAAATCCACGCTACTATACACCAGCCTCATTTTTACGAGGGCTCGAGCCTCGTAAACCTAGTCGAGCGCGACCGAGGAAAAAAGAGAGCAGGCCTCCCCGCTCGATGGATTACCATCTTTGAATTCGGTTAGTTGACATTGGAGAAATTGTGGAGGAGGCTGCGGGAATCTCTCTCTCGGGGAAGAGTTGGAGGATAGGAGAGTGTGGATTATTCCTAGGTTGATGGTATCGCAGGTTGAATTCAAATCCGGGGATCTCGTCCTTTAATCACCGGCGTCGGCCTCTTTGTGACACGCGAGAGAGCGAGTGCTCAAAAGGACGCCGAATTGCCCCCGGAGAAAGTGTCTGGCGCCGCCGGTGGAAGTGTACCACGTACACGCGGGGGCACCAATTCGCATTTCCTCGTTGAGATACGTTCGGGAGCTACCAGTTGAAACCGAGGTACATACACTGAAATTGCTGACACATTTCTGATAAATCAAATTAATGATAAAAGATTGTATTACAATTCATAAATTCCTACAAGCATACAACAATGACGTGAATCATTTTAAAAAGGCAACTATGATAATATCGCACTCGATCTATTTTAATAAAATTCATAAATTCCAAGAATAATTCGCGAAGCATATGAATAATTTCTAAGATCAAATCTGAAACTCGTCCGGCTCGCAGGCCTGGCAATTCCAGCGGTCAACCATACGGGGATTCCTGTTAACACCTCGTCGGGAACCGGCGCGCTCTCCGGATTCCTAAAACTGGCCGGCAATCGAGCAGCTCTCGGCGAGCATTTAGCCGAGTCCGCTCTCGCTATGAATCGAGAGTAACTTGCGCAATTTAATCGCCGGACGTCGCCAGCCTACCGACTGGTTTCCGCTCCTCGCTGTCTCTCGGCGGTTCTAGCCGCTGAAAATGCGTCCGCGCGTTGTTCCTGGATTCGAAGTTTCGGGTACTGTGTGCGCTGGTAATTGGCCGGGCGGACTCGCGTGACGCGCGACGCGTAATTAATCGCGCTCGCCGCGCTGCGATACCTTTCATTCGCCCTGCCCATGAATTATTAATGACCGCCCGAGTGAATAAAGATATTCCGGCTGCGCGTACACTTTAACCGAGGCCGAGCGCATTGAAACGCACGCCCGGCAGGAATTCGTAACAAGTACACGCACCTGGAACCGCTGGAAGTCAAGTGAAACTAGTCCCAAAACTCCCGGGGACTTGTGTCGCACTTGCAACTTCCAGCGAGCTTCTCGGGGAATTCCGAGGAGTCTGTTTAACAGAGTGGAATGTCCGATCGACCGGGCGCGCGGGTTATGCCGATATCAGTTGGAAAGCCGAGTGGAATTCGCCGGGTGGCCAACGGAGAAAGTGGAGGCGCAGCGAGAGATACAAATTGCAATCGCGTGAGATGCACATCGTCATTCTCACGAGTACCGGGCGACAAAAACGTGCCGGCGGCTCTCTTTCCAGCCTCCCGACGCGATGAGAGTCGTCGATAAGAGGAGAGAAGCTCCGTAGAAGCCAGCTCTCCTTCCCGGCCTCGCTAACCGAAAAAACTCCCCAGCTCTTTCTCTCTCTCTCTTAAGTGTGTGTGCCGCTTATTGTTTAAGTGGCAGCTAATTTCGGCTGCGATTGCCTTGCCCCCTGCTCGTTGCCAATTCCTCGAGAGGTCGCCGGGGGGGAGGATGATGGCCCACTTTCTCGCGATGCAATTAACGTGGCCGACCGCGCGCGATAACTCCATTACGGTACGTCGCGGCCGCGCGCAGCTACGGGGCTTCCAGACGTCTGGTTTCTCGATTCCGTCAGCCGATACTAGGCCTAGACCGATATAGCCGCTCGCGAGCGGGGTGCGCTGCCCTATCGCTCTACGTCCGCCTGCAATATGCACCGGATATATCCATCGGGATCTGATAGAAAGCTACTTGTTACACCGCGGCTCCAATAATCTCATTACCTTCGATCACTCTTTCGTCACTCGAAGCAGGAAGTGTTTGAACGCCCGGGCGGAAAGCGTAGTCACCGCCCACCCATCGAGCCGATAATAAATTCTCATTAAAAGGGCGGCCGCGGTCGAGGCCTGAAGAGAATGCGCGGCGAACTTGAGGATAATGGTCGATAAAGTCTCATCCGAATTCGCCTCGGTCACGCGACGTCTTTCCCCGATTCGGTTTACTCGGCGTACGTGACTCCGCCGAACCTCCGGAAACTCGAGCGAGACGTCGCCGGCTTCCTCGAGAGAGAGAGAATTGCACGGCGCACTATTAGCGAGAAATGATATTTACGCGGTGGTGGGCGGCTCGGCAGTAAAGGCGACGTCGACTTCCGCGGTGTGGGCCTGTGCGCGAGGGTGTGACGGCGGTTTATCGATGGGTCCCATCGGCTCTTAACGGGAAATCGCATTAGCCCTTTTTCGGTATTGTTGCGTGGCTCGTGTGTCACGGGCCATTTGCCTGCGAATGAGGGGCCGGCTCTTCCTTCCTGCGTCCGCGAGCGCTGGCAGCCGATCGCTCCAGGCTTTTTCCTTGTGATTGAACTGTGATCGGCGTATATATTGGAGTGTAAACACGGAGGCGAGCGAGGCTCTCGAGCGTGATAGAAAGGCAGCGCGCGAGCGAGGAGATAAGAGAGAGCCGAGGAGGATAAGGATAAGGATAAGGGAGCCGAGGTAAGCTCTCCAAGTGGAGAGAAGACGGATGGGAGAGGCGAGGAGGAGAGGTGGTCCCGTCGATGCGCGCGGGCTGCTGCTCTCTCGACTCTCCTCTTGGCTGAGGGAAGAGGGCATCGGCCTGACCGTGACCTAGCCACCGCTCCTCCGGCGAACACGCATCATCCTACCACCCGACGAGGCCCCTGCAACAACGCGCGCACGATGACGCGATTCGCCTCCGCCTCTTCATCCCCCCACCCGCCAGCCGGTGCCCAAGGGTTAAAGGATATCGGCTGGAAAGGATCAAACTGACACCACCTTCGTATTCTGCCGTTTCGACAGGAAAGAGTTCCCTCGTCGTCCTCTCGCTTTGGGAGAACTGGTCGATGGGAAAATCGATTGGGAGGTGATTGGGAAATGGTGGATTTCAATAATGGTAGGTTGGGAGGAGATCGGTTTAGTTTAGAAAGGACGCGCGGTCGCCCGTTTAAGGCTAGGCTCGCTGTCAGTGAAACCAGACGGTCGCAGTCAGACTGGTTCCATAGCTCTCTTTCCTTAGCCATCGTTCTTCTGGGGAGGTTCTTTCTCTCCCGTTTGGTTTGGGAAGTGGAAACTGCCGCGGCGCGGTGCTTTATACTTCCACGGTATTTCTGCCTTTAGCGTCTAGATATCTTTAGATCTGCCAGAAGGGAACCGAGCGTAGCTCCTCTCTCTCACTCTCTCTGCGTGGATCGCCATCGGGGGGCGAATAATAAAATTAAGTGCGGGCGCAAACACGCGCGGCGACTCTATTTATGGGCCCCCGATAAATCCGTGCTTTAATCTGCGATTTAATCGAATTTTAATCGTCCCAGTGTCATCGCTGCGTGACTTTATGTCGGCCTCGGCCGCTTCTCAGCACGTGACGCTCGCAAATCTTCCCGAACGCACAAAGTATATACACTGCCCTCGGCGGCCGCTCCCTCGCCAAAAGAAGCAGACTCTCCTGGAAGTGGTGGATTTACAGGATCGAAGGGCGAAGGGAGCGCGGGACGCACTTGGAGTCTTCGAGATATCCAGTGCGAGCGGCGACTTTTTCCACTTGCGTTTAGTCAGCCGCTGGTGCGCAGTCCGATTTCAGGCTCACGGTTATGGCGTGTCGAGGGCGTGAGGGGTGGGAGCTAAGTTTAATCTGTGTAAATCCACAGACTCGCTTTAATTGATTTGACCGTCTGGTTTAACTGGATCCCCGTGCCTTCGACTGGCGCCGATAGCATTCCGGCCGCGCGATGTAACGCGCGATCTCTCCTTTCATTAATTTAGCCGGCCATTAGTTCCTCTCGGACGGGGCAGGCATGCTAGCCTCTCGCCGATGTACGCGACGTCCTATAAATATAGTTTTAAAACTCGCGGGCCGCTTGCGTGCTCGCTCGCGTGTACACCTCTCGAGTTAGATATACATCGTTAACCGACGAGCCCGTCCGATTCTTTTGGCCAGATGCGCCGATCCAATTCCCGGAGAATCGAGCGTTAATTGCGCGAGCGAGTCACGTCGGCCCCGGGTGACTAATTGTTCCCGGCCCTTTTCCCTTCGGCTGGAATTCACTTGGGAAAGTGGCGCGCAATCTTCCCGCGAAGAGGAGCGCGCGATGGAATTATGAGATACAAGTCCCTCGGCCCGCTGATAATTCCGAGGCGCGCGCTGCCGTGGATAAGCGAGAGGAGGAGAAGGAGGCGGATGACTAGGAAAGCAATTGGACTCGAGAAAGTACAAATCGAACTGGCTCTCCGCAGCATCCCCGCGAAGCGGCGTGTCTGCGTGCGCGGGCCTCCGGGGCCGTAATTTACGCCCGGCGAGGCACGTAAGGCCCCGCCGGACCCCGGGGAATTGTGTACGTCGTAATAAATGCACGCCGGCGCGCGGCGTCGTAACTATTAATACACATCGAGCCACAATATATGCCGCGAATTAAATCGCCATATCGAGAACACGAGTCCTCGGCCTGGCGCGTCCCGATGTTAATTCGAGCGGCCTTGGAGAGCCGGCGAAAAGAGCGCCGCGCCCGAAAGGAAGGCGTCGCGTCACTTGGACACTCGGTCCGGGCGACGCCGCCGCGTAACACTGTTTACCCTGGAGTCTATAATTCGCCGAGTATACTCGAGGCCGGTAAGCCGGCCAGTCGAGTAAAGAAGGAAAGGAAGCACCGGCAGGGACGCCTAGGGCGCCGTCGAAAAAGTAAAAGGCCGCACCCGGGAAAATAAGGCGTCGGAGAAAAGGAAGAGTGCGGTGGAGCCGCCCTCGTTAGGGGGACTCGTAAGATCCTCGAAATACGAGGCTGTTTTGGCGAATCGGCCGATTTATTGAGGCGACCGGCCGCTTTTTCGGCAACGCGCTCGCGCGCTCTCTCGCCAGTGGCACAAGTGTCTGATGTGTGTGGTTCGTTATTTTCAGAACGCCCGGCTGCGACCCCTGATTCCCTCCTGCGGGAACTTATACTTGCCATATACCACCCACCTCTCTCTCCCTCTTTCTCTCATTACTCCTCTCGCCACCCGCGATTCTAATAGGCTTATTACTTTTTAATGGGACTCCCCAGTTAATTACCCGGGGCAATGGGAATGCGGGGAGGTCTTGGAGGCGTCATCCCGGGCCTTGTCCGTCTCTTTGGGCCTGGAGAGAGAGAGAGAGAGGGGTGGGGGGTCTTAATGGAGGCATCGTGTGCGATATGAGCGCCCTGGGTGCCCGGGGAGTTCAAGGGTTCATGGGTCCCGAGGGCGGCGGGGTCGCGACCCAATACACCGCCAGAAATTCCTTTATCTTCCTCCTTGCCTTTTTATTGCGGCCTGGCCGCCGCTCAGGGCGAAGGTTCGATGAACCCTAATTACCAGTTATAGGCCGAGTTCGCACTGGCGCTCGCGCCACTCCTGCTTTATTAGAAGCCTCGAACGTATTCGCCGGCGACAAATCATCCTTGAGCCGGGCGGCTAATAGCCGGGAGGCTGGGAGCTCGGGCCAAGTGCGAGAGGAGAGCGACGAGATTCCCGGCCGTTCTCGAGAAAGTTCGGAGGTAATTGCCATTATTACGGCCACACGTCGGACCGAGCGTGCGAGCCTGCCTATATAAGGCCCTCCGAGATATCCTCTCTCTGTCTCGGAGTCCGAGGCCCCGCGCATAGTATATCTGCCAATCAAGTATGATGCATCGTCGCACTGTTCTCCTTCGAGATCCTTTCACGAGAGATCGCGTGATCGCAACTCTGACGGTCTCGCCCCGAACTGTTGTGGCACTGTTTGCGTTGTTCCACACTGTTTGTGGAACCTTGTGCTTGCCGAGGTTCGAGTTAGGGCAGGAAAAGAGATCTTTTGATAGTTGGAGGGTTGGTGTCAATCCTTTGAATTAAAATCTGGTGCCAATGAGATATAACTTTGTATCTGGGATGAAATCCTTTACTTGGAGACAACTTTTCTGAATTTTTTGAATATATCGAATATGTTATTATTATATGAATATGCAGCTTAACATATTTACTGGTGAATTCGTAGATTTTTCATTCCATTCCCAAAACTTGCGAAAAATATTTGTGATTTTTGTAGAAGTAAAAGAGATTTTTGGGATCGGTTTAGAATTTATTTAACATTTGACTTTGCACGTGGAAATGAAAGGCGGTAAGATAGAGGAGGCTCTTCCCGAGGCGATCGAGAGAGCGAAGCGATAGGGAAGCTGGGAGATGGAGAGAAGAGCTCAAGCGATAAGGAGACTACCGTTAAAAGTACGTGAGGCCTGGGCTACTACCGTGCCGGGGATACTGTTACCTGATCACGATTTTGCAAATAGCCAGGGACTCCCTTAAAGACCGCAACACCTCTTCCCCCTAGCCAACACTCTCCAATCTGATTCCAACTCTTTTCAGTTTCCTAATCAACTTTGATAATCAAAGCTTCCGCACTCGCGGTTCTATTTACTGAACAGATCCAACCAAGCGCTATACATACAATCCTTGGATTCCAAAGAAGTGTTCCATTTCCCCGATTTCTTTTCTCGATCTATTATTAGTCGGGCGATCGAAAATAGCTAATTGACTCTCGTTCCACCAGCTGGAAAAATCCTCTGTCACACTTCGCTCTTGCGCCACCTGGTACTTTTCTTATCGCGGCGAGAGAAACGTGAACGGATACTCTCGAGCTTTTTCCGAGCGGTCAGGAAAAGAGGGAAATCCCGTTGCGGTAATTCGACAGGTAATATCATTCGACGGGCTTTTTCTATCGACGATATATATATCGACAGGTGTGCATTATAACTACTTGATTCCGACGCGCAATTGAAGTTCGGCGAGGAATAAATGGGGGCCGATTCAATGTGATGTCATTAATTGACCGGAAGGCTTTGACGATCGACGCTGGCTCGCTCGCTCGCGTGACTAATTGAAGTGGAATGACGGGGGCGAGAGGGTAATCGAGAGTGACCCCAGAGTCATTGGACAGGATCGAATTCGCCGTCCACCGAGGAAGGTCAGAGAAGCCGTGGGGGCTTTGGAATAAAGCAGGATTGATTCGATTGAGAGACAAGTCGGCCGGCTTCTTCCACAGCACCATTGCGTCTCCCGCAGCTGGTGCGAGACGAGAGGTCCGCTGGCGATTTCAACTCGTTCACGCATAAATAAGTGTAATCTCGCGCCGAGCGCGGGGACGACGCTCGTTGACGGTAATAGAAGATAATCAGGTCAGCCGCGCTCCGATTCCGAGGTCTCACTTCCGCTCAGTGCTCCTCCCACTTTATTATTAATGATATTTAATTAAAATTAATTTAATCCAATTAAACTGAAAGCCCCCGAGATACCAATTCATCAAAACACACGCAGTTTCTTCACGGACTCCTCCCGATTACCTGGATCCTAAAGAAACGAGTGTGCGGTAAGAGCGGAAACAGTTAGCGAGAGAGTAATTACGGGCAGTTTTCCGAGGACGGTCGATGATCGGGATGAGGTTGGACCAGCATTCCGAAGTCTGGCCTCTCGCGGAAGAACGTGTTCTCGAGGGAGTCACTCCTCAGGAATCCCTGGCGGGGCCCTCTCGCGTTAAACCGACCTTGGGCCCGCCGAGAGGAGGCCCCTCGTGTCAATATGCCCGGGCTGCCTTCACCCGCTCCCGCTCATTCCCGACTCCTCGCTCTTTGACATGCAGATCACTCCTGCAACCGAGCCCACTGTCCCCTACGTGTCTCGTTTGTACTCCGGGGAGTAACAGTCGTGCGCCTTTAACAGTATTCCTCGCTCGCCTCGTCGGGGACGAGAGAATTTTCGGCCAGCACTCCAATCGAATTCTTACCTGTGAAAATCGACAGAATTTCTCAGCTTTTTAATATCTGATATTATATATCTTTTTATATATATGATATATGATATTATATATACAATATCTGATATCTGGAATTGTGAGAAGCTGAAGTTATGAGTTGCGAGATTGTGGGAGAGGCCGAGGCTGTTTCTCGTCGCTTGACGACTCTATTTTAATGGATATGATCTCGTCGAGACATCGCTCGATGGTTATAGTCCCGCGTAACCGTCGGGGGATCTAGAGCGTGTCGGCATCATGCTACCGGCTGTCATCAACTGCCCCCTCGCACTCTTCACAACTTTCTGATCTGTTTGCCCCGCGGAATTCGCCGGTTTATCGGCGACAGATTTCACCGGGACACCAGCGGCAAGAACTCGCGAAACTCTCGGCCACGCAATCGACGAGGCTCGGCTCCTCATAATTCGCCTATTAAAACTTGATCGACGGCGAGCGCCGCTCGGAGTTCACGGGACAGTAAGCAAGCCGCTCCGCCAGGAAACTTTCCTGTCCCGAGAACAACCGGCCAATTGGACGCGCTCGATCGTCGAGAAGGCAATGGGCGTGAATTATTTAGAGTCGGCGGAGTCAACGTGGTGTCTGTGTCTGTCTGTGTCTGCTGCATCGATTTCTGAAGTCCCGCGCGCAAGTCGAAGCTTATTCCTCTCGCGGAATTCGATTAGAGCTTCGCTCTTGCTCGCTGCTTCCAAACACGTTCCATTTCCCTCGAGTTTTACCGCAGAATTCTAGTTATTGCTGGGTAGTTTGCGAGTTCGATTTTATCGTTGAGAATGGCCTGTCGAAATCGACGTTCACTCGGCCCCGTTCGATGACAGGAGGCTGCCGTCGGTAATTACAGAATGACTCGTCGAAATTACGCCCTTTCCGTGTAAACCGGCCCCCGGCAGAGTAAACACTCCCAACACATTCATACCAACAGCCCCACGCACACACACACACACAGACTAACCCGCTCTTTCGAAATCGAAAGTCCGCGTTGATCGAAGGATGCTAGGTGCGCCTGGGACTATTAGCTCTAACTAACAAGAGTCCTTAAAGCGGAGAACAACCGAAGGGTCACGACTAGTTAAATCCCTCGCGCCCCCCGACAGCCGAGTGCAAAGTGCTCCAAGTGCAATCGAGATATTATCGAGAGAGGAATCGAAGCGCAAGTCCGGGCCGCGGCGAGTGCTGGCAATAACGGCCAGTGATAAGTTAGCGGGCGTATCGAACGCGAGGGGCATGAAGACACGCGAGGCCGCGCATCTCGAGATTCCCCATTAATTATATCAATGAATCGAAGCCACTCGTGTGCCCGCCGGCTCGAGAGAGGCCGGCCCGTAAATATGTGCATTGGCAGTGAGTATGCGGTAGTAAAGAACAAGTATCGGCGCGCGAGCACGTGCCTTTAATTAACAGTACCTCAGAGGGGACAGGCATACCTTGGCCCGCGTACTACAATAAATCTCCGGGGCATCCGAGCCCCGAGGAATTCACGCTCCCCATTTTTCCGCCCGCCGGCGCATCCCCGAGAGTAGTTCCATCGGCACGAGCGCCGAATAAATCACTACGTGCACGAGGAGCTTTGCTACCTTGTTTCGCACCCTGAGATCCCTCGGAGGAGAGAAAATATTATAACAAGAGAGAGAGATGTATTGGGAGTTTTTCGGGGGTTTTCTTATCCTCGCGATTCCGAGAAGTCCCGATGATTCAATGGAGCCTAAACAACCGGCCGGCGAGATGTTGATGGACGTAGCCTTGAAAAGCTTTTGCAGCGCACTGAAATAGAAGCTTCGCAACGGATGCGCCCGGCAAACAGAACCTCCACCCTGTAACAATATTTGCCCGGCCCCCGTGCGTTTGACTCTCGGGAATAAGCATCGGAGGGGTCGAGTGGAGGAATATCCTAGAAAAAGGTGGGGGGCTCGTGTAACTCGGCGGCGAGACGATTGCAGAACATTTACCGTTCTTGTATATCGTGTGGTATAAGCTCGATAGCGATCGCCGGAGAGTCTGGCAACTTGGTCGCAGCGTACGTGCCGGCTCGTAAATTAATCAGCCCTCATTAGCGAAGGCGTTCGGGGAGAGGGTTTTGCCGATAAACTATACTCCGCGCGCTCCATTTCCTCCGATGGCCAGCAGCCGTCTTTAATAATATCGTTTTATGATCGCCAGGTATTCGAACCAGTTTGCTTCGGTCCCTCGGTCCCGCGCTACTGAGCGACGCTTCTCCGCCGCGAGATGAATCTCTCCGGGCGTCTATTTCTATCGCTCGCCGTTTACTACTGGCTTCCACGCTCCACTCTTTTATCGGAGAAGCTCTCGGCTCCTTACGGCCGGGAAGCCGCGTCCCCGATCGCTTTACATGTCACCCTCGGTGCCCCGGATAGTTTGATTGGGCGAGAGCGTTGATTGACCGAGGACAGGGAATCTAGCGCTCGCGGAGAAGTGGATTGATAAAAGGCGGCGGCGCGGCCGATCGGTGGGTTCGGCGCGCTCGACTTTCTATCGCTCGATTTCCACGCTCGACAGATCAGAGGGGCCTACCGGTGGGCCCGCTTCCCGTTAGAGGCACTCTTGGCTAATAAGCTTTCCTGTTTGTTCTGCTACCACAGAGAGGAGACGTAGGATGGGCCCGATCGTGCGAGGAGTCGTGCTACACTGAAGAGGAGGAGAGAGTGCCTTGAAGAGGGGACCAGGAGGAAGGAAGCTCGCAGGATGCCTGCGTCCCAGACAGCCGCCACGGAGCGGCGAACCGAAAGGATGGTAAGACACTTTTTTTATAATATGCCCCGTCTACCTTTTTTTAAAAATATTCAACGAAATTCAAAGAAAAGTTTTGGACTCTTTGCGGAGAAAAGTGCGAAAAGTGCTTTTGAGAGTAGAATTGAGTGGTAGCAGTGGGTTGCGTGCTCGAATCGGCGACATGCACTCTCCGTTCTTTTGAAAGACCTTAATGCCGTACGAGCGTGATTCCGCTTCCGCTCGGACAGCCCTGCAACAGACACTCGCTTTGGCAAACACTCGATCGTTGCCGCAGAAAAACTTCATTCTCCTCTTTACCACTCGCTGCATTCGTCCTCCCTTTCATCCCCTTTTCTACCATTTAAAGCGCAGTCTTATTGTCGTCACGCTTTCTCATGACGCCGCTGGTAGCTGGACCAATCCGGGTGCTTTCAGATCTCGCACGAGCCGCCGAAGCTGAAGACGACGCTGAAGACACCGCCGAAGCAGGCGACGAATCCTCTCCAATTCGTGAAGGTCGGCCCGTGCTCCCTCTACCGCACGGCCCAGGAGCAGCTGCAGAAGGTGCAGGAGGTGAAGAAGATCAAGCAGGAAGTCCGCGATGATCCGGAAGATTGGCAGTCGGTGAGTAGCGAGCCGGCATTGTTTCCGCTTCAATTAACCGAATCGCCCGGCCGGAGCAGTCGAGGCGACTGGCCACTCGAGCCTCGCCGCTTTTGCGGAAGTAAAAGTACTTTTGCGGATTCATTGCTGCGTTAAATCGTGGTTCCAAGTATACGCCCCGGCCGGGGCATTCGTGGGAGGATTGTCGGAGAGAGAAAGCAGGTGCATGAGGGACACGTGGGTGGTTGCAGAACTTGGACAATTGGAAGAGCAGTCGGAGGAAGCGGCAGGAGCACATAATCGAGCGGGTGGTGGAGGTGAAGAAACTCGAGCTGGAGGAGCACGATCGACAGCGGCGTCGGAGCAAGACCTTCTCGGAGATGATCGAGGAACGGGGCAACCGTGGTCGCAAGTTGAGCATCAGCCTGGCCATGTACCACGAGGAGGACACGAACGACCTCAGCGATCTCGGGATCGGCACCAGCAGCGGCAAGAGCTCCATCAGCGGCGACACCCATGACGATACGCACAGTGTTCTCGTAAGTATAAAAAACCCTGCGGGAAAAACATTCATATTCCGATTAACCACGATGAATAATTGAAATGGGAAATTGACGATTATTCGCAGAGCGATCGAGACAGCGAGATCGAGAAGAACCACTCGGACGTCGAGCACGCCAGCAACGACAGCGTAATCGGGAACGACGTGACGAGCGCGTCGACGACTACTACCGCGACGCCGAGCGCGAGCGCGGCGAACAAGTCCTTCGGCAACGGCTTCCACAGTAGTAGTAACCACACCAATCAGAATCAGGAGTACGACTCGGCGACAACGGCGACCACCAGCTCACCGGAGCCCGAGGAGTACACTTACGAGGGTGCGATACGCGGCTACGTATCGAGAGTCACCCAGAACATACCGAGGAGATCGCTGGCCAGCCTCGACTCCAAGCTCGAGAACTCCAAGTCCTCGGCGAACGGCTCGAAGAGCAGCTTGAACGAGGAGCCGGCGAAATCGGCTGTGCCAGTGGTGAAGGTCGACATCCTCAAGAGGCGAGAGATCTTCGAGAAGGCATCGCAGAAGGGCGCCGACAGCAAGGCGAACAACAGGCTCTCCGGCGACTTCACCGGCGCGAAATCGATCAAGGAGAGGCTGTCCAATCTCGAAAAGCAGAAGCACGAGCTGGAAGGCTCGGAGAAAAGCAGCAAGGCTCTGAATCGGCTGTCGGGCGACATGAGTTCCATTCGCGAGCGCCTCTCGCACCTGGAGAAACAGGCGTCCGAGCGCGAGAGTAAGAACTCGGCGCACCGCAAGCTCAGCACCGAGGAATTGGAGACAGTGAGGCCGCTCAGGGAGAGGCTCTCCACCCTCGAAAAATACAGCAGCAGCGATGAGTCCTCGGCGCCGGGCACGGCCCATGAGTCGAGGCACAACGGGGAACTGTCCGCGAGGACGATCAAGGACCGTCTCAGCGCCCTGGACGCCGCGAGGAGCAAGGACCCGGCGGACAAACGCACCTCGAAGCACCCGCTCTGCTTCCGGGACCCGGAGAACCGAATCGACACATCTACGCCGAGCGAGCGCAGCTCCTCGCCGGACTCGGAGTACCGCGTGCCGAGAGCCGCTTTTCACAGGAGTCTCGACTCCCTGGACGCCGATGCCTCCAGCGGGCCAGATACCTTCGAACGAGTGCAAAGCCTGGAGGAGCTGGACTACGGGCGTCGCTACCCTGCCTCCTCCTCCTCGGCGGAATTGCTCAACGACACGGACCGAGAGGACTCCGGCATTCACACCGCCGATGTCAGCTGCTCGGTGAGTCAGGCGGACGAGCCCGTCGACGAGGAGATCGTGCATGCCAGCACGATCATCGAGAGACACGAGGTGATCGAGGAGAAGCCGGAGGAGCCTCGCGATGAGGATACACTCGCGGAAACTAACACTACGACGCTATCGGTATCGGCGAACGAGAACTCGACGGCCTTTGTCAGTCAACAGGAAGCAGTGGTAGCAAAAAAGGTAAGCTCTACTCCGTCCAGCTATCTGGCGTTAATTGTCCTGAGAGACAAAAGCATTCCAATTGGGAATAGTCCTCTATAGTGTTTTCTGGCTATATCCTATTGCTCAGTCAAACCCTACTCCTTTGGTTAATGGGACAGTATTAGTCGCGATCTATCCAATGCCTCTTTCATTCTCTAGGGTACTGCTGACACTTCTGGGGATCTGTCGACTAACAAAACGCAATCGCTGGCACACATAGAAGCCACTACTAACTCTAGTACACTACGTTCCTGCCCTGGCACTAGTCGCCCTGTCGTCTACCAAAGTCCGAAAGTCCCGCCGCGACGAACCCCTCCCGAGACGCTTCCCAAGCCCAAACTCACTCCTCCCAAAGCATCGAGCGAGACAAAGAGCGAGTGTTCAAGCACTGCCAGTCCATTAACAATATCGAAGCCATACGCGGACGACGCGATTCCGAGATCCGACGTCGAGGCGAGCAGGCAGAATCTCACGAAAGAAGTGCCGGATAAAGTGTCGCCCGCTCCGGCGTCACCGGATACGAAGGACACTTGTCCCGCGTCCAGTCCTATTAGAGGAGCGAACGTTCCGACGAGTCTTCCGTTAGAATGCAATACTACCTCAAGCCCGAGCGCTTCGCCGAAGGAACCCGGCAAGAGTACACCGGCCACCTCGCCCCGCGCGGCGTCCAAAATTCCCACGCCTCTACCGCGAAAGACCCTAGGTGCCAAATCGTCGCCGACCAGTTCGACGTCCTCCCTAAGTCCGCCGACGTCACCCTCGTCGCCCAAGACCCCTGTATTAAAGTACCGTGGGTGCGGCATCAAGAGTCCGGTCAGTCAGATCTCGTCAGCGCAGTTCCCGCGGCCCTCGGAGATCCCGGTACCAATTAGTCCGACTAACAGTGGACCGCAGTGCTTGTCCACCTCCTCGCCGGTCTCGAGCCTCCCGTCCAGTCCCACCTCCAATCCCGGGTGCCTCGCCAAAGAGCAGGTGGCGGCGACCCAGGGGAGTCCTGGCGCAGAGCGACGTCGCACCGTGGTGGAGGTGTGCGAGAAGGTGGTGGTACCGCAGGGCCAGTCACCCGCGACGCCACCGGTCACGCCGGTCATCACCGTCGAGCGGGTCAATGACAAGCGGAGCAACGTGACCGAGGTTAGGCTCGGAACCATCAAAAAGCCTTAAGACCAATTGCGCACTCCGATAACCGGCGACTCATGATCACACCATTACATTTAGCGCTGAATCCCGATCGCCAGAGACATCTTCCACACGAATCGCGCTAGATCTTGTATATAAACGTTGGCTAAACGGGAGCCCGGGGGGTAGGCAACCCTTAACGGACGCGGCTCTCCACGGATTCCTATCTCTGCTTTATTACCTTCCAATTAACACGGGTAGCACCCTGTAATTGCGCTATCGCAGTCGCGTGGGCCACTGGTCCCGGCGACTGCCAGGCTTGTTAGAGACTAAGGACGAGTCCGCGTCAAGGATTATCATTTCCCCTGGCATTGTATCGCTGGTGAATGGTACTCGCAATTAAAAGCGGCGAGTAATCCTCGAGCGAGCCAGTCGGGATCGTCGGGAATCGGCGAGATGAAAACCGGGTCGGTGGACCCTGCCCGCTTATGGCTCCCCGCTAGTAGTAGGGAAGTCGTGGTCTCCGGTGCGCCGCCGCTTCCACACGTATTTATTAGCCGTCATTACGCACGAATCTCGCGGTGGAAGCGGAGGCGCAAGACCATGGCTAACGATGTAAATAGACGAGAGTGGACTCAGGAGAAAAAGTACGTAATAATCCCCCCCTCCCCCCGTCGCGGTATCAGATATAGAGAGCTGGCCTTGGTAGCCGACGCGCAGCAGCGAGCCGCCTTCTGTACCAACGGAAGGCAAACGCGCGATCTGCCAGGATAAGTGGCTCGGAGAGACTTGGACGATTAGTGGCCTAAAGGAAAGCTTAGCTTTGCCGATCCGAGGAAATCGAGCGTATTTCGTATACCGACGTTGCGGGCCGCAGTGTAACTCGAGGTATTGGACTCGATCGGGAGAGATGTAACTCGGAGATTCCCGTAGGAGGAATATCGCTCTCGCACTAGTGACGAGAGCTCTGACGGCTCTGACAATATCAGTGAGCGCAGGAACTACGATTAGATTAACTTAGACACGACTTCTACGACCTATCGACATTTGGCACGCAGTAGTGGTTAATGATCGACAATTGTAGTACTTGGGAGGAGTATATACTGATGAAATACAAGGTTCACTGGATGGAGAAGTGTGTCTCTCTGCCCACCCGTGTGACTGACGCGCGTCCGCATTCTCCGGGGAAGAGTAATCGAAAACGGGAATGAAGGAAACCTTCGGACTAATCGCTCCACTCGTCTTCTTTTCGTTTTCAAGATCTTACACGCATGCGCCCCGTACTATCTGCGAAATTAATTCTGAAATATTGTCTGGAGCTTATGATTGGCTGTGTGGTGTCAAAATTGAAGATTTCTGTCGGTGTGATAACCAGTCTTGGACTGCGACTCGTAGCACGTTTGTCGTTTTGGTAAAGTGTCGGGAAGCGCATGCGAACACTCGAAGGTAAATACTCGAGTCGGCATCGGCCAGTTGTTTCGATGTTAGCTGTTGATCGGTGGGTTCGACCTGGCTGCGTCATTGGTCATCGCATCATCCCGGTGGACACTCAATGTAAACTCGCATTCCAGCAGCGGCGAAGCACCGTCCTCGTGACACTCGGGGTCGGAGGTCCGGTCGGAGTGGCATTTAATTGTCCCGCCAGATGACCTGCCGCAATAAGTGCTCCGAATTACGCGGCGGCTATCTCTCGCTTCAGTTTCCACGCGGCGTTTGGCCGGGCTTCTTTAGTCTCGTTCTCTTTTCTTTTCGCGCCTTATCCGCCCCGTCCACGAGGTAAGATTGTGTGACTCCCGGTTGCTCCGGTTTCTCCTCTCCACGAGATTAATCTCTAAACGACCCCTGCTTTTCTTCTAACTCGAGCTTCGCTCCTTGACCCGCCTGCACTCCGATTCTCATCTCCGCATTTCTCGCGGAAGATTTTGCTCTGGGTTTCCGCATTCCGGTTCGAAACTTCTTCTTTTTTTTACGGGTACGAAACTTGTCGATATTCGCGAAAGACTTCCACTGAGGTAAGAGTTGCCTGTTTCGCTCTATTTTCCCAACGATTGCTTAGCTGATTGCTACTCGAAGCCGCAATTTTCTTTCTCAGTTTCCGTCCACGCATGGATTTTGCTAAGCTATTCTTAGATCACCAAGCAGCGCCTCGCACGATATCTCAATCAGTAGTGTCTCATAATTAACTATTACTCAATCGGAATCCCCTGATAGCCGATCTACTCGGCGACACTTATCTCCGTCACTGCAAATATTGACGGGAATCTCGAGGAACCGTTTGATAAATCACGCGACGCGCGGACCTGTCGTTACTTTTCAATTAAGATCGAGTCGCCCTGATATCTTGCGCCCGCTCGAGTCAATTAACGAGTCTGTCGCAATATTATTAATGAAACGTCAAAGATATTGCCCGCTGGTAATAAATGACCTTTGATAAACAATCGGCGACAATGTTTAATCCGGAATTAATAAAAAAATGAATTAACGAGCTTGGTATGACTTTGACTTTGGCAAACAGTAAGCTTGAAATTCTCTTGTTTCTCGCTAACTGGAGCAAATTGATGGAACGCGAGATTTCATGGCCAGCCTCCCGCCAGGCGGGGATTTTCTCCGCCGCTCCCAGATAACAGGCGCGATAAAGCGTTATCGTAATTGTCATCGTTTGCTCACACCTGTTTGGCTAGCAGCGAAGCGCGTGACATCATAGCCACGGGAAATTTCGAAGAGTAGCCTCTTCCTGCATGAAGTGTCTCGATTAGCCGATCGTCCCTCGCATCCACTTGTCAATGGTCAGTTGTCAGCGAGTAGTGTGATTAATCTTGTGACTCTCTTCGCCCGCATCTTCACTAATTGCCTCGCCGTTTCCCCGTTTTGCTTAACTTTCCTTTTGCGATGACTGCCTTTGGCTGCGCATGAACCGATTTGGCCGATTTTACCTCGGAATGGGCAGCATGAGTGCCGGCACGTTTACCTCGGCGTTCGAGAGCTCCTCTCTGGCTTACTGTCAATTGGCCCGAGACTCTTTTCACGCGCATTTTGCAAGCCGCGATTCCCTGGGAAGTCGAGCGGGCGAGATACGCTTCCGGCGATTTGCATAGAATGCGGCGTTGCGAAATACGTTGCCGGTAGCCGGGCGCAATCTGAAAGTCCGGATTCTCCCCAGGAGTCGGCGATCGCGAGTGAGAAGTCCAGGCACATCGAGGAGGAAGAGGTAGTGCAGCCGGTGGGTCCAATCTGCCAATCGAGCAAGGCGCCAGTCGAGCCGGAGGCTCGAGTCGAGGCGCACAAGGAGCCTCAGAAACTAGCCCAGATGAGTGAGAAGATCGAGTTCCAGGAGGCCGTTGACGATCATGATTCACCCTCGGTTCCCAGTGCCAATGTGCTGCCGCCCACTCCTGAGAGACCGAAGAGCCTGAATTTCGTGAAACCACAGATCTCGGATAACATGGCTTACCTCAGTCCAGTCTCTCCGATGTCGAAACAGGTGAGTGAAATCTCGATTTTTCCTTCAAATTGATCTTAATGAATATTAAGTGTAATTATTACTGTCACCAGATCTTGACCCTGAACCTGTCGAGCGACGAAGAAATCGTCACCGGACTGGCATTCCCTTTGGGACCACCGACCAGTGGGGAACCCCCGAAGGAAAAGCCGCCGCCGCCTCCAGTAGATGTCAGCGATGAGGAGAACCATCCAGTTGAGCCCTTAAAGCGACTGAATTCCACTCGCAGAATTAAAAAGGAATTGCGAACTAGACGCTCCGACTTCCTCGGCATCGAAGGGGTACGAATGCATCTAGTAGGATTTCTTTCGTCCAAGTCCACGCGTATTGAGATCATTTGCGAACAATTATACTATTGCTTTCTGATTTCCACACTTTCTTCAACGTTCCCGGTGACTTTCACTTGCTTCCGGGTGCGAGGTGTTCCCATTGTTCTACACCCACCTGAGACCGCGTTGCGAAGAAGGAGGAGTCGTCTGTTTAATGTCTCGGCTAGGAATATCCAGGTAGACTGACGTAATGAAATGTCCAGGTAAACGACGAGGAGCTCGAGAGGGAGCTCACCCTGACGAAGCCACCGGACATGGCAGCGATCCTCGCTGAGGAGAGGAGGATAGAGCAGCTGCATCGCCGCTCCTACGACACTGACAGCAATTATGAGCAAGACTCGAGTCACGAGAGAGATTCCGGGGTGGAATTGGGCCACGTGGAGGACTGGTCGAAGCAGCCTGTCAGTCCTGACATGTCCCAGCACAGTAGGCAAAGTAGCGAACCCTTCGGTGCCAGTGTCACGTCCTCCGAGGAGGATGAGATCACGAAGAAAGAACGCGAGATCATCGAGGTCCTCGAGAAAGAGGAGCAATGGCGATACGGCAACAATCGCGAGATGAACAGGTAGGATTCCATCTCAGAATGCGTTGGGATTCCTCATTTCTCTCTTTGGAAGTGGTGACTTTTATTTGCTAGTGGTTATTCTCTCGCTTCTCTCGTGGTGTTTTCTTTGGCTTAGAATAATTACTTCGTAGATGTACATACGTTCCGCAGTCTCGTCACAAGTTTCCGAAAGCATTGCATCGAACGATTCTGTTAAGTTTTCAAAGTTTATCGAGTTGTGTTAATTCGTCCCAGTTATTCGGTGCTTCTAATTATTTATCGCGCACAGGCGACACTTATATATCTAATATTGCAGATTTGTACAGTCCTGATGTATAAAAAGATTATACAAATAAACTCTTACTTGTAGAAAACTGATCCTTTCCATCGATTCTTGAAGCCAGTTGCATGAGTCCTTCCTTCAAGCATATCCTCGCTCTATCTTCACGAAAACCCTTCCTTCAGGAGCCACATTAAAAGCTATTCTAGTCTCTCGAGTCTATATCTAAGACAAAGTACAACTATCCTCTTTTCGAGTACGCTTGTAAATACAGCAATGCATGGAGTACCTTTAAGGGACGATTAAAATACATAACACAATCAGTAGTGAACGGTGGAGAAACTCTTCTCTACCACGCAGTCCCCGAATGACCCACTAATTAATAACGAAACAGTGACCTGGGCGAGAAGCTAGCGCACAAGCTGCGCGAGTTGGAGGAAGAGAAGATGCAGCTGGAGCGGGAGCGCGCCCAGGAAGTGGCCCTACGTCGACAAGAAGAGACCCTGAGGAAAAACGAGGAGCACGCGCGCAAGCAGGACGAAATCCTGCGCAAGCAACAACAGGAGGAGGCAGCAGCGAGGCTCCAGGAGGCCGCCAGGAAGGAGGCCGAGGCCAAGAGAGCCGAGGAGAAACGGCAAGAGGAGGAACTCAGGGCTCAAGCCGAACAACTAAGGATCCAGAACGAACTCGAGGAAGAGAGGAGGGTGGCCGAAGCACGAAGGAAAGAGGAGATTCGTATCAGGACAATGGAAAGTCAAATCCGCGAACAGGAGGTAAGAAAGTCCCAGACATCAAGTGTGATAAATCCGAATTTGAATAAAGTCAAACTAGTTTGCATGAATAGAAGTTCTCAAAATACGTAAAGACCAAGAGATTTGACGTAGCTCGCGCTTTAGCTGCATCCCATACTAGTGTCTCTCATTAATAATCGTTCACAGAGCTCGGAATTAGATGGTGCTGGGTTGAGCGACAGCGAGTACGAACTTGCTTCTGGGGTAAGGGTTTCATAGTACTTTATTAGATCATTGCTTGCTCCTAACATCCGAGAGACCTCAAAGATCTCTGGAACGACAAAATCACAAAGCTCATGCTTTGATCTTTTTTTTTACCCAATTGGCGTGACCCGTAGAAACTAGTCAGTGGTAGCCAAGCATTGAGGAGAAGCAGCGAACCAGTCTCGAAAATTCTGTTTGAACAGGAAGTGCTGCGAGTGGAGAGGGAACTTTTGCAGCTGGAACAAGAGGAGCTGAAGCGACAACGTAGTAATCTGGCGTATCGCGAGCAGAAGCAGATGCAACTGGCGGAGCAACTGCAGGAGCAGTGGAAGTCCTTGCAGGACGTTGCTCATGGACCGCCGAGCACCGTGCCACAGTACAAGAGTCAGCCAAGTGTAAATTACAGATCATCCATGCCGAATCTTCAGCTCCAAGAGGGTCAGAGGAGGCGACCACCACCGCCTCCGATACCACCCGCGAAACCATTGAGATTACTAGAGAGACAGCGCGACGCAACCATCAGGTGAATGATTTTTCTAATAACACACCTGTATGCTCGAAATATTGGCCTGAAAAATACGCTAGGACCGATTGGCATTCTTTTCCATCTGGTTTCGCGCTACAATGGATTGTGTTACGTCGACCAGTCAATGTCTGATGGCAGGAAATGCAAATTAGAGGCGCGGTACAGGAGCTATTAATTACAAACACAACCGACACCTAATTTCCTGTTAGAGCTTTCTGCTTTGTCGCACCTTATGCAACCAGCATATACCAAGGACCGCATTGTACTCTTCACTCTCAACTCACGTTTTGTCTAGTCTCTCTCGGTCCCAGAAAAATCCGCGGCATGCCGTATGAATATAAAGAATGAACTCATCGAAATTATTCATGAGACGTATGATTTATTTCGGCCAGAAATAGCAGGATTCCCTCGGCGGATTCGATCCCGCAGCAAGTGGACGCGTCTCTGCGACACAGCGCATCGGCTACCACTCTCTCCAGCCATGCTGGTCAACAGATGACGAGGCAAACTTTGCAGGCCCTGAGTGCAGTGCCTCGGTCCAGGATTGTTCAGAGCGATCAGTGGGTTCAACGAAGAAAGAGCGACGTACCGCGAGGAGCACACGATCTGAACTACCAGCACTGGTTAATACAGGTAGTTATAAGAATGAGAGACGAATGTGATGTTAATGTGATGAGTAGAGACTAAGATTTGAGCTTGACGATTCCACGTTCCAGGAGGCGGAACACAGGAGGCTTAACGAGAAGACACAACGATCACCAGGGCGTAAATCGCAACCACACGTGACAGGCACGTCCGTCCCTTACTCGACGGCTCCAAGCAGAACGGACAGCAAACCGTTGCCCGATTCTATCATTCAAACCCTCACGCAAAGAGTACAGAACAGGGCTCAGGAAAAGCCTCCTCCACCAAGAAGAAGGTATAGTATTATATTAAGTAAATTGCCTAGGAAAGAATCGGGCTAGATTAATTGGAGGAATAAACCAGATGATAACTTTGTGTCCGCAGACTAGAGCACAGTACCAGCCAGGAGCATCTAACCACCCTGCAACACCAATCTCCGCAGCATCCGGCGGCGCAGCATATTCCGCAGCCGCAGAAAGCCCAACAGCAACAACCCTCGGCCAATAGCACCGAGAACCAAGAGAAGATGCTGAGTGTCAGTGGGAAGAAAAAGTGTTCCCACTGCGGGGACGAATTAGGTAGATCCAATCGGGCAAACATTGAAATAAGATATGTTAAATTCCCAGAGAGACTTGAAAGGCAACGCGTGTTCAATTGAATTTCAGGTCGAGGAGCTGCGATGATAATCGAAAGTCTGCGGCTGTTTTACCATATGGAGTGTTTCAAATGTTGCGTTTGCCACGTAAGGCTGGGCGACGGTCTGATGGGCACGGACGTTCGCGTTCGAAATCACAAGCTTCACTGCCATAATTGTTACTCCAGTGACGACGGTATCCACTTTTCCCATTAAACATCTCGAGAATATTTTGGGGACACACTCGACATGGACTATTTCTTGTTGCAGGTGTCAAATTCAGCTGTGTGTAAACGATCGGGAATCGTGGCTGCCGAACGACATACTGACTAACTTGAATATAGCAGTTACCGGCTATATTTTATAAGTTGTAGTTGACCATTTAGTTATACCTTAACTCTCAGTGCAAGCCCCGGCAGCCACGTCCGATCCATGTAAATAATTTCACCAAGCAACAACCACGAGGCCTGGAAAGCAGTCGTGCAATACTGTTGTCGCAGGCCTTGATTCAAAATCGGGCGGATGTTTACGTAACCGTGAATTTGTCCTCCGAACCCGACTAACCATAGGAACTACGCCAGCACTCTTGTAAATAAAGTGTATTTATGTAATTAGTGTAGATTTAGCAGGAGGACGAGGTGTGCGCGAAAGGTAGCTTCGACTACCTGTTGTCGCGAGAGCTAGGCAGTGGATTCAGCGTCGAATCTCGAACGATGGATTATTGTATATTTTTGTATCATAGTATTCCTCGAGTACGGTATTTATGTGGAGAAGTCTCCGATGTGACAACAGCTCGACGCTTTTCTAAAATGCTCTAGCGGATTTTAGTAGCGCGCGAACCCGAGAGACACCCTCGCGTTCACTACTAACCACCCTACGCCCACCTCGGCGGAGATGGCAGTGGTAGATTCTAGTTCCCTTTCCGATTTTACAGTTTACCCAAGGTTTTTATTTTAATCGCGTCCGAGGCGCGACCCTCACTTCGAATCTCACTTTTCTCCCTCCTTCCCACGTTCTTTTCTCTTTTATTGTTGACGGTCGGCGTATCGGTGTCTGATTCGACGACCGCATCGGTACAGCTGAATAGATTTTTTTAACTCTCTCGGGACTCTTTTCCCTATCCCCCCCAATCTTTCTTTCACTCGCTCGCCGCGTCACGCCTCTGTGTTCGCGCGTCGAAGATGCATATTTACTATTGTGAAATATTGTAAGATATGTGTCTCGTGTTATCGCAACATGTAATTTTATATTATATCGAGAATAAATGTTTATTATCGCATCCACGTTATCACTCGGTATCGAAGGACAGTCTTTCATTTCACACCAGCGTGCGACCTATAGCTTCCAGCAGTCTTCCGGCCTCGGTACACAACCGATGTGCGGGCAAGGGAGAGACTATCCGTTCCGGCGCACCCTACTTCCTTGAGAACAATTAGTTCTAGGCCAGCTTGCATAATCGGCTTGCTCGCAGCCGATCGAGATGCATGGCTACTGACATCCTGCGCTACATTCGTATATCGTGGAATTGCATTACAGCTGCCTCGAGCCTCTCTATCGGTTTCAGTAATTCGAGTACTATTGCTACCCCGCCAAACTCGATATCGTTCGCGCAAATATAATACCAGTTCCAGAATCAATGCAAACGAATCACCGGCAATATTCACCGCTCCGTACTTCCTCGCGATGCTAATTCATTGGCCAATTCGAATTATCCACTCTCCCAGGAGATTCCGCCTTTCCTCGGCAGTGCATTTCGCTAGAGGCGTTTAACTTTGTTGCACAATGAGTGCGCGTGGAAGGTAAGTGCATTCTCGACTCGTTAAGCACCAACAATGGGGCGTATGGGTCCCATGAAGTAGAGCATGGCACCGGTGCAGATTGCTTCCGGATAGAACTCCGAGCGAAACCATTAGATTCTGCAAACGTAGAGAGAAAATCTCCCTTTTTTCACTCTTGGATACTTAGATATCGTATTAGTCCTGACTGTTTCTCACACTTATATAATTCAAGGATCGAAGTTGTATCACTCACAGGTCCATTTGCATCGCATCGCCGACGATCTCAAATGACCATTGGGAAACGTGTTTTCGCGTTACAATTGTATCCTGGTAAATCCGAGGGGGAAATAATCAATTTAATAGAGCGCGCGTGCCATTGAATTATTCATTCTGACTAGCCGCTCCATCGTTATAATTCGAATAGGGACCCTCTAATAATAGATCAGCGACCGCTCCAACAGCTACACTGTCCGCCGCGAGCCCAAAACACTTACCGCCACTTACTTTCCAACGTACCACTCATTTAATTTACGATCCCGAATTTTCTAAATTCTGGATACCCCGTGTTTTCCTATCGGAAAATCTGCGGTTTCGGAAGAACAATAGGCGATTATTCGCCGGTGCTTTCGGCCTAAATTGATTATAGATTTTCCGGCGTATCTAATTTCGTCGAGGCAAGCTTCGTATTAACAGACCGCCAATAAGCCGGCGCTAGTGAATGGTGCGCAGAAGCTTAAGGGGGATGTCGTCAACTACTCTGCGCGTAGCCCGTCCATTATTCTATCAACTGTTGAACGCGAATCCCCGCGAAGTCAGAAGGAACACAATCAACTGGTACCCGCGGTCTTATTCGACCTTTTAAAAAAGGACTTAATTAAAACTGCAAACACACAGATTTAAATCGAGCATAAAAAATCCTGTACTTGTTGAATGGTGAAATTAGGGAGATTTAGGCGACCCATTTTTTGGTCAACGCCAGGTCAATTACTCGCCCTCTTGGGGGAGCGGAGGGTGCGTCATAAATCAGAGCGCGCTCGCTGGAGCGAAAAAAGAAACAGAGAACGCGACAGGAGAGATCTCCGGGTGGACGGGCGAGAGCACGTTCTTCACGTTCGGAGTTGGCGTGGCCCATTTTTAATTCGGCCTGGCTCGAATTGCTGACCACGGCTGCTGAGTACGAGCGGGCGGAGTCTGCCAATAGGCCGAGGCGTCATATCCAGTATTATCCGAGAGGAAGCCGCGCCGTCGGAGCCGGCACTCTCGGCTCAGTCGCCTGATAAACGCCGAGCACCCAGGTACCCAGCCGACAATGCCTCCCGCGAACACGTGAAACCGCCAGCAACAGTGTCCGCTCGACTACGATAGAACTCTCGGTGTTCCGCGACCAATCGTCTCCTCTTCTTAGAATCGGCGAAACCATTGTACTCCGAAGAACTTTGCGGAACTCTCGGGTAAGCGAACTCTGGAATCAATCCTGTTTCTTCTCACGAAACGAACCTTTTGAGTTTATGTTCTATTGTTTATTAGTGAATGATCGAGAAACATTTCTCTCTTATTGTGCAAAGAAATTATTGTCTCTCCTGCGAACTCCCGCCGGCTTGGTCCCAGAGTGCGAGCACACTGGTATCATCTTTCGCTGATCGCAGTCTCAACGCTGCGAGATTGAAACGGTTGCTGGCTCAGGGCTCCAATTATTAATAATTTCAATGTTTTAATTTTGTAATGACTCTAAATACCGGTCTATTTTTTGTTTTTTAAGTGATTTTTTTATCACGAGATTGAGTTACGATTGATAAAAAGTGATCTTTTTTGTCGAGAGTGATCTTGTCGGCCCACCTTTTTACTCGAGTGCTCTCGGAGCAATTGGAAGGCGACGGGGCGGGATTTTAACAGACCGCGACTACCGTTACACTGGGAAATTACACTAGCGAGAGCTGATTGTACTGTAACCCAGAAAAAGAATTCGTGCTCTATCCCGCTCGACTCGCCTCGGTGCTAATGTTTGCTCTGATCTTAACGCGTCGGCCTCTGCTGTATTTCAACAAGCCTCTCGATTTTACTCGACGTGTACACAATCGCGCGCGAAACCCCTGGGAATAGACCGTCAAACAAACAGCGAATCAACCTTGTTCCGAACTGAGGCCGAAATCTTCTCGACATTCACCGCGAAAATAAAATCAACTCAATCGAACTCAATAAACAGTTTAAAACAATGAAATAAAAAACGCGTTTAAAAAACACCTTTTTTAGTTGAGGTGTGAGAGATGAGTTTGCGCTGGATCCACGAGAATCTGGAAGCGCCGACCTGCGACGAGGAATGCAGTGATATCGATGACAGTTGCAGCGATGACAGTTACGCAACCGATCTGTCACCCTTGGACGACGAGCCCGATGAAAACGAGAACGGTATCAAAGCCGCCAGCAGAAAGAAAAGGGAAAGTCGACGAGCACCGACCACCACCGTTACTTTCGATCGCAATGGGTAGGAGACTCCCTTTACCCTACTACTTCCCATCAACAATACACCCTGGACTCGTTAACAAGTTGCTCTACTTGCGCCTGCAAGATTCATTCGACGCTCGATTCCTTATTAACTAGCTTTCGTCGCGCGACCAACTCTTGATTGGGAAACGCCAAGTTCCCAGAACAAACTTGCATGCTTAAAGCGTGCACTTGAGCTAAATCATTATAGTTGCGCGCGGTTTAATGAAACGCGAAGCTTCGAGAGTGGAAGCTGTCAAGGTGACACAGGCTCCGCTGATCGGAACTCGACTAAATGATCGCGCGATTGAATGGCGATGATATCGTGGAACTGTCAGGGGTGAACGTCGAGCGGACGGGAAATCCAGAGGGGGAACGAGGCGAGTTTCCCGCGCGGCTGTAATGTGCATTCATTGATCACTTGACTCGATTAACTCTTTCTGCTCCACGTGGCGCGCCGGGGTCACTAGGTGCAGAGTAGGTATGTAGGTGCGCAGCTCCAGCGCCGACGTGCTGGCAATTCCCCGGTGAATTGCATTAGAGGCCGTGGCGAAATTAGGATTGACGTGATCGACGGTGGTCTCCAGTTTCCACGAATGCGCCGCGACGCCCGATCTCCCTGTAATTAGGCTGCTCTTTAAACTCTTCGAAGCGACCTGGCCACTTACACGATAATTAATACAGTCGGCCTTGCATGAAAACACCCTTTTGTCAAAGCGCGTTCACCGCCTGGAAAGGGTTCAACGCCCTCGCCGTGCTTTTTCTCACTTAATTACTAATCGATTGATTGCCAGTTGCACTTTTCCGTTGACTAAGCAGAGTTGACAGCGCATTTTCTGCCTCTCGGGAATCACCCGAGAGATTATCGGGAAAAGGGAAACGGTACAGGGTCGAACGGAGGCCCCATTGACGATACTTCTTGACCTGGAAATTCGATCAACCTATTTTCTAACGATGTAATGACGCGATATTAATAAAGTATCCTTCGCCACGCAGCATCTTAAGGTCAAACGCACTCGATAAGGGTGAACTATGAATCGAAGGACGCTGAGAGTATCTCGATTAAGGGAGTTGTGCTGATTTCCAGACTTCCCAATTTCACTACCGAGGACTCGACGGATCTACCGTACATCATATGGGACCCAAGGAAACCGGCGGAGAATCCTCTCTACAATTCCCTCGCGATAAAGTTATTCTGCCGAACTGGCTACCACCTTGCTGTCTTGGGATCAGGGTATGCGCGGGGCTTGAGTGATACCAAGGATCCCCATGGTAACAGTCAAGGAATAATTCATTAAATCGAAGACTGGTATAATTGTTCCAAGGATTTCTAAGGTGTACTTTGTACTGTTTTCAGCTCTGTTTCATGTGGTACCAGTGTCTTATGGAATAGTGCGAATTCAAGGCGTCGAGACGGGTTTGTATCTGGCGTTTAACTCGAAGGGTCGCTTGTACGGTGAGGTAAGACACTTTTCCTAATTTAACAGGTGCAAATTCCTATTCAGGATTGTTTTCAATGTATTTCATTTCCAGCCGAACGCGAATAAGGAAAGTACCGAGTGGGAGCAGTGGAACATAGGAAGTTACGACGCATTCCGTTCAAGGAAATACGCGAGCGAAGGATGGTGGATCGGAATCAAGAAGAACGGGCGCGCGAAGCCGGGAGCGAAGACGAGCTGGGGCCAAAAGGCGATACAGTTTCTCGCGATTCGGCAGGAATAACTTAAAGATTGTCACGGAGCATCGGGAACATTAGTGTTCGGAGGGGTCGAAGGGCCAACTAGATTCAACAGCTTTCTCGCAATAGAATATAATGTTTATTATAACACTGTGTTACTCAACAATGGAATAGTCTGGGATTGTGCATTCTGCTTGTGCCCTCGAACTGAAACTTTCGCCGCAAGTCGCAGTTATCATCTCATTCTCTGCAGAGTTCATAATTCATTATTACAATATATCGTTGATTGAACATGCTGCCGGCAAATTGCTCGCCAGCGGCTAGTCCTCAGGACAGCTTGGCTCTCGCAGTCTGCTCGCAGCACGCGCTCGCACTACACTGAACTATGTCGCAATTATTCGAATTATATTATATCGTAGATATATTTGTAATATATTATAATTGTATATATAACTATTTCTTATCTCTTTTGTACACCTACATACAGTGAATACATAAGTGGAATATATGGGAGCCGTCAAGCAAGAAGCTTTAACAAAACCGAACACTGGTGTTTGATTAAATACGCTACCAACGCTCCCCTCGCAGTCTCTTGCTCGTGAATCGCCAGCGTGAAAGACGACAAATACAAATCAAATGCGTGATCGGCCGAACACTCGAAAGAGCGTTAAACGCGCTGACGACTAAACAGAAATGCCCCCAATTCTATTCGGTCCTCGCTGAGGAGAATCGATACGAAAACGAGATCTTAAGACAGAAAGTGCAGCACAATTAGCAGCGATCGCGCGATTCACTGTAAGCGCGTGTGGAAAATGGTAAAAACGTGAAATGCGATTCTTTGGTGATCGTTTCATTATCCTAAGCGCTTAACACGTCTAAGCATAAAGCTTTGCCAGCGGCTCGGAGCCACCGTGAACATTGGAGATTCCTTCATGGAGAGTGAAACAGTGCTTTCATCGTGAATTTCAAAGAAAAGTATAAAGTTTTTGTCATGGATTTTG
Organism: Crossocerus cetratus; assembly: GCA_963675795.1. Taxonomy (NCBI): domain Eukaryota; kingdom Metazoa; phylum Arthropoda; class Insecta; order Hymenoptera; family Crabronidae; genus Crossocerus; species Crossocerus cetratus. The sequence continues at coordinate 21,624,433 of OY776665.1, read as the reverse complement.
TTCTTCGACTTATGGAAAGTATGTGCAAATCGAATTGAGTGTGGAAATAGTAAATAAGACTGTCGTTGGTTCCTTCCTTTTAGAATTGAGGCAGCAATGTTCGCAGGACCTTGCACATACTTTGCATAGCAGTTTAAACATCACAATAATTCCAAGATTGGTGTCCCTTAAAAAATTTCTCTATACCACTGGTGTTCACTTCTTTTTGGTATTGGGACTGGTTGACTGAAAGACACTGGACGCCGACATCAGATTCTCTATGTACTGATTCAGTACCTGATTCTCACTCTTCAGCTTGAGATTCTCCTCTTTAACACTGTCCACTCTCTGAGAGAGATCTAGTTAATGAAAGAAAGTTATGAGAGCCTCTTCCATAGGTTAGTTTCAAGCCTACCGATTAACAAGCTTACCATCTAATGTATTTTGGAGTTCTAACACCTGGGCAATTAGCCTCGCCTTTTCCTCCTGCTCATCGGGACTGATGTCTGGATCTAAACCTATAAGTTGACAACTTTGTATCCTAATTCATCCACTGGTCCAGCGGGACGCAACTACCGTCGCGCGCTACTTACTGTTAGGGCTACAGCTACCATTTGTGAATGTAGATGGGATGGAATCCATGCTACGGCCCCTTCCCAGTGCATCGGATATGTGCGACGCGTTATCTAGCACCTCCTCCTCAGGGATAATGACTGCGCACCATAAAAGTACGATGCTTTGAGTAACCACTCAACTCACATTAAAAACAAAATCCCCTGCACAATTCATCAATGAAAACTCAACAACTACAGCATGTACAACTCAAATATAACTGAGCAAGAAGAAACTGCTACGAGGATCAAAACAAGAGGTACAACAAAGTGCAAAGAAACTGGAAAAACCGTCTCCTAACGAGGAAGGTGAATCAACGTCAGAGGAAAAGAGGCGGAGTGTTAAAATGAATAAATAAGCAAAGAGGTAGGAGTGCCCAGCAGGTTACAGAAGATCCGATGAGAACGAGACCTAGAGCAGAAGGCCTATCGAACCACAAAGACTTACTAACAAACACCTCCTACCTTGGGGATCGTCGTCCGCGAGCGGTATACTGTTCATATCGTCCTGGAGCTTGGCAGTCACTGACGTAGACATCTTGACTCGCCTTAGATACGAACTCCGAAACACCAACTCAATCCTGGTCGACGACAGTACGCGTACAGTTCGCCTCTTCCACGGGACTTATTGATCCCCGCTGGTTACTTATTAATCGAGGTCCACCTTTCCCGCACAGTTCAATTGGTCGCACCAACTTGTCTCGAGTAGACGGGCGAAATCGTAGCCTCAAAAGGGAATGTTTATACTGACAGGAGAAACTGGGCTAGGAGAGACAGCTCGCGTATTCGGCGATAATGGCCGTGCGGCCTGCAACACTGACATCTAGAGCGCAGTGCGCACGAGCACCCTCGAATACCACTGGATATATCGCGCAACTTCCTGTAACCTTACAACTAAACTCTTAGAAGGACATCGGATGTCTACTGGAGTATTCCGTACCCCGTACAATGGACTTGTCGAACAGTAATGTCCAATTGTGTTACTTTCTTATAATTTGGTAAAAAATGAAAACACTTTTTTATCATAAAAAAACATTGTGCCTGTGTCAATTCTCAACACTTCAGCCCGAACGTCATTGTTAAATGAATTGGTGCACTGTGTGTTTGATACTGCCGTAGCATTGCAAACTGCACACCATATATTCTCTTATTGTAATATAATATTAGATTGGTAGGATAAAAAAATGTGTTTTATGATAAAAAACTATTTTCATTTTTTACCAAATTGTAAAAAAGTAACCCAATCCGCTGTTACTGTTCGACAAGTCTACTGTACAGCGTACGGTATACTCCAGTAGATATTCTATGTCCTCCTAAGAGTTTATTCTTAAGTATTACGTTAATAGAGGACGGTCCCCTCACTCGCTGCGCTCGCTCATGGGACGTCCTCTATTATTTAATACTTAAGAATAAACTCTTAGGAGGACATAGAATATCTACTGGAGTATACCGTACGCTGTACAGTAGACTTGTCGAACAGTAACAGCGGATTGGGTTACCTTTTTACAATTTGGTAAAAAATGAAAATAGTTTTTTATCATAAAAAACGTTTTTTTATTCTACCAACCTAAAATTATAATTAAATAATTGTTTTATGTTTGTATATAGTTTATTGAGCCGGTCCTAGCGGTACTGCAATGCTAGGTCGACTCGTGACGGAGGCAGAGCGAGCTCGTCCGATCCGTCAGGTTCCAAAAATCAGATTAATATTCTGACTCCCCAATGGGGAGTGTATCAGATATTAAGCTGATAAGAACAGATACAGGGCGTTTATTTCAACGAATGGCTCCCGGGGCAGAGCCCCGGGAGCAGTGTACAGAGTACATATATATCACATTTGGGGAGTATCCCCTTTTTTCTTAAGATATCTTCATTTTTGGCCGGCGACGGGAACAATACTCCCGTGCCGACCGCGCCAATATCCTAGTCGGGCCCATAGGGCCTCCGGATAAAAACAATGCGGCGCGGCACCGGTCAATAGGAACTGGGCCGCGCCTTTGACCCCCGCAGGGGTGTCGTCACAAAAAAATAAAATATTCTCCCGAAGGTTTCGTCCCGTCTTATATTGAGTCTAAGCGGGAGCTGGACCACTTAGTCGCGGGCATCTCGTCCTCGTCGCGCGTGCGCCGTCCCGCGGCGTTCCCGAGTCTCGCGCGATCTCGTCCAAGGTATCTGTCGGAGCGGCAGCCTGCACGGCCGGCCCCGGCCCCGCGTGCGCCGCGGCGTACTGCCGCACCCCGGTGACGTGCTCGACGTACATGTCCCGGGACCACGCGATTGTTTCGCCCACCATTAACCGTCTCATCACCGCGGCGTAGCGGTGTGAGATGCGCAGCCTCTGGAGGAGAGGTTCATTCCCCCCATCCCACGCGCCCAGGGAACCGACCACGAACGCATCCACGTGGACTTCGTATCCGTCCCGTCGTAGCGTATCGGCGAGGGGTTGATACTTTGCAAGTTTCTCCCGCCTCGCCTCCGCTATCGCGTCCGCAGCGTTTTCGAACGGGACAGTCACGTCGACCATCGTGATTGTTTTTAGCCGCTCATCCGTCACGACAATGTCGGGGCGTAGAGCGGCCTGTTCGCCGTCGGCCCCCGGGACCCGCCTATCGACCCGGATGTGTCCGGGTAGGCGGGTCGCCTTGACGAGCCTCTCGACAATACTGTTGTGCCGCCTTTGTCTTGCTGCAGCATGAGCGCCGCAGTGGGAGAGCACGTGGGGAAGTGTCTCCAACTCATATCCGCAGCGCCGGCATTGCTTGTCATCGGCCCGCATATCGGATCTCCAATGCATCGCCCCTAGAAGAGGGACGACGCTGAGGCGGGCGCGGTGAACGAAGCGCCAATCGGCAAAGCGGATATGACTTCCCGTCCGCATAAAGTGATTGCTGACTGCGTGGCGGGAGGTAGCGTCGAAGACTTTCCCCTGGTTCGGCTTCGCGATCAAAGTTGTTAGGAAGTGCTCTCCCACTGCCGCCCTCATTCTGCCGAGTACCTGGCCCTTCGCAGGCGGTGGCACAACTACGCGCCCGCTGGCATTGATGGAGGGCATGGTGACCGCGAGCTCGCCCCTTGCTTCGCCCCATTCCCATCCGAAGCCGATGGATCTCCCGTTGTGCTTGACCTGGGTCGCCTTCCTCACCCGCGTCCAGAACGAGCCAAGGGCCGAAGAACACCTAGCGAAGTCGCCTTCCAGCGAGCCGGACAGGTATTCCGCTAGGTCTCCATACGCTGGAGTTCGACCGATTTTCGCGCGGACACTGGCTCTCAGCGAGGCCATGGCAATATCCGACACGACGGGGTCACTCGAGTTCAGCATCCTGAACGCGTGACCCACAGTCGCGACGTCAGCCATGATGGCCAACGGAGGTATGCCGCATCCTCCCCGGGAGGGGGGGATGTGAACAAGCTCCGGGCTGCCCCGCTGAGGCAGGTTGAGCCAAGCCTTGACGGTCCGCGCTACGATACGGTCGACGTTCCCCAGGTCCTTCTTGGCTATTCTGGCGCCCCGCAGCAGGAAGTCGAGCCTGGGCACGATGAACGATGCCACCGTCTCAATCTTCTGCCACGGCGCGAGCAGGGAGGAATCGACGGCCCGAAGGTCCGCGATCATCCCCTCGATCGTCGCGTACGGGGTTTGGTTCACGTGCACTCCCGTTGGCACCCCGAGGTGCACGTAGGACTCGCGGTCCTGTAGCGCGGCGATCTCCTCTCCCCCGAGGGCGAATCGAGTCTCGGCCACGACCTCTCTCCCCTTGATGTGCAGGGATGCACATTTTCGGGGGTTGAAGGCAAGTCCGAGCCTCTGTGCAAGGCCCTCAGCTGCGCGCAGCAATTCCCCCATACGCTCCGGGGACGTAGCGACCAGCGCTATATCATCTGCATAGGCCAGGCATGCCACCTTGTGTCCGGCCAACTCATAACCCTCCCCCGAATCGGTAATCCCGCGAATCACCGGCTCGAGGGCTAGGTTAAAGAGTATCGGGCTCAAGGGGCAGCCCTGCCTAACCCCAGAACGCATGGGGATATCCCCCGTAAATCCGGAGGATGTCCGGACCCGGGTGGCACAGCCGTCATATAGGCTGGCCACAATCCCGCGCGTCTCCGCCGGGACTCCCGCGTCCTCCAGCGCTCCCATGATGGCGTCGTGGGGAACCGAACCAAAAGCGTTCGATAAGTCCAACCAAGACGCCACCACTTCCCGACGACGTTGGCGGGCGTCGGACAGGATCTCCTGGAGCACAAAGTTGTGCTCTAGGCATCCCTCGTGGGGAAGGAAGCCCTTCTGCGCGGTGCAGAGCCGTCGGTTCGTGACGGCCCAGTGGGTGAGGCGGTCAGCCAGCACCGCGGCAAAGAGTTTGGGGATCACATCCCCCATGGCGATGGGTCGCCAGTTCGCCAGGTCCCCCCGGTCACCCTTTTTGTATATTAGGACTGTGTTCGAATTTTTCCACCCGGCTGGGACTGCTCCAACCCGGCGGCACGCGTTGAAAAAAGATGTTATGACGGCGACACCCGGGTCGGCTCTTCGGAGATCGCCGTAGGTAAGGCCGTCGGGTCCAGGGGCTGAGTTTTTCATCCCCTTGAGCCGACGACCCACCTCGGCGGGCCGGAAGTCCGACACCAGGGCGTCGCACGATTCGGCCGTCGGCTCGACCGGGTTGAGCTTCGGGAGGTTTTCCCGTGGCGGCCCGCCCGCGTACAAGTCCCTAAAGTGCCGCTGGACCTCGTCCATCGGCACCTCGCAGGTAACGGAGGCCCCTTGAAGGACCTCTCGTACGGCGCGCCTGCGGTTCTCGCGGAATAATTTTTGCAGCCGGGTGGCTTCTCTTATGTGGTCCGCCCGGGCGGAAAAAGCGCGGTGACCGGTGGTGCCTGGCTCCCTGGAGTCCGCCGCCGGTCGACGGGATCCCGCGCCCGTTGCCGGGCGCCGTCCGCCGCTCCCCCCACTGGGAGCTGTTCCCGCGGCTCCACGAGGCCGCTCGGCGTGCCTCCCGAAGAAACCGGCCACGCGGGTGGCCAGAGTCTCGAGTTGGCTCCGCGATTCTACCGCGTCGGCCTCCGCTGCGAGTTCGGCCAACTCGGCCTCCCTCTCCGATCTTGAGCCCCGGGAGGGGTTCGCCATCGAAGGAGGGGTGCCGGCGACTTCCCCCACACCTTGGCCGGCTCGCGGCGTCCTCGCGGATTGTCTCGCGGGCCTCGCGGATCCGCCGGTTCCCCCCACCGCCCTTCGCCTACCTGCGCCCGGGCGAGAGGCCAGTGGCCGTGGTCGCCTCACCGTCGGAGTCCGGGTCCTGCCGTCCTCCCTCGGTCCCTGGACACGACGATTTGCCATCGCCGTGGCGGGTGCAGCAGCACTCCGCGGTGCCGGTGCCGTCAGCTCGGCCGCTCCGCTCCTAGCGTCAATCAGGTTCCCGCTTGTCGTGTCGGCCGTATGGGGGTTTGGTCCCGCTCCCGCAGTCCTGCAGTTCATACACACATACCATACATTCGTTGCCCGGCTCGTGCCGGGCTCGTCCCGTCGCGTGTCATTTGTATCGGCCGAGGGCCTGCCTCGACCGATCGCGTCTCCTAGACTAATGCAGCCGCTGCTGCCGCTATTCATCGGGCTCTCGGTCACTCGGGCCGGTGACCCCTGGGGATTGCCCTGGGCAGGGGAGGCCCGCTCTTCCTGCCGTCGCCGATTCTGTTGCTGGGCCTCTTGTTCCTGCGGCTGGTACTGCGGCGACTGCCTCGAGCGCTCGGTAGCAGAGGGCGGTGAGTCCTCGATTACGCGCCGCCTTGCCCGCCGCTGCCTCCTCGGTCCAGGGATTTCCCACTCCTCCTCGTCCGGCGATGTCATCTCCACCACATGGATGCCATTCTTGTTGTGGTTGACGACATCCTCAGCCTCCGACGACGACTCTTCGATTGTTGGGAGGGCCTTTGCCGATGGTGGGGTCGCCTGGATCGGCGACCCTGCCCTCCCCGTTGGCGTAGCCGGTGCCTCCACCCTTGGGGGCACGGGGCTGGTGGACGTGCGCCCCTCTCCTCCCCGGATGACCTGCGGGGAGGCTCTTCTGGCCGGTCCAAGCGGTGGGAATTCCTCCGCTCGGGCCATCAATATCGGGGTGGAGGTGGCTCTGTCTGCGGCCGATGGCGACTCCGCTTCCCGTGCGGCCGTCGGCGTGCGGGAGAGGAGCGAATTAGAGAGCCTCCTCTCCCAGGATCTCCTTGCTGGGGCGGTCAGCGAGGGCTCGAAGATGGCAGAGAGCCTCGCCACCGTCCCGCTGCTCGTCTCCGTGACGGCCACTGCTGGTATCGGGCTGCCGCAGACGGAGGTCGTCGTCGTCGTCGTGGTCATGGTGACAGCGGCGCTACACACCGTGGCATCCGTGTGTAGCGGGGGTGCCGAGGTGGTGGGGGCACCCCCCTGGGCCGCTCTAGCCGCGGCCCTCGTCGTCATTCTTGCCGGCGCGGGCTTTGCTGACGTCACACGTGCCGCCTTAGGCGGCGCTGGTGGGAGTGACGTCGCCCGCGCGCTCCTGCTTGGTGCCGCTGTCACCGAGGCCGGGGCGGGCGGCGAGTTCCGCGCAACCTCCGCGAAGGTCGTGGCGGGGGTCACTCGCCGCGTGATGCGTTGCGGAGGGCCGGGTTGGGGAGGCTCGCTAGATGCCCTTTCTGCTCGGGCCCTCGCCCTCGTAGTTGGAGGGCGAGTCTTCGGGCTCACCGAGGGGCGGGGGATTATGATGGAGGTTCCCCCGCCGATTGACCTCCCCATTGACACCGACCCTCCGATCGACGAGGCGCTGGACTCGTCGCCCTTGGAGCGCCGGCTCCGGGAATAGAAGGCGTCGAGGCTGGCCTGTTGGCGGGCGCCGCTGCCGCTGCTGCTGGGCTGGCTGCTGTTTGTTGTGACGCGGCTGGGCGGCGCGGCCTTGCTTCGAGCGTTCGTCTCGCTGCTGGCGGCGGTTGTCCTCGTTGACGTGGTCTTCCTCGGGGCAGCCGCCGATGTCCGGGCTCGGGTGGAGGTCGCCCGGACTGTGGTCGTCACCGTTGTCGTTGTTGTTCCCCCGCATGTCAGGGGGTCAGCCGACGTGACCGGAGCCGTCGTTCCTAATCTATCTATATAACTAATTTGCAGCGGCGCGCTGGTCGCGCTCGCTGCCCGCGAACTTAACTCTACGGTTCGCTCCTCGGCTACGGCCGAGAGTCCGACCGACTGATCGCCGGCGGGATGGGACGTCCGCGTCTGTCCCGTGGGTGCTCCTGTACCTGGGGCACGGCGGGACGGGGGATGGGCCTTGGCGTGATGCGCCTTCACAACTTTTAGATCGTACGCCCCCGTCCCGACAAAATTGCACTCCCCGCAGACCCACTTGCGTGTAGCCTGCGGGTGTTTTGCTTTTAGGTGTTTTATAAGCTCTGCGTGTCCCAGGTACATATAAAAATATGATTTAGTCACCGGGTTATATAACCCGGTGTAGCACCACGGGCACCTGAATTCCTTCGCGGGGGGGAATTTTAATTTGACCAGGTCGCCCTCCCTGGTCACCGAGGTTGCCGGGTCGATAAAAGTATCCATCCCGCCGGTTCTGGCCGGGTTTGCCACTGCAATACTTTGAATAATTCGTCCGGGAAACGCGTCGATAATCTACTTAAATCTAGCTCTAAGTGGCCTAATTTCCCGTAAGATGCGGCGGCGGTGGTCGTTATATTTGAAGTTGTCCTAGGGACAGAGGTCACGCACGCTCGAACAATAAATACGCGGACACTCACTCCAACGGACCGGAGTCCGCGCGCGACGGACGAGGGACGAGGAGGCCGGAGGGGCCACCTATCGGGAATCGGGGGTGTAAAGGTCCACCCGACTCCGATAGTCCACACTACCGTACCGAACCAGCGGTACTTTCGCGTGAGCTGTAGAAGGGCTCACGCACGTCACTAACCTGTTCCCTCGTTCGTCGCACTGCACCAGTCACTCCACGAATAATAACTTACGCGGCTAGCACTCTTGCACACCGCGAAACCACCCCGCACGCACCACCCGCGGACTCTCACTCGCGGATTAAAAAAAACTGCTAAAAAATTATATATAACAAAACTAAAAAAGAAACCGAGCTGAAGATCAAAGTGTAGTATATGATTGTATAGTTTATTGAGCCGGTCCTAGCGGTACTGCAATGCTAGGTCGACTCGTGACGGAGGCAGAGCGAGCTCGTCCGATCCGTCAGGTTCCAAAAATCAGATTAATATTCTGACTCCCCAATGGGGAGTGTATCAGATATTAAGCTGATAAGAACAGATACTACACTTTGATCTTAGCCATAGGCCGAGAAGCGATACCTTTCAACGCGTTCTAACGCCTTTTAACATAGTGTGTAACCATTTAAGGCAGCGAGAAAAAGTTTTGGGGCCGACCAAACCGGTCGCCACCTGGCGGTTTCGACCCCAACTATCCAGGCCTAACCGAAATCCCTGCGTATTCCGCGTGCATTTAGCGTAGCATATTGCCTGTAATAACCGTGGAATTCTGTATTTTTAACCTGCCCCAATAAAAAAATGATTAAAAAAATAAAAAAGTCGACATAACGATAAAAAATGAAATTTTCGTGAGATCGTTTTTTATGGTATTCCCGCATGCCTTTACCTGTAATAAACGCTGTATCTTATGGAATGGGGAGTAAATGCTGCGTTTTTTATTCTGCCACAATAAAACAAACACTTCCGAACAAAACATTTTTTTGCAAAAAATATTTTATTCTCCAGTGTTTGTTTTATTGTGGCAGAATAAAAAACGCAGCATTTACTCCCCATTCCATAAGATACAGCGTTTATTACAGGTAAAGGCATGCGGGAATACCATAAAAAACGATCTCACGAAAATTTCATTTTTTATCGTTATGTCGACTTTTTTATTTTTTTAATCATTTTTTTATTGGGGCAGGTTGAAAATACAGAATTCCACGGTTATTACAGGCAATATGCTACGCTAAATGCGCGCGGAATAAGCAGGGAATACAGCACTTATTGCTGCTCATATTGTGTGTAAGTCGCAGTCACGGGTAGATTTTTGTCAATCATATTTTATTTAAACTTTTGTTATACAACAGCCTATATAAAAAATACACATTTAAAAAAACAAAAATGATTTTGGTATCTGGCAATTTTTTATTCGGCGTATGTAATAATAAAACATGAATTATATATTTCCCCTATTTGTTTGTTACACGTAACAACGTGGGTACTACGCAAAACGCCACATTACGCTTTATTTTTTATATTTATAGCATTTTTTAATGTTTAAATTATGTTTTATTCAACCACAATAATAAAACGGGAAATTAACACCCCATTTTATAAATCATCAGTAATGTTTATTACACACGTAAAAAGAGCTCAGGCGGTGGGGAACCTTATCACACAGCATTCATAATGTAATTATGGGGCAACATATATATTGTACTATCAAAACTTCCTCCAGTACTCGCGATTCGAAATAATAAAGATTTTATCAAGAATTATCAGAAGTTCAAGTTCCCCAGCTGATACAGGTTGCTCATGCGCGTTGAGAATCGTTACTACAATTTCATGTTTGTAGTTTGCCCCGACTTATATGCTTAGAGAAATGTAAAGTTGTGAATAGCTGGGCAGAATGTTCATGTGTGGAAGATACGTTAATGAAATCGCTAGTAAAACGGGGTGATTGAGGAAGAAGTGTCTGGCGGGGCAGTGTAAATTTCATTTCTCTTGGCATGACGAAAGAAACATAATCGAAGGTTAGAATGAGGAGCATCGGGAATATGTTAAAGTTATTCGTCGCCTTTTTCTACGATTACGCGCGTGGAGTGTCGTACATGGTGACGACAATTCTGGTGCTATGCTACTGCCTGCATCCTGCACGATTCGCCTCTCACTACACGTTCATCAGAACGGAGGATATCAACGAGGAGTTGGAGAAGTCGTATCCGTCGAGGGACAACTCCTGCATGATATCGGTGAGCAGCAGGAGGCCGTCCGGACTGCTGTATCCAGAGGAACATCCCCAGGAGGATCCAGTCGCGATGGCCCGCCGATTAGGGATACTGCCGGGGGGCCAGTGGAAACCGCTCAATTGCCACCCACTCTTCAATGTCGCAATTATTCTTCCCTACCGCAACCGGCAGACGCAGCTAGCGATATTCATGAACTACATACATCCCTTCCTGCAGGCGCAAAATCTCGATTACAGGATATTCGTCATAGAGCAAAGTCCCATGCGCGAGTTCAATCGCGCCAAGCTATTTAACGTCGGCTACGCCGAGGCGACGAAAGTCAACGACTTCCACTGCTTCATTTTTCAAGATATCGACCTGATACCCCAGAATCCGGACAACATATACGCCTGCACGAATATGCCTAGGCACATGAGCTCCAGCGTCAACACATTCCGCTACAACCTACCTTACACCGGACTGTTCGGTGGTGCGATCGCCCTTACGCGCAAACAATTCGAGAGGGTGAATGGGTTCAGTAATGTGTTTTACGGGTGGGGTGGAGAGGACGACGATTTTTACAGTCGTCTGCAGTCGAGGGGCTTTCAGGTACATAATGAACGCAGATAGTAGGCCGGGAGAAGGAGCCGAGTGATCGTATTTCAATGACTTGTGGTTCTTTGTATTTCAGGTGACACGTTTCGGGCCCGACGTCGCTCAGTATTACATGTTAACTCATAAGAAGGAGCCTCCGAGCAGCGCAAGATTCGCTAATTTGGAGAGTGGCGCTGCGCGATATGACACTGACGGAATCAGTAATTTGGAGTACAAGGTGCTTAGTCACCAACTGAGGCCCTTGTATTCCTGGATATTGGCGGATGTTTGAAACGAATTCTTATTCTTGTACTTGTACTTGTCTTGACATATCTTCGTTCTCTCGTCGATTTCCAGTATCTTTAGTTGATACAGTGAATGCTCAAGGGTAAGAGCACGTTTTCCTTGTAGTTCCTGGCGTGTATCGCCGAGCTTCGATTGACAATGAGTGAGTTAGCCACTACTTTACGATAAATCTCGCCGTTTTGCATTTCCGTTCTAAAGTTAGCATAGATAAGAGCGAAGTGATTTGAGAATGTCACGCATTTGTTGAGGATAGTTCCACTGCCATTGGTATTGTCGAGTATTCGATTAGTCGTAGCTACACTATAAGCACGCGCAGACTCAATAGTACAAATTCTCTTACAATAAAGAATTTTTACTTTATCGCGAGACAAACGTTGAAGTTGTTTGACTATCTATTTTACTTTACGCGTAGTATCACCACCAATTTTCCAATTTCTATTGAGGGATAATTAACTTGCGGGTGTATAGAAACCAAAGACACAGGCGTAGGTGTGTAATTGCGGATAAAGCGTCGGATGAACCAGTAAGACTTAATTATAATAATGCCAATCATGATAATTACATAGAACTGTACTGTTTTATAACATGGCCAATGGTCGGCGAGCACTGCGAGTCGAATGTCACGAGGACACGGATTCGTTTGACTATCGCTTCGCTGGAAACGAATAAAGTATTTACATTTAATATTGAAAATTATTTATTTGTACCTGTAAGTACATTTGTTTGAATATAAAAGTGTGTACGCACTATGCCTTAAACGAATTTGTAATCGTAAGATTATTGAAACAATATGTACTTCCAGTTGAATACGCCTAATATTCCTCGGATCGATATCTATTTACAAAATAATATATCTTAAGAAGCTGGATTTGCAAGCTTTACACATGATTCACTCATAGTCTGTCATTGAAACGAACTCCGCTCCTTGGAGCCGTGCTGATACTGAAATTCGGGGCTAGTCCCGACCGTTATGAGGAATTGCACTGTGTAATTATTTCTTTCTTTGCTTTGAAGTATTTCAAACGCGAAAATTTCTTTACATTACTTATTTTTGGTCTTTTAAAATACGCGACAACTGAAACGCGACAAAGTCTGTTGCCCGTTCGTGCTGCCTTATCGTTTCGAAGATTGCTATTGTATGACGAATTAAAAAAATAATTATACAGCGTACGATTATGATCGTGATCACATGTACGTGTACATGGGAACACGCGATCAAGACATACCACATAAATCATAGTAAAAAGATCGCGATATATATGTATAAATATACCTATCAATCTGTCTATACCCGACTAACTACTTATATATAAATTCGACATAATTACGTGTAAAGGAATTATCAAATTGAATGAAATCGTTCATTCCTGCAAAATAAATATATACGCCAGTGATGCCGGAATGCACTGGGTAACACAATGAATCGAATTCCTTTAGCAAGGCATCAAGATTAGTTCGATCGAAACCAGTAAAAAAGAATCTCGAAAAGCAAGACGCCTAGATTTTTTACTAATATCAATTTTCTGGCACATAATCAGTGGCTCGATATTTAAATACGAGGACTTCAGTTACGAATTGAAGAATTTACTGTAATTCTGGAAATGTGACTTCACGATCTTTCAAAAAGTAATTACAATCGCCTAATTACTAGTATGCAGTGTTCATACTAGCGCGCTTTCTATTGCAAATGGTTTATTTTAATAGAAATTTTATTTGTGAATACCTAACATATTACGTATCGGATAGTTCCTGGTAACGTGCGTACATCATTTTTTTCACGCAATCTTTGTAGGTATCGCCAGGTAACGCACTATACGATGATGACTTTGCCCCTAATCCGGCAGTCGGCACTCGTCGTTCAGCCTCAATAATACTCGTCCTTCCTTGATTCGACTTTCCCAGGCCCATGCCCTCGCTCCAACCCATTTTCTGTAATAACTTATTGCCAACGTTGTCGGAACCTATCCCAGCTCTGGTAGGCTCCTCGTAGGTAACCGACATTTCCTCCACTCGAGTCTTGAGATACTTTTCCTTTAGCTTATTTGGTTGAGGGGGTTCGGGCTCGCCATATTTCGCGCGTCTCTCCTTTGCCCGGTCTCGATATTTGTTGTTCCTTTGCTGTGGATCATTAGGATCGAGACCGCGCACCTGGTACCAATTCTCCAAGTTCTGTTTGTGAAGGTCTGACAATTGCTGATGTCGCAGCAACGCCTCTTTGCTGGGGAACTGGCGTTTGCACAGTAAGCAAGCGAGCTTACTCCAGTCTGTGTGCTGGCGTTCTTCTTGCTGGACGTCCTCAATTTCCTCGTCGGTATCACTTCCTCCACCGTATGCCGCTACCAAGCCGTTGCTCCCACTTGGATCATCGTCCTCATGATAATTACTGGCAAGAGATTTCTTCTCCAATATAGCATATCCGGCGTCGGCAGCCCCACTCCCAACGCCCTGGTTGCCATCGCCTCCACTGAACTCTGAACTCCAATTGCTCTTGGCATTCTCCTTCTTTTGATTGAGGGTTTTTGCCCAGCGTTCCATGTCTTTGGCTATTTTCTTCGCGACTTTCACTTTATCCTGCTTGCTATCCTTTTTTTTGCTCTCATCGTCCTTCAATGCTTCCGGTCCTATGCTGCTGACAGTCGGTGTTACTTGATTAGTTATTGTACTAGTCGAATCTGTGCTACTCGCAGTCGCTGTTATTGTTGTTCCAGCGGAAGTAGTGGTGGACCCTTGTGTCGCATTCACGTTGGTCTAAAACAGTAAAGAAAAAAGAGTAGATTCGTCTTCATATCACAAAATAGGATAGACGTTGCAGTTGAATTGTTAGATACCTTTGCGGGTTGATACGATAACGATTCCGAATCCCAGTACAGGAATTGTTGCGTATGACTATTGTAATAGTATTGAGAGTTTGGATCATAGTACAACCCTGTACTTGGATCGTAATAATAGCCGGACGACTCGTCATAATGATAGGTACTGACGTCCGGTACAGCTATAATGAAAGATGTTAAACATCATTGCGGGGTTCTATGTAAGAATAACAGATCTCCGGACGTGTTCCGCGGGAAACTTACAGTACACCTTGCCATCACTGGCATGCGCGGGTACTCTGCCGCTTGCCAGAGACGTGCTAGTAGGTGCATTGGGTGTCGGTCTACCCTTCATTTCATCAGCATCGCCTAACTTTCTCGACGCTTGCATTTGCTGTATTGCAGACTGAGCAACAGCCGCAGCTGCATTGACTCTGTCAGTTTGATTCAAGGATGGCAAAGTAATGGTCGATCCTTGCATTATTTGGTTCTGATAGTATTGCGAATAATACTGAAGGTAGTGAGCTTTCTGCGCTGGAGTCTTGGCGTAGAGATTGGCACTGTATTCGGCCAGTTGAGCTACGTCGTCCAACGTGTACCGCTGAGGCTGATTCTCATTCGCCTTCCATGTGTTGGAATTGTTAAGTTGGTGGAGTTTGCAGTATGTTATTTCGACTTTCCTGCCGTCGACTACAAGTCCTTGCTTGGTGAGAGCTGTGTGTAAATACATGGCATCTACCACATTGCCCATTTCGAGATAGCAGACCCCTCTCGATGTGTTTGTCAGGGTATCACGTCCAATGCGAATACTGCGGATTGGCATTGACGAAAGGTTCTTCATTGCTTGAAGAACCGAGTCTTCGGTAGTGAGTACATCCAGTCCTCGGAGTAGAACCGTATTCGTAGGATGCGGGCTGATTTCATCACTACCCTCGCCACCCTCCTCACTCTCTGCTCTCGACGCTGAGCATTTGAAGCACGTCTCACGCCTCTTAAAATTGTGAGCACCACACTGAAAATAACGTTGTTGGATTATAGACGAACATCTCTATAAGTGAGTGGGGAGTGACGTTAGAAAAGCTCAAGAATTGTGCGGACCTTGACGCAATGCCAGTCTTGAGTATTCTTTGCTGGTGGCTTATCTACATGGCAATCTTTCGGTATACTGTATTGCATCAAAGCTCGGTATTGGTCCTGCAGCATCAGTACTCCCTGAAACAGAGAAT
Organism: Crossocerus cetratus; assembly: GCA_963675795.1. NCBI lineage: Eukaryota > Metazoa > Arthropoda > Insecta > Hymenoptera > Crabronidae > Crossocerus > Crossocerus cetratus. The sequence goes on along the minus strand of OY776665.1, from coordinate 21,608,954 downwards.
TACAGTGTTATCCCGTCCAGGATCCTCCCAAGGCCTCTGTCTGTCCCGTAAACTTCCTTCTTGGTTGTCGAAATTATAGTTTCTACTTCATAGCTTTCCGTCTCGAACGAACGGTAAAGAAAATGTCGTGGGCGTATAATGTGGGCCATTCCACACGGCTTGCCGACCGACTATTTGTACATGCGCGACTCTGATCGCATAATAAAAGTTAACTTGTGAAAATCAAGCAAACATACAATGATTGCTTGCATACAAATTCGTAGGTGAATGGAAAAAGAAATCGTGCATAAAGATGTAATACGTTCCAATACTTGGAGATATTGAGAGTTCAATGGAGATTAAACGCCGAATAGATTGAAGCAGATTCGAACGGTATGATAAAGAAGCGTTTTGTACAGATGTAAGAGAGCTAGCAATGTGTGATTCGAGGAACTATCATGCCGAATAATGTATATGCACTTTACGTAAATGATAAGACGACTGGAATGACCCCTCCTCCGATCTTCATTGTTAGTCGATAAACTTTTATGATAGATAGAGGATAGGCAAAAAGCACGCGGCGCGTTCTTTCTTTCGATAGGATCTCGAGATAATCCAATAGACGGAATTGCGAGCGAATCAAGAAAAGTCTGCAAAGTATGTGGGGACTCCTAGATAAATAATTATGGTATGGTAGATTGAAGTAGCCTTGATTAGGTGCACAGCCATGGCCATGGGGAAGGCCAGGGGGCTGCGTTACCGTGCCTAGCCGCCACGGGGCGTCGGTGGCACGCGAGCAACGCATCGGATGGGTATCTGGACTGAACTTCTTTCTACCTGTTTCATCTCCATCCACCGTGCGGCCTCCTGAGTCGCGTTAAACTCGACGAATGCAAAACCTCGCGAAGCACCTATACAGAGCAAATACACACATATCCAAAGTTAATCCACGTTTTGCCTGGGTGTCTCTACTCTGAGAGGGCAGGCAATCACAGCACCAACCATTGACAGACCCGACTTTCGAACGAAGTCATTCTTCGCTTCATTCGTCGCTTGCTTTCATTTCCATTTGCCTAAAGCTCAGTTGAATCGATTCTATTCCGGTGGCAGGGGCAATTGCACCTCTCGTATCTCTACCATGATTTTACTGTATGTTCGCTATTGCAACGCCAGGCCTATCCGAATTCTATCTTCACACCTCCCCTACTTCTTTTGGTAGCATCGGACGCGAAAAAGAGAGAAAGGGAGAGAAAGAGACGCGCGACCAAGTAAAATGTACCATTTGAATGTCAAAGTCTCATGCTCGAGCACGAGGAGAAACAGTGTCGTGGTAATTTGTGAGTGTAGATTACTTTAATTCTGTCTGTGTTTCGTTAGACGTCGCGCTACAGTTGTAACTCTTCCTGCATTACCTTCCAACTTACCTTCCTCCAAACATACTAAATTCATTAGCGATTTATCATCAACCTATGGATCCACCCAGAATCGTCGTAACAAAAGAATTGTTGGAAATGTATCGAACACTAGTCCAGAAGCATCGCGACGGCATGCTCGAGAGTCAGGCGGCGGGAATACCAAGGGGTTCGAACAATCCTTTTTTACGATCGAGCACTTTCTCGACACAGACCCTAAGTCCAATACGCCGATTACGAAACACGCAGGTACACAGCGAGAATCGAGCCAGCAGCAGAATACGTACTAGTGGTTAGCTTGTTAACATGTCGATAGTTACCTGTGTCTTTTTTTCTGATAAGCCTGATATCCTTAGGCATGAGGCCACAGTTGAGGATGTCTTGCCGCACCTGTGATACACACATGAGAATGATAACAGTGTGGTTGTTGCAGGCTCGCAAGCATTGGCGCACGAGTGGCCATTAGCTTGCCTCGCTAAGTTGACAACCTACGTCATTCTCTGTAATGTGCTGGGCGAGCCCACGAATCATTATGGTGTTGTTCGGGTTTTGTGACTTGTAGTGGACGCCTTCCATGGACGAGCCGTAGGCACGCCCATGATCGTGATCAAAGTCTGTGCTCTCCCGACTGTGATCGTCATCACGATCACGATCTCTATCTTCCCGCTTGCCTCTTCGATCTCTATCCCTATCCCTGTCCCGGTCTCGCCGTGAGCGCTCACGCTCACGATCTCTATCACGATCACGATCACGGTCTCTCTCCAGAGAATCTCTATCCCTCTGTCTTCCATAACGATCTTCTCTATCTCTATAACTCCTGTCTCTATCGTCTCTACTTCTATCCCTCCGGTCTCTGGACCGCTCCCTCTCACGGTCTCTATCTCTCCCTCTGTGGTTCCTGTACTCCGGGCTGCGGTGGTCTCTGTCCCTGTGGTCGCTATCCCTGTGGTCCCCGTAATCTGGAGACCTGCTGCTTCCATATTCATTCCGATAGTCGTAGTCCGAGTTGTGTCCCCTTCGCTCTGGGCCATAGCCAGGCTCCCAGGGATCAATGTTGTTACTGTACATCTTCTCCATTCATATAACGTATGTCTGAAACAGACATTACCAGTCTCGCTGAGCAGTTCTCCATAATTGCCACCAATCACAACCGACAGCTCTCCGTCACTCGATGTAGGAGGAGTCTGACAGGACTCCGCTTCCAGCTTTCGCCGATAATACGGCAATGCGGTAGACTGAGCCAATGCGCACGGGAATGCATGCTTATAGGTATAATCGTGCAATAAGATATCGGCATCTATAGACGACGAAGTGACAAAGTCCCCTCGGAAAGAGGCATTGCCAGCGGAGTAGGGAAACGCTCGGTGAGTCGGTGGATAAAGTACATCGTGGCGGCTCGCAGCCAATTCCTTACCGAGAGTCCTCTCAAGCCTCTGCCAGTGGAAGGTCGCCCCGACTATTCCTTGTCCCTCGACTTTCAGCTATGCCAGTTACTCACTCACTGCGAGAACGCCTCGATATCTCACAAGACTCTTTGTAAAATGGCGTGATACGCGCAATGGCGTGCTTCCACTGATTCCTCGCACAAAATATGGCGGTTTCTGCAGCCGAACGGAACAAATCTATTTCGTCCCCTCTAAACGTAGCCGCAATCCTTTTCCAGCTGGCGTCGCCACCCGTCAACCAGCATCAATTCAAATCTGCCTCCGCTTCCTTCACTCCAACCCCCTAAACTCACCAATAATATCGTAAATATGATCAGTAATCATTTAAAATATCAATCAAACACTAAACACGAATTTTCTATAAGAAGAACTGCAAATCATTCGCATAATTCCAACAGCACTGGCTTTGTGCGGGCAACAAAGGGGAAAGAGTTACTCGAGCGTCTCCAGGGTTCCACAGCAGATGGCGCTCGCTGTCCAATTCCTGTCGCATTAGTAGTTTGAACGTTGACGCGCGGCACGAAAGTTCAAGAGGGAATCCGCGAGTTTTATCATCTCCTCCCGGTGACGAATATCGCCAGTAACAGCAAGATCCGCCAGAATCTCTCAGCGAATGGTATGCGCTTTAATTGAACCTATAAATATTCATATAAAATTGCTGCCTCTGCGAGAAATTCGCTCGAGAACGCGTGGCGTCCTTTGTGTTGCAAGTTGTGCAGTGGAACAACCAGGCATTTAGCATGCATAGTACGCACACTGCGGTACAGTGACAATGACATTTCTCAGGCGAGTTTCTTATCGCGGAATAATTGACTATTGAAGTCGGTGGCAGGTTCGTTCCACGCGAGCAAACAATGCGGCGAGCTTTCTCAGTGCAACAATGTTGCCGGGCGTAAGATGCAGGAATTAGCACTTGAGATTCCTTTCTTCGATATGCGTTGCAGTTCCGTGTGAAGTGCTTTTCGGCGGAAAAGTGATCGGAAGTGGTGCAAGCTCTAACCTCAATCGCACGCCGGTCGGAACTGGCGGACTCGCGAGGATCGCCGGGAAATCGTGACGGGAGAGGAGGAGGAAGAGGTTTCGGCAGAAATATTCTTTGGCTGGTGAGGCGATGCCATTTCCGAGGTTCGCTAGTTGGTGAGTGGAAATAATTGATTCGACTGTCATTTCTCGAAAATTCTTGTACCGACAATCTGTCACATTCTTGTGGAATCGCGTTGCGATCGATTTTTACTTGTTCATTGGATCTGTCTTTCTACGACCGATCCTCAGTCGAATGAAACACTGCGCTCTGCGCAAGCCTGCAAATCGCAGGAACTCGACTGGTATTGAGTGGTTGATCCGAGCGCGAACGTATTTCGTATGCGTGGAACCATGCGACCAGGCACAATTTATAATTCGCCTGCTTCACCATAATCACGCTCTCATTAATTGAAAAGAAGGTTTGACGAGTCCCTTGCCGAGCGGAAAGTTCATGCGATCGCGCAATCTAAAGATTCCATTTAACTTGTGCCGAACTCATCTGAATGGCAAAGTCCCGGTGGAAATTTGACGAGGGTCCGCTCACTTGTATAAACAGAGCGGGTGGCGCTCGGGTAAGTACTCGGGGTGTTATCCTCCCGGGTCGGAGGAAAAGGAGAGCTCGAGGCTTGATTCAATATAAACCTCGGCGTACTCGCGATATACGATTGAATACCCACTCGACGCGAGATCAATGTCTCCCCCTACATCCTACCACAGGATTGATTCCCGGTCTCCCGATTCGCAACAATTAATTACAATCAAATTCCTCCAAGATACAAATCTTCAAGTCTACAAGAAGAGCTCGCAGCTAGGACGGAGAATCGCAGGTAGAAGTGCGCTACGAGGAGCCGCAGGATAGTTGGAGCGCAACAGATCAATCCACCGTGCAGCCTTTCCGCCGCAGGCTGTTTTTCAATGGTGGCCCCGGCCGAGGGTGGCGTTATCTCGAGTGCAGTATCAAAGACACGCCAGGGCTGATATGAAGGGAGAAGGAGGCGGCGGCGGGTCATTTGCATCGGCTTCTCCTGACCCCAGCTCACTGTTCCAGGGTTGTTCCATCGGCGCCTCGCACGCCAGCCAGTCGGCAGAGCCCCATTTCCGTTCACTCGCCGGGAGAGCCGCGAGCGCGAGGAGCTCTCGCCCGAGCTGCACGAGGCTCGACACTATCTAGGGAAGAAAGCGCAGGAGTAGTACGCTCGGCCCAGTCAGGCCCGGGACGACCGGGGCGAGAATGGCAGCGAGCGAGTCGGAGAGAGAGGCCGAGAGGAAGTCGCTCGCTGCATATCGCGGGCTTGAAGCGAGAGAGAGGCGCAGCCTGCAGGGCGATAGGCTCGAAAGGGTTGGAAAGAGAGAGAGTGAGAGTGAGAGAGGGGCGCAAGGGAGAGAGATATATAGTCCGCCCGTGCGCAACCAGTACGACGCAGACAGCTCGTCTATATACTTGGTTCAACGACCACCGCCCTAGTCTCGTCCAACCCCAAAGTGCCGTGAGGCTCGCGGGGGATGCGTGACAGCATGGGACGACAGGGGCACGCGGGGACCAGTGGTTCTTACTTTTTCAACGCATCCCCCGATTCTCCAATATATTCCTACATATCCGCCGGCTCGCGTGCGCCTTCTTTCATCAGGCGCGTTTCATCCGAGGCCGCGGGCCATGCGATCGGCCCATTCGAACTGCTATTTCAAGCCTGATGTCGGATTTATTCCAAGGATCGCACGCACTTCGTTTCTCGCTTTCGTCCGCCCGGCTTGGACGAACGAAGAAAGCGAAAGGCAGGGAGGCTGTATGCTCGGCCGGGGATGAGAAGTCGTAGTCAGATGGCGGATCTTTAATAAAGAACCACTGTGATATCGAGGAGGATAGTCGGGGGGTGGTGGCTGATGGGGGGCGGGCGGTGTAGTCAGGGCAGAGGCCGAGGGGTGCGGATCGCGCGAAGGGCGGTAGAAGGTGGTGGGTGCAGGGTTAGAGATAGAGAGAGGGCGAATAGGAGGAGGGAAGGGGCCGGCGGGGGTGATCGAGAGAGCGGCCGGAGCCGGAGCGCGGCCTGCGGGCCAGTTCCGTCTCGAGCCCAGGAGTAGAAGAGCTACTGGCCGCTTGTCTGCTCCCTTCTTTCGCTATAGTTTCATTTCTTTCCGTTTTAGTTCCTCTTCAGTTCCGATTGATTGACATGTACATGTATAGTATACTGTAAACAACACCGACCGACACCTTGGACGTAACCGGGAGAGGCCCACGAGATCGACGCGTCTACCGGCGGATCGCAGACCGACACGGACACCGGCTAGTCCTACGCGCCTCTACGTGCACTATCGGACCCACCCGCGCACCGGAATCACCACTACCCGAATCTTCCAGGCCCGGAATCCTCGGTCCGCGCGATATCGGGCCCCACGTTCTCGTCTCCCCGGTGAAGACTGGAAGCCGTCGAACCCACCTGATCCGCCGGACACACCCGCGCCGATCTACGCATCCTTAGACTCGAAGCCGGCAAAGGTGCGCGCCCGGACCAACAAAGAAACAAACGAAACCACCACCGGCCGCGTCTCATCGTCCCCGTTAATCGAGCGTGCAGGAAACCCGCGGCCCGCTTGAATTTTAGGAACCGTAATTCTCGCATTCAGGTACGTCATTATTACTTGATTCTTTCTCCATTCATTGTCTCCTCCGTGGTGGCTCTCTGCCGCCGCTCTGTGTTGTCAATCTGTGAGTGTGTGCGTGCGTGTGCCTGGAATCTTGCAGGCCGGCCTTCGCCGTGAGTGAGTGCCGCTTGCGTGCCGTGGCGGCCGCTCGCCACCCTCGCACTCGGGTCCCATCCCTTTTCATTAGATCCCGTGCGAAGCGAATCGGCCCCGCGCCAGAAGTGTCGCACGCTCGCGTGTCCCTCGGCCACGCAGAGGGATCCAGCTTCAATGGAACTTTTGTGACGAGCGTCGGCTTTCGTGCTGGCGCCGCTCGAGTCCGCCAGATTAGATAAGGATTCCGCGCAGGTGGCTGTGACGCTGATTCTCCGGCTCGAGAGTGCATCGCCTCTTTCCCACCCAGTACACTAGTGCATGCATCACCTTTGTCTTTGGTGTTAGAAATCTTAAGGCTTTGTACAAGTCGTGCGCTTGGCGGCAGGTTTATTCCACGAACAATCTTACAATCTTCACAACAATCTTCCTTCGCGATACATAAAAGCGAGTTTACCGAACCCTCGGCGTTATTTTCGAACCTCGGCCAATTGTAGTGCAGGGCGATCGTTAAGTCGCGTGGCTCTGTCGGATGCAGCCGCGCATAAGACGCGCCTTCACCCCTCCCCCCTCACCAAAGGGTGTGCGCCCCGTGTCGAATTAAAGGCTCGCCACCGAAAGGATTAATCTCTCGCGATCGGCTTACGCGCGCCAGCTGTAATTAACGAAGGACTACACCCCGGGGAGCCTTCGCCCGGAGAAAGTATCGAGTTTCAAGCGCATCGGACGCCGGTGAGAAGGTTCGAGCGGCGGACAGACTGCGTGGAACGAGAGAGGAGTCTCGACCGCGCTTCCTCGGCCGATTCGAGCGAAGCAGAGAAGGAGGAATGCGACGAGAGGGCTATCTGCGAGTCTTAACACTCCTCTGTGCGACCTTTGCCCTGTTCTTGCTGGCAGCGAGCTCCAAGCCACCCCTCGTCAGCTGATTGAAATCGATAATGGTGAGCCTCGGCTCGGCGGCGGCGGCTCGACTCGGCAGGGCTTGCACCCTCTCGAGTGGTGCCCCGGGGCTCCGGAACCTGTAGCTCCGGTTCCTGCACCCGTCGACGCCCGTTCCAGTTCCACTTCCACCGCTTCCAGCCGGAGTTCCGCGAGCCGCGAGCTGCTGGCTCATTCGCGTGCCGCTCATCGATCGGTAACGAGCGCTCGCGGGCTCTGCCTCCTCTCGGAAGTACCTGCCGAGCATATCCGCTAATTGAAACCTGTCCACGTCCTCTCACTCCAGCGTCACTCCACGCGCTCCACTGGAGACTATCGTCGAGTATTAATAAGAAAGAGAGAGGGAGAGGGAGGCGTACTCGTGGATGCTGGCTAAATGAAGTGGCGCCGGCGTCCTGGAAGTCCTCGCCCTCGGCTCCTTGGGCACGCGATACCTCGTGCGAGACTGCCGCGAGCGCTTGCTCGGTGGTTGATCCGGAAGCCCGGCAGGGATGAGGCCGGTCACCTTGTAGTACTCGAGGAGGACCCGTGCCAAATTCCGGCCCAGCCTGTAATCTGCCGATCGATCGGCCGATAGTCAAGGCCTATACCCTCACGAAAATATCATGTGTCCAATTAAACTTTCGCCCTGCGAGCGAACGCTCGCCGTTAAGTAGAATCGGCCCGGGGCTTAATTAAGTAGTTGCCGGCTATTAAGTCGGCCGATTCCCGCGAGGGTCAAAGTCGATATTGAATTAACCGGGGAGAATGTATGTGCCGCGTGGGCCGAGGGACTCAATTATCGGGAAAGGATACATCCTTCTTCCGTGTAGGGCAGGATCCCGGGCGTGCCCTTCTTGGCGTAGCCGTACATCGAGACCTCGAGGCTGTAGCAGTTGACGTGCTCCTTTAACATCGAGCAGAGGTACCTCCTGGCGGTGCCGGCCTTCTGCGGGTCCTGATTGTACATGGTGTTGGCGAGCTCGTAGTCCTCCGCGTGCTGGGCCAGCAACTTGGGCAGGACGATGTGCCGCTCATACCTGGAAGGCTGGCAGCCGTGCGTTGGGCAGACTTTCTAGAGCGACGAAAAACCGCCGAGTTACCTGTAAACGTCGTCGTACGTGTTCCCGTAGACGAAGACGCCGGTGGCGTTGCTGTGCGCGTGCAGATCGAGCACGCAGTCCAGAGGCGTGCGCGAATTCTTATCGAGGCTCTTGAGCATCGTCTTCAGAGCAGCGAGCGCCGGATGAATCCACTCGGAGATTCTGTTCCACGAGCGATTCAAATCGGCGCCGATCGCAGTGGACCTTCGACGAGGATTCGATTAACTCGACCCGTGGAGAACGGAGGAGTGTACTTACCTGTAATTGCCGAGGAACACTCCGTCCGGATTGAGCATTGGGACGATCTTGAAGACGACGTAATCCCGGAGGACTTGGGCGATTGGATGAGCGCTCACTAGGAAATCCATTAGCCCCTGGCAGACGAAGGACGAGGGGGATTCGCCCGGGTGGGCCCTCGCCAGGACGACCACCACTCGCCGCACTCTCTCTCGGCTCTCGCTTCGATCGGAGCCGATGGTCACCAGCTCGATTTTCCGCTTTTGGATCGAAGTCGCCAGACTCTCGCGCCGCGTCCACGATTGCCTCGTGCAGAGGTTGTCCATGTGGGCCAAGTGCCGGCTGTAGGAGTAAGGATACGCGAGGGCGAACTGATAGATGTCCTCCTCGCGATCGAACGCGAAGCCGAAGCTGAGAAGGTAGTGGTTCTGATGCTGAGCCGATCTGTAATAGAACACCTGGCGGAAAGCTTTTCCCATTGAATCCGTCGAGTTTTAATCGAACGGGAGGGCCGGCGAGATGTTTACTTGTTCACGGGGGATCCTCTGCCACTTGGGCTTACTGGTACTCTTAACAAGTGGCGTCATCCCGTTGCGAAAGAGATTCGCCGGCTTGGAGACGTTGACGATATTGAAGACCACTCGCTGGTCCGCCTTGACGTTATCGACGGTGAAGTTGAACCAGAGCCGGAGACGAGGGCTGCAGATATCCGGCCGGATGAACAGGTCGTACTCGAACTCGGAGATGAGCTCGACCCGCCCGAGATTCCCCGTCTCGAACGAGGCGTCGAAGCAGATGTGCCCTTTTTTCGCCTTCCCGCTGTGACCAGGTGGTCGCATTACCATTTTGTTCACGTTGCCAAGTCCGCCCTCGGCGTCGCTGTCCTCGCTGTCTGCAACACACGCGAGTCTCTCCTTTAACACCTCCAGTTTCACAGCTCGGGACTCCAGTCGGAAAATCGAGGGTAAAAGAGTAACCGGCTCTCTGGTAGAGACTAGTGTGCTCCAAGGGATCGCGGCCCTCGCCGAAGGCCATTTCGAGAGCGAGCCAGGTGCCAGATGCACCAGGTGGGCGATGCCGCTGCGAACTGGCTGCTTTTCCCTCCGAGAGGCTCATTGCTCGCGCGGGTCTCGGAGCAGCGCGTGATCGCCTTCGTGCGAATCACTGCCAGCTATCTCTCCCGACGCGAGTTCGTGATTTCGCGCGGTTCAATTCGCATAGTTCGCCGAGGAGCTCCAACTCCGGGAGCTCGCGTGGCTGCCACGCGTCGGAGATCTCTCACGCGGCACCGACAGCTCGTCGGCCCACCTACTCGCTCTCTCGCTCTCGCTCTTTCGTCATTAAGATTAAACGGGCAGTGATTTGCGGTTACACGAGAAGTTGCGCCGATCGAAAGCTAATCGCCGGCTCCTTGGCCAATTTACTCGTCAGATAAACCCTGTTTTCTGCCTGGGTTTTCATCCAGTGAGCAACCTTTTTCCTGTTGGCGTCACGAGATCCTTTTTCTCCATTTATTTGCACGGGTCATCGCTTCTCCCTTAATTCGAAAGTTCGCCCTGAAAATCGGCTCTTTGGCCAACAAAACAAAGAAACCCGAGGCTCGCGTGAGAGAGAATCTCGTAAATGTAGGCGGCAAATGAAAAGGCGGTTGGTTGATTCGAATTTCTATTAAAGTATCCCTATGATCTTCCCTCGACGAGAAAAGTACAGGGATCCCCTTTACCGATCTAAATAAAGAGCCTCCGCCGTCTATTTGCATCGCTCCCGGCGTCGCCGTCGACGTGGCAAATGTCACACCTGAAGCCCGAGAGCGTCGTCGAGGTAGGAGCGTACGTCGGCGTACACACGATCCCTCTGTGTCTCAGTTTGCGTCAAGATTGCGCAATTCCCGCCTCAATGATTCAACAGGGTCCGAGGGAGGTGGTGATGCTCGCGAACCCCGCGGACAGTCAATGGTAGTGGCCGCTCGGTCACTTCCTCCATAGACTCCGGAACCAGCGGCGCCAACTGGTCGAACCCACGGTTTCCTCTTCCGGAAGTCTATATTTATACGAGGCGGGTTGGTCTGCTCGGTGGTTTAATCGTCTCGGGATTAAATCGTTTTCGTTTGGAGGCCTCGCGCCACTTGCGCGCGCACGAGAGGAACAATTAATTAGCGACTGGTTTAGCGGGTAACCCTTGGCGGGCGGGCAGGGGCCTTTACAAATTTCCCTTCTTCAAAGGCGCGCGAAGAAGGCTTGTTTCGAGGGGGAGAGAGAGAGAGGGCGCGGCATTAGCCCGGCGCCAAGAGGATCTCGTGAAATCAGAGGGAAACGAGTCTGAGGACGCTCGGCCGCGCCGGCAGCCGGCGACTGCTGTCGGAAAGGGCAATTAAAAGTGGGACAAAGAAAGAACGAGCCGAAAGCCCGCCGGAACAATCGCGCCCGATGAAAGGGACGCGAAAGGACACACAGTGATACGCACGCTAATCTTCTTCCATTTTCTCCCCCGCACACAGAGAAGGATCCTGAGTACACGTCCGCGCGCGCGCCAGCGCCGAAAAGCTAGAGATTTTCCGTGGGCCCGCAATCGAATCAAGCCGGATTCGCCGAAATTGGAACCGCGGCGCGTCGATGAAAAAGGCCGCTCGAAAGCTCTCATCCTGGTGCGGGCGCTCTGGTTACGATCGGGCGGCGTCCTCCGATATCAAATTTCCTTCCTCATCCTGCGGAATGAGGGTCAACCCGGCCGACACCGGAAAGGCTGACCCCCTCAATCGACCGGCACCATCAACATATATGTACTTAGATTCTATGTACACATAGACCGGGACGCGTCGGGAGAAGTTGAAAGCTCGGATTGCCGATAATCTCTGGCCGGCCGGCAGGTGCCACCGGAGGATATTACTTTCGTCAGGGGCTTATGGAAAGGATTGGCTTTGGCCGCCTTTGAGAAATTGGTATTGGCGGAGGCGGAGGAAGCCGAGGATCCTCGTGAAAGGGTAGAGGCGTATGTCGTGACCCACTCGCTGGAGGCGAGAATCGGCAAATGTCAGGGTGCAAGAGAGAGGCGATGATCCTCGCGTGAGCTCGACTGCCTCTAAGGGGAATTCGATCGTCGGATCTTTGACGATCGGAATCACCGCCGCGATATAGCCGCGCACAGGCCTTCAACTTGTCCTAGCATTCGCCGGTGCGGACGAGAAGCCGCAACACGCGGCTTCTTACCAGAGCCAGTCACGAACTTGCCTCGGATCGCCGGAAGCGGAGAACTTGGGGGGCTTTCGTACGTACCGGTATCCTCGGACATGTCGGCAGAGCTCGGCCTGTACTCCTGGTCCACGCGGGCAGGTACTTGCTCGACTGGACGACACTGGGGTCCGGCTCGCGACACCGTTTCCTTGGTTTGTTAAATCGATATCTTACGAGTCCGCAAGACAGACCACCCTCAGTCACATATTCCCCATGCTTCCAACTTTCTCTCTCCAGTGTCGAACGGACATTTCCCATTTGCCGGCGATTCAAATCCGCGTGATTCGCAATCCCTAATGGATCCCGCGTAATCAACCCTATAATGCCAATCAGCCTAGCGTCAAAAACCGGATAAACGCCATTGAAATCCAAAGGTCTGCGGTGCCCCCTTCCCCACTCTCTGTTTTATCCGATTTTTCGTTGTCATCGAGTGATCCCGTTTGACGCGGAGAGTGAAACCGCGCGCAGACTATCTATCCGCGACGCGATTGGTCCCCTCGCGCTCGGCCGGTTTTCCCTGAAATCTGATCAACGTCGAATCGCAATTTCGTCGGGATGATATCTACTAATTAGCCCGGGGTGGCGAGGGCTCGCGTGGGATGAGCCATGTAACCCGCACACATGACGTGCATTATCAGGATTGAAGCGTGTGGGTGGCTGGGTTCTCGTGCACATTCGTTCCCGGGTCTCGAACCGGCGAGCTTTCGTGTCGAGCTGCGAGAGAGAGAGAGAGAGAGAGGGGTTGGAGGAAGGGAGTCGGATGGAAAAGGAGCTTAAGCTGCGCGCATCTATCTTTGACCAGGCTCTCTCTCTCTCTATCTGTACCACCCCGATGAGCAAGCGCAGCCTCGCTATACTCGCCAGAGTCTACATGTAGAAGGGATGAAATGATGGAAATGCGAGCGGCGACTCTCCAACTTTGAAGAGTCATCCCCGGGCATTTCCGGCCTGGCGGCTCGGTTTTATTCTCGATTAAACACTCATCGATTCTCCTCGGATTCCTCGGAAACCCGAGGCCCCTTTTCTGGATACGAGATTTCAAGTAGATCAGACCCATTATTTCCCCGCGCGACTTTTATTCCACGTTACACATCTCGCGATTATTCCCCGCGATTAATTCAGCGGGCGTTGAATTGTAGAGGGTTGGTTCGAGAGAGGAATAGAAATCGGCGATATCTGCTCGGTTTTCTACTTGGCATCGAGAGGAGGCAGACGCAAGAGCGCTGTAGTGGGTGTGTTTGCTCGGCGCTGGTGAATGTCCTCGTCTCCTGGGCTTTGGCTGGGACTTCCTGGTGAACCCTTCTCCGGGCTCGCAGCTCTGCCCTGGGCCGGGCTGGCTGGCGAGGGTGCGAGGCTAAGCGAAAGAGCGGGAGAGAGGGCGCGCGAGCGAGACGGCCGAGTGCAGGAGAGAGCGAGTAAATGACTAGGAGAACCTGAGAGATCGATATTCGAAACCCCTCTGCCGTCTGCGGCCACCCCTCGCGAGGGCACCCCACGCGCTCTCTCTCTCTTTCTCTCTTTCTCTCTCGCTCGCACACTCAGTGGCGTAGGAAGAGAGGGCAATTGGGCGCTGTATACGCGAGCTCCCAGGAAGGAACAGCACTCGCAGCGTGCGCGCAGGACGAGGAGGGACGGCGCGGGTGCTTGTTATAAATTCTTCCAGACGCCCTTTCCAGATTTATGTAATTCCCCGAGGACGTCAACCTCGCTTTTTCCGCGCGCCCCTCGCAGAGCGTCGAGCGGCAGACGCGGCGGCCTGGTATATTCCAAAGTCTAATGCTCCGCGTCTCGGCGATCGTCGCACCAAGCCGCCAGTAGTATAACTCCCTCGCTCCAGCCGATTAGAAGCGAGTCATTACACCGCGCGCACTTAGCCAGCCGATGTACTTAGGAATACGAGAGCGGAGGAGTCGCTCGCGCGGCGATCGATAGTTGTTGGCAGTTTTGCCATTATCGCTCGCCAGCCGATGACCGATAAGATAAGAGCGGCGATGAGCTGAAAATTGCCGGGCCCTCGTGGGAGAAGACTCCGCATAGACCGGTCGCCTTTATTGCTCGTTTTCACCGCCGCGTGAAATTCAATGCCTCCGCGCTCGGGAGGGCGCTGATAGGGTTTGATGAACGGGCCGGCATCACTCGTGCGCGGCTATCATTAGAGGATTCGTGCTTTTCGGCGAAAATTTCGCCTGATACCGAGCCACGGATTATCCTGGACAGGGGGCCGGGAGATTTGGCCGCGTTCACACGGTGGGAAAGTTGTCTCGCTCGCTCGTTCCTCGCGGAGGGAGGTGAACCCCTGGGATAGATGCTCCTCCGCCTTCCAGCCGGCGCCTGCGTCATGCCGGCTCTGCACGGGCTCTCTTTCCCCCCCCTGCATCCGCTGCCCTTCGACTCACTCGCTCTATATTCCCATTTCATTCCTACTCCGATCGACCCTCGATTCCGCTCCCACCTCTCTTTCTCTCTCGCGCGATACCCTCGTCTCCTGGGTGCACCGAGCTCTGCCTCCACCCCTTGGCTCTCATCGCAGCATTTTTTCCTCTCCCTGGAAAGCCGTGCCCCTGGCGTGACCTCGGCGCGGGACACTTGGAAGAAGAGCGGATATATAGTTTTCCGCTCGGTCCACCCTCGAACCACTCGAGGACCTTCGTCTTCGCTCGTCGATTTTTCCTCCAGCGAATTTCAAACGATTTATCTCCACACAGTACAACCGCGCGTATTTCTTTCAGATTTAGCCAAAGCAATCTCGCCTAATTCCCTAACCCGGCAGAATTTACCTCGGCCACCTGTACGCGAGCTACGCCCTCCCTTAATTCGCCACTTTTCCGCGCCCTTCACCCCGCACACCTCCCACCCCTTACTTGACCAGACCCCTGAACCATGCAGGTTCAGGCTGCTCTTGGCAGCCTCTTCTCTCCGGGTCCTCTCGTGGCAAAGCTAGTGGCCCTGGCGGAGCCCGGCGGTTTCGGCTGGAGAGTGCAGCCATTGTTTACGCTCGGCGCACGACGCCTGCGTGCAACAGCCACGCGATCACCCTCTCTCGCTTCTCATCTGGATGCTGTGCATCGGCTCCCTCGGATCTCGCGGGCAATAGCGCAGGAATTGGCGAAAGCTCGACAGGGTGCAGCCGATGTTTATCAGCCTCGTGGCGCTTGCGCCAACCCCATCTCTCATCCGCGATTTACTCCTCTCTCTCTCTCTCTCTCTCTCTCTCTCTCTCTCTTTCTCTCCGATGAGAGCGAGATCCGGGCCTCGCAATCATCGACAACGGGGCGCGTGCGTGGCTGGCGCTTTGCATGTGCGCCGCGACGGCTCGCAGGTGGAGAGAGGAGGGCGCGGACGTCTACACGGCTCGAGTGGAGAGAATCATTGCTTTTCAGGCGGAGGCAGGAGCGCTTGCGTGCGCTGCGCTTTTCTTCGTCCTCTCTTCCTCGTCGGAGCCGTCTGGCGTGCTCCTGGTGACCGAGCGATCACCCTGGCGAGCAGGTGTCCGCGAATCCGCGGAAGGTGTGTGTAGTCGTTGGCTCGAGGGGTTGCGCAGGCGCCCTCTCTGTCTCTGCGTCTCGCTCTGGCCGCCGTCTCCTGGGGAGGCTGACTTCCTTGGTGGCGGCGGGCGCGTCTGCGCCTCCACTCCCACCCGCCGTCCGCGGAGCGCCCGGGGGGCTAGTATTGCGAGGGTGGTGGTGGTGTCCGGAGGGTGCACCGATTGGCGGCAGAGCCTGGCCCCGTCAGTTTAGTTACCGCACCACATAAAGGCATTGCGTTGTAGACACCGTTATAACCCGCAACATTCTTACTATTTGCTTCTTGCATATATATATACATCTATATATATATGTATCTCTGATCTACTCTCTCCTGATTTCCGACACCCCTTAACTAAGTCGATCGCAAGAGTAGCCGTTTCACCGTTCTCGATCCCACCGGTATTCTTACTTGCTGGTCCCCGTCACCGCCGATTCTCGATCGCTTCTTTCCCACGCGACGACCGCCTCTTCTTCCGAGCCCTCCCCGCGAGCCGCGCACGCCGACCGGACGGAATCGCCGCGCGGGATACAATATCGACGGGAGCGCGTGTGTGCCGAAAGCCGCGAGCGCGTGTGTCTCTCTCTCGGCGATCATCGCACCAGCAGGCCGCCGGCGAACCACCCATCAGAGGAAGATACCTTGCGCCCCCGCGATTCTTATGTTTCCGTCGTTCCCCCGGGACCACAGCATCCGCTCCCACCCGCCCCTCAGCGGCCCCGTCGTTACGCGGCGCCGATTCACCGGCTGAGTTCTCGCTGCCCGGTGAAAGTCGTTGCTCTCTTCTTGCCCCGAGAGAGAGAGAGAGTACGAGTCGTCAGCAGGAAGATCCTTGCCGAGGAGGAGCGGAGATCTTCGGGACGGCGCACACGGGAAGAGTGGGACGACGAATAACCCAGGGAGACAGACCAAGGGCACGAAAAGCCGAGAGGGAAAAAAGGGCGGACCGAGCGAGAGAGACGGAGAGAGAGCTGTTAGTGCCAGTGGGTGGGAGTGACGGACCTTAGCACATTCGGCAGTGCACCCTCCGCGATATTTATCCCTTGTTCTCGTTCTTCTCGCCACCTTCATTTTTCGTTCCCCAAGTGCTCCGGCTGGACAACAAACCGTGAGAGAGAGAAAGAGAGAGAGAGATCACCCTTGAGAGACGAAGCAGCGCGCGCGACCGGTCAACGAAGCCGAAAGACAAGGGTGTGACAGACTCTCGTGGAGAACTCTCGGAACACTCGCAGTTCTCGCCTCCCCCGTCGCCTCGACGTCCTCGTGATAATCCCGCGAGGTCCTCTCGCACAAACCAAACCCGAAACGACACCGCGACCGCTAGAACGCGCACACCGTACACCTCGCCTAGGGAGAAAGAAGCGCGAGAGAGCGAGTAGAAGCGGGCGCCGGACACGATACCTCCCTCGGTTTAAGCGAAACAAAAGTCGAAAAGTCGAAAAGTCGAAAAGTCGATCTAAACCCACCGCCGTTTCGTTCTGCGCCCAGATATCGGCATCCTCCAACCACTGATTTTCATCGTTAACCGGTATGTTCGTTTGTTTCTTTACTTTCGTTGTTTCTGTGACATTCTTACCAGTTCGAGTTATTCATTCATCCTTCTTATTCTTATCTCGTTATAATTATTGCTGTTATTTATGCCGTTATGATTGCAAGTTGTATTATTATCTCGACTGTGTACTATCGATCTATGTGTTTTTGGTAGGGCGCTGCCAGGCGCCGCTCATTATATCTGTTCGACCTTGCGTGGCCGCGGCCGCGGGAGGATCCCTCGGCGAGAGCACCGAAGGATCCTCCTCGAGCCGCGCACCATTCACCCCCCAAGATACCCCACCCCCTACCAGCCCTCCTCTCGCCACTCACTCTGAGAGCGCTCGCGATTATTCGACTGGCAGGCTGCTCGATTCTCGAAGGAGTCCTGTCGAGTCTTTGCCGGCAATCTAATGAGAAAGCCTTGAAACGATTGGGAAGGGGGCAGCTGTGCCGCGATCCGCAGCGCGGCCTTCGCTCGCTTTTAGGGCGTGGCAGAGCCCAAAGCAACAGAGTGAATCGCGAGAGGGAGAGAGAGAGAACCCCTGCCAGACGTCCTTCCACGCGTCCTGCCCACTTTCAGTTCGTCCCGAGACCCGCTAGCATCTCTCCCCGGAGAGGACGATAAAGGAGGAGAAGGAAAAGAGGGCGAGAAAGCATGACTCGGCTGGTGAGTCAAAGGTTGAGTCGTTCGGACGTAAGGCTAAGGTTCCCTAGGAAGATGGGAAGCGCGGATCAAGGAGATCCGGGATGGAGCAACCGGCACTGCGGGTCCTCGTCGAGGACGAGCAGGAAGTCTCGAGAGGGACGCTTCCGTCCGCGATGGCCTCGATGACAATGGTGCGTGAGAGAGAGAGCGATCATCAAGCAGGGTTTAGATAGTGTGCGCCGACAGACTCCTTTCCACCGCGACGCCTTAACTCTATTCCATCCTCCTCCGCCTCCTCCCCCGCCCACCAGGACCCATCTTTCTCGCGCGAATCTCGCATCGCCATTCCTCATCTCCATGAGCATCGCCATTTTCTCCATCTCATCGGGCAGAGCGCCGGCGGACAAGCCGGAGAAAGGGAACAACGGCCGAGAGAGGCCCGTGGAGATCGTTCTCGAAATCTCGTGTACTCGGAGGCCGCAGCATCCAGCCGCGCCCGTGGCGCCTGGACATTAGTCGCCACTCCTCTCTCCTCTCCCGGAGAGGGAGAGAGGAAAAAAGAGAGTCCGAAGTAGAATAAGAACAATCGAGCGAGCCGGAGGAAAGTGGGCAAACAAGTCGCGGCCGGGCAGGCTGGGAACCAACGAAAAATGAGCAGAGATAGAAGGTTGGCAGGCCGGCGAGCCAGAGAGAGAGAGAAAGAGAGAGAGAGAGAGAGAGAGAGAGAGAGGTGTACGGCTCTAGTTGGGGAGGCTCGTATTGATCGTCCGGGGGTCCATGTGACGCGCCTGCGTTTTGCCGTGGGGTGAAATCGTGGCGAGGGTTACCTTCCACCAGGACTAACGGAGAGAGGGACAAAGCCGGAGGGTGGTTTTCGCAGCGGAGCGAGAGGGAGGCGAGAGGAAGGGAGAGAAGCGTGCCGGGGTTCATATACCCCCAGGGCAACTGCAACGTTCCACCGTGGCAGAGACCAATCAATGGAGCTTCTCCATGCATCTCTCTCGCTTCCTCTCCCTCTCGCGGAGGACCACCAGCCTCCACGTCCTCCCAGCGACCGCTCCTCCTCTCTCGTGTGTAATATCATTGCAACGGCAACACACGCGGCTAAAACCCGCCGACTCTCCGGTACATATTACTCCACGCTTCCGTGCGTCCTCGGCTTCCCGAATCCCCTCGCACGCTGCATACCGACACCGGCCAGACTTCTCTCTTTTCCTCTCTTTCTGCCGATTTATCGAAAGAACTCGCTCGCTCTCGGTGAGCCGCCCTTGGTAATCCTTGGTTACGAGCGCGGGATTGTAATGATCGACGGCTCCCCCAATTACGGAAAAATAATACCACCTAATGACACGTCCGTCGCAATTACTCGCAGAGTTGGGAGTTGGGCTAAGCTGGAGCTGGGAGAGTTTTGTCTCCCCTCGAGATATTCGGGAGAATTCGAGGAGAAAGAGGCCCGGGTTCATTGGGGGAGATTTGATTTCTTCTCGCGCGTCGCCGTTGCGTAAAGTTGGCAGTCTTGGGAGAGTCGTAGGGATTCTTCCACTCGACGCTCGAGAGAGAGAGAGCATTCTTTCCCAGAGAGAGGGAGAGAGAGGGTTGAATTTCCGAGCGAGTGGTTCCTTTAACAATGTTGAAAGTCGCTGGCCGGCCGCGAGATCGATCGGCGACTATCGACGGATCTCGTTAGGGGTTCGCCGACCCCAGAGAAGTTTACGTACGGAATGATTGTTCCCGCGGTCGTGCCAGAGGGAGCGAGGGAGAGAGAGGCGAGGAATTATATTCGTGCGCGGCAGATCGATGATGGAACTGGGGCCGAGCGACCCCCGAAAAGCGGCGTCGCTTCGACAGCTGGATCATGACTAAACGAAAGGAGGGTTCGGCTTGCGTTTGTCAACCACGTCGGCACGGCCAATGATTCACGAGCGGGCGCATTTGCCGATCGACGCTCCTCCAGCCGAGTCGCGCCGCTTTTAATCCTGCATAATAATCGCCGATCCACAAACACTCTCATTTCTTTCCACCTCTCCCTCCACCTCCTCCAGTCGCGATTACTCCTCCCTCGGCGATAAACAATTGCAATACTCGAGCGATCGATGAAACCCAGCGCGGTCTCCTCCTCCACGTGTCTGAGCCGAGGCTCGCGGGTTCTATCGGCGGTGATTATCAGGCCGAGATAGAACGTAGACATTTCCGTGCTCGCTGGGCGGTTCGATCCGGCTTTCGAAAGGAGGACATAGCGGAGCTCTCGCATATGTCTGGAGCGCGCACCTCCCCATTTTTTTCCACCGCCTCGCATCTGTTACAAGCGAGGCGGCTCTCTCGGCGTGCGCCCGGGTGGCTGCCCTAGTCTCCAGCGACTAGTTCCCCCTTCCCCTCTTTTTTTCCCACTAGACAATGGCATTAAAGCTTCGGGGCCGGCGCGCGTCCCTCGCATTAGCTCCGGTCATGTACTTTCTGAAAGGACCGGCCGAGCACCGTCGTCCTTTCCATTGAGCGGACGCCAGTAAGTCAGCTTCGATCCCCATATGACCTACGGCAACCCCGCGGTTCCTCTCGCCAAGGAAAACGATTAGAACCATTAGGCGACGCCTCGACCGCGGGGATTAGACCTCGCGACACAGGACAACCGTTTCCGTACACAGAGGGAGAGAGAGTGCCGGAGGCGCGTTTCTATATTTACGGTGTTTATTCGCGTACGTATTTATAATTTCGCCTTCTGGGATCCCGCGGTCCTCTCCGAGTGCTCGGAGCCGCGGAGCGCCCGAGTCAAACTGGCCGATTATCCGCGCTTTTAGCCCACGGCGCTTTTAAGCCTGACGCGCCGCCCGGTTATTTCCGTACGCGGATTCCGCCTCTCTCTCCTTCTCTCGTGGTAAATAGTGCGCCGCTTCCGCGCTCGGATATCAATCGGCCGATCGCCGTCCGCGGATAATTGCGACGTCTGAGTCTAATGCGCGGGAGTATTATCGAGGAGAATAGAGAGAGCGCGAGGGGTTATTGGCACCGTGGCCAGGAGAGCGAGCATCTCCCAGTGCGCGGTTTCATCAGAGAGACCAAACGCGTAATTTTGGACGCTCTCGTCATTTCTACCTCTTGAAAGCGAGAGACTCGCGGGCTTCCGATCCGCCCGAGAGAAACGAGTAAGGTCAGGGATGCTGCGCTCCGTCTTCCTCTCCAATCCTCAGCGACCACCCTCCCCCTCCGGTATTAGTACACCTGGCGCGTGTATCTGCGCGTGCGGCCTCTCTCCGCTGTCTCGAGTTCCTCGAGCACGGCTGCTCTCTTCCGTGGCGAGCGCGCACGCGGCATCGTCCGTGCGGAAAGGAAAGCGAGGGTCGCGCCCGGGCCAGGTGGCAATTATTCCCGAGGGAGAGGAAAACTGGATTTCATGGGGCGCCGACCTTCCGCCGGCGCGTGCCGAGGAATCGGGATCTTGGAGAGAGCGACTCGTTTCCCACCCCAAGCCACACGCCACGGACACTTCCAAGGGGCCCGCGATCAATTCGAGCAAGATAATTGGGCCCAGGGCACAGGTGCTTCTTTCTACGTCCATTGAACCCCACGAGAGAGTTTAATCGCGAATTCTTTCGCTAGGATCGCACTCCTTCCTGCGACTGCTACTGGCACGGGGATGAACGATCGCGGGGTTAAAGTGCTCTCGTGGGGGCAGATAGGAGAGTGGAGCTCCAGGGGTCGGGAACCGTGAAGGGGCGGTTATGATCCGCCGCGATGATGCATGGCATCTCCAGAAGGGTGAGCCCTCTACTCTGCATTCTTCCAGCGCGAAATCTCCTACGAATTTCCCTCGGAATTCGAAAACTGCTCGATCAGTTCTCATCTAGGGAAAGAGAGAGAGGAAGAGGTTGACGAGTGAAAAGTCGGCCAAGTGGTCGTCGCGTTGGTAGGTTCAGGTGGTTGCTGGCAGTGGAAGGTGAGCGAGCGTAGTCAGACGGTGGCGAAGCTCGAGCTCTCTCGCCGGAAGCGGCGAGTGCAGCGGGGGGTTGCCGGCGTAGGCCGGCAGAGAGGAGAGAACGGGACGGGGTGGCGTCGACGAGGGTGAGAAGGCTTGGGTAGGCGAGCGCGCATGAGCGCAACTCAGCCGGCCCGAGGTGAGCGCCGCGCAGAGCGGCGCGTTCAGTTTCTAGGCAGCCTCCGCCCGCACCGTATCGTTCTTTCCGTTTCCTTAGTCTAGTGTTTAACGCTTTAATTTCTAGTCTCGCGTTACCCCTAAGCACACACACACACACAAACTCTACTACACACACACGCACACACGGAAAGACAGACTCGTGGTTCGCCGACTGCAGAGATTACACGTAGCCAAGGTACCAACGGGCAAGTTACGCCGACACGCAACGTACAAAGGGAACTGGTGATCATCGGGTTACGTGGTGGTGGTGGTGGATTTCGAGCGGGCAGTAATCGCGTTCTCGTTCCTACGGACGCACGGTCGGAGATCGATCGGGAAGCCGGCAGAGACGGGACACACGCAGGCCGGCCAGACCGACGGGGAATTCGCCGGGACTGGAAAACGAAGCAGCCAGCAGAGGAGCAGGAGTGGAGTGTGCGACTCGAGAGGCCAGAAAGAGAGAACGAGAGAGAGATCGAGAGAGAGAGAGAGTGTTGTTAGCCGCAGCCGGCGCATAAATGCCGATTAACGAGCGCGCGCGTCGTACTTTTCTTTCATTGATTTCGCCTTCAGTTCCGGGCGGCGGTGCGAGAGCGTGATACACTCACACAGACACAGAAACACAGACGTAGCTACGTACGTGCAAGTACGTATACAAGTCCATCCGGTCGCGCACGAGTGTGCGGGCACACCGAATCACAGCCTTTTCTCCTCGCCTTCGCCGTCTTCTTCTGCGGGAGGGAAAAAAAGTGCGCGAGGAAGTGCAATACAGAGCACCGCCGGCGACCTTTGCGACGGCTGCTCTCTCCTACTCGCCTCCTCAGAGTCTCGACGAGAGCCCGAACGAGCCAGAAGTCAGTGTGTCGTGCATGCATTTGCCGAGGTCGTAGTTACTACTGTCCGCCGGGCGCAAAGTGTACATTCGCCGCGGAGAGTGGCAGGAGAGTTAGGTAAGGAAAGAGCTACCACCAATCCCATATTTCCCTTTCGGCCTCCTCGTGTGCTCGGCGTTCGGCGCACGTGCGCTCGCCCACCAGACTTCCCAACCGCGTTCTTCTCTCCCTATCCCCGGGCCCTTGCGTCACGTTGCAATTGCGGCCCGGAATTTGCCTTGCGGCGATCGGCAAACTTTCCTCTCGTCGCCGGCGCCGAGGTGCATTGCTTGTTCGCTCCTCTCGGTTTTCGGCGCTCGCCGCCCGCCCCTGCGTCTCTCCGCTCGGGGTGGATGTCTGTGTGGCTTGGGGGTGGGAAGGGGCGTAAGCGCGCGCGAGGGCCTTTCCCTTGGAAATGCGTGGGGTAGTAGCGCGTGCGGGGGCTGTCGTGGGTGCCACGGGGAGAAGGACGGGATGCGAGTCGCCTGGCGAGGGAGCGAGATGCGGCGAATAAAGCGAGAGAGGGAGAAGGAGCGTGTGTGGTAGTGAGGGAGAGTGAGAGAGTCGAGGGAGCGAGGAGCCGCGCTCGTATTGATCGGACCCGGCCACGCGATTTTCACGATCCGTCGCCATGGCCACCTGGCCACCGGCCGAAGATCCTATCTAGCGGCGTACGTGAAAATCGAACTTTAACCCTCGACTTCTATCCACCTGCGATCGCCACCCTAACTTCGCCGCAACCCTCTTTATCTCTCCAAGAATCGACTTCCGAGAAATTGACAAACTACCCTCGCTAGTCTCAATTATAAATCGACTCGCGAATACGGAACTTCGTACATTTATCAATTCACAGGTCTTGCTTTTTAATAATTAACCTTCAACAAGTAGATAAGCTCAGTCGGACTCAGACACGAACTCATCCTACTTCCGACGGTCAAAAGCATCGAAGTACATCTTTACCGCGGCGAGAAAAGTCTGATATTCTCCGGCGTGTTCGATCGAGGGAAATTCCTCGCGGGGGTACATCGCCTCGGCATATCGTAGGGCGCGCGCGGAGAGGGCGGCTCGCTTCCACGCATTGTCCCGGAACCCCAGTGGCGCGTGTGTGCATATACGCGGCCATGCATAACGTCCATTGTCGTGGCCGGGATAATGACGGTCGCAGCGAGTCGCGCTGCGAAGTCGCAGAGACGAACGATACTTTTTGACGCGCCCTACTGACAATGGATTCCTCTCCCTCCCCTCTCTCACTCCTCTTCTCTCTCTTTCACTCCGACGACCTATCTCGCCGGCTTTCATTCTATTTCTCGGCGGCACTCGACTCCCGTCCATTGTCGACTCTTAAAATATCGCGATGCCGGGCGGCCGATCGATAAGCGGCGAAGATGCGGCGCCACGATAAACCGTACACCACCGACATTTTCTGACTCCTGCTAGCCGCGCGCGAGAGGGGACTACACGCGTGTGCGTCCGCGCACGTGTGTGTGCCTCGGCCTCTTTGTACAGAGCGCACGCACACGGCTCGACTTTATCCTCGCAGTGCCTTGGTAAACAAAGCCTTTGGATAGCTGTTATCATCGGCGAGCGCGTGCCAGGCATCCAGTGACTAGGAAAGCCGATCTACTCCCTTCCAGGTCGATACTCTGACTATCCGAGTCTATCCTTCTCTATTCGAGCTTTCGCTCTTTCATGGTTCCCTGCTCGCGCAGCATTAAAGAGAATTTCAATTAATTCCAGTCTCCCAGTGGAAACATTGTATCGGGCGCATTGTGCCCGGTCACTTTTCTACCGGGTGGAGGCTATCTTTTATCTGACGAAAGGAGAGAGGAGGGGGGGAATGGGGGGTTCGATCGGGGTGGTCACTGCCACGGGGCAAGGCAGAGGCCCACGCGTAGACAGACAGACAGACAGGGGTGCCCCGAGGACAGCTGATAGCTAGGTCGACGTACGAGGGAGAGCGAGCGAGAGGGAGGCCAGAAGGAGAGAATTAAAATGTACGCCGGTGGCTCGTGCCGGCTGATGTATGTGTCGCGGCAGCTGTGTATATTCGCCTTAGCCCGAGCACCGTAGCACCCTACGGCCACCGCATCGTTCTCCCTTCCTAGACCGATCTCTCCCTCCCTCCTTCGCTCTCTCACTCTTTCTCATTCTCGCCATCCCTTTCGCCGCGTCCTTTGACGCCGAAAGCCCACTGTACTGGGTGCGCCCCGGCCAAACCGGTGGTTGAAAAGCGGGGAAAATTAGCCAGATCCCTTGGAAGATATGGCCGTGGATCACCTGGCACAGCTGGTGAAGCCGAGTATAATGAGATCCGGACGCGGGATTCTTTCACTGTGATACAAGTTGGAATTATGAAATTGATAAATCGATCTTTTCGGTGGATGAAGGCGGAAGTTGGGGACTGTGGATACTAGGTAGACTTCGGGTGTCCTCGGCTGTGTAGTATGTGTATGTACCGGGTGATTCACTTGGCTTTGAATCGCTAATGATGGATATAGGCTGTTGAAAATGGTGTTGAGTCATTTTAATATAAAGGAGTCGTTTCCACGCACCGACATTTATTTATAATATCAAATTCAACGAATAATGGAAATAATTGAAACTCGAGTGTGAAGGGGATGATTAAAAGGCAAGTGAATCACCCTGTACTTGGCGCGAGACTCTACCGAGTCTTCCGATAACTGAGTTTTCGACGCAACTCAAATGCAATGTTCCTACTTTACACATGTTGCGCGGCACGAAGCCGTCCGGCTGCGGCGCTGCTTTCGTCGGCAAACATTGTTAGCAGGGGGAATGTTTAGTGTGTAGCTAGAGCCGGAGAGTGCAAGCCTGAGTAAACGAGATGGCCGAAGAGAGCCTCTAGGAGAGAGAGAGAGAGAGAGAGAGAGAGAGAGAGAGACAGAGAGGAAGAGAGAGAGTGCGCTGGGGGCTGTGAGAGTGGCGAGTACACTTATTGGGATACTCAAGAGAGAGAGAGGGAGAAGGGTGAGGGCTTTGGCCTGCGTGCGGAAAGAGAGGGCGAGCAGTTTCGATTTAACATGGTGCGCGGATATCGGACACCCCTTAGACCGGTTTCGGCCGGAGAAAAGGGAGACGGGAAGCAGGGTGCGCGGTGGTTTGCGGGGCAAGAAGGGCGAGCGGAGTAGAAAAGGGGGAGAGCAACCCGGAGCCCTTTAAACTAGAAGCACAGGGGGTCGTCGCCCCTTTAAATTATCCGGCTTTCCATTGGGCCTCTGCTCTCTCCGGCACGCTCGCTGCCTCCTTGCCGACAAGCGGCGGCCAGCCGCCGCCTGTTCTTTTCACGCTCTGTTTTCAAAGTCATTGTCAGATTACGTCAGGAGCAACGTCGCGCGCGGTCCATTGCTTTTGCCTCCGCGCCCTCCTTCAATTACTCGCTCGCCGCTCCCTTTGAGCAGGTCAGGAACTCCCTTTCTCCGCCTCGGGAGCCTCGGCGGAGAGATCGCCGAGTCCGCCGCACTTCAATTCGAAATTGGACCGCCGATTCTAATTACTCTCGGACTATTGTCCCGGGGGCGGCCTAATAGCTCTTTCCAGCTCTAGCTGGTAATTCTGTAATCAAGAAGAGAGTTTCATTGTTCGCGGCCGACCAAAACATTGGGCCGAGGCCTCCCAGTGGTTTTTTGCCTCGCGGCCTCACGTTTGTGGATCAACAAGACCCGCTCAGGAGGAAAAAGTCTGCCGTGCGAGAGACGCACTCGTGCACTCTGCGCTACTTTAGTTTGAGCCGGCGCGCGGCTGTTTTTCTATCGTCGATCATTCTGTTTGCCTTGTACATTTCACTCTCAGCAGCTCTCTCTCTCTTAATAAGAAGCTCGCCGGCGCCCAAAATTAAGCCTGTCGGCCTCGCTTCCTGCTCGGCCTGTCGAGAGCGAGCGGGAAACCAAACCCTCGACGATATATATTCTCGGCAATCTTATTTTTAATGGAAAGCCCCACAGAGCCACGATTCCATGGAGAGGTCGGCGCATGTCATTCACCATCATACGACGAGAAGCGTGGGTTCTTTGTGTCGTGAGCGTTCGACTTGGCTCGTAGCTAACCCGTAGAGAGTACGTCTCTCTTTCCCGGCGACTTCTCGATTCGGCCGATTAGCGGCTCGAGAAAGCCCTCGCCGGGGAGAGGGGAGGAAATTAGAGATAGGCCGGCGCGATTAGCGGCGTCCGGCGTGAGATCGAAGGGTGATGGCGATGCCGGGCGGTGATTAATGCGAGACCCGCTCCCCGTTCTCGTTGCAGATTTCGTACGTAGTTAGAGACCAGCCGCTAGAAGAGTGCAATGATGGCGAACGGAATGGACACCGTCGTGCAACAAAATGGGGGATCCACCCTCGGGCAGACCTCGCAGGAGGAGTCCAAGACGAATCTCATTGTAAATTATTTGCCCCAGAGCATGTCGCAGGAGGAGATTCGCTCGCTCTTCTCCAGCATAGGTGAGGTCGAGAGCTGCAAGCTGATCCGTGACAAAATCACTGGTGAGTAATCAACTATTTTCATTCTACTCTTATTACACTCTCATGCATCCCTCTTCTTTGCCTCATCCCAATTCCCGCTCCAGATCGATTAGTCTCGCGGTCAATGGCGATTGCTCACGCCACATCGGACTCCGTCGCTGGCAGCCGCTGTTAATGTACTCGCGAGTCGAGACCTCTTTACGTAAGTCCGCCTGCCATAATTCGACGGCGCGGAATAATGTCGGGGGAGCTCTCGTCGATAGGCATCGTCGGCCTTACCGATTCGGGCCGCGCATGGAAATGCCGCCGAGCGGAATAATCTCGATTGAAAAGCCCCCGTCGAGATACGCGTCAATTCGAAAACTGGCCGATCACGATAAGCCGCCATTTCTGTATTGTCTCGGAGGCTCGAGGGCCGCGGCTGCATCTCGGATCACGTAATCGAGCATAATTTCGCCGGGCGTGTGCTGTAAGCTGCGCCGGAGCCGCGTCCTCTCTCGCTCGCACCGCGTGTCTGCACGAAGCACGAGAAGCACGTGTGCGCGGAGACGTGGCCCGCGACGCTATTTCGAGCGCGAAAAAGGAGAGCGCGGGGGCGTGCGCGCCTGACGCTTACGGTTCGAGGCTTTCCGCTTTACTCTCTCGACCTCGCCGCGTAGAATCTCAGGGCCGTGCGGGAGGAGCTTGCATTTCGGATTTCCCCTTATTCGAGAGAAATCAGGCCAGCGGCCCGAAAAAGAGAGAAAGAGTCCCTCGAGCACCACTCTCCGGCCGAGGCTGACCTTAAGTGCTTTCGCTCGCTTTCCCGGTGAATGCTCGCCAACTATATGCGCGGATACGCCGATCTCGCCAATCGTACATTTAGACTTTCTACTTATTAAAAGTCATGTGGCCTTTTGTCCAGATCCTTTCAACCTACCTATCCTTTACCCTCTGGCTTTTACCCGACCTCTAGCTCGTACCATCGACACGTATAAATCATCGCAAATCACATACAATTCCTTTAATCGCTGGTCTGCCCTTCTGCATTACAGGACAGAGCTTGGGTTACGGATTCGTCAACTATCACCGGCCTGAGGATGCGGAAAAGGCGATAAGCACGCTCAACGGTCTCCGCTTGCAAAACAAGACGATCAAGGTCAGTCTTCGATCAATCTTAATCGCCGATAGTTCTATTCTCGCATTTCTAAACTCGCCCGTTGGATTTCGAGCCAAGAGCAAGAAGTGCGGTTTGTCCTCCTCGGGAAATCCCGCGAGCAACATTGTCGCCTTGATGAATTCGGGTCTGACGTTTCAAAGTAACTCGAGACGGCCAAACGAATGTAGACATTGCAGTGTTCTACCGGGAATGCCAAATCTACCGGCAATACTGGCTATAGCGGGACATTGCGCCAACATAAATAGGCTGGCGGAAATCCAGCGGGCCTTTATTCGAAGTGTACTATCCGAGTTATGATTACATCTGATCTCCCAAAGCCCTCGTTTCCTCAATACCAGAGGAGACCACTGTCAGACTTTTCTCAGTCCTCCGACACTCTCGCGTTTAGTCTTTAACTCAATGCCCAAGCGAACAATGGACTCAATCTAACGAGAACGGTGTCCTTTGAAACCCGCAGGTATCGTACGCGCGGCCGAGCAGCGAGGCGATCAAGGGCGCAAACCTGTACGTGAGCGGTTTGGCGAAGAACATGACGCAACAGGACCTGGAGAACCTCTTCAGTCCTTTCGGGAGGATAATCACGTCGCGGATACTCTGCGACAACATCAGCGGTAAGTCTCCCGCCGTCACTGACACTGTGTGGGTGTGTGTGCTCGAGATGCTACCGGTCGCTATCTCCGGCCGACTATTCGAGTCTGCGAGGCCTCCGCTCTCAGCTAGGAGGTGGGGCCCAACTCCTCGCTCGGAGTGCGCGCCCGCTAGAGAACACCCACCCGAGATATCTGTATCGTAGTCGTCGGGCTGGTCGCACTCTCAGTAAGATTTTCTCGCTTGTCGGAATCGAGCGGAGGTTGTAACGAGTGCCCGGGTGGTTCGCGGTGGTGGTGCTAGAGTCGTTGCGATTGGAATCCCAATTGGAATCTTTCATTCTCTCTCTCTTTCTCTCTCTCTCATAGGCCATGGGGTTCGAGTCGTTTGTGGGGTGGATCGGTGCGCCTCTATGTCTAACTAGATTTACTAGATCAATTAGACCGATGCGAGAACGAGCTCATTTGACTCACACGTCCAGAGCAGAGCAGACTCCCGCCCCCTTCTCTCTCTCTTTCTCTCTCTCTCTTCTATGGAGAACCTAGTGAAATAGTGTCGGTGATGATTCTCTCTTAGTTGGTCCATGGATAGTAAATCGAGTCATAGATTTCCCGCGGATATCATTGTTGGTTGAGTAGAATCTCGGCTCTCTCTGCGCTAGTAACACTCGCGATGGGAGCGCACGCTTCGGATGGACACTTGGTTCTCTGTTTCGTTCGATTGCGTTTGTAATCGTTGGCTCGTTATGTTTCTTTACCTTTTCCGAGCGCTTGCACTTTATTCTAGCTGGATCTAGGCATACGTACATTGATTTTGGCATATCCCCAGTTGCACGCACAGCCTCATGGCCTATCCATTTATTCTCCGCGACACCGTTATACTTGACACGACCTTGACAATCCACCTTTCCGCGCTTGTTCTACCTGACATTTTTACCCCGCATCTTGTCGTTGGCTTCCAATCGTACGCCCGCTAGCTTGTCGTCAGCATTGATTGTGTGTGGAAAGAGTGTCGATGCTGATGGTAAGTGGGAGGCGAAGCTTGGAACTGGACGAAGTAAACGCGTCGCGGCGCGTTCACTTTGTCACCATGTCCATCCGCACACTCTACCCACCGTCGTACCATCAATTCCCGGCTCCCTCTGCAAGTTTTCTCGATCCCTCGTTTCTCTCCCCGCCGATCATGGTTCTCGTCTCTTTTCGACAATGAGAAGTCTTACGACGAACGCGACGATCACTCGACCCTCATTCGTCCGGCGTAGATTGATTATTGATTGAGTATTGGTCGTTGAGTTGCGCTTTTTTGCTTTTGTACTATTGTCGAGCGGAGCTCGTTGATGCGAGATCCGTCGAGAAAGGTAGCCCAGTTGTTTTGGCTTCGAATTTTTTAAGGCTTCCTTTTTATTGCAGAGTTTTAGTTACCTTTTTTTGTTGTGTTGTTACTGTTGTTTTTTTATAAAACGTTTGCAGTCTTGAATCTGAATGCTTTGGAACTTTTTTCGCTCTCGCTGAGTTATCGTTTTGCGTCCGGTTTTTCTGCATGTCGCGATAAATGTCCCGTCGCCGCTGCTCGGCGACGGCCGATTTCAGATTCAACGCTGCATGCGACGCAAGTGGAGTTGCTTTTGTTCCGTTGATTTCAACTGAATTCCGTTCTTTCGACGCCTTATCGCCGAGGAATCAGGGCCGAGCGAGTCGTCGTGTGCTAATGCTGCTGCTAGCTGACCTTTAACAGCGTGATATAATTTTTCCCGTTTCTGTTTAGTACGACAGTTTGAGACCGGCAGCGGAGGCAATTTGCCCGGTACGTAACTCATAACTCTTTTTTCTTTTCCTCTCATTACGCCCTAGAGCCCTAGACACGAAAGCAGCCCTTCGGATTAATCCCCGAGTAGTCGTTTTCCCCCGCGTTTACACGCGCGTCACTTGCCCTTCAATTATCAGTTTCAATTATCGACCAGTTGCCGGGGGGAGAACCATCAGCCCCCGCGATCTCTCACGAGTCCGCGAGGAAACCTTGCTAATTATCAGATCTAACATTCCTCTAAGATGGCATTGGAGATGACAAAGAGGATTACTTTCGATCCTGCTAATGTACTGAAAAACGGCCGCCGCACACTGCTAAATTGGAAGGATGAATCGGCCGAGGCTCGTGTCGCCGGGGCATTGTGTCGGATTCCGGCGCTCGGCACAGTAAAGAGTGAATCGGACTTTCGGATCTATGCGCCGCCTGCTCAAGCTCTATTCACCGGTGCAGCCTGTGGAACTCGCCGGTCGCACGAGACGTCCCAGCTGCGCTTTCAGTGGAAAGGCGAGGCGCGT
Source organism: Crossocerus cetratus (assembly GCA_963675795.1). Classification (NCBI taxonomy): domain Eukaryota; kingdom Metazoa; phylum Arthropoda; class Insecta; order Hymenoptera; family Crabronidae; genus Crossocerus; species Crossocerus cetratus. The sequence continues at coordinate 21,577,630 of OY776665.1, read as the reverse complement.
AGAGCCGATCAATTAGCATCTTGGTGAAAGAGAGGACTCGTGAGATATTCGTGGGGGTTTCACCTTGCCGGGAGAGTCGGCGAGCGACTCTCTCCCTCTTTCTCTCTCTCTCTCTCGAGGGATTTCTTTGGCCCGTGGCTGCTCTCGTGGTGCTAGTTGGTACACACGAGAACGTTTACATCCAGAGTTCCTCCTGAGCGCCATTTTTGTTTCTTTACGCTTTTTGTCGTTTGTTATGATTATTATTTGCCACTTACGTACTGTTCTCTCGATTACATGGTGTCACGTGTACATTCCGCTAGAAGGTCGCTCTTCTCGTGCCTCACGTACATGTTAGACGTGTCCGCAGCCAGTCGGAAGAAAGGCGGCTGGCGTGTACACAAAGCGCGATCAAGAGTTCGATATAGTCGACGGAAAGCGAGAGAAAGACGACGAAACGCAAAAGATAAAGAAACGAATCTGTGCGCACCGAGCCACTCGCTCTAACACACACAATGAAAGAGTCTTAGAGTTGGGATTCTCTCGGGTGGACTTGGCCCGAAGAACCGTGTCACCCACGACAGGGCGGGGGCTAGCTCATTCTCTCACTAGTTCACATACTTCTAGTTTCATTAAACTCGCCAAGCAAGTTGAGTAAACCTTAACAAGTCCACCCCGAGGCTCACAGTAGAAACATAGTCTCGCTTCGCCTTCACGACACCTGCCAACTCCAGTAAATGACAGTGGCTTACGGTAGATAGATAAGTTCATTCCGGCAAAGTAGCCGCGAGCTCGAGGTATACAATAGTCGTTTGAAGGATACGCAATTGTCTGATTAGCGAGATGAAAGCGATGTTTGTCAAGTGTCCCGAAGGCGCGAAAGGAGAGCGCAGGCCGCGAGGGCTTGCAACCGAGCTGGGGGACGTTCGCCGGACCCCTGGTCGGTTCGCTAATCATTCGACTTTCAGCCGGCGACGCGTCTGGAGGTGTACTAATCAGTGGTGCTTTGGTGTGTTGGGTGGTAATCGACAGGCTTGTCAAAGGGGGTTGGTTTCATAAGGTTCGACCAGCGGGTTGAGGCCGAGCGAGCGATTCAAGAGCTGAACGGCACCATACCGAAGGGCTCGTCCGAGCCGATCACCGTGAAATTCGCCAACAATCCTAGCAACAACAACAAGGGGGGCCTGCCACCATTGGCGGCCTATCTCACGCCACAGGCCACTCGTCGCTTTGGCGGCCCCATCCACCATCCAACCGGCCGCTTCAGGTACATTCCACTGTCGCCACTATCCAGGTACCTACTCGCCTCTACTCGCTCTACCCAAATCTCTCTCTCTCTCTCTCTCTCTCTTTCTCTCTCTCTTTCTCACTTTTATAGATTCTTCTCTCTACTATACTCTCTTTCTAACTCTTACTCTTCATTCTCTACTCATTGATTTCTTTAACTACTCCTCCCTCAATCAACCCCCTCGTTTCCCCTCCACTTTCGTTTTCACGGGTATCTTTCGAGTCTGGTCCCTGGTTTTTCCTTTAGTCTCTCGCTTCTCACCTGTATATGTCTCTGTCTCCTTGGTTCTTTTCTTACTCCGCTAGTCGAGTCCACCTTCTCGAGACGTACTCGCGCGCGGCTAGATCGATCGCCCGATACGCTTTTAATAATGCAATCGGCGCGCGGCCACTGTTTACGCGCAGGACTGCCTGACGGTTTATTATAAATGGAAACGGCGCGATTATTTTGGGCCGATTATGGTGGAAATGTCCTCGATAGGAATTGGTAAGCGGAGCTAGTCACGATGGCCGATAATCTGCTTAGCTGCTTGCTGGGGAGGGTGGAATCGTGGGGTTGGAGGGTTGGGCCTGAATAATTCTCGGCGATCGATCGATCGATCATCCGCTTATAGTTATCCCTCGTTTGAGCTCGTCGACGAAGCTCTTCCTTCTCGCACTGTCCATCTACGATTGCGATTCGGCTCTGCCTTATTCTTTTAATTTTCATTTCTCTATCTCTATCTCTCTATCTCTCTCTCTTCCCCTCATACACTACTCAGACCACCACGCTCTCGCAGAGATACTCTCTGGTTTAGTTTCTTGTAGAACGGCATGCCCCGTTGCGTTAAAGCCATTTTGCCTCTCCGCTCGAGCGGGCCTTTTTCTTTCGTCGAGGATACTTTGGGTTGCGTCACTCTCGGCCTCTCGTTTCGGTCCTCCTCCAGCTTCTAGCGTGGAGAGAAAGAACGGCTCGCGACAGTACACAGTCCCGGGCACCCGAGTGTCCATTGGCCTTTCGTTATCTTTCCTGGATACGTTTGAGAAAGCACTTTGCCGGGGTTCAATCGAGAAGCTTATCTAAAGTCGAGACTGGTGTCGATTTGCTTTGATAAACAAAACCCGTTTTTCGCGGAATCTAACTTGTTAGTATTAACCGGGCGAGTTGGTAATTATTCATGAATTGCTGTCGATGGTCCAATTAACAAGGACAATTGTGTACTGTCGGTTGACACGTCAGGCTTACCCCTTGTGCACCGGTGGGCCGGGATTTCTCAAAGGTCGCTTAAAGTCACCATCAACTCGCACGAGTTCCAAGCGACCATCTCTTCCCCGGCTCACCGGTGAACGAGAAGCTCAACTTTAGACCATGGAAGTTGAAGATAGTTTCCCTGTGTTCCTTGAGCCCTCATTAGTCATCGAGCCTGCATATGTCACGATGCCATCGGGGCTGAACGACAGATCGAACGTCACGTTCCCATCGACGCAGAGACGCATCATCGCATTTCCGTTCGAACCCTCGCGCCCTTCTCCAGGAGAGAAGGCGAGAGAACGCTGAATTGGACGACACAGGCGACACCTTTTTCTTTCAACCCGCCAATCTTCGCGAACCACCTTTTTCTTTCCTACACCTATCATTCTCACTGGGCTTTCGTGCATGACAAGGAGACGAGGGATTTTTCTCTTTTCGCCCGGTGGAAAATGGGGGGGCGCTGTGCCATGGTAGACGGTTTTTCTTTTCCCGGAGCGGTAGACAAGGCGAGGAAGCACAGGAAGAGGCGGCTTCTCATTTCCGGCTCGCACCCGCAGTACTTCTCTTCTTACGTTGTTCTTTTTGTGTTTTGTTTTAGCACTGGCAAGGCCATGCTTGCCATTAACAAAGGCTTACAGAGGTCAGTATTTTTTTCGTTACCTACCACTACTCAGTTCTACCAGTGAATCGCCTGATTTCTCGAACCACCTTTCTTTCCACTGCGCGACACGCCGCCATCACTTTCTTCTCTTGTACCCTGCTCTCTTTTTCTCTTTCTCTCTCTTTCTCTCTCACCTTTTCGATCCGACGCCAACTCGAGATCTCAACTCTGCCAACGAGATATTCCAAGCTGTCGAAGGCGAAGGATTTATCTCGGTGGTGCAAATTGATATTACAGGCTTCTTTATTGGCAGGTAATGTCAGTTTGGTCCTGGAGTTCTCGAGTAGGATCTTCTGTTTGTGTCTCGTCTCCTCTGCCTTTCTCCTCTGTTCAACTCGCGTGACTGTACTTGTGTCTTTCCTTACTTTTGAGTCACTCTCTCATCGTACTTGTTCACTCTCTTGGGTTGGTCTTTCCGTTTTCATGCTATCTTTCGTTCCTCAAATTGCCGAAGTCACAGACCTTACTTTCTCCGTGTAATATTGGAATCTGTCAATCATTTCATTGATTTTATTGATTCATTTCATTGGCAAGCTGAGAAAGTAATTGCAAATAATTGTAATCAGCGCCTCTGATGAACTCTACACACAGATTCATCCATTTAATCCCAAAACCCTTCCAATAATCTTCATCAGTGCTCAAAGAATTGGATGGACCTTTGTTGTTTGTTATTCCGGGTTCACCTGAGTTCACCACGTTTCTTTGGCCCCGTTCTCCAGCACTTTGGGTTAATCATTTAGAGGGGGGGATTGTGCACCGCACAAGCCTTGGTCCAGTAGTGATAGTCTCACGTCTCGCACCTGCAGCACAGACAGAGACCCAGCCAGCACAAGAGCACACATCTGTACATATTCTTTCCACCATTTCACCGATGACTCGTAGCTTTCCCCCCACGACGACACTGAGGACGACACATAGAGTAGTAGACTCTCCGAATATATCTCATTTGGTGTAGAGCTGAGCGAGGCTAGGTGCACGAGTTATACCCCCTTTACATACTCTAAACACCAGACAGACAGTGAAATAGTTGTAAAGCTGTGTGCACAGGTCTACGTCACTCACGCAAGCTCTGCAAGCTCCAAGACGACTTAAGAGACATCCTAGAATTCACATGCACCTGCTGCACAGACCTAGAGGCAAGGCCCTCGCGAAACTGAGACAAGTAGTTGTCAGGTTGCACCGCGACAGAAATCACACACTTAGCATTCGATCTTCCCCCGAGGAAGAGAGCGAAGTAGAGTCCGAGTGCACGCGAGCAGTCCGCTTAGAATGAGTCGTCCGCGCTGCACATTGAACCCGGAGAGACAGAGACAGCAAAGGCCTTGGTACAGTTTGCGAGCATCCATGCATTTCTTCCTTCTCGAATTAATCGGAACCACTGTCGGCGGCCTTTCTCCGCCCTTCGTTTTAATTGGAAAGAGATGCCTCTCCCAATTATGCGAGCCCTCCGGGCAAAAGGTGCTCGAGAGTTTTCCGCCCGGATCCAATGGAATCCGCGCGCTCGTCATTCATGCGACCGTACTCCTTAATTGCACTACGGCCGCACGGAGCCACGCATTCTCCTTCGCGCGATCTTTTCAGCCTCCGCGTCTACCTTTCTCTCCTCTCTCTCCCTCTCTCGACATATATGCGAGTGCGGGAGGACCCTTTTCCCAGATGAAAGAGAATCACGGCAGCGGAAGGACGCGCGGAAAGGATCCGGGCGAGCGGGAACGGGGTAGCGCGTCGCGTTAGATCTGATGCTGCATCTCTGCACGGTGGAACACAGTCACATACGCGCGCAGCCGTAATGACGTTTGTGACGAATGCATACATAATTATACTGTGTGTCGACCCCACCGGTACACCCACCCCCCACCCCGCCACTCTCCCACGAACCCACCCGACATTAAATACTCTGAGTACTCACTGAGATGTGCCCTGTTTTTTAACGCGGCTTGTGACGTCAAGTAGGTACGTAGATTTATACATACTTTTTACATCTGTAAATAGGATGAGAACCCATCCCGACCAACCCTCCCGAGCTGAGATCCCTCCCCGGATTGCTTGCATGCCTCAAAGCGAGCTTCACCCAATTCTCTTCTAACATTCCTCACGTTTGGCCGATCTTTTTAACAATATTTAATAATTTTCAATCGAACCTGGCGGATTAATGACTTGCACCACTTTTTTCCTTGGGCTTGTCATCGGCGATATTGCATGTACACCCGCATGTTGGCTCCTCCTTTTTCCGTTTCTTTCTTTAAAGTTTCTCTGCTTGACAGGCAGAGGAGCTTCCTTGAACAAGCGATAGCGAGTAGACTGAACGAGTAGTATCTTTTGCTTTTTCGTCGTGCGTACCACCAGTGCTCTTGCTGCGGAGGTTCGGAATATCAATCTGCGCTTTGCACTTTCGATCCTTTGACACTTGTGTCGCAGCTTCTCTCCTGGACGAAGCCTGGAGAGAGGAGGCCTGGTTTCGTCGCGGTCAATTGTTACGCGTGCACGCTCGATTTTGTAGCTTTAAATACGCGGCGCGCGTCAATGGAGACCGGATTGCAGTTGTTGCAACTGGAGAGAATTGTGTACTGCAAGGAAGAACACTGGCTTCTCAAAGTTCATTTTCGCGGGAGTTGGTTTCATTGAGTGGCAATGTGGCTTTTCGTCTTGCAGAAATTGTTGAGTTGCCATCCCAAATCGTGCAAGTCCAAGGCTCGAAAGTGGACGATGCAATTGCATCGAAGTCAAGCATTGTTTTTCGCGAGTTGCATCGTCCATCTTCCCGCTGCTTTAGTTTACCGGAGGATTGAAGCCTCGGAGCACTGCTGTCGCCGCTGGAAAATGGAAATAGAGTCGCTCGGGATCGATGCACGTTTCGAAAGCGTCATCCATATGCATCGAGTGGCGGGTGCTCGGGTGAGAAGAGCCGTTCGTTAGCGTGTCGGAAAAGAGCGAGTGGAATTGGCCGCAATTTCCATGAAATTTTCACGACCCCCCCGGGGGAAAGGGGCAGCGCTGAGAGGAGGAGAGTGCGACAGCAGCGTTCCAGGGGCGATTCGGTCACGCAGGCGGCATCGAGTTAAATTATACCGGCGATTGCATTTCAATGAAATCCCATGGCAATCAAGCGAGCCCCCATTTATAAATGCATATCCTCGGGAAATCAGGTCGCCCGTGCCGGGAAATGGAAGCTCATAAATCGCTTGTGTGATTCATGCTCGGGCAAGTATCGAGATTTTCATAATTTTGCTAAATTCCCGAGCCGAGAGATTCCCTCTTGGCGCAATCGGCAGTAGAGTAGAGATGAAATATGAAATAATGGAGCGGTGCCGCCGCAATAATCGTGATCGGACGAATCGTTGTGCGATAGACTCGCGAGGGAAGATATAAATTGTGGTGAAGTTTGCGCGAGCGTAAGGTGGGTGTTTAACGAATGCCGGGGTGGGCTGGTGTTGCAGGTACAGTCCGCTGGCAGGTGACCTCCTAGCGAACTCGATGCTGCCAGGGAACGCGATGAACGGTTCCGGCTGGTGCATCTTCGTGTACAACCTCGCCCCGGAGACCGAGGAGAACGTGCTGTGGCAGCTGTTCGGTCCGTTCGGCGCCGTCCAATCGGTCAAAGTGATCCGCGATCTCCAGACGAACAAGTGCAAAGGCTTCGGTTTCGTGACGATGACCAATTACGAGGAGGCGGTGGTCGCGATCCAGAGCCTGAACGGTTACACCCTCGGCAACCGCGTGCTCCAGGTGAGCTTCAAGACGAACAAGAGCAAGGCAGCGTAGGACGAGCAACACGCAGCAGCGGCTGCGGTCGCAGCGGCCGCGGCTGCGGCCACGGCCACGGTAGCAGCGGCCCACCCGCCGCACTTATCCAATCCTTACCATTACCGTCACCGGCTACCGAGACCGCTCCAAGAGCAACTCCCGATCCCAGCGGCGATCTCTGCCTCGCACCTGCGCGCCCTCGGTGTCCGGCTCCTCTCACAGGTCTCCGCAACCACCACCTCCTCCTCCTCCCCGAGCGCCTCCGGCTCCTCCTCGAGCCGCACGACGAGCACCACCTCCGCAACCACCACCTCCTCCTCCTCCTCCTTCCCGAGCGTCTCCGGCTCCTCTTCGAGCCGCACGACGAGCACCACCTCCGCCTCGACCACCCAACCGACCCAGGCGGCGGCGACGACGGCGACGACGACATCTAGTCGGCAGAGGGCCTGCTCACCCCCGCTCATCCCGCTCACCGCCGAGGCTGAAGCACTGCTTCGCTCACCCGTGTTCCTCAATCGAGTGTCGAAAGAAGAGCGGGAGGCCATTCTCGCCATGCGCATCTTCCCCAACGACCTCAAGGCCGCGGCGGATCGCGCCATGGCCAAGATGAAGAAGTCTTGCGCGAGGAGGAGGATGAGGGGCAGGAGCAGCGCCGCCAGCAGCACCACCAGCAGCACCGACAGCTCCGTCTAAAATCCTCTAGAACCCGGCGCGCCGACCACCACCAACCACCCTTCGCCGAGCGAGCACCCACGAGCGCCTGCTGCGCAGCCTGAGTGCGAGGAGCGTGTGTGAGAGCGAGCGACTCGACCGATAGACGCGTGTCGCTGCCACTCCGGCCAGAGATGTGTGAGGAGAGCGATGAGAGAGAGAGAGAGAGAGAGAGAGAGAGAGAGAGAGTACTGAAGATCGAGAGACTGAGTGGGAGAGAGTGTAACTGGCTAAGAGGTAAAAGAGATTCGTTTGCGAGGGATCAAGCACGCGCGATGGATCACTCGAGACCTTGGGAAAAGGGACCTGTTTTAATCCATAATCAGCAAGATGCTCGAGTACCAGCTTCTACTTCGCGAGACCTTCGCCACGCGGCGACCCCAGCATGATAATCGAGCTGCGAATCGCGAGAAATCCAGCAGATACTAGTTAAGAGTCGCGCGAAGCATAGCTGGAACTCGGGCACCTTGCGATTCCTAGTCGAGCCTTCGCAAAAGGCGCAGGGTGGGACGCGAATCACCAAAGACAGAAAACGGACGAGTCTGACTCTGAGATTAAAGTAAAGAGAGCGTTGTCGAGGGGTGGAATGTTCGGAGGGTGGAAGATCCGAGGGTGGAAGGATCTCTCTGGCGTTACTCGTCAACAAGGCAGAGACACACGAGCGGTTAATTCGGGGCAGTTGCTAGGTGCGGAAGATATCGCAGGGGATGGGTCGGGATCGTTAGTTACTAGAATACATCGTACTTGTTGCTAGTCAGGCTCGAGGCTGTCGGTGGAGGGGTGCGCCCGTTGGTTAAAGATACGCGTAAAGATTTATACCTACGGATAAGCTAGGTAGTACAAAATGCCTATTCGAGGCAGGCCGATTTAAGGGCAGAGACTGTCGCAAGCAATCCCCCTCGAAAGTGCACCGTCCAAGAGTGGACTGGACGCGCCAAAGAACTTGGACTATAATACACTTGAGCCTCTCGGGCGGCCTCTCCCTCCCGCGTCTTGCTCGGGGGAGAGACCGAGCGAGAGCACCCTCGCGGAGTCACGCGGGAGTCACGAGAACGACGGCACCATGTGACATTTTATAGCCCCGGCGACGCGGCGGCGATCTGCAAAACGGCATCCGGCCGGCCGCTCGTCCCGACTCACCGCGTGCCGCACGCGGCAACACGAAAGACTTCGCGCGACTTTTAGAGACATTTTTTTAAGTGAGTGACGTACAAAGCGACTAGAGCTCGCGACGAGACACACGCATCATTTAGAGAGCGGGCGCCGCGCTGCCGTAGGTGGCGGCGGACGCCGCCCTGTCCAAAGAGTAGATTATTAGAAGCGAGAGGGAAAGCGAGGAGAGAAAGGATAGAGGAAAGAGATGCGTCTTTTCCCGTGGCCTCGTCTCGAAGACGACCCACTGGCACGGTCCTGTGATACACAGACTAATCGGAGAGGAAGGGCGATGGCTAAGGCAGAGAGCGGACATGTGCCCAGAGACACAGACGAGCGAGGGACGTGTCCTAGTCTCCGTGCAAAGAGGCAGTCCATGGGGGGTGAAAACCAGTAGAGCTCGAGGATGGTCCGATAGAGTCTGACTCTGGAGGAGAGGAATCCGAGGGAAGGACTCGAGCTAGATCTCGACGACGACGATTTGGAACACGACGCGTTCGTTTAGGTGGTACGATGTAAGGTAACCGAGTCCAATCTCGCACGGCTCGCATCCTCCTCGCGTGGAGCTTTCTTCCCGAACTTGGCGAGCTGCGCTTCTCGGTGGAATGGATCGAGAAGCGCGTACTTCCGCACAACTTCCCGAAGACTGGGGACAACATTGACACACGGCAGAGCGCGGAGGGTGCGGCCCGCGCGGCCCGGACTCCACGTACTTAACACGCGAGTAGAGCGCGCCAGTTTCTTTCTTAAGCTTAGGTTTAGGTGAGCTGAAGACAAAAAGCGTAGTATATATGTTGTCCTATTTATGTGTACCTTCTTGTGTCTAGTCCGGGAGCGAGGAGAGGCTTGGAGGGCGCGCGCGAAACGGAACGAATTCCGCGTTCCCCTCGAATTCGGGGGGTTCGAAAGACGACCAATCACGCGCGCGCGCGCGCGAAGATGGTAAGCCTGTCCGGGCTCCCAACGTATTAAACCTTAAGTACAGATTGTTTCTCTTAAGATTTTATTTTATTTATACTTGAGCCCCCGCGCCAATTATCCGTAGAAGCTCTCGCAATGATCTCGCCGTATCCTGCCGTCCCCCCAGTCTCCAGCGATGGAGCTCCTGGAGGGGCGGAGGCTGCGAGGAGAGCCGCGGACCGCGGGGAAAAATGATCTCGATGATTAGTGCAAATTAATACCGTCGGCTGACGACACTGCGTCTCTGGCGGTCGCAAGCCAAAGAGAGGAGATTCGACGATGGCGATTCACCCTTCGAGCCGCCCGGTCACGCAGATATCTCGCTCTTAGCTTTCGGCGTCTTCGCGAAGATCCTGACACACGATATACCCCCGGGGGGGAGAATCGAGGAGGGAAGGAAGAGCGAGGTGACCAGCGAGACGCGAAGGGTCAATCGCTGAGCATACAATCCTGTCGGACAGATTGGTAGCAGCGAGGCTAGCCGGATCATTTCTCACAGTACTTACGAGCTGAACTCTCTTCAGCTCGACGCGCTCGGGAGAAAGGACCTTCTCCTCCTGACAGAATACGTAACGCGATAGCTTCACGAAGGACTCTCATTCTGGTTAAACTGTCTCTTACTGTCGCCATCGTCATCGCCATTATTACAATGATTATTATTATCATTATTATTATTATTATTATAGCATTATTACCATTATTATTATTATTATTATATTATTATTATTATTATTATTGATACGATTACCATTGCTATTACTTACGATCGTACATATTTTTTGTGTCTCGTCTGGTAGCTACGTGTAACCTTTAACACCCTTTATCGTCGATACTTACTCTCGTACCACTAGGCAAGGAAAAGAGGAAGGTCTCGCTCACAAAACTTTCTCGACACATATCTACATTGCTCTGCTATTTTCTACAAACCCTTCTTATAACAGTTTCTACTACTACTACTTACTACTTACTTACTACTCTACTACTACTACTGTGCCGCTACTTACTTACTTACTTACCATTTACTACTTACTACACCGCTGAAACTCACTACTTACTATTACTACTACCGATTATTTATTTATTTATTTAATTAATTAATTAATTATTATATAACATAACACAGAAATTATGTTTTATTTAAGGATTAAACTGATTTGTGTTTGGTTCACTTGGTGTTTGGTTCATTTCGATTACTTGTTTCAGTTGCCACCTCTCATGCCCACCCCACCGAACCCCCGCCCCCGCCCAGCCCTGATATATCATCGCACAGCGAATCCACACGTTCCCCGACCCGACCTCTTCGTCCTAGAACATTCCTTGATACTCAGACTGATCAGTGTGATAGGATTTAGCGAGCGGATCCTCGAGTTACGGTTCGTAAGACTACTGTTAATTATTGAATGCCGCCTCGTGGGCGCCGCTGCCGAGCGAGCTATGCTCCGAATAAAAAGGACAGAGTGGCACTTGGCCGAACTCGATGGACGATCGGCGATCGAAAGGCGTCGGCAGCGGCGATCACGAATCTCGAACGGAAAGGCAGCCGAGTGTGCGCTGCGCCGGGCGGGCGAGACAAGTCCGGCTGAGGTAGAGAGCGGGAGGAGAAGAAACTTGTTAAAAAAAGGCGAGCGACTAGCATTGTTACCCTCAGGAGCGTCTCCCTCGCACGATACAGCCCCTTGCGCGTATCGTCGTCGGGAAAGGATGAATTGGAAGGAAATAATAAAAAGAACTGACATGCTCGTTAAAACTCTGTGGCTACTGGTTGCGCGGCGAGAGAAGGCCGGCCGCGCTCTCCTCGTCCTCGGCTCATCCGGCCGTCTCGCGCTCTCCTCTCCGGCGAATATTGGAGGCGTCGGCGAGCGAGAGCCGGGATGGGGAGACGGGTACGGGGGGGCCTGGCGTCTGCGGCGTCTCCCGTGTTCTGGACACGAATTCGAAGGATTCCCTGGGGAAAGAGAGGCTGTGCCGTTTGTGTCGGAGAGAGAGAGAGAGAGAGCGAGAGAGCGAGAGAGAGAGAAAAATTGAGCGAAGGTTCATGAGAATGGGAGAAAGTTGGGTGAGCGAGAAAGTGAGAGAGGGCGATACACGATAATCTACTTAATCTATAATATCGCATACGGCTATTACGTTAGATATACATTTATGTGTACTGTATTTATGTCCCAATAATCGTCGTGTTAGTTAGATCATTACCGAAATGACGCGAAGTGAGCGGCCCGGCAGCCTGGCCTGCCGGGAGGACACACACCCCCCATGCGGGGGCAACAGCGACAAGACAGGCGTACACTTAGTAGACACGAATACATGTTATTTCTCCGGATAAAGCAGAGCTGAGATGGCACTCGTTGAGATATGAGATCGATTTTAGGCACTCGGAGGGAGGAGCGACATCCTCTCGCGACATTCGCCACGACGCGTCCGAGGTATCGAGCGGGCGGAAAAGGGCACAGAGATGCGTCGATCACTCTCGGAGGGATTTGGCCGATTATCGGCGAGTTACTTGCTGTCTTTACATCCTTCCGTTTAGTACTCCTCGTTTCAAGCGTTTTTCGAGCGCGACGCTCCTTCGCGCACTTTTACCCTCGTTTCAGTCGTGTCGGCGATCAGTTGTGTCGATTTTCGGCCAATGCGGCCTCAGCGAGCAGAGTTGGACGAGCGTGCAACACCTCCACAGGGAGAGAAAGAGAGAGAGAGAGAGAGAGTTAGATGGGAAGAGTGAGGGAGTTAAAGGTTGTTTGCGGAAACGGGAAAAAAGTGGTGCTCTAGGACAGATTATATTTTCCTCGCGGCTTCTGCGTCCTCGCGAGCGATAGAGTCTATTAGGAATACAGATTCATCCGTTCGATTCGAGATTTTCGTAGATGTACGTGTTTGCGCACGGCGGGGAATGGACCTTGCATCTCCGCTCCCCGACGATCCTCTCCGCCCGGCCTATCTCGCCCACTTGGTTCGATCTGTCACGTTTCCAATCGATTCCTTTCGCAACTGCTCATTAATTATCGCGTCTCTTAATTCCTCCGTCTCGATTCCACGAGATTCCAGTTTACCCGGAGCGCCCAGTGGAGAGGGTCCTCGCGAGCGGAGTTCGTACTCTTCCTCTTCCGTCCCGTAGGACATAACGTGTGCGAGACACGAAGCTCTTCTATCAGTAGTCACTAATAAGCGTGTGTACATAGGCGCGGGATAAGGTGGGAACGGGGCGCATGAGACGAGAGCGACGAGCGGGTAGTCCGAGGGGCGATTCTCTTCCACTTTCTAGGCGGCGCGAGACTCGATCGCAGAGACTGAGAGAAAAATTGGGCGGACGATAACAAGCGAGGCTCGGTGCTCGGCCGAGGAGGCGAGTCGCGGCAGGCGGCGATCGCCTTTCCAACCCACCAACATTTTCTACGCGCTAACAATCCAGGCTGTCTCCTCCACTTTCCAGGAGGATTCCAGGGATATCCTTCCACCGCGTGTCCATCGCCGACCCTCGAATTGCGCCTCTCCCTTCGGCGCGATCAATCGAGGGCGGCGCGATTGCACACCGACACACAGACACCGTTAACCCAGCTCTGTCGGAATCCCAAGTAGAAAGTGGTCCGAAGGGCGGCGAGGGCGGCTCGCAGGGGTTGAAGCCTGCCGCCCTGCCGGCAAGAGGGTTGCCGCACGCGAGGGTCCGCCGATATCCGCGCGCGTTTCTCCTCGGCGTCTACACCTAGACATTGTTCATCCGAGCGGAAGCTTGAACCGCACCTTGCGCGCAGAGTTCGCCGAGTTCTAAAAGACCGCGCGAAGAATGGACGTAATTGGGGGAGGGGGGGATGAGGAGGGGGTGTTACATTCATCGCGACAACGGAAGCAGCTCTAGCTCACCGTAGGCCTAACTAAGAAACCAAGAGAGAAAGAAAGACAGTGAGATTGAGATGAAAAAGTATTTATGTACCGTCTAAACTAGCTATTTAAAACCGGGGGAGGGGGGTTGGGTGGGGACGGGGATGGGGTGGAAAAGTTGCGGGGAGAATAATAAAGAGGTGCGATCGAGTTTTTCGTGTGTGCGAGAGGGTGAACCGGACGAATGGGGGCTGTCGAGGAATTAAAGATTGGGGGGAGGGGGGCTGGGGATTTTCCGACGGGGAGAATGCGAGGATGACGAGTGCTAGAGAGAGAGAAAGAGGATGGATGATACTTAAGCTAATCGAGAAACTACTCCAAAGCGAGGCACAACGATCAACCGAACCGATACCTAAACTACCCTTTAGCGAGAGAGAGAGAAAGAAAGAGAGAGCGAGAGATGCGGCAAGTGCGAGAGAAGTGAACGAGGAAGGCGAAGGAAAGAATGCGAGAGAGAGGCGCGTGAAAGACTTAATAGTTAGAGCCAGTAGAGGTAGGAGAAGATGGGGGGAGGAATACCGGAGTGGAGAACACAGGCAGAACGAGATAATCTCTAATCTTCTGTACATGTTTTGATTATTCTAATTATTAATTATCATAACTTATACTACCTATGGATTACTTAAATTAATTGATATCTATGGAACTATATTTAAACGAACAAAAAAACGTGGTAGCTAGTCTGTCAATGGGTGTATAAATATTTAATTACGATAAACTTCTATAGTGATATTAAAGACGAGGCAGCAAAACGAGGAGACAGGCAAACAGACGACACTCGAGAGCGACAGGGAGGGTGAACGAAAGAGATAGAGAGGAAGTGCGAGGGTGGCCGAGTGAAAGCAGGCGAGAAAGGGGTTGATGTTAAAGAAGTATGCGTGGATCAGTGGATGATCAAGGAGAGAATGAGAGGACGCATGGAGAGTACGCATGGGCACACGACACGACACATTAATGCCATAGGTGTAATTAAACGCAATTAACGGGGGGGCAGAGATTAGGGCTAGAACTTTCGCCGAGTTTTTCGAGGGAGGAGGGGGGGGCGAGGAACGGTGTCCCAAAACCTTTTTCCTAGTTGGGAAAAGTGAGTGTTCGTCGCGAGGGCTTCTTCACTCACCGGCGATCCACGAGGAGAGAGCCAGATCGATCCCATCACGGTCGCATTTCCCTCCCGTTTGACCCGAGGAATTTTCCGCAGGGGCGCGAGGGAGGTGGAGGTGGAAGTTTCCAGATAGCAAACCTTTATCACGGTTTCCCCCAGATTAGCAGGGTTCTTCCAGACTGCGGCTCCCACATACAGTAGAATATACGTGTCGTTGCATTTCCCCCGGTAAACTATAGTTGGTCCCGCGAGAGGGAGAAACCACAGAGACACGGAGAGAGAGGGAGAGAGAGAGAGAGAGCGGCCCCGCACAGAGAATAAGTGCATCCGCGACTTGATACAATCCGCACACCCAGACACGAACACGTACAAGCGAACATTTTCTACCGGAGGCTTACACGGAAGGGAGGCGGTCGCTTCGGTGCACCGCTTTTGGTGCACTCCAACGCCATGTATCTTAAATAATTTATATTCCGTCGCGGCGCAGGACCCTTTTGTACTCGACTTTTCTCCGGGCTAGGATAAAGCGGGCGGCGCAAGCGAGAGACGGAAAGACTGTCGGTAAACACAATTGCTCATGCCGGAACGCTCGATATATAAATTATTTAAAGCTATAGTGGCAACGAGAGGAGAAGGATAGAAGGAAGGAGAGGCGAGGAGAGGGAGAGAGGGAGTATTCTCAGCGCTGCGATCGGCACTCGTCCCTACGCCCCGGCACCGTCGTATATCGCGAGGGGAAGCAACCCCCCCCCCCGACCCCCCGACCCCCCCGGACTGAAGAGCCGACATTCCGTTGAATAAGTCATCTAGTCATACTTGTACAGAGATCTCGAGGTATCTGGCCCGGCCATTGGGGGAGCAGCGTCCAAGAACCCACCACTAACAGTTCACACCCTTCCAATCGTGGATATCGGAGTGGGCGGACTCTCCAATCGACAGAGCCACCAGCATCCCAGTTCTCAAAAGGCACTCGATCCTCGTTAGCCGGCTTGTCGAGTCATTGGAGAGTCGGCACTCGGGCGGAGGGTGGTTCGGACGACGGCGCGATCGCACGCGCATCCCCGAGCACATCGATCATCGCACAAGAGCGCACACCAAATAGGATAAAGTGTAATAGAGGCCGAGCGCGAGGAGTATACTAATTAGTACACGTCGTTAGGGCTGCGAGCAGGGGGAGGGAGGCATGGGGGGAATAATGGTAGGAGGGTTCAAAGGGGTGCTTGCTAGATCTCGATAAATTCGTCGAACACAACTTCACATTCCATCCGCTTTTTGCGAGGGTCTCCGCGAGCTCGGGCGAAACAAGACTTCCTCATATCGCACTCGTCTACGTCCCAGTACCCTGCGTTCTACAGACTCATATTTCGCATTGTAGAGACGTCAATCATCCATTTATCTTTCTCTATGCTTTAAACGCTCGGGTACTCGTTCCTTTCCACCGGTTTATTCCGACGACATTCCCACTTGACTCAGTTTTCAGAGGCTTCTACGTCTCTCTTGAATCGAGTAGACGAGCTTCTGATACAATTGCGCACATTCCATTAGGCTCGGGGGCCCTCGTAGTACAAAACGCGAAGAATCAAGTCGCTCTAGATATCGTAGAACTAGAGTGGAGCATCACCGACTTGTCCATCGCACATACACACACACATGGCCCACCTACATCGACACACACAGCGCGTATATACAGACAGATCTCGAGATAGCCGTCGCGAGAAGACAATTTATCCTTTTCTATTGCGGGCCATTGCGAAGGGCCACGATTTCGAGGGGGCTGATGGTGGGAGTGGGGAGTCGGAGAGTTAGGGGTAGAATCGAATGAAAGTCTGATCGGCAAACGACAGTATTAAGGGATAAGCGGAATTTAGAGCCGAAGCTTGGGGATGGAAGAAACGAAGAGAGAGCGAGAGCGAGAGCGAGAGAGAGAGAGAGAGAATGTGAGGCGAGTGAGTTGAGTGTGAGAGAAAGAAACCGAGGGAATACGAAGGAGTAAATCACAAATCCCCGAACGACGCGCGATGAATTATAATGGTACATACTCAGAATTTATACACTCGCAATTATCGTGATAATCCTTGTAATTACTATTATACCAGCGATTTTACCATTACGATATTATAACGTATGTAATAAGTGTTCATGGAGGTGGGGAAAGGCGTGGAGTAGAGGCGACACAGAGTTATTATCGCGACCCGGGAATTTAAATGGGGTGCTGATGGAAAACAAGGGGAAAGGGGGGGAAGAACGCAGTGCAATACTTTTACCGTTTTCGATATTTCTCTATGCGTCGGTATAGGCGTCATGTAGCGTAAAATGGCACGTACCGCGCGGATACTTTATATAAGAGAACGATTTAGATGAGGGAAAGGGGGAGAGAGTTGATGATGATGATGATGAAAGGCAGCAGCAGGAGCATTCCGAGAGTGCGATGATTGAGGAAGAGGGAACGAGGGTGGTAGGCAGGAGAAGTTTTATCGTGTGTAACAGACAGACTGAGAAAGAAAATAGGCAGGTCCATCGTCCAGACAAGCGTCCCTCTCACACGAGCCTCTCGTTTGATCAATCGAGATGTTCCTTGTGAGAAAGAAGAGCTGAGAAAATGTCCCGGAAACAATCGCGGGACCGGCGAGACTGGTGCGAGAGGGCGCGTGTCTTTATAATGTTTACAGCTTTAATGAAGAACTAACCGTAGACGTTAAGTGAACGGAGGGCACTAATTAATTGAAGCTAACAAAGGTGTTTAACAAACGTAAAAAAAGAGTAAAAAGCCACAGGGAGAAAGATGAAAAAGAGAGTATGACGAAAGGGAAAAAGTTTCACGCCTAATTTTCTGTCTCGATGACGTTTGTCTCTTTGATTATCGTGTCTTTATGAACACACACACACATCCACAGACGAAGATCGCAGTCACAGGTAAATGGAGAGAGGCAGACACGCACGCGTGCTTGCGCGGGCACTCACTCACACACACACACACACATACCAGACTTCGACTAATTTTTGTAACTTAAGGAAATATAAGTTGCTCTTGAATCTGAACGCAATTGCTCGCTTCTTTCACCCGACAATCGCAATCTTCTTCTTTCGTTCGCGCCGCCTCCTCATTCGTTCGTCTTGGTTTCCCGAAATTCGTATTCTCACCGGCGATCTTTCCGCTCGATCGCCCCGCAAGATCGAGAGTAATATCAGGCGCGCAACAATGTGATACGCGGTTTATATCGAATAGAATCGACTTGTAAGATACATCGGAGCCAATATCGGCGCTCGTCGCACCGGGAAGTCCATTCTTATCGCGGGGGAGACGATACTTTTCCCGCTTCCTTGCTTCCGACGCACGCGTTTCTCTTCAATTCCGTCAGTTCGATCATTCAATTCGCTATTGCATTCTCCGCTAATCTCATCGAGAGAGAGTGAGAGAGAGAGGGGAGATCAAGCTCTTTCTCTGTGCGCACGGACGCCGCCCGGTGTAAATAAATTAAATTAGACTTCGAGTGAGGACGAATTGAATTTCGGTGCGTTTTAGCGCCAGCGAGCCGATAGAGGAGCGAGGGAGAGAACTAAACGAATTATTATTATCGGAAACGCGATTCTCAAGCGCGGTGTCTTTTCATCAAACGCCGGCGCCGGTCGTCCCCCGGCCCCGCAGATTCGCGCGAGCGCGCGAGGGGGAGTACCGCGGCACCACTGTGTTCGGCCGTACTCTAATTAGCGTCGAAGTAATAAGCATTAATGAAATTGAAGCCCGTCGGACGGCCGCTTCACCCCGAAGCACTCGCCGAGTAGGAATTACTCCATTCCCCGATGGCGTCGGGGGGGCCCCCCTCCCATTACTCTCCCATGAAAACAGCACCCACGGATCAGCCGGGTGAAAGGGTACGTCGGTTCGATTGGCAATATTCTACTCTCGAGTACGTCAGGAGTACCAGGATCCCCGATAATTCCCAATCAGTCTCAATTAGAGATCCCAGTGTCCCCCCCCCCCCCCCCCCCCGGTTGCCATCGGCGAGGGCTGCTTCGGTGGCATTCCTAAGGTCGTCCGTCGCACGAACTTCGTGCCCCGAAACCGAATGCGAATAGTGAAATTGCACGGGTTTGGGAAGTGCAGCATATAATCCGATCGACCGTCGATCCAAGACCACAGACTCTCGCTCGACACTGCTCCCCGCCAGTTAAAACCGAAGGAGATCGAAGCGCGTAGGCAAAAGTGTAAGGACGAGCAGAGCGAGCGCCGAGAAGACGAAGAGGAGGAAGAAGCAAAATAAAAACGCGGATTATAATAGAGTAATGTATTTTATGACGGGTTTATATGTGGTATTAATAATAGCGATATTTACTGTAACTGATAATAAGAACACTATTCAAAACGGGGGACACGGGGACTCGGGGGAGGGTTGGCCAGGAGGTGGGCGAGGAAGAGAGACGCCTGACACACAGCGACTTATCCACCCACTCAATGTTAATGAGGATCACCAATTACCATAGGCATTAATTAATACGCGAGCGTTCGAGCGTGGCAGGACACAAGCGGACCTGGGAGGGGTTGAACCCGTTGGCATTAATAATCGCACCGTTTCTTTCGAATCATCGTCGACACGCCCCGTGTATACGCTAATACCGGACGATTTGTCAGCTGCAAAGACTTATCCGACCGATCTCAGAATCCGACGACAGGCGCGATGGAGCGAACCGCCAGTCACCGAGCTGCTCCATCGCCAGGGAAAAATTCTCAATGCTTCCAGACAGTACGTCGCGCACTTCGGACACGCGTGCCGGACGCATCGCACAAAGGACTGCACAAATCATACGTGATAATAAAGAGGACATATTATATATGTATAGGCATAGGCGGTAACGCGAACGCCCATTTCCACGAGGGAAAGAATCGCTGGGAAGTAGACGAGCTCTCGGAGTCATTTGTCGCATTCGATTCTCGGAGTGCGATCTTCCCGGATCTACACCGGGAAAGCTCAGCGGCGCACCTTATTGGCCCGGTGAACTCTGCTTGGTTCGGGATTAGGGCGCCGTCTGACCACCCGCCGACTTATACTACTTCCGCCCCGTTCAACGAGGAACATTACCATTTCGGAGAGTTTTCTCTCGAGCTGGCACGTCGAGACACCCTCGGTGATCCCAGTGAGAGATTTATTGATCCAAGGATCCACGTCGAGATGAACGTTCCCCGAAGGGACCCGGGGAGCGGCGGGACTCTCGCCCGCGGAGTTCCGATAGTCGAGAGGAGCAATACCTGCTTGGAGAATTGGTCGTTTCGAGCCACGAATCTATCTGGTGGGATCTAGTTACTCTAGTTAGGAGTCGCCGGGTGACAGTTCTCAAGGAGCCGTCGCGGCGAGGGCGCGTACTTATCGAGCCGATCTCACTTTGTTCAAGTCCACGATCGATCCTATTGGAGAATCCAGTGGCACACACTCCCGTACACACACACACAGACACGCAGACACAGACAGACTCGGAGTGTTTGAGCTTCTCGAGAAGTGGTAGAAAGGCAGTGTAGCTTGAGTCGGAGGGGGCTCTCGGGGGATGAAACCCCCGTCTGCTACATGCATCATACGTGTTACGCGTTCGAGTCCTTGGGACGGAAACAGTCGGGCAGAAGCGGCAAGGCTTTAAAACCCTCGGCACGATTTTCATTTTCACCATTTAATCTAGGTGCGAGTAAATAAAGTAAATCTAAACGTACATTTATATATATGGAATATATGCGTACATATATATACATATATCTCTCTCTGTATTTAATTATCGTCATCGATTATAATACTGTGGTACACACCCGGCAACTGACACACATACACACACACACACAGACAGACACCGCCCACCACTATTCTAACAATTAATTATGTACGACGTATTATTTATAACGAGTACAACTAGGATCCATTCGAGTATTAAGTGGAACATTAGAGTATCTCTCACGCAAACACACCCACACACAGACACACAGCTACACGAGCAGGACACTCGAGTAACTCGCAGAACACGGAGTATCGGTTTTTTGTATGAATTTTTTAAGTCTCCGAGACGAGGACGAAGGGGGTGTCAGCGCGTTCCTCTCTATCATTTCGAGTTCGACCGGTTTCCCGTGCGCCGAGGCTTCCTTGACTCGAGATAAATAAGGAGGCTCGCCGCGCGCCACGATGATCATCGTCCTTTCCACCGGACGATCAAGGACTTGGGGGAGCTGCGAGGACGATCTTCTCCAGGTCGGAGAAACGATAGTTGCGAGGAACGAGAGGGAGAGAAAGCGAGGGGGAGGTATCGAAAGTACCAGGAAGCGACGAGGTACTCAAATAGACCAAGACTCATACATACAGGGACACTCACATCTCGAATCCTCTGGGACACGTGCAATCGCCGCCGAGAGGCTCCCGGCGGAGTCCGCGACACGGAACACGAGACTCTTAATACACACGACACTGAGGAGGATTATAGGAAGGCGAGGAGGTGCCTCCCGCAGGTGCGAGGGGACTGGGAGGCTATTGACGCACAGACAGACACGCACAGCAAACTTTCTCTACACGCTGCGTGGAGAGTAGAGAGTAGAGAGGCGAGGGGGGGAGTGATTGTCAGTAGAATCGGGGCAGGTTCGCCTGAGCGAGACTCAGACAGGCGTAGAAGACAGTGACAGGGAGAACAAGACAAGCAAACAACAGCAACCACACCAACAACACGTGCGCGCCATCACCACATTGTTGATATAAATTGCGATCCATGATTATTACTATTTACGATATAATTATTATCTTGCATTGTCTAGTCATACGTTATTATTGTATAACTAACGATATTAATTATTAATTAACCTGTACTACCTAGTCGCATTATGTGTTGCATAAAGGATACACTAAACGAGAAATTCCGAGAGAAAGAGAGAGAGAGATGAGAGGAAGAGTAAGAGAGAGGATGAAAGTTACTGTCGGAGAGAGTGCGAGCGAGGCTGAGAGAGAAAGATACGAGTGTCTGGGAGAGAGAGCGACCAAATGTTGAGACGAGTAAATGGCAGTGTTGATATTTAGACACTTCGGTAATTAAGGCGTGGAGAAGGAGGACGACGAGTGCTCGGGCGCGAGCACGATCGAGTTTCGCGAGCGGCAGGCAACAACGGCGTGCACACTAAGTTCCCTTTAAAGATGAGAGAGCGCGAGAAAAAAAGCGAAAAACAGAGCGAGCTTGTCGAGCGAGAGAGAAAGAAAGAGAGGGAGAGATTGGGAGAGAATGTGAGAGAATCGGGTGAAATTAGGGAGAGAAATGACGGCGCGACTTGCGACCGGGCGGATGGACCTCGGGCGAGACCCCGGGGGGAGACATTGCACGCGCGGCATGTAACTTTAACTGGTTAAACTTACTCTATCTTTGGTGTTGGATAACCCTTGTCGTGCTTTTCGGTGGTGGAACTCGTGTGTACACAGCCCATTTAGTCGTATGTCGTATTACTCGAGCCTAACATTTCCCTTCGGTATATTTAGATAGATCGCGCAAGTCGATTAGGAAGACGCTAGTGATCCGTGAGAGACGGCGATACGCGGGTGCAAAGGCTCCCCCAGGGGCGACGGGGCTTCTCTGCCCAACCGGGGATCGGCCACGAAACTTTTCGCATAAGCTTTACACGGAAAATCGCGATCGGGCCCGCCCGCGCCGAACGGCGGACACAATAGAAAACGGGAAGGATTTCATTAGGTGCTATTCGAGAGCCGAGCGCCGGCCTGGGCAGCCCCCGTCCCCGAGAGATCCGAACCGAGACACACATTCCGCAGAGACTTTCAGTTGGAGTTGGACGAGATCGCGTCCGATTCGCGGCATCCCCGTGCGGCCGATGCGTTGCACCGGAGCGGATCGCCGCGGTCACGAGTGCGCCGTCGTTAGCTAAAGTGAATGCGAGAGAGCTGACGAATAAAAAGGCGATGCTGACGAAGAGATATGAGCGATGACGATGCTGACGATGATGATAAAGAAAAAAAGAGTAATAACTGTGAAAAAAAATACAAACAGACGCACGCGCACATCGCTGGCAATTGGGGGGACGTGCCCGTGCGTGCAGATAGACAGAACAAAAAAAAATAACAGAAGAGCGAACAAAAAACAAGTATTAAATATATGCGGGGGCCGTGGAGAGGAGGGAACCTTCCTTTCAATTCTGAGCCTCGGCGGGCTTCATTCTCCCATTTTGCCCGTCGATCTCTTCCCGTCGTCTCATAGCGCGAGAACAATGCAACAAAAAAGCAGAGGAAAATATAAAGTGTCTATACACACGCAGATATGTAACTCTATGTACAAGGTCACGTAAAGAAACGTGCGGAGGGCACGCGGACAGACAGACATTCACACGAAGAATCTGATTATTCGCCTACACGTATACACTCGTTCGTATCCCTCGTTTCTCGAAGCAAAACGCGCGATATCCCGTCTGACAAAACCGCTGAACTGAAAAAGCATTTTTCACGCAACAAGTGCGTACGCCGTCTGTCCTTCCTGATCATGTCGATTAATCCTTCACCCTTTACCATCCACCATCCCTCCCTCCCTCCCACCCGGGGAGAGCTCGCGGGCCCTATATTGCAATATTTGTACTTTTCCATGTTGAAACCTCGATATACAATAAATTATATTAACAAACTCACCAGATTTATTCCACCTTGCAGCACGTCCACCAGTTCCCATTGTAGTACTCGCCATGATTCTATCGGTCTGTGCAATAAGAGAAGAGCGATTGGTTTCAAAGTTCATTTATTTGACAGATTTATCAATACGTTCGATGTTCCAACAAGCGTGGCAGGCGTCCGCAATGGCGTTCGCATGTTTCGATGGAGATCGAGCTATACAAAATTCGAGGTAACAAGTACGGCCGCACTTGAGTTCGCGTTAAATTAAAATCCTGAATTGGACACCGTCTGTATTATTTCTTGTGCGAACCGGTCTTCTTCGGTGCGAATTCCAAACCTCGTATATACGTCTTCTTGATTTGGTATTTTTCTGAAATTGAGATTAAAAATGAATCAGTTCTCGATCCTCGGAGATAATATGTATAGCAGTCTCGTAGCATTACCGGTGAGTAATTTGTAAACGTATAAGACTTGATTCCCTTGGACAAGGACGCTCGGTGTTTTCCTCTCGGGGTCTTCAATAACGGTTGCGCTCGCGCCTATTATTTGGCATTCCTTGCTAAACTCCTTTGAGTTGATCCCGAAGTTCTCGAGGTTGTTTACGAGTGTCACCTTCGGAGAACGATCATAAATTTGCCAGCCTCCTAAAGTAAGGCGTCACTCTAGGCGTACTATTTACCTTCTTGCGACCGGTGCGTAGGACAACACGCATGTCAATAGACTTGAGCTGCCCTGTGTGCAAGAGAGTCGTACCGGCTAGCTTGACTTCGTGCATGTGTGTCATTCGACCGATAAATTTGTTAATGCCGTCCTGCATTGATACGGTCAGTTGGGATTCCTTCGTTCGCAAAATATGCGCGAGAAGTGGATCGAGTTTCAAGACGCTGCGAAAAGGACCCATGCAAATATTTTGTTAACTGACAGACACGAGTTATTTCAGTTCATCGCAGTTCTCGGGGAATAATAAGAATTCATACTTTCCGGCCTGAAGATTCTCATTCTTAACGTACTCAGTGAAACACTCTCTGATTTGAGCTCTTTTCATTACGTCCCCTTTTCTGCAATCATCGTATTGTAGTTAAATGTACATGATCCCGAATCAGAAACGAGAGCATAATAATGTATGACGTGACAGTTGCTCTGCACAGAAAACCGTCCGTTCTGCAATAATCATTGCGTTCGAAATGAATCCGAGTTTAGCTGAGGGCAGTGACTGGGTCGTACTTACTCGTGTCCGAATTTCGAGAGAATCGGCACTACGTCCGCAGTTACCCTGTAACATTCGGAGACAACTGCGCTGTTCGATACCGGGGGTTCCGAAACCACGCGCTCTTCTAAGATTACCAGGTGCCTCAACAGTGGATGATCGAACTAAGAACACCGACTATTAAGTAAGTACATCTCTTCATATTAAAAATATCTGCTGTTCTTTGAACGACCCATACCTTCACGGATAAAATACTTTCTACTCCCTTCAGTACTGTCGTGTTAATTATTCCCTTGTTCTTCATCTCCGCCAGGAAGACTGAGAGCTTCTTGTATTTCGATTTTTTAACGTCTATATTCTTATCCTGGGGACACGCGGTCAGTAAGTGGTTCTTGAAGAAGTTGGAGGATAGAATGGGCAGTTCAGCCGACTTTAGCGTCGTTTTACAGGCCTTCAGGAAACAATATTCCAAAAGATTGTCCATTTCCTGTATAGGATCTATCCGAACTTCTTCTGCTTCAGGAATATTCTCTGTTTCAGAGTCCTCCTCCGAATCTTCCTCTCCCTCTTCACCACCTTCAGGATTCTCATCATCACCGCTATCCTGATCTATGCTTAGATCATTAATTGCATCCTTCAATTTCTCACTGGTTTCATCCGTGTCATTCTCCACTAGTTCCTTCTGCTTTTCAATCTCATTATCCCCGTCTATACATGGTGGGCCTAGGTCAGGCCTTTGTGGTGGTTTTCCTAAGTGGCACAGTGTGTCCCCTATGACATGATATACATCCACACATTTCCCGTGTCCTCCAGCCATGTACATGTCTTCACTCGAAAGTGCTGTTACACCCACAGCGATCGGTGCCTAAAACAATACCAATAGAATTTGCACACATCTAATTTACCTCAACTGAAATACCAACCTTATTCTCGTCAGTATTGATGGATACTGGCGTGCCTTTACACAGCTTTCCAAAAGTGTATAAATTAACCGGCTCTTTCAGCACCAATCCGGGTAACATTAGGTTTGCGCCACCTGCCAATTTAGGTATCACTGGCGACCGGGTTGTAAATGTAATCAATAAATCCGGATGCTGCCACAATGCATATACAGTAGGGAAGAGCATCGTGGAATGAGCAGCGAACTCCAGTTCGAAGAACATTGGTACTTTGGCTACACAGTAGACTTTTCCCTGCTGGCCATGGTAGGTGATGATTTTCATGACAGTGATCGCTTCCTTCTTCGGCAGGAGATGTTGCACCTGCTCATCGCTCAAACTAGTGAACGCATTGTGGATTTCCGCGCATAGTTTTCTCCTGTTGAGATATAGATTGTTTCTTTGAATAAAGTTACTTTTGAGCGAATCGACGTGGTGCGATAGGAGCACGTTCGGATAACCTAGAGTCGAGATTTCTGACAGTACCTTTCAGTGCCCTTGAGCTGGTTATTCGATTTGACTTTGAATGGTTTTATGAACATCGTGCTTACGGTGATTTAGCGGGGAATATCATGAAATCAACAAAGAAACTTGGCCCGAGTGACTGTCATCTGGTTGGAATTCACGGAACAGCTGATCGGCACCGCACTGACAATGAGTCGGCGCGAGTACGCAGGCCCGCGTGTTCGCCAGTGTCTGCCAACAGGCTCCGACACAATTCGCTAGCACAGACGCACTAGTCATTCAAGCGGTCGACTTATCTCACCACTAATATTTTTCCAATTTCTTCATTAGAATCGAGGAACATATGATCCGTAAAACACAATTACAACTTCTGGACCTTTAAAGTTCTAAGCTGAAAACTCTGGAGTTGTAAAGAATATAGCAATGTCAGGAAAACTCAACAAAATAGAACATGCGCTTTCAAACTACTTGGCGTCGAGAATCTACCGAGTCTTCTAATGCATTTTTTTTATTTTTCAAAGGTCTCCCGATTCACCCGAAAATCTGAAATTTCTACAGCCCAATCCCAGAAACTAAGTTTCCCCAAACAATTATCAGTCCAAACCTACTCCCTTCAGAAAATCGCGCGAGCGTGTTATCCAGCTATCACAAAGCCGAGAGAAAAGAAAGGAACACCGAGGGAAACCTGAGTGCAGCGTAATCAGAGCCGCGAAAGCGAAATCCGCGGCAGCGATGGCTTTGGCTCGCTTTGCATTTCCTCGAGAGAGCGGAGGAGGCGCGGCTGGACCACCCGTTACATACTTAATGAGCGTGAGTCACGTCCTTTACTTATGAACCGGGCGTATCTACTAGGGGAATAATTCTAGACAATAAAGCCGTTTAATGAGAGAGCCCGGAGAGAGAAAGAGAGAGCGAAAGCTCGATGCGGGAGCGCGCACCGAGTACAATTAGATCTGTGTTACACAGCGAGGGACACGGACAGTGAAAGTAAGTTCAGTACCGATCAGCATCTTCTCCGGTAAACGCGCGAGCGTGTTCCTCCAGGAAATTCTCTCAAAATCCTCTATCTTTCTCATCGGAGTTATCCCACTAGAGTGCGGGCCAGTTCTCCACGTCCACGTGTGATGCACGCGCCGAAGACGCTTTGTTCGCCGCACCGAGGCAGCGATTGGTCCGGAGCGATTGGAAATCGGTTTTGCGCAGTTGACTCGCAAGTGGAGTCGAGTGATTGAGTGGTCCGCCAGATAGGCACTAGATCTGCGAAGCAATGACCCCGGAGACAGAAACTCTCTTCCTCTAGATCGCTCGCTCTTCATTGAGCATTTCTTCGGACGCAGAAAAAGCGAGGGACAATCAAGAGCCGCGTTCGTAAGTCTCTCTAGGTGGATTAGCTATTTCTGCCGCGCTCGAGAATACATGAATCGGGATTCCAACGTCGCTGGAGAGGTTTTCCGTGGCAGCTCCAATCGGGACAAAGAGTCTGCCTTCGCGATTATTCAGAGCCCGGTGACTCAAGTGTGTGCATGTAGACAGCGTCGAGAGAGTATCGCCTCGCAACCGCGTTGCACCGTGCGCACTCGAGCCTCGCATCCTCCGCACAGTGGAATATCCGAAAGATTGCAACAAAGTTGAAATCCACCGGCGGCGATTATCATCAATACACCGCGTGATGCAACGGAGGATCATTGCGTCAGCTCTCGAATTGCAGATCGCCGGGTGCGACGGTGCGTCCCGGCGGATGACATTCGTCATTGAATCCCGATACAGGGTACCAGGGTCTCTCTTTTCTCCTCGCTCGAATTCTCCTGGCAACCTTGCAGCGCTGCAAGTGCGCCGAGTTGTTTCAGCTGGCGAGCGAGATAAGAGCGGCGAATTCCGCAGTGGTAGACTGCGATGTATTGGGCAAGGAGGAATCGAGGCGCGGGCGCTCTCGCTGGCAAATGTCGATGACGTTGACGGAATCGCACAGTGAACGTTCTGTCGCGGTCGCTCGGTGGATTAAGCAACGTTACGTGTCGAAGGCTACCGCGCGCTCTCTCGCACGCGTTTCCCTTCGCGGCGACTTATACGCGTGCACTGCACATTCTACCAAGGAAATTCCCGCAGCTCGTTGGAAAAAGGCGCGCGCGCGCGACACGCATTCTCCCCCGCGGATATATCTGCTGAATTGCAATTAACCGCCGAGGAATTCGACCCGCGAAATCCGCGGAGAAACGTGCACTCGGGGACAGAGGGACTTTCGCGAAACTCCCACCGACTTCTCGGAGAGTCCGCCGGACAAAAGTATTTATAATTACAGTTTACGCGCTCGTTGCAGCGAAACCGAGTTCGCCGGACAAAGGTTGCCGGAGTGCGAACAATACTCGGCCATTAACGGGGGGGACCTCGTCCTCTCCATTGAGGGATTGAGAATTCTGGTTGCCGCGGTGCCCGGAGAACAGGCCGCTTTAAAGATAACACGATCCGTCCCGGCCGCTCCGGTGGCCAGGGTTTACGAGCAGTAGGCGCGCGAACGTCGTCGTGTACACATCTACTCTCGGCCTCGCTCCGGAAGCCCTGTGAAAAGTATCTCCTCGCACTTGGCCGCCCAAACACTGCGCGTAGACTCTCGGATCTTCGAGTGCAGTGATGTGATTACCTCCAGGACAGGTTTACAGTATTCGCCTCGAGGAATCCGACTGTAAGTTGCCCGCGAGACTAACTCACGAGGGAGAGTCAGTGTTTACTCAATTAATTCGAATTTAAGCCTGGGACTCTATCCGGCTAGTGTCGCACTCGCAAACTAGTCGGCCGCTTGCATTCTTTCCCCGAGGAGTCGTAAACACTTTGCGCGACAGCCGGGTGTGTGCCCTGCGTGTGGATCGCAGTGTGCAGTAGGCGCTCGTTGCCCGATGATATCACTGGAAATATGTATGCGCCTGATATCTGATACGTCGGCGGTGTAGCCGGTATTTGCGTTGGCCAATGATCATATACTCGGGAATTTACGCCGCTCTCACCTGGCCCGCCTTATCAACCTCCGGGCACTCGCCCCCTTGCTTTTTCGTGAATTCGCAATTGCTTCTCTTCCCCTTTCCGCCAGACTCTCACTCTCTCTCTCTCTTGCGGGAAGTAGAATAGGCCGCGACGTTTACCCAAGCAGTAAAAGTGAAAGGATTCCGTGTACGCGCGCCGACACACGTGATTTGCACCTTGAAAATCGGCCATCGAATCGCCTCTTTCTAATATGAACTCTTCATTGTAAATTCCCTGGTAATCTTGGACGTCTCGAGTCTCGGCAAATTGGCCTCGGTAGAAAGTGCGCCGTCTGATGCAAGCGGGAGAGAATGTGATAACGAAGTAGATCGGGAGAGAGCTTGTTGCACGTCGTGCGAAAGACGCAAAAGTGCATCGACCCGTGCACTCTGTGACACGGCACGTCCCGATTATCATATATTGTTCTTCCTGACGCGCGCACCCTGTCCATGGTCGGAGAGCTCATCCAAGCTGCGCATTCGAAGTACTCTGTCGTCTTAGTTTAACCGGAACTCGTATTTAGTGAGAAATCGAGCTCGACGGTGTGCCGGGGAAGTGAGTCGGGTTCACGATCTTTCTCGGTAAGATAAGGCGCCGCGACGGAGAGGAGTCCTGGGTCTTTCCTGGAACTACGGAAAAGAATCTCTGATTTATCATACGATCTCAGAAATGTCGAATATTTCCCACGTACCTGGAATATTCGGTAGACTGCCCCCTGGCATTTCCCAGGCTAATTTGGCCATTGCTTCCGGGACTTCCGGAATCGCTTACCTGGCCGCCTATCTGATCGCCTAATGGGGAAAGTCGGTGGAAAGTGGGATTTTCCCGGACTGACTGACCGTCGTCCCGTTAAGGATCATCCGCAGGAAGAGTGGCTGGCACGCATTCCAGCGAATTGAGCTGGAAAAGGTCCGCTGGAGATCTCTCGTACCCCGACTCCCACGAAGATCCTCCACACGTGTTACACACAGTATTTCCAGCTGCAGGTCCTTGACAATGTTACTCGGAGTTCTCCAGACGCCGCTCGCGTTCGAGAGCTAGATTTATCGACGCCGCCGACTAAATTCGAGCCAATAGCAATTTCTTCAATGAGGGACAATTAGCTGGACCGATTCGAGAATACGACGCAAGTGGAATCGGCCGCATTGTATTACACGAGTTGGATCCAAGTCTCAACGGACTCTCGTGCACACTTTGTCACCCGGTGACAATTCCAGCACTTTACGCATTTCGCCACCGTGACTCACCGGCGCTCGGGGAAATTTATCGCCGCGCGCGAGAAACAAAACTATTTTTTATTCCCTCGCTTTATCGCCCCAGCGGTAATAGAGATCGAGGAGAATTGTATCGGGCACGCTTGCCCGGTTACAAGGCTTATCGGGACACTCAGTATTTCAAGATTCGTGGAATCGAGATTAGTCACGAAGGCGTTTTGACAGTGCGGCTATTTCGAACGGAGCTCGACCGCAGGGGGCACACGCCGATAGGACTATTTTTAGGGAGAGCCAATGTTATTAACCCTTTGCCATTATACACATTTCGCCGGAAACTCCCTTTCTCGGTCTTCCTACCCTGCTCTGCCAGTTGCTACCAATTTCTTGCACTTTATTGGACAGACGCATGGAAGAGCGCTCGCTCTCCAGACTTCCCTTTAAATTTAGCCAATTACTCATAAGATCCATAAAAACGCGCGCGAGCGAGCACGGAAGATTGCTAATTAAGTCGTGGCTGACACATGCGATTACTCTTGCTTGCACCAGACTCGACAGGCAAAGGTCGTTTCCAGGGGATAAAGAAAGCAGGATTAAGCTAACTCGCATTCCAACTAAACATTCAACTAACAATCAGAGTTGTTTTCCGCAGACTGAAAATGAACAAGACGGAGGTGAGCATCGTGTTGAGCTCGGAACCACCGAGAGGCTCCTCGAACACGATCCACTCTCACATTCCGGTGCCGAGGATACCAACAGCGATTAAGAGCCAGGAGAGATGTCCTCCAGTTCGTCGAGGATCCTTCGAGAAGCTCGCACGCGGCGTCTCCGTGGCCGCGCAAAGGGCCTCCTTCGAGAGGGCCGAGCCCGGCGTGCAATTGCGCACGAGGAGCAACAATCTCTCGAGCTCGAGCATCGAGATGCGAAACTCCCAGGAGAAGCTGGCCAATCACTCGGCCCGCAGCATCGAGAGCAGCGGCGCCAAGTTGAACAGGAGTAACAGCTTCCTCGAGAGCAAGTGGAGGAGCAAGCTCGAGGAGTGCGAGAAGAAGCGGAAGCTCCTTATACAGAGGAGCGAGGCTGGTAATTGATAATTAGTAATAACCACCGTCACCCTCTAACGAGCCTCCACCCTGCGTCCGCAGACTCTCGTCAGCCGTTTCAATTCCTCCGCGCTAAATGCTCTTCCTTCTGACTTGGTCTCGGCATTAATTTGATTAAACAGCTGCGACTCGCCGGTAAGTCTATATTTAGAGGACTCCTCGAGAGTCGCCCCGTGATTGCCTCGCCTTCGCGGATTTCTTTCCCTTGGAACCTGGAAAGTGCGTTGATTAAATGAACAAGTAGAAGCGAGTGCTTGGAGGCCGCGGAAATGGTTCAATGCGATCGGAGGACGTGGAGAAGTTTACCGTAGAGTCCGCGAGAGAGGAAGTCGGGGGGACGTGATTATAGTTCACGGTCACCAGTAATGCAACTGCTGACGATTATCCTCTCGTGATTCACTCCTCCGCATGCAAAATGAATACAGAGAGCCGGTGACGCGCTCGCCACCGCGCTTAGACGCGATCGAATTATAAATTAACCCGAGCGCAATGTCATTGGGTTCGCGCTCGCGGAATGGATTATTGATTGGTGATTACCTTCTTTTCGCACTGTAGTCAGCAAGGAGCACGGCGATCTCGAGAGGAAGTATCAGCAACTGCAGAAGCAGAACGGCAGCTTGCAGTCCCAGGTTCAAGAGAAGGAGCAGAAGTTGCAGAAGTTGAGAGCAGGTAGTTGTTACAGCCTATTATTAATTTGGGGAATTCGATTTTTTGGTAGATCGATAAAAGTTGATTGGTGTTGACGAATACTTTTTTGAACAGTTTCCGAGGCGGTTTGCAAGGAGTACGAACAACTGAAGCATCAATATGACGTGGAAACCGGTGCTATGCATAAGGCGATGCAACAGGCATCGCAGGTAATCTCATCATCTGACTTTAATTCAGTACATGTGTTTAATTTTCTCTAATTCGTACCCTCTTCGCACAGTGGTATCGGCAAAATCGTGAGCTCAAGCGGAGGTCGCAGATCATCACGCAGAAGTTCCTGCAAACGAATCCCGATGGAAACATGGAGCTCGACGTGTCGGACGAGGTGGACTCGAATTTCGAGGACCTCGACCAATTGAGAGAGACTGTGAAAGAACTGAGCAAAGAAATCGCGAGACTCCAGACCGAACTACATTCCGCGCGCCTGCAAGAATTCGAGGCTCAAGAGCAGGCGACGCAATTGACGACACAGTTGGAGGACGAAAGGACCCTCAGGCAGAAAGGTGAATAATCGTATTCCGCTTTCATTAGCATTAGCCGCCAATTGCGGAGTGTCATTAACTCCGATTCTCATTTGTAGCCGAGGAGAAGATAAACGAAATGACCGTGCGCCAGGAGAACATGGAGAGGGTGACGAAAATGGTAGCACAGGAAGTGCAGGCTCTGAAATCCCAATGCGATCGCGAGAGAGAGAATGCGCAGATCATGAAGATAGAAGCGGAGAGGGTGAGTACCTCCTAACAAAATACACTCGGTAACTAAGAATCCCCGAGGCGTCGGGCTCATTTCGAAACCTTTACTATCAGGTGCAAAAAGAGCGGAACGTCCTGGCGCATCAAAGTGCCCTTCTCATGGCCGAAGTTGGCGACGACCCAAATGGTCGCCTATTAACGGTTCTCCAAGAAGTGGAATCGCTGAAGAGGCTGCTGGAAGAGGAGCAGCAGAGTCACGCCTCGCACATACAGATGCTCCAAGAGAAACTCGAGGAGAAGGAGTCGAATGTCGAGTTCGAGATACTCCAG
This sequence comes from Crossocerus cetratus, assembly GCA_963675795.1. NCBI lineage: Eukaryota > Metazoa > Arthropoda > Insecta > Hymenoptera > Crabronidae > Crossocerus > Crossocerus cetratus. Next base: position 21,544,640 of record OY776665.1, on the reverse strand, counting down.
GAGAAACTGAAGCTGGCGGAGTCCGAGTTGGCCGTGGTGCAGCAACGCGCTGAACGAGCAGAGGGCTCGGTACAAGATCTCGAGACTGTCGTGGTCAATCTCAAAGGGAAGATCTCCGAACTAGAAGAGAAACTATCCCGACCACCACCGCCGCCCCTTCCACCTCCACCTCCTCCGCCACCGATGTTTAACAATGCTCAAGCATCGACGATAAAGTTGATGACCAGGGAGAAAGCGCATTCGGAGCAAAACGCTCTTACCGACATGGAGAACATGCTGGGTATTTCGAAGAAGACACCCACGGTAGTCCAGCAACCAGGTAAACAGAATCTTCTGACACAAATATCGAATGTTGCCTTCAGGCAGTAAACCTATTGGTTTGTCTTTCGCAGCCATAGACGATATCATCAACCAAATCAAGGGCGGACGCTTCACATTGAAGCAGACGGACGTAAGTGCGTTAGGTAAACAGAGAGTTTTTCCGTCTTCGGTGTGCTGTAAGCCAGTCATTCCTTTGCAGAAGCAGCGCGAGGAGGATAGAAAGAGAAGGCAGGAGGCCGAGTGTGCTCCGCCCGCGGTCTCCGAGATGCTGAACATTCTTGGTACCATGAGAAGAAGAGCCAAGCCCGTTAGACAATCTATCAAAGTAGCCGATACCGCGACATAATGGTAGTTTCGCTTTAGAAACTCGCATTTACTTCTGCACATTTTTTTCCCTCCTGTATTACTACAGTTATTCTCGGACGATAGGCGAGAGGTCTACCACTCGTGTTTGGCCCCGAGTACGTTTTTCCACTCTGCCACACGAGGTTGTTATTGATCCGCGCGTATTATTTATTTAGACTCTATACTCCGTGATACTCGAGGGGCGGTGCGATGGTCTGTATAGAAAAGAGTAAATAAGAGAACGAGAGAGGGAGAGTGAGTGATCGAAGCAAGATAGTAGGACAGTTTGCAGAAAGCGTCGTGAAAAAGATGTATTATAAAAAGCTGGGTACATGTGTTATAAAAAAGTTATATATCCTTGTACAAAGCTGTCGGGGGCAGGAGTGTCGCGTCCTTGACAAGCGCGGCCGCTCTTCGACACCGGAGAGAGCGGCCAGGAGGTTCGTAGGAATATATCTGGTCGATTGTAATCTCGACGAGCGATTAAGAAATATGATTTTTTATTTTGTCAATAATAGGCTGTAACTTGGAGGCTTCGAATAAGAGGACCCGCCTGAACGGCGTCATCTCCTCATCCGATTCGCTCCACGCCCCGGAAATCCCACTGTCCGACTCCTTTTCCACGGAGAACTCGAAGCTATGCGCGGCCTCCTCCGCGATTATCTCCTCCTCGGGGTTGCTCCAAAGAACGGCGGCCTCCTCAACCGTTCCCTTCTTTCGGTTCATCTTCCTCGCGAGCTTCTTATCCTCCATCTTGTACAACTTGCATATCAGGATGAAGTAGGAGAAGTTGAAGGGCATGTTCCTATTGCTCGCCCTTCTGATCTCCGAGACTAGATTCTCCAAGAGGGGTACTGAAATCTGTGCAGGTATGTTGACGAATCTCTCGTTGATCAACAAGCCCAGAGGTTCCGAGTCATTCTCCAATACGTTCTTGATGGTCGTATTGGTAGCGTCCGATGCGTGCTCACTGGCCAGCTGCCTCAACAGTTCCCTGAGCTGCTGTATGCACTGCAGGCTCTACAAAAAGAATTTTATGAATAGCTTCCAATAGCATTCTCTCACACCAAAATCTCTTCTACCAGTATACCAACCTGCGAATGAGACAAGTTAATCACAGTGGTAATACCAAAGACATCATTGATGTCGCTCTCTTCGTCGTCCGACTCTTCAAAGTCCTCTGATTGCTTCACAACAGAGCCCACATAGTTTTGGGAGATGATGAGGTCGGTGAGACCACCCAAATCTAAGTGGGCCTTTAAGAAGAGCTGTTGTAACAGCGTTTTGATACCATGGTAATCCGGATCCAAGGGATTCCTGCCTTCAAAGTCTACCTGAATCTCCATACCCTAATCAAGGTGACATTTGACATTAGTTTTCGACCTCCCAACACCAACAGGCGGGACAAACAACCATCATCTCGATTAGTTCTGGTTTCATGCGAGGATGAACAAACACTCAACGTTCGAAGTCATGTTAGACGATGAAAGCATATAGATTGCAAGTCGTTGCGACTTGCGGCGTAACAAATGGCCTGGTGAAGTGTCAGTTGCCGTCTGCTAGCTGACAGTCGAATAAATGATAGTACACGCCCTAATACCTCTTGCGATTGTTAGACAATATTATCAGGCATCGCAGAACAACCGCAGCGCATGAATTGGAAAGAAATGACGAGCGAAAGATGAAGGAAACGTGTCAACGACCGCGTGCTCCCAATGGGGTTAAGGAACCTCGGCGAGGGCGTAAGTCAGTCGGGAAACGAAGAAATCGCTTACTTGTTCCTGCTGCATGTTCTCCTCCTCGACCTCGCTACCGGACGAGCTCTGTTCGTCATCGTCGCTGCCCTTTTCGCCGATTTTCCGATCGATCTCACGCTTTTTCACCGGGGCAGCCATTGTCACCACACTCACTAGCAATGCCAGCTACTCGACTGATGGCTCGAACGCGCGCAACACGTGTGCGCGTGATTGCCATTTGCAATTTTGCAAAATTGCCCAATTCTTACTAAAACGAGAGATTTAATCAAATCGAGTAGTTGGATTTTTGATTCTTCTATTTCAGGTATTTCCAGAGAATTTGTTATTAAATATCGGTGAGATATGAAGGAAGGTCGGTAAGTAGGCTGCGATGGTCGGTAATAATCAGCCGCGAGATGGCGCTGATGGTTCAACTTGTGGCGGCGTCATTTGTCGACTCGGCGCCAAGCTTGCCAGAAGCCCAAGATTCATCTCACACACTTCCTATAAGTAAGATTTATCTCACATTTCCCATAAGCTCAGAATTAACTCACCCCCGAAATGTTGCATCCCCCTTCCTCTCTTCACGTGTGCTCTGAATTATATTAACTTTTTCTTCGAAACTAGAGTTCCAAAACGACGAGCGACTCCTTTCCTCCTTTCTCGCCTTCTCCAACCATCGCCCACCTCCCGAGCTTCCAAACTACGAATCCACAAGGTAAGCCTGACTTTCAAACCCAGCGCTACTGAAAGTCCTATAATCGTCGCATGCGCCTTCTCCACCGCGCGTAACTACTTTTTATCACTGGCTTCTCCACTTTAAATCCCACACCCCCAACACGACTCTCGGGGCCCATTCATTAGCCGAGCAATCACTCGAGATCTCCGAGCCACGAGTGTCAAGTTCCTCTAGCGAAAACGAGGAAAAAGCAGAAAGGCGGGAAGCCTGTTCAAAAGGGTGTTCGCCGTGGCCGATAGGAATTGCGGATGCTCGGTGAAGCGTGGCCGGTCCGTTGTCGGGAGTGCGGGCCCCGAAATTCGATTAAATGTCTCGCGCATGATCCGAGGGAAGTGGTGCTCTTCCCCGAGGATCGCTGAGTCTGTCAGGTGGCGTAGCACGGCGTGCACCGGTGTGTCCGGGGGCTGACTTCCTCTCTCTGGCAGTGCAATCGGCCTTTCTAGGTTATTAAAAAGAAAGCAGGGGAGAAAGAAACACGCAGCCGAGAGTTTTCCACGAAACCGCCCCTCGAGAGTAGAGCACACCCTTGAGCACGCAAAGACAACGGCGGCTCTTTTTCCCGTGCACACCCCCGTGAGATTTCGTGAGTGCTTTGAGCTGCGGCGGGCGGTGAGATGGCTGTCTCTCTTTCTCACTCTCTTTATTTCCTCATATGGCTCTCTCGCTCTCTCTCTCTCTCTCTCTCTCTCTCTCTCTTTCTCTGTCTCATACAAGCCTCTACACATCCCATCCCTGTTTTCTTCTCCGATCCCTCGTCGATCGTCCTCGACAGTCCCGTTTTTTCTCTCCCACCCCCCCCCCCTCTCTCTCTCCCTGCAGCCGCATATCTCTTTCGTTCTCGCTCTCTGTGCCTGGCTCGCTCTGGATCCCCCGAGGTCTGCCGCAACTCTCCCTGGTGTTTCTCTAAATGTTCCGCTCGTATATCTATAGATGTTCCGAGATGTTCCGATCGGCGCTCGCGAGACCATTTCCCTCGCAGGCGGACGCGCGGCCAGTGCCAGTCCTTGGCACCACGCGAACACGGGAATCAGCTCGATCCTCGAATCTCGTACACCTTTAAAACACACGGCTCTCTTAAACCGATGGAGTGCAGCCGACGGTGGTTCCCGCACCGGGTTGGCTTCTCCACTCGCCCGGGAATCCCGCACCTTTCTCATGGCCACGAATCTCCCCCTGGCTTTTAGACTGCGTCGCAGTAGTCGGGGAGACGTGCTTTAGCCGCGCGATTATGATACGCGACCGGTTGTGTCGCGGAACGCACTCTTAAATCACGTTCTCATTAGCGAGACTCGAGAAATGTTTCTCGAGAATTTCGAGCTGATTCACGATGTTAGCGCAGTTGCAGGACTGCGACGCTTTTGATTGTGGCTGATCGGTGTTAGCGCTCTTTCGATAGCCTAGCTGTCTCACCTGCCTTGATCTGTTTTCTGTTCACCTTTCCTTGCTTTCCTGGCAGGCTTCTCCCCAAGTTCCCCTCGGACTCTGAAAAGGATGTCTCTGCTAACCCAATCCCCGAGCTCTTCTCTGTCTCTCTGGCGATGCTACCATGTTGTCCTTAGCAATTTTTCTCGAGCATCGGCTCTGTGTCCAAGCGGCGAGCATCCACCTGCTCGTGTCTTAATCGTTAGACTCCCAAGCGTCGCGCGACCTCTTATCGCCGCTGCTCTAATTAGTTGGACTCATTAGTGTCTCCTAGTGCCCGCTGATAGCCGCATGAAAACGATGTGCCGTACACACACAGATATACCCCGCGGCCGCGCGGCCGGTTATTAATTGGACGTTTCCGCGGAGAGCGAAATGTATTCGCAAGATGCTGCAGTGGGAGAACGTCGCCGGGGCGAGCGCGCGTGCCATTTGAAAAACCAATTACCGCCGCCATTATCACCATTAGCCGCGACGTAACAGCAGTTCGCAGCAGTTAACCCCTTAACGACTTTACCCCGCTCGAAACTCTCCTCCTGCTGTGCGCCTACATTATCTCATGTACACGCGCGGCACACTCGACGCCGCCCGAGCAAACATTCATATACTCGGCCGATGAATCTCTGCGAATATCTCGCCGGTTGATCGCCCGCGCACCTTAAAGGGAATCCGGTGCGATTGTTTCGTTGGAGCGAAGGCCAGTGGGAGCGAATTACGCTGATGCGAGAAAGATGAGTGGTTAATGGAGGGGGTTGAATTTTGCGTGGGGGGTGTGTATCTTTAGCGAGGGGCTGGAGGAATGAAATTAAGCCATATGGTCATTGGCGAGAGGCCGCGGGGAGTCGCAACTCCCGCTCGGCCCGCACGGGCTCTGCGGGCGAGCAACTGGTTGATTTATCGGTGCTTCCGTCTCGAGCGCAAAACTAGCAAGAACGCCGAATTGGATTACGGAGCGTGCACAAATTGCTTTATTCAAATGCAATTTAAGGGTTGCCTGCGCCTTCCCTCTCATTTTGCGCCGCGCGCTCCTCCGCAAAGAGGAGAGGGAGCGAGAGAGAGAGAGAGAGCGGAAAAGGGGCCGAGGCAAGGGACTCTCGCACGTACAAATAATTCGATAGGCCTCCTTGCGACTATCGAATCATGATGTGCCATGCACGCCCGGACTACTAGCGGTTTTTAATGATGCCATTGTAACAACAGCCGCGACCCAATTCGCCCCGGGAACTTCGTCAGTGGGACGGGAGAGCGAGAGAGAGAGAGTAAGTGATCGCTTCCGAGGAGATAAAGGTCCCGGGGAACAGACAGGATATACGTGGGACGAAGGTCCGTGGGTTTGACCTTTCGGCTAGTTTCGTGGGTGGGAAAGGAATTATGATTTCTCGGCGGACCCGCGTCGGCGGAATTCGAGCTTTCCCACCCGGAAAAGTTTGCCCTTGTTAAGGTAACGGTGTCTTTTAGGAGGAGCGACGCTCGCCGGATTTTTGCGGTGATTCCTTCGTGGATCGGCTGAGTCATTAAACCGAACTCGCAGAGTCACTGTTTCCCTCGGGTTTACTAGCTTCTTTTCAAAGGGGCCCCTCGTAGTCCCGTGCAGCGGATTCCGGACTTAAGTCTCGATTTATTTAAATGCCACTCTTTCCACCGTCCCTCGTAATATTAGAAGGTGATTGCGTGCTTCTCGAGCGCTCTCGCGAATAATCCGAGACCGTTTACCGATTTCGGGGAATAGGAATCTCGGCGGCGGCGCGCGGTTCGATCAAGTCCAACTTAGAAAACTGGGCGCCGATTGATTTCAATCAGAGAGTCGACTGGCGTCTGGAATGATCTTTAACTTTCATTTCCATGGGCGTGCGATGGCCAATGAGGCTCGCGCGCCTTCCGGGGGGGAGAGAAGCCGGAGGGTGCGCTCCAGGATTAATTGCATCCGTGAGCCTTCCTTTATCTCGTTTCTAAAGCTTCCAGGCCGGATTGGGAATACATATTGTGTCACTCCTTAGCTTTGCGCCATCGCCGACGTTTATTTTAACCTCCGGCCGGCACGTCCCTCGTCTCTCCAGCAGCTCGGTGTCGTCCCTCCTTCATTGGAGCGGGTGGACTGAAAAGTTTGCTCCTCTAGCCGGAAGTGACACTCGCCCCCCGTCTTCTCTGCTTCCTGAAGGGTCCATTAGGGCGAGTTGATTCAGAGTCCTGGCGATGTCGAGGCGCGATCGTAATTCAGCCGACGTGCCCCCGCGACTCTTGCATCTCCCTGCGGCCGAGAAATCGAGCCGCTTTTATTAGCCCTCGGCGCTACGTGGGTGTCGGCCGATATCCCCCGCGCTCTCCAAATACCAGGTAAATGTCAGAGCCTCCGCGTTTGTTAACATTCCCCGGCTCGGCGATCCACTGTCGAATAATTGCCGCGAGTTTTCCTCGCTTTTCTCGGACAAAGCCAATGAGGCGCGAGAGTGCGGTTAAAGCGCGGCAACCAGTGGAAAGGTGGACGCATCGGTGTAATGAAAGGGTTGGGATTCGCCGATTCCGCCAAGTCGCATTGTTACGTGAGTCGAGGGGTGGGAATCTCGGATTCTTTGGGGTCAAGCTTTTGGCCAGGATCGCTGCGAAGGTTGCGCCCTATTTCGGATACCAGCCCCGTGGGAGAGCGCGAACCACCCCCCCCCCCCCTACCCTCCGCGGGGGAGTAAGGACTCCGCGCCTGGACCGCGCGCGGATGCTGGAGGGAGATGGAAAAAGTGTCGGCGGCGCGCGCGAGAGAAAAGCCTGGAATCAATAAACGCACCACTACGATCCCAGCCCTCCTCACCACCTTTCCCACCTTCCACACCTACTTACGTAAGTCGGCGAGGAGTTGGCGCGCGTCTTTCGCCGACTGGCGTCGAAAGCTGTAATTAGCCGATGATTAGACTCGAACCGGCGAGCGAGGAATTAGGCTATCGCAGTGGCGAATCGATTGGCCAATGTCCCCGAGGTATTTCCGCACCCTTCGACAAGGGCGCACTGTGTACTCCACTTTCCGTTTGGTTAACGAGAATCTTTCTCTCTCTCTTTCTGGGGGACTCTGATCGCCCCGAGCGACGATTTGATTACTGCTTAGAGAATATCTTGCGGCCCCGCGATATGCCCTTTATTAGTACGCGTCATTCAAATTGCTGGTCACGGCCATGGGGGACGATTTAACTCGGACTGGCAGACGCCCACGATTAATAGAGTGTGACCTTACGTGGCGGTAGAATGAGTTTGCGTCCTGCGGAAGCTTTTCTTCTTGCTTCTTCCTCCTGTGGGATAACTCAATTTCTCTCTCTCTCTCTCTCTGGCTCTCTTTCTCTCTCGACCGGCCTCGATTACGCGCGAGGAAAACCACAGGAGAAATTCTTAACTCTGATTAAGAAATAGAGGAAGAAATAGAACATTTATAAATTAATAATCTCTGCTTGTCGGAGTTGGCCCTTTAAAAGTGCAAGGAATTTTTCGCGCGGTTTCGCGAATAACAGAATCTAATGGGGACTTGGCGCTGCTCCTGGCAAAATGGGCCGGTGAAAAACTAAGGAGGACAATGCCGGCCGCCTTGAATTTTGATTGGGGCGTGCATTGTCTTGGCTTGGTCTCTTAATTATCTTTTTAATGCTGCTCCTCTCGAGCACACGTACCACCACGCTTACACACTCCGCGGAGGCGGCGCGAGCGCGCGCCCGGCTAGTTTTTCTAATGGCTCGCAATTAAAACTAATGAGTTTTCACTCTCCCGCCGAGTGTAAACAGCGTCGGCGGCGCTCGACAGTCGGGGGAGAAGCCGCGTCGAATTGAACCCGAGTCGGTCATCGTTCATCGATCATTTTAATCGAAAACATCCACCCTCCACCCTCCGCCGGCCAAGTGCCTTCCCGCCTCGCGTGCGTGCACGCTTTTAAAGTAGCGCAAACAATTTCCATCCCACTCGGCGGCCGCGCGCTCGCTTCTCCGAGGTGAACAGGGCCACTTTATCCCTGCGGGGCCTTGTAGTAGCGTGGTCTATTACACGAATGGAGTAGTCACGTGGCGGCGAGCAACTTCAAAAGGCCCGGGCGATATTAAACTTCCAATACAATACACAGGCTTCTCTCTCTTTCTCTCTCCCTTTCATCGGCGAACACCACGCGGTGTGAGTTCACGCAAGAATTCGAAAAATGCACCCGCACACCCTTGATATACAGAACTATCCGCGTCTTTTTGAATTATTATACCACTTCCATTTTAAATAGATTGGTTATAATTATCCTTGCTTACTTAATAAAGAAGTGCAAGTCAAATTTTGAATGTGTAGGTGTACTTGATGGCACACCAAGTACATGGCTAAAGTCTCGTCCTTTTTCCCGGCATTCCAACGCGTGCCATCGAGGGCGAGCACACATATCTCACGTGCTCGCACGTCTCTCGTTCCCCGAGCATCAGCATGATCAAATAAGACATCCTCCGGAGACATTTCTCCATCGATGGAACACTGATTCTTTTTTATTACAGCAGAATGGTATATTTTTGTACCGAAGGTCTAAATCGAGAGTCGCGGAAAATACATTTTTAAATTGGGCGCGCGAGCTCTCCCTTTTCCCACCTGTCTATCCATCAATCTATTTGTCTATCCAGCGCGCGGGAGGGAGCGAGTGAAAAGGGGCTGAGTTAAATAAGAGAAACGCTGGCGCGAGGGAAGAAGCGACTCCTCCGGTGGGAGCCCTCCCTTGGTATAAAGGGCGCCCGGCAGCGGCGCACAGTTGTTTCTCCCTTTCCTTTTTTCCTTTAATTGTGTCACACCTACACCTGCCTCGGCTTTTTCATTCAACGCCCTCCTCCCATTCTAACAGCGAGAAACCTCCCTCGCGAGAGAGAGAGTACGTGTGCGCGGCACGTGAATGGCGATCTGATTTAACGGGGCATCGACCCGCGACCCCCGCGGACCCAGTTGGCTAGATCTCCTCGGGCGAAAGAGCCCTGTTAGTTACGCCCGGGATCCACAACTTTCAAGCCGACCGCACGCAGTCGGCCCCCGCGACATTTCATAGAAAATTCTTCTTACCAACCCACCCTCATCCCTTCAAAGTCCAACAGTCGTCTCTCCCTCATAAATATCGGCGAATCGCCAAGTTCAATCAATGCAGGGCCATTCAATTTAACGATGCAATGCGCTCGCAGCCATTTCTATAAGAACCACCACTCGCCTTTTTCGAGTTCCCTGATTATACATACACAGGGCCGACTTCCGCTAATGCCGGAAGAGTATCGCTTTGGCGTCGATTTTCCGAAACATTTTCCATTCCCGGGCTAAAGGGCGCAGGGCGCAGAGAGAGAGGGGGTGGGAGATAGAGGCGCGGAGCAGGGTCGTGGGCAAATATTTGGAGTAAAATTCGATAGCCTGGAAATCAGCGGGGGTTGAGAGTTTCTGGCCCCGGAGTACACTCTGCGATGAGGGAAATAATGGCCGCGCGACCTTCGCCTTTCGGTGTTGATAGAGAGAGACTCGCTTTATTTACCGTGGAAGGTGTATACCGGTGTGTATACCGGTCGGCCTCGCGAGACGATCGTCGGAATTTCGATGAGCCGAGACTCTCACCGGCCGCGCGAGAGAGAGAGAGAGGACTAATTTGAAATTCAGGCCCGTCTTCGCCGTCGCACGGATGCGCTTATTGTTCTTTAGTCGGAGGACGGGGGCTGGATCAAACAGAAAGAAAGGAGAATTAGCCCCGCGTTGTTGAGAGGTGCCAAGGGGCTGGGGCATGGATACGTCGTTACAGCTCGAGCCCCCGAGTGAAACCGATAGTGGGGACGCGCAGGGATGATGATGCGATTTCCTCGGGAACGAATTTACCAGTGGGCCAGACGACCGTCTGCGGCCGCGTGAGACCGCATCCGGTTTTATCGATGCGCCGCGCGTCACTCGTGCGAATACTTTTTCCTGGTGGTATCGGAGATCTCCGATACGCACGTCAGCATCGAAAGGAACCTGATAGTGGTCCACTTAATTATGCAATCAGTTGCGCGCACTGCTCGCTTCGTCTCCGCGCGCGCGATACTTAGAGGATTCTGCACGCTGTTGGCCGGAAGTTCTCCGGTCGAAGAGCCCGGAACGAAAGGGGGAAGTCTGAAAACCTCGCCGGAACGAATCGCCGCTCGAGCCGCTGAAGCATATACGCTCTCCCCGCGGGTATTATGGAGCAAGAAGTTCATTTCTCATTGAAATACCGTCATATTTCCACGGTGCCAATGCGGCCCGACGTATAAGCCGCCGAGACCTACGATTCGGCGCCGGTTTCCCTCTGCGAAAGAAGCGAATCGCGCGACGATCGATTGGAATCGGTAGAATGATTCCGGTGCGATTCGCCTGGTCAACGATGACTTTCGAGCGCGGCGCACATATTTGACGATTAATAAATTGACAGTTGTCCCGGGGATTGGTGGGATCAGTTTCCGGAAGTCGATAATGTCGCGGCGTTACAATGCGCGGGGGATGAGAGCGTTCGCGTGGGAATGTTTAATTAAATCTCTCCTCCCGATTGCAAACGGATGCGCTTTAACGAACCTGCCGCGCCGGTTTTATGGAGCGCCGATTCGCCGATTGACAGCCGATCGCACACGTGATCTCGAGGGGGGCTGGAGCGGAAATTAATCTTGCTCGTTGGCGAGCGGCTTTCTTTGCGAGGGTGCGCGCTTTTCGCGCAGCTCGCTTAAAATATGCCCTGCACGTTGGACGCTGCGTAACACTCGGGCGAGCGGTTGCACCATGCCATTTTCGGAAAGCGCACCGCTGGAGACACGCCCAGTCGAGCAGCAGCTTTTCCAACCACTCCATGGCGACAGTGCTTTTTCCCTCCCTCGGCTTTCTTTCTCTCCTTCTCCTGCTCTCTTCATTCCCTCGAGCGGACGTCGCTCACCTTTCGCTCCCTAAATCATCCGCCTCCCTTCGCTTCTCGTTCCGGTGTGTCGAGGCCTCCATTTCTCTCCTCTCTATTTTCTTCCAGCCGCTTGCCAGTTTTTCCGCGCGCGCTTTTCCACGAAAAATCCAGCGCGAGCTGCGTCTCCTCTCTCTCTCTCTGTTCGCCCACGCGATCGCCGGAGACAAATATAAAGCGGCTAAGCTGATTTGGAATTCTTTACCGCGCGCCGAACGGCGGATCGTATTAGGTTCATTAAAGGATCCCGCGTTCACTCGAAGGCTAACGTTGTTCCTCCGGCACCCTCGAGGATTGCCGGCGATACGTGTTGGGAGAATCGAGCGATTCGAAATTGCCAGGGAGACTTTGCCGGAGATGCGACGGCTCGAGCATTCGCGCGGTGTTTAGTGTGCGATCTGCACGGGGGTGCATTAATTTCGTAAGTAGATGCTGGACCCAGAGAGAGAGAGAGGGTGGACGGCGCGGTCGAGGAGGTTCGTCCGTGTGCGCTCTGACCGCAAAAGAGAGAGGAGGACCCGGGGCTTGATCTGCGGCGGAGCTTGCGCTAGCTGTGTGTTCTGCTCCCTCTGACCTCTCTCGCCACAATACACTTCGTCGCCAACTTTCCCGACGTGCTTGCGGTACGTTGCCTCTCCGACTTGCCCCCCACCGATTAATGCCCGGCTGGCTGCCGGGGGGAAATTGCGGAATTCGAGTAGATTTTATTGCGCACTTGCGGAGGAAGAGTTGATATCCGAACTGCGACGTATGCGCGCCGATACAATAGAACGCGCCTTCTGTATCGCGTGGTCGAGGCGCATACTGTATCGAGCGATCCTCCAGTAATTACAGCATTCAGCCGGGCACGTATTCCGATATCGTCGATACCAACGCAGATATTCGCCCACACCTACACAACCCCCGCGCGTGCCCACTCGACACGGGATTTCAGTAATCCGAAAATTCGCGCCTCACTTCCCAATGAATTCTTCTGCATCCCGCTCGCCTCTCCAACCAAGTAGAATTCGCGAATGCCAGCGTCCTGAAAAAAAAAGGGGGGCGCCACCTTTTTCGAGAATCTCGATCCGGCAGTTACAGTAATCTCCCTCGAATCCTCCCTATATCGCGTACCTGGGCATTTCCCCGCTTTCCCGCGGAAGCATCAAGTAACCCAGTTCTCTCTGTGGGCGTAGTGGGGAGGCGAGCAGTCACCCTGGCCGCACCATCAGCCAGCCAGCCAGCAGCATGCACGAACAAACATCTTCCGCCGCGGCGGAACCGACTCCCCGACGGCGTGCCCGATGTGCACGCGGGGGGTGCTGTCTCGCGTGGAGGTAGATCGCGAGTCCCACTGGATCATTAGTACTCCCGAGGGAGAGACTTGTGCTGCGCGGCTTCGCGATATCGAAGTAACTGGGCCTTGAGTGTCGGGGAATCGAGGGAAGTGGGGAGATCGGGGCCCGATCGGGAGGTCATCGGGTCGCTGATATCGGCCCCATCGGTATCTCGGCTGGCTTTCGGCGTTGGCCGAGCACTGTACGTCCCTGCGCGCTTCTCTCTTCCGCCGAGGGTAAATCTCTCGTTCTCCGTCTGTTGGGGGTGGAGGCGGATTGAGGGGTGGCAGCGGTGACTAGGCCGTCGCGTCGTCGGCGGAAGGGTCTCGGGCGGGGGGTGGGGGGAGAGAGGTCTGCTGGAAGCTCGAAAGTTGGCTAAAAAAGGGAAGGAAGGGGTTGCGCCCGGCGGCGCGGAGGGCGCAAGCTCGGCATCGCGCTTCAGCCCTCCCACGCTGTCACGCGATAGGTGGAGCTTACCTACCCGCCAATACATGTCCGGGGTGCGCTCTGCTTGCGCGGCGCTCGGCTGCCTGCCTGCCAGCTAGCCTCGCTCGCTCCCTCGCTCCCAGTCTCCTCTCGCGACGGAAAACGCGCGCGCGCTCGTCCTCGACACGCAGAGCAGCCGGTGGTGCGCGAGTCTCCTCGTCGCGGCGTCGGCCCTGACTTCAACACCGTGCCCTCGCGTCCGCCACCCGTAGACCGCCGGCCAGCACACCCCTGCGCACCTCAATCCAACAGCCAACCTTATCCACTTCCCGTACCTCGCAGGAAATCCCACGCATTTACACTACGACCGCCCTTAGAGTACCCGGACGACCTTGCCTTTCCCTAATCCGAGAACCACCACCCTCCATCCACCCCCCACTCGACTGGTAACCTGAGACGAAGACCTCAATCGCGTTGATATCAGTGAAAGTCCCCGGGGCCCAGTGGTCTCACGTCGCGCTCTGGTGTTGAGTCGGGCCCGGAGCCCCGCGACGAGGTCTACGGGGCCGACGACGCGCAACCGGGTGGCCCATTTTCCCGCCGAGAGCGACGAGCGCCCCTCACCCTCCTACTCTCTCTCTCTCTCTGAGAGAGGACTCTCGTCGCCGCGAAACTGGCGCGGCGTCGGTGCCAGTACTCGCCGGAAGTCCGTTACTTGTGCTCCGCGCCGGGAGATACGTGCCCCCGTCGACCTCGCCGGCACTGGCGTCCTATGTGCTCGGAATGAGGGAGAAGATCGAGGAGGAACGGGCTGCGACGCAATTAGAATGTAAGGGGATCATCGATTACCTCGCACTTTCGCGCTTTTCTTGGTGGAGACTTGCGGGTAGACTTTGGTTGAGGGCTGGAGCCAGTGCTCTTTAAAGTGGGGGTGGTTTGGAGTACGAGGATCAGATTTCGAGGGATTGAAATACGTTTATGTAGTTTATAATGTCAGACACAACGGATTAATTAATCCGACGTTTTTTCTTTTACTGAAAGTTCGTCTTTCGTGTTTGGTGAATTAAATGTTCCTCAGAGTTGCGTCAGTATATTAATCGCGGGCGTAATCTCGCTTTAAAAGAGAAAAGTGGAGTTTGGAGGAATAACTAGTCAATTTACGGAGATGCTCGGCGTAGAAGTGACTCGTAGCGTCGACGAAATCATTCAGGAAGATGGCGCACGACGTACCCGAGCGCGTACGATCCTCTTCCACTAGTGCGCGGCAGCGGCGCCTCGCCATTCACACAATCCCAATCCCAGCCGAACCTTCACTTTTCCTCCAAGTCCACCGCCGAAACCGGCACCCGCGAATATCCCACAGATTCCCAGCGAGCGACGAGGAAAGAACCCGAGGTTCAACAAAACTCTGGCGCGCGGCAACACGCGCATTGGCCTCGCATTAATTACTCGAGTGCAGTGTGTGAATGAACGAGGCTCGAAGCGGCGCTGGCATTTTAATTGCCGATTGCATTAGCGCGCGGTATCCTCTTCGTTCCTAACGCTACCGGTAACTTTCATATACGTGCCGGGCGTATTCGAGCGGCCGTTAGAGATAGCCTGAATTTATTATTGGCTCTCTGACGGACACGCGCCAATTGATTGTGCATTGCGCAAGAGACACGCGAGAATGTCGTTCGGACTTTCCTCTTGAGGGATACTCTGATTTTCGTTCTCTTCGCGTTTCCGATCGAATTCAGCGAATTTCCTCTCGGATCGTAGACATCCTGGTAGACGAAATTAGTTGCACTAGGACCCGGAGAATTCGAGAAGGTCCCGCAGCTGTTTTGCATACGCGATATTTATCCGCGCGCGATTCCGGCAGGACCGGTTTGACGATAGGCCGATACTGTCTGGCACGAAAAATGCGATCAGGGGGACCGATGCCGTCACGGAAATATGGTAAACAGTCGACACACTCGAAAAGGAATGCTCGGGGATATTCCTTTCGTAATAATAGCCGAGCGCTCGTTCGATCCTCGGCAATCTATTTCCTCGAGCATGCTCCTCACGATTCCACGAAATATATCTCTCCCTCTACCACGGGCCTCTCGTCGATGGAAACTTTCTCACTTTCTTGCACTCGCGATTGTTAAGCCGCGAAATGGCAGCTCGAGCGATAATTCTAGGATGCGATCGGGAGCAGGTTGATTATTAGGAATATTCCGTGGGAGAGTGAGGTGGGGTGGAGCCAGATAGAAAGTATACTTAGGAACCGGTCATTCGGTGCGTTCTCGAGGTCAAGCGTGTACGGGATCCTCGTGAGCCCTTTTTCCAAAGCGGCGCAACATTGGCCACGTGAAAGGTGTGCCCCAGGAGCGATGGCGAATTTTAGTTCTACCTGTCAGTCGTTGTTGAACCGGTCGCCCGCAAGCACCTGATACTCCCGCACTCTCCTCGCTCGCTCTCGACCTTACTTCCAGTTAAGTGTCACCGCCCGGCTCACTCTAGTTCTGCACCGGCGAATCATTTCCTCTCTCAATTGGCGAGTCCCAATTGGAGGCTCGAGCAGTACAGCGTCCGCTTCATCTGATATCTTCCTCGCGAAGCCGTCGATCTCTCATGCTTAAAGTCTCCCTGATATCTCGACTCTCGCCGGGGAACCGTAAATCGTAAATCACCAAAGTTCAGAGGGTCGGTTCCGGGAAAATCGAGTGCGGCTCGATAAGGAATTCCTGGAGAGAAAAGAGTTTGGAAGACCTAGGACTCCTCGGCTGCGGGTTCGAAAAAGGACGAAGGAATTGACGGTGTGCCCTTTTGCTCATTTTCCAGATCGAGCCTAAGTGCGCGGGTGTGTTTGGTGTCTGTGTACATGTGCCATCGCCACCAATAGCGAGGGTCCCCCTGCGCCCCGGGAAGAGAAGAGGTCTGGGCCCCTTTCTGGAGCCGCGAGCGAAAAATGGATGCGACCCCGCTCCGACTCATTTCCGGCCTGCTCCTCTTCGCCTGCGTCGTCTCCGAGTACTCTGGTAAGTCGCTACCACCCGGCAATAATGCCGGCACCTCGCGCCATTATACGCACCAGTCTAATTAACCTCGTCCCAAACAAACCTTCATTTATTCCCTGGAAACGCCGCGGCCAGCTGGTAATTACGCGGCCGCGTAAAATGAAAGCGATTCTTGGCGCATCGCGAAAAGTATAATTGTCGAGCGGGGCCGGAGGGCGGGATATATCTCGACGGGCGATCGTCTAGCTTTTAATTAAGAGGCCGGCGAGAGGATCCAGGGCGCAGTGGGGGAGGAAGCGTCTGTCCAGCTGGTAATTTCCAAAGTTGTCGGGTTCCCGCGGCCGATTTCGAGCCGACGGCCAAATTGCGCCGAGGAAACGAGGACGCGCGCGCCAGCGGCTACCGCGAGGAGAGAGAAAGAGAGAGAGAGAGAGAGAGAGAGAGAGAGAGAGGAGGTGGAGGTTCTCGCCCGCACGAAACACACGGCGTCGCGGTCTCTCCGCTCTCGGAGTGCGGCACAAATGCGTCCCCGTAATTGCATAATGGCCGTGCGCGCTGTGTGTTACCGTCGCCAGATACGAAGCCGTGGCCTGGTTTTTACTTGAGGACTTTCACTCCGCATCACTGACTCCTGCTCTCCTCTCCTTGTCTTCTCTCATCGCTCCCTATCAGAACACTCTGTCTCTCTCTCTCTCGCTCTGGTGGTGGGACTCTCGATGGCTCGCACTCTTCCGCACTTGATTTTCGGTGCGCACTCATTTCCTTGCTAGGCTCTTTTCCCTGCGCGTCTCTCTCGCCGGGGGTTATTAACCGGTCTGCAACCGAGCTCTCGGTGCCTGCACGTGGAAATGGTGGATTGGAGTAGTAAAGGCCGCGCGCCCGCGCGCTCGTGCTCTCAGGTGGCTCGCATACCGGGAAATTTCGTAATGGCGGCGTGGATCGGACGCACCGCCGGAAAAGGTGGACAAGAGTACACCTGGGAATCTATTAGTCACGCTTGCCTCTCACCTACATTGGACTCTCGCTCCTCTCGTCCTTCGATTAATTGCGCTTCGCTGTGGAATAGTTGAACCGAGTCTCGATACAACAAATTTACTCTCAAACACTTGACAACCTTTTTTCTAGATATTCTCACGTCTCACTCAAAATATTTATTAGTTCTTTATGAATTATGAGAATCATAATTCTCTATGATTTAGCAGAAATGTGTTCTAGTTTTAT
Source organism: Crossocerus cetratus (assembly GCA_963675795.1). Taxonomy (NCBI): domain Eukaryota; kingdom Metazoa; phylum Arthropoda; class Insecta; order Hymenoptera; family Crabronidae; genus Crossocerus; species Crossocerus cetratus. The sequence goes on along the minus strand of OY776665.1, from coordinate 21,527,211 downwards.
TTCTGGAAGATTATGTATTGGGGTGAGATATGCCGGGGAAAATATTGACCAATTGGAGAACACAGGTTTTCTTGGGTCTAAGGGTATTTGTTGGGCAGAGTTGATCTGCCACCCTCTACGAATAATCTCTCTGCCAGCTCGGGATATATCCAGTGGGCTCGGGAGTAGAGGAGGAATATTGTTTCTCGGGATATATAGATGCCGGTGCTCAAATTGCTAGCGTTTAGCAGCTTATCGGGATTATCGTGCTCCCCATGCGCACTCGCTCGGGGGAGGCTATCGGGCACCGGAGCGCCCCGGGGGGGTTGGAAACGAGCGGAGGCGCGATTTGCACTTTTCGAATCCTCTCCGCTCGTCCCTCGCTCGCGATGGCGTCCCAGTGGTATTCGGCTGGCGATTAAAATTGAATGAAACGTTTACGAGATAGAGACTCGCCGATGAGAATCGGAGTAAAAGGAAATGCGGGCGCAGGCGATTCTCTCTCTGGCAGGTATAATCGGCCGCAGGCTATAGTACCGCAGGATCCTTACGCGTTCGACCCACTTCTGCGAAAGAGCTCTCTCGCCAGACCTCGTCCCTCCAAGGTCAGCCGGTCCTTAGTCACGAAATTTCTGGGCCGCCGTCAGCTCGAATCAAGGACTACCTCGTCCATAAACCGCGGCTCTCCTGTAATTCGAGCGGATTTCTCCCAACGCCTGTCTCTTGCCATCGTCACCTTCGAGTCGAATACCTGGCCTTTTGTCGACTCGATTCGACTCGACTTCCGAGTTTCGTTAACCGAAACTGCGAAACTCCGATTCCCTGGTCTCGCGTTGCGGCGAGGGCGCGAATTCATCGCGGAACAATGGCCGACGAAAAGCTGGAGTCAGCGGCGGAGGCAGAAACCCGCGGGGGGTCCGAGGGGAGAGTCCAGACTTCCGGGGTAACTTGGCCGCGAGCGGGATTCCCTTCCGCCTATGTATGCGCAGGGAGGTGGTGGACAGTGGGGGGTGTGGGCACATGTAGCCTCCAATAAAGCGAGGGCGGCTGGAGCAGGGCCACTCGAATCTCGTCGATCGGACAATATCATCATCCTCGGCGGGTCCATCTGAAATAGCCCCATAAGCTCTCGGGCCGCTTTCGAGTAGACTCCGCGTCAGGTCGCATACATATATCGAGCGAGGAGTCTCGAGCACCGCCCGAGTCACCAGGAGTCAATCCACCCTCTCTCTCTCTCTCTCTCTCCTTCTTTCCTCTCCCGATCCTTCCAGCTTCGTTTCCTCGCGGATTACTTCCGGGTCAGCGAATCGGGCCCGATTGTGCTCGATCGTCAAGCTTACAGATTACCCCACCTACCAACCCGCCCAACCCGAGCCGCGCGCCTCGGTACTTGGCCGCCGCGCTCGGTAACACACGATGCGCAGCATCGCGTGTAAGCCCGCAGATTTTTCCGGTGTACGCCCGCCGTCACCCGCCATCCCACTCGTGTATCCCTCGCGCCACCTATAATTCCCCGTGTACCACCGGGAACCTCTGCCACTGCGCCCTCGATCCCGATGCCCGCGCGTGCCGACCGAGATAAAACCCCCGAACGATTTTCACGCTGGATTTTTTCCTCCACTCGCACCACCGAGAGAGAGAGAGAGGGATTTTGAAAGGGCTGTTGAAATGACTTTCAGTAACGGGCCAGTTGGGCCGGCGAACCCGGGGAATCTCGATCGCATTTTCATGGAGATTCTTTTGGAGAGCGGGGGTAGTTGTGGTTGGGTGGATTCGGGAGTTGCGATTTAATTAGAAGCGCGCGCTTGAGTAGGAGAAGAAGCCGAAAGACGCGCCTCGAAAGGAATCTCGTGTGGCAAAAGCGGCGGTAATGAAGGCACGATGGGATTATGAGGTCACTAGTATTCGCGCAACTTTTCCTTCTCTAAACTGCTCTCATTCCAACGACTCCAACCCGCAAACCTAAATATCACATCCCAGATATCATCAACATTTCAACTTCCCGGTCCCAATCCCGGAACAATCACGAAAGTCATCGTCCTTGAGTCCGGCACCTTGACACCAATGAACCTCTCACACGCACTCCCGGAATCCAGCGTGTCACGTAAGCCTGTCCATGATCCGAATACCACCGAATGATGCTAGCCACTCTGAATGCTCGGAACTCGAGTGATGAAATCTAGTTCGCACAGCCTCGAGCTCTCCTCCTCCTAGTCTCCTTGGTCATCGTTCCCAGCATTGTCCCGTCGCTCGCCGCTTCCCAAGACCGTTAATTGAATCGAGCGTATCCGAGGTGTCCGCCTTCCCATTGGCGCATAATTAAAATGCAAAGGGGGCCACGTGCGGTGACTCTAGGGGGAGGGGGCGATCGCCCTGGGACTGGATGTAGCCGAGCCTCTATGGAGACGAGCCACTCGGAGTAATTGGTGGCGCAGGCTTCCCCGCAGTAGTGTGCAGGTTTAATGCCTGTAAGTACTTGTTGCTCGAGCTCGCCAGATGCGTGACTCCCAGCGGGCGAGTGCGTGCCGCCGGCGTCTCGACGCGTATCCCCAAAGTCTCCTCTCCGCCCCCCAGTTAATAGATGTAAACGGCCGATTCAGGATCGCAGAAGCGCAACCTATGGCGGACCACACTGTCCACCTGTGTCCAGTGCAATCGTTAAATTGCTCGGTTGAACTTCACACGGAGAGGGATATATAAGCGAGAGGGAGTTTTGTCGGTTCCATTAGAGGGCTGGTTTATTCATCCCTGACGGAGCGAGTGGAGTTGGACAGGCGCTGCTTTCCCGACTGTCGAGAAATGCGTCTTCGACGTCCAATATGTCACCCTCGGAGCGCGAGGGTTTGCCAATCCGGCGGTAGTCTCCTTCCTGGGAGGCTCCGCGTCTGCGAGGCCTTCTTATCGATTCCTCGGGTAAACAGCCGGAGAAAGAGAGCCGGCAATTCTATCGGCCGTGATTGTTCTTCTCGCGCGCGTATTTATCTCGTCTGGCCGGGCTTTCTTCCCCCGGCGAAAGCCCCCGTGTATCGTGGGGGGGTTGTGTGTCCGGGAGCCGCCCGATACCTTAATCTATCCGCAATCAAATGATCAGACCCTCCCGGCTATTCTACTTTCTCTATTTTCTTATCGCCGGGAGTGAGAGAGAGGGAGGGACGGAGGGTTCGCCCTTTGTAGGAAAAGTGAAACGAAGCCCCGCGAGAGCAGCCTCCGCAGTGCAGTCAAAGAGTGCGGACGCGCGCACGTTTCAGGGAAACAATTTAACTAATGGAATGGTATTGCCGACGGTGTATCGGCGATGCTGCGATACGTAGTCCTTTCGCGATAATGTTGCCGGCGCCCCCCGCCGCATTTGTCCCCTCGACTCGATCCATACTCTTCCTGGTACTTGAATCGATAGCGCGCGCCACAAAAGGAATGAGGATAATGGCGATCCGAGCCTCGAACCTTATCAGACGCTTGTATAAGAGATTCGGTTTATTGGAATCGTGACCGAGCTCGAGAGAGATCATCTCGAATGGGTTACATCGAGCCTTTTATTTTCACTCGGCGCGAGAGGTGTTATCTGGTTGATTGTGTAGCCGCGCGAGGCACCTTCGGCGTCGGGGAGTCGGAACCCCGGGAAATAAGTGGTCAGTCGATCCCGCTCGAGGTGACGTTCGATTATAGAGGTCTCGGCGCGGCGAAGGGCGAGGATGCAGAAGACTCGCTATTATGCGAGCACGTGACAAATGTCCCGGGCGCGATATCATTATCCCGAAGGAGCGAGGGCGCCCGACGGCGAGCGTGTCATCGCCCGGGACACGCGTCCCCCGGCGTCTCCTCCCCGGCGATTTCGAGCTCTCACGAAATTCGTGTTGGCCGTATAGTCGGGGATCCTTGGAGCGGGACGCGTACACACGTGGGTACACGGGCCCGGGGAGAAAGAGAGAGGGTTGCCACCTCATTCCAATCGATATGCGAGAACACCCCCATAGGGAGACATTCATATCGCAGTGGAACTCAAACACCAGACACGAGCCTCTCTCACACCCAAATAACACGCGGCCAACCCCCATGCCGATCATCGCCCGTCCGCATTCCCCATGGACAGATATCACTGTCGTTTATCCTGCCAATTTCTATCGGCACTTGGAGCCTCGCACTTTTCTCGAGGTTTTTCCAAAATCGCTATGGACGTCGCTAGTTAACGTCACTAATTTAATAGAGGTTTTCGAGGTCGCTTTTCTGATTGTAGTCTGAAAATTATGAGATTGTGGGAATAGGAATTTATCCAATTTCTATGATTTGGTATAAAAATAATACAAATTGGTTAGCAAATAATAAAAACTGGACCAGTTGATATCAAATAATAGAAATTCGATAAGTTGGTACCAACTTGTTCAATTTTTATTATTTGTTACCAACTTATATGATTTATTACCAGATATTATACCAAAAACGACAGCACAAGAGAAATAGTAAGAAAATCAACCTTGAAACCTCCCATTCAGTCAACGCCAACGACACATAGTTAACGTCACCCTTGTCCCTTGACGAGCGGGAGATTTTTGTTCCATAGAAATTGATAGCTTTAAGTGTTTGCCTCCCCCGGCGAAAACTGGCCGTGGAGCGATCGGCCTCTACGCGGGGGAGGACACGCTGCTTAAAAGTCCGCGCGGGAGATAGGATCGGAAAGATACAAGCTCCCCTTTAAGTCGGCTGTATTGTGCCGAACCGGGCGCCGGCTTCTAATGGGCAAACTAATGATCGCAGATAATAATCCGGGGTGGCGGGCGCCAGGAAGAAACGCGCTCGGGACAGCGGTGAATCGATATTAACAGCGCGCTAGTATATCGCAGCATAACTGTCCACTTAGCGAGTCGTAGTGTCTGCCGGTAGACCGTTAGACGGAAATCAGATACCGGGAGCGATATTAGAAGGATCGGAGGAAGTATCGAGTGAGAGGAGGAATCGCTGGCGGAATGGAAACGGCAGCCGAGAGGAAGTCGGCGAACAATTTGTCGAGTCCTCCTTAAGCCGTGTTCTTTATTTCCCGCGCGGGCTGGAACTCTCTGTTTGCCGAGCGGCGGCTCTGAGCTTCGGCCACGCTCTCCTCGGCACGAGTCCCATTTCCCCGGAATCTCCCTCGCGATAGATTCGCCGTCGTCCCACGGAACTTTCCCACCAGCGACTCGCTTGCCACATATCTTTCGGGGAATAATCTCCTCTCGGATTGAAACCAGTTATATCGGCGTCTCTGGTTTCGGCTCGGGGGCCGATCGGCCGGTATTATAGCGTTCGATTTCCACCTGGGCATTTTGGAGCCCGGCGAAACCGGCGGTGGCCGCGCGCCGAGCCGGCGTTCCGGGGGAAAGCTGTGTGTGCTTTTCCCCGAGAGTCGAGAGAGAAAGAGGCGGTGGGCGTCGCGGCGCTTTGAAAAGGCAGCGAGGTGCGAGGAATCGAGCGGTACGTGTGTACGCGTGCATCATCCTGTCCACGGAGCACAAGTCGTACAGTCAGTTCGATATTGCCGGGGGGTGGGCGGCTCGGAGGGTGGTCTTAATGCATTTGGCGAGGTAGCTATGGTACGCATCACCAAGCACCCTTTCTGCAAGCTCAGCATGCCCTGTCTCTACAATACTCCCGGCCTCCGCTCCCCAGCCTACCCCCGCGCGGCCCTGCCGTCGTCCTCTTCTTTTTCATCTATCCGCTGATGCCAGGTTCACCTTCTCCGTCCAGGCGGACCTTTTCCTCGCCGGGAACTCTCTTTCTCCCTTCATTTACCTTCATCTTTTCCCTCATTTCGTCGCGCGCCCTTCGCGATCCTTAAGTTCCGCGACGTTCCCTCCTTGTCTCGGAGGTTGATCCTATCGAACCTCCTCTCATTCGACTGTAGAACTCCCTTACCACCTCTTGATCACCTCTCTCTCTCTCTCTCTCGCTCGCTCTCTCTGGCTCCCCGGAGAGTATAATGCTTCTAAAACGAAGCGGACGAGCGAGCGAGCGCCACCCCTTGGCTTTAATCTCTTAACGGACAAACGACAAAAAATATCATTCGCATTCTCTTCTTGCCGCGGCGAAGACAGTGCGACCCTCTCCCGCGAGCTGTCTGGCCCCGATCAATTAAGAGATTGCCTTGTCTACGACAATTATCCGGATTAAGCCGTACGCGCCCGCCAGAATCGCCCGGCGAGGATTAGGGAGAGGGAGAGAGAGTTCTCGGTTGGAATCTGCTGGTTAGGAATCCGGTGACACATAGAGTTTTGCGGGGATTAGCGGACCTCGGGGTAACTACTCGCGCGACGGAGTTGGCGCGGAATTATTAGAAGAGTATTTCGCCCGGGCGGAGTTCGCTCGTTCCGGGGAGGGAAATGTTATTGGAAAGTCACGTGGGCACTTGTCGAGTATATGTAGTTGGCGTTGCTGATCAGCGGTGGCTCGGCACTCGGCGGCCCCGGGATCGCTGTCGGTCGGCGTTTCATCGGCGTTTCGCCGGTTCCGAATAATCGTAGCCGAGGCTTACATGCGCTCTCTCGGGGGTGTGCATTTCTCGCGCGCTCAGTGTCACTCGTTCTCGGTCGGGAGCACTTAGAAAATCGATAAGGCCTGGCTCACTTGATCCGGCGTTGGCTGCTGCCAGGCCATATCTTGATTAAAATCAGTGCCACCCGCTACTACTCGCCTTTCCCCACCCCTCGGCAACGCTCGGCTCTCGGCTCCTCGAGCCCGAGCGTTTCGCGATGAATCCGGTTAGTCTCGTTAACGTCTTAAGTCACCAGGAGCAGCCTCCAACCCTCTGCCTCCTCATCGAGAACTCTCTCCCCCCTCCCCGACGCTTCTTTCATCTCCTCCGACCTCATCGTCCGCATCCTCGTTGCTCGCTCTCCGTTTCTCTCCTCGGCTCTCCATTTGCTCTTGGCCCTCTCTTCTGCACGCCTCTGCCTCTATGCGCCCTCTTCACCGGCGAACAATGGGCGCGATGCCGCTTCGAAAAACTTGCACGCCTCTTACCTGTCCATCAGGCCGCTCTGTCTATCGGGGCCTTCACGCCCACGGCCGCCACTCGATTCCCCGAGATATCGGCCCTCCGCTTACCACCCTACGGCCATCAGGCGTCCTCGCTGATTTTTCACCGACCGCCAAGGAGACTCGCTGTCACTTTTCGAGGACTCTGTCCAATTGCGCTGCTTTGTTATTAAGTATTGTGTGAGGATCGAGTCAGGGTATATTTTTTGGTGAAATTGATAATGGTGTTGAGCAATATATTGAGCAATATATTGAGCAATATATTGCTCTCAGAATTAAAACATTCAGAAACTATATCCGTTCTTTATGACAGACTTGGCAGCTGACGTTCAACTAATTCAAATCGATATCATAAAAGCGCGAAATATAATAATAATTTTCAACATTATTAAACACACCGGGACACCCATTCGAGATTGGTGCGAGGGTAGTTTGCGCTCACACCGCGCAGTGAAACATTACGATCGGTAATTAATTCAACAGTTAATCACCGGGCCGATACATCGGCGGCCGGTAAACGGCGGCTGGCGTCGCGTCCTCGTCGTTCTATAGTATCCGACATAATTTCCCAGTGAAACCGGGCTTGGAGAGTGCTCGCGGCTCGATAGCCCGATATCGAGAACCCGCAGAAATGTGCCACTCGCTGTGAAAGGCCGGCGCGGCCGAGCTCGAGAGCGAGAGCTCGAAAAGGCAAGAGCGAGAGAGGGAGAGGGAGAGAGAGAGAAGAGTTGAGAAGGCGGTGGAGCGGCACAACGGCGCAAGATAACAAGTGAATTTTTCATGACTATCCTCATTAAACGAGTAGCCGGAGGGCGCCAGAGGATCCGTTGAATCGCGATCGAAAGAGCAAAGACCATCGACGCCCCCCGAGAGAGGTAACGAACCCTGCCAGCCTTACACTCTCTACAGCCAGCCCCCTCTCCCCCCCTCTCCCTCTCTCTCTCTCGGCAATTGTGTATTTGGAGCACATGCAATATGCTTTGTGCCCCAGCTGCCCGCGGCTAAGGTATTCCCCGCGATGGAGCCGCGCACAGCCACCCTCTGCCTTAGATGATCGGCCGCGTGTATGAGTGTCCGTGTGCGCCAGGCCTATTCGGAGGTCCTAGGCGCAATCTGCAGACCCTCTCGTCGACAGATAGATGGAGAGAGAGAGAGAGAGAGAGAGGGAGAGAGAGAGGGGGTGGCGGCGATCGCTCATCCTGGAAGAGAGAGTGGCGAGGTGTGGGCAATGTTTGCCTCGGTCAAATGTTGACCAAACTCCCTCGATCGCTCGAGCACCATATCCTGCTTTCAGACGAACCACTCGGCCGCCGCACGTCACTCGAGATCGGCACGAGCTAAGACGCCTGATTGTGCCGCGGACCCCAGAAATCATTCGCCGCGAGAGCCCGGTAGTCAGTGGTAGCGCGTGGAACCCTGTCTGGCTAGCGGCGGAGCAATCTACTTGTGTTCAATAGTGGAGTAGCTGTGAGGTATTTGGTGGAGACCACTTTTTAAGGTTTTCTTTAAACTTTTATATATTAATGTTTATTCGTTTTGCAAGTATTGGATGCGATCACACTATTTTTGAGATAATAGATTTTGAAATTGGAAATCTCAAAACCCGCCAGTCACTCAAACACAATAGTCTCGAAAATAACCCGAAAAAATATCGTAGTCAAATCAAATAAAATTTGTCCTTGTAAAGATATGTATGCAACTTTGAAAAAATCTTTAAAAAAGTGGTTTTCTACACCTCCAGTTAATCGTTCACCACGAGAGTGCATCGCCGCTAATAACGGAGGTTACTCGCCAGTTAGACTCGTCATTCGTATCACTCACTCCTTTAATCCTCGAGTCTCGAGACACGCAGCGCCGAGCGGCGGAGGAGAAGAGGGCCGATGGGAGAGTCCTCGCGCTTAAAACACAGTGTCCCAGGGCCGCTGTTGTCGCCGTCGTCGCAGCCCGTTAATTCGTCCCGGTGATTATGGATCCATTAGCGTGGCAGGCAACAAATAGCACGGTACAATCCAATAACCGTCGCGGCCCATAATAAAAGGGGAGGCGGTTTAAGCACCAGTCGGGGGTAGTTTGGGTGGCGGCGCGTAATCTCTCCCTACCCTCTCGCCCCTTCTCTCCCTCATTCACACGTACACGCCGGTTTAGTCTGCACGGTGCGCGTATAACGGGTAGACTACAGCTTTATTTCGCTTAAGGCTAAACATTTCCGAGCGCCCCCCTCTCTCCCTCTGTCACGTGTACGTATACCTGTATTATTACATAGTCGGTCGTTTTTCCTGGCGGTGACTGGGATCGCTAGATCTATCGGAGGCGAGTGTGCCTTTTTTCACCGAGGGACGTTTTAGTTGTGTCCACGGTGGTCTCCCTCGCTCGCGTTTATTCTCCGCTCTCTCTCCCTTGCTCTGCGACTGCGTGAGGGTGGCTGGTCGCCCCATCCAGCGGCCAGATAGCGATCGTATTCACGTTCATTGTCGCATCACCGTAATATCCTGCCACGGGAATGGGGTGTCGAGCGTGTGCCGCGATCGCGATGGACTACTCGCTCGAGCGGCCTCCAAGAACCCCGGACACCTCCTCGCACTTTCTCTCCCCGAGTCGGGGCTATGTCTGTGTGACTGTCTGTGTCTCTGTGTGTGTGTGCATACATTGGCGGAGCCGGCTCAGCCTCTTTCCCTCCTGCTGAATGGGGAAGAAGGGTGCACTAAAAGCCTCGACTCGGCATTTCGGCTAAAGACCGGCACAGCAACGACGTGTTAATTATCGCAGCGGCCGCGCGCCGCCCGGAGAGTCCTGCGCCGCCAGCGTGGCCCGCCGCCAAGTTCAATCGGAATTAATTGGGGGAGATTTTAATCGGATGATAATGGAAAAGCTGGCCCGCCACTCCCCGGCGCGGAGAGCGCGCCGTCTTTGTGCGCGAGGAGATATATCCTCGGCTTCCTGACGAGCGATCTTGAGTCAGCTCCCCGCCATTTCAAGCCGTAGGATTCCTAGGATTCTCCACTTCCGTTCTCCGATTCTTCGCCGACGACTCTCTGTTTTATCCTCGCCCCGGGATCCCATTGTATTGGGAACTTTTAAGGATATTAACGCAACGATCCCAAGGGGAATCGGCCCGCGATATCGGCCGAGGCCGAATAAAAGGTTTCGCGCGATATTCTCTTCCTGAATGAGATCAATCATCCGTGCTTAACAAGCGGCCGATTCGATCCTGTTATAATCGGCAGCGGCCACTGCGCCTTATTAATTCCGAGAAACGCGCGGCGCCCTTCGATATCCCACATTGCGCGGGAATAAGAATCTCATTCGAGAGTGGAGTCGGCTACTGGCGAAGTTTCCCCGGGTCCGCCAAGAGTATATCCCGTAATCCGGTAGCTGTTTAAGTCGGGGGTGCGGCAATCGGCGTGATTTAGCTGGCATGTAAGCGTTCTCTGATCTCGACTGCCGGCGGCCCTTCCGATCTCCGGCGCGCGGCCTTTATGGGCCTGTCGAGCAAATGAAATGAAATTCATGCAAATCGCCCGCGCAACCGAGCAACCACCGCCGGCGCTTTGTATCGGGGCGCCGATGCGTCCAACCTGTACCACGAGGGTGAAGCCTCCGCATCCCCAGTTGCACCGACTCGCTCGCCTCTCCGCGCCCAGTAGAGACAGAGATACACACCATGCCATGGGACGTTTAAGGCCTCCCCGGCCCGCTCGATCGAGCCTGCAACTATCGGGGATGAACATTAGGCTAAGTGTACATTTGCCGGGGACAATTGGAGAGTCGGGTTTTTCCATGTTTTCCTTCAAATACTCTTGGGTCAGTGGATATTAATTTAATATTAAGTAATATTGTAATATTATTACAATAGTAATATTGTAATATTGTTACAATAGTAATATTGTAATATTGTAATATTGTTACAATAGTAATATTGTAATATTGTTACAATAGTAATATTTAGAGCTACTTACACTATTTGTTCTATTTATAACTACTTTCTTCAGACACCTTTTATTAATAAATCCTTGTTTGTCTGCTTCAGCACCACCGAAGAACGCGCACAATTACTATGGCAAGTACATCGGCGAGCTGGAGGTGTTCGCCCACGGTATCAACGGAACGGTGTTCGCCGTGGACGACTCGACGATATTCGTGAAAGGCTTCTGGTACGACGGGACCGGACCGGACGCCTATTTCTGGGTCGGCAACACCTCGGCGCCCAACCCCCAGGGCTACATTGTTCCGTACCCCGAGGTCGAAAAGGGCAGGTAATTGTCACGATAATTGCCATCCATTTCCAGTCCCTCCCGGCACACGTGCCAGAGAGCGGAGCCACTGCGCGCATTTTCCAGTCTAATTTCTCGAGTGATTATCTCGCGCCTGCTGCTACACCCTCCGACACCCTCGCAAGACGACGCACTCTCGAGAATTCGAGATCATTGCGGAATCATTGTCGACGCGGCGAATTACGAGCAATTAGGATTAGCGCTGCTAAGCGAGTCTTGTAGTTGGTACACTGGTGGGGTAGAAAAACAATTTTCTTTAGAATTTCGTTGAATTTGCATATAATAAACTCTGGGAGGCCAGATTTAATTTTTTTTATCATGTTTTTCGAAACTTTATTGTATTTGAGTGACTGACGGGTTTTGGCTATTTCGCACGTATAAAGGTTGTTAATTTCAAAGTCAATTATCCTGGAAATAGTGTGGTAATTTCCAATAAAATTCGATCGGTTGCGAAAACGAATAACCATTATTACGCAAAAATATAAAGAAACCCGTAATAAAAGTGATTTTCATTACCAACAACCTTAACATTGGAGTATGCTCGTAATCGTTAAACTGTCGGCTCGCTTTCATTACCATCGTTTTGTCGGGCGCCATGCAATCTGGCATCTACTTTCGCGCTCGTAACGAAGCGCGACGTGCTGCATGTGCGGTCAGAATCGAAAGGACGATCTACAAAAGGAGCGAAGCGAGCGGCGGAAACCACGCGTAAAGCCAGTGGAAGGGGCCGAGGAGTCGCGGGGGATGGAATTGCAGAAAAGGGGGGTTGGGCGGGGGGGGGGGAGTTGGGGCTTGAACGATGGTCGAGAGCGCGGCACTCCGTAACCAAGGGATGAAATGAAACTCAAAGAGCTTGTTGTGCGTGATGCCGGGGGTGTAGCAGGGACTCCACTCGGGGGATGAAAACAGGAGGAAGGCTGGACCGAATGAATCCTCCTCGGCGCGGCCCTGTAGTTAATAAAACGAGAATCAGTATCGCGAATCTCGCTTTATTAGACTTCTTCTTCTTTCTTCCAGCGCCGCCTCCGTAACTCGCAATTTTCTCGGGATATATCGCTCTCTGGGAGATTAGGAAATTTTGTATTTTTATTCATTCTGTCGCAGTGAACCGAGGGTCCTCCAGGCGTACAACGACAGCGACGTCATCCTCAAGCTTCCCGACCGCATACAAATCAAGGATATCAAGTGGCTGAGTGTTTGGTGTCGAAGATTTACCGTGAGTCCATTAAATCCCTACAATTCTTCACGATTTTCCTAACAACACAAACCAATCCTCCTTCTGAAGTCCAAACACAGGTTCTCATCTCAATTCCATCGAAAGCTCTCGCGACGCATAAACTCCCCCGAATAATAAAAAGAGGAACACATGCCCGCCGATTCCTCATAAATTCATGGGGCTCCGGACGCGTACGCGCGGAGAGGGCGGATCGCAGGGTGTTTTATTGGAAAGGGCGAGCGACGCGCGGCCACTGGAGATAACTTGATTTTTGAGGAGGCGGCAGGGGATGATGCCCTATCGGCAGTGCATTCGTGGTCAATGGCGCGTGTCAGATGGATACGGAAGCCGGAGCCCGGGAGATGTGTTCACGCTTTCGTCCAGGGGGGGCATTCAAGTCGGGCCCTCGCCTCGTTACCAGGAGACAGTTCCTCGCTGGTAATCGTGACTCTTAATTCCTGAGACCACCCCCTCTCTCTCCAGCCCGGTTCCCGTCCCTTAGAAATTCGTGGGATACATTTTTCGGTGGCGCGCTGGGGCCCGGTGAATCTCACGTTAATCAGTAATCGAGCGACAGCAGAGTTTGATGGAGCTCGGTAATACGCGTTTGAAAGCTCGGTTAATCCCCGAGCTCTCCAACTCCTCTCTCTCTCTGTCTCGAACTAGTCGACCAGCTGGCACGGGAATCCAGCCGCACAAAAGTCAGCGTGGACGTCCTGCGGAAATTTCGTGGAGAGAAAAGCGAGCGGGGGTGGTGGAGGTGGGGGGTTCTCTCGATGGAAGAGAGAGGATATCGCCGCTGTGGAGTACGAAGCTTTTGCTCTTATATTAGGAGGGCTTTAATATCGAAGTCTGAGGGGTGCTCCCGTACCGTGACAACCCTCCATCAGACACGCTCTGTCACCGCAAAACGCGCGCGCTGTCCACCGCCGCCTCGACGCTCTATTCTAACGGGTGTCCCGTTACTCGCGAGTCATCTCGGAGGACCTCTCGAGAGATCGACGCCTCTCCCATCTCGCGAGCCCCACTCAAAGCGAGAGATTCGCCCTCGAATCCAGCATATCGCCATCACCGAATAAGCGGAAGGGCGGATTTCATCGAGCGGTTTATCACATTACTCTTGGATCAAATCGAGACAAGTGCCACTCTCCCCCGACTATCTGCCGCTCGGTCGACTTTCCGCAGGCTTTCCCGCTCAAAAGTGCAGATTAGCTCGCTCGCAATTTGCCCGGAGATTCAAAGTGCGGGCTAGAAGCGAACGGGGGGGCGGGGGAGATCAACCCTGCGATTCGGTGCCCTGGAAGACTTTCGATCGCTTAAGTGCTCAAAGTTCCAGAGGAAGAAAGCCTGGTTGGTCTCAATACGCAATTTTTCCCGGAGTAGTTGCGCTGCGGGATACTTTGAGGATCGCTGTCGATACTTGGGGGGCGGCGGGGGTGCGCTGATAGAGGGTGGGTGGATGGTGTAGGTTTTGCTTGGGTATCCGGTAGACAGGAGCTGTCTGTCAGTCGGCACTCCCTCGCGCTGCTACCGCGAAGGATGTATTGTCAGGATAAGCCCTCTCTCCTCCAAACCTTCTCTCTTCCCGTGGAGCCTCGCTCTCGCACCAGGCTCCTCTCCGGCCCCCGCGGGCCCCTCGGGGAGCTCCTTTCAAAGGGGCCTCGAGGAGATATACCCCGCCGATATCAAACCACCGCTCAATGGACCACTGATTCAGATAGGATTTAGTAATTTTTTCTCTCTCTCTCTCTCTCTCTCTCTCTCTCCACCCGTCCATCTCCCTCGCCGGTCCGAGGCTCTCGCCCGCTGCCACACACCACTTTGGTGCCCGGCTCGCATTCCCTCTCCTCCTCCCTCGCCCTGGACCAAGAAAGAGAGCTTCCGCCCAATCCCAAACGCTAAAGCCGTTGATCGCTCTCTCTTTTCATCCCCCCGGCCACCCCCCGCCGACCACGACGTCTTTTAGCCTCCTTCTCCCTCGCCGGGAGGAAGAGAGCCCGCCGGTGCCTTTCTCCTTTGCCTTTCGATAGCGTATTCTTCCGGTGACCCTCCAGCGGAGAGAGGGGCCTCAGTGTTTGACCACTGGCTCGCCTCTCGCGCCGCCACGGATTCCGATAAAGGAAATCTTGCGCCGCTCGCCGATACACAAGCTGGCTCGCTTGATCGTTTCCCGATTCCCTCGGTGGAACGATCGTCGAGCAGTGTGCTGGAACTCGGTTGGAAGTAATCGAGTTACTCGAGATTCTCTTCCTTTTTTGAGGAATAGTATTTTTTTTTGTTATTGATGGATCGGGGAATTTGATCGTTAGAGTATAGGGTGGTTGTTCGCTGCTGGATTTGAATTAATACCGGGTGGTATGTGTGGATCCGCTCGGGAGTGTGTTTGGGAAGCCGAAGAACATAAGTCCGCTCTCGACGCGGCGGGCACGAATTATATTTCCGGCGTTCGCATTTAAATGTCTCTTACCCCCTGTAGACTCGCCGGTTGGCGAGATTTCGAAGGAGAGAGAGGGAGAGAGAGAGTCGTCTCGACGGCGGTTTTGGGCGATGGCTGAGTTTCATCCCGGAAGAAGAGAGGGTCGTAACCGTGGGCGTGTCAGCGGCATTTGCATCTGAATTCCTCTCCTTCGCCGGGCCGAGGAGAGGGCACATTGGAGTTAATTAAACGCCTCATAGTTTTCGGGGATGGGATGACGAAGTGTGCCACTGCCGCTGGCACTAAGTGGACCATTCTGCCAGCCGCGAGAACGTCAATTAATAACCATTTCAAAGCGGATTCTCGCCGCCCAGAAAACTCTCCGTCGATATTCCGACGCTCTATCCGTGACGGCTCCAACCCCTCGCACTTTCTATACCCCCCACTCTCCCTCCTAATTATTTATTTCCACAGAATTATCCAGCGAAACTTCCACCAACCAAAATACTTCTTCATTTCCCCGAGGGCAAACTAATTTCGCGAGCCGCGCGCGCATTCGTGCTTAGTTCCCGGCGCAAATACACGCGAACCTCGAATTAATTAATCACGCGGAACGAGAATTGCGCAGGAATGCGGGGACGATTCAGTGTTACAATTAATATCCAGCGAGGGCGTCGAGCGACAGTGGTTCGCCGAGGAGTAATCAGCGATCGTTTTTGAGAGGATTTTGGGAATGGCGAACGAAAGTGGTGGGGGGGAGGGGTTGTAGTGTCATTGATGCGAGGTTCATACATTGGCTGATGAACTTTGGATGGCGAGTGGAGGGTGGTGTCCTTGCACCTTGGCTCGCGAGCGGAGGGATGCGGCGCGGCAGGTGTATACAAGGGGTAGGACAGGGAAAATCCGCAATTAGATCGGGTCCATCACTAGTCCTGGGGTAAGATCGTTGCGCATGGTCAGAGAGCAACGCGGCGGGTCGATGTTGGTCGAGGCTGGCTCACTGGCTGCCGCTACTGCCGCTGCCTGCTACCCCCAAGATCCTCTCCCCGTCGCCCTTCGCCTAGGAACGACCAAACCGCCATCCACCCCTGGTGTACCTCGTGCCCCAACCCCCCTCAACCCCCGTCAGTCGCTAGTCATCGTTTAGTGTTATTACTATTATTGTGGCTAATAGTCACAAGCGAAAGATAGTCGAGATTCCAATGGAGGGTTGTAGATTTTCATTCGCCTCGTCTACGAGAGTTATGTCAGCGATGGAAGTTCCAAAGTCACGAAAATCAATGCCAGAGCTCTCTAACGAGTTCCAACAAAACGGACCAACGAAAGTCGAAGTTACTTCGATCGGCAACCAGCCGATCCACCCTTTCCCTCTCGGTGCGCATTTCAAAGGGACCAGCCCTGCATTGTTACCAAAGTCCTGTGTGCAACTCTCGTCGCCGCTCTCTCTCTCTCTCTCTGTCTCTCGAGCGCGGGGAAATGTTGCGGCGCCGAGATTATTTCTGCCGGCAAATGTCGCAGAAAGAACTAGTAAGGTTTCGGCGGCGGAGAGCAGGCACAAAGTGGTTTTCTACATACCCTGCATCTCTCTCTCATCGAGAGAGAGAGAAAGTAGCGAATGGCCCGCTGGATACTCGCCAGAGGCATGTAAATCCTTGGAGGCGAGCGGCTCGTTCCTCTGTAATGAACTTGGTACATAAGCGACGCCTGATGAGTAGGTCTGGAGGGGAAAGAATCTTGGGCTCGAGCCGGAGTATCAAAGGACTCTGGCGAGCAGAGTACATAGAGCATATTTCATATTACATGAGCATAGATTCTGTCAGAGTAGATAAAGTATAGTCTAGTTTTTCCAGGGGTCGGTGGTTGGTATCCAGAAAAAGTTCATCATTTTTTCGGTGAGAGCTCTCTCTCCCTTGATTTAACTCCTTTCCTCCCGGCTACCCCCCTCTCTCTACCGGTGACCGGCTGTTCATTATTTCTCGCTTTAGCCGTCTCTCTTTTTTGCGAGTTCCTCGGAGTCTCCCTTGTTCGAGCTCTCGACCCTGGTGTCCTCTCGAGGCTCGCGGGCTTGGGTGCTGTGTTCTC
This sequence comes from Crossocerus cetratus, assembly GCA_963675795.1. NCBI lineage: Eukaryota > Metazoa > Arthropoda > Insecta > Hymenoptera > Crabronidae > Crossocerus > Crossocerus cetratus. The sequence goes on along the minus strand of OY776665.1, from coordinate 21,510,242 downwards.
TGTACAAACGTGCCCTCCTTCTTTCCTCCGTTCCCCGACGGTCGCCGATCTCATCCCTCGGCGGACTTGTGTTCTCCATGCCGATTTCTCTCTCTCTCGCTCTCTCCCTCCCTCGGTATCATCCCTCTCGGGTCGTTCCCTTCCTCGGCGTGGCCGCGCTCTCGCTCTCTTCCACACCCTCTCTGTCATCCGCCGCTACCCCTCTGTGTCTGTTTCTCCCTCTCGGCACGCCGATTGGACGGGAGCTTGCGAAAGTTCCAGGTATCCCGGAGGACCGCCCACCCGGTCCTCTCGCACTCGCTCGCTCGCTCGCCGGGAAAGTTTCGTCATTCCGCTCTAGCAGGACAGGGCCACGCAACCCCGGAACCTCCGCTCCGCGACGCCGCTGATACTCCGCTCCTCCGACGGGGACGCGTACCACCGCATCCCTGCCGTTCCTAATAAACCGGGATTCCCCGATACTTAATCGAATCCCCGGGGGAGCTCTCGACCGAGTGAAAATTACACTTGACAATCCGGCCGATCTCGTCGCCTCGAGCGGGCCCGAGGTTTGGCCCAATTAATTTCATAGCAGTTTAGTTGGAATAAATAATGAGCCGGCGGGGAAGGTGGTGGAGAAGCGCGAGAGGTGTCGATTCCCAAAGAGCGCCGGTGGAACCCGGTGTAATTGGACTGGCGAAACGTATTTAACGGGGCTTATCCCGTCGGTAGGTATGAAGCTGCCGATGAAAAAGTTCCATTAAATCCACCGGCTCTAAGATATAGGGCATTAGGAAGGGTGCGAGCCGCGCGCGGCTCGTTTAATTTATCGCCTACTTAAAGTCCGCCGAACGCCGCGCGAGATATCCCCCCGGATCCTCTTCGCCTCGGATTTCAAGGCTCGCGCCAACCCCGCCAATTACTCGCGGAGACGTCGCGATCGCCGCTTTACGGAGCTCCGTAAAAATGCGATACATCCGACGACCTTGTAAATCGAGCTAATACCGGCGAGCCCCTCGCCAAGGCAGCCGGGGAATCCCGGGCGGCTTGAGGTGTACTCGCGTTTAAGAATCAAGCCGATCGCGTCGCAAAGTAGATTTAAAAGCGGCGCGGGGGGTAGCGGCGCGTAATCGCCTCGGCTGGACCTGCTCCTTTTTCCCCCGGCGGGAGTATAATCCAAGAATCCGGGCATTGTTCCTCGGGCGGGACCGGGCTTGCAGCATTAAGATAACGAGGCGGAGTCGGTTATCAATTTAATCGTCCGGCGGGCATTCAGCGATAATCACGGGGAGAGAGTGCGGGTTGCGCCCGAGGAGCAATAAACTGCGCGACACAATGTAGGTTTGCTCTCGCTCGCTGGAGGACAGGGATAAGGGGCGTTACTATCGAGCCTAACGAGGCTCGATGTCTCAATTTCCGTAAGAACGTTCGCCACCCTTCGGGGGGTCCTGCACCCCTGCGTTAACTCGCGCCGGGACGATGCCTGATATCGTCCAGATAACGCGTTAAAATAATATATACTACTAAGTCCTGTCCGGAATCACCCCCTGCGACCAATTCTCGCCTAGGCCCTCGCCACACTTTTCCTATAATCGATTCCCAACAATCGAAGATTATTGACTTTGATTTTTTTATCCCATCAAAAGAATCCCAATCTTCCCAGATCTAAGTACAAGAACCTTTTCCTTATTGTTTGTTATTTTCTGCCACAAAGTGACCAGTTTATTCCCGACTCTATTGATCGAATATCGAGGGGCTTTAATATGATTCGTGTATCAGCCACTGAGCTTGTATGATTATGAGGGCGTGCGAGGGTGTACTCGCTCGGTATTCCGCGCGGCGTTTTCAATTTTCGACTAGCTGGCACTTGGCTCGTGATGAATTCAATGGCTCTCCGGCTTGTGGGGAAGGCGCGCGCCGGGGCTACGTAAGGGCCCGGAACGTGAGAAATGTATCAGTATGATTTGGAGCCGCTTAAGAGGAGAACGCACGTGCAACCGGTCGACGTCGGCATGCATAATATACTGCGCTCCTGATCTAAATCCGGGCTTATGAGATAAACAGTCTATTAGGGGCTCGGCCGAGTCCCCCCCGCCCGCTCGGAAGTTTCGACTCGCCGTAACGACTAGATCAAAGGTATCGAGTCGTGAGGGCCGAGCGACCCTCCATCAGTCCAACCAACCAACCCCCCCACGCACAGGCCGCTCTCGGTTTATAAATCGGGCGGCCGCGGCATCCGTTACGCACGATCTGCTTGAAAGGGTAGTCTGGTAAGCACTTTTTACCCGCCGGGGAAAAGGCCGCCACTCCTGGCGCTGGCAGGGAAAAATGAAAAAAAAATCGGCAAAATCGAACCGCGCAACATTTCACCGGCCGATCCGCGCTCTCGACACGAATCCACTCTCCTGCCGATTAAATTCTCATGGCTTCCACTCGCGACCCCCCGACCCCCCTTGTACTCCCTCTCCTGCATTTTGTTATACAACACGCGCGGATAAACCCCCCTCGAGATTCCCCGCCCCGGGAAGGAGTGGAAGGCGGAGGAATTGGGAATAGACGGGACCCGATAAAGATAGATTCCGAGAGGTTCTAGTCGAGAGCGAGCTCCCTCGGCTGGAAAATTAGTCGAGTCGAGGAGGATTTACCGAGTGTATAAAGAGTGAGCACGAAGAGTATCGTATAGTATGATAAGTACAAAGGGAGATATTCGATAGCCGGTTGCTAATTACGAGGGTTCCTTCGGCCCCTGGGCTGGCATGGCCGCGAGCGGGCTTCGCCTCAATTATGTCAAAATATCAGAATTTTCATAGCCCGCCGAGCCGCTCCAATGCTAATGAGAACAATAGGCCTATATAGCGTGGATATTGTGTTGCGCGTACTCCTGTCATCGAGAGTGACGCGAGCAACGCGCGCGCTCGTCCTCTCGACCACTTTTTTCCGGCGCAAACTGCCGCCGACTATTGCCCATTTCGCTCTGCCCTTTATTTCACCCGATAGTTGAAATCGTCGCCGATGGAACAAGAGCGGAAGGGAAGTCCATAGAGCTCTGCCCTTTATTCTGGCCTGCTTTTAATTCCCAGTTCACCTGCGCCTCATCATTATTCCAAGTGGCTGCAAGAGCCCGGTATTTCTAATTCCCCGAATGAATCCTCGGGAAGTCGCTCGGCCGAACTCCGCTCGGCTCTTTGACAGTATCGAGAGAGAAAAAGCCGGATCGAATTAGTTGAGATATTAAACGCTGGCATTCCAAGGCGAGCGCAGCCCCTCCGATCCTCGAGTACCAATTTCACCTAACGCGCCCACTCAAAACACCATTAAGCCAGCCTCCAGGTTCACTGGTTCCTCGACTGCATACATACAAGCAGAGATAGACCGGAGAGAGAGAGAGAGAGAGAGAGAGAGAGAGAGGTGGGGCCCGGTACACTGAGGGTGGTATGATTGACGAGCCCTTAAACGAAATGGGATTAATGCTCCTGCAAATTTCCATGGGGCGACCCCCCCTCCCTCTTTCCACTGCACATCCTCCTCTGATTATTATTAACGACGAGATTAGTAGTAGTCGAGCTGCCTCCGTCCGAGTGTAGATCTCGAGTGGAATTGGCAGGCTCTGCCGCGAGGTCGCCGACGGCAAAAGAGTCCTAGGAAATGGGGAAAAGTGGAGCGTTTGTATCGCAGACACACGGCACACAAGGCTCTCTCGCCCGCGAGACAGCTGTATCGATTTCGAGCGCGCCGCTTCCACGACAGCGACATAATTCTGATTTCCCGGTGTGTACGGGGGGGCTGGGTGGCGCTGGGGGGTGGCGCGGAGGGCTCGAACGGGGCCGAGGAAAGCGTAATAGGGCGGTGTGTACTCCAATTCACGTGGAAGTTCGTACTTAATCGGAACGTCGATAGACAGGCGTGCGTATGCCTTTATTACTCCTGCAGGATGAGAAACGCGGTGAGATTTAACCGGAGGCTTTAGGAGTAGACAGTTTCATGGAATATTTATGGGAAAATCTCGGAGCTTTTAATTCCTTCGATGGAATCCGGTGTTTTTCGACAAGTTTTTAATTAGCGCTCGTGAAGGTTTAATTAGAGGCTCGTTATGTAATCATTTCCTTGTGATGCTGGTGGGAGAATCTGTACGGAGGATGTCTAATTAAATCGGCAGTTATTGCCCTGTCGGAGGAGAGGACGAGCTGGCAGAGGACCATTGGAAATAGTGGCTTTATTATTTATTGGCAGTGCGGTAGGAAGAGTTGGAAGGTACTTGGCGTCTTGGTGCGCCCGGGGCGCTCGGGCTAAAGGGGGGTAAGAGAGGATCGGGTGACCCTGATATGGAAACTCATATCGGCAGTTCAAGGTATCACGTGTATCGATTCCCCTCGGGAGACAAAAGTCTGCGGAGCGCAGCTCTTCCTCCTCCTCCAGCCCCCACCTCCTTCTCCTCGGCCAGAACATCTTGAAACGGCGAAATCAGGGCAGAGCGCGTACCGGCGAGTAGCCTTGGGCGAGGAATATCCTCGGGACTCGTCCGTCCCCCGGGCGGCTGTTCCGGGAGAGTCTTTCCATCGGCGATCGAGCGGCACACTTACTCACCGCGTAGAGACAATGCCTCGAGAGTAATCCTAACTCGAGACAGTTAGCGCGACGCTCGCTCGCTCTCGAACGACTCGAACGACTCGAGGATTGATCGACCTTCGCCGCTAATGTGGAAAGTCGGCCGATTAGAGTCGCGGAGACAGAGGACGTCATTGGTCATCGACACTCTCGGCGAGACTCGAGGAGCCGGGCTCTGATTATTCCTCGAGTTTTGGTCGACGCGGACGATTTCTCAGCGGCGCGGGAGCTGATAGTTGTGTCAGGGCGCGTGGCGCAGTGACAAAGCGGGTTGTAAAGCGCATTTCTTAAAGCCTGTCAGCTTGAATGACTGCACCCAGGCCCCGGGGGTGGAAAAAGCAAAACGCACTTTCGCCCGCGCGTCAGTCTGAAGCGGCTTTTATTCCCGGTTCTCCAAACCCCCGACTTACGAGTTACCCCTTGGTACTCTCCACTCTCTCTCTCTCTCTCCCTCTCGCGACGTCTTATTCAGACGTTTGACGGAACTTGGAATATAAACGACCTCAAACCAGCCCTCCAGTGGTACGTCAGCTTGAACGGGGGGCTGCCGGTGCCAGATGATAGATCGACTCCTTCGAGGGCGTCTTTCGAATCCACGCCTCCTCGGGACGACTTGATAACTCCGCGTCCGCATCGCGCTCAATCCCGCCGATTTTTTCCCCGGGCGAACTCCCGCCAATTTATCACTCAATTAATAGTCCCTCGGAGATAATCGAGTCTGACGGTGATGCAGGTCGACTTCGCGCACATCTACATCCCCCCGATGCTCGAGCTCCCGAAGGTGAGGACCCTCACGGAGTTCTCGAGGTTCGCGCACGGACTCCGCAGCGAGCCCATCACCATCCTCGACAGCAGGACCTTCTACATTCCGAATCTGCACTACGATGGCGCAGGACCCGACGCGTACTTTTGGGTGGGCACTGGACCCGAGCCCAGCGCCTATGGACACAAAGTGCCCAATGAGCGCGGCAGGTATTGGATTATTTTTATTATGAATTTTTAAGTCTTTGAAATTGAACTTGATTGACTCGAGGGTTTGTGATTGCAAAGCCTGGCTCCTCTACGCGGATACCAAGGAGAGGACATCGAGATAGTTCTCCCGAGGAACCTGACCGTCTACGACATCAACTGGCTGTCGATGTGGTGCGTCGAGTTCACGCAGAATTTCGGCCACGTCCTCATCCCCAAGGACCTCGACGTCCCGCCCGCGGTCGGCCAGACGAAAATCACGGTGAGTCTACTAGAGTGATGCTCTCACTCCCACTCTACTAGTTGAAGTACTAGAATCTGAATTAAAATCGAAGACATGTGGCTTCGAGCTCGATATCGACCTGCAAACTATAATCTAATCGAATCGCATTCTGACGTGGAACAGCCGCCGTGGTGGTACGATCCTGTAAGTAGCAGTGAATCTCGTGTTGGCTTTCTCTCTCGACTTTCCTTAAGGAGCGTGTACTTTGTCCTGGGTGTCTTGTCGCGCGTGAATCTGACGATCTGCATATTGTACGACAGACGAGTAGCACGCCGAGTCCGCCGACCTCGAGGCACGAGCTGACCAACTGCAAGGAGATGCTGGAGGGTCGCGTCCAGGTCCAGTGGGAGAAGATTGGCGACGACGTGCAGATCAGGGTATCGGGCCGCATCGACGAGGATCAGTACGTCGCGTTCGGGCTCTCGGGCTCGGAGGGCAGAGCCGAGATGCTGGGCGGCGACGTGGTCGTGATCGCCTACGACACCAAGACCGGGAAATTTACCGCCGAGGACTACTACATGTCGGACTTCTCCCAGTGCGACGGCAACAAGGGCGTCTGTCCGGACAAGAGGGTGGGCGGCAGGAACGACGCGACCCTCATCCACGGCGAGCGAAAGAACGGCGTGACGTCAGGTAGGATATTCGGCCGGGAATTACCATCCCAATGAATCAATCAGCCCCGAAAGAAAATCGAATTGGACCCCGGAATCGAATGTTGTCGTTTCAGTGACTTACATGCGCCCGCTGAGGACGAACGAGCCCGGCAAGGACAGAGTGATCCCGAACTCGGAGACGAGCGTGATCGCTGCGATCGGCCCACTAAATTCAAGGGGAGAGGCCAATTCTCATCAGAGCTTCGACAAGACCACCGAGGACATTCGCATCGATTTCACGTCGAGGAACGTCCACGAGTGTACAAATTCCCTGTACAATCTGCCGGACATGTCCGACCTGAAGCCTTGGACACCGGCGGTCATCACTAACGAGACTACGTTTAATGTGAGGATAGGTCCCACTGGAGGAAAGCGAGGATACACTCGGATTACAGGTAATCGAGTTAGAACCATCTCTCCCCTCTCGCTCGAGATAGTTGATCATCGCTATCATTCGATTCCTAAGTATGATGTCGGTGGGAACTAGACTCAGCTAATCGTCAGTGTTATTATCGAGTTTCCCCCGTGGAAAGAACGACGAGGGGAAGCTCGTGTCACTGGGACTTCGCCGGAGTCCGATATTGGTCGATCAATAATTAGCAATGCACTAAAATGTAGGTCAGCCATCCTGGGGCATCGCGTGGTACATCAACGACTTGCTGATCCCGGAACTCACCGTCGAGAGAGGACAGACGTACACGTTCATCGTGGAGGGTGGGAACGACCCTGCTAATCCAGCCAAGTGCGTTGAAATATGAGAGAATTGCGATGCGCCCGATGCGACTTGATTCGGTTTCTAAAGAGGCGGGTCCTCCTCTGTCGCAGGTACCATCCTTTCTATATAACGGACAGTCGCGAGGGCGGCTTCGGCCAAAAGACGGAGGAGCAGCAGAGAGCGCAGAAGGTGTACGCCGGGGTCCAGTACGACTCGGACGGATATCCGTACCCGACGGCGGCCGGCCGTTACTGCGAGTGGGAGCATAGGAGCATAGACATGAGCGACTCGATAGAGACCTTCGAGAGCTTCTTCGAAACCCTCAGACTCGATTGCAAGGAGGGCCAGCCAGCCACTCTCGTCTGGACCGTTCCGAATGACGCTCCGGATACTCTCTATTATCAGGTATCGCATCCACCTCAACGAATATCAAACCCTCCCACCCAATCTTTGCGTCCCATTAATCCGGCATTAATGCCTCTCGCCTATTCGCAGTGTTACGCGCACAAGAATCTCGGGTGGATAATACACGTGGAAAGCGATGCGAGCACCACCATCCCCACACTCTCGGTGCTCGTAGCATCCGTCATTTGGCTCCTGGCATACTCGAGATGAATGGTCTCCCGCCATTCCTTTAATCTCTAGGACAGTCACACGCATACTCGTACGCAGGCGGTGTCCATAATTGCGGGGCTGTCTGGCCGCTGCCAGACAGAGGGGGCTCGAGCGACGCGGGAGCTCGGAGATCTAGGTAAACGATACTGTGTGTGATATACGCAATTGCGGCGATTGCCGAGAATCGGCTGAACACGATACAAGGTTGTAAGAAAGTACTTAGCGCGTAAGGATTAATCGTACACGAAAGATTAGCGAGATATTTTTAAGACCTGTCAGATTCAATATTTCATATTACATGATTATATATATATTATATATATATACATATGAATCTATATATATATACATGCATACATTACAATTGGAACACGGCACACGAACGAAGAAAAACTAAATTCAATTGGCTTTCGACGCCGATGGACAATAAGGTGCATCGAGGATTGGCTAGGACGAGTATAAAAAGGCAACACACGCGCAGCGGGTGGGTCGGCCAGGGTGACACATGTACAATGTAAATTTTGCACAAAGCTATAGTTGAATTTAAATGTAACAACTCTCAAAGAATCGGGTAGCCAGTAAGCGTATACTTATACATATGGAGAACACATCTATATATATGCTGTCGACAAAACAATAATACGTAGGGTAGTCAGCGAGACGTGGGGAAAGCGTTGCTCGAGAAATATGGAGTTAGATTTAATCTGTAAAACAGCAGAACACGTGGAGAGAGGCATTTGTAATTGGGGTTTAATGCTGCTGCGATTGCGAATATTCTCATCGCCCCCCCGTACGTGTAACAGTGCTATATAAGATGTATATACATATACATATATACTACGCGATGCGATACGCTATAGAGTGGACCTTCCTAAAACGGAATGAAAGTATAATATGTGCCTTGGGTACAGGATATAACGATTCTTCCTTAATTTACTCGAATTAGAACCCACTCGGAGACAGGAGATGCCCTGTCGCATACTTGGCAACTGGTTTCTTGTGCGTCGAGCGCAGTAGCACTGAAGATTCGGTCGGGTTCTTGGGAACATCGTTCTTTCGCCTGGGAATCTTTCATTCGATTTTCTTCGTCCGACGCTAAACGTGTTATAAGTTATAAATACAGGATTTTGTATGAATTACTTTTGACAGTTTGCAAGGAACGGGATTAGCAATATTCAAATTGAAAGTAGAATCCGAAACGCGCGCTATGTTCAAGAAAACAACTAGAGACTCGTAACCAAGAAATCAGAGAAATACATAATCAATTTAGAAGGGTAGAGATAAAGGGTATGTAAAGGTGTAGTGGTCTCTGGCTTCTCAGTCTCAGAAAAGGACTGTCGGAGCGAAGCTGTCCAGTTTCCAAGTATCCAGGGTGTCCATGAAATTGTCAGCCATCAAATTCTTTCTCTTGAGTTGCTTTTCTCACGAAGACCAGTCTACGAACTTAACTAATTAGGCGCGCGCCAGTGCATGCATTCTTACACGTGGCAGGCATACCCGCACAAGTTACAGAAAGTACGCGATTACAAGTATGCATGATAGAAGACACTCGAAACTACATCGCTGCCTCTTGGCAGCGACACAGTTGAAAGAGTCCTAGCAATTAAGGAAACATACGCTAATTACCATGGTAAGTGATTGGGTGACAATAAGAAAAGGGCGATTTTCAATTTTCCCATCGCCTTTGTCTCTCTCAGATGTACGACAATACGCGAGACAAATCGCAGAGATGTAAGATATGTGTATCAGTTGTCTGCGGACCGAACCGCCTTTTCTCGCACAAAACACTTGAGGACGATATCGAGACGATGATTCGTCGAGCGTTCACTTTGCAAGGCAACCGTAAAGATGTTTGGCGATGTTTATTCGCGCAGGATGTTTTGTGCTGGGGCGGGATAATGGTACAGGCTTTGCCTCTCTCCAAATCCTTATCTTCCGACATTTCTGTTAACCCTCCACCCCAGTTTCCAAGCGACCCTTGGTATGCATGCGTGAGAGCGGATTGTAGTAAGTAAGCGGACAAAAGTCCTACTTCTGTGAAAGACAATAATATGATGCCAACTTGCCGGATTCGAAGTTCACACTGCTGCTCCGGGAAAGGCGCGGGTCGCGAACCACCCTGCGGATCCAGGGCACCAATTCGCGAAGCTAGTAGTCATGTAAACAAGACCGCTCGAGACCCCAGGTAAACAATACCTGTTGTTCAGCCGCCGCGGGACAGGTATGTAAAGGGCGGTGAACTTTGCTGGTAGTCACTCGGTGTTGGAGCGTCGACCAGATGGTCAGAGGAACCTCGGAGAATTAAATTATCAACTTCACTCGGTGCGTGCATGATTCAATAACGATGATTACGTTTTCCACGGGTGTTCGCGCACCTTAGATGTAATCCACGTATTCCTTTGCACTCGGCGGGCGATCGGCTAAATTGTTGACATATATACTTTCGGCGGGGATTTGGGCGTAGCCCACATTTAACATTTAAGATCTAGAAATCTAAATCCATAAGTAATGGAGGTATCGCGAGTGGGATTGTAGAGAGAGTATTTTTTGATCGAACGGGACAATAAGTGGACTGTTTTCAGTCTCGCTATCGAACATTGATATGCTACATCGACAATAATAACTGAATTAGTATTATCTATGGCGCGTGCGAAGGCTTGGGTGAGCCGTTGAATTAAGGTACAAATTCGTTAACGATGAAAGTATTGATCGATTATTAGTCAATCGGCTCTTAACTTAAGTAGGTAACTTTCACGATTCGCCCGCCACGAATATTCGCACGAAATTCGCACTACTCGCACTCGAACAATAATGCACCGAGCTTAGAGTTAATCGCCGACAATAAATTCGCGCGTCGCGCCCGTGGAACGTCAATCATCGCCCGTCGTCGGATAGTACCCTGGATGCGGAGAGACAGAAATCTATGTGTCGATCAATTATTCGAGCCGTAAGTGTACATGTACAAAGTGGAAGCGGAAAGTTGCAGAGGACAGAATTCCATCGGGAAACAGGATCATTCCTGTTCTAGCTTATACAGAAAGGAAGTTGTAGTTAGCAATTTAAAGTAATATCGTCTCCTAATTCGTACATACATATATACATATAAACTAGATCTACATGTCTCCGACTCCTTCTATACGTATGTAAGTGTACATTCTTCATGTAACTCTCTCTCTCTCTCTCTCTGTCTGGTTTTTTCTCTCGGTCACTCGTTAGATATAAGTTCGGTCGCGCACATATCCCGCCGGTTTCGCGGAGCAGCTAGAACGAGTCCCAAGTGGTTATAGGCTTAGCTTTGTAAGTGAAAGAGTTTCTTTTCGCTCGATTACCACGCGATAAGGAAAAGAAGGGCGCAGCCCGATTGGCGTCGAGCTCGAGCGGTGGCGGAGTGTGAATACAGTGCGTACTGCGTTTTTACAATTAGTTTGTACACCCGAGCGATATCCTTTTCGACGAGAGCTCACTACTTCCAGACATATCTAGAATTCTCGCGAATTACAGTCGACCGGAGTCCAGCAACATATCTTCAATCATGATCAGAGGCCGTCGCAAGGGGAGCTATCCGCGGGAATAGTCGACGCGAGCGATTAGTTTTCCATAAGTCGGCTCGGGACGGAGAGGCCGGAAAGGAAGTCGCTTTGTGGTAAAACGTCTAGCTGTAAGTTGGGCTGGAAGATGCGGCTCGGGCGGATGACGAGCCAAGTACAATTGGCTCGCGATGCAAAGGCGCACGTCACACGCGAAGGAATTCCGACTAATCCGGAGCATACAAAGTACTGTCAATATCGATGCAGCCACGAGGAGGTTCTCTTGAAGGAGGTCTATCAAAAGTATATATGTATAGGTAGTAATACACGAATCCCATGATATCGGATACCTTTCTCAATCTTCTCCTCGTGGTGTAGAAGGTATTTGCCGTCGTTCCTCCTCCCCGCACTCGCTCCTCCGATACTCCCCCGTAATTTACCAGGCCCCTTTAGAATTTTACAAAGCGCCGCGCGGACTCTTGTCTCACACTACAACTTCAACTCAGGAACTCTTAATCAGTGTTGTCGATGCATGTCGAGGAGAGAGTGCGAGGAGAGTGGAGGCGGCGAAATGCAGTAATTGCGAAGTATTCGTAGATAGCCTGGCGCACTCAACCCATCTAGGACTAGTTAGTACCTCTCGTAGTTAGTAACGTTAGACGACGAACTCAACAAAAAGAAGAAAAACAATGAAAGTAAAATTCATCGAGTAATATTCGAGTAATATCAAAGAGTATAAACGAAAGTGAGAGGGATAAATTGATTTCTCGGCAAACTTACCGTGCCCCTCACAAGCACACAAGCACACAAACACACACACACACAGAAACTATCTCTCTCTTTCTCTCCCTCTCAAGCGTAAGATGTAGTATTGTAACATTGAGGAGGATAATAATTGTCAACCGTTTCTTTCGACGTTTTTGCGTGTTAGACTTAGGTTAAACGAGCAGAGTAACTCTACTAATTGTGTACTCGTGTAATTGTAAAGTCGATCCGATAGCCCGAGGCCCTCGTGTCTCCCGCGCCGAGGAGGGAGACGCGCACGTATCCCCGCACTTGTCCCCCCTTTCATTCCGCACTCGAGAAATCCTAGAGAAACCTCTCCTTTACTCGTGCAAAGTCGATCTAGAGCGATTACCTCCTAGAGAAGCAGTCTTTTCCAGTTGTAAAGCATATGCGCGCGAGCCGGCACCGAGTAAGGCACGAACTCGGCAAGAGCATCCTTTCGACTTCGCTGCCGATTCAGTTCCGGCTGAGTTGTTTGCACCCCGCGTCCACAGGATCCAGCACGCCCTATCCTTCCTCCTCTTTCTGGTACGACCTCCGGCGGCCTATGAGCTAGCAATGCCGATTATAAGCGTACTTGAGTCCAAGTGAGTTGCTTTGTAAAATTGCGAGACTTACCTTCACAGATTTAACTACGCACAGTGCGCGCGAGCTGCGCGACGAAAGTAGAGGATACCTCACTGGGATCGACGGTCAGCGGTGGCTAAGGGGGAGTCTAGCTTAAGAATATAGTCTTTATTCTATCAGAAGTTTATGGGCAGCGATACCGCACTATCGTATCGTATTTACACTAGTTTGTACGGTACTTTTTAACTTCAGTCTATAACGGTGGTTTTATAGGAGGTAATTAAACGGACTATTGTCTTGCGGTTTTATCGGGCCAATTCCGCGGGCTCTCCGCGGAACGCCCGACACACGGACACACAAGGTTGACACACCTACAGGACAGACATGCAAACAGGTACACAGATTTATTTCACGCGCATATGCGAAGAAGGGCTCCTTCCTCTTTTGATTCGGACTTCTATATTTCTTTCGGTCGAGAAGGCTATTCCGAGCCTTCTTAGCACGATGGAAACGACCGGAAAACACGATAGGAGACACCCATTTAATAACACTGTACTCTGAAGGATCGAGGAGCAATAATACCGTCGATTATGATCACTAACTATTAGTATTATTCGAGTTCGAGGAGTTGCTTGGTATCTTTGGACATTAAAAGTGTAAAGATCAGACTTCGATGCTAATACCTTTCATTAGTCGATATCGAGCAGAATTTTCCAAAGTCCAGGTTTCCGTTCGACGTCAGTGTTTCTGTTGTATGTTATCGCCTAAGTTTCCCTGATTTGAAAAGGGCCTTTGGAAAGTTCGAAGATAAACATATGTTGAAACGATTATTTCAGGTAATTGTATAAGAGATGTCTCGCTTCCGAATCAGACGCTATTTGTATAGGTTTGTTTTAGTTGGCTTGCGATTAGCTCGCGCACGAAAAGGGGAGTAGTTTTTAGTTAATCTAGCAGTCGGTCGCAGCGTGCGGACTTCCTGAATTCGATTACTCGCGCGACTATAAGTAAAAAGGGGTTTCGTGGACTGTTAATTTCTCGATATATAGTCTATGTATTACTGCGTAAAGGTGTAACAAGTGAGTTGAGTTGTGGCGTGAACGTGCTTCTCGAAGGGCAAGGACGAGCCGGAGCCACAAGGGGTGGTGCGAAGGACGAGAAGGGTAGGCGGCAACCGCGCGATGCTGTAATCGAGACCGATCGAGTCCGAAGTTCCAACAAACAGGAACTAATACCTACAATAAAGCAACGGGAAAACATAAAAAGACTGCTCTCGCCGGCAACAAACATCCCCCACATTCTCTCTTTCTCTCTCTTCACCGCGCCTATGGGAAAAGGCAGTAGATTAGAAAATCGAGCACACATCGCATTACGGCGAACAATGTATGTACTATCCTCGGTCTCCCGGCTAAGTTCGACGCGTCCAATTCTTTTGTAAATTGCTTTTTACGTGTAGCGCGCGCCCGCGCGCGCGCGAACGTTTATACATTCTTTTGTATTCGGTGTACGCGCGATCCATTGATCCGGCATATTACGGCACCTGAAACGAGATCGCGGGATTAGAAGTGGTGGTCGAAGGGTCAGGGAGAGTCTTCTACGATAGACGCTCGTGTTCCGACGTAATATCTCAGGATACTCTACACTTGTCTACCATTATACTCCTGGGTTCTTTCTCTCCGCGAGGTTTCACGCGTTAAATATCTGCAGCTTTGACAGCGCTACATTTCTTATTAAGGATTGGGTATAAGGAGCATCTAAGTAATCATGAGGTATATAATATATTATGATTATGAATTATTGAACATTGTATCAAATTTTATATTCACTTCTTGTGGTTGACAATAAACTGGTTTTATAAAAAGTGCCGGCATTGTTTGTACAATTGTTGGGAATGCGCGATTCGGTATTGGACCAGTGGATCAACGAGTTAGCCTAGAGGATTAGCTTAATTACCCTACCATTAGCCTAATTATTTCGCGTAGCCCCACGGGTCTTTCTTTTGATCCATCAGTATGAGAGAAGACTCGCAGATCTTCTTGAATACTTCGCGCAGCCGTCCCTTCGGGAATACCTGAACAAAGTTAGACGCATGAGAGACAACCAAGCTTCATCTTTAGTCTGAAGAGAATAAAGTGTACTTACTTTATAAAGCTGATACTGTTCCGAGGCAAGTGTATCTGCCAATTGAATGCACGCTGCATGCTCGTTCATATCGGACATCACGGTGTGCAGGAGTAGCGTGATTTTAGGTATGCACAGTTGACGCAATTTCTCCATCTGATGTTCCCTTAACATTTCTTCCGGCGATGATGGATCGTCATTGCTGTAATTGGAGTCCACTAGCCAGCCGCCATCAGGGAACAGTAGTACGTTGAATAATAATTGTTTGACTGCCTGAAAAGTATATTATTCTTATCCCTCCTTTTGTACTACGTCTACGTGATTTCGTGGGTTACATACTTTAGTGTGATGTTGCATGGTACATTTCCACCTTTCCAGTTCGGCGTTGTATTGTGCCTTTTTATGATCGTGTGCGACCTTTTCTGTAAATGTAGCGTAAGTGGGAAGTTCCTCCAACTGCGTTGGCTTGCCATGATGGAATTGGGAGAACCATTCGGCAAATCCTTCTTGGGCGTCAAGGTACGCCTTGTAACATAGGTATTCACGGATCCCCGATGAAGCACGCTTTGACAAGTTGTTCGTTAGGGTGAGATTTGCGATGGTGGTTTCCATGGTCGGGTACTCCGCCACCACTGACTCGATCGTGTCCACTGGAATCTGGAGGGCAAGGTCAGAATTAAGGTTGATTACAAGCAGGTTTGGTTGGTTTCGAGGTCAGTACCTTGTTGAAAGCTTTCCGTGCCGCGTCGATTTTCTCATTAGTCAGGAAGTATCGGATAAGAGCGTTTGTCTGCCACAGTGCTTCCTCTCGTTGACTTTGGTAGAACATGAGCCAATCGAGTGCCCTGATTTTCTCCATGTCCGCCTCGGTTATATTACCCTTCAGATCTGATGTATCTACCTCCAAATCTCTCGATCGTATCGTCTCGACGACCAGTTTCGTGATGGCTTCGACATTTAAGTTTGCATCTTCGGCCGCGATTAAACATTTCTTTCTCTGCTCGTAATCTTTCACTGCCTCCAAGTAACTCGCGTAGTTGGGGACTTGCACGTCCTGCGGCAACATGGCAGTGTACGCAGCAATAAGAATTGGATCTCCCATTTGTATGAGGATCCGAACATACGCCAGAAGTACTTTGTCGCCTATTTTATCAGTCATGCTCTTCCCGAGTTGTCTGAAGAAGAGTATCAAGTGGGCTAGGAACCGAAGGAAGTGCGGGTCGCAAGCCCCGAAATCGATCATGCCTTCAATCTCTTCCATTAGTTTTGGAATATCTTCGAGTATTAAGTACTTCTGTATAAGATGATCAGGCTCATTCGACTGCGCGCGAATAATCGGATTCTTCGAGGCGTGCAATTCTTTGAACACGTCTTTCAGCATCAACTCGTTTTTCCAGTACTCCTCGGGCATGTCTGTGTAACTTTTAGCCATAGTCGAACGTACTTCCGATTCGACTTTGATATCCAGTAGCGTTTTAATGTAAGCCCACAGGGCGTCCTCCCACGATGACGCTATCTGCACCAACTGCTGCACGTTTCCACACAGGCTGGCGTAAATGGCGCGATAATATTGACCTGTGCAAAAAGATTATCCGCGTGTGGAAAAGATCGGAACAGGTTGCCATATGAATTGAAGAAAGTTTAATCACCAACGCGTTTGTCTTGCGATAACTCCCAGGAGCATAGTTTCCATAGACTTCTGTTTGAATTCCCTTCCACCGGTAGTTTGGTATCCGTGAGTGGATTAATATAATTGGGGTCATGGTGTGGTATCCAACCCAATAAACACGCAGCTCTCCATACTTGGCCGCAATGCAGTGCCAACTTCTGGGCCTCCTCGATCCTGCCACATCTTACCTACATTAACATTGTTCATTAATCTACATTGTACAATACAATTAATATCATCAGTTCCACAGTATAAAGTTCACCTCTATAAACATCCTCTTCTCTAATCTGGCATCATCCTCTCTATCCAGATCGTGCAAAGGCTTCCCTTCCCTAATGGGTGCATCTGGATCAAGAGAAGTTACCAATGGTCTGGAAGAGCTGAATGCTATTCCAAGATTTTTATTGTGCAATTGATGCACCGTATTCTCCCAGGCAACAGTCTTGTCTGTAAAGTGCTCTATCGAAGAGCACTTATCCGCTTGGTCGAGTGCATTCTTCTCCAGCCAGTCTATGATGGACTGGTATTCCCTAATATAGCTCTCAGTCTTATACAAATGATCTATTATGCCCTTCTCCGATATGTACACATCACTCTCGTTCGTATCCTCCTCCATTCTACTCTCATAATTCGCGCTGTTCACTCTGTTCTGGTACAAACAGTAGATCAGTCTCCAAGTGTTCCTCTCGTTCTCCAATGACACTTCCTCGTGCGATATCTCCTTTAATTGGACCTTCGACTGCATCCCTGTAGAAGCACATGCGACAGTAATACCCGACGATAAGTCCTCCGATTAAACTGCGACTATCAACTACCTCTCATGATCTCCAGTGTGTCGGTGCAATTCTGTATGAAATCTGCCACGGTGTCAAAGATCTGCGCCTCCGAATAGTGGGACTGGATGCTCTGAAGGAAGTCGTAGTACAATTTCGAGTTGGCCTCCCGCCAGGGCTCGTTCGCCTTGAGGATTATCCCCGTGGCTGTGCTGTCGTCCATCATATCGCGCAGACTGTAATCGTTTTTCCCGGTGGCACTCATTATATCGCGGATCTCGTGCGGTGCCATCGTGAGGGAAGTGTCGACGTCGAGGAGTTCCTGGCCCGACATGAGTCGGGACGCGAGGTACGGCCGTGCCGCCATCCTCGAGTCATTCATCTCCATAGAATCGTCGCCGACTCTCCTTAGATTATTGCCAGGTTGCGGCTGTAAGGATATCCTCTTTGGAGTGGTACCCTTCCCGCTTAACCTCAGGAAGGATCTTCGCTGGGCATTCTCCTGATTCAACAGTCGTATCGACTGCTCCAAGTTCTCTTTGATGTCGATTGACCGGTCCATCTTTGTAAAATTTCTTAAATTAACACTACTATTTTCCGCTCGAAGTTAACGACTCGCATGCGGCACGCCGTATTTGTTTATAAACCGTTTCGCACAACACCGGCGCGTTTAGTTCGGAAATGAACCGTGGCGACATCTGAGTGGAGGCAGCACTGTCGCATTCGATTCACGCCGATAGGTAGGGACCATGCTTATCCACTTAGGTGTGATAAAACAGAAGTATGTTACTCATGACGTCATGAAAATTCGGACTTGTAATATTTTTGAATGAATCCGCAATAGCAGGTAGTGTAGTAAGAAGAGTAGAAGACCAGTTCCCGATGATAGGATGCAAAACATTTATTTAAGACTTTGATTTCAAATTAGATCAATTCTGTACATACACATCGGCTACAGTTATCCTTTCGAATCGGATCGCGAATTTACATACAATATCGTTTCATCGCGTTGTCTCATTGTACAAGAGAGCCACAGAACAGTTGGCAGATCATGAACTGTGCGAGTAGGATTCCCGACGCGGAAAGCAGAAGATCCTGAATCTCAAAACTTCATTCGTTTCACGTATAAACGCAATAAACATAGCATCTCTATAAAAATACGTACATACATATCTTTAATAAAAGAGTCAAACGCATTCGCATCGGTTCAACGATATTTAATCTACTTTACAAGAAGACTTTGTCTCGTCGTTCACTGATGATCTCAAACTTGGTTAATCCATTAATCCGTACTTTTAAGAGAAACTATAGAATTGGTCTGGTCATCGTAGAATATCGCGTATGTCGTTCAAATATTCGTCAGTGAATTTCTCAAGCTTCCCAACTCATTTATTCGCAGATCGCCCTGGCTCGGAGCCTAACTGATACGCATCGCGAAATCAAAGTCTAATATAGTTAATTTGTCTCGCGGAAGCAAATTGTCTCGCTTCAACAGTTGCAAGCTAGTGTTGCAATTTTCAGCTACCCGATTGGGCCTTAAAACTTAAAAAGCGCCGACGATATTCCCTGTGTAAAAGTATATGTTTCGCTCTAAGGTTCTACTTTTAAACGGCAGCATCACTGTACATACAACGCTTTATAAAGTAGAGACGGGTGTTTTCCTATTAACAAGATTGGAGTTACAGGTCGAATGAGCTATCGCAGTACGATCAAGTAATAAGATAAAAATAGCGCGACCGCAATTTTTTCTGACTTTTTTTCTCTCTCTCTCAAGTTTTCTTGCAAAAACGGCGGCACCGCACCGTAGGGGGCAGGGGGAGGAAGCGAGAAGTAAGTGTGTTTTCTTTCGCTATCCAGTTACAAAATATACGAAGTCCGTTGTTCGGCAGCATCGCTCTATGTACAAACTAGACATACATAAGATCTTACTGCTGTATTCTGCGATAAAAAGTAATTACCGTAACTGGTGTATGCTAAAGGCCATGTCGTCGTGTAATATCTGAATCATTTTTCATGCTTCTGGAAAATGGTACATATACACGTTACACTGCTTTTTGTCGGAGCTATAGTAATAACGGGGCTACGCGGTTTCATTAGACAAGAGTCGCGTCTTAAGATCCCCACCGCAAGCTAATGGAGATTGAATGGGTATTCACAATAAGGATAACGATGTAATGATTACTCTCTTTATGGAGACACCGCTCGACCTCTTTCTTAAGATGCAGGATATCCTTTTATAAAACTCCTGTCTCCGAGTCCTTCACTGACAGTGAAATCTTATGCACGCACTGCATACACTATCCCCCTTTCTCTGTTACGAGTGAATTAAAGTACAACACGATGAAGCAGCAAATTATTACCTAAAGTAGAATTTTTGTCTTAGTAAGAATAGCGAATAGTCTATCTCGAGTATCTCTCGCGGCGGAGCGATATATCTGTGATCGTACAATTAATTATAAAGAACATAAACATCCTAAGCAATCTCAGTGTTGCCTTTCGAAATTGCGCGCACGGTCTTCCCTTCCAACGTGTGCAAAGTACAGGAGGAGTGAAGCGAAGAACTAAGAAGCGTAATCTGACGATAACTGGAGTCTGACACCTATCCGTTCACTCGGACGGAGAAAAATCGTAATAGTAATAATGTTGGGTAATCGACCGAAAGTCCCTCGCAATAATGAAAAGCTGGATACAATGATTACCGATGGCTTGCTCGCGCTGATGTTACCTCTCGCATACTAACTGTAGACTTGATTCACAAGGGTGTACGGAAACGTATGTTACAAAAGAGAAGTGAACCTATGTATAAGAAAAAGAAAGGATGGATAGTTCGTAATATAACTAATAGTAGTTTTACATAGTAGACACGTCTTCCCTTCGTTCCAATCACATGTAACAAATTCATTCGGAATGCTGCTGGCACGAATTTACACCATTAACTTGCACGCAGTGGAAAATTATAATCCTAATGGCGAGTGGAGGGGGAAAGAGTGCATTTGAATGGTTTTTAATTACGCTAACTACCCCGTCAATTCAAGTGACCCGTCTACTGTGTAAAACTCGGGCATCCGCCGTGATTTAAAATATCGTCATACATAACAGATAGTTGAATAACATTAATAATGTGGCATTATTAAAATATTTGCAAGAGTATGTTACCCTTTAGCATAGCTTCTCATCCGCAGGTAAAATTTTGCACTTCAGACAATCTGTCAAAAGAAATAAAAAATAACGTCAGACTATCGGGAAGGGTCGGCATCAGTCAGTAAAACTTCCAACGATGTGTATTTTTCGCTCTTGAGGTTAGAAATTCGGCTTAAATGCTGATTGAGCGTCTTCGCAGAGATCGGGTAGGCAGGCGCGACGAAGAGGGATGTCTCCCCGATCACGTCGGCAAAGCTTACGACGAAGTTTGCCCACTTCGGAGGCATAGGGTGGGGCTTCGTTACCGAAGCTTCCATCAGTGTCTCAGCCTGCTCGATCATCGACGCTACTGTTGACACACCAAACTAGAACGAGAGAAATCTCGCGTAAATTTTTCATACTTTTCTCGGTCTTGGGAGAGTAGTTGATAACAGTTTATAACGAACCTTGTTGGTCACAGCGAAAGCTAGATTATTTTTAGTAGCGGCAGAGTCAGATAACGCTGTAGCTAATCTTATTAGCGTCGTCAAGTCCTCGATGGTCTTAAGCCACCTTCGAAATTCCGAGTGGAGGCTCGCCAATAAGTGAGAATCTCTTCGTCCAATTATAGCTAATCCCCTCAATACTGCACACCACAATTCTTCCAACTGCGCCTGGTACTCGGTCACGTTCACGTGCGGGAGGAACCGCAGTAGGAGTGTCTGCGTGAAGGAGTAATGTTGATCATAATGTACATTAAGAGAGTCGTGCAATGAGGAGACACAATTCCCTCCAGCCCACCTTTGCTTTTCGAATGGTCAGCATGCTCGTGAATTTGTCCTCCTGTATCAACTGTTGCAGAGAGGTAAACAGCGCCAGAATTAACTCAGGAGCAGATTTCTTAGCATTCGCGACATTCTCTGTATCGACATTTTGTCGGTCGTTTTGTGTCGCCAGTGGATTACTCAGATCTTCCAACTTTAGTTGAATTACGTACAGCTAAAAGAAGAACCCAAAGGACTCTTGAGGTACTACCGTTCCATGGACGAGATAGAAGAATGAAATAAAATGAGATACCCTTTCAATCTCAAGAAGCAATTGCCTCGTTTTCTTGGTATCCTTCTGCTGCGATTGCGTAGCAGACTGCGGATCATTGTTCGACACAACATCCATGTCAATGATTTTTCTTGGTGCTATTATACTGCAAAATTGTAATTTCCCTAATGAATTCTCGAATTGGGCCGGCGTGTATGTGCCTCTAGAAAGAACCTGCGGCGCTTGCTCTCGATCTCTAAAATATCGAAGATGAATAAGTAATCACATGACCTCAGCGAGTAAACAGGCATAATTAAAGCAATGGGAAATCACTGCTTTACCTGGAGTCTCTGAAGCTTCCGTTATTACTAAATTTCTTATCTTTCTGATCGGGATCGACATTTTGCTTTTTCAGCCGATCACGGAACACGGTGTAATAGTAATCGTCGACGTACGGTTCGTTCGTGTTTAATTGAATAAGTTGAATGGTAATTAGAAATTGTTTCTCCCGGTCGGTCATGAGACCAGCGTACTCGTCGTACTCCCCAGAGCCGGCAGTTCCATTCATACCGTGCGAATGGTGGTGATAATTATAATGTCGCTGATTATTCCGATCGTGATTACGATAGAGGTACTGATTGTTTTTAAAAAACGGCTGGTGATTCCCCTGCTGGTCACCGTGATGAAACGACCTATTCGGAAGTCTCTGATTCCCAGTATGGGGGAAGGAGTGTTGCTGCTGGTGATTGCTTTGATTGTTCGCGAATCCGGGCATCAAGCCGTGATCGGCGCGTAAAAACGGAGGTGGTCCTAAATTAGAGTGAGGGGGTTGCTGTAACGTGCAACCGAATTGATTAACTCACATCGATCCCATCGTTTAATTACGGTGTAACCCGATAAAAAAGATCGCTTACAGGAAAATTTCCGCAATAAGAGCCATGAAGGGGTTGCCTCTGGGGTGCATGAGGCATCATTAAATGAGCTGGTAGTGGATATCTCATCATATTGCCGGCTTGATCTATTTAATAAACAAATATCCATGCTAGACATTTCTAATTCAAATACAATAATGCTGAGAAGTATGCCACGCATACTTACTGGGTAATAATCTAGGATGCTGCATGAATTGAGGATGTGGAAATCTCATATTTGGAGGTAAAACAACAGGGTGAGGTGGTGGTATTCCCAGCCCCGGAGGGAATCTCGGTGGTGGTAGGCCATTGATTTGAAGCTTCTGATTCAACAACAGCGCGTCAAACCTAGCAGACTCCTCTGACTTAAGTGGTTGTTGTAGTGACTGTATGGGTTTCGCATGTTGCAGGATCACCGTCCTGTTGGCGATGAGTCCCTTCTCCAATTCTTCCACAGTACACACATTCTTTATGGTAGGTGGTAGCGTAATCGGCTGATGAGGCTTAGGTAATGCCAGATTGGAAGGACTATCCCATACGCCAGGCCTAGGTACAATCCCATCTTTCTCATCCAAGACTAAGTGGGATAGATTATCCTCGATATCCACATCCACTCCATTCTATAATTAAAAGTCCAGCATTAATTACTATGCCAAGGATAACCAGATACTCCTTAACATCATTCCCACTATGGCACCTTTTTGCTCGAAGTACCAGACGGGACTTGAGGCCTACTGGACTCAGCGATCTCAGCGAGTTTCTCATGATCTTTCTCCCAGTCGCCAATAGTAGCTTCGGAGCCAAAAGTCTCATCATTCAGCGCATCGTACTCCTCCTCTTCCGCAACTTCATCCTCCAGAGGACAGTCAAGCTCATCTTCTAAGCTCGGATGCTAAGCGTGAAAAGAGTTCATGAAACGGAGCCACAAAGGAGCGAACAGAGAGGAAATGTCCCTCCAGAAAGAAAGTGATCCGAATCGGCGCCGCTTTTCTTCGATATTTACACGCAGCCGAACCAGAGGAATCTTGGAAAACATGCAAGGGGGAATAAGATGCACGAGGCGCGTGGCCGGAAATGGCCGATTCGGTTGAATTTCATACGGCAGGAAAGTCGGCTCAGGGGCGCTCAAGGGTACGAGGTAAATACAAGACTGTTGATGACCTTTAGTAGGAAGACGGTTGAGAGGTTACACGACATAGCAGGTGATCAAGGGGGAAATACGTGGTCGAACGTATTCACTAAAGAACGCATTGGAAACGCCAATAATGATCCATGCCGGATGCTGGCCACCGTGGAATCTCGATAAGGTCCCGAGCGATCTCTCCCGAAAGTCTATCGGGCAGGATTACGCGTATTGGCTCCGGAATTTCTGGTAGACCGCGACGCGGCTGTTTATCGAGGAAGAACACTACGGATTCCATGGACTCGACGTGCTTTTCCCTCGCCGGGTGGGCGGAGCGCGCGGGCGAACGGTATATCAAATGGTCGGCGGTCCTACTTACTGCAAACGATGTATCAAAACCGAAAAAGAAGTCTGCCATTTGTCGAAATTAAATGTGCAAAATGTCATGTTCTGACTAAACGTCAAGTGTTGCCAGAAGCATTAGCTGTCATGGCGGCCGCACTACGAATTCGTTGGAACTAAGCAGATGTCGCTCTCGTCGACCTGTGGCGCGCATAATCAATTCAATGTTTACCAATAAATATATTCAAATAATCAACTATATTTCCACTTCCGCTTAGTACTAATATTGTCGATTCAAAAAGAAATAAACTGCGCGTCCGAGGAATACGCGGAACTTACATATTTACTAAAAGGAAATCCTTAAAATAAGTAATTCAATTCCTGTTCCCTGATTCAAACGGTGACGAGGTGAACAACCATTAATCGAACGACAACTTCGATAGTCGAGCGACTGCTCGATCGATTACTCGATCGACTTTCCCAACTGAAGTTAACCGCGAAACGACGAGGGCGCTGCAGTACTCCGCGAAAACTTTCTCGCGCAAACGGTTCGTGCCGCGGGAATTTAGTGATAATCTTTCCTAAACGATTCCGTGTGAATTCCTTTGTGTCCTGTGCAATAGTGTTGTGACGAGGGTGCCTGGAACTGCCTGAAGGAATGTCTGGCAATCGCTGGCGGGAGCCAATTCCGAGATTCGACACCTGAGGCAACCTAGCTGCCGCTACTTGAACAATGCAGCTCGGTGAGCGAATTAAATTGCATGACTTTTCCAATTTTGCTTGCTGCATGAACTCTACTGAATCAACAACGATAATCGGATTTAACCAGACTTGAATTGTATTTTTACATCGAACAATATAAAATCGTATAGTTGCGACTTGTCCCTCCATAAACTGCTGCCCCCTTCTTACCATTGGAACAATTACACATGACTTACCACATATGCGTGTGCTGCTAATTCGCAGGGCGCAATGATCTGCGATATCAACCCCCATTATGTTGACAAAGATTTATTCTATTCATTTTAATATCCTAAATATAATTAAATAGGTTTAACCTTACATAGAGAATGAAGGAGAAGTAAGAAAATAGGGAAGACGATATTAGGGCGTGCACTTTTATTGCCGTTAAATCTCTTTACATAACTTGCTGTTATCCATAAACCAGTACTGCTCTCTGAAGAATGTAATTTCGGTGGCTGGCGGAGCGATCGACAAAGCGCATAACCGAAAAGATCTACAACACCTCTATCCCGACACACACACACGTGTAGTACGACGACTGGCTATATGCTCTATGCTCACCAGTGAGTGGACGCGAGCGGTTCCAGGGAGAGCGGCGCTCTGTCAATCACGTGTACAGCCGTCACCGGGAACACGACTGAAGAACGAGAGTGAAATAGAGAATATATCCAGAGTTAAACGCTACTGGTAGCGTGGGAGTCCTCGAGGGCCGCCAGGCTGCTGGCCTTCAGCGACGCGAGGCTCAAGGAACTATGATTTAGAGTGTTCATGCCGTGAGGATCCTCGCAATGCAGGTACAGACGTGAACTAACTGACTTGTGGCAATCCGGGCAGAGCCGCTTCTTCTTCTTGTCCCGCCGCTTCAAGATGTCGTAGGCACACCTGGCCATCAACGAAAAACATCCTCGTTAACACTGGCTCGACGCCCTTTTTATTTCATAACCTTACAGATATCTAACCACCTACGACAACAACTTGTTCCTCTATGACCAGTTGCTCTAGTCTTTATCTAGGAGACTTAGCTTTAACACTGTTTTTTGTTTTGTTTCGATAAACAATGTTTATGGATGTTTTGGACAAATATACACGGAAAAATACACGGAATTTGAGAATGGTAAGAACGATATATTAGACAAAATAAGAATAAATTTGTAGTAAAAAAAGGACTCTAGCACCCTCGACACGGTTTACCTTGCGTGGAGTATGTGGGAGCAAGGTAGTGCTTCGAGGGAATCGGATTCGAGGCCAAAGGGCTCGTTACAGCCTCCGCAGCGGAGCTCGAGGTCCTCCTCCATCGCAGCGGCTAATCTCTCGTGATGGGCGCGTTGCTCCTCTTCGCCGAGGGAGCCGTAGATCCGCGAGAGTCTCAATCTCACCGTCCGCACTAGAAGCTGCAAGCAAACGCCAAGGCGACTAGGCTACTACGTGGGAGAGACATACGCCGTAGGCAAGAGCCCTCCGAGTGAAAGGGCCGAGAGACACGAGGACGAGAAAGAAGAGTACAAGACCGTCTGATTGCCGTGCGGTGAGTATACCTTAGCACCGACTGACCCAGCTACCTCGAGCAACCTTGTATTGAACTCGAGTGGCCTGCAATTGCAGATCTTGTGCTGGAGACGAAGAGCCTCGAGACAGCGAGCCGCACCGTCCATCGCTTCCATCTGGCAGAGACGATCACCAGTAGCTGCAGCCGAGCCCATCGCGCATTCGTACTGTCGGAATGCTTTCTGGAACGGGAGCAATCGGTCACTTTTGTTCAGGCCAGTCGGACTCCGGGTGAAAGGGCTTACATTTATATCGGCCTTTTTCCTGTATATGTCGCCCATGATGCGTATGCTCCTGGCGTAGCTGGCCTGATCGCCCGAGAGCCGGGAGAGCCGCGTCGCCTCCTACCCGGGGAATGGGAAAGAAATGGAGGGAGGTTGTATTAGGGCCGCTTTATCCGGCGAGGATCTATTTCTCTGGCGCTTTTCAGAGAGAGCCTCGCTTCCGAGTAGCCGCGCTAAAAGAACTACTTGCGTCTTTTACTTTGGATAAAGTACCGAGCAGTAATCGTGCGCGTCGCCCAGCTCCCCCTTCTTCCTGAGGGCGGCGGCCATCTGGAGCAGAGCCGCCCGGTGGTGCCGGGAGTTTAGGTCCCCTAATTGCAAGCTCCTCGAGAGATCGTAAGCCCTCGCGGCGTAGCGCGCGCTCTTGTCCGCGTCGTGCAGTCTGCAAAACAGCTCCGAGAAGCCGACGTACACCTGCGGACAACCGGCCAGGAAACCAGAGAGCAGGAGTGAACGGTGAATGGAGCCGAGGGGAGTGGGGAATCGTTGGGGCACACTCACCTGTAACTCTAAAGACGGATCGTGAATCGAGTGGGCGATCTTGTGGGCTCGCTGGAAGGCCTCGATCGCCTTGCAGAATCCTGCCAGCTCCAGGTGGACTCTGCCCACCGTTAGATGAACCAGCCCGACAGTGGCACACTGGTCGCACTCGTTGTACAAGCTGGCGGGAAAGGAGGCCGAGAAAGGCGGAAATAGATTATATTCAAGCCGGATTAGAGGTTGAGAGTATGAAAAGGCACCTGTGTCTGGCGAATTCCAGGGCTCTGTCGAGCGTGCCGAGCCTCTCGTGCGCCCTCGCCAAATTTAAATAGGCTTCCGCCCGCATATTCGGCGAGTCCAGCTCCTCCGAGATGCCGAGCTGCCGGTGACCGAAGTCTATGCTATCTCTGGAATGATATGATGCATCGTATGCGACCAGCACCGGGCTTCGTCACGGAATCGTCCCATCGGGAGAGGGGAATGTATACCGAGGCCGAATTCGAGAGGGACGCCAGTCGGAATTAATTTTATTATGTGCGCGCCCTCGCCGCGCATTCGAGAAGCGATGCGAGGAAGAGAGTCCGAATTAATTTTCGGCCAGGCGAACTCGAGAGCGAAAGCCGAGGCGTATCTCGTCCCCGGCGATTTTCGGGGGAACGAACGAGATAAATACCATCTCTTCTGCACAATTTCCCTATTAAGCTCCGCTTCCCGAAGCTACCCCTCTTCAGCGCGGGAGACGCGTAGTGCTCTTCATCAGGGCCGAGTGGACCGCGAGTGGCCTGGATCTGCCCTTTAAGGAAACGCTAACCACCCCCTCCCCCCCCGAGGCACACTTCGATCAACTTAGCCCGGCGAGGCTCGAGTTCCTCTCTCTTATATATTTTTATTATACTAATTGGACTGGCCGGCTTAATCCTCGAGCGAGCGAGAGCGCCCACTCGAGCTCCGCGTTGGAAAAATCCGCGCAACTTTCTTTTTCCCCTCTTTACCTATTCACATCCGGCCCGGCAGCGGCGTGCGCCTCTCAATTCATCCGGCCGGTTAAAACAATCGGTGAACTATATAGATGGGTGGGAGATTGCAAATCTGCGGATTAAGCGGGTGGAGCCGCGGCCCTCGCGAATATCGACGAGACGCTTTAAAACGCGGAGAGAAAGGCCAGCCGGGGGTATTAATTATACGATGCAAATGTGCCCTCGACGGAAAGGGCCGAGGGTAGTCGGCGCGCTAATAGCGTCGTAGTCGCGGAGAGCGTTCTCCGCCGGCTAATCTCTCTCCCTCTCGGCGTAAGGTCTCGTAGGCTCCCAAGGCGCTCGTGTTATTATTCCGAGTCGGCAGCGAGCGTCGGTACACACGAGCTGGGTCAACACGGCCCATCCGCCCCCGTACCTGTATATGCCCCAGTCCATGTAGGCCTGGTAGAGGTAACCGAGGAGGGCGAATTTGTCCTCGTGCTGGCCGATACTCTTCAATGCGCCCCTCCACTTCCGCACCGCGGCTTGTTGTTTGTGCGCTCGATATAGCTTCAAGCCCTGCTCCATCTAGACCGGCAGAGAAAGAGGGAAGCATATAGAAGAAGCGGCGCTCGTCCTTGCGGGGCCTGGCGTTCGCGCGCGATCTGGACACACTTCGATCTCTTCCCCAACCCTCTCGCGCTGGATGTTGATGTGAAAGGGCCACGGACGCCAGCCACTCGACACGCGGACAAAGCAGTTTTCCGATCTCTCCAGGCCGATGAAAGCGACATGCCCGCACAGAGAGGAATCCGCGCAATCAGGGAGGCTTAATACGCACGATATGCATTCCGGCGCGGACAAAAGCGTGCCGATGTAAGAGGAACAGCGAGAGAGGGCTGAAGAAGCGGGAAGGCCGTATCGATTCGACCTTGAACTTTCCTTCCCTCCGCGGTATCAAGAGAGCCGATGCTCGAGCGAGAAATCTATATAAATAACTGTCTCTCCTTCGAGACCTGATATATCCCTGAATTGATCGGCGCGAGTGCTCTCCAAGCGAGGGAGAATGCTTTATCTCTTCTCCTCTGTCCCTCGGCGGGCGGACAATTTTTTTCCCCGCCGCCCTCCGGGAGGGAGGCCAGTGCTCGACACTCGATAAGCTTAATGATAAAGAGAGCGCTCGGCTCGACGGCCTAATGGAATAGCTGGATGGCACCTCGAGCTTCTTAGGGAAATCGAAAGCCTCCCTCGAACAAGTCCGCCCGCAGCTAAGCTCCCTTTCCAAGCCCGAGCGCTCTTTCTCCGCGGAGTGTGTATAGACCCGCAGAGCGGCTCAATCACAGCCGCTCGGCGAGAGCCGGTAATCGCGCGCGCACCAAGAAGAAGCCCAAGGATGAATCGAGCCCGGGCGTACTTTGGCAACGTCATCGGGCGCGCGCGGGCCAGGGGCGCCCGAGTGCCAATCGATCGCGCTCGGCAAAACAAAGCTCAGACGCAGCTGATAATCCCCGGCGCGCTGCTTGAATGAAGCCCGAGCTCCTACTCGGGCGCGATCGATGATCAACGAGGTGTTACTCGCCCTCGAGTAACTTTGGCCTCGCCGAAGCCTCTCAGACCTGCCAGCCAAAAATCGATCTCGATCTAGACGACGAGTGGCTGGCCACCGGCACCGCCGCGAACTTGACAGTGACCGATAAAGAGAGCGGCCGCCTCCTCGTCAGCATCACGCGAACCGGAAGTCCATTCGAGAGGGTGCAGGAGCGGCCCTACAGGCTTCCACTCTGTTTTCCGTGCACTCGAGGCTAGCCGAGTGCACTGGGCTGTGTTAGGTACAGGGTGATGTCGACACACAGACGCGCGCGCGAGCGTCAGTCAACTACCCTGGCATTAGCCTCGCGGTGCATAATTATTTCTCTCGCGTGAAATGTCACGTCTGTTGCATTTTGCCTCCGCGCGAAGGATAAAGTATGTTTGCCGGGAGAAGTGAGTTAATGAAAAGAGCCGAGCTTTTTACAAGCTGCTCCGAGAATGTTCTGGTAATTCCTGTCGCGCGTTTTGCAGCAGGGAAATTAGGCGGTTGCTTGAGGGTCCTATTTAGGGTGGGGGTGATTTTCTTTTGACTGAAAAATTCAATGCTTGTGGATTTTGTGCGAGCGAAGGGTCTTCTAAGGCTCGAAGGTCAGAGAATCGAAATTCCAAAGCGTAAAGGTCAAAGAATCGAAATTCCAAAGCGCAAGGGTCACAGAATCGAAATTCTAAAACCCAGGGGTCACAGAATCGAAATCCCAATATCCAAGGGTTATAGATTCGAAATTCTAAGACCCAAGGACTAGACAATCGAAATTCCAATATCCAAGGGTTACAGACTCAAAATTCCAAACACCAGAGAATTCCGCCTAGATCTCCACTCTTCAACCCCAAGTCCTCCGCGTGCAATTCCACCCGAAGCGCCCCATCGGCACAATGTCTCTAATTTTTGTAGGAGCCTGTACGCGCGCGTCTCTCACCCTCGAGCCGGTGGGTGTGTATGCTGGCGGCGAGCGCTCGCCACTGAGCTCGTTACAGCATAGTGAATCGTGGGGTGGGCAAGCTCCGCTGGCCTACTTACCCGCCGCCGTGCCAATTGCTGATCCAGCCGGCGCCTACATCCCATCAGACATTCCCATATACCCGCGCCGAACCGGTGGTTCCGGTAATGCCCGCTGCCATTGCTACCCTGATGCCGGTGGTCGACCGCCGTCAATTCGCAGACGTCCAGCGGGTGCCGGGAGCCGTCTGGACTCCCGAGCAGCGCCGTCGCCGACAGCTGGTGACTGGCGGAGCCCCTGCAGGTTTTTCATAACATCATCAGCCTCCGTCGCGCGTCGTCGATCTCGAGCCAAGGACGACCTGGCGACGAATTACTCCCCGGAGAGAGAGAGAGAGAGAGAGGAGAGTGTAGAGGTCTTCGCTGGATAAAGAATCGTTGGCTGAACTCCCGGAGGTTCGACTGGCCTCGCGAGTACTATCATTGACCTCGGAGATCTCTCTCTTGTTACGGCTGGCCTGCCACCGACGGATCTACCGCAATGCGACCACTGCCGAGACTACTATCCTCTCTCTCTCCCCTTGGCCCAGGGGTTAGCATAATTCGAGGCGTTGCCCAAGCATTCGCAAAGTAGCCCCTAATGATTATGAATGAGATACGTGCTCCACCCCCCACCCCCCGGCGCGTAGTACGTGGGCGGAGGATCGGGGACGGAATCTAATTGCAATTGCGAGGGAGGTCGCCCTCTCCCTCTCCAGGCTCTTTCTCTCTCGAAAGTGTATCGCGCGAAGGGAACCGCGGGACTCTATTGGCTCGGCAGCCCGTGTACTAGGTGGGCGAGGCACCTGCGACCTCTTTTCCTGACCTATATTCCCTAACGCTCTCTCTCTCTCTCTCCCTCTACCGCGCGATCTCCCGCTCGTAGACACTCGAGGTGCACCGCTGCGCGCGATACGCGACCCTCTTATCATGAAGAGCGTGGCAGGATCTCGCGGAAACTACCAACTTTCCCGGAAACTTGCCGGGGCGCAGCTATGCGCCCGCGATAGAGATGCTGCGGATGTCGCGGGAACGGTTGGAAGGAAAGGAAGTTTGTTCAGGGGGGGAAGCGATACGCGATAAAGTTGGGGGGTGGATAGTTGAGTGAAAGTATGAAGAAGACTGGTATGATGATATGGAGAGTCTGTGGTAGGTCGGTCCGGTGGTACTTGCCCGAGATAATCCCTGGACGAAATGGACTCCCATGACATGATTGTGGCTCTGCGTGCTCGCCGCTCTCCTTTTCAGGCCGCTGAGTATCCTCGCTCTCCTTTTGCATCCATCGACCGGCACCACCAGCAACGCCGGGAACACGCTCATCTCGCCTCGCGAGCATTATCTCGAGGGAGGCCGGACGCCCAGCTGAGCCGCATATCCTCTCGCGTTGCTGGACCGTTTCTCCGGAGGTCACTCGAGGCGGCGCTCGCGAGAGAGCCTCTTGCCGATCTCCCCCCGGCACCCCCCCGCTTTCTCCGACCTCTCTGGGCCGCTCTAGGTTGCTTTACCGCGCGCGCGGAAGTGCCAGCGACACGCGAGCCCACCCACCCCCAGAGAGCCTCGAAATAAACGAAGGACGAGTAGAGGTACGCACGCTGGATATCTTCGCCCGTGGAGTCCTTTGAGGGGGAAAAGGAGCGGCGTGTAAAGGCGGCCGACTCCTCGCACCCTCGCTCGGGGTTTACGCGTCGAGAGTCTGAGTGGGGATCTCTCTCTCTAGCTCTCTCGCTTTCTCTGGACAGAATCGGTCGAGCTCTGGCGTGGAAAAATAACTCCTCTTGCCGCGTCGAGATACTTGTCACGCGTCCTACCGAGCGTTTGTACTTAGTTTATTCTTAGTTGAGCAACGGGATGTATCTCTCTCTCTCTCTCTTTCTCTCTCGGGTTTCGTGAGGAGTATGAAATCGGCCGTGGCCGACGAGATGAAGATCCCGACACCTTGGTAGCGGTTAATTGGCGAGTGCAGTCCCTCCTGGCAGTTTTCGTGGGCGTCCGAGTGCGGCGGTCGCGGCTTTAATTGCGCGAGATCGTCGAGTGGTCGAACTTTCGCGTCTCGACTGCGCGCGGTGTTTAGACCTCTAGTGTTAATAAATCTGCTCGCTCTAACTCTGTCAACATTGTATAATCTATGAATCTTTAACGGTACATAGAGCTGTCCACCACTTAGATCTCTCTCATGGAACACAACGGTACAGGTCGAGCGGGGGCGGCTCGCCCTTAGAGCCCGAGCGATAGCCGCGTCCTTCCGGTACCAGCGACACGGGAGGAATGAGTGGGAGACTATCGGCGGCTCCCTTTGAAATCACCGCCTCCGATCACACCGGAATACCCGCCCCTCCGCTTCTCCCCGCCTGTTCTCGTCGATCCGTCTCACTACGCAGCGATCTCCCTCGGAATTTCACGGCTGATTTCACGCGATCTAAGAATGCAGATCGCGAGCCCTCTACTTTCCCCCGGCGGTTCCGCCGGGCCTTTAAAGCCGAGGGATGACTTACGAGTGCGAGGCCAGAATTTCCCGAAGCTCACCGAGGATCTCGATGAGGAGTCGGCGTGCTTTGTGCGTAATTAGAAAACTAGAAGTATACTCGTGATTCTTGGGTGGGTAGTTGGTACTGGGTGTCTTGGGGTTAATCGAAATCCCGCGGGATTAAATGGAGCCTTGGTGGGCGATCCGAGGCTCCCTGAAGGTGGTCGGGAGGCAGTAGGAGGCTGTTACTCGGTGCTCGCTGGGGGAATAGCGATCAGGGTGCGAGGTGCGGGGCCATCGGGGTGGTGCGGGATTTAAACGTGTGTCGTGCTGCTGGCGGCGTTTCGCACTGGTCGAGTGGAGATCGGCGATCCTATTATCTGGCGGGCCGGGGCGTCTCCACATGCCGTTGCTCGGGCGGCGATCTTACTGGCCGAGTGGGCTGATGGTCCGTCGCTCTTCTCGATGTGGCTTTCCTTCTTCCGGCGGGCCGTCGTCTCCGCTCGCCACGCACTCTCTCTCTCTCTCTCTCTCTCTCTCTCTCTTTGGAGTGGTCTCTCGCGGGGCCAGCGGCGCGGCAGGGGTGTACGTGGTTCGGGGGTTGCGGACGCAAATAGACTGGCGCGCTGGCGGCTCGTAGCACTGGTTGGGAAAAGGGGGATGGCGCGCGCCCTCGCGAAAATCTGCCGGCGGTGGTCGGGGTAGAACTGTCGCGCCCGAGCCGCAGCAGCCCGCAACACACCACCCGAGCGATTCCCTCTCTCCGTCGAGCGTTCCCTCCTGTCTCTCGGCCACCCACCAGCCACCCTCCGACGTCGACGCGTTGCTCCTCGTAGTTCCTCTCTCGTCCTTGCTGCCGCTTGCTCTACTACCCTCCGATCTGCCAAGCCTCTCTCTTTCTCTCTCTCTCTCTCTCTCTCTCTCGTACTTGGCACTGTTGTGCTTCCTCTCTGCCGCCCCTCTGCTCCTGGCTGCCGCGGCAACCCCCTCCGCACTGTCTTCACCCCTTCTCCAGAGTGACTCTCTCTCTCTTGCGCTCTCGTGCACGCCGCACCCTGGCCTGAGCCCATCCGCCACCGATTCTAGCCACTGTTCAACCCCTCTCTCTTCTCTCCACGCCAACCACCCCCGATAAGCGACTGCTTTCTCTCCGAGCGCTGCTCTCGCTTTCTCCCTTTCTAGCTGGCGCGTGACTCCGCCACCCACCACCCCCTCTCTCTCCCTCTCTCTCTCTCTCTCTGCGTCCATGTAGTTTGTCCATTGCCTCGAGTTTCACCTATATCTCGTTACCCGGCGTTCGCCACTGTCGGCAAACTCGATAAGTAGGCGAGAAGAAGCGAGCTATTCCAGCGCGGAGGCCGCACGTCAGCTTGCCCGACACGCCGCCAGTCCACTTGTGATCTCCGCTCTCGTCACGAGGCCACTTGGAATTTGCATCGAGCGAACCCTGCCAGCGATCCTCCCAGCTAGACTGAGGGCTTAGAGAGGATGCGTGGAAAGGATGTACGTCGGCTTTCGACGGAGCAGCACGTGCGCCAGGACGCCACGTACGAATCTCTCGGATGCTGGAGAGGGTGCGGATGGGGATGGAGCGCGCGTGACTCTGAGGAGAACTGATGAGAGGATTGCGTGGGACGATTTTTTCGTGGTTAAGTCGAGCTGGTATCAATCGGAGGAGTATTTTCTGATGAAATGGTCTTGTTGGTCTGATTTAGGGGATTTGGTGTGAATCGAGAGAGTAGGTTCGATGAATGTTCTCCTTGGGGTTGATTAAGGAGAGTAAAATGCGAGATTCGAACTGGAGGATTCTCTCAAGCATCCGAAGTAGTTATTCGCGTGGGAGCCAGCTGGTGATCGCCGCGACCAAGGAGAAGCTTCCCACGTAAGGACGAGAGGGACGCGTGTCGTCCTTCGAGGGGGCTGATTCCGGAGGGCCGTAAAAATGGGCGAGGCATTGCCCTCCGGTGAACTTTCGGCTTTCGCGGATGTAGATGTATCCCAGCAGCCGGCCGAATCCTGAAAGGAGGAGGAGAGAGTGACCCGTTTTCCGTCTCCCTCGCGCTCCCCCGGCCCTCTTTGCCGGCGAGCGATCTTCCCTCCTCGTTCCTGGCACGAGTGCGTCCGAGCCACCCCGAGACTCCACGAGAATCCGGGGGGAGAGCGCGCGTTCTACCCCTACGGCGACGTTATCCACGCAAACGTGCGCCCGATCTAGCTGGGTCACGCGGATATGCCGAGGGACGCCCGCGACCCCCGCCAGCTTCGCCCTCTCGCTTTCTCCCCCGGCCAATTCTCCCACGGCATCCAGCAGCCCGTCTCGCCCGAAGGACTCCAAGCCTGCACTCGGCTCGCTCGCTTTAAAACCCCTCGACGCTCCAACCTACGCTCGGCATCGTAAATCGACGACTCGCTGTTGTGACGTTTGCCAAGCAAAAGCTTCTTAGACCCCTCGTACTTCTCCACTTCCTCTCGCGCTCTCTTTCCATCGATTGGGAGCCTTGAATCTTAAAACCCCAATCCGGAAACCGTCCGGGAGAGAGTCCTCCCCCTCCCAGGGTCCCTGAAAAGTAAGGGTGACTATTAGGAAGTTGGGAGGTCTCGAGGATGCGAATCGACACGGATCGCCTTTCTGGGTTATCGGGTCAGCGGTTCAAGGGCGATCCTAGTCACGCGACTACTCTCAGGCTTTCCCGCCCCCTTCGCGACTACTTTGCAAGCGGCGGGGTTTGTCGCTGGAGGAAGGCTGTGATCGGCGAGGGCTTTGTCAGAGCTCGAGACTCGAGCTGAAAGAGCGAGGGGGACGATAATGCGATCGAAGCACTCGCCAGTGTCGATGTCTCGCGGCGCGAGACAGACGTCCTCCTTGCCCGGAGAAAAACGAGCCGACGGCCGCTCGTGACCTTCGAGCCTACCCTTCGTCTGCCAAAGTTCCGCGACGTACGTACGCCGGCCTACTCCACTGGAGTCCGCCGGACGGACGGCCGGAGACAAAAGGCCTGTTAGGGGTTGCTGGTCTCTCCTAGTCTACTACTTGCCAAGCCCCCTCCCCTTTCTCTCTATCTCCGATAATTAGACCGATCGCTTCTATACCCCGGAGCTCATCGGCGCCTCTTGTCGCGAGGGGCCCTTTAGCCTGTTTTCCATCTCCGCTCTCCTCCTCTGGATTATTGCCAGAGTAATTTTAGCTTTTATTCGCCGCTCGATAGGCTATTTTAATTCGGCGAAGTGCCGAGCGCGAGACGTGCCCGGCTCGGCAGACTTCCATGAAAGCAGAAGAGCGCGGATTCTCGCGGATCGATGCTCATCGATCTTTAAGGGCCCTGCTGGAGACGGATCTTAGCGCGAGTACATCGCGGGTGGTCGAGAACGACCGCGAGGGGCGAAACGGAAGAGTTGAGCCGAGGACACGAGGGGGCCGATCAAGATGAAGCGACGGACCTCCATGGGAAGACGTAGGGAACGCGACTACTGGGCAGATCTCGCAGAGCGCGAGGATATCGCGCGAGAGATCGGGTGGAAAAACCACACCCCGGGAAGCGGCCTCCGTCGAAGCGGATGGCCTGGCTCGGCGCGGAGGCGGGTCGTGGGCCACGCGTGATTTCGGAGCCACCTAATTGGCCGGCTGATTTTCGAAAATAGTAGCGCGGGGTGTGACCGCGGGAAAATCCGGCGCGTAAAGTATTCCCCGAGTCGTTCCGAGAGGCATATCGTGTTTGGCTTGGCTTGACGGTCTGGTTGGCTGCGCCCCGGACTCACCGAGACACACGACACGCGCACGCACACGCTTCCCCTCACGCACACGAGAGTTTTCCCCGGCGGCACATGTGTCGTCGAGGAGGCATGTGTTGCCCCGACGGAGGAGACACCGCCGCGCTCTGACGATGCTCTAAGTGTCCTCACTCTGATCTCCGACTCGGAGGATTTCGGGTCTTTCGCACGTTCCGCCGGTGACGCGAGCGCGCGTCCCCTCGATACTCCGGCATCGGCTTCCGATAGTCTCGATCGCTCGCGACAACTACCCTCGGCGAGCAGCGTCTTCCGCGACATGTACCAGTCGCCCTCTTGACCCACCCCTTCGATATACCTTCGTCTATACCATCCGCGACATCGCGATCGAGTCCAACCCACCCCCCGATTCTCACCGCGGTGCCTCGAGGTGAGATGAAAGGACTGGTGTGAAATGCCGGAATCGCGATCCTGGTGGCCCGCTCGAGCGACCAGAGCCAGTGTCGGCGGCGTGTGCCTTTGAGAGCAAGTGGCCCGGAGATAATCGAAGCCTGTGGTGACAAGTGTCCAGTGGAGGATCGCGTCCTTTCTTTACGCCTTTCCCGTGAAATGATGACCCTCGTGACCGACACGGTACCCTACGTCTACGAGGCGACCAGCAGGCCCTCCTACGAGGCCTACCGGCATCGGCACACCTACCTTCGCCACCACCACCACCTACAACGCCATCACCGGCGAACCTACCCCGCCAAGGAGGAATACCTCCCGGGATACGTCGCGAGGAGGATTGGCGTTGAGGAGAACAGCCCGACGGGTTACGACGTCGGACTCTCTGCGAATTCTCAGCATTATCATTGCGATCGATACAGGTCAGTCGAGATCGATCGATCGAATATTGATTCTCGATTTTATGGAAGTTTGAGAGATAAGTTGGTGGTAGGGTTCGATGGAAAGCGTTGAAAAATCCTTTGGTATTTGTTGGGAGAAGAACAATCGGAATTTCTCGGGATTATTCGGAGACACGTGCAGGTTTGCAGTGGTCGGCGTTTTCCCGGCGGGCGCGTCTCCCACTGAAATCGAGACATCGCGGTGCATGTACGGGGCGGTTGCCCTCGGTATTTTAAACGAAAACGCGACGACGGCTTTACCGCGCATTAAACCATTTTCACCTCGTTCCTCGCGCTCCTTTTTCGCCTTGCCTCGGATGTCGCTCGTCGCGCGCGGATCAAGAAGGTACACTCTCTCGAGGGACGGAGAGAGAGAGAGAGAGAGAGGTGGTACACGCGTTCACGGACCACCTGGAACGATTCCAATCGCGGAAACCGCTTACCAACGCACTTTCATTCCAACATGCTCCCCCTCCCTCCTCCGCCGCGGCTCCGCGTCTTATTAACTACCAGTAATCAGAGAGATGATTAAGCCCGGACCCTCCTCTATTTCGGTCGATCAACTACTTCATTTGCGTCCGGGGACTACCTGTTCCGCCTTGCGCGCTCTCGACTTATTGCCACCATGAATTATACGCCCCGCTGCTTAATGGCCCCGCGGAAAACAATACGATACCATCGGCCTTGTTTTACACGGCTAATGATTTATTTACCAGTAAACACTAAATGGGAGATAAATGGCTAAATGGGAGGCGCGCGCGAGGAAGTAGAAAGTTCCGGATTGATAAATAGTCGTGTTATTGGATGCTCAGGTCTCAATCACGGTACACCGTCGACTCGGACGACGCGTCCTCCGTCCTCTCGGCGGACGCCTCCGCCGATCTGGAATCGGGCTCGTTCGAGGCCGAGGAGGGCACCGAGGGCCACGAGGTCAACGAGGGTGACGAGCCCGCCGAGGCGAACGAGCCCGGCGAGAACAACGAGTCCAACGGCAGCGAGCTCGGCGAGCACCACGTGCCGCATCCTCACGTCCTCGACGCGGCATCCTCGGCTCACGGGCCGAGGAGATGTCTGCTGTGGGCGTGCAAGGCGTGCAAGAAGAAGACCGTCACCGTCGATCGCAGGAAAGCCGCCACCCTGAGGGAGAGAAGGCGCTTGAGAAAGGTCAGTCGCGTATGGAATGGATCGATAGTTGGATTGTGGATGGTCAGTACGGGGGGTGGTTTGCTTGGCTTGGAATCGGGGATTTTTTTGAAGAATTTGGAAAACTTTACCCTGTGGAATGTAATTGAGGATCGTCGCTCACTGATTCTGTGGTAAATCTTAGTTTTAGGGTTTAAATGATCGATAAATGTTCAAATTGGTCGAGTTTGGAAAATGTCGAAAAATCGAAAAAACCCCTTGACAAAATTTCGATTTTTCGAAGGTTCTCCAATTCGTTCGAATGCTTGATATTTCTTTAGTTTGAGCCTAGAAATTAAGATTCTCGAAAGAATCAGCTACCCAAAGCGAATACTCAAGCTAGTAATGCAATAATAACTCATACAATATCCATATAACTACTGATTCCAAGCCAATAAATCTCGAACCCTCGAATTGCAACTACTCAAGCCCCGAATTCCAAAATTACCCTCGCCGCATTTCCATTAACCAATTCAAGGGTTCATACCCCCTGTTCCAAAGTAAAATCCACCGGAAAGGGCAAGGGACGACGAGGAAATAACCTTTAATAACTAGCTGACGAGAGGTTATTAAGCTCGGCGTCTGCCACGACCGCGCTCACGGGTGCCAGATCGACGTCGACTACCGTCGCTCCGCTCTCGTCCGGTGGCCGTCGTCCCTCCCGAAGCCAGACACGGCCCCCGGTCGTGTCGTAATCGGTCCTGTCGGCGCACTCACGGCAGATTCTCCTCGCAGGTTAACGAGGCGTTCGAGGTGCTGAAGAGGCGGACGAGCAACAACCCGAACCAGCGGCTGCCGAAAGTGGAGATCCTGCGAAACGCCATCGAGTACATCGAGAGCCTGGAGGCTCTTCTCCAGGGGAACCGGTCCTCGAGCGGGCAGGAGCATCCACTCAATGAAAATCTGGTATGTGGCCTCGATTGACACTAAATCCACCGGGGCAACCGGGCGTGATATTGCCACGGCATCCGGAAAACTGACCCGCTTTGACTGGAGCGTGGGAGAGAGAGGAGTGCTCTCGGGCTCGACAGGCGTGTCGCCTTGCGAAAACGAAATCACGTATCGCGGAAATCGTTTGAACCTTGGTATTATATTGGTTGGAGCGTGGTATTGCTGGTGGAGGACCGGGAGAATGGCTTGTCATTGATTTTCGATACGACCAGCCGTTTCAGCCACTATACTGCCCGTCGACGACGATTCTCTCTTCCTTTCCCTCTCTCTCTCTCTGTGGCTCGAGTGTTTTCGTTTTTCATCAAAGATCGCACTCCCATGCCGGAGGATCCCCTCGATGCATTCCCCGATCCTCGCCGGGACCCTCACCACCGTTGCACTCTGGAAGCGCGCGAGGGCCGAACGCCAGATATTAATTTCGAGTGATTTTTTCCACGGGCGCACGTGTTGGACACGTGCACCGCACTCGACGGCCTCCCGTCGGATAATGGTCCCTCGGCCAGCGGCGGGACATTAAGCGCATATTATCGCTTTTTGCGATAGAACGAGAGCCCGAAGGCTTGAATGGGTGCGGGCGCGACAGACGGGAAGTCGCCCGATGAAAGAAACGATAGGCTCTGGGAGCCTCGGTCCCACTCTCTCTCTCCCTCTCTTTCAAGGAGAGTTTTCACTCTCCAACCGGACTCCCGCAGGCCGATCTGATTCCCCGTCGAGTCTACAACCAACTATTCCATTATCGCACCGACTCTTCGCCAACCGCTAAAGTCAGACAA
Source organism: Crossocerus cetratus (assembly GCA_963675795.1). Lineage (NCBI taxonomy): Eukaryota > Metazoa > Arthropoda > Insecta > Hymenoptera > Crabronidae > Crossocerus > Crossocerus cetratus. The sequence continues at coordinate 21,469,894 of OY776665.1, read as the reverse complement.
TGGGACAAGCCGCGTCCGACTACAACTGGCTGGTTCCACTGGCGAACTCGGTAACAACTTAATCGAGGACGATAACCGGGATCGCCGGGGCGTCTCGCCGCGGATGAGGAGGATTGGAGGCGACGGTTAAGCGCGTCCGTCTCCTGGAGCTCAAAGGGAAAGGAGGAAGGCTCTTCCCCGCGAGCGGGTTAACACTGGCGGATCAGCGGAGAGGAATCTCCCGGCGATTTCGCGCGCTGGGCGGCCGCCCGGCTCGCCGCGTCCGACTGTCAACCCCGCCGGATTCTTCTTACCCCGGGGGGATTACACAATGAAATATATTTCCCCGGGTACTCCAGCGATGCCCGCTGCTCGCGCGGCCCCGACACCCTCGCTAAATATAAGCGGCCGCGGATCCCGATGACCGTAAGTCTCGAAGCGAAGTGGCGAGCGCCGATTATACCAGAGCCGCGAGCGGTGTCTTCGGGGTCGGCAAACAAAAAAAGGAACAAGTGGAAGGTGGTCTACCCTCCAAAGTGGCGACTGGGCACACACCACTCTGCGGCCTGGCGGCCTTTTACAATCACCGGCTGGATGACGAATGACGACGACCCCATTTGCTCTCAGCGGCGCGCGCGCGCGCGCCCCCTTCGAGAGAGTGACTTCCTGGCAAATGGATTCGCCGGCGTCGCCGTCGCGCGCTTGTTGCCGTTCCTCGATTTTCCAGTCTCGCCCTTTAGAGAACACGGTCCACTTCATCTTCCCTCGGATGGAGGCAACGTCGAGAGATCGACCTCGCTACCTCGGCGAACATCGCAACGTCGAGGGAGAGAGAGGGAGTGGGTCGTTTTGGGGAAATCGATGAGAAATCAGGGGAGAATGCTCGCCTTTATTGGAATATGTCCGAGCTCCTGGCAGGACTTGCAATTGGCAGAGTCCACTCGTTCCGGGCGGAGAATCTAATTAAGTTCGCCGAGTAGGACCAGTCCGCTTCTCTCTCTCTCTCCACCCCTCCCGATAGAAAAACGGCTGAGAGCTGGTCAATTGGAAGGGAAATTGTCCTGTTTGAAGCGGGCCGAGTGGATATGAATTGCCGGCAGGTGGAAAAGGGAGCGCGACGATAGAGAAAGTACGGGGTGGGTATTATCTCGGACGAGGGAGCCGGAAACAGGCGGCTCAACGTGGATGAAGCGCCGCTTGAATATCTGGAATACGGTTTCCCCTATTTCGTGAGGAACCGGCGCGCGGTGCATCGAGCGAACGAGAGAGAGGAAGAGAGAGAGATGGCTGTGTCGCTCTCCTCACTGCGGAAAGCGGAGCCTCGAAAGAGTGGCGACCCCCGGCATTGAGGCTGCCGGAGCTATCTCGACGAGCAAACAGCACGCTTATTTAAAGCGGGCATTTCAGTCGCACAGAGACGGTTAGCGTATCCTACTTTACGATAAAAGCTCCTCGATTCCCTGTCGTCGATCTTTCAGAAGCGGCGAGCCGCAGAGAGCCCGGCACAGCCACTCTCGTATACGAGCGGCTCCTCCCCGCCGCCGAGATCACTCTGCCGGATCTGCCCCCGGCTCGAACAAGAGGCGAATATAGTCCGAGCGGGAAAAAGATTCGGTAGGAGAGCGCAAGCAAGCGCTCGGGTGTCGATTGATGCGTTCGTTGCTACCGCGTCCCCCTCGATAATTAGTGCCGGCAGCCCGCACTCGTCCTCCGCATTCCACCGTCATCTTTCAACCCTTGCGCTCAACCCCCAACCCCTCAACCCTCCACGCGCATCAACCGAGGCTCTAATTAAAATCAAGAGAAAAATCCACTCTCCACCGCGCGACTCGAGCCTCGCCACCGAATTCACCGGCGTCAGTCAATTCCAGTGGAATCATCTCCCATCCCCCCCTCTGAGGGGGGAGAAGCCTCGGGAGAGGAATCGGAATGAGGTTCGCTCGGTGTATCCCGTAACGAGTGTACACGCGAGATGCCGCGGGAACAGAGAGCGGCGAGGAACATCGCTTTCTCGACAGACACCGAGAATAGTCCAGCGGGAGGCCGCATATAGATGGCGACGACGAAAACAAATAAAGGAGAGAGTGAGAGATAGCGAGGGCCGGGGTGGCCCGAGGAGGTGGTGGCCCTGCGGACGAGGTATACTCTCGGATAAAATGTGTACGGGCTGTTTAGTGGCCTGCAGAGTGGAGGAATGAATGAGGGAAAGAAGCCGAGGGAGATCAGAGGCCACGACACTACGCCGATCGGAATTCCGATTCCACTCTCTCTCTCTCTCTCTCTCTCTCTCTCTCTCTCTCTCTCTCTAGCTCCTCGGGGACGCCTTCCGCTCACGAGAAAAGAACCGATGGACTCTCCGCCGAGACTGATCTCAGCTCGAGATCGATCCCCCCTCTTTTTCTCACTAGTCAGTTGGTTAATCGACACCCTTACTCGATGCTTCGCGCCGACTTTTCCCTTGTATACTATTTTTACTCCACTCGGCACCCCCTCCCTCCGCGCCGAGGCCTGTTCTATTTGCGCCCTCGTCACTTTAGGCATTTAAGAGCCATGTAACTTATGTAGCCGGCTTCCTCTGGCTTCTTTTCTAGCCGAGTAATAGGCCTGCTCGTTCAACTAGTCGGGGATTTCGAGTGTCCAGCGCCGCCGGCTGAGTAACTCTGTCCATTACGTATGACTTATGGCCGCCTGATGAAAGAAGAGCGAGATAGTCCGCCGCCGCCGGAGAAATTCGGCCGGCGACTTTGTCGTAAACTAGTCGGGGGAGATTCGAGGCTGTCAATGGGAATCCGCTCGTTCCATCGGGAAATACCGGGCTGGTCGCGCGGGGCCGCTATTTCCCCGGGGCGCTGCGCGCTAAAGTCTCTCCCGGCGACCTAATTTCCCAGGGAATTCGGGCGTCGAAGGTCAGGGCGGGAGAGTGCGCGCGAACACCTAGCCCAGTTTTCCGCGCGGCGAGAGCGCTTTCCCGGCTCTCCCGAGAGCCGTGAAATCGACTGGGCTTCCGATCGTAATCGGCTCGGGATTAAATCCATCAGGAGTCCTCGGGGATAATCCTCGTTCCCGCTACGGATTCTACCGTCCGCCTCTTAACCACGTATATCTATGCCTGTGTGTGTCTATGTCATCGAAGCACTAACGAACTTCCCTTGGCTGTTTGCAGAGCGGCGAGTCCCCGCGCTACGTCACGGAGAGGCTGCGCCAATTCTCGGACCCTCTCGCCAGGTTTCAACCCATCAACGGTGAGTAGAACAGAGGCCGCTGGGAGATAAAAGAAAAATCGTCCGGGCTCAATCCCGCTGATAAATCGACGGATCAACCGAGGTGTATACGCGCGCGGCTTTCGAACGAATAAGCGCGAGCGCGCGCTTCAAAAATAACTGGTCAACCGGCGATGTCGCGATACACATCGGCCCGTGTATATTTAAAAGCGGAAGTGGCTCTATAAATAAGAGGAGAGGGACACGACAGTCGATTTGAAAAGGCAATATCAACGCCCGACAACTAGGCGACGCCAATCCATCCACTGGCGAGCGCTTCCTGATAAGGCTAATCACACATCTCATCGGACTAATTAACTCTCGTTACTATCCGCGTCCGCGGAGTATTAGCCTGGAAATTACACGGTTTTCCGAGCGGGTAGGAATCGGCGCGCGCGCTGCTGGCGGCCGCGCTTATTCGACGGGCCGTTTGAGGGCTAGAACGAGCCCGCGGGCCCTAAAGTGCCATATATTGCCACGGTACATTAGTATGACACATCGTCGACGGGGTGCGTGCATCTGAGCGCGCCGCCGCCAGCGGCCAACATACATACTTTCTTGCAACGCGAGAGACCTGCTAATATCCGCATGACCTGGGTAGTATGCGACCCAACCCCCGGACGCGGCTCTCTCTAATCATAAACCAAAATAAACAGCAGCGCGGATCTGCGACCGTAAACAAGAGCGTAATCCAAAGCAAACAGTTCTCGAGCGCGCTCTGCCGCTGGAGCCGCTGGAAAAAGCGCATGGTTGCGCAAACGTTGCTTGCTGTGCGACGAGCTCGCCAGTGGGGACATTTTAATTCTAATAAAGCTCTTTCTATGCGCAGTAAATATGAAAAGTGACTATAAAAGTAGTATGAAAATAAAGTAGTTTCAGCGAGTGTTTTGCTTGTAATAAATAACACGAGCACCATGGAATTGAAGTGAGATTGCGCACATAAATCTGAAACTTTACTCGCATCGTGTAGAACAAGTTTAATTCTAACACATACACGCGAACCTATTGTACACATTGCACAGTTCTCACTGGTCACAATCGTCAGAGGTCGAAGTGTTCTGTACGAGGGTCTAACTTGTTTTGCGGGTCCAGGTAAACAGTCTCTAAGAACCGGCAGCCGATTGTCAGGTATATCGGTCACGACAGCGAAAGAGTGGGGAGTTCAAAAGAAAACACAGAGTGAAACGTGTACGAGGCTCGCGAGGCTCGCCAGACAAATGAGAGCCGCTCGCCGAAACGATCATCGAGTACTACAAGAAGACAGAAAAAGGGCAGGTGCGTCTGTTGCATCCTCGAAGAAGGCGAGCGTCGCTCACTAATGAGGAGGAATCAAAGGGAGCCTTGTTCCCAGAGCTCACCGGAGCACAGATTCGCGGGACGTGCTTTGAGGACGAGCGCGCAATTAACTCGTCTTAATTTACCCGCGCGCGCTCCGTCTCGGCGGACGCGCGAGCGGAAATGGATCGACTGCGATTCTTCAGGAGGCTTCGACTCTCGCAAGGTGAACCCTCTCTCTCTCCCTCTCGAAGGAAGCGCGCTCGGCTTCTCCAGTAGAATCAGCCCCACTGAGAGGCGTCCGCGGACACAAGGAAAGTCGAGGGGGTGAAAGGAGGGGGAGGGGGAGTTGGCGCGTCGGGCTGTTTGGAAATAACGTCGGTTAAATGGGCCGAGACTACGAGGCATTAATTAAAATAATCAGAGGGCCCCGCTAGTGAGCCACGGTTGGGTAAATCGGTTGGCAGGGATAGCGAGAGTATTGCGGACGCGAGGGACCGGCTCACTTTCGCCCGAGGGGGATGTGCCCAGAGCAAATGCGAACGTCGCGAGATGGTCTCGCTCCGGGGAAGGCGTCCTGGTGCAATCGTGAATTATAGCGCGGACCCTGTAACGAGGAGGTTACCCTCCTACACCCGAGTCGGAGAGAGTTCTGCCTCCGCCGGCGAATAAGACAGTCGGGATACTTGGCGATCAGTCGGCCATTAAAGACCGCCGAGATGAATTGCCGAGCAGCTCTCGCCGCCCACGGCGCCGGAGATTAACTGGAGCTCCGGTTCGATCGGTTCATAAAATTCTTAGACGGAATTCGAATTCTCTCTCTCTCTCTCTCTCTCTCTCTCTCTCGCGGTCGCGAGGAGTTGCATCGGATAGTTGGGAAGTCGAGCGGATCGCTCGAGAAGAGTGGTATTCGCGGGATATGAAGTAACGCGTTCTCCAACCGAGAGAAAGAGAGGGCCAGCGCCGAATTGCTCAGCGTCTCGCTGTCTTCCCTCGCCTGAATTATGTTCCACGCTTGCCAATAGCCAGGTATTCATTAACGCTAATTAATCCCGAGCTATTTTAATGGGCCCCTACTCACTGGCCGCGCTCTCTCTCCACTGCTCCCCAAGTCGATCCCGCCGCCTTTTTCATGACTTATTGTCCCCGAGGCATCTCTTCATCGTCGCTTCCCCTCAAACGCTCGCGCTAAACAAAGCTCCCGCAATTAGACGAAACAATGATTCATCAGTCTGTACATAGTCAATCGCGCGCGCGTGTGTACGCCTGTGGGATAAGCTCGCGCCGCTCTATTTCGAGAATCTAGGCCAATTAATTCCGCCGGAGATTTCGGGGGCGCGTATCCAGCGGGGGGCGAAAGCTTTACGGGGGAATGTCACACGCGGGAATAGCGGGACGGATAAATCTCGGGGAGTACCGGCAGTGGCGAGTGCTCGTCACCGTCGCCGATTACCACCGGCACTCGAATCCGACGAACCTCCTACCACTCGCCGACACACGAGTGCGAAATAATGGAAAGAGTAAATGCTCCCCAGTGCCGAGGGGCTCGCCGGTCGAGTTCGAGCAGTCTCCAAGTGATTCCACTCGAATTCCACTAGCAGGCAAACCGATCGCCGCTGGAACCGGCGCGCTCGATGGGAACACGCACCGGCCAATCACCGGGGGAAATGGACAAGGCTGCCGCGCGCGAGAGTCCATCCGTAAAATTGGAGGGCAACTCTTGCACGATAGGTCGATATAGGCGAATGCCGCGCGTTCGCCAGTAATTGTTGCCGCGGTTTTTGTTACTGTAGGGCGAGACGTCTCGGTTACGCCTGGTGTCGGGCAGAACGCCTTTGTCCGAGACATTGATTTCTACAATTGGACCTTCGAGGAGTCTGTTTCACGATTGCCACGCGGGCTTTCATCGTGTGAAAGTATAAAAAGCTTTTACTCTCGACGGGGCGGTGGCTGGCAGTTTATCCGCTCGGCGGGAAACTCCTCTCGCGCTCTCTCTCCCGTGCGTACGGAGAATGTTGCACTACGGAAGCTCACGGGTGGGCTAACTATAGCATGGAGTGTAACCAAATAGAAGCCGGGTGTCACTCAACGCTGACAAACCTCATTAATACCGATCTGCTTAATGCTCCGTCTCGTGTCCGGCATTAATCTACTTAAAAATACTTGTACCCCGAGTGATCCACCATTTTAGAAACTACCCCCCTCCGGCTGCGTTCTAGATCGTGAGAATATCTCCATATAGATTTTTTCAGCTGTGTTTAGATATCAGTGATTCTGGCACTTTGCAAACGAATGTTTGTCTTAACTTAAGAATTCATGCGGGTGGTCTTACCGTCGACCCGGGAAGACTCAATTCAACCCGGATTGGCCGGGGCTCATCTATTATCCCCCGGCATCCTTGCAACGACCGCCCTCAACCTTCCACAAATTCCTATATAAAACCCTTAGGGCGCAACTCCATTCTTTCAAGAGCAAGCAACCCCACCCAAACTTTCTGCTATTCACAAAATCTATAAAATCAAAACCGCGCTTCTCCACTTTCCCCGATTTACCACCAAGACCGAGCTACCTTCCAAGAATTAAACCCAACAAGCTTCGCGCACAAGACTCCCCCCGTCCCCTCGCCACTCCACCACAGTTATATCGCGCGGCAATAATTATTGATAGGGTCGTTAACATCTCTCGCGAGCGTTCGGCCTCGTAAAGCTCGGGACTCCATTAAAGAAGCTCCCTGAATCACAATGGGCTCGCTGCGGCGACAAGTCGCAAATCTCGCCGGCTGTCTCGTTGCGCCCACGAGAACCTCGGACTATTGGCCATTGGGCGCTCCTCTTCTAGATTTAACCTGGTGGCGTAGCGTCGGCCAGTACCGATCGATCGCGCCCAATTTTACGGCGAGAGTCACGTATGCCTTTTCACCCCGGCAATCCCGAGCCCCTTGAGGGCGGGGGCCTCGGGAAAGCTCATTCGAAGGGAGTAGAGAGTCTGCTGCATTGGCGAACCCCGGAGAAATATAGATGAGAGAACTGGTCTCGTTGCGGAGAGAAAGCTTCGAGTCGAACACCTTGAATACAGAGGGGAGAAAAGCGTCATTAAAAGCGAGGGTGGTAGGGGGCCGGGTACCGTAAATGGTTGAAAGCCGGGCAGGATCGGCGTGGAAGTGGCGAGAATCGTTAGTGTCGCAACAATTTCGATCCCAGAGCGGGCCGGGCGTCGAAAGCTCGACGTCGCTCCACTTAAGAGCCTCGACCACTCTCTCCCTCTCTCTCTCTCTCTCTCTCGTTCGCCTCGTCTTTCCACCTCGTGCTCTCTGGCCACTAAATTTCCTCGATAAGACGCTCTGGGGATCGTCTCGCGGCGGCCAGACTCTCTCGGGCCGATTAGAAACGCGGAAATATATTTAACGCCCTGGGCGGACGTATATTAATACGCGCGATCGTGTCGGCGGGCGCGAGCGTGTCCGCTAAATAGTAAATCGTGGTCTCGCGTTTGTAAACAATTTACGCGAACCCCCCTGTCGAAAGCTCGCCGATGTAGGAAGCGGAGAGAGAGACGCCCCCCGCCCCCGCCCCCGCCCCCGCCCCCGCCCCACCCCCTGCCCGCTAATATCTGTGTTTGGCAGAGAGCCCCGGCTCCCGGGGTATATGTATCCCGCGGGCGATATGTCATCGGGAGAAATACGACTGGCAGAAATCGCGTGTACCACCCGGACTTATAAATAAGTCCCTCGGCCGCCGCGCGGTACACGAGCTCCTCTCCGCCGCACTGTCGAACGATCTTGTCCGTCGAGATTGATGTCATCTCGCCACCAGCTCCTCCGAGCGAATTCCACCGAGACTGCCTCATTGATACTCGATCGATTAATGGGACTTTTGATCGGGGCCCTCGGTGACCTTTGTATCGGCGGGGCCTTGCGAACGAGCCAAGAAACTGTCGGCCGGGACGAGAGCTGTTCGTCTCCGAGATTGTAACAAACAGGGGTGTGCGATTACACGAGGGACCGCGGCGATTTCACAGGCGGCGTTCAGCGGATGCGAGAGCGAAGCAGCAGCTGCTCTATGATCGACGTCCCTCTCTGGCACGTGCCGGAGCGGCGGAGCTACACGCACTTCGCGCTCGTCTTGTCCGATATCATTAGCCTCAAAGAGACCCTCTCGCTTCCGCTTAACTTTCACGTCTTAATCGCGAGGCAACAGCCGCCTCGCCGCCCGCTTTCTTCGGCCTCCGTCGAGGAGCGCGCGGCCACGATAAACGGGAAGAGAGACGAGTGGGCCGTTTAAGAGAAATTCTAAAGGTGAGAGAAGTCGAGCGGCGCGAGAGTACCTCGAGACGAGACGCCGCGAAAAACGGAAGAACCCACTCGTCGCCCGGTGCCCTCTCGCTTTTTCCCCTTACTCCGACGCTTTTTACCTCGCTCGCGCCCTCAGACCGAAACAGGCATTTACATAAGTTATGCACTGAGGCTTAAGGGCTTTGAAGCCGTTATTCTTGGCACCGATGCGCGCCCGCCCTGGAGGAAAGAGCGAGCCCTCGTCTTCGGGAGACGCCTCTCCCTCGCGCTTTAAAGCCTCTCGCGCGCCTCTGTTTTCCCTCCCGGCTTTCTCCGAAAGAGAGAGGCTCCCGGTGGGAACGGGGCTTGTTTATCGGGCGAGCAATTGGACTGAATTATTTCGGAGGATGAAACCTCCGGGGCGGGATGAGCTCGTGAAAAATTCCTGCGGGTCAAACTCTGTATTCGAGGCTGACGCCGGTTCGTTATTGTTTCAGGATTCGAGCAGGCGGAGTCGCAGACCTGCCAGAGCAGCGGCAGCAGCTTGGACTGCCTGAGCATGATCGTCCAGAGTATCAATGGACCTAGTCAATCGGGCGCGGAGAGCCACCGCTACCCGTCGCATCAATGAACGCTCGAGTCCTAGCGAGATGGAGAGTCCGGAGGATGGTTAAGGGAGGACACTGTCCATCGATCAATCGAGGAAGTCTGATCGATTGGACGAGAGCACTGTGCACGGTGAACGCTCGCTAGATCCTCGTACTCTCAGCGAGTTGTCATCTGTGCGTCTAAGGGACTCCCTTTCGCGGGAGAAGGTCCCGCGATTGCCTTTCCCTGGATCAACCTGACAGAAATACAACTAATGCGCGACTGCTGCTACTGCAAGACTGCTGCCGAGTGCCTTAATAGACGATAGGTCGTCGAGGGTATACCGCGCGCCGACACTTCCAGCCCAATTCCCCGGAGAAAAGGCCCCGACTGCCACACCAGGCTTTTCTTGCACGCGACACGTTACGGCCTCGAGTCGCTAACTTCCACGCTGTCCCGGGGAGAGAGGGACTCTCGAGAGTCTCGACGAGTCCCCGGGAGACATCGGGGAATCGAGCGCATTGTAAATAAGTAAGAAATTTATGAATACAAGACAATAAAGAGAAGTACCTTTACTCGTAGGTCCGTTGATATTCATCCGCCTCCTCCTACACTGGTCGTCCTTACCCTGCGCCCACACCCTCGACAACATACGCCGCGTTCCTGGGAGGCGTCACGTGCCATTCCAGCCGGCCGATAAACGAGAAATATGAAGCTTTTATTAAGCGAATCTACAGGTAGTTCGACCCGCGATATCTGCGATTGGAAGGCGATTTCACGGAGGCTGATCGAGCGGATCGCCGTGCCGGACTCGAATGTATGGAAGGAATGCGAGGCCTTGTATACTTCGCCGCCGCTTTATCAGGAACCTCGACGCTCCAGATATCGGCGCGCCCGAGGCAAAAAGCGTTTAGCTTCCCAGTCCCCACTGGATTCCGAGTGCATCGAGGAGGAGCTTCCAGCCGGAGTTCCAGGATGAGTTCTAAGTTGTAATTACTCGGCGCGAAGTCTGCGAATCGCCAGAATCCAAGGAGTCATTAGGCCGACGGCAGAGTCCGTTAGCTCCAACTGCATAACTGGCAACCTCGTTTGCAGTAATACTCGAGTGGGAGATCCAGCGCGGGGGAATGAACAGCTGCGAGCTCGGCACGCATTTCAGGAGGATCGCGAATGAGCGACAAGAAGCGAGTGCACCTTAAGAGGGCGCCGACAGGGAATCGAAGCGGCTCGATTTATGGAAGAGGATTTGGAAAAGCTTGGGGAGTACGTGCGGAGGGCGCGTGGGACTGAGGCTCGTCCGCAGGGGCCAACTGGCAGCAGGAAGCGAGGCCGTGTAGCCTCTTAAATCTCGAAAGTTGTAAAGCACCTCCTTGTCCTCCGCTTTGGCGGGGATATCGGCACGTTTTCAAAACACGCGTCCGACGCATCTGCCGCCATCCGTCAGGACGCTCTTTTACACCGGCGGCACTTAGGACACTCCGACACCTCCAGGACGAGCCGCTTACCATTTCCTACCATTTCCGCATCCACTCTAGCCCGCTCGTCCTATCCATCTCGTCTACGTGTGGCCGCTCGCCGCCCGCTCTCGGCACTCGTTTGCAATTCTATGTGATTGGAGGCTGCCAGCCGGCCGCGCGCTGTCTTCATCAGGCGCGCACCCCGGGGAGAAAGAGTGCAGGTGCAGGCTGGTGCGCGTGACGGGATCGGCCGCCTCTTCATGAAAGTTAAAACACCGGCGAGACGGGAGCGGGCCTGGTGGAAAAAGGCGAGCGGGCGATTTTCTAGTGGAGAGGCCTCGCGATTTAATGCCTTTGCCAGATATCCTCCACGCCCACTGGCAGCCTCACACGCTTCCCGGGGAGATGTACGTGCGCCGGAGATCGATCGAGTCCTGTTTCAAAGCGCTTCCGGTCTCCGGCACTCTCTCTCTCTCTCTCTCTTACTCTGAAGTAGATCGTAGTGTTTTCGTCCCGTCGCTCGAACCAATGCTTCCAATGGAAGCAGCGCGTCTACCAGCATCCTCGAGAATGCATTGGAGCTTTTTCTCCTGGACGAAGCCTGGATGCTGACTGGCCCCCCCGCCCGCGTTTCTCCGGCTCCGCTCGTGCGAATCCCTTTTCACCCGACCCACACTAATCCGCACATAGACACACATAAGGAGAGAAGAGTGCGCGTGGGGAAAAAAGGGAGATTCCCGATCTGCTTTCGAACCACGAGGAGAGAGTGGAGCGCGGAGCTTGCACTTGAATGCCGCTGAAGGCAATATCGCGACAAAAGGAACCCGGCTATGTACTACTTTCGTACATATGTGCGCGCGCGCGGAGTGAGCCCGCGTCGCTTCCGGGCGGCTTTTTCGCGGCTTGCCGAGGTATTTCCAGCGGCCCCCTCTCCCCGGCGGCTATCGCCGTAATTAGTGGAAAAGCAAGAAAACGCGAACGGGGGTTACCCAACATTAGCCGAGAATAGCAGAGGCCCGGTGGGAATGTGTACGGCGAGGGTGCGACATAAATATTTTCGGTGTTACTGACCCGTCAAAACTGAAAACCCTCACGAACAACCTCATCTCACCCTTAATAGGATCGCGCGGCAGATCAATCATTCCACGGGCCTTTTTTTCATTAGATCGCGCGCCCGGGACTCGTCCGGGCGGGGAGTCGACTAATCGGCCCCGGGTATAATTAATGATCGGTAATGGGGGACGCGTCTTCGTGACTCTAACAAGACACCGACAAGGGTAATATTCCCCGGGGAGAGGGAGAGAAGGTTCCGGGGGCAGTTTCTCACACTAATCCCGCTTCCTTCCAGAGATCACGTTCCAGGGATCGATTTTCGTCGATGGGTTCGGCCCCGGTCCGCCCCCGACAAATTACCGGGGTCCTGTTTGGATCAACGAGATTTACAGGCTCTGGGACTCACAAACACAGAGGAAATAGATCATCCGAGTTTAAAGGCGGCTCGAGCTGAAATGACACGAGGCTGCGCCCGAGGCCGAATGATTTAAAGACACTTGGTGAGCAGAGCAGAGGGGGTTGATCAGTGAGGACGCTCGCGAAAGTTCTACCGAGGGAGCAAGCTCGCCCGATACGCGTGGTGCCATCTCAAAGAGCTTGCGACTCTGAAACTACTCGCAGGGAAAATGCGATTTCACTCGTGACCGGTTAATGGTACGAAATTCCTTCTTTACAACTTTTGCTTTACTAAAGAAAACGCATACAATTTATTGCAGTGGGTGAAGTGGCTTTAGGTGGAAGCCCAGAGTATTACAATTAAACACGCGTGGAGGAGGATTCTCCGGTGGGAGACTCGAGGGTGGTCCTGACTGCTGGACTTGGGACACCTGCAGTTGCCGGCGATGCAGACTGTATTGTTCCGGTTGAGGAAGTCGTGGTAGCCGGAGGTCTTCTGGCCGCCGGTGTAGACAATCTCGGTGGGTAAGCGATTGTTCTCGCTGCGCACCATATCCGAGGAGATCCTCAGGGAGCTTTTACCGTCGGCACAGCTCCCGTTGAGGAGGATCCTCCTGGTGGCCACGAGGTTCGTGCTCGCGTTCGAGAAGACGCTGCTCTCCACACGAAGGACGTCGCCCTCGATGAGCAGGAGGCCGGGTTTGTTGAGCGCGAACTTGGAACCGCGCACTGTTACCTCCGAGAAGAAGGAGAAGACGAGGGTGTCGGTGACGTTCTCGAAGACGCTGTCGACGATCTTTAGACGGCGACTGCTCCCGGAGAAGGTCATTCGGTCGACGAGGCCGATGGTGACGTTGACGAAGTCGAGCTCGCCGATGAGGCTGTCGGAGAATTGGCCCTCGAAGCTGCCGATCCGAGTGTTGGCGATGTGGAAGACGTCGATCTCGCGAATCCGCTTGAAGGCGTAGCTCGCGATTAAAGGGATGAGACGAATGTCCGTGAGCTTTAGAGTCCTGATCTTCTTGGCGCGCAGGAAGAGCTCGAAGGTGAGGCGCTCGCTTATGTTCTGCACGATGATCTCTTCGATCCGCGTGGCCTCGACCATGCTGGAGAAGTGGAGGTTCGCAGTGGCGCACGACGACACTCGCAGACTAGTCGCGTTCTCGTAATTGTGTCCCTCGGGCAGAAGGAACTCCTGGAAATGGTTCGCGGCTTAAAGGAATCGTCGCCGAGCGCGGGGACCACTGAAGAAGCTCACCTCGTCTCCGACACATCGGCAGATCACTCGCGTTCCCGCCTCGATCTCGCACTGCTCGCTGATTCTCTCAGCAACGCTCATTACAGCCAACCAAGAGACCACCATCGCCACGAACTCCATTCTTCCTTCCTTCTACTCCGCCAACAAAGATCCGAGGAACTTCAAGCATCCACTGCGTCCCAGGACAAAGTGACTCGGAAACCGACTCGCCCAGCGCGCGGAAACCGCCGCCGAGATTAAGATGGACAGATCGGACTTCACTCTGAGTGACACGTACCCGAAACACCGGCGACACTCCAATTGAGCGGCGGCGACGGCGGTGTCCGGTGACCCTCCGCTCTCACTTTCCAGCGTGCACGCGGCGGCGAGGCATTGTGCTCGCAACCGGCACCGCCGGATCGATCTCCGCCCGGGCAATTGCACCGGGCCGGAAAAGGTCGAAAAAGCGAATCCGCCGGAACTGCACCGCTAACCAGAGGGAACTTTGCCGCCGCCGGCCGTGAAATTATGCGATCGCGATCGGAACACTCGCGCGCACTAGGTGTAAGTTAGTCGGGGGATTATTCTCTATTAGAGGAGGGCGGGCGGAGGTTTGCGCTGATACTCTAATTCGAGGCTCATCCATCAATCGAGGAGGATGCTTGAGTGGGTGAGATGGGGGGAGTTTGATGAGAGAGAGAGAGAGAGAGATCGAAGGTAGTTTAAAAGGCAGCACTCTCGAGGCATCGCCTTTATTCACGAGGGGAGGGTTACACGGGAGATAGGAGTGGAGTCGGGAGCGAAGAGTTCAATAAATCATTGCCGGCCTCTCTCGACGGCGGGGACAAGCGGGGCGGATGAGAGGAGGAGGAAGAGCACACGTCTCTCCCATCAAGGCTTCTTGTACAGTATACGCCTGATCGCATCCTTTCTATCCGCCGAGACAAGTGCCAGAGCCGTCTCGCCCCGTCGATTCTCCATGTTACTACGCGCGCCCCCTTGTATCAGCAACCAGCAAACTTCCATCTGCCTCTCGAGGCTGATTGTCCTGGGGAGCGTCGCTGCCATGTGGAGAGGCGTGTTCTCGTCCCGATTCCTGGCGTTCACGACTATCTCGCTCGCGTCCATTAATAAAATCTGTGGATGAAAATCGAAATAGCGATAAAATATTTAAAACTGAGGAAACAAATTAAAAATTAATTAGATCATTATAATAAAGAAATTGAATAAAATAAAATCAAAATATTTAAAGAAATATGAAAAGACTACTAGCACATCAGTTCAAGAAACGCTAATAATGATGAAATTATAATAATAGGAAGAAACCAAGGAAATAAACTATCAGCTATCTTCTTACTTTAATCAACTCGGGATCGCAACTGAGGCTAATCGCCATGTGCAAGGCAGTGTCGCCGCACTTTGTCACAGCTGTGCTCCTATCCGCGCCGTTTTCCAAAAGCAACTGAACCGAACGCACTGAAGACGAGGCCGAATCGGCGTGGGACTCGACTGCCACGTGAAGAGCGGTTTTACCTGGAAGGAAAGACCAGTTGAACGAGGTGAAGTCTGGAAATCAATCTACTAAGATATTTGGATCAAAGAATTATTAGCTCACCGTAATAATTACGTTTGGAGAGATCAAAAACTGCGTTACCCTGGATGGTCCTCAGCGCTAATAATTCCGTCAATACTTCGCCGTGGGAGTCACCTCGACTAGCAACAGCGTGAATCAAAGTGTCGCCCTGAAAGGAATAGAAGGCGGTAATTGATGAATTTTTCTAAAGGAACTTAAGTCTTTTTTGATTTTGAATACTAACACGTGTGTGATAGAGTCTTTGACTGATGTCGATGCCTTTCCTCAGCATCGCCGCCGCCAGGTAACCAGTGACATAAGGAATCTTTGGACAATTCATGGCCGCCAGATACAAAGCATCTTCTCCGCGATTATTCGTCATGGTAAGTGCGTCTCTGCTGTTGCTCAACCTCTCCACCAATGGAACCAAGTAC
Organism: Crossocerus cetratus; assembly: GCA_963675795.1. Lineage (NCBI taxonomy): Eukaryota > Metazoa > Arthropoda > Insecta > Hymenoptera > Crabronidae > Crossocerus > Crossocerus cetratus. The sequence continues at coordinate 21,454,372 of OY776665.1, read as the reverse complement.
GCTTTCTTCTTCGCGTATTCGTCGGGATTGCCGACTAGCAACATTAACATCCTACAAAGGTAAGTTCACCTTTAATTCTGACATAAAATCTAAAATAATCCCTCAATTTATTCAATTAATAATTTAACGATTCTTACGTGTCACCATCTTCATCAGCTCGAGCAAGTTCCTCTAGCGTGCGCTTGAGCAAGCTACCCATGGCTCTCTCGACCTCCTTGGGGTTCAAACCCTCCTTTAATCGCTCGCTCGCACCAACAGACGGCAGATTCAACGACGGCCACGGCATAACACTTCTCTCGCTGCTCCTGCAAGATAGAAATCATTCCAAAAACATTCTCCAGATCGACCCACCATTTTTCCCCGGATAAACTCACCTGCGAGTGGGTGAAGTCTCGAAACTGGCCACTATTCGCGGTATCTCGAAGTCGTCAAAGTGACGATCCCTCGGAATAGTCGATCGACTCCAAGCGGAAAGTTCCATGGTCGGATTTTGGAGATAGGAAGTGCTGGATGAGCTCGGAATGGGAATGGTGTTGGAGGACCTTCGGTAGTCAGGTAGACTACAGGTGTACTGACAGTGGAAGGTGATGGGATTTCCAATGGGAGGACATGGCGAGCAGCCAGCAATGCAACTCTGCTCCGACGAAAGTATCGGAGTTTGATGGCTACTTGTCGGAACAACCTGCGGCTCTTCGCTCGAGTTGGATCTGCCCAAGTCCTGCCAAAGGACTTCGTCGAGTAATTGCAAGTCCGTCTTGTCGATGTTGCTGTTCATCATCGTCTCGGTCGAGTCATAACCATCGTTCCAAAGTATCAACCTCCGCACTTCGTCGCCCAGGTCCGCCTCCAGTCGCGGGTTCACTGGAGTCTGGTAATTATGAGGGCTGGGGATATCAGCGTACGACTGATTCGACGACTCCGAGGACGACTGGCCGTGTATTTTGAAGCTCGGGCCAAGCTGTACACAGACGGGGGAATGTAGACGTTTACGAGAAAGAGAGTCGGACTGAATCGGCTGTGACAAATTACCTGAGGTGATCCGACAGGACTATAAACTACATTGTGAGTCATTGGGTTCTCGAGATTCAAGAGGGATCCTGGCGATTGAGCTCGACTGGAACCACAACTTCCTGATTTCGACGTCACGATATTATAACCACTGAATCGCGAGCTCGAGACTCCTGGCTCGGGATGCACCTGAGTCAAGCTCGACAGAGGAGCCTGCGGGAAGACGTCGCTGAAAAAGGACTCTTCCCTAGGATCGTCGATAACGATCGACGGCAGTCGACTCTACAGAATTAATTCCCAATTAACTCCAACCGCTCTCTTCCAATAATGATTTCTCAACTTACATCAATCGCCAGTGTTCTCTCCTGGGAGTCCTTGCCAGCGTCCGACTCGTACTCCCATCTAGACTCGGCGACATGTATCGTCCTACTCGCTGAGGACTCGAGTTGATCGAGGCACGGATTCAACTTCTCACTGTACTCTTTGTGCTGGAGAATCCGCTCGGCGGTGCTCTCGTAGCTGAGCGCGATGGTCTCGTGGCTCCTGGGCGAGCGGGCGACTCGATCTTCGTTCATGGCGTAGGGTTGGTGTCGAGCGGAACACAATTGAGATCTAATCGGCCCTGACTCAAGCGGCTCCGTGTGGTCCCTTTGCTCTTGGGTGAGATCGCAGAAAGTCTCCTCTCTCCTAATTCGATGGGTTCCTTTGAGACGAGGACTCCTCGGCCGACTATGCCTGGACTGGCACACGCGATCTCCATTGTCACTGTACGGCGACTGCGACCCCTTTGCCTCCGAACTGTCACTCCTAGACATACTGGAACCGGTTCCAGCGACCTCCTCCAATAAGCGGCGCGCGAACCGGAGTTCCTCCAGCTTGAGGATTATCTGGTGGAAATGAGCCGAGCCGAAGCCTGCGGTCGAATGCTTCCTCCAGCGGTCGCACTCCTCTTCCGTGATGTCACTAGCTGGTCCCTCGCTCTGAGAGGGAAACGCGCCCGCGGGATCGATCGGCGAGTGGTCGATGAGTTGGGAGAAATCGGGAACCGTCTGATCGAGTTGATCGGAGGTCATCGTCCCCGCCATGACTCGCCCTCGGCCACCCTCGCACTTCCGCCGCGGGAAGTCACTCGGCACCCTGGATACCCGCGAGGATGTCTATCGCCGATAGAATGGGAAGAGTCTTTCCGGCAGACAGAAGGCACGCGGTGTCGCCGAGAGGCTTAAGTACTCGCTAGCGCGGCCGCTTTCCGCGAAGCCGGCGTCAAGGGGCGGGAGATCTGATTAACAAATGGCAGCTATAAAGTTTAACCTCGGCCGGCCGCGGGGAGAAAGAGGCCCGCGGAGAGGAAACCGCGCGGATCAGCGGAACCGCCGCGGAGGAGACTGTCAGCCGCGCCGCGCACTGTAATTCCTCAGACGACGAAGGCCTCGCTACTACTTAATTAATTATTACGCGCACGTAGCCAATATTCCGCGGATAAACGACCGGGAAGCTCTCTCTCTTTTCCTGGATCCTCGACGCACGGAACTCTCGGGCCAGACGCAACCTCTGCTTCCGGGAATCCCCGAGTGGATTCGCCACCGCTCGACGCACCCTTTTATCTTCCCGCTTCCTCGGTCCCCGGCCACCACGCAATCTCTACTGGCAATCGAACTTCCGCGATAACGATTATGCGAGGGCTCCCGAGAAAACCCGGGCTCTTTCAGAGAAACCGGCCGCCGTTAAGTTTCCTATGACGCGCGCTCTCTCGCCGCCGACGTAGTCACGTGCGTGTTTAGGTCCTGCGACCAGTCGACCGGCCCGAGTTTTGTTTACGCGCCAGGATCTCACTGATATATATGTATATATATGTATATCAGTGCAGGCTCTCTAGAGAGAGGGAGGGAGGGTCCTCGATTCCTCCCGAGGGAATCGCGGAGACTCGCGCGACCAACGCAAGCGGCAGGTAGCGATTGCGAGTATGAGTGTCGAGGAGGTCGTATGTGCTGGCGATTGGCCAGCTCCCACACAAGCCGCGACCACTGACGTCTCTCCGCGCGGCTGTAAATAGCCGGCGACGAATTACGGCCGGTGACGGCCGCGACGCATGCGTCGATGCGAATGACGTCGCGCTCGCCCGACGCAATTTGCATGAATTTTCCCAGCCGCGCGCGAGATCTCGCCGTTCCTCGAAACGGGCCCAGTGCGCCGGTGCGAGTGGGCTTTGTGCCGATCGCCGTGGAAGGTCGACCGGTTGCCACTCGATCGCTCGAGAATACCTGTCTCGCGCGCATTGGCCACCGGCGACTCACGCTCGCCGGTTGCATTTCGAGAGCCTCTTCTGTTTTGCCCGCTCGAGACTCCCAGGAAACCGCTCGCTCTCCGCGTCTGGGCGCCTCGGGGGGATTCTAGCTCGCTCCGGGCCTTCGGGGAAAGTGAGCTCGTAGCGCGGCCCAAACGCAGATGGCTTCCTCGAAGCCGCGCGGATTCCGAGGAATCGCCGGCGATAACTCCGCCGCGAGACTACTTTGATAAAACTCCCACTAGCGCGGCTCCGCGGCCTTCGGGACGCCAGGCAGACTTTAATTGAATCCCCGGCCCGAATCTCCAGGCTCCTCCGCGCCGGGAAGCGCACTCCGCTCGTTTATAAGGATTTAGAGCTCAATGCTCGCCGGCTGGAAGTTCGAACTCGTGTTACTCGCGGGGTAATGGAGATCGATGGAACACCACTTGCCATCCCAGGCTCACTCGAGGAGTGGGAGCTCTCGCGGTGAATCGGGGGTGGACTCTTTCAGGACTATTTCGACAGGACGTCTTTTATTAGTTACTTAGAAGGCTCCAAGTTTAATCGGCCGAGCCTGCTGCGACGAGCTATAATGACTCGAGATAGCTGCCGGTCAGGATCGAATGAAGTACGTCGCCCAGGTAAGCGAAGACACCGAACTTGTACAGAATCCACGTGAAGACGCTGAGCAGCCAGGCCTTGAATATCCTGTCGATCCACCACATCCTGAAATCACAACGCGGCGAATTAGTGCGAGTTTCCCGATGGGTTTCCCTCGGCTGACCACCGAGCGAGGTGTCCTAGCTCAAGGAGCCGTCAGGGGTCAGCGAGTTGTCGCAATTGGATCTCGTTCCCGGAATCCCGGCGTGGATGCCTGAAATTACAATGGTCGCCGGCGGTAAAAATAGCTGGTATAATAGTCTCGGAAGAACCGCGGTCGGCGGTGGGACTCCGGGGATTTCCTCTTGGAGCAATCGTCTCTCCTTCCTTTCTTTCTAGGCGAGCGGCTGGTATCGCCGGGGTCACTATCACACCGCAAAGAACGATGACGGACATCGAGAGAGACAGAACCAGCGTAGAACCAGTGACATTACCACATTATTCGCTCCTCGAATAATAAATGATAATAAACTCCGACAGCAATCAAATCTCCGACCTCTTTCTATATGTTTCTCCCTCGCAACTAAAAAGCGTGCATTAATTCCTATCGAAACAATGAACTTGGCGGCAAGTTTCTCTGACCCGGGATTTCCATATAATAAGCGAGGCCTATTTCCATCGGACTGCAATTAGATAAGCAGGCGGTTGCGACACCGAGCTCATGAATAGACAACGTAGGATATGTATCGGATCGAGTGAATGAATCTACGTAAACGCGCGACCTAATGTGGTTTATGTAAGAGGCAGCACGACCACGTGGCCAACTCGGCGAGTTCGGTCGGTGGAAGCGCGGAAAATCCGAGGAAGCGGCACGCGATCTCCAGCGTTACTTGGCGACGATCGAGCAAACTCTGACTGTTAGTGGGATTGGAATTAGCGTAAAAGCGGGGTAGTATGGTTCTTACCTATGGAGCTGGCGCAACGCCCGCTCGGAAGTCACCGTCTTCTGCTTGAGGAGATAAATCTTGCCGGCCGACAGGCTCTCCCTGTTCAACAGAGAACTGGCGTCAGCATCGGGAACCCGTGCGGTACCAAGGGAGCTTGGGACTTACCGGAGAAACTCGTCCGGCAGCAAATTCGGAAAATCAACGCCGAAGTCGTCCACGTCCACTGGCAGAATGTCTTCGAGGAGCTTGAGGCAAACCGCCATGTGGAAGTGCCATTTCTTCAGCACGAAGAAGGCAAGCGTGGTATTCGAGATGTAAATCTTCCTTTGGAGCTTCATGAGTCTGCAACATAAGAAGATTAATCTCTGGTCTTTTAGGAGCAGTTATTAAATATTGGAGAATTAATTTCTCATCTTTCAGGATGAATAATTAAAAATGGGAATTCCTTACATGGGCTTTCGTCCATAGAGCACCAGTAGTATGTCCATGATAAAAGCCGGTATGACATGAAGAATAAAAGCGAAGATATGGTAAAGGAACCGGTAAGGCGTCATGTAGACTTGCGGATACCAAATCATATCGTCTATTGGCTCCTTCCGCACCAAATCTAGCGAACTGTTAATCATCACGCCGATGTTCATACGCGTCACCGACTGCGATGCCGCATGGGCAACCAGAGGCTTCGGATCCTGCGTGATTCTGTCACCCAAGCAGACCATTAAAAAATCTCCATCAATCCAACAATTACTCTCAAGACGAATCTTTCCTACGTTTTAAGTCCACGTCTATATGCGCCGATTACCATCACCTTCGCTACCACGTCCACGGGGATGTAATCCGGTGCTATGTTCGGTTCGACCAGGGAAATCTTGAGGACGCCCTTTCCGCCGCCAACCAGCAGACCCACGGGGCCGTTGAAGTTGTCGAGCCAGCCTGGCATTGGCTCTTTCAACGAATTCACCACTGTGCGGGCAGAGAGACTCGTCAAGAGTTATAACTGGCTTAGTTCGCTCGGATTTCTCCAATCGACTTTCTTTGGTTATTGATTACCTATTGACGGCCGGCACAGGACTATCGGGAGCTCCTTCGAATAATCCGCTACCACCTGCTCGGCTAATCGCTTCGTGAAGGTGTAGGTGTTCGGCATGCACCCGAGGAATCTGAATATGATTTTAATAATAGAAATTAATAAAAGCTCCATAATTTCTAGAGTAAAGGATAGTACTATTAGTTGCAGGTATACTTGGCAGTCATTGGTCGCAAGATATCGTCATCAAGTTTTTCAGCAATCATAATGGCTTTTCGCCAGTCAGTCACCGGCGGATAAATGATTTCGTCGACTTCCGGTTTCTCCGCGTGAGCGTACGTCGAGCTCACGTGTACGAGGGCCTTTGGGAATATCAAGATTAAACGAGACTCAAATCGAAGTGACTAATTAAAACAAAGTTTCGAAGAATCAGGAGACTTGCCACGAGTTTCTTCATCCCATGAGCCAAGATACAAACGTCCCTGGTTGATCGAGTGTTGACTAAAACAGCCTGCTTCAAACTATCGTCGAACCTGACGTTCGCCGCTACGTGGAAGACGATGGAGACTCTCTCCTGAATGAATTGTCTCTCGAGTGGACCAAGTCCCAGTCCCTCTTCCGCAACATCGCCGAGAATCGGAATGATCTTCTCGTGAAATCCCGGCCTTTCTTTCTTGATTCTATCGAACAGCTGCGATCCGGCCTCTATTACTAAAAGCTCGATCGATTTCTCTAATTAAACAGTACTTCACCAACCGGCTGATCCAAGACCGCTTTGAGTCGCTCGTCGATCGCCATGTTCTTCTTCGGTCTGAGCAGGAGGAAGATCTCCTTGATCTCGGGGCATGATCGCAGGAGTTTCTCGATGAGTACTTTGCCCACGAAACCGGTGCCGCCGGTGATGAAGATGCTCCGTCCCGCGTAGAACTGCGGTATCGTTTGCGTGAGGCCGCTCGTCCCATTCAGCTGAAATCCAGAGACACTTTAACTCGAAAGGAACTCATTGAGTGACGATCTCGCCCGAGGAGTTCGACTTACCAACATCCTGGAGCACTTGGAACACTTGTTACCCGAGAGCTGTCTATTCGATGCTCTCGCGTTGTTCGAGCGCCGATAAATGAGGAGCAATACAGTGCTATTATGTCAAGAGCCGTCGAGGGAAGCGACACAAAGTTTGTCATCCCGTAATCGTATGCCGCGGGTTCAGGGAGCAATTCGATCCATATGGAGAAAGTCTCCGATCCACGACTGATTAACATTGCACTTCCTGCCGGCGAATGCTTGCGACAATCAAACGTTTGTTACTTTGTCAACTTATCCAGTGATAGTTTCGTCTTTCCCCCCCAAGATTCCCTTCGGTTTTACCTCTCGCCAGTGTTTGCTTCGCTCGAGAACACATCGACGCGCGGAAATAATCGATTGTCTCCACTTGGACCAAACTTCAACCGGCCCTCGAAACTTGCGACGCATTTTGGCAATTCAGATCGCGTCATGACTCGGGTCGTTTTTTAACGCCGCGCCCGCGTTTCAGGAAAGTCTAGCCCGCTCGGATGATTAAGCCGTGAAAAATGGCGCGCAAGCAACGCAAAGTAGGTCCGAAGGAGAAGGTGAAATCGGCGGCTGCCGAGGCGCTCGCTCAAAGGTATACTCTTCCCTTTCGCAAACAAGATTATATAAACCAACGACTGGCATTCCCAGGGAGAACGCGATCAACGAATTACTCGAGAAGTACAACGAGCAGGAAAGCAGAGAGACCGAGACGACCATCCTCGAGAACGAGGAAGCCACTCAGCGAAATGCCCAGCTGCGAGAGAGCCAGGAAGTCCTCCACGCGAATCGTCGCAAGTTCATCGAGAACGCGCTGCTCACGGAGCGCGAGGAGGATGCGAGTATTTCCATTCATAACTTTAATCGAAGTCTCTCAATTTTCCTATTAACTCGCCGAGCGATTCCTCGACCGGCAGTGGGAGCGGTACATGACGTGCGACGGCCTGCCCGATCCCGGAAGTCCGCCGGACATGAATACATTTCTCTTCTCGCTGTCGAGCGAGCACCAGGAGACGCCGAGCATCGAAGAAGTCGTCGCCAACTGCAGGACGGTCGTCTCGGTATGTCCGGCGCCCATTAACGTCACACTCGCCGCTCGCCTCATTAGCCAGTCTAATTGGCCGCTCTATTTTTACCAGTTGCTGAAGAAACTCGATGAAATCGTGCGCACGTCGACCACGATGCCGAGGGAACGAGCGCTCGAGTGCGAGACGGTGAGTAACGCGAATCGGCCCCGGGAAATGAGAGCAGGTGGAAGTGACGGATGATGGGACAGGTAGCTCGGAGCTGCAAGGAACAGTTGCAGAGGTGGATCGACATGGCGTGTTATGGATTGCTGAGGCACATCGAGACGGATATGGTGAGGGAGGACCTAAAGACTGCTAGGTTTTCGAGGGAGTCGGAGGATATGATCTGCTGCATTTGGACGCCCATCGCTCTGCCGATTGGACTCAAGAAATCCAGCGATAAGGAGGGGTATTGATAGAGTCGATTTTAGGATGCTTTAATGAGAAGGTTCAGTTATTTTTGAGGAGGATTTGTTTGACACTTTGAGTGACGCGGAGTTCTAGTTATAGGCGTATTTAGTACTTTGTAGAAATTGATGAGGATTTTTAAGGTTTTTGAAATTAGAGAGTAGGCTGATCAAAGTGTCAGTGAGAATTCTTTGGATAGACAGAGTTAGAGGATAGAGTCGAGTTCCCGTCGAGTATACACACTCCGAGAGAGTCGATCTCCATCGGGTTGTATCGAATGCAGGAAAGCCATCGAGGTGAATTTCGAGGAGGTCGACATGAGCGTGCGGCTGCCGATAGATATGGACTGTTATCGCATGGCGATCCGAGTCCTTTGGCTCGGATACGATCACTATTCAGAAGATGCCCCGTCGCATGCCGCCGCTCCCATCCCCGAGGAATATCACCGGGACACCGGTGCGCTCAGATCATTCACTCCCACCCTGGAAATTGGAATTTCCCGCATTTCTCTCTCCCTCGCTCCTCTAATTAGATTTCGCGGAGTTCTGCCGGCGAGAGGACGCGGAGCGACTGGCGATACGGAACGAGCAGATCGAGGGTCGACGCGAGCGGCTCGAGGAGATACGCGAGTCGCTCGATCGGGAGAAGAAGCCGACGAGTCCTCGAATCGTGCCGACCATCCCCGAGCCCAGGGGTAAACCTGCCAGGAAGGGCACTGCTTCCGCGCGGCCCATTAGGATGAAGAAGTCCGAGACCAGGCTCGAGGATATGCCGTCGAGAATGGATTTGCCGATTCTTACGTCGCCCGATGAGATTATTCAGAGTAGAGAAGGTAGAGTTGCTGGGGAATGGTGGGGACATTGTTGACCGGTCGGGAATACTACCAAGTTGCATATTGAACGATTCTTTGCAGAATATTAGTTTCTATACGGGGATTCTGAGAAATCTGGAAACCTTCGAAAAATCGAAAATGTTTTTCATTTTTTTGCAAATTGATGAAATTCAAAACTAACATTCTGTAAGGAATCGATGCTCGAAAGCTAACAATTCAACAGTCCGATCCACGCATTCCCGAATTTCCCTCGGAAATCGCCAACGATGCAGTGCACTGACGGCCTCCACACGGGAATATCCGGTCAACAATGTATCAAGTGGGGCAAGGGTCGATCGATACCAGAAGCCTTGATTAATAGAGCACGCGAGCCTGCAGCTGAGGAAGATCCTCGAGCCAATCCTGGCCGAGGACGAAGTGAACCTTCGAAAGTACAGAATCCTCGGCGGCGTGTACCACGTCGACCTGATACATCAGCCTCCCCAGCCCAAGGTCATGTCGGGCGAAGTCCAACTAACAACCTGTAAGTATCGAAAAGCTCAAAAAAAATCGACGCCCATCGAATAATCTCTGCGATTTAAGTACAAGTCCCAAAGGAGCCTGCGTTCGTGCCATTCGAGAGAGCGTACGAAGCTCCGGTTCCTGATCCGAATCAAGAGAGAACCCCGGAAGTGATCGAAGCGGAGATGCAAGCACTGGAAAGCGCGATGGAAGCTCTCGTCCTGGTAACCCTCAAGTCTGTGATCCTAATCATCCTCTTCTCTTCCTAGAAATCTGTTCCTCTCGAACCATGTACCTTCTTACCAACCATTACAGACTCCCCAGCAGCGTTCTCTGGTTCGAGCCGCCTCTGGTCGCCCATTGGATCCCCGCAAGGAAGATATGGTCGACGAGCGCGGTCCACGACGTCAAATACAACGAAGAGAAGCAGACGATCGCCTTTAGAACAGGCAGACTCGGCATCCACGGCCTCGCGGCCCACAAGTTCGCCAATCTACCCTTTCAGAGCTGGGAACTCAAGCCGGAAAGCGGGCGAAACGCTTGCGGAGGCGTCGCGCTGAGCATTTCCGGGGCGGCGATACAGGCCGAGTTTATAGTCCGGGTACTCTAATTGAACCTTGTCTAAGAGTTCTTCCTCTAAATACACTTGCTCCAATTAACCGGGCGTGGGTTTAATTGCGAACTAAGTTTCGTTGCTTTACCGGGATCCAGGAGGACAGCGTGTGTCTCAACTCCCTGGTCGGCGGGCCTTCCGGCAGTCTCAAGAGTATGCTGGGTGAATACATGAAACTCGAGCATCTCATCGAGGTAAATGTCCGGAACAATCATTCCCGAGCGTCCGCAGGAGTTTCCCTCTGAAAGGCGATCGTTCTTATCAGAAAATGAGGGCGGCTGGCTGCGATTTCTTCCCGGAGCAGGATGCTTGTGTCTACGTGAAGGGCCTGGCGATGAAGCAGACCATCACCGAGAGCCATCTTCGCCGATGTATGTCTCTACTCTGCACGGCTTATACCTTCGCTTGGTCCAGATGGAACAGCGCTCGGAATTTAAGGGAAATAGTCATGCAATTCAAGGAGATTCACGGATGCCTGGCGAAAGAGGTATTGTGGTATGGGCAGTGGCTCGCTGTGATTGTTGGGGGTTTAAGCAGAAGATCATTTTTGGCCTTAATTGTGTAATATATAAATTCAGTCATTTTCTTAAGGCTTTGATTCTATGATCTTTTTTTAGTTGGAATTTTGACTCTTTGATCCTTGGGTCTTGGAATTTCGTTTCTATGGGCCTTGGGTTTTAAAACACCGAGTCTCTGACCATTATATTTCGAAATTTAGGTCGCATAAAACCACAACCGTTGAATTTTTTAGTTTAAAGAAAATTTATGTAGGAGCCCTAAGTAGGGGGCCTAAGCAATTCCCTAATTGGCCACTAAGCATACCAGCGAATACAAGCCGGATTAACCCCAACCCGTTCTCTTATCCCCAAGCGATCTAATCTAACTCTACTGGTAACACCGCGAAGAACAATCGCGGTGGCTTGCACGGAGGTCAGTCCCGAGTTCACGGATTTGCCGTTGGACGGGAATGCGAAGGTAAGACTCGCCTTATCACCGAATTACCCGACCTCTCCTCGATCGGTTAATCCTTGCCCTCCGTTCCAGTTCTACGCGGACTTGTATCACCTGGCTCTGCACGAGGCTGGCATTAAAAGCAGATTACTCATGGGAGAAGTGTCCTTTAAGTTGGCCAGGACTGTCTACAAGCTTCTCCAACGTACCAACGTCATCAGCATGTCCTCTTGATCCGCTGAAAGTCTGTTTCTCGACACCACCTGGCACTGTTTTATTCTCAAAAGAGAAAGAGATTGAGAAAAATATGGGGAAAAGTGGGGAGGAATCGAGGGGGGTTCGAACGAAATCCTTTTATTGAAATACATAACGTCTCAGATCCTCAAGCGACATTCTATCACTCTGACTCTGTTAGTACTGATTGGCTCGCTCTCCGTCAGCCTGCCTCGTGAAATAATTTCATCCATCGATCGTCGCGATCCTCCCGAACGCAGAACGACTTATCCTCGAAGTAAAACACATAGCGATATCGAGTTTTACGACTAAGCGGCAAAGACTCTCATTTGTTTTTTTTGGTTTTGTTGTCTCTTAGGTGCGCGTTAACGGGGAAACAATAGGTGGCTACGACACGAAAAAACGATAGGTTTGTTTGTCCACTCATCTCCGTTCGGATGGTACGTAGGTATATTCGAGGGCGACCGGGGGCCCGCAAAGGGCGGGCCCCCTTCTCTCCCCGAAGGCTCGCACTCCTTCGTCCTCTCTCGAGACATCCGTAGGTTTTACAGTGTGTGGCGCTTGCGTTCTCTTAAGAGAGAGCTTCTTCTTTTAGCGTATAGTGTTTGCTGCTGGTTGCTTGGCTTCCTGACACGATCAACTCTGTTTAATGTACGTATATAAGACGAAGCTAAAAAATATACGACGCTACGAGCCTCGAGCGGGATGCAGCGACGCGGTATCCTCCGTTGCGGCGTTCGGCCGCTCGATCCTGCGCTCCACGAGCGCAGCAGATCCGCTATAAGTGGGTACTCTCTACCGAGCGACTAGTCACACACCAGCTATGCTAGTTTAATTCGGAATTTGGCCAGCGACGACAGCCTTTTCAACTCGACAACTAAAGAGCACACGGCAGCGGTTAGTCTTAGAAGCGTCGCGCCTGGGAGTCTGAAGACGGTCAAGACGCGGAGGTTGGCGCGGGCGAGTGCGCCGCGATCGACGCGATGCGAACTTTCGAGTGAGATCTCGGTGAGATCGAGCGTGTCGATCTAGCCGAACGACCCTCCAACGAACCGCCGCGCATCCGGCTTCGATCTCAAAGCGCGGCTTTGTCTCCGCTTACCATCTTTTAACTACGCTTTTCTTCGCCTGCGCATCCTACTCTCGTTCAAAAGCTCGCTTTACTATCTTCCCTGCCCGCGGAGCCGCCGCGGGAGGCCCGGATTCGACTCACCTCTTTCACAAGTACATACTTTCGCCGGGAGCTCCCGACGGAGCCTCCGCGGCCGACTGTTAACAATCGGGTTGACTCGCCAGGACTAATCTCTTCTCAAAATTTCACTCTCTCTCTCTCTCTCTCTCTCTCTCTACTCGCGCGCTCGTCTAACAAAAACTACCGTACACTCTAACGGGAGAAAACTAAGCTCTGGAGCTCCGCGCCGTCGAGCTAGTCGGGGACTCCGGCCCGTTGTCCGGGGCGAGTGGGGAGAGAGCGCGGAAGGTCCCAATTCTCGCGGGTTGTGGTCGATGGTGGATCGATCCCGGAGAAAGCTCGCGCTCGAGATCGAGCGGCTCTCCGTCTCCCGAGGCCCCGGCTCTACTGGACCCATCGCGCCGTTCGAGAAGGACAAGTGCCTGGAGGATGCAGAGTGGGACAGAGAGAATGGAGTGCGGGACAGGATAGGGTAGAGTGAGAGGATCGTTAGCCACAGGAGGAACAAGGTTCGATCTCAGTCCACGCTCGTGCACGCGTATCCTCTTCCTCGGCGATCTCACGACCCCTCCATCGCTGATTTCATCCCTTCGACGCGTCGCGACGCCTCCCCGGGAAGCTTGAGAGAGAAAGCTCCTTGAGGGACACGTGTCCTCGGGACGTCCTGACGACGCGATCCTTCCCGAGCCAATAAGGAAACTCACTTCCGAGCGATAAAGGAAATATCCGAGAACCCACGAGGCACAATCTCCTCGACGAGTTGCGAAAGGATGAATCAGGATTTCTCGGATTTCGTTCGTTTTATCTCCGCGGGAGATGAGATCGATCGCGCCCGGCAGAACTGGCCACTCCTCGTTGCACTCGGGCGATTTCATCGCTCTGCTCACGGCTACAACGACTCTTCTCTCGCGAGCCTGGCTCCGCACAGGTCTGTCGATGCGGCGGCGCCCGCGAGACCACCGCCAGGACTCCAAGTGGTGGGTTTTTCTCCACTTTAAAAGAGAATGTCTGGCTCTCGGGTTCTCGCGGGTGCGATCGCACCGGGCGGCCAGGTGCGCGCGATTGGTTTTCCGCTCGATCGGGGTGTGTCGTCTTGGGACGCGCTCGCCGACTGGTCGCGCCTGGAACTCGACTTACAAGCTGCTAACGATTGAGGTAATCCGTGATATAAGGCCCACTTCACTTTCCAGTTCGAGCTACCGCAAATTCTATGGTACTTCTAAAATTGGTTGCGATATACTTCATATCTCCTCGTCCTAAAGTTCGCTTAAAGTTAACTTGTAATTATATCCAAATGCTGCGCAATGGTATGTAACGTTAAACATCGAACATGTTTTGATCGCTGCGTGTCCTCCGCTGCTAGTCAATTGTGGCTCGCGTATATCACCGGGTTGCGCTATGGTATATTTACGCCTGTCTGTGTCTCGTATGTTCCTCACCTACGCTCTCCCCGCGCTACCGGGTGAGTCGGTCGTAGCAGCAGTCTCTGTGAGTCAGACACGTCGAGGTTTCCCTTCGAGCTTAAAATCCTATTCGCCTTCTCAGCTGCGGAATCGACCTGGCTGACTCACAAGTCCTCGCGTCACCGACACTCTCTGTCCGCAGTGTGCAAAGTGTGGTAACCGCGCGAGAGCTCGTTTCGACTACAGGCTCTCTCGAGGGTGCCGGTATCACGTACGTCATAAAAATCAGCGTCCCCGGCGCCGGAGAGCCTCGAGGTCCCGTTCACGAATTCCGAAAGCCTCTGGTGCATCCGCGGCCGAAAATGGGCTACTTTGCGCGGGCAAACGGGGGGTGGGGCCAAGACGATAACACCGGACACATATGCCCGAGTTCCCTCGCTCGCGCCAATTGAACCTTCGAGCCTCTTTGCCCTCGACTCTCCTCGCCGCTTGCCGGCGGACAATGGGGCGGCGGGAGACAAAGGGTGGCGTTCCGGGCACGCGAGAGCTCCTCCGCTCGCATGATCGCGCTTTTCCACCCCCTTTAACACCCGGCGAGTCTCGTCCTCCTGGCAGCTGCGACGGTCGCGGCCAGCTGCTGTCCCGAATCCTCGCCCGCCGACTGGCTGCCAAGTATTCCGCGCGCGCGGTATCGCGTGTGTCTCCAAAGGGCAAAGGACCAGAGAGCTCGCTTCCGTCGGGATGAATTTGATCGTTGCCAGCCGCTGGCTTCGAAGCTCGAAAAACTTGAACTAATTTCAACCGGGTGGTGCGCGGGAGAGGAGATAGTCGGAACTGAAGATTTTAGAGGGGAAAGTTGAATCGAGGACTCGGATTGGCGTGATTGTTCGCGAGCTCGACGCGCTTCGACGCCAGGGTTCCTGCTCGCGCACCTCGTGTACGACGTATACGTAGGCTACGACATACAAATATTACGGTCTAAACTTTGTGCTACTCGATACTCGCTCCCACGTAATCTCACGTAACGCCGCCCGACCAAGACTCTCTTCCTCTCGATCGGCTCTCGCCTTCCCTCTACCCCGCTCTCCTGCCTGCGCTGGGGCGAGCACTCTCGCTCGTAGAGATTCGCCCGGCAGCGACAACCACTATCATTTATGTATCACGTGTAGGTGTGCGTCGCGACGGCGCCCGGGGAAACGATCGTAACAATTCGCAGAATATCTCTCCGGCCACTCTCTCTCTCTCTCTCTCACTCTCTCTCACTCTCTATATGTAAAAATATCCCTCTCCGTCGGTCGGGGTCGGTGGATATGAGCGGATTCTAGATCGGCTAGACACGCCGGATATCCCTAAAACGTCTACTAAATGCTACCTTCGCTGTAACAACGCGCTCCCACTTCTCAACCCTCGATTCAACCCCGTTGACTCTCCGCCGAATTTCATTCCCTCTCTCGCACTCCTCTGCTCTACGCTATCGTTAACAACAGAGCGGGATACTATCTGGTATAGCGCTTGTAACATTGCTCAAGGTGCTGCTGCTTTGGTTTTGTTAACGTATGTATACAAGGTGTACACCGATCACATGTGGTATAGCTCGGTGCGCGCTGACCTCGAGCCGCGCGCTCTCCATCTCTAGCCGCTACGTCCCTAGATATAACAGCGACGCGCACTCCCTCCCGATTATCTTCCGTAGAAAAGTCCTGACCGCGCAAAAATATCGCCCCACGAGAGCCTCTCTACTGAACGCAATCCCGCCTGCCGTGTCTTCGACTGGGAATGACGGGCTCGATGGCCTGAAAATGCTAGCGCTGCTTCTGATACTGATACTAGTGTTGAGGGGGGTGGGTGGGGGGATTGGGCTCCTACGGCGGTAATTGATGGCAATGATTAACGATGGACCGTGCTTGATATCGATCGGCGTTGATAAGACCGAGTATCTTCTCTCTGCTCTGTCACTGTTCCCTGCGCACTTCTCTCTCAGAATCGGAAGACACCGGACGGGGCATTGCGAAGCGCTCGATCGTTCGGGGGACACCAGTTCCTTGGGTGTGGGGGGAGGTTTTTAACGTACACGACGACGACGACGACGCCTAAGTACTCGGCACGAGAAATTCTACTCGCACAAAACAGTCGTAAAAACAACCTTCGATGTAAATGTCAATAAAGTCGCAAAAGCGATGTCGATCGCCCGGACAGCTGGCGCGTTAACAACGACACGCGTAAACTAGGGGTGTGCGCGCAGCCACGCGCGCCTCTTTCTCTCTTTCTCTCTAGTTTCTCTGTGTGTGTGTCTGTGTATGTGTGTGGTTTTTTATACTTGTTTTCACGCTGCTCACGCGTTACGGTGTACTTAGAAAAAAGTGACATTGCTCTCACGTGTGTGTATTGTGTCGCGTGTCTCTGTGTGTGTGTGGGTGTCAGTGAGTGTCTGCGTGTGTATTTGTAGCGCCGTGTGATCGCGGCGTGAAAGGAGACCTAAAGCGGCCTGTTTATCCCTGGCTCTAGCACGACTCTCCCGTAGACTATCATCCCTTCTGATATGCGACTGGCCCGCAGGGCGGAACGTGCGAGTCTGTCATTCCCGAGGATACTTGGCCCGAGAATAACGAGTGAGCCGCCACTCGATTGGTCGACACGCGTGCGCTCGACTTCCTCGGACTCTCAGACCTCTCGCCTCGAACGAGCCTAACTCGACTAAATCTCCCGCGACTCGTCCCGCTGAGATTAAACCCTTTCCCTGCGAGGTAGCCCTTTTAGAGGGGCGGCTCTCTCTCTCTCTCTCCCTCCCTCTCTCCTTCACTCCTTTTCTCTAGTATTTCTCTGGCTCGCTGGAGTCTCGCCCGTGTCGACTCACTTTGATGCAGGATGGGAAAGTGGAGATCCAGGAAAGGAATGATGATTCTCGTTCGAGCTCGATTCTCACTGTCGGTTCCTGGTCGCCGGCCACCCAAATTACTCCGGCTTGAGGCGGTGCCACTGGACGATGGTCTGCCGTGGTTTCGTGATCATGTCTTGCCAGTGCTTCGTCTCGCTGGCGCCGCTTCCGTTCTTACCTGAAGCAGAGAAGTAAACTCGATCGTTCGCATTTGCATTGATTCAGGTGGTGTATTAGTCTCCTGAGAGTGGTTGGTAGCGTACCTGCAAGTTGGATGCGGCCGATTAACTCGTTCCGGCCGATGTTGTCAAAGTCCATGACCATCACGTCGAGGGAGCACTCGCGTATCTTCTCCCAGGGCACGTTGAAGGAGAAAGCCTCGTTGAAGACCGGATTGAGGGTGCACTTGAAGATCGGCGTCTTCCGCTTCTCGATCCGCTTGTCGCCGAATTGAAGCCAGACCTTCACGTATGGATCTGCAGGCAGCCGTAAGACAGAGCCGATGATCCACCTCTATCCTTCCCCAGGCCACACATATCGAACGGCCGAACCGCGTCGTTGAAAAAGACCGCGAGCATACCTGATTTTCCGTTTATATCCTTGGCCTTGAGATTCCTCGCCTTGAGGAGCGTGAGGGTGAGCACGGAATTGCTCGGGTGGTAGCAGAGGGAGCAGAGGAGCTCGCCGCACTTGTCCTTCGCCGGTGGTTTGAGCGCCTTCCAGAAGGCGGGCTTCTCCGACATATCGACCTAGATCGATTACCGAATAAAGTAGAGGGGCTCGGCCTCACGGGGCGCCGAGCGCGCGACTCCTCTCGGAGTAAAGTGTATACCTGACAGAGCGGAAGGAACATCTCCCCTATCGAGTCGTCCCTCGAAAACCGATCGTAGTCGAAGACGTGTAGATGCAAGACCCTACTCTGCAGCTTCTGTATAGGGAAACCTGTCGATAGAAGGGACACAGGTGTAGAAGATTGGTGGGAGAGGCCTCATCAGCTGTATTGGCGCGCGGCCGCTGTAATTTCCTTTGAAGATCGATTACCTTCGAAGTAGAAGGTCTCGTTCCACCTGGGATTGAGGGTGCGCCGCTTGATTTTCGTTTCGAGGCGATGCTTCTTGTCGGGCAGGAGGGTCACGCGGACGTACGGATCCGACGTCCCCGACAAATCCTTCGCCGGTAGATCTTTACCCTGGGAAAGCAGACGACCGTGTCACAGATGCGACGCCGAACCGCGTTTACGAAGCGCGACGAGCGCAGTGCCCTGCCATCCCGAGCGTAAACTCCCGCGGCGCGCGCTCCCCTGACCCCGCCGAGGGGAAGGAGCGCGCGGTATATGGCGCGGAGGCAGAGCCTCGTTAAGGAAATTGGGAGTGGCGTCACTGCTCCCATTTTCCTCTCAGCGACGACGGCAGGTTAACCTTGCGGCACGCGCGATCCCCATCAAGCGTGCCCGCTTTCACGAATTTATGCGTTTGTTTACGGCACCGGGAGCTGTCAACTGCGCCTCGCCGGGATATCTATACCCTGACGCCCCGAGCGACTGGCGCGCGTTAACGTCCCGCTTTCCACGCTCTCGAGAGCAACGGGGCTGGCGAGATGCTCGAGATGTTTTCGGGAGACTCGTCGCTCCATATACATAAGTTATTCTGACACAGATGAGTCTCTTTACTCCCCGCCGGACGAAGGTTAGACCGACCTGTATGATGCGTAGGATAAGCGTAGTATTCTGGAAGTCGTACTCCAGGCTGAAGTGGATCTGGCCGACGTTCTCGCTCGGCTCGGAATTGTCGATGTACATGTCGACCAGCGAGATCGACCTGCTCTGCAGGAAGGCTTTCTGCAAAGGGCGATATCGAACACCATCACTCAACCGGCCAAATCGAATCCCAATACTTTTCTTATGGAAACGAGCTCGAAAGTAGCGGGGTTCCCGAGGTATAGAAATATTCCAGGTCAAGTATATACTCACCGAGGGATGATCTCCCTTGACGTTCTGCAGCTGCTTATTCTGGGCCCCGGCGGTCGGCGTGCGGGGTTCGCCGCTCGCGCCGACGTTCCCGGAGGCCCCAGCTCCGGCGGAGGCTCCAACCGCGCCGGAGCTCGCAGCCGATGCGCCCGCCGATCCACCGACCCCCGATCCAGCGGCGCCGCTGGACCCTCCGGAAGCTCCGGCCCCGCCAGCTGCCGAGGCGAGTCCGCCCCCGCTCCCGGGGCCGCCGCTGCTCGTCGCCGGGGACTTGCTCGCCGGACTACCGGTCGTCCTGGAAAGAGAACAACCATCTTTTCCTTCGCCCGAGATTGAGCCCCGAACCTCCCGCCTTCTTATCTATCTAAGACCAAGGGATTGCCTAGAGCCCTATATTGACTGATCCTTGGGTCAGGAGTATCCGAGTATCCAAGGAAAAATCAACAGGCGGCTCGCTCGACACATTGTTAACCGCTTTACATGAATAATCATCGCGTGCATGCCCGGCACCGTCGGTTCTACGGTCGATTCTACCTCAGCCATTAATCAACAATGTGTCAAAGGATCGAACGAAGCGCAAGAAGCTTCCATTCCGCCGGATGAGACGCTTCGACTTCCAAGCGAGGACGGCGGCCCGAGACAGCCCGCTATGTATACGCATCAATCAAGCGGCGTGATTAGGGAACGCTGGAGGTATATCGCGCGCTCCTCTTAATGAGATGCATCAGCCGCGGCATTCGGGCAGCATTTGGCATATATCGTGGTGCGCTCATGCAACAGGGCACTCGATCCGCTCCCTAGCAGAGATATATATATATATATTCTAGCCTTCTAGACATTCGGGGCCTCCACTACGCTGCCGATCGATACCCCGATCGATCGGGGGGATGCTGGCGGCCCTTTACGTGCACAGGCTCATTCGAGAGGGGGGGAAGAGGGGGGCGCGCGTGTGATTATCTACGGTGGCGATCTACGCTGAGAGGGAGAGACGGATATGGCTGGTGAGCTTGCGAGACCCGATTAACCCTCGGGACGAGGGTGCGCTGACACACGCTTCTGGACACCGAGCTGGTCACGCGATCCCACAACTCACGACGGAGACGCACACACACAAACATAGAGAAACTGCGCACTGAGACCGATGGAAGAGAATACCCAGAGGAGAAAGTTCGAGGCGGAAAGACAGAGAGAGAGATAGAGAGAGAGAGAGAGGAGGGGAGAAGGGGTTTCGGACGCACTCTGGATCAAGTGTATCGGTTCGCCGCGACAAACAAGAGCGGATGGGGCTTGAGACATAGTTGAGAGCAAGTGGAAAATGGCTACTTACGCAGGTGGCACGGTAGCGTGTCCATTGGCACGAGCGGAATATTATCCATTAGGAAGAGAGAAGAGTTGAAAGAGAGAAGATAGAGAAGTCAGGTGAAGTATATCGCATGAGAGAGAATGAGTATGTGTATATACACATAGTTTCATGTATATGTACACACACACATACACAGAGCACAGGTATAGCCGTCTTAATTAATGGTAACCATCTCCGCAGCAGGGCCAGTCGTCATACTTACTCTAATTGCGCTCTGGGTTTCCAATCGTTACCAGGCGAAACGAGGCATGAAACAGAAAAAGAGGTAAGGATTAATCGCTCGAAAGCTGGCCGCCCGCCGCTTTTCCCCGATGCCGAGGCCAGGAGAGCCCAATTGACGACGGAGAGAGAGAGAGAGAGAGAGAGAGAGTAAGGGAGAGAGTTTCTCTCTCTGGTCGCCTAGGTCCGGGCAAACTCCCTCGTTCCCCGCTATGATCGCTCACGCTCCCGAGCAGCTGGACGGTCAATCAGTCAGGCAAGAAGCGAGTCTCGAATCGGCCTTGCCAGGCGCACAATTTCCATCCGGCCCGCGCGCGATTTATCTCCCGGTATCCCTGCCGCCCCCAGCTGCTCGGCTCGCGCGCTCTCCCGCGGGAGTCCCGGAAGGGGCCGGAGCGCACGTAACCGGCGGGATACAGCGAAGGCATCCCGCGGGATTCGGGAGAGTGGCGATCGATGGCCGAGAGAGTCACTCCATCGAGAGGCTAGTGTCCGCCGATATATAATATTCCGGAGGAGTCCGGCCCGTCGGACGGTCACGTCCGAGAGGATTGGGCCGCGCGGAGGAGTCTTCTCTCTTACCTCGCAGCGTAATACTCGAAGAAGGCAACGATTTTCTCCAGGGACCTCGTGACTGCCGCCCACATGTCTCTATCGCATCGAGAGGAATGCTTTAAGAGCCGCCGCCGCTAGTCCCGAGGGCAGCGAGGCCGCATTCTCGCGCGGTGCCACCCCTGACTCCTCGCCACGACACGGATATATGTATACTGGGAGCGCGCGAGAGCTCCGGCCGTCGAGGGCACCGAGCGGACTGTGTCTCGGTGACGGGAAACTCGGGAAATTCAGCCGACCACGCCACCGGCCACCACGCTCTACCGTCTCTGTTATGCTTCCCTTTCGATCCGACCACCAAACTCCTCGCTTCCCTGCCGACCCTTCGCCCCCAACACCCCCCCAACTCCCCAGCCAAACAACCCTCGGCCCAGTACACGCGTACACACAGCGGACGCCGATTTAATTAGTGCGTGGCCAGCACGCGTCCGTCGACCCTTCGATTCCATTAGCGCGCGAGGTAGCATTTTAATTGAGAGGGGAATTGCTGGTGATTCTCGTTCGGTTGGTTGTTGGGCTAATAAGGTCGTCGTTTAAAAGGAGCCGGCTGGAAGGCGAAGCGAGAGGAGTCGCTGGTAGGACAGCGGGTGCCACTGACAATCCGTCCGCGCCAGCATATCCGGAGTCACTCGTCCGCCAGTCAGCAAGCCTCTCATCGGCAAGAAGAGAAGATGCCGAGAGAGAGAGAGAGAGAGAGAGAGAGAGCTGGCGAGGGAGGGAGAGAGCGGAAGAGAAAACCAGGCTCGGGAAGGGACGACAGTAGGGGCTGTGCCGAGGGTGGAATAAGCGAGGCGAGTGAGCCGGCGAGAGCGAGGGGGATGGAGCTCGGAAGACGACGGGGGTTGGATCGATTCTGGCCACCATCGCTGCCACCACCACCACCACCGCCACCCCCCCAGTTCTTCGTCGACCCTGCCGCCGACACCAACACGAATATCTCCTCGTCGACACCGGTACCGCGAGCAGCAGCTTCGTCCGGGCCGCTTCCGCTCCTATCGGAGAGGCCGAGCGGGAGAAAGCTACGCTCATCCCCCTCGCTCCCTCGCTCCCAATGCGCCGGAAGTATATCGAGAAAAATGGCGAAATTTGCGTGGCACTCGGCCAAGCGCAGCCACATAATCACCCGCGGCGAGCGAGCGAGAGGGAAAGAAGCCGTGTCTATCGTTTATCAATGTCTCCGGCTAATGCGCAACATCTGTCCCCGCGTATATTTCGTTATGGAGCTGGAATAACGAATTTAGCAGGCCGAGGGCGGAGGGACGCGCGACTCGCTCGAGAGTGAACATTACAGCCAATGAATATTTATGGCCATTATACCGGCTGCCGCGGCCGCGCGCCCGGCTCGATACAAACCACCCACCCCCCGCTCCCTCTGCAATATTCCTCGGGAGCCCTTTTTTCCCTGCGATTCGAGACGACCGCTCTGCCACATACACGACGCGACTCCCTTTTTCGCGTGCTCACGCCCAGCGAAGGACAGACGGGGGCCGAGCAACAGGTCCCTTTCTAGTCTACGTGCATGCCCGTACACGCTCGCTGTACACGAACTCGCCGAGTCCGCCGATTATTCCTCCGAGTGCTCTGTCTTTCCGTCCGCGACGCAGGTAAATATGTCCCGGGAACTTTGGACGAGGACGAGAGAGCACCTTCGACTATCGGCCTACGCGGAAGCTGTCGGACGCGTCTGCGGGAGACGCAAGGACGAACTACCAGATAAGAGATACGTCGCCTAGGGACAAAGGGAGCTTCCGGCGAGCGGCTCGTTTCCGATGAGAAAGCGCGTCTCGAATGCAGGGAGGGAGAGAGCGTCGGGTAAATATATCGAGATAGTCGGCGACGAGAGGCAGGAGAAGTTCTCGACCACGTTAACAACGCCCTGTTGTTCGGCCTTGGGACAACGAGAGACGTGCTTCCTCGGGCTCGAGCACCGAGCCAAACGGAAACTGGCGCGCGCTCATGCCACTAATTATTCGACGCGCTAGTTTGGAACTGCCGCTTGCCGAGGCTAGAAGGAACCGCGCGCGCGGGGGCTTGGAGGAAGCGAGAGGCGACGATTGACGAGCACAAAGGGGTACTTAAGCGCCCGGAGAGACTAGATATAGTGTTCGATCACGGGACCTCCCGTGAGAGTGGTTCTCGTCGATAAGAGGATTTCGGCCGGGCGCCGATTTAATTCGCATGGACGCTCTCCTCCCGAAACGAATTTACGGCCCTACACTTTATCGGCTCGCTGCTATCATTCTTGGAAGGCCGGGCCCTCTCGCCCCCCGCCCTTTTCCCTCCCTCGCCCTGTGGACCAACCTTTCGCGGACGCTCGTCCGTGATAAGATTTATCCCGAGTCAGCGAGCTTCGACTCACGCTTCGACGCCCCGACGCGCCGCCAGAGCAGCCAGTCGAAATTCCACGCTCGAAAATTGCTTCCGCTCCCTCCAGGGCGCGAGGACGCGCCAATCAATGAGCAGAGGTTTTACAGGTCAGCCGCTGCTTTCCCGGAAGGGTAAGGAGACTAGTTCGATGGTATAAAAATCGAGTCGCGCTATGTCTCTGCGGCTTTAAGAAGGGTAGAGCAAGCCCCGTCGGCTTCCACGAGGGCAGCGAGTTAACGGTCTCGTAAAGAGTGCCGGCGAGGTTGAGGCTTCCGTACAAAGGGCCACGGGGAGAGAAAGAGAGAGAGCGAGAAGGTGCTCAATGTAGAATGAGATCAGCGGGCATGGTAGTTACGGCCGAGGCTGACCGACACAATACCTATTCAGCGAGCGCGCCCTCTCCTTCGAGGTGTACGTGCACGCCTGTATTATGCATGTACCGCTCGTACGTGGAACGGGACGCGGCCACTCTGAGATAATAAATATCGATCGCAGGCTCGCACGGTGGGGCAGCGGCGACACGTCTATATCCGAGAGGCGTTCAACGGGGATCCACGGCCCGGTGGAAATAAAGGAGGCGGCCTTGTGCCTCGTACGCACTGAATACCCGCTGGCCAAGTGGAATGAGCGAGCGCGTGGCCCGGCGCGAACCCCCCAGCCCGCAAGTAGAACGAGCGAGCGCGTGCCGCCCGTCTGACCGAGACCGACTCGCACTACTCACAGCCGCTCTCGCCTTACTGCCTTACTGCCAGCTCCGTTTCAATTAAACCGAGCTCCGCCGCCCGGCGATCGTTAATCGAATTAGCGCCATTGCCAATTGCACCCAATCACAATTGTCACCCGGGGCCGCGGAATAAAATCGTCCGTTTGACGGACGCTAAATGGCAGCAAACAGTATATCGAATTTCAGGCTGGACGGCCTGCTAGGCCGCGCGCCGCTCTACCGTCGGAGTGCAAACGTTGAATTAGATTGATTCACTCGATTAGCTGCTCCGGTTGCATTTGCTCGGCGAAACTCGCGTGTCCGACCTGGTCAGCGTGTGCGCCCCGCGGGGGCGGAGGGGGGGAGTTCGTAGGGGCAAAAGTTCGTCGGTCCGTTGTGCGTGTTCGCCGATCGTTATTCGGGGGCAGCGGGGGTGCGGCGAGAAGCCCGTGCCCGTAGCCTTCGCCGAGGACGCTCGGCAGCGGAGACTCGCGCGCGCTATCCCCGAGCCACCTGTTACGGCCGGCCGATCTGGCGACGAACGAACTAAGGCTCCGCGCACAAAAAGACCTCCTTTTCCTACCTTCCACACCTATTCTCTACCCACCCACTGCCACCCCCCCTTCGCTGCCGCGCGGTGATTCTACCCCCCCCGGGTTTTCCCCGGTACCATCTGCTCGGGCCGCTTTGTTGGCGGTTCGAGGAAATCGAGCGTTTCACGGGTATCGCGGGCTTGCGCCGATGATCGATCGCCTGTGAAGAAGAGGCTGCGGCGGCGGCGGCGGCCACTTGTGGAGAGATCGGAAGCTGGCACACTTTAACTGCACACATGTCGACTCCGGAAACTACCCCGGCGATCTCGATGGCACCGAGAACTCTGCCAATTCGAGGTCGAACACTTGGACAGCCGCTGGAGGGGCGCACGGGGGAGGACCGAGAGCGTGTGGCGACGACGGTGGCGGTGAGTCTCGACGGCGGTAATATGGCGGGAAAGGAGAGGCGAGAAGAACTGAGAACTCTTGTCGAATTACGAGAAGCTCTCTGGAGGCGGCTCGTCCGAGGAGTGACGTGGCGAGAGCGCGGCACGGGAGGCGGTGACACGCACCGCGTCCTGTTGCGCTCGAGGGGTGGCTTCGCGCGAGTTGGCGCGTGCTCCGGCGCCGGTCCGGTCGTAACGAAGTCGCATCATCGACTGAAGCCGTTCTCTCGTGGAAAAGCGGCCGAGCGCGCGGCCCGCGTTACACACGCATCGACGGGCTTGCGGCGGGCTTTCGATACATTGGCGCCACCTCGCTGCCCGACAAAGGAATTCCCGGCAGCCCCCGTGAAGGGCTCGGCCAGAGGAAGGGAAGGAAACCCCATGCCCTCCGTAACTTTCGAGGAAGGAGTTGCTCGGTCCTCCTCGCCCTGCGCCTCCCCGCGTCCTCGGTCGTCGCGTATCAAACCGAGCCTGTTGATCATCCCGAACTTCCTAGCAGCGCTCTCTCTCTCTCTCTCGGCGCTCTGACCTTACGTGACCTCGGAAGCCCCGAGCGCGGCCGAGCTCCCGGACGGCCGATCGTGCTCGCCTTTAATCCGGACAATGAGTCAAAGGTCAACCGGGACATCCTCGCCGGCCTGTAATCCCCCCGTGAGCCGAGGCACAGCCTCCGCCGCCTCCCTCGGGGGAAGAATGAACGCCAACTGATTGTCAAACCCTGGCCTATTCAGAGTACAGTGGACACTAGGCTTTCCGGCCGCGCTCCCGGATAAAGGGCTCGCTTTGCCAGATAAGACGCGGCCACTGCATCATTAAATGAGAGAAGGAGGAGGAGCCGCCTCGGCTCGGCCGATTGTTCGTGACCTCAGGATGATATCGAAGTCATCTTCCCTCCGAGGAGAGATCGCACCAGCCGAGCACCCTACCTAGAAACCACCACCACCACCACCGCCGCCGCCGCCGCCGTTGGCAGCGTGGCTCCTCGCCCGATCGATCCAACCCGGCTCTCCTCTCTCCAACTCTCCGGGAGAAAGAGAGCCGCTGCCGCCAGTGCCGCGCGCTCGTCCCGCCGGCCGCGATACCATTCCACTTTTAGTTTTTAATTTCGAAAGGTTCCTTCTGTTTTTCGCGTGCTGCTGGATATTTGGGTCACGGCTCGCCGAGACGAGTGCGCCGGCTGCTGCCGGAGCGAGGAACACGGGATGGAGCTCGGTCCCCCCGCGGTAACGCGCGGCCCTGGCTGCCCAGGGCCCCGAACTACCATTCTCTTCTCCGATCCGCTGCATCCCTAGCCTGTCACTGCTGACCTTTCCATCCCCGGATTTTCTCCGCGCCACCTGTCTTATCGGCCCCAGGCCCTCGATATGCAGCCACTCTCCCGACGAATAAATCTATTCCGGGCGGGGGGATCTCGAGGGGGGTGGAATTGTAACCGCGCGCACTTGAGACTCGAGACGCCAGTTAGCGCGGATTTCGGGCGGGATTGTTATTGAATTGATGGGACTGATCGATTGGGGCCTCGATCGATTATCGAGGAGGAGGACTAACGAGAATGGAAGAGGAGAGGGGATTTCATAGAGCGTCCTGGAAGAAGCGGGACTATTAATCGACGTCTATTAAAAGAACAACCCCGCCGCCGCGCGGCTCCGGCAAGGTTACCGAGGGGTGGAAAGGACGAGGGTTCACGTCCTGTCACGAATAGGAGGCGGCAGGGGAGGCGAGCGCCGTTCTCGCGGACAGGTGGGCGCCCGGCCGAGCAGCGTAGGTGGAAGTCCATTGCCTCGGAAAGACAGGGACGAAGCCAGGTTTCCTTTGAGATAATTTACCGACCAACCCCACCGGCTCTAAAGCCTCGCGGAGACGCTGTCGTGTCGCGCTTACCGACCACCCCCGAGAGAGAGTTTATCCGGTGGCTGCGCTCGACACCCCCCCGGACAACCCCTCGCCCTAAGACGCGTCCCTCGCAAATCGAGTGGCAACCTCCCCCGGCAAATGAGACCGCGAGCTCCGAACAAAAACCCAGAGGGAACCAAAAGGAGAAAGAGTAGTTTCGGTGGACTCGTCTCAAAGAGACCGGAGACAAATGAAGACATTGGTTTTACAAGGGGATGGGCAACTCCGCGAGCTAACAGCCAGCGGCTGTCCAGGGGAGAAGAGGAACGAACTCGAGCCTGAAATAACGATTATTTCAGCCTCCTTAATTATTACCCGACGCGCCCCCTCGTCGTGACAATAGAGATCGTGAATAATTGCGGGGGGCGGTGGGATAATACTGCGAGCTAATTTCTCGGGGAAAGAAGAGTCGTGCGAAGAATGGAGTAGTAATCGGCTCGCACTCCGCCCGGCCGCACTCTGCCTAGTGTGATTCTCGGGGAGCTCGCGGGCTCGTAGAATCTCCGCGGCGACACGAGCCTGCGGCCGCGGCTCTCTACTTAATTAAATCGAGATAGCCTGCTCCGGGCACTCGGCAGGCACATTGTGGTGGCTGCTCGTCCGTGTATATCCGTGGGGCATCGTTGCGGGAAACTCGGGAAAACAAATCGATCCGAGGAGAGGAGAGAGAGAGAGAGGTGAGAATGAGTGTTCTTAGAAGTCTGAGAGAAGCCAGTTGAACCGGTGGCTGGTGGTTCACTCGCGACTCTACCAATTTGATCGGAACGGCCTCGAAGCCTGGTCCGATTATCGGCGAGCGCCGGGGTCGGGTAAAGGGGGGCAGGGACGGAAGCCCATTTATTTCTAACATCCGTCTTCCTCCCCGCTGGAAAATTCTATATTTACGCGTCACTCTCTCGGGCGCGCCTCCGCCGCCGCCCTTCCACTCTCAGATAATACGTGAACTTTAGCGTTATTTATAGGCGTACAATGGCGGGATGCTGCGGATATCTGGAGCGAGCGAAACCACCGCAAACTGCCCGGCGAGACTCTACTCTTCTCTTCTTTCATCTTGCTCACCCCCGACCCACTCGCCCTCTCTCGCCTTCTCTATCTACGCCTGGAGGACTCGGTGACCGTCAGCTGGCCGGACCACGCGATTATGGCCCGGGAAAGAAAAGTCTCTTATATCTGTCGGGCGGACAGCCGATATTGCGAGAATATCGAGATACATAGGCGAGCCGCGTCGCCCTACCAACTTCCAACTCCGCGAATTCCGAACGTCCGAAGTACTATCGCTCGGGGCTCGAGATCGCACGGCTGCTTTTCTTCCCGCAATCTTTCTCTCCCGCCCCCCGGGCTTTCTCAGGCCCGATGGCCAGGTGGGTGGCGAGAGATAATGGCACAAAAGGCTGGTTGCGATTCAATTCGTCGGACGAATGAGCGGAGCGATGATATAATACCAGTGTGAGGTGCGAAGAAATGAAAGAGGGGGCGACGGGGGGTGGCTCTCTCTCTCGACGTCAGACTCCGCTCGGGATAAAGTGTCTCTCGCGAAGGAGCTTCGTTAAGGAAGGCCGTATCCCCGAGTGCGACTAATCGAGTCTCGCGAGCCCATGTCTCAGCCTCTTCCTCCAGGCACACCCGCTCTCATTCTCATTCTCTCGCAGGCCGTGTCTCGACCTATACTCGCGGATATACTCGCCGCTAAGGCCTCGGCAGGCCTTGCCAGCCCGTTAATATGGAAGACGAACGTCCTCCCGGCGACTTTCTCCAATATTAAACCGTGAACGAGAACGAATGGCAACTACCCCCGGGCAACTACACCTTAAACACGTACTCGCACCTTCGCTCCTATGATAATGCAATTTCCCAGCTGGCCAACGACTAGCTTCCCCCCCGCCCCCTAAAATAAGACGCGAATTAATCCCCAGAAATTCCGGGCGTCTGCTTTCGGCCGCGAGCTAATCGCGAGAGAGTTCAGCGCACGATGAATGGCTCGTTTTCGCCGGCACCTCGTGCGCCACCTTCCTCGTCTCCCAGGGCGATCGAGCGACGGCGGCCGCTCGCTATTCCCCGCTTTTAATCAGCCCCGACATTTTTCCCACCTTTGACAGGGCCAGGTTGCAAGAGGCCGCGAGAGGGAGAGTGCCGGGGCGGAATCTATGGCAGGGTGTCAGCGGAATATCTAGTCGCCGCGGTGCTGTCGCTGCTGGCAGAGGGTGGAGAGAGCGCGAGGGGGGCGGAAAGGGGGGGCAGGATGGGCGAGACAGATGATTTTTCCGCGCAACCTTGTCACTCGGTGCTCGGCATGCGGAAAATATTGCTGTTTCCTCCGGCGGCGCGCGCGAACTAGACGCCCGCTTGCATCGTCATTTGCGTATACACGCGTCGGATCAATAACTATTTCGCGGAGACAGCTGTCGGCTATTTTATGATTCGCCACCGGCTGGTCTGCTGCGTGTGCAGCCTGGGGATGAATGCCGGCCGAATGCCTCTTAATCCCTCGGATTTTTCCACCCTCGGCTCTGCCATCGATATCGAAACGCCCCCCCCGCCCCCCTCCTATATCCATCCATCCTGGAAAAACACGCGGGTTGAATCAGCTCGCGTGGCGAAAAAAGAAATCCCCACGAAAACCAGCGGGTAAACTCCGTCTGGTGTGGTTCAGCCGAAGGGTTGGCGGTTGGGGGGGTGAGCGGAGAAATCGGCCGACATTTATTGGTACGAGAGACTCCGTCTGGTAAACAGGGCACTAATGCCGCGGCAGATAGAACTCCGAGTCATCCATCGAGGGGGGAAGTTTTAATACCACCAGGGTAGAAAAGGAGAAGTCTATCCGCGAGGTATCATATTTCAAGAGACAGCGGGAGTGGCGTCCGATTACCAGCGACATATCCGATTACTAAGACATTTATCTCAGAGCGTGGAAAGAGAGGGAGGGAGAGACTCGAAGGATTCGAGTGCTAAAAGGGAAGTTAGCGGCAATCAGAGGGCGCGCTCGTAGAAAGTACTCTCCGCGAGGAGGGTGGGTGGTCCGCTGCGTTTGGGCCACGAACTTTGCTCTTTCGCTCCTGGGGACGAAACACAGCCCCGTCGGCCTCGACGCGATCACGCACTATCACAGCTCGTGCAGCCCTCTCGCTCCGAGTGGGAGGCAAGCCGCCGCCTCGCAATCACGTGCGATTATTCCCCCGGAGAGAGAGAGAGAGAGAGAGAGAGAGAGAGAGAGAATCGACGACGGACGGACGCTTAATGGCAGGTTGCCGCTTTAACGAAGCGCCGCCGATAAATCAACACACTCGTGTCGAGTGTGTATCGCATCGATAAGTCCCCGGCTTTCAGTCTCCCCCGGCCGCGCCTCGAGTCTGCTACTTTCAGACTTTCTATCTCTCGCAGTCTCAGCCGCGCGACGAGGACGCCGTCGCTGGGAGCTCCAGGTCGCCGCTCGAGCCACGTAGCTACGCGCTCGCCGGACGCCCCAAGGGTAGAATCTAAGTTGGGATGCATGGATTACGCTAAAGTGCGTGCAGCGACATATCCTGAACGTGCTGAATGAACGAGGGCTGGTCGCCGCTCGGGGCTCCGAACAAGGCTCGCTATAATAATCAAGTACTGGCGTGCAAAATGGGGCAGCGTGTGCGTTGGCGTGCGTGCAGAGCTAAGGGGCCTGTTTCACTACGCGTCGATGCAACTGGGGATGATGTACACTGGTGACAACTCGCCTAGCGATGGAGAGAGTACTCAAGGGTGACCAAGTCGATCCTGCTCGACCCCGTCGCGCGTGAATGTCGCGCGCGACGGCGCCAGGATCCCCGAAAGGCCTGTAGATACTAGGGAAAGGGGGCTAGGAGGCAGTCGAGTGAGAGTACGTACGTACACAGAAAAAGCCAAACGACCAATTAGCGCGTCTACGTGCCGATGCTTTCGAACACCCTCATTACTCTTAACTTGGAATCAATTTTCGTGCTCGACGAGCGGCCGAGCTAATTTACTCACAGACTCTGCGACAAGAAGCGCGACAGTGCCAGCTTGCTGATTCGATTGTTTTTCAGGCCGTCCAGCATCGCCGACGCTGTGATTTCCATTTTGCGTGCTTGCTCGAGAGGCTCTCTCGCACGCTTTCAGTCGGCCGCGACGCACTTGAGCGGCGAGTACGAGGGGCCAGGTGAAGCCTGACGGAGGATGAGAGTAGCCGATGGTGACGCGCTCGCTGCTTATTAATCGAGCCGGGCCATTAGCGATCCTGGTCCAGGTACCGGCCCCGATGATTGATTACTCTGATCGGGCAAAGTCAGCTTGACGAATCGGCACGCGCCTCCGCGCGCCAGTGCGAGAGAGAGAGAGAGAGAACTATGCTAATCAGGCTCGCTTCTTCTCTTCCCAGGGCGACGGACCGCTCTCTCGGACCCCGGGCCCTTTATCTCTGAAGGGGGGCGCAGCTCGCCCGGCTCTTCCGGCTCTTCCTCTCGATTGCCGACGGTCCCTCCTTTCGCATGGCGAGCGCCTCGATCCTCGTGGCAGCCCTTTCGAGGGCCGCGAATTAACTCGTCCGGCGAACTTGCTGGCCGAGGAGGCTGCTGGTGCTGGTGGTGAGGCTGCTGCCGGTGGAGCTCGCGCTACTTCCGCACACTGACTTTTCGATGTAGTGCTCTATCGGATCCCTGCAAAAGGTTCGGATCCCCTAGGTTCTCCCTCTCCAAAAGCAAACAGTATTTCTCTCCTTCTCCCGAGGACTCTCCTCAGTGTATGTCGATGTCTGTGTCTCTGTGTGAGAGTGTGTGCGAGTCTGTGTAGGCGTGTGTGTGGCCCTCGGCTCTATTCTTCTCCGGCGTGTGTGTCCGCTCTCTCCCCCTCTCTCTCTCTCTCTCTCTCTCTCTGGGTATATAGACCGTGTCCGTCTGTTTTCCGACGGTACACGCCGGGCCACCCTTATGATCTCACCAAATAACTCACTGCCCAGAGCTGCCTCCCTCTCGCTACCAAAAGGGAACTGGGACTCTCGCACGATCCTTTTATCCCCTTGGTGTCTCTTCTTCCTCTTCTTCTTGGTCTCGCACACGTGCCCCTGCCGCCCGCGCGTATTATTCTCTAGGTATCGAAGGCTCGCGATTTCGTTGTCGTGGGGAACGCGGGGGGGTTGGAGGGCGAAGGGCGAAACCGTCCGAGGTATTGCTTGATCGAATTTCTAGGAGAAAGGGACAAGTGGACTTGTCCGGGTCGTTAATATATTACTCGGGGGAGGCGCGTACCTGCCGAAGGCACGTTATGTCTCTAAAAGTGATAGGATATCGGCTCTACTATCAGCTGATAAATATATCTGTATGTATACGTGCGCGTGTGTATATACGCGTGCACACGCGCTGGCCACAAAGACGACGAGGAGTCACGCGCGCAACTGTCGGATAACGGTACCTAAAACACGAGCAACGCGAGGCAACAACAACAACAACAACAACAAGAACGACGGCAACAACAACGGTAACAACGAGGACTAAACGCTTAGGAATAACGGGCAACGGTTAACGGTTAACAATTGCTTTTTGTACTTGGCTCTTGGGCGAGGTAAGCTCGCCGAGGACCTTAAACTCTCTCTCGAGTGTTTCTCTACTTGGCTTGGAGAAAGACGCACGAGTCAATCGGGCGAGGTACACGCGTTGCGGGGGTTAAGGGGGGCGGGTGTACGGAAATTGCTTTATATCTTGATGCACAGTCCTTCTCGAGGTCCGCGGTCCTCACGCGCGCACTTTCCAGGACTCCGTTGGGAATGTCGAGCGGACGTCGCCGAAACCTCTGGCCAGCCTGTGTCCCTTTTGTCCCTCTCTCGGCTTCTCCCTCTCGGCTGGCTCCTCGCGCGTTAAGGACTCATCGGTTCGCCGTCCGCGCCGATTTCCGCGGAGGAGAGACGATGGGCACGCGGCGGCACCGTCTGTGTACACTGGTCGCGGTCCCCTCTCGGCCGGGGGGCTTCTGGCCTTGAGTCGAGAGCGAGAGGGAGATCGGCGATCGAAAGCCCCCGAGTCCAGCGGGGGAGGACGAGTCGCGCGAGGGCACAGCCGAGGACACGCGATATCTTTCGGTGAAAGGGGGCCCCCGATCGATGTGTCCTTCGGGGCCAATCGAAACCTCCCGTCCGAGGAGGCTTGGGATCCTGGTGGTATCCTCGAGCTGCGTGTCCTCGCTTGCCTCGGAGCGGAGTGGCGACTCGGCCGAGAGGAGCGGAGCGGAGTGAGAGGTCGGAGGCTGGTCTCGGTGGCGCAGGTGAGTGCCGTCGGTGCTTGCGGGCCTCTCTTCTCGGGAGGCCGGGTTCGAAGAAGTGTCTCTGTCCAAGGTGTATCAAGGGTGTTCGGTGGTACTATCGATGAGCGGAGCAGCCGTTTGCCAAGCGCGGACTGCCGCTCTGCTCGACGGTGTGACCTACTCGCACTGCTCTCAGCTGCTTCCAACCCCCAGAATCGTACCGCCACCCCTAACCCCTACTCTCTCTCGCGGCTCCCTCATACTCCCTACTACCTGCCATCCACCCCTTTCTCTCTTCCACCTACTCCCTACTCTAATCCCTCTTGCCACACTCTCTCTCCCTCCATCTCTCGCACACGTACAACACCCTCTCTCTCTCTCTCTCTCTCTCGGCCCTCTCTTTATTTCAGACTAGCCACCAGCCACCCTTTACTCGCCACTGGCCACCCTCCGCATTCTCCTCTCCGCCAGTATCATCCCCCTTTCGCTTCCTGCTCTCTACTTTCTGCCTTCGCATCGCCACGTACGCTCTCTTCTCTTCCCCGTTTTCCAACCTCTGGCGTCTCCTTTCTCTCTCCCCGAGCGGTCGTCCACTTCATCTTCGTGTAGCGTAGTCCTGGCGAAACCTCGGCCGAAACACGCTACTTCCCGAGAGTAAGCCGAGTTTCCTTTCAGACTCCAGATATGGAAACCTTACGGGAGAGATCTGTCTCGCCGCGAGATTCCGACAGCTCCCACACGCTCTCTCTCCGCGTACGTTGTCTGTCGGGCGGTAAGTAGAATGAGTCGCGCTCTCTCCACGTAGGTTGTCTGGTCGGCGACAAGTAGAATGAGTCGCGCTCTCTCCACATAGGTTGTCTGGCCGGCGACAAGTAGAATGAGTCGACGTAAGCCGCCGGTGTAAGTAGAATGAGGCGCAAAGAGCGCGCGAGTCAGACACAAATCGGTCAGAATTGATTGGAGGGGAAAAGCGAGTATTCGAGCGCTTTCGATTATTCCTGCGGCAATTTCGAAGGCTGACGCGACGGCCGCCCCGGGGCGTCCATCAGCGGCGTCGGGCCATTAAGTCCGCCCGGCGGAGAAATAGCGACGGGCAGAGGGCCCAGCCACCGGTCCCTCTGTCTCGCGTATCCCTAGGCCAGCGGAGAGCTATGCTGGCGTACGCACCCACCCGCCTCCCAGCGCGTGTCGTTACCGGCAACGAGAGCCTTATCGATCCCGGCTGCCGCCAGTAGTACATTCCTCCTCTGTGCCTCCGCGCTCCTTGTGTACCTGTGTGTCGGCCGCGCGTCTCTTTCGACAATTCGCCCACTCCCCCTTTCCCTTCCGCGAGATAAAGGCCCCCCGGCTGCACAACACAGCCGCTGTCGGCCGCGATCGAGGAAGAGAGAGCGCGCGATACACGCGCGCGCTTACTCCAGTTGCGCCGAAAGGACCGAAAGGGGGGAAACAAGTCGCGCGGTGAATCGAGCCGCTTAAATCGCGAAAGTATAAAGTGTCTGGGCGGCGGCGGGCGGCGCTACGACAGCGGGGAATTTCTATATCGGCGAAAGTTGCGCCGGCCTGGGTTATTTACAGTGCGGGGCCGCTTTTCGCCCCGGAGAAAAGAGGATTCCTGCCCGCTTAAGCGGCTGTATCTCCGAGAAACCGAGAGAGAGAGAGAGAGAGAGAGAGTCTACCCGTCTCCCTCCCGCCTCACCACGTGCTCCCATTATCGTATACTTTTTACTTGAAACCAGAAAAAGAAGCAGCCCACTCGAGCTTCAATTCAGACCTTTTTCCAAGCTATCTCCCTCCCTTTATTCCTTCCATCCCCCCTGTCCACCCCCGCGCTGGCTCGCGCTCTCGCTTCCCGATACACACTCTGTGCCAGCCACGTCACTGGCACCACGAATTTGCCTTGGGGGGCCAACCTTCGAGGAACGTGTACCTGGTGTGTGCTCGGCGAAGCCAAGCACAGCCACGCCCAGCAAACGCATATTTACGTAACGAAATTCAGCCCCCCCGTCTCGCTTATAGTAAATGCATATATCCGCCCGCCGAATTGCATCTGACTCTTGACGCGTCTCGTCAATGCCGCCGCGGATATGTATCGGGGGAGAGCGGAAGCTCTCGGGGAAGAGGCTTCCACGTCCGATGTATATATAATATAGATGCATAATGAAAAAGGGGGGGTGGCCGAGGGGCTTGACTGACAGAAAACTCGGCTTCCCCCGGCGCGGGTTGGCGCAACGCTGATGGAAAGCGCGCGAGGATCTGTCGAGGAGAAAGCTCTTTTCGCCCTGACGAGGCCGTCAGCGACGTTGACGTCCGGGGATCCCGAGGATCGGGCCGCCCGTTGCGTAACATTGCCGAATCCTTATCGCCAACGATAGCTACTTCCCTCCTGTCTCTCGGCGATGCTACAGAGGAAAGATATGTGGAGAGATTTCCAGAGAAAGCGCCGGCCACCTGATTCCATCGAGGGCCTCGCGGGGGTGAGAGGGTTGCTTTCGGAGAGAAGCGATTCGATCGGGGAGTCTGTATTTGCGATGTAACCCAAATCATCGCTGGTTTAGACGGGTAGGTGGGACTCTTCCTACGGCAATCGAGTCGGCAGTCGGCGATTGATCGGCCGGCTGGAGGAGTACTGTTCGTCCGCGACCTCGAAAGCGAGGATTTCCCAGAGAGACGCTCGAGGAGAGTGCGGAGAGAGCACCACCTCCGGGAGGACAGCCGACTCCCAGAGAGCGAGAGAGCGAGAGAGAGAAAGAGAGACACGTCGGCAAGTAGAAACTCGGCTGACATTATAAAAGAAGAAACTCCTCACACCTCGGCCACCCTCATCTGCCTCGCAGCTCTGGTATGATTTCAATCCGCCCCGACAACTATATACCCAAGCGCCCGCTGCCCTCCGAAGTATCGGGGCCGCGAAGATCCCGCGCGTCCCCGGAATCATCCGCAAATTAGTTTGTCCGGGCAGTGTGACGCGCGAGGGGGCGGAAAAGTGACCGCGTGAACGCTCGAGTGCACCGATCGGCCCCCGGGGATGATCCTTTCGGGCGAGAAAAAGGAAGAAAGGGTATCGAAGGTCCTCGAGAGAGAGAGGGGGGGATCTGGAGGGTCCTCGGCTTTAGTGGTGTGTCCCGGCCGAAAGAGTATATATCCCGGCGTTCAAGGCGAGAATCGGGCCGGGCAGGCTCGACGAGATAATCGCAGATAGCCATCGGATACCAGTGGTTCGCGGATACCTAATTAGACACGGACGATTGCTGCGGCCGGCGCCCTCTCTCCCTCTCTCTCTCTCTCTCTCCGGTCGTTTGGAGAGTGTGTGTCGGGACATAGCTCTCTGATCTATCCGACCAAGCGCGCATAGCTCTTGCTCTAGGACAGGCTCTCGCTTCACTCTATAATGTAACCGTCAACGACATTACGTAATGCATCATCGACACTCGGTCGATGGGCGCGCGCGCGCGGTCCCCGAAGCCGAGAGGCCGCCCGCACACTGCACACATCCCCCCGAATAATCCCTGCTACCCCACGTGTCCGCGTCCATGCACATTCCAACGAATCTCCAATTCGAAGGGCGCCGAGAGAGCGAGAGAGAGCGAGAGAGAGAGGGGGCGGCTTCGTTAGCGGATTATCGGAAATTCGGGCTAACCTGCTGGCGGCCCCCGCACCCCCCCGGTAACGAGGCTGGCCAGAGGGAAACGCGACGCGAAAATGAGAAGGTAGAGGAGACCAAGCGACTCTATGTGCGAGCTACAGAACCACAGAGAGAGAGAGGGAGAGAAGCGAGGGTTGACTAGTCGACGGAAGTTTCGGCCTTTCCACAATTCCATTGCCACGCTATTTCAGCTGGCGCGGCTCGCTATTGCCGAGCGGGAACGGTGCACGTACATTATGCGACGCGGCGTGCGCGGCGCAAAGCGAAAACCGAGTGCTTTGATCAGCGAATCGAATTAACGCGAGCTCCCATTCCGGGCAACCGCTAGTAGTTACGTTTAACAGTCTGCCGCCCCCCCTTTCCCACCGAGGCGGCCCTTCCATCGGCCGATTTATTCGCCGGCACTTATATCGCTCCGGGTAAATTGGGATTCGCCCTCGAGAGAGAGATTTCACCTGGCCGGTGCACTCGGCCTGGCAGAAGAGAGGGTGCTCTCCCTCGCGCATCGGCTGGCCCTTTTTCTCCGACTCCTCGAATTACCCTCCCTTTGACTCGCGCTGCTTGCAAAGAAGACGCGCTCGCGCGAGACGAGTGCGCCAAAAGGTAAAAGTCCCCCGGTTATCTCCGCGCGGCGAGCATTGTTCGGGCTCGCGCGACTCGCCGCTCCGGGAGAGAGAAAGAGTTCCGCGAGCGGGCGACACGTAGCCGGAGAAACGGGGCAAGTGTTGCGCCTTTCGCGGAAGCCGCTGCATTCGACCACGCACACACACACACACAGACATACTGTGCAGGCAAACGGAGGAAAAGCGAGCGAGAGTTGGGAGCAGTTGGCTCGGAAGTCTCCAGTGGGCGAATTCGTTTACGAGCGGGCGATCTGCCGGTGCCCGTAAATCTTGAGTCTCATGGTTGGGGGCCGGCGGCCTCGGTGGTCGGTAAGGGGCGGAGATGCTCGAATTAATCGAGTGCCATAAAAGGAATCGGTCGCCGTTTCCAGTATGCAACGTAACAAGTGGCATCTGTTGCGTTTCGCCGGCTTAAGTGCTGCGAAACACTCGACTCCCTGGCATCCTTCCAATTGGCGCCCTGTCGCTACGGCATAACGTAATTTCGCCTATGCACTATCCGACCCCCCGCTCCCCCCCTCCTCCAGCCTTTATCCCGCGAGCGAGGCTAATGCGATTTTTCATACTACTCGAGCGGAGAGCCGGAGCTCCGAGGAAATCGCCTACCAATCACTTCGAGTCCGATCGCCCGATCAGGGGAAATTGCATGCACACCCCACCGGGGGAAGCGAGCCACCACTAGCCCCCTGGCTTAACTCACACGAACGGTTAACACGTCGCCCTAACACGAGCCGAGTAAACAAGCCTGTTAAATGTCACCCGATGATACACCTTTCCATGGCGCGACCGGCGCGCCAATTAAATTCCCCGCGTCCGGACGCCCCATTGTGTTGCGGTCTCGATCGCAACAGAAGCGAGGGGGGGAGGCTGCCGGGGAAAGAAGTCGATGCAATTATTGGAGAATAATCGGCGTAGAAGAACAGTCCGTTCAGTGGAAGGGAAAATAACTGGGTTCCCCGCAGCGGTCGAGTTGTGCGGGCGATAGGAGAGGAGAAAAATCGTTCACCCTTAAACGGCTGTGTAGGGAGCATTGAGGAGGAATCATTAAGTATACGAGTGTACGAGAGAGCCTCGGAACAATTGGCCCATTCTTCGAGGCGTATTCCCTTGGAAGGGATGGAGGAAGCCAGAAGGCAAGGAGAGTGGAAGGTGGTTGGGATGGGATATAGCGGCGTGCGGACGGCGGGTCCGATTAATCGTCGGATTACGACGAGGGAACGAGGCATAAGCGGGCGCGATGTATCACTCGTATCGGCATTCGCCCGCCGACTCGTCGGCATCGGCAAACATCGGCCTATGCACCTATACATCCTTGATTTACACTCTTTCCTTCCTGGCCCGAAAGGGGAAAACGTCCCCTCGCCGAGGATGACCGATGTCCACTCCCCTTTCCACCCTGCATTTCCCTATCTCCGACGCCTGACACTATCCGTCGAAGCGCGCGATATATCCGCCGATGGTCCAGTTTAAAATAAAACCCACCCTCGCCGCCAACCAATGGCCCCCCGCGTCTCTGTACACCGGGCGTGAAAAATGGCACGATTTAATTCAAGATCGCCGGTTAAACGAGCGACTCTTATCACGATCGGCGTGATGGGGCTGGAATTCCATTTTTCGCCGATGCGGTCAATTACGGGGCCGAGCGCGCCGGCATGATAAGCGGGGGCCGCTTATTTCGCGGGGAGATAGCATCGTCTCGGGAGCATAGCCCCGAGAGAAAATTGGCTGGAACCCCTCGCGAGGGTAAGGGGGACGGGTGCAGGAGCTCGCGAGGTAGTATACCGTGACCTTGTCCAGGATCGCATCGCGCACCAATCGAAACTTCCAGCCAACTCCAGAGAGAAAGAGAGAGAGAGAGAGAGAGTGGGTGAGGGCAATTCACTGGGAGAAACGATCATGCGATCGCGTAACAATTTCCAGAGGGCGGAGAGAGCTTTAAAGCGGATTAAAGGAATGGCCGTAACGCGTATGGCGTATATGCGGGGGCAGGGGAGGCAGTGCTTCACGGCAGGCGGCCCTGGTGTACAATCAGTGACGCAACGTTACCTCCCGCTCGGAAACGGGTCATTCGCATTGTAATCCCTGTTAATACCACCATTATATACGCCAGGCACTAAGATCCTCGGTCGGCCGGGACATGAAAATTCAACACTCCCGATCCATGCCCTAATCGAGTTAGCCGCCCCCCCGCCCTCCGACAACTTTGACCCTTTAGCATAAAATAGACGAGGCGCGCCGCCCACGACGGGGGCCTGTCGAGAGCCTTAAGTACAAATCGATCGCAGACAATTTTCCCTACGTGGCCCGCTTTCCGATCGGCTCATTTTCGGCCCATCAACGCGCCTCGCGCCTGTCCTCCACCAGGACGCAATTGGTGGCATCGCCTCGATCCTTTCACCCCCTCAGGCTTAAGGGAGGGGGCCTGTGTGTTACAGGTGCAGTGGAGAGTGACATTCGCAGGAATAACGGGCCGATGCCGATAATTAGGACGTCGACCTAGACGTGTCCTCGGGGAAACGGCGCTCGCGTCGACTGCGCAGCTGCTCGCAGGATCAATTCTCCTATTCCCTCGTTGATGGAAGAGAGAGAGAGAGAGAGGGGGGGGCTCTCTCGCTCGGGCCATCTCCTCGCGGACGCACCGCGACTCTCCGCTCTCCGGCCAGACGATTTCACGCCAGCAGGAATGGAGCGTGTGGCCTCGGCTCCCGGCCTAACCGCCGTCGAATCCCCAACGGCGCGCGGGCATGCGAGTCGCCTCCGACGTCCAGCGTCATCCCCGGGAGCGGCAATTTTCCGCGGAGCCAGCACTCTCGGATAAACGAGACGAGTGCCGCCGCTGGACCCCAACCTCCTCCTCCGCGAGAGAGAGAGAGAGAGAGAGAGGGGGGGGGGGGCCTGATCGATCCCGTCCAATTGCTCGGTGGCGAATCGGGCCGGCAGGCCTCAGCCGATACAATACAACCAGGACGAAGTGGCGCGCGCGCCCCGACAGTAGAATGGGATTAAATAACGAGACTGTCTCTAAGAAAACCATAATGGAGCGGGCTTTTATTAAGCCCACCGGCGACAATGAGGCCTCGCTCCATCCTCCCGCTAATGCCCGGAGTTCGCCCCTTTGTTCCTCGCTTTTGTGTCCTTCTTCCGGAATATTCGCCCCGTCTTTCATCCGTCATCCGGCTAGCGCCGCTCGGGAAAGCTCAAGGTTGAGCTTTCTCGTAGCTCCGTCGCGCTCGGGGAGAAAGCGTATCGTCGGCCGAAAAATAGGAGGAGGTTTCTCCCTCGTTTTTCTGTCTCCCGATGAAAATCCCGGACTTGCAAGTTTCTCTCGCTCCCTCTCGCTCCGGAAGCGGGACCAGGAAGAAGAGTGGTAGCGCGGCGCGGCTGGCCTTCGGAGGAACGGGCTTTCGGTTAATCGATACGCGGAAATGGACTCTGCCGGCACCGAAAAACTAAGTACGCTTCACGCCTCCCGCCTAGAGGGCCGGAAAACATTTCGAGATCCCTGAAATCAGGCTACACCGGACAGGGTGAAGGTGGGGGGGACCGAGGGCCCCAGGGGACCGCGAAGTAGCCGATGAAAGAGAAAGAGAAAGAAGATCGTCGAGGGTTGTTCCAGGGCCACTTTCCCGGGTAATTGAGTGGCTGACGGCGCACTTCCTCGTCGGAATAATGAAGGGAAGGCCCAGCGACGGGCGGACTAATTGGCAAAATAAATCGGCTCTCTTACCGCCGATAGCTATCGCCCGACGATTCTACCCTCACGCGTCTTCCACAGTCGAGAGACAGACACACACAGAGACACCCGCACACCCACGCAGAGTGTCCCGTGCTAACAGGTACCCTCGCGCGCGCACAAGTGTTCTCGAGAGCGGCCGTGCTTGACACCTAGCGGCAATCATCTGCGAGGCGCACACGAGAGTGCGAGCACTGGAGACAGGCGAACCTCTCGCTCTCTCTCTCTTCTTAGTCTCGATGTTTCAAAAAAAGTAGTAGCAGTCGCCTGATTCGGCCACCGGAAACTATGCTTGGCCCAAATTCCCGAGGCTCGCGACTATGCTACCATCGCTGGGTGCAGTAGTCTGTGGTGCGAGGGTGTCAGACCACGCAGCCAATGACACACGGTTCTCCATCATTTTTGGTGGTGGCGTGCATGAAGAGCACGCGAGAGGACAGCGGGCGGGGAGGCCTGCGGAAGAGTGGAGGGTTGTTTAATGGTAGTGCTGGCCACTGACAGACACTTTTCTATTTCTGTCCCCATTGTTTGCGCCCCGACATTCAGTGATCACGGGATCCCCCCGACATGCCTCGTCCCCCGGCGTCCTCCTATTGGTATATAACTATGCATGTATATCGGCCGCGCGGCGATTGCACATAGGTGTAGTGTACGCTCGTGCATCATGCCGCCCGTTTCATTTGCCGATGATTAAAGTGGGAACGGAATTAAAGTTTTACTCGCGTGCCCCCCTCGTGTGCCCCTCGTCTAGTATTCACAAACGCATACTCTCTCTCTCTCGCTCTCTCTTGGTTTCTATAGTTGGTGGGCGTATTACGTTCGCAGCTAATTACTCGTACCTTATCAACCGTATGCATTATCAAAGTCTATTAATAAGTAGAGAGCGCCGGGTAAAGGAGCGCCCCGAGCTCGCACGCGCCTTCCCCGCCGCTCTCGCGTGCGAGAGTCTACACGAGAAATTCATATTTCCTGAATTACTAAACCGACCCACTTGATTCTTGGCTCATTGGATTGAGATAAATAAATTATGAAGCACAAAATTCGTAAATGAGTCGTAGAAATTATGACTTTTCATAAATCTTGGCTCATTGGATTAAGATAAATAAATGATGAAATGTAAAATTCGTAAATAAATCGTCAAAGCTGTGACTTTTCATAAATCATGGCTCATCGGATTAAGATAAATAAATGATAAAACACAAAATTCGTAAATAAATCGTGGGAATTGTGACTTATTCATAAATCAAGGTGAAAGTCTAGTATCGATCGGAAACCGCTAGACTTGAGGATAATATAGAGGCTGTCGCGCGCCTTACTGCACATGGGAACGACTACTTGCCGCGAGACTCCAGACCCGCGCATACGAGGAGGTTTTCGCCTCTTCGATTCCAGGAGGCCGTCGAGGGCGATTTTTTCCTCGCTGCTCTACTTCGAAGGGAATAAGGGCGCTCGGAGACTACGGGATAATTCAGGCCGCCCTGCGCCGTTTCGTCGGTAAAGGGATCGATTGAATTCCACCGGGAGCTTGCAAGCCCGCGACTGGTTTTCGGTTGCTGCTGGCCGGTACAATCCTTGGTCGATAACCCACTCTGGTCTACCGACCGCGAGCTTTCGAACCCTGCGAGAGCTTTACCGGCGACCAGCAAGCTCCCCCGACGGGGACTTGGAGCGCTTTCCCGATAGGACTCGAGGTATACAGGGATGCGATTGCAGGCAACAGTACAAGTGCGCGGAGGTGTCTCGCGAGCTTGTTCACTCACCCGAAAGCTTTGGTGCTGATGAGCGGGGTCTTGAGGCTCAGGAAACCATTCTTCTTGGTGGACTGGGACTGCCGGTTACCGATTAGGCCCTCGGTGTGCTCGTCGTTCTCCTCGAGCGCGCTCTCCCGCTGCTTCGACTTCCTGGCGCGC
Source organism: Crossocerus cetratus (assembly GCA_963675795.1). Lineage (NCBI taxonomy): Eukaryota > Metazoa > Arthropoda > Insecta > Hymenoptera > Crabronidae > Crossocerus > Crossocerus cetratus. Next base: position 21,411,168 of record OY776665.1, on the reverse strand, counting down.
AGGTAGAGCCAAGCGGCCAGACTCAGGCCGACCAAGAGCGCGATCCCACCGACGGTGCCGAACACTGCTGTCAGGATGACGTCCCTCCGCTCCATGCCAACCTTCGATGCAGAGTAAGACAGAGTCATCCAACAAATGTCATCGACGTCCCCTCGACGCCGCCGCCCAATTACCGCCCTCGAACTCCACTTCCTGATTGCTCGTTTACTCGCCCCCGCGACAACGCTAATACAATTCCCACCCCCCCAATCGCATTGTCCGCCCTCGAACGATTCCGAGGGGCGTAAATAAATAGACCGACCACTCATAAAGCTTCCCCCGGGCCAGCGGCCTCAATTTTTCGGGGAAAAGCACTCGAGAAGCAAACGACCCCCGTACATCCATTTGCATGGGGGGGAGCGCCGAGTGCCGGGAGAGCTTTGTAAACAAGTGGCGCGGTTTATTTCATCCCCCGGAGGATCGCGCGCGCTATTTTTTCCCGGCGCGCGCCCTTCGCTATTTTTGCTCGGCGGCCCCGAGGGGCGGAAGTCCCTTTGAAACTTTCCGCTAAATATCCGCCGGTGAGTCGCGCTTCCTTCCGTCCGCGCCTACGCGCTCAACAGACGTGTGTGTCACTGTTTCAGAGGCTTTAAAAAGGGAATTCGCTCTCTGTCCAGGGGTAAATCGAGCAGGCTAACGGGGAAAGAGTCGTCGCGAGGAAAAAGGGGACGAGGAAATAGTTTGGTCGAGCAGGAAACCTCGCTGCCGCAGCTTCTCCGCTCCGTTCAATACCAGCTGCTCTGTTCTTTAAGCTCCCACACACGTGGGCCCCTCCGTGTGTCAGTGTACGGCGTTTCGAGGGGTGGGGGGTGGGGGGCGAAAGCTGTACAAGCTGGTAAGGCAGGTACATACGTACACGCGAGCGAGAAGCGCGGGCTGGTCCCGCGGGACGAGTCACGGAATTCCGTGTCCCGGGGAAAAGGCCAGGTCGTCCTATAATTTGCAACGCGAGCTCGACTCAGCCCCGGGGCCTCCGAGAGCGTAACTGCACTCGGCCAATTCCCCGGCGAGCTTCGCACACCTTTGCCTACACCGGCCGATTAAACTACATCCTTGTTTACTCCTCCTCGGAGAGGGCCGCCGCTCGAGCGCCACTTTTCCACCTTCTTTTGCATACTCGATAGGATCTAATGGAGCTCGGAGCGAGCAACATCGGCGGGGCTTGATCAAACAAATCGGGAAAGCTTCCTGTCCCAGCGCGTCCACTGCGCTATTAATCGAAGCGCGCGCGAAAGGAGGAGTTTGACCGTTGGGTAAACGTTTTTATCTAGTAATTAAGCGCCGAGCGGGAGGACTGGTTCTCTGGTGATTTCCCGTTAGCCTGTAATTAGAGGGCCGACAGGATGATAGGGATTTTTACGAGAGCGCCAAGTCGACGCGCTAAAAGGAGTAACGAGCTAGGAACAAAGCTCCCGCGGCCGCCAGGGATAGCATAATAATTCACTGGAGTGCAAGCTCGTTAGAACACCTTCCAGGGGCAGCTTTAAAAGCTAAACGATTTACTATTGCGGCCCAAGCACCGCGAACACGAACACGCGTCCCGCTGCAAAAAGCCGACTCGAGACTGCGCCGCGCGCGCGAGGCTTTCATGGAAAAAGTGTCAGCGTGACCGGGCCGGCGAATTTAATTGCGATTTGATTTATGCGCGCGATCAATCTCGCCCTCCTATTAACCTGTCTTACGTGTCGCGATTTCCGAGAAGTGGGGGGGCGAAAAAGCACGCGAGATATTATTGATAAGCCGAGGATAGCGATCGCCGCTGAGCGACGGAAGCAGGCGATCTAGCTGGTATGAAACTCGCTCACGAATCCTGTAAATAAGACGTGTGTGTCTCCACGCAGAGGAGAATCAAGAGGAATCGCGGGCGCGTTGGGCTGCTTTCATGTCGAGTCTGCCAACTAGCGACCTGGGTACACGAGCATTCGCAAATGTAATCTACGCGGCGACAGGTAACGTCGTCGTTCTCTTTGAAGGGCTGCTTCTCACCCCACGCGGCCCTTGCTTTGTCCCGACCTAAATGGAATGGATAATTGCCCTCTCTCTCTCTCGCTCTCTGGCCCTACGGAGCGCGGGACCCTCGAAAATCCTAGCTGACCCCTCGTGTGTACGCGCGAGCATTACTTCTGCTCCGGTTGATTGGAGTGGACGGAATGAGAGCTACTAACTGGGAATCGCGAGCGAACGCAAGCTCGGCTCTCGTGACCTCCGACAGTTAGTTATCGTTAGCCGAGAGTCGGTGGGGGAAGATGGGAGTTGCGGCAGTGACCGATAATTCGGATTATTTAGATTAATTATATTTAACAGATTGGCCGGCAGTCACGTGTGCGTAATTATTAAAGTGGCAACGATAGTCGAGGGGTAGTATGATTTACATTTATGTAGATCGACTCGTTCTCATTCAATTATGGAAATGGCGCATTTTTGAGCGAGACCGGCTGTCGCCGCTCTGTTAATTACCGGCGGCTTCGTGCGAGAAAGGGATGAAGCGTCGATCGAGTGGCTCGCTAGATAGAAACGAGTGTCGATCGACGGGGCTTTTTATCCGAGGAACAAACCCCCAATTTTCCGGACGAGCGGGACAACCGGGCGTCGACGCGGCACTCGGTGTGAATCGGCCCGTGCGAATCCTCTAAAAAGCGACGCCGCCGAGTAGAAAGTGCTCGGCTGTCGCGGGAAATATGAGCGGGGTGAGTTAATGGCGCGAGACAGGCGAGTCGGCCGGAAAATTAATGATCCGCGTGCACGAGCAGCAGAAAGAAGGAGTCGCGGAGGTGGAATGCGAATTAATTCGGCCTTAGCGGGAGTTTCGAGGGAGAACTTGCTCGACAGAGCCATCTTCCACCGAGGTTTCCCCAGACGTGGGAGGCTTTACCGACGGCGGAGCTCCACTCCCGTCCCGGAAACGCGAAATCCTATTTGCAAGGCTGACAGGGACTCGCCAACTCATATACATATTTTCTGGCGAGCCGCGCCAAATGCAAGGCTCCATGTCCCGCCCCGCCTCGGCCCGCGCGATCTGAGACGGCCTTTACCCACCCATACACACACGCGGCGTCGCGTCACGTCCCGTCGCATGCGGCAGCGAGGTAAATTGAAGGAGCGACCGAAAGCCCCAAAAAGCCCCGCCGGAGTGTAATAAAGGCGCACTCAGACGGCGCTGGCTCGATCGGCCCACACTCACGCAAACTCTTTTCCGCTTTTCTTTCCGAGGGGGGCGAAGGGGGCTCTTCGACTGTGGAGACGAGTGTGTACTTACGAGAGTTTATCGGTAGGGCGGTTGCCGCGGGCTCATTTCTCGTTCTTCCCGCAGCACCTGCGAACAATCACCAGGTTCATCAAGAGGATCGACCGATCGCCGGCCGATTTCGGCCGACGCATTCGACTCTAGCGTCGAGTGTAAAAGGCCGCCGCTCAAGGCTATATCGGCGGCACTCTCTTCCCTCATCTATTTTTACTCGTTTTTAATGGATCGATGTATATGCGCGGCAAGCGTGCAGCTATTACCATGAAAACAAGCTCTCGCGCGCGCGCGGCTCCCCGGTGGGACGCGAGAAAGAGGCCTCTACCCCCTTTGAGATTGAACCCCTAGAGCTGGCGGGCAGGGGATGGCATTCATAATTGAGGGGACCAGGCCAAGTGAAAAGATCCGAAATTGGGTCAAGCGCACCCTTTAAAGGATAAACGCACAGAGGGAGAGGAAGACGGTGACTGGGCGAACGACCAATCGCCCGTGTACTGAGACTTTAATGACCGCTCCTTTATGTGGCCCCGTGTCAGCAGCGCATCCGACAGCTTCTTACCAGCAACTTTCCCACTCGAAACACTCGACCAATCCAACAACTACCCTCATCCAACTCCCTCTCGAGAGAGGGCACCCACTATACAAGCCGAAACTCGTGGAATGCTCGCCGATATATCGCCGCGAGCAATTACGGTTTACTCCGCGTGGATTGGGGCGCACGGTGCGAGACACGCGCGGCGGAAGCGCATCGGCGATGACCCCGATTCGATGTTTCGTGGAAATTCGCGCGGTAATGGGGCCGAATTCGGTGGCAGCATCGGGCAAACATCGGGCGCCCTGCGACGCCGCTGTAATTCAATTGCCCTCGCAAAGTGGTGGTGCTAGCTGTCTCCACGGAAGGAGCCAGCCGATATTGCGTTCGCTCGAGGCCCTAGCTATCGGAACTTTATTCGGTGGAGAGAGCGGAGACTGCACCGGTGGCAACTGCACTCGCCAACTTGCCAAGCCGTGAGCACCGAGAGCGGAGGACGCGCGCACGTGGATACCTAAGTATTTAGCATTAAGTAGCGGAGGTCTCTCCCGATTGCCCGGGCCACCTTTCAACCAAATTTCCATGCACACACAGCCGGCGTGCAATCGATAGCCCCACATCGGCCCCTCGTTTCAGGCCAACTATTTCAGCCGCTCGCTCGCTGAATAGCATAACGAATGCGCCCGACCAAGAATCCCGGGGCCGCCAGCTTTTTCACCGGCCGACCCCCCGACAACTTCCACCCTCTCCACCGTCGCGAGGAATTCATGAAACCAGGAGAAAAGGAATTCACGGGGAATTCTCTCCGCTGCTTCTTAGCGCGGCTATGCAAATCGAGAATATAAAGGAGAAACGGTGGGCCGCTAGTGTCAAGCGCAAATGTTCGCGTTTCACGCTACAGAAAGCACCGGGTTTAGTCCTACTTCCCACGCGGAAGGGGAAGGGGGGGGGTAGTGTACTGGTGTGCAAATGTGGATTCGCCGCGATTAACCGATAAGAATCCCCGGGCGGCAATCGCGCACAGAGGTACACAGGGTCTAGAATTCGGGGGCAGGTGAGCTTGGTATTTGAGGAGCCGAGGTTTCCGAGGGAGGACGAGCGGCTTAATGTCCCGGGGGGAGGGCGAAGCGTGAGTGCTGTAACCACCCTCAATTCTCACTCGTCGCATTTCGAGACACCCACACACAGAGACTGGCACCGGGAGAGAGAAACATCGGTGGCGAACGGCCCCCGCCAACCCCATTAAGGCCTGTGCTCTCGCCGGCGGCGAAGGAACGGCTCGATTCCCCTATGGCGACGATCGATATGCCGCAAAGCCAGACGAAAACCTTCGAATTAATTGTGAGCGTCGGCCGCGCGCCGGAATTACCAGCTGGTTTGCTGTTCCGTCGGCCGAGCCCCTTCGCCGCCCACTCCTTCTCAGTAGAGTAAGCCTCCGAGGCTCGTGCCCAGACGCGCTGGCCTACACAGGTACAGAGATCGCCTGGTTAAGGGATGAAGGTCGCAGGGCATGCTGGGAGTCAACGACCCTGCCAATCAGCACGACCCCCGGATCGACGGACTTTCAGTATTAACTCCCTATTGACACAATAAACTTGGACGGCCGAACAAGCGACTTTCATCTACTTCAACCTTTTTCCCTTGGAGATACGCTGGCATTTTTCCTCTTTCAGATCGCGCTCTAACGAACCTTCCCCGCCACTTGAACTTCTCTCGCCGGCCAACTTTCCCCGGAGAGAGTCCTCGGGAAAATGTCGTTTCTTTTCGCCCGATCCTCTTGAAGCGGCGGCGCGGGGGCGAAGTGGGGGGGGGGGGGGGGCGAAGCTACGAGTCAAAGTGGCACTGGAAGGCTGCTGTTAATTGTTAAGCCGTTAGTGCCTGGAACTTCTGCCTGGCAAGTAGCTGTAAGCACTGGAGGAGAGGCTTGTACCAACTAAAAAGATTAGCAAAAAGCCCCCTCGGAACCCCTGGAAAGATACTCTCTTTAATCTGCTTACTCCCTGACGCCCTGTGGCGCACGGTGTTGAAGGCTAAAGGGGGTTCCGCTGCCAAAGTGATAATAGCGAGGCTCGTTATCGCGACGCCCCGAAAATTCCCGCAGCGTTACGCAACCCTGTGAATCCGCAATCCGTGCCCTCTTTGAAAGGGTCATGCGTTTCCTTCGATAAAAAGAGAACGGAAGAGGGGGGGGGGGGGGGGGGGCTAACGAGTGGGATTCGTTTTAACGATGGGACTTTGTGTTCCCGACAGTAACGAGCTCCGTGGGCCAGGTATCTGTTTACCAATCGAATGATTGGAGTATCGACGAATCAGGGAGAATCGAGACGTAGTGATTGGGATTATTGGGGGGGGGGAGTTGTTGAGGCATTAAACCCTGACCCGAAGGAGCGGCTGTACTCTCGCCAGTGGTCGTAAAATTGCGAGATCGCCGGATCCAAGTGGCGCGGGTTTGTGATTGTGTGGGAAAGCCTCGGCTGATATCTCTATTAAGGCGGGCAGTTTGCGTCGCGCAATCGAGCGGAGAAGCCGACGCCAGGAACATTAGGAGAGCCGGCGGGACGATGATGTGGGTGGTAGAAAAAGGACGCGCCGTCACCGGCGCTCTCCTCTCAAGGAGCCAAGATAAGAAGCTATAGAAGTGTAGAGCGTTGCTTAACGCAATTTAGCTGTCGATCGACTGTCGCCCGGCATTCCCACCCACCCCCCAGCCAACACTGCCACACTATTCTCTCCTCCACGAGGACTTCTCGCCGGGGCGGAGCGAGAATTACCGACGACGATTACCTGGCCCCCTGAAAGACGAGTGGCCGAGTATTTCCACGACTTGATTCCGGCCGAGTGCTGCAGCGCACGAGCTGCCGAGATATACGCAAAAGCCGCGGCCCGGCATTATGTGCCGTCGCGGCGGAATGTCGGTCACGCAAGAGAGTCCACATCAATTTTCCCGGCGACTCTTTATTTCCCCCGAGGGACGCGGCGAATAGTTGATGGCGTAATCGCGGCCAAGACGGAGGACCGACACGCACGTCTCCGCTCCCGGACCTTTCCGTCTCCGGGTGGATTTCCTCCGGGCGAGTTTACCCGGGAAATCCTCCCCTCCCCCGGCTACTAAATATTCATCAAGCGGCCCCGCACGCCTTCGATAACAGGCTCTGGGAAAAAAGAGTGATATGGAATATCGGATCCATCTCGATTCCTTCCGATTTTCAATAAACCGGATTAAGCGAGGGGTAGTGTAGATATATAGATCGACCCGCACGCGTGTGTCGCTGGAGAGAGTGAGCGATGCGCCGACTTAGCTCGCGGCTAACACGAAATTAACCCTGGGGCGAGAAGCCGTCCTGAAAGATTGATGCCCGAGTGACACGACGTTCACGTATGCCAGAAAGATCGACGACGGGAATAAACCTCGGGGAAGCGAGAGGAATCCCCGGGTGTTATTCATGGATGGAAGCGGAGGAGCCGGGGCGAAATGGCGACCTTGACCGACGCCCGATATAAAGAAGAGCTTCGATCATCCAACGAATTCCACGTCTCCCTCTCCGTCTGGGAAACGGACAACGAGCTCGATTTCCCGCCGCCGCCGCCGCCGCTGTGGCGCGGGGTTAATTCTAGGCGCGGGGATCTCTGATCCAGGTGGATCCAATTCCGGCGCAATCACGGCCTCCGTCGGGCGAAATGACGCCACTTGTCGGCGCGGCTCGCTCTCCCGCATTGATTAAAAGAGCCTCCACGCCAAAGCAATCACCATCGGCTTTACCGGCGACTAGATAGGGCTCGAAATAATAACGGGAGCAAACAAGACGCCCGCCGATAGCAGGAGAGAGCGGGCAAACTCTCCTCTGGTAAGCTCCGGTCTTTTAGCTACTCACTCGAACCGGCTGGAATCCAAGCTCCGCAAAATAAAAGCTGCGCAAACTGCAGCGGCAAGATGCGAGTGCGAGTGAGGGAGAGAGAGAGAGAGAGGGTAGTGAATGCAGGGAAAAGGTAAAAACGAAAGAGTTTCCAATTCGAAGGCTTTTGACCGAATGAACGCGAGATGATACTTCCTAGCGCGCGTTCCATTCAAAAGGAAACCAATTTAAAGCGAGTCCTCGCGGACTCGAGGCTCCTTGAATTTTAATTTTATTAAACCCCCCCTCCCCTCTTCCAAATATTGCTCCATCGTCCGCGAATGGGTTCAAGGGGCCTCCTCGACGAGAACTGTGCCATCGGCTGCTCCGATATCGACAGTACATTAAATTGTATGCATAACTAAGCGAGTTCCCTCCGCGCGTCGCAGAGTGACTTAGCGCGTCTCCCAAGCAAACAGTGGAAATTACCTCGCCAGATATGTTTATTCACGAGCTGCGAGTCCGAAATTGTATTTGCCTTCCAAGAGAGAGAGATAAAGAGTCGTCGCTGCTTTTTCACGAAGCGGAAGTGTCGCGGAATTTAGCCGGAGTTTGATCGATTCAACTGTGGCAACTCAGGGGGGGGGGGGGGGCAGAGATCCGGGAGTGGGACGAAGAAGTATCAGGTACGAAAAGGCGATGGCGTTGATCACCTGGGGAGAAGATGCCCCAGGGGCATCGCCGGAATAGCCTTTCTCCGCAGGGTAATTTCAATCTCCCTCGGCCTTATTGAAAGCTCGCTCCCCCGGCGAACGCGTACTTATCACAGCGGGCGGGCAATTACCTTAATATCGCCGTGTATAGCTAGTTTACGTGACAGCGACGCACCCACGATCAGCGTCCTTCTCCTACTCTACAGATGGAATTACAGCCTCCGCTCTCTCGCCGCGAGACGCCCACCAATTAATGAAGAAATGCCGGAAGCTGATTTTTCGGGGGTCAAGTTGGATTGGGGTCCTGGGGACTTGGGGCGGAGGACCCTTGAGGGCTCGCGGGTATAGAGCGTTTGATATTAGTGGGACGGAACCCCTGTGGGTCGTGGACGATCTTTTGCTGATTTGGGGGAAATGGTAGGAATCTCTTTGGTGAGGGATAGTGAGGGGGTTTGGCCAACTAATTCTGTGGGGAAACTTTGTTTTTGGGTTGGAATTGAAGAAATTTTTAGTGTTTGGTTGAGTTGGGGAATCTTTGAAAAATCGAAAATGTTTGCAGGGGTACCCCTTTCTATTTTTTCAATTTTTCGAAAGTTTTTCAACTTCTTCTGTTCTATGATATTTCGATAGTTTTAACTCTAAAACTAAGATTCCGAGCAGAATTATCCAACCACAATCCCTAATTGTCTCGTACGGCCGACATTTCAGCATTTATGAGGGTGAAAGCTCCCCCAGTTAAATTAGTCAGTTAGTCTCATACCCGAGGGATTCCCATTGAAACGCGTGCGGTTTTCCTCGCGATCAGTTTCTATATTCCTACCCTGGGAGTTCCCAGCTCTCATTTCCCTCTCTCTCTCTCTCTCTGGGGCCGTCGAGGGATCGCATGAGTTAGTAAGGCAACCGCAGCGGGTCGGCATGCGATCAAGGGAATCGATCGCTCCCGCATTTCATTAGACTTCTGAGGAACGACGGAAGCGTGACGCTAACGACGGCCGGCGCCGCTCTCCAGGCGCGAAGCGTCCCGGGACCATTTCTCACCGGCGGCTCCGCGCCTTTCTAGCTTTCTCACTCCGCTTCCGTCCCCGGGCTGCGTCTGTTGAACTCACCTACTGACAAATCGACAAGGAGCCTCGGGCGCGCGTGACACGGGAAGGAGGAACGGGCAGCTCGCCGCGGGAATCGAGGGAAACTCTCGATCGCAAACTGGATCCCGCCTGGGGAAAGTCGGCTTTCCTCGGGCCGCGTCTGCAACAGAAGTAAAGTCGCTTGGGAAATGAGCCAATCGAAAGCACGAGTTTTCCAGGTTTATCGGACGCTTTCAATCTATTCTTAAGAAAGTCTCTGCCTTTTAGGGACTAGTTATTCGGAGACGAGTTCGAGTGTGTTTTCAGTGAGGAAATTCCGATCCTATCTCGACTCCCCGGTTCAATTAGTCGCCCCCGCTCTAATTCAACCGGGCGACTCTGCCAGTCGCGAGCCCCCTTTGCTAATTCATGCCGCACCGCAATTCCATTTGGAGTTCGACGGGCGAACCTCGCGCCCTGAGAATGTGCCAGTATGCGAGATCGCTATGATACGCGATGCTCACTACACGTCGCTGCCGCGCGATCCTCCCGTGTGCGGATTGGCGCGCGCACGCGTGTCAAGCACCTGCGACGATGTTGCCCCGGCGCGCGCGAGTGAAATCTATTTCCAGCGGTTTCCTCGATTACTGATTCGCGGAAGGGAAAGAGTGCGCCGGGGAAACGCGGTTCTCTTTGGTATTGTGTGATGCGATCGGCTTGAGCGAGGTTGGGTCTTGGATATGTGCGAGGGCGCGTGGACCCTTCACCTACTCTATTTTCTAGCTATTAATCCGTTGGGAAGGAGTCAAGGCCGAATTAGGGACAGTTTTCTCGCGAGCTGGTCAATGTTCCTCCGATCGAAGGAATCCTCGAAGGAACATCCGAGAGAGAAAGCGGAAGCTCCGGCAATAAAGCTCAATTTCACGGGATCAGTGCGTGGAGAGACGAGTGTGGGAATTCGATTCCGCCTCCAAGAATCGGCGAGCGAATGAAATTCGAACGCCAGTGTAAATCCATCGGCGGACAGCGATTGGTCAGCCTCCCTTTCAATAGTTCCAATGGATCACTGCCCATTGTAATTCGACTTGCACGTCAGCGCCATTTGTCTCCTCGACCGTTTCCCACAGAGAAACCTCGCGCTTTTCCAGCCGCCGCCTCCGCAGGCTCCGCAGTACGAAACCCTCCCGGAGCACGAGCCAACTCAACGGCAATGATTCGCCGAGTGTCGAGATCGAAAAGCTCTCGCACGTCCCTGCGCCTCTCGAGTGCACTCGCTCTCTTCGCCCGTTGGTTTTTCCCCGGCGGAGCAGATGGTCGGATTCCTGGCGCTGGCAGATTTCCATGACTCGTCGAACTCGATAAAGCTGCGGCCATCGCAGGGATTATCGAACTCTACCCACACCGTCTCGATTAACTCTTCCACCCCAAGCCCCCTATAATTCCCGCGGTCTCAAAAGACCTTCCGAGTGTCCGCCGGCAGTATTTCCCGCGATTTTCCCCCGCGGAAAATGTCAAGATGGAACCGAGTACTCGATGGACGGTGGAGGTTGCGCGGTTTGACCTTGAGCGTGTGCTCCTCGATCATCGATTAACACGGCCCCTGGAGCCAGAGCCGGCCCAGCTGGCGCTGGAAAGCCGCGCGCGAGATAGGATATCGGGGCGATAACGACGATAAAGGCGAGCGTGGCCAGCTACCACTCGCCGCGCGCGACTGCACCCCGTTTATTTCGAGACGATCGGCCCCCGCGGATTCACCCCCCCCGCCGATCGATCCTATATTCATTAATACTGTCAATATTACACCGAGAAATAAAGAGGCCGAGGGCAAACGGCCGAGCGAATGGCAAATCGAGCACGAATCTCTCTGTGCATCGAGCCTCGCGATTCGCTCCGATGCGTATCGATAAGCACGCAAAGCCACCGAAGGGAGTGAAGAAAGCGGTGGTAGAGAGAGTGTGTGTGTGAGAGAGTGCGAGCTGGAGGTGGTCCCTTCGATGATGTAGAGAACTGACACTTACCTAAAGGCTACCTGTCAGCATGCAGGAGTAACTCAGAGAATCTTGCGGGCCTTTAAGCCTCCGGTGTATTAGAAATGATCTATCTGCTCTCCCATACGCGAGTACTCGGCCCCTGTGCGCGTGTGTGGCATGCGAGCCTGGCTAGTAGTCCCGCCGGTTACACCCGGCCGTCGTCGTCAAGAGCAGACGAGGGCGTCCGAGGGCGATAGAGGGACTGGGGGGTTCAAGGGTAGAGTGCGCCAAGGTGTAGCCGAGTGAGTGCGGAGGTGCAAGTGGACCGCAACAGGGTTGCGAGGGGCCCGGAGAACCGGCCGGAGGAGGAACCGCAATGGACAGGAGCGGAAGAGAGGCTCGCAGAGAACTCGTCCCCCTCTCTCTCTCTCTCTCTCTCTCTCTCGCTCGCTCTCTGGCTCTGCCTGCCTCGCTCGAGTGACAGAAGGAAACCCCACTACAGAAGGGAAGAGAGATTCGAGAGTGAGAAGAGATCGTCGGAGAACCGCGTGGCAGGAAGTGTCGCGACGCACTGCTGCTTCGTGGCTGGAGAAGCCCACCACCCCCGTCGCCACGAGAGCTGCTACCCCCACTACTCGCATTCGGGACTACGGCACCTTGCAAGCCCGCGACACACCCCCGCGAGTCTCTCTCTATCGAGCCCTCTCGCTCTCTCGAGCGCGCCCTCTCCCTTGCACCAGCTCGCAGGATGATAACGCCAATCCTCGGGCCGGGGGTACCACCTTCCTGCCGATCGGAACCCCGGCGACTTTGCGGCTTTTGCCACTGAACGCTCTATCTACCGCGCTTGACCTTACTTCGATCTTTCTTCTTCTTTTTTTCTCTCTCTGTCTTTTGGTCTCTGGGTTCTACCCAGCTGCCAGTCGAGGGTAGAAGCGACCCTTGCCACCCTGTCGCTCCGCTGATGGTTCTACGCGGAGCTTGTGTTCGCTATTCTGGTTTGAAGGCTTCTGAGTGCGAAGCTAGTGTTTGGGGTGTCGAGATACCGAGGTGCTGATGGTGTGTGGGTGGATTAAATATCGAGTTTTCTTTGGAGAACTTCGAGGTTTAACGAAGTGCGGAGTCGACTCGGGTTTGACTTAGTAAAGTGTGAAGTGTAAGTGAACGGTGCACCATTAAATATCGAGTACTTGAACTTTCCTTCGGACGTACTTCGAACTTTAACGAAGAACAGAGCCGTAGACTCAATTCTGCCAAGTCCAAGAGAACTCTACACCCTTAAACATCAAGACCTTCGACTTTCCTTCGCACCGACTCGGAACATTCACAAAAGGCCAGTTCGTCCACCCTGTGATTCCGGACACTCGTAACACGAGCTAGTGAAAAGCGATCTCTCCCGGAAGTGATCCGTAACGAGGATCCCTTCCGCGATCGAGGGCTGCGCTCCGAAGGGACGGACCACCCCACTTGACGCTGCAACGCGATACACACGCGCTCTCGACTCCGAGCGGCTCTGCCCTTTGAGGTTTACTCGAGCAATCTTCCGCAGGCCTCTCTAATCACAATGACACGCCGCTCGTATTTTTAGCGGCGAAGGCTGCGCCGGTGATCTGCTATGTGCTTCTTGCCCACGAGCCAAGGGGATGAGACCTCGGTGGCAAGTGCAGTCATTCGACCCTGTATCTTTGGTGGACAGTTTTACTTGGTAGACGAGAGATCGTGAAATTCGACGATAAATCTTGAAGGCCTTCTGTGTCTGACTCGTTTCCGCCTGAGGTCACAGATGACTATCTCGTTCGTCGACTAACTAGCGTTTGATTAGCATTTTTATTTATACGCTTGTGCGAAGCTGCTTTACAGGCTTAAGCTCGTACGAGCTCCCGTGTAGTTCGCTCCTCAGTATGTATGGAATATAAAGCGAACCCTCGCGTCCTGCTAAATGCATATTTCTCCGTCTTTCTCAGGTTTCTCCGCGCATCCTGCGCGCATATCACTTGCTTGGGAATGCAAAGTCCGTGTTCCTCTCGAACCACCAACAGTCTTCTGTAATTGCAATGTAGAGCATACCCAGGCCATGTCGAATGAGTATACTAATGAGCGTGTAATTAAATCTCGCTGATTCATTAGTCCTCGAGGGGAATCAATCAAGATATAAAATAAGTCTGATCAATCTCATAAACAAGTCATCTTCTCAAAGACAATGACTCATAAAGACTTTCAGAAGATTCAATAACGCTTATCTGACTTTGCGATATCTGACAAGACTCGCACGCGGTACACGTTAACTTGGCTATTTTTCGATCTAAAGAGAAGTCCCGATTCAAGCGAATGAGAGCGACAGACAAAGAGCTGCGCTAAATCCTTAATCTACGAGCCTACAATTTGTCGGCGTGCGGAGATGAAAAAGATACGGGCGATTCGACGGCGTGCGAGTACTGCGAGTGGCGCGCGAAACACGGCGACACTAAAGAGAACGTGTGCGCGACTCACGGGCGAGAGCGAAGTTTATCTGCTGCGGCTAAGAGCGAGCGAGCGTGCCGGGGAGATACATTTAGAGTGGAATCAGTCAGTGGAGATCAGTCAGTCCCGAGCGAGCGGCAGTGCGCGGCTTCTGCATCTACCAGGTAAACACACAACCACCAATCGCTTAATCGGAACACGCGTTAAATATACTCGGAAGAAAGACGACGCATATGCGCGTCGACCGCGGGTACTTTGTCGAGCAGTTAGCCACTGGCGGAGAGTGAAAGTACATTGACACCGCGAGCATTGTCCCGGGGGCTCCCCATGACACGTAGGGCACTGGCAATGGCGAATATGGCAGGCGTGAGAAACGTTAACGCGAAAAGCCGGTGGCAGGAAAGGTGGTGCGGGAAATCCCAATATTCCCGGGGAAAACGTGTCGGGGAAGATCAATGTGCCGGAACGCGGATTAAATTTCAACACGTCGCGCCAGTGTGTAGAACCGAACGATAAGTATATAGCTCGCGGCGCGTGCGGGAGAAAGAGAGGGACGCGGTCGCCAGAAGGCGAGCAGATAAACCAGTTGGATTCCGTGTACACAGAGTGCATCTGCCGCGTGCAAAGTGTATCGCGGTAATTGTCAGAGGCGCTTTTGGGATTAATGTGTTTATTGCAGTTTTAATTCGTAGGTGAACACTGCGCTCAAGGATGACGAGGTGGGTCGGCATTCTCGGCTGGCTCCTCGCCTTTCAGGCGCATCTCTCTTATCAGGTATGGAAAATGGAGAAAGAGTCGAGGATGATTTAGTGGCCGAGTGATCGCCGAGGAAACGAGAGCCGGCGGTCGAGGAGATAAAGTACGAAATACGGCGACGATGGCTCGTAAATTGCGCGCACACTCGAGAGCCCGACCGTATCTCCCCCGAAATCGGATCATCCTCCGGGGGATTTCGAGTGTTATCGAAAACTAATATTGATAATATTTCCTTGCCGCGGCGCAAACAACGATACAGATCTCGACTCCGGAAGACAACGACTACGGGGCGGCGGTGGTGGAGTTCTCGCCGAATCGGCACAAAGATGCCGCGGCCACTATTAACGACAATACCGCGGAGTATCTTCGATACATCGCGGAAGCGGTTAAAGCTGTGAGTATCTAACCGGCTGATCAGATGCAAATGGGTATGTGGTATGAGAACAAAGGGGTTTGCAGAATGCCGACATAATAGTCTTCCCGGAGGATGGGCTGACCACCATGAGGTTCCCAGTGAAGGCGGAGATGGACCCGTGGACGACTTTCATACCCGCGCCCTCGGATAACTACACGCCTTGCACTCAGGACACCGTGCCAGTGAGCAAGGTCAGTTAGCAGCCTCTCCGTTCGATTTCTAACGGGTGGACGGTTCGCCTGAGAGTCTCCTTTGAACGACAGGCACTCAAAACGATATCCTGCGCGGCCAAGGACCATCGAATCTACGTCGTGATCAATATCGCCGAGAAGGTTGAGAAGTGCACCGATGACGGATGCACTGAGCGCGAGTCCATCTACCATAATACCAACGTCGTGTTCGATCGCACCGGCAAAATAATCGCAAGGTAGAATTTGTAACGGGTGTATCTTTGGATATTTTGCGCGGAATCTTAGTTTCTAAGTTTAAACCAAAGAAATATCAAGTATTTGGACGAATAGGGAAACTTTCGAAAAATCGGAATTTTTTGCAGGGGTACCCCTTCCTATTTTTTCGATTTTTCGAAATTTTTCCAATTCGCCCGATTTCAACATTTATCAATAGTTTTAGCCCTAAAACTAAGATTCTGCGCGAACTTAGTCGCCCGCGATCCGTAATCGTGTCGTGCGGGCGATATTTCACCATTTATGAGAATGAAACCTCGAAGATCCGCTTGAATCACTGATCCTTCATTAAAAAACCAGGTACCGTAAGACGAACCTCTTCGACGAGGAGCAGTTCAGCGTGACCGACGTACCGGAGATCGCCACGTTCGAGACGGACTTCGGCGTGAAATTCGGCATGTTCATCTGCTTCGACATACTCTTTCACACTCCGGCTCTCAATCTAACCAGACAGCACGGCGTGACCGACATTGTTTATAGCACCGCTTGGTTCTCCGAACTACCGTTCTTAACAGGTAAAAAAGCCCCCCAATCTCACGGTCCCCTCTCAATTCGAGCGCGACTTCATCATCTTTTCTCTGTCGCTAGCCGTCCAGACGCAATACGGATGGGCTTACTCGGAGAAGGTCAACCTGCTCGCCGCGGGATACAATCAGCCCCAGTCGATGACGACCGGCAGTGGCATTTACTTAGGTATTTCGAGATACGAGCTACGAGACACGAGATTTCACGATCGTCTCTCGCATTACCATGACTCTCTTCCCGCAGGTCGCAATGGAATTGCCGACGCGATTTTCGCCCAAAACGAAGGCAGCCAACTGTTGGTGAGGCGGGTGCCGAAAGTCGGCAGGACAGTGGCGGCTGAAGAGAAGAAGGACGATTCCACGGCCCCGAAGAAAGAGCAGAGCTCGCCTTCGTGGGATGACGTAATATTCCACTTGCAGGACAACATAACGCTGTTCAACTCGGTGATCGTCGACGCGCCGCTCGAGAAAGAAATCTGCCAAAACGGCTTTTGCTGCACGTTCAAGGTGAACGCCGCGAGCTTCGACCCCGCAGTCAAGTATCGCATTGCTGTGTTCAATGGTCTACGGCATTACGGTAGGAAGGCGCAGGGTGCCGTTCAAGTCTGCGGGCTGATTCAATGCGCCGATGAGTCAGTCGAGTCTTGCACCTCGACCAAGCGATCCGAGACGATTTTCAGCCAGCTCGAGATCACCTCGACGTTCCACGAATACCAGGATAATCTGGTGATGCCGAGTACCCTCGACTCCTCCATACTTCCGATCACGAGTTTCTCCTATGAGGAGCACAGGCACAACGATCACGCGCACATCACGATGCTGCTCGACGGGCCGACAAAGGACATTGTCACGTTCGGCCTGTACGGGAGAATAATCACTAAGGATGCTACGTCTCCTGCCAACAACATAATCCCGAAGCTCCCGACTTTGTTGAGCGTCGCACTTAGCTTACTCTTGGTTTAAGGTCACGCGCCTGACAATGTATACATTTGTGAGCTCGATAATGTATGAATGTATGTATAACCGTCTCATGTAAATACGTAAACAGCTTCCGGCGTCTCATTTCTACCTTTGGACATGTTTCCGTTCTTCCGGCAAAAGTACATGTTTGCTACGCCCGCGAGAAGGATCATCCACAGCTTGTTATTTCTCGTGCTCGCTCTTATTGATATTCAACCTGCGCAAAAATCGCCATAAGTACATACACAGGAGCCTCAAAATATCGAGGAAATGCTCCTCGCACGGAAACACAGTCGAAAAACGAGCTCGGTCTCCTGGGAGAGACAAGAGAACATCTCTCTTTCCCGCGGGCCGTCGCGAAGGCTCGCGATTCCAGATGGCCGAAGATGTCTAGAGCCGTCGCCCTTACCCTGCGGAAATACGAGGCGAGCTTCCTATCTAGGGTCCCGAGATTCCGGCAGCTCGTCGCTGGAAAGCGGGCCGAGGGGACGAGGCGGGCGCACACGGATATCCCGGAATGGCGGCTCGACGAGTATCGACGAAAATCCTTGGAGGATCCTCGCGTATCGACCGCCGGGAGTCTCGAGGAGCGCAAGGTCCCGGAGTATGCCGCCTCTTTCGGTAGGTCAGGCTTCCAGGAACCAACTACGAAAAAAGCCCAGATATACTTTGGCGGAAATTGATTTGCAGTGGCCTGGGTTTGCGGGCTCTACGGGGCGAAGGCGCACACCCTTCACTACGTCCTCTTCATGTCGGCGTCCCGCGACGTCCTGGCCGAGGCCCAAGTCGAGGTGAACCTCTCGGAAATCCCGGTGGGGAAGACTGCCGTGTTGAAGTGGCGAGGGAAACCCTTGTTTGTCTTCCATCGGTATACAACTTCACTGGGACTTTTTCGCAAGCGCGATCTGTTGCTCGACTCTTTTCCATTAGAACGAGCGCTCTTATCGAGCAAGAGAGACAAGTCTCGCTGGCGGAGTTGCGCCATCCCGAGGAGGACGACGATAGGACGCGTGGCAGACCGGAGTGGCTGGTGGTCATTGGGATCTGCTCCCATCTGGGATGCGTGCCGGTGCCCAACGCCGGATTGTACACCGGCGGATTTTACTGTCCTTGCCATGGCACGCATTTCGACGCCTCGGGTCGCGTACGCAAAGGCCCCGCGCCCACCAACATGGACGTTCCCGAGTACAAGTTCATCGACGACGATACGATAGTCGTCGGCTGACCCACACTCGATTATCTATCTTTAAGTCCTCGAGGCGAACTCCTCCTGAATTTATGACCCACCTCACGCCAGGAATTCATTTATAATGCAGAAATTGAGAAATACTCAGGCTTGGCCTCACTACTCTCTGGCATCGCTGCTGTCTTGTTCTCGTTCGCGAGAAAAAGGGAGGAATCTCAATGTTAATTTAGCCCGCTGATTCACATTCGCGGGAATTGGGTTTACGAGTAAATATTGATCCTCCCTAAAGAAAGGCTTGTTCCGAGAACTTTGCGCTCGAAGTTGGCGAGTGGTCGCGCGATCGGCAAGCGTGTTTCCGTGCAGGTCCCTCGGTTACCGGCGGAGCGCGATGTCGGCCGATAACGCGAGAGGGTCCATCAGACACTAAGAATAATATATCTGCGGGATAAGATGCCGCGGGCGAGAGCGGAGGATTTCTTTCTAGTGGTGCGCTTTGCGCACCGTCGCAATCGACCGAAGAAAAAGCCGGTCTATTTATAGAGTCGAAAAGGACGTAACAAGGCTGTGGACCCAGGAGAGCGCAGAGTCTCCGCGTTGTCCACTGCGGGAGAAGCGTGTCGCCAATTACTTGTTCCACCCCTCGGCATTTTTCCACCGACGAGCATTTACCCATCGACGGAGAAGCATCCGCTCTGGTGTCCGCACTCGCCGTCTCTCCTAATTCAGCGGCTCTTCCTCTCGCTCGCTCGCCCTCTCTCTCTCGCTTCTGGGAGGATGCGGGCACATCAAAGCACAGCTGATCTCATCCTCCAAGAAGAGCAGCCTCGCGTTTTCCCGACGTGAGATACCAACGCCGTCGCGCGCGCCTGAGCCTGTCAGTGCTCGGACACGCTTCCCTCGCCGTCAGAGTGCGAGAGACTCCCAGCGATTCCGCCGCGGAATCGAGAGACCCTCGTAACACAAGTATAGTCATGTCGAAATCCGAGCCTCCCAAGTACGTGACTGCACTCTTCTCCTTCAAGGGGAAGAATAACGACGAGGTGCGTGCTGCCAGTGGGGATCGCGTGAGCGAACCTGCCTCTACTCATCGACCTGTTATTCTCTCTATCCTCCACGCTTTTCCAGCTGTGCTTCAAGAAGGGTGACCTGATCACGATCACACAGGTCGACGACGAGGGCTGGTGGGAAGGCACGCTCCACGACAAGACTGGTTGGTTTCCGTCCAATTATGTCAAGGAATATAGGCCTCCAGGTACGAGGGGAAAAAACGAGAGATACCCGCGGCAATCCGACTGCACTTCCTTCTTGGCATACTTGGCCAATCAATAGCGATATTTTTGCACAGAGCCCGGACTCGCCTCCGTCAAGAGCTCGCCGGAAAAGAGCCCGCAGGAGTCGCCAGTGCACCAGAAGTTAAATAGGGATATTGTTTTGAAGGACATTGTTGACTCGGAAAAAGTCAATGTAGCTGAATTGCAGGGATTGCTAAATAATTTTCTACATCCCCTGGAGGCTGCTAATATGTGTGTACTTCAGTATTTAGCTTTATTTGAGTGAGTAGAATCAGAGTAATTCGGGACTGATGGATGAACTGTTTTAGACTAAAGAAAGAGGAATACAAACAATTACTGGGAAATGTACAGGAAGTGCTGGAGGCTCACCAGAGGCTGCTTACAAGCTTGGAGTCTACCTTATTGCAAGGGACAGCTGCGAGGATAGGAAATCTCTTCCTAACTCTTGCACCGAGACTTAAAACCATTCACACTAATTACTGTAACAATCATCCACAAGCTGTATGCATACTAGATAGATTTAGGTGTGGGAAAGAACTCCGTCTTACTGACGAATAAACAAAGAGAATTCTTTATTTGGCATTATCGATTTATTGTTGCAGAGATGAATTGAATGAATTTATGGAGCATGCTGGCGCTATTGCACCAGGCATACTAGTACTAACTACCGGCTTAAGTAAACCTTTTAGAAGGTTGGACAAGTACTCCGGAATGCTGCAAGAGTTAGAGAGGTACACTGAAAAGAATCATCCAGATAGAGGTGACACTCAACGGAGTATAACTGTGTACAGAGAGATTGCGGTAAATCTTTAATCATCCAACCAGCTGCTGTAAGACTGTACTTCTATTACATGGCTAATGATTTTCGATATCTAGGAATGCTGCGCGAGTATTCGGAAGCAGCGCGAACTTGCGCTGCAGGTGCTAACCAGCGGCATCAAGGGATGGGAAGGAGAGGAGCTAAGTTCCCTCGGGGAGATTTTACACGTGGGAGCTGTGACCCTGGCGACAGGCCACGATAGACGAGACCGATATTTTGTATTATTTCCCTCCACCTTACTGGTCCTGAGTACCAGTGCGAGAATGAGTTCCTTCGTTTACGAAGTACATGCGCTTCTACACGGCAACTATGATCGACTATAGCACGTTATTCCAAAAATCCTCGATTCTTCTTTTCGCAGGGCAAGCTACCACTAACCGGTATCACTGTCACGCAATCAGACGACACCGACGATCTACGGAATGCCTTTGAGATATCAGGTAAGCTTTGCGAGTGGAATATGAGCCGTTACCGATGTCCGTAACTTTTCACTGGTCTATGATTCTCCACCAGGGCCGATGATCGAGAGTATCGTAGTATTATGCGCTACCAAAGACGAGCGGCAGCGTTGGATAGAGCTGCTAGGGCAGGAACCACGCACGGGTCTGTTAAAGTCGCCGACTATGCCCCGAGTGAGTTACAACCAACCGCCGTATGCGCGGCTCTCAAGATTTTATGCTAGGCTCGTAAGGAAAAAGATCATACACGCTGATCTGGTGAAGAAGTTACTCTATATTCAATATGTAATGAGACCCGATCTCAGTGGCGTCAAGATGCGACGACGCAATGTCACGACGTACGCCGTTATTCCGGCACGACCGAGCCAAGCGCGATCTCGCTCTTCGTCCCTTTCTCCGTCTGAAACCCATCCACGATCTAGATCCAACTCCGACGCGACTGTCACCGAAACTGAGGATCCGCGACCGAAACCGCGCGTACTTCGAAAATCCACTTTGAAATTGGACGTGAAATATGCGCTGGGGGAGGTCGATCTACGCACAGTGGGGGTCGACAGTGAAACTAATTCCTTCGCGAATTTCCCGGGAAGGGGTGTTTACGAAGATCCGTCCGCTCTTGAAACTAGTAAAAGTTTACCCGTCAGTGGCCATCACGAGCCACCAGCCGCGTGTTCCGATTTTACTGCGGTTTCGTTCCCCTGTACTCGTCATCTGTCTCGCAATCGATCCGATGCGAACTGCGAGCACACGGGTTCGGGAGTAGCCATAAAGTACTGGAAAACCGTCGAGTTCTCTCCAAACGAAGTG
This sequence comes from Crossocerus cetratus, assembly GCA_963675795.1. Taxonomy (NCBI): domain Eukaryota; kingdom Metazoa; phylum Arthropoda; class Insecta; order Hymenoptera; family Crabronidae; genus Crossocerus; species Crossocerus cetratus. The sequence continues at coordinate 21,389,634 of OY776665.1, read as the reverse complement.
GACACTGCTGGAACATCGTTGAGAAGCACCAGCGATCAAGATTATATGACTCTTGATCCTAGTATTCTCGGTGCTGAACTGGGCGAATCGAGCCGAGACGGTGTCAGCATGCGTTCGTCCGATTCCGGCATGGCTGAGAGCTACCGATTCTATTCGTCCGATATTAATTCGTCCTACAAGTCCTTCACGCGGGGAAGCAATAAATACATTGTGGGACCGGTGGGCACGTCCTGCAGTGAGAGCGAGAACGATGAGAACAAGTTCGAGCATCAGTGCATATGCACCTCGCCCTTTGGATCTACGCCGCGCGATAGTACACACTCGTCCGACATGGCCAGGAATGTGGATGATGCCTTTGGATATCTACTATTGCACGACACGGATCCAGAAGAGGATAAAGAAGAGTCCACTTCCCCTCAGACTGACAATCACAGTATCAAGCAGAAACAATTGCGTTTCACGCAACCGATTCCCTATGCCCATCAATGCGTCGTTAAAAAGGCTCCAAGAAAACCAGCGCAAGCCGCCCCGGCTAATGTGGAAGATGTGCCTGAGCAGACAAGCCAAACTTTTACGTCTGGACTGTACGCGCATTGGTGGTTCAAGAAAACAATTCCCTTATCTGGATACACGGAACAAGGCAAGCTTCCATGGCATGGCTGTTTTCTTTTTTGACTGAGTTTTTAACTTTACTCATTTTTGCTACTAATTGTTATTCTCCGCAACGAGCGTACGCTTTCGCGTTCACAGCCATGTTGTGTGAAGTAAGCTTTCGCTTTGCTAATAAGAGACCGAAGCCCAAAGAGAGGCCTCGGGTCGAATTCGCGAGAATACCGAGACAGAAATGAACGCGTGTCTTCGTTGCGTTCTTAGTACCCTGTAGGTTTAGAACTATCAAATATCAAAAGTAGGTAGGGCATGTATACCATCCCATCATCTCATGAGATTATTCGTTCAAGGTGCCAATCTGCAACCCTCACAAGGTATCTTTTTTTTCTTATTCCTCTTCTAACAGATGAACAATCCATTGAACGGGAAGCTGCCGCTGCAACCTCAAGCACAACCCCAGCAGCAACGAGTTCCAGTGGAACCAAGTCCGTCCCCAGGAACTAAGAACACTTGGAGTATTGCTTCTTTGCGCCCAGCTCCTCCTCTGTACACACTGAAGTCATTTGGTATGCTTCCTTGTATTCTGGACTTGCAAAGTTCATGAGGCATCAACTAATCATCTTCACTATTGATTTCAGACGAACGTCAGTTCGAGGAAGATGCAATCATACTGAGGGTGATAGAAGGGTACTGTTTGTCAGTCAATAGTCGATTCACCGTCCACTCCGGAGAATCGAGCTGTATGTTTGTGCACACTTTGGTTCGGATGAAGTAAAAAAACCTCATATTCCTCCTATGATACTCATTGGTTTTCAGCTGTGCTGGATTACGATTCGCAAAAGTCACGCGATAGATCATCATCATTGGCACACAATAGGGGCAACTGGGACATGTGTAATAGGTAGAATTCGAAAGCAATTATTCGCAGGGGGCGTCGTGAGAAGATGCAAACTCACATTGATACATTTCTGTTTTAGGACACTTTCGGAAACGGTTAGGACATTGAAGAGTCAAATGACAGATTTGCAATCGCAAATGTCACTGCTGACAAAGCAGCTAGACGAAGAAAGGAGATCAAGGCAATCGCTAGCTGCTATTGTAAAGCGTAGCATGGGCGTGATAGACTGAATGCGAAACGCAGGAATTTTTGTAAAGAGATCACGGCTGAGCCATTTCGCGGTTCCAGTTGCGTGGAGCAGCCGAAATATTTTCGATAAATCGCACATTCGTTACGACGCACGGCGGTCACGCCACGTATTGGGAATGTTATTGTTGAATTGTAAATTTTATCGGACATTGTTGCATCAAGAGTGTGTAGAGGCCGATGCGCCGAGGAAAGAGGATCTAATTTTTATATCTCTTTAGTATCGCTGTAGTTTGTAGCAAATCAAGAACCAGTCGCGTATGCACAGTGAAATTCGGACTATTCATCAACTGCATACGACCCTGGAGAATTGTGGAAAATACGATTTAATGACAAAGTGACCTACGCTGCTCAATACAAGAAGTGTAAATTAGGAAATTCGGATATTATTAATCATGTTGGCACCGATTCTTCGACTCGTACAAATGAGACCACGTTATAAGTGACTTCAAAGTTTATACAATTAATTAAAAAGACATTTCGATAGTTCATCGTTGCTTATTCTTTATTCGCTCCAACTCGTTCACTCTGCTCCTAGCGTGCTCCAACCTGTGCCAAGCCATCTGAAGTACTTTCTGACTAGCATAGCCAGATCCCTCGTGCGGTTGCCCTAAAAGAAGCTTTCACTTAGCCCACAATTATCCTCAAACCCGCTCAACTCCCACAATTAAATCTGATACCTGTTGAAACCTGAGTGAGATAATTAATCTGCTCACTCAGTTTGGATTCCACGTGACCCAAACTTTTGAGGAACTGGTGTGTTTGACCTTCAGCTTGCTTGAGGCTGGATTTCTCTTTACTTAGTTCCATGAATGCTTGACCTGCGTATCGAAAGTGACAAAACCATCGTGATCTCAAAAAACCTAACAAAACCCTGCCAGAAAACGGCACTCACCCGCACTTTGTAGACACATTATTACATCCTTCTCGATCGATTCCAGAATTTGGATTCTTTCCATCGGCGGAGTCATCTTGCAGTTCTACACGCTACACGTACAAAAGTATCACGACGAGAAACGAGGTTCTCCAAAACACAGGACACACAGTGGACGTAAACAACCGGCGGCAAACACTGCCGCTGTCATGCACGGTATAGAAATGTCATGTGTAAACGATGAACTTACAAGCAGAGTTTATGAGTAGTTGGTAAAGAAGGCAACATTTAAGATTAATCGATCACCGGCATTTGCCCGGGCATCGATACAGAATGATAGTGGCGCACTCTATCCGTATTGTGATATTCCACAATACGGACTTCTTTCTATGCTGCATTGTATCAGCTATCCTCTTCTCACTCGCAGTCTTTCCTCTATCTACTTCGTGTACCATAATGTTGCAGAAGTCCAACCAGGCGAATTCCCTGGAATTTCCCACACTCCTCCCGACTTGCTCGTGTCAGAGGTACGAACAATAAATTTCCCTATTGAAAATCTATATGAGACTCAGCATGATTGAAAAATCGCCGGCAAGGCGGGCGGATTCGGATACTTTGCTTGCCCGGTCAACGGTCAAGCAATGAGGTCACACGGCAAAGATTGCAGGCATTTATAGCCACTGGCCAAATTCGGACTTTTCAACTGAATTAAACTGAATTAAATATCGCGATTGTTTTCGCAACACTGACGCAAGCAAGTTGACCAATATCCCGCCCTCTATGCTCTTGAACAAAATATTGCGAGAGGAAAGGAAAACTTGTTTATTATTCCTTTGCGGCTACGACGGACTTCAGACGCAGGGCTACCGGCTGCGGCTTGGGCTTGGAAGGCACAAACATCTGCATTTATTTTCGGCCTACGGTTCTGCAATATGTGCCGCTCTCTTGAGCGGAATGGGAGGATATTATATAGATCATCTCTGTAACGGTTTATTTAAAGGTTTCTATAGATCGGTTCAACTTGAATTAGAATTTAATAGCTTGCCACTGGCAAGGTTTCCATCAACAAAATATTTCTCCTTTATCCATATAAATAAATCTTTGCACATTGATAAGTTATATTTGCACAATATAGATCTTTGTTGCATTCGAATAGTGGGTACGTTCGTCAATGAACCAGAATTGCATGCGCCACCTCGGCCGGTTTGTTCTCGGCTTTGGGAATGTTTAGGCGATGAAAGACATCGAGGGTGTCCTGCACGAACTTGTCCATCATCTCTCGCGTGTGCTTCGGCGTCGGGGCGAGCCTTAATTTTTCCTCTCCCTTTGGCACCGTTGGATAATTAATCGCTTGCACGTAATGGCCCTTCTCCCGTAGTAAAGTATCCGCTATTTGACTGCACAACAACGGATCTCCTATCTGGAATACAATGATCATCCGTTAGTGAGTTAATCTTATTTCATCTGCTAATCTTACACGGGAAATCAAGAAGCAATCGTTACCTTTACTGGTATTATGTGCGATGGCGAGGGCTCAAGCGGCAAACCAGCCGCTGAGAGAATGGACTTCATATATGCTACGTTTTTCTGATGGTTCGACCTTAAAGATCTGCCCTCGTCGGATGCCAAGATTTCTACGGACGTTAGAGCGCCGTACAAGACCGTCGGCGGTAGCGAAGTGGTGAAGATGAAACCAGCTGCGTAGCTTCGCACCATATCTATTAACTTTGCAGTACCGACGATGTAGCCTCCGACATTTCCGAAGGCTTTCCCTAGGGTGCCAGATATTATATCCATCTTATGAAGCACCCAGTCCCTATCACCGATTCCAGCGCCCGAGTATCCGTAGAGCCCAACCGCATGAACCTCATCGACGAACGTTAAGGCACCGTATTTGTGCGCTATATCACACATTTCTTCTAAGGGGCATATGTCCCCAGTCATGGAATGTACTGTTTCAAAAGCTACGATTTTAGGAATACTCTTGTCCGCTCTGGACAGTAGCTCCTCTAAATGCTGCGCATCATTATGCCTAAATATATGCTTGGGAACTCCGCTGTTCCTTATGCCCTGTATCATGGAAGCATGATTGCCAGCATCGGAGAATATCTGGCAGCCTGGCAGTAACTTTGCCATAGTGTACAAGGTTGAATCATTAGCTACATAGCAGGAGGTGAATAGCAGTCCGGCTTCCTTCTGATGGAGACAGGCCAATCTTTTCTCGAGCATCTCATGACCCATGGAGTTGCCAGATATGTTTCTGGTACCTCCAGCCCCCGCTCCGAATTTCTCTAAGGCTTCTCTCACTGAGTTTGTCACCGCAGGGTGTCTGGACATGCCCAAGTAATCATTAGAGCACCATACAGTAATGGGTTTCTCTCCCCAAGAGTATTCCATAGCAGCTGGGAACTCCTCCGCCAGTCTATTCACTTTCTTGAAGATCCTATAGGAATGATCCTTCTTCTTTCTCATGATTTGCTCGTGGAAGAACTCCTCGTACGGGAAACCTTCCTCCTGCTTGGGCTCAGGTCTGGACACGGTGATAATATCCTCCTCCATATCGACACTGGCCTCTTTAACTGCATCCCTCTCCTTAGAGAGGAACGGACATTGATTCTCTATTCCCTCGGGCAAGCCTTGGTTGGGGCTGCTCTCCGAAGTTTCCGTGGTTGTACTGGCCATTCGAGACATGACCGGGCAGTGCTGCCGGTAATTCATGATCAGCGATGCCCCGTAATTGCGAACATAATTCGCAGAGAGCCGAGTCAAGAACGGGCAAGGCATATTCGGCGGATGACCTGCGCGACATATGGTATCTTTACATAACACACATGACTCAGGAATTTTAAGCTCCCAATACACAAAACATTTATCTGGCCGCGCGTGCGATAATGGGGGGGAAGCGTGGTGCATTAATCGATCGCAATCAGAGAGGCAGGAGAGACAGGTTTGCCGACGAGGTCGAGAGGCGGCGATTGAAGGAAGGAAAGTGGACGATGTAACTCGCAGGCTCAACTAGGATATCTTGGACGATTAAGGTCAGGCTCGTGCGAGGAAAGAGAAAGTGACGAGAGGAGACCAGAGGGATTTCAACAGTACCGAACTTGCTTTACCTTTCTTAGCAGCGATGAACTGACAACCGCTCGCCTGTCGGACCCACTGTCGCACCAGCTGAAACGTTCAATGAGGTTTCTCAACGATAATAAGGTCGAACCCAGTGGCTGACGGCCAAGGCGATCGCTCGGATCCAAGTGTGAGTGTGTGTGCGCGAGGAATACAGGCGCAAGTAGGGAAATACACTGAAGTCGCGTCTACTCGCTTTGGCAGCTGGCCCGCTACTGATATTCCGCCTGATTCCGTCACCGAAACTCGCTCCCACGGCCGCGCAACCACTCTCGCACTTACTAGCCAAGGTGAAAACGTCCAATCGCGTCGAGAGGTCGAGCGCCGATCAGGTGTCGCGCGCCACGAGGATGACCCCCTTTCCTGCCGTCTCCTCCCACCTTGCCCCCCTATTTCCCTCTCGATACTCTTCATTTCTATAGACGCGCGCGCTCTTATCTACCTTGATTACACATATTGCGCGCGTTATTGTTCACCCGGCCAATTACACCGAAGACTTGGCCAAATATGCGGCGAGCGCACACGCAAGTTCAATGCCACTCGATTCCGAGCAAATATTTAGACCGGCAGGATATAATAATGATGAATCGAACCATCGAGCCTTTATCGATTGGCGGCATTTATGATTTTACGTAATTCGATGAGAATTGATTGTCATTCCAAGTGGAATGAAGTTTATATGGAAATCCGTCTGTCGCTTATCAGCGATCAATCTCGGAGATCACGTTTCTTTAATTGTATGCATAGTGGAGGAAAATGCAGCACGTGCCGAGTTCTTCATAGAATTGCGTAAGGAACTTTTCTGCATCCTTGAGCGACTATAGACGCTCGTTCAGCCGATCATTGTTAGTTTAGATTGGGAATTGGCCACGACGCGAGCACGAGTCGCGTTTTGAACTCTGATAGAAAAAGGGGGAGGAATATAATGACAATCTCACGGTGAGACGGCGGATCTACCCAGTCGACGCAATGACACTCTTAATTTCGTATCAATTCTCCGATGTCCCCGAGATACCTTCCATCACTTCCGCGGGCTGTAATCGACATTATTGTGGATTACGGGGACGATTAGATTGATTACACGCGAAGCTGTCCAAGTGAAATCAACTAAGGCGAGCTCTGCATCGCGCGATCTCCTTCGACTAGTAATCGCCCGGGTGGTCGGATATTAGTCGAGGCTGTCGTGCGGGACGAGCATGAACAGGCCGATTTCGATGTATGGAATTCTAATTAAATTCACTTCCTCCACTACACGGCGGCATTGACGCACCTTCATTACTTAATTAAGCACTTTCGCGTGCGCTGGGACGATCGTGCCAATAATGCCAATAATATGCCGAGTGGAGCCAGGGGAATACCAGAAATTTAATTCTAATCCAAGTATGGAATTATATATATTGTTGCGCGGAGTAGATATAAAAATAGGACAACAATACTACTCTCTGACCTGTTTTCGTCTCGTCCACGGTTTTTGAAGGGGTTTTCCGTGGACCTCGAGCAAATGTTGAAACGATACCTGATTGGACCATTTAGACCGCTACTTCCATTTTATTCCTGATCCACCAGATATTTTAAAAGAAAACTATCTACGTTCGCGACGAACGCCTTTTTCACGGTCTTGACCATGATCTTGCCCCGCGTCCTGTATTGCTTCAGAATATACGATCTTTTCCTAGTTCCATTCGAGTATTTCTTATGCCCATAACGCGATTTACAATCAATACTGCGCGCAACAAGTATATACTTTTAGTCTGCGCGTCTAGATGAAAGTGATGAGATCACCGCTTGAGTGCTGTCGCTTTTTCGATGTTCAATGATATCATTTCCGATTTCGATCGCGAACCTCCCGCTCTGGAGTCCTGTCTGTGCCGATTTCAAGAATTATTGATATACAATCTCGCCGGGCCGCGAGTATAAAATCGCCGCGGCGAGAGACTGTTCAATGATTTCCCCAGCGCGAGCGGATGGAAGTGCAGGTGGTTTTTTCTTTTTTTCCCGGAAGAACTTACCATACTGTCGGGAGTGGCGAGAAGTCCCGATAAGAAATACGTTAAAGGAAATTTGTCTTCCTGTTCGCGTTTCCCTCGATTCCTAGCTGGACTCTTGCTTATTTCTCGTTTCTTTTCCGACGACTCTGTGCGCACCTCTCGAAGTCGCTGCTCTTCCGTCGGCAGTTGCTTCCGGACTGGCTCGCGGCGCGTTACCGACTGACCGAATCCTCTTTGCGACCTGTGCGATTTAATGAAAGTCTCGGCCGATTGCATTGCGGCTTTCCTCGTTTCAGCGACAACCAATACCCGCGCGATTCGCTCTGCCGCGGATCGCCTGCTGCCCGCACACATCCGCACATGAGTTACGTGTGCGCCACTCATCCTCTCGTCGTATTTATTGTCATTCGGCAGCCGCAACTTCGCCAAGATGCGCGACCCGCGAATTTTTTCGATTCAGGGGGCGCGAGGCTTTTTCTACGCTCGGGGAGCCTCGCGGTTACGTCGACGCTCCGGGGATTCACGCTGGATTCTGTGTTTGATGACAAACATCGCATAAACATGAAGGAAGTCGGGGAAGACGAGAAAAAGGCTTTGCAAGTCTAAAAAGTATTAAAATGAGAGACGCTTATCTCTGCTGCTTTGGTTATCACGGGCAACTGCGATAGTCTCGCGAAGTACGCCGAGCATTTCTAAAACTGAGCAACTATAAAAATATTCAGCAATTTTAGAATTAAGAAGAATTTCGCAGTTTGGAAAAGTCAAAAAAATGAAGAAACACGAAAACTATTACACTCTTCAAGATTTTGTCGATTTTCCCAAACGTAATTAAACATAAAAACGAAACTTGCCTAAATATCAGAGACAAGTCGAAAGTTAATTATAAAGTTTGGAAGTTCGGCCACGCCATGCCAAGCTGGACGATTCACCCGCCGAAAGTGCGCCGGGCAAGCGAGCGAGCGCACACTCCGTCGAAGGATATACCGTTAAATGATCTCGCGCTCTCTCTCGCCAAAGAGAGGGTTTCTTGATACGTTGGGTTCGCTCTTTGTTGAGAATCTCGTCTTTGTCGGTTGAATCCACTGAATCGGCCCTCGCGCGGAGAGAAGGAGGAGGAGAGTCCGACCAATCAGGAGGCGACAGCACTGCGCGGGTATCTGCCGTGCCGCTGGCTGGTTCCTTGGAAAAGCCACGTCTCCGGCAGACAGTAGCTCTCGAAAGGATTGGATTCACCTTCCGTCAAGTAGCGAAGGTGCATTAACGTGGTGTACGCGATGCTTCCCAAGTGTTTAGCACTCCTGTTCCTGGCGGTCGTCGCCGTCCTCGCCGAGGAGAAGGACGTCCTCGAGCTCTCCGACGAGAACTTCACCCACCAGCTCGAGCAGCATGAGAACACGCTTGTCATGTTTTACGCACCCTGGTAAGGATCTCTTCCCTCGCAAATATCCCGACATCGCGAACCCGAGGCACCCTGGGTTCCTCTGATAAAGATTCCAGCCGCATTCATTCCCGAGCTAATTAAATTACCTTAGCTCTTCTTCTGCCTGTAATTCTACCAGCGCCGAAAGCCGGTTTCCGATTTGCGGCCTACGCCGCTTTCTCTACCGGTCTTTCCAATTCCAATGGACTTTGCGGCGGAATGCTCGCTTCTTAGATTTGTATTAGAATTGATACTAAGCCCTTTCGAAAGGCATTATCTTCGACGGCTTCTTTCTCCAACTTAGCATGCTAGGTTACTCTTCTGTCATCGGCGAGCTCACCTCGAATGCTCCCGCAGATTTGTTAAAAATACTCTATTGCGTAACTGGATCTGAGAGTCGTCGAATGCTTCTAGGTGCGGGCATTGCAAGAGGCTAAAGCCTGAATATGCTAAGGCCGCTGAATTGCTCTTGGGAAATGATCCCCCGATCACTCTTGCCAAAGTGGATTGTACCGAGAGTGGAAAGGAGTCTTGCAACAAGTTCTCCGTCAGTGGTTATCCCACACTCAAGATCTTCTCCAGGGCAGAAGTAGTGTCTGATTATAACGGACCTAGGGAGGCTGCTGGCATTGCCAAGCACATGAAGGTAATCGGAGTGGATATTAGGCTAAAATAAGAAATATCAGTGAATGCGAGTGTATGCTAAATAGTAACTATGCTTCAGGCACAAGTTGGCCCTGCTTCCAAGGAATTGACCTGCGAAGATTGCTTGAAGACCTTCTTGAGTTCGGATGAAGTTGGAGTAGTAGGTTTCTTTGAAAAGGAGGACTCCCCCTTGGCAAGTTCCTTCCACTCTGTGGCCAAGAAATTAAAGGAGAAAGTCAGGTTTGCCCACACTTATGCCAAGGAACTCTTGGACAAAGAGGGACACAAGTAAGTATGAGAAGAAAGTGAATCTAAGATGATTGTTAAGGGATAGAGGATTAAATGTGTACTCTTTTCAATTTCAGGAATACCATCGTTCTGTACAGACCAAAGGTACTTCACAATAAATTCGAGCCAAACAGTATTAAGCACGAAGGTGGCGACTCTGTTGGAAACATTCAAGATTTCATTACCAAGAACTAGTAAGTTTATTGGACATGGAAGCTTCCTATATCTTATGCGATGAATATTCTATTTATTATATCATTACAGCTTCGGTATCGCTGGTGTTCGTACTCGCGATAACGCCGCCGAGTTCAAGAATCCATTGGTCGTCGCCTACTATACTGTGGATTATGTGAAGAATCCGAAAGGAACAAACTACTGGCGCAACAGAATTATCAAGGTCGCTAAGGACTTCCCAGACATGAACTTCGCCATTTCTTCCAAAGATGACTTCCAGCACGAGCTTAATGACTTCGGAATCGACTTCGTTAAACCCGACAAGCCAGTGGTCCTCGCCAGGAACGCGAACAATCAGAAGTTTATCATGAAGGATGACTTCTCCGTGGAGGCTTTCGAAATTTTCTTGAAGGATCTTGAATCCGATGCCTTGGAGCCGTACCTCAAGTCCGAGGCTATTCCAGAAGACAACTCCGGAAATGTGAAAGTGGCCGTAGCCCGCAACTTCGACGAAGTTGTTACAAACAATGACAAGGACATCTTGATCGAGTTCTATGCTCCGTGGTGCGGACACTGCAAGAAACTTGCTCCAGTATTTGATGAGCTCGGAGACAAGTTCGCTGATGAGGAGGTTGAAATCGTGAAATTCGATGCCACAGCCAATGATGTGCCTGCTCCCTATGAAGTTAGAGGCTTCCCAACTCTGTTCTGGGTGCCAAAGGACTCCAAGGACAGTCCAGTGAAATACGAAGGTGGTCGGGATCTCGAAGACTTTGTTAAATACATTGCCAAGCATGCATCTAACGAACTTAAAGGGTTCGACCGCAAGGGCAAAGCCGTCAAGGCCAAAAACGACGAACTGTAAATTATTCTCAACAAAATTGTGATCTTTCACTGCATTTCTAGATAAGGTCTAAGCAGCAAAATCCGAGACTTCCTCCGTGCAACTTTCACGGAGTGGCATAAAGTATTGTCATCGATAACACCAATGACTTTGTTAATTTGAACCTCGATGGGACAAGGGCAATCGATGCCACGAACGAACGAATCAATTGCTGCAATTATTTTCATGATCGTCCCGAGGCGGAATAAGCTCGTATTAGTATAGGACCGTCAACATATACTGTGTATACATTATAATGCTGTATATCATGTAAAATTGTGCTGAACCGATTTCTCTTGGCGATGCTTTCCAGTTGCTGAAACTACTGTTTAAGAATCGATTCTCCATTCCAATCCCGCGTGTTTTACCGCGCTAGGTTACACATATTACATTCATTTCTGTTTATACAAAATCAAAATAAATTGTTTTATACAAAAATGCACCGGACGTCTCTTTACTGTTATAGCCCCTCCTCGTAAGCAGGTTTCAACATTCTCCGAGCATGGGAGTGACTTCGTTATTATCGTGTGATTTATATTCATCCATATCTTAAGGCAACACCACCCATTGATCAAGGTCTCACAGTATCACGGTGAACTTTTGATAAAACACGTTTTTCTCTCATATTCATTTTCGGCAATCTCCACGCCCGGCTACTATATACTCACGAAAAATGTGAGAAAGAAGCAAAGTAGTGCAAGAGAGGGCTTGGAATTCCTGTAGTTTTCAGAATTCTGAAGAAAATCAGTATGAACATAGTAAATAGATTCCAAGCACCGTATAAATCATCTTACACGCCGAAAACCGCACGAGCCCGTTGCAAATACACATATTGAACTTTTATTGAATTGAATAATGAATTGAAATTATACATGCCCAAGCATTTCTAGAGCACTATAACTTACACATCTTTATAAGTGACTTTTATTATCATTAATTACAATTCGTTATTATAGCAATCATGGGGTAAATATCTTCTTATACATAAAAGCTAATTAATCGTCGAGTGCTTCGCTACATCACGGAAACACACACTCAACTATTATTTACTCTTCCCAATCATAAAAAATCATTTTTTACTTCGGGCTCACCGAAAATGCTACATACAAAGTATAAAGCCGCTGCTTTCGCGCAGTGACTTGCTCTTCACATAAAATTAGATAGCTGCTTGATAAAGACAACTTTATATAATGTATATCTTACGGGACTGCGGAGTCTTAGGAAGAAGATATTATATATATTGTTGCTGCTGTTGTTCGGTCCGGTATAAAAGCGTCTCGAATTGTGCAAACGCACGTTGACTCGAAGAGAGGATAAACGAATTAATTTTCGTGCTGCGCTTACGTACATGTATTATAGGGTAGAATATTTCGTTATACTATCAATTGGTTTCACTGTATTCTATTCTTATAGAACAATGTAGACACATATGCAATTCGAAAAGGGTAGCTCGGTGTCCTGGTTTGCTGTTTCTAAAATGTGTTTCCCTCCCACTAAGGTATACATCCTTAGATTCGTAAAGATAAAGGCCCGGTAGAGCGCTGAATAAACTGGACCATAAAGGGTGTACCGATATAGTCGCAATTAAGAGTACATTTAAGAAATTGTTATACAAAAATTCGCAAACCTTACAACGGATGTCACTAACGGGGATGTCTGAATCAATGCCAGTTTAGGTCTGCCCGAGGACTATTGTTGTTAAAGTCTCTGGAAAGGCGCCTCGCTCTCGTGTATGATTTGCCGATGTAAAGTGCGCGGTTGAAATCCTTCTGGAACTACGTCATCCATTGTTCGGCTTGCTTATAGTTTCTCAAAATTCCATTTAAAAGCGTAATTCAATAACAGTACTGCTAATCATTAAAAAAAGGTTTTGTTGAACACAATGCCACAGTCATTCATTGAATCAATGGCCGGGACTGCACTGCAGCCGTTAATTCAATAGTTTTTCCAAAGAGAACTAAGAACTTAGAATAGCGTGCGGCGTGTACGAACGGAAACTAGAGCGAGAAGGATGAGACTGATTGGAGATGTAACGCTGTATAACTTCGCAAGGTAACTCAAAGAACTGTGACTGGATATGATATACTATTTGTAAAATAGACATACATGCTTCATCTAGTCCTGCCCACTACATGTAAGCGCGACTGGGGACGCTCGGTATTCCTCCAGCACATAATATGTATACTACAAGAAAGACCGATCCGGAAAAGTAACTCACGCCTCAAAACACAAATCAGGATATATATCGTTCGTGTGCTTAGTTGGACACAAGTGTTGTGTTGTCGAAATACATAAATATAATATAGCCGCTATTACAATCCGTAATGTTAGTGTCATCATATTACAATAGTAATAATAATAATAGAATAGCAATAATAATAATAGTAATAATAATACATGTATTCTAGTTGGTATCTTAACGACCGAAATGATCCGACGGTCTACTTACGCACGTTTATGTGTTCTGTTTATTTCTTTTGTTCAAGAAATATATCGATTATGTGATGGTTCAATAACATAGCGACGCAACATTTGGAATTCCTAATATTTCCATTAGACTCTTTTACATCGCTCCCTATGACTTTCCATTGCATTTTATATAGTTCTACCTCCCCCACCCCCATATACCGTTCATTTCTCTCCACGAATTCCCCCAACTCCTCCGTCCCATTCTCTCGCGCCTTTCGGTTAATACCAAAATAAAGAGCCACTACGATTTAAAAAAGAAAGAGATGTAGAATGCATTTAATAGTAATGAAATACTAATAATAATAGTAATAATTGCTACAATGATAAAGATAATTATGTACCGTAAATGTAAATAGTTGGTATGACAATCGTTTAATTGTTTAAACTCGAAACACAAATCATTACCATTAAAAAATACAATCCAGTAGTCATTACAATATACATTATCGCTTAGCATATATGGGATATATACTTGTGTTGAATTTAGTCAGCGTCGTTCAAGTCCTTCGGTTTCATCAATGACACTTTAGATTGCAGGCGCAGTTTGTGGTTGTTTGCTTTTTTTTCATACAATTGTTTTATTGTGTAAAATTAAAGGTAAGATGTTATTATGTTATGGTTTCCGCTGGGGGCCTCCGGCATTACGACTAGCTTCATTGGAGCCAGTTTCGCAATTCCATTACTTCACCCGTTGTCGGGCCCACTTGGCATTGTACTTAAAGAACCCTACATCTTCCCTTCTTCTTCTTCTTTACCTGAACAATCCCAGTCAAATCATTAGGCCTTCGTCTTGCAAATGGCAGGTAAGTTTAATAGAGCAATATCGAGGAAGAATACTTACTTGTAGCGCAGCTCGAGTTGCCGTTTCAAAAACTTCCCTAACGCCCTCCTTACTCTTAGCAGAACATTCGAGGTAAGCGAAAGCGTTTATTTTCTCCGCCATGGCTCTACCTTCCTCAGGCTTGACTGGTTCCTGCTTCATCTTGCTAAGCTCTTTTATAGTGTTTGGGTCATTGCGCAAGTCTTTTTTGTTACCGACAAGAATAATGGGCACGTTTGGGCAGAAGTGTTTCACCTCTGGTGTCCATTTCTCGGGAATGTTCTCCAGGGAATCGGGACTATCGATGGAGAAGCACATTAAGATCACATCCGTGTCAGGGTATGACAACGGGCGCAACCTGTCGTAGTCTTCTTGTCCAGCCGTGTCCCAAAGAGCCAGTTCCACCTGCAACAGTTGTTCTTGTTGCGAATCTCTCGTATTCCAATAAACAAACCAGGAGAGTTCAAATCTCTACACACCTGTTTGCCGTCCACCTCGATGTCCGCGACATAGTTCTCGAAGACGGTGGGTACGTATACTTCGGGGAACTGGTCTTTACTGAAGACTATGAGCAAGCATGTTTTACCGCAAGCACCATCGCCCACGATAACCAGCTTCTTCCTAATCGCTGCCATGAATCCTACAATGAGAATCAATGACCATCTCTTAGTTGCTTGTTCACCCAAAACTGCGAGCGGCGAGAATCTGGCAAGCCGATCCAACTCTCTTTCGCGGCTATAAATACGAAAGGCAAGAAATATACAATTGTTATGTGCCACTGACAATTCGGACAATTCGTATCGACATCGCCCTTGCAACAAACATATCGCTTGATTGTCCAAAATCAGAATGGTACGATGGAATATGTATTAGACACACAATGAAGAGCGCATAGACCCAAATATGTGTTACGACTTGTGTGGCAGTTCAGCAAACACACGATATCCACCACATAACTTACCTATGCGTGGATATTCACAAGAATTTTTGCATACTCGTCCACGTCACATGGTGCAGGAATTTTTGCATACCGATAACTGGATGGTATTTACATTTCTTGCCAATAATAGGTGTTATGTACAATATGTACAGGCAGTGTGTATGTACGACAAATCGAATTATTGGGTTATACTTAATGGTATCTACTTGTTGTGCCATGAGGGGAACAACTAATGTATGTACACATATATGGAATAGAATAATGGACACTCGATGAATGTTACATCTATTCTACTATGTCACTGTATACCTGCTAGAAATGCGCTGGTACAAAGTACAAATCTGTGGCACTTAGACTAGAGGGAACAACGAGGATAGAGACGTTGTCACCATTAAAGAGCGAATCAAACTAAAAGCATGCTGGGTGAGATTGCGATATACATATTTATAGGATAAATATATATCGTTAGTATAAAATGAGCAAAAACTGAGAGTTGTGTGCGAAGAAACAAGGTAGAGAGATAGGCGGTGCAGGAGTGTTTCTCCTGAACCTGAGCGAGGAGCAAACAGATAGAGAGCGGTTCAGACTAGCCCATGAATGTCGAATATCGATCAAGTAATTCGTGATACTAAAAAAGCAGTTCTTCAGGATAGAGTTAGGAAAAAGTCAGGGTGTACAATCTTCCGAAACGGCGTAATTGACACTACATCTCTCCTCCCTGCGAGTGGAAAGGAAGATGCACGATTTGCAAATGCCGCAGAGCGACGAGACTCCTTCCCTACCGATCTTAAATCTCTCTCTCGCTCGAAACCCAGTACTGGTACTGGATCAGCGCAGTGTGTGTGAATATAACACGAAAGATACTCCCTGGAGCCCTCTTCGAGGTTACGTCCGATATACTAAACTTCGATTCTAAATCGGTTCCAGCAAGCTACTTACAGTAGTGGATGCGTTGCGAGATTCTTTATACTCTAGATATCTGATGTCTACTTTAAGACTATCGAGAAAGCAACCTACGAGGGCTGAAGACTTAAAGGATATTGACTGGGTCGTACCTGATCCAGGGTACCCCGTATCGTCTGGACCGAGGCATCGGCCCGAACTGCATCCCATGTTTTTAGTCTTTCTTTCAGCGTCTCTGTTTTAAGTGGACATTTTATATGTTAGAATGGGTGGCAGGCTGTGAGATGATTGCATATACCACACAAAAATAACTAAAAATATTATATATATATTAATAAATATATATTCCATGTAGATGCTTTCTTCTGTCCCGCTTTATGAACCTCGGTAACCTTTCACAACCTTCCGCCTCTAATCTCAGCTCAATTGACCCATCAAACTCTTTAGTCTTTGATTCTTAACTCTTTCCTTCGGACGTCAAAAACTATATATGTCTCTACTAACATTTTGTAGTACCATCGTCAGTGACCTTATGTACACACTTAAACCACCGTACATAGAGCTCACAATTACATAAGGTAGTGTCTTCGAGATGAACTTGGAGCCCCAAGACATTCGAGTTTAATGTCTACATTGCCAAGAGTGACAATCTATAAGACTGTACCTTATGTTAATAATAATAAAAAACCAAAGTACTTTTATCAGATCTCATGCAAAAAGTGCTAGGTCAAGATATTTCCTTTTGGCTGGCATGCACGATTAATAGAACACGTGTACCGGTTAAAGTAAAAGGAATGCAAAGTAAAGATATGCCCAGTACAGTGAACCTTGCAATATGTTTCCAATTACATAAGAATTTGTTGAAATATACTCACAGAGAAATAGCCACTGCTAATTAAAGACTTGACACAATAAAACTTTTACGATATACACCAATATCTTTGCTGTAGGCTCGGTACATCTAATCTGATAAGATACAAATGACTCAAAGTACAAATATGTCACAGCGGCTGCATGTCGTGCACATCAAACAAAGAGAACGGTACACTAAAAGGTAGCAAGTCGTTGTTCAAACTATCGGCCAATTCTCTTCCCATCCACGCCAGCTGGGAAGGATTGGAGCCTGTACAGGAGAAGTCGAAAGCCCTTAGCGATGTCGCATAGTAAGCAGGGAGAGAGATCAATGTTCAATGTCGTGTAATAATGCCAAAGCGATGCAGAGAAACAGAAGATGAGAGGTACACAGATTAAATGAGAGAGAATCAGTCCTGCGGAAGGGGGGGGGGGGGTGACTCATGGAGAGGCCACCGAGTGATATTCACGATTCAGCACCACCACATACAGACTAGTAAGGTGTCTCGAGGGTGCTCTCCATTCAAGTCACAGAGAGACACAAGTTTTACTCTAGGTAAAACTCACCAGCGTTCCGTTTGACCGAGGGCACAACGCGACACACCTTGCCTCTCTGTCTCTCCACGTCTCAAACGGAGAGCACCCGACGTCGCTCCCGAAGACGAGACTCATCGCACTCGTATCTTATCTCGAGCTAAAGTGCAGAACCGCAAACGGGTGACAGGGGGATAAGTCGAGAGTTCTGGATCGAGGATTCTCGCAGGTGTAATCCGCCGTAAAAATCTGAGGCCTCAGTAGCGGACAGAGCTGCCCCCCGCAAAGTGCTCGTGTTCGATCAACAGTACATACCACGCGTATATTGTTCGCCGCTAGAGAAACCCAACGACCTTTTGTTTATCGTCGAGACTCGAGACGTCGCTCGACCACCGCCGCCACTGTTCTCTCTCTCTCTCTCTCTCTCTCCCACTGATAACGAAACGTCAGTCGGCGAGGATCGCGAGCGTGAAAAAGCTCCGCTTAGTCACTGGGGGAAGGGGGAGGGCAGCGGAGCTTTCGGCCAAAATTTGCACAGCCGGAAGTGCATTGCCGCGTGACGAGGCGGTCAGCGGGCTGCCGCGGGGCCAGAGGAGGAGGAGGAGGAGGACGAGGGCTGCGATGTAGGGCTGGAAGGAAGCGAATGCTGCTCGAAGGGATGCGAATGCCAGGATGGTCTTTGGAGGTGACAGGCTGCTGGTTCGCTCACCTTTCCAGTGGAGTAGGCAAAGGCCTCTTTGTCACGAGAGGTAATGCGTGGATACTCCTCGCAGCGGATGGCTGCTGACTCCTCACCGAGAGAGTCCCCCGCTTTCACGACGATCGTAATTCTCACCGGAGCGCCGATTAACGTTAGCCTCTCGATTCACCCATTTCGTCGGCACACTCCACTGGAACGGCAGAGAGACACCCGGGTGGACCTTCTGCAGGGGGGGTTGGGGGCGCTGGGGGGCTGCAGGAGAGGATAGCGACGCAGGGGTCTGGAGCCTCGGGGATACTTTACTTACAGAGAAGTGAGGCTCGGGTCGCTTGACAAGGTTCGTGCACGGGCACTGGCTAAATTGGCGAGCGGCCTCGGAGGGATTCTCGGCAGGGCCTCTCTTCCTCTCTCTCTATCGGAAAACTAAAGCAACTCGCTCTGGAGAGATGCTGCGGATTCGTAACGCATGGCACTCCCTCGGCCCTCTCTCTATGCACGGGAGGAGGAGAGCTTTTTTCCCTCCTTGGGAGCACGGGCAGTTCTCTCTCCCGCGGGCACTGCTTCGCAAACCGAGTACGCGGCCACGCTTAGAACACCCGGGCACACAGCACAGCACACCCTCGCACCACTCTAATCATCGTTACTTAAGATATAATTATGTATTTACCTGAAATGTTAAGCGACAGAAAGTCAGGAAAATGGCTGCCCTCGATAGCCACACCTCAATCTGTTGAGTGTGGTGTGCGACAATCGGGGTGGTGGGGAGTCTTAGTCCCAGGGCCGTAAGCGGCGGAGAAAGAACGCCGCCGGCTCCGGGCACCTTCCACCGAGAATAAACACGAGAGAGTGCTGGTGGCCTAGGAGTTTCCTCGAGGACTGCTTGAAGTATTCTTTCGAGTGGATTCGGTGAGATTGTGTTCTATCCTTGATGAAGCTTGTCTCCTCGAATCTCTTACACACGCAATTGACGAAGAAACATTTTTCAAAGTGCGTGAGTAAGATTTTCACAGAGTACTTGAAGAAGAGTCTAAGTTAGTTTTCGGATATCGAGTCTAGGAAGGTAAAATCCGTCAGTGGAACTCGACCAGAGAGCGAGAAATCTATTGGAGAAGTTATTCTTTCCTAATCGAACCCTCGGACGAGTCGTCCCTGGAAACTACTCCGAAACCGGCGAATCATGCGCCACCCGCGCACGTCACGAATCCGTGGAGGAACTTTGCGCACGCACCGTGTTTTTCGGTGCGATGTGTGTTTGTGGGTGGATGACGGAAAGGGTTGGAGAATATGTAAATAATGCCGCAGCCGTTGGCTGGGTCGACGGGGGTTCGCAGTGGGGTTAGAACGTGAAAATGGTCAAAGCGGCTCCTCCGGGTGGAGCGGGAGAGCGTGCATATCCGGGAGTTGAATCGAGAGAGCTTATCCTGGTGGTTTTCCCTGGGCGAACGATACGGACTACTGCGGATGGGTTAAGCGTCCATTCGCGTGTCTAGCTTTCCCGAATTACCAGGGGTACTAAATGCATACTGATCAGGGGAAAACCAGGCCGAAACCGAGGAGGAGGATCCTCCTCGAGGCGTCCATTTAAAGTTAGCGCCGGACTGGCTGCGAGAAAGGGAAGCGGAGTCGTGCGGTTCTTGGCTGAGAGAGAGCCTGCTTTCAAAGCGAGCGAGAGCTTTCTTCGTGCTTCTCTCGTCGTCGACGGCGGCGGCTCATGCTACGCGCCCACCTACAATTATATCCATGCTCCTCTCTCCATGCTATGGTGCAGTACACTCGTTCTTATTCTCGTGGAAAGCGTACTTACCGTTGCGTGGATGGTCCGAGTGCCGCCGGTGTACTACTACTGTACTCTTTCCTTCACTGGGATATGGCCGGCGTGTGCGTTTGCAGTCACCCGTAAATACGGAGTCACTCACCAACACACGCGAACAGAGAGAACGAGAGAGAGAGACGGGCGCGCGTCTCCACACTAGCGGGGCATGGAATGTAAAAATTACGCGGTGGTTACAGGCGCGTGTGGCTCGTATGTGCCAAATAAGAATGATGTCATTGTATGACGCACGTGGAATTGGCGAGCGCGTTTGCTTCCGATTTAAAAGGATACGGGAATGTACGCAGAAGCGGAACTCCTGGTCTCTTGCTCCTACTATGTCCTCCCTCTCTAGGTTTCTATTAGTATGCGGCGCCGGTGGAAAAGTCAAAAAAGGATTTTGAAATTAGAGAATAGCAGCGACATACCGAGGGACCGACACTCCACGGAGCCACGGGACCAGTTCTCCGAGTGGTTGTAATAAAAAGGATTGTTTATTAATATCTGATGTTGGAAATAATCGTACACACTTGGGGGTGGTGGTAAAATGCTTGGGGCACAGTTTTGAAATATATGACGACCGTATTCCTTCAAAGTATTTACCATATGGCTATAGCGCCGAGTCCCGTTACAGAATATGGTACTACTGTTTCAGTTTTTATACAAAAGTCGAGTAAAATCCTGTACAAATCATATATGTCGAGAATTACAGGTCGAGATGACTAAAAAGTCCTCCATCGATTACGATTGCACGCGATCCGATGATATAGATGTGAAATTAGTATATTTATTCCATTGGCTAAGACATAAGAAACGTTTCGTCTATATCGTAGGGTGTATGAATACAGTTTTAATGCAGACAGTGTGAAATTTTCGACTATGCTGAATCTTGCCTCCCTAACGATGAACAAACAATAGCCACTGTCTCGTAACTATTCTAGGTCTCCTCCGATTGTTTCCGGCCATAAAATTCTGCGTTACGCCTCCTCCGTGAGCACGATCGACTTAGTTCTGTTTCGAGGGGTCGGGATCGTTCGGATTACCACCCATTTGCCTCCTCAATGACTCAATTAATTCGGGATTCGCATTTTGCATCTGTTGCGCTAATTGTTGGCCACTGAAACATCGGATAAAAACACATACATACATTTGCACCATGGAACTATCAGAAGATTACCATTTTCTATACTACATACGCTTCGAGTAGAACTTCCATTCTTCTTCCCTGCTCGACATTCCCAGTCATCAGACTGCTAACTACATTCTGCATTGTGGGATCAGACAACATTTGGTGCGCCATGTTCATGAGAGCCGGGTTGCTTAAAAGTGAACTGAGATCCATGCCTGGGAAGGAGCCGCCTCCTCCCACTCCACCACTCACACCCGGCTGAGCCAACTTCTCCTCGGCTAGTTGCAAGTTGGCCTTGTAGCTTTCGTTGCCTGGTTCCAGCTCCAGTGCTTTCTGATAGCTCTCCTTAGCCTCCTTGTGTTTATTCATACTAGAATATGCTAGACCTAGCCTGCCGTAGGCTTTACTATAGGAAGGCTCGATCGTCAGTGCTGTGTTGCAGTCTTTGATCGCGTGATTGTAACCACCCGTTTTGTTGTACGCAGCGGCTCTGTTGCAATAGTACACAGCGTTCTTGTCATCCAGCTGAATAGCTCTGAAACAAAATAAGATTAGTACAAGAACAGCTGATATTACTTCACCACAGTTCTACATACTTTGTGTAACTGGCTATAGCTTCCTGATACTTCTCCTCCCGCATGAGGTTGTTCCCATCGTTCTTCAGCCTCTCAGCCTCCGCCTTGGCCTCCGCACTGACTTCGCCCGGCGAGCCTGGTTTGCCATGCTGAGTAGCAGTCTTGTAGACGTCAAGCAGGTTGAAATTGGCCGGCGTGTCGGAGGCCTGGACGCCGTACGCACTCTCCAGGCACTGTATGGCGACTTCGAGACTTTCGCGGGAGTCCTCGGTGATATCACCTTCTTCCAGCTGATTAGTTAAAAACTGAACGATCGCCGCGACCAGCCCCTTGACAGCCATCACTGCCCACGGGAACTGCTTTTGCCTGTTGGGAGAACAACGCGCGTCAGTGCGGAATTACAGGAACGCGAGAAAGACAGTGCAATTGCGGATGAGTCGCGGCGATGGCTACGTGTCATAACCCCGCTAGCCAAGCAGCCGATCGGACCACGGAATCCGAGGAATCGACAGAAGTACACGTGGAGCAACAGCTACGAGACTATCTCTGCACGACGATTAACGAGCGATGGGAGTCGCGACAGCTTAATTAGCAAATCAATGCGCATCTTATTACGCCAATTCATCACTGGTGCCATAACCACGATGATGCCGGATGGCTCGAGCGAGGAAACGATATCTTTGGAAAACTCGAGAGAATTCGAGGAGGAGAGAATCATTCTGATGCAATTGCGCGAGGCCTTTCGAGCGTGTATGTTGGAGTTGTGCGGCTAGCTGGGAGAATTACAATGTTCTATTGAAAAGTCCAGAGGTGTCGGTGGCACCGCGCAAACGGCCAGTCACGCACTCGTGAGGGAAAGAACTGGTGGTCTGTTTCACGTGGGGCTGGGAAAGGCGAGCGAGAATCCCGGCGATTTCCTCCACGATAACCGCGAAGAGGTTTGATCGGCCTCGCGGCGAGCACACACGCAAAAGCGACCTTCTCACCTGGTAAGCACGAAACTTCAATATAGTGTGCCGCGGCAACAGCGCGATTGGAACTTCAATGGCTTCCTCCACTTCAGGGAAAACAGAGATTTATTTCCCAGGCTTTTCTTTTGCGCGACGACACTGGCTGGCTGACTCGCTTCGCCGAGTAGCGAGATAGGAGGAGTTTATGCGTTAAGTTCGTTGTCTTTGCTACATGACTGACTCATCTCACTAAAATCGCTCCGAGTTTAATAGATACGAACGATTTAACAGAGTGTAATCGCACCATTCGAGTTGCGCTGGCGCGAACTCGCCGCGCCGGCCAACTCGCATTCCCCTTTTTCCAGACGCACGCACGTTTGTTCTTTTGATTATGAAAACTTTAATGGAGAAATTCATCTTTCTTTCAGATCAGTACATGGCGCATCGGAAATCGATGCATTCAACACGACAATAATATCGCTGATAAGGAACATGCAGGACTTTCACGAAAGGAAAGCTAAATGATGAGTGAATCACGGACCACTCGATTCTACGACTTAGCGAATAAATACAACAGTAATAAATAGTAATAAATACAAAACGAGAACAATGAAATTAAGGGCGAGGTCCTTCTTGCACAATACGAAGTATCGTACTGTTATTCGCGCTCCCAGCGAAGAGGTAACGACGTCCTAAATAATGGAAGGGAACCATCGCTTGCGCACCGTCTATCCAAGAATGAACGACTACTTGGAAGCCCTGAAACATAAGATCCTCATATAATATCGGATAATTCAATAGAAAAATTGAACTCCCTGCGACTTACTTGTGCGAACATATATTCATAAACGAAGAACTCGCCGCTCTGTGTGCTGACAATTACGAAAGAGTCGCCGTGTCCGATCACTACAAATAGGTCGAAGCGCATTTAATAATAAGGAAGATCGAATTATGTATTTGCAATGCGTACCATCAGCGTAGAAGCATTCAATTCCGCTAACACTCGAATCATAAAATAGATTCTGGTAGCTCTGAAAGCTCATGGTATGCGCCTTGTACGAAAAGACTTTGACACTGTTCGTGTTGGAGTCCTCCAGGAAAATGAAGTGGCTCTTCTCCTGTGTGAGGGTTTTAACGTGCCGACTTTGACCCCCGAAACTCCTCAGGAATGAAAACTAGGAACAACAAACTACAATTGCTTCTGGAAACTTTGGCTTTGGTAAAACAAGTCTACATACCTGAGATGTTTCGCGGTCGAACCTATACAAATGCGATCGAGAAGATGCGCCGGAGCAAGCCACCAGCAAATATAAATCGGATTCAATATTAAATAATTCAATATCCCACGCACCGTCGGTGCTTAATTCCTGATGCAATGTCAGGTTGTTAGTCTCCAAGTTCAATTTATAAATCTGCGATTTGGCGCGGTGGCTCTTGAGCACCGGATCGTAGTAGATTGCCAGGATGATGTAAGCTTCATCTGAAAGTGTTTAAATCCATTGTCAAACTTGTGCGCATCGTACAAGTATTGATACAAAGAAATTATTAACTGTCAAACGTGAAGAGCTGCGCGTCCTTGACGAAGCCTGGGATTTTCACTGGGATATCCTGACCGATCCCTGTAACGTCTCCAGTGCTCGAAACTTGGACTCTCATCCACGAGATCCTAGTGAATTCCTCCCTCTCTTTTTCGAGAGTACATTCGGGAGTATAAGACACAGTGTTGGACTTGACTTCTATACCAATTCCAGCGTGCGGCTGATGGAAGTACCAGGTTCTAACAGAATCATTAATCTTCTTCACGTTACAGTCGTCCTCGGCGTATTCTGCACTGTATTCCGAGGGGCAGGAACAGTCTGCGGGTAAACCACAGGCATTGCCTGGTTCTTCCGCAAAAATGCTTAATTTTACAACACCCTGATAATAAACTGGTTCTACTTTCTTGACATTAGGCAGACGTATCTTCAACAAGTCCTCCTCTTCGAGGTACATGAACTTGTTTCGCAAGGTATCCGAAACGTCGTACAGGTTTTTGATATTCTTCTCTACGGCCTGACTTGATTGCGCGACGGCTAGATCGAGGGAAACTTGATTGACTGAATTGTTGAAAAGATACTGGGAATTTACGCCATTGAGAAATTGCGACACGGATATGTTCGCTGCGCTCACTTTGCCCTCGAATGTCTGAAAGAAATTTGGTGTTTACGAGGAAGAGATTGATTTTGATTGAAGAAAGGAATCGGAGAGTACCAGATCCCCGAAAATCTCGACGTCATCGTCTTTCTGTACTCCGGTTTTATATTCGTTTATTGCATCGACATTGTTGATCATCGGAGCTCGCACATTCCCAGTTACGATGAGATTATCCTGGAAGGTTTTGGTACCAGATATGAATTGCGTCTCTTCAATCCCATTTAGGACGAAATCGGCAGGACTGGCTCCATTGATCTTCGAAACTTCGGCATTTCCTGATGGAAACATGAACGATTGGAAACCTGTATTAGAGAACTGCGCCAAGTGCATTGCGTACCTGTGACTTCTACGAAACCACTGAATTGCACGTCAGAGAGAATCGTGTGGTTCCCACTCAAAGTGATCCGCCGGTTTAGGAATCGGTCGAGATCGACTCCATCCAAGTTCTTCACGTAAACGTTTTTCAATACCTTCAAATCCTCGAACACAACATTACTCAAGGTGTCAGTTTGCAGCGCGATTTTATGCAAATCCGCGCCGTGCAATCGATCATCTATTAATTGCAACTCATTAATTATCACATCATCGAGAAAAGTTATGTGGTGCGAAATTTCGTTCTCTTCGTATTTTCGTATGAGCGAGTTATTAAAGTCAATGATATTGACGTTATTTATTGTAGAAATATCGACGTAATCGGCAACCGATAATTCATCGATGGTCAAGTTCTTCTTAAAGATCTTTCTCCCAGTTATCCTAACGACTCCTCCATCGTCTATCACCGCGTCCAGGACAACTTCTCGAATGTCCTTCTCTTCGTCCGGGTGTCCATTGAAAACGGAAACCGAGACTTGCTCCTCGAAAGTAACATCGCCGTCAATGATTTGATCCGCATCTTTCGTCACCGCGTTCCCCAACAAGTAGGAAACGGTATTTCTAGCTATCGACGAATTCTCCCAGGTGATCTGCCCATCGACTTTCAAAAGGGAGACACGTTTCATGGGAATTTCAAGCAGACTTTCGTACAACTGAAAGAATTGGCGAAATTATTCAATTAAAACAATCATTGTTTGTATGTTGGCAATAAATTGATTTACCTCTTCAGGATTCCGACCATTCAATTCCTTCGTGGTGATGTCACCCTCGACGACAAGCTCATCGAACGTAACATTTCCCAGAATTATAATTGGTTTGTCGATCCAGATTAATCCATCTGTTTTCTGTCCATTGATGTAATCTGTGTTTGTGTTATTAGCTGTAATTCTGTGGAAAGAAATATTCCCAGGGATAATTTGCTCCCTCGTCCTTGAAAGAAGCTCTTGGAAGAAGTTATCCACATTTTTGCCATGGAGAAGATTGAGCGTCGCTGTCTCTACTGTTAAGTTGTCCAGAAGCTCTTCCGAGGAGATAACGAGATCTTCCCTGACCATTTCTTCCAAGTACGATTCGACCGATCGATCTTCAACTTGACCAACTTGTAAATCGCTGTTTACTGTTAAATCGCCTTCAATAATTAGGCGTTTAAATAGTTGATCTACTTCAGCTTCGAGCCCATCGAACTTCTTCGCATCCACGTTATTAATCTTCTCTGCATTCAACTCTTCAATTTGCAATTCGGGAATGTTAATGAATTCAATCCTTCGACTCTCATTAGCAGATTCATGATTTTCCTCCGGCAAACTTTCACTCGTCTCATTATTGAGGAGATCGAAGTAAAGCTCGCCGACTTTAACTCGTTTCGCTTTAATTGTCGAATAATCACTGCTGCTGGTGAAAACTGCTTTTCTTTCGTTGTTTAATATTGAATTTATTGGAAGTCCATTGTAAGCATCGAGGATTAAGTCATTTACGCGAAGACGATCCACGCGCCATTGATTTCGGAAAGTCACGGAATCATCCGCGAATTCGATCAGGCTCGAATTATCTTTCTCCAAGAGAAACGAACCGTCGACGCGGAGCCGATCGATATGCAAATTCGTGGTGTGTGGGACTTCCTCGAGAGACGTAAACAGGAACTCGTGACGAGAAAGTCCATTTATGTATTCGGCGTCCAGTTGATCGATCGTTAGATGATTAGTGAATCGAACTTTATCTTTAATGACTTGGTCGCTCGATTTGGTCCAGTGTGTCTTAAAGACATCATTTAGATCGATCTCCTCGTTGTTTATTATTGTAACTGTGGGCTTTTTAAGGACGATCGATTTCACTCTCAAGTCCCCATCGATCGTGACGTTTTTATAAACCTGAAGATATTCGGGGTCCTCCGATTCCGTGTCCACGTCGATTATTAATTCTTCAGTCACCTGCAGTTTCGCCAGAGTCAAATCTCCTTTGATGACATTCTCCTGCGAGATCCGCGCACTTTCGTTGACTGGCACGCCGTTCACCGTATCCGCGTAGAGTTTGTCGATCTTAATTGTCTTGATGAAGAACTCGCGGAAACTCTGCTCGCTCGATTTGTCCAGTATATTCTCGGCGGGCAATTCATTGAAGAACTGAGTGCTGAGATTCGTGACTCCCAAGGAATTCGCGTATGTAATGTTTCCTGATGGATTTTACCTGTTTTACTATACAAAGTTACGTTTTTACTAGCAAAGAAACTTAACTCACCATCGATGACTTGGCTGGTGCCATAAATGAAGACGTCGTCGAGGAATTCTCGAACACTCACATTATTCAACATCTCGACTCTCAATTCCACCAAACGAACATCCCCGTGCAATAATATCGTGTCATTTAGAAATTCCACCACGGCGCTCGTCGTATTCAAAGGGATCCTCGAGCTATCATTCTTCCTGGCCCAAACTGAAAAGAAAATTCCCCCGAAATTTCTCCCACTGAACTAGTAATCCGCACGCGAGTTACTAAGAGAGGGAAACCACTCACACTCGCTCGGGATCCCGCAAAGGGAATCGACCTCGAGATCCTGCACGACAATGCTTTTCCCACGGAGCGGCCTGTCGGATTTCTCGACGCTTCTCGTACTGAGAGAGCTATTGCTTCGTAGATCGACGTCGTTCCAAAAATCCACGTCCAACGAATCGACCTGCAATTCCTTGAAGAACGCGTCTCCCCGTACGACGATATTCCCTGCGAAGGTGTTGGTTCCGTTGAGCGTTGGAAGTTGCCTGGAAGCCGCCAGGACATCATCTACTTCTTCCGCCAAGTGGAGTATGTTCTGCTGAATTGTCGTTGGTGCGACGATTTCGCGGGAAGTGAGCAGGTTTATTGAATCGACCGATCCTGATTTTAGGTCGATGCTCGGAAGGACGATTGGTGTTGATATTGTTAGATTCTCCGAGGAAGAGTAGAGACTCGGCCAGGAAGAAGACGCCCTTTGCACGCTCGGCATTCTTTGCGATAGGATTTCGATGAGCTCCGCTAAACACTTGGACGCAGCATCTTTCTCCAGATTCCGGCTACCTAAACGCATTTGAATTTCAAGTGTGATTGAACTACAGGGTTTCTGTGGAAAGGAAATAATGCTAAACCGTGCGAGGCCTCTTCGATAAATAGCTCCCACGATTCCAGGCTGAACTCGTTTTCTTCATTCTTCAGGATTAATATCGCGTTGATCGCGGATCCATTTGTTTCAACTCGCATATCGACGATCTTCTCACCGCTCTTTACTTTCAAAGATCCTACCAGCGTGCAATCCAGCGCACTCTGGACTTTGCACAATTTCAGGACATTCTGCAATTCGCGTTAGTTCACTTAACTGAAATAAAATCAAAAAACATAATTTCCAAGTACCCGCGTACATTCTGGCCGACGAAGAAGTACGTTTCGTCCTTGATCCTCTCGATTCGACTAAAAGCTGAAGCCGCGATTTCGGGAAGGGTCATCCACCGCAGTAATTCCTGTCCTGCAAGGGAATCCCAAAATGCTCTCAATTCCACCGAGAAATTCCTGCCAATCCTTTAGGGGAAAACCCATATACCGACCGTCCCACCAGAACAATTCCCCAGGCGACTCGCGATTCGCGACGAGCACCAAGTCGAAGCCGCCGTAATTATAATGATGAACCTTGATCGGCGCGACCGTCGGGAGAAATTGGATCCTTTGCGCATTGTTGTCCCGGAACTCGTAAACCAATGAACCCACTCTGGGATTCTTCTCGTCGCTCTGCGCGAATACCAGAATGGTGGATTGTTTGTGCCGGAAACTCGCCACCGAGACGGCCGCCGTGGTGAGCATCTCGGTGACCATGTCCATGTAGGTTCCCCGCCAATCATAGATCCTGGAAGAGTACCAGTGGAAGAGTACAGGGTGATGCACTTGCCTTTTAATCATTCCCTTCACACTCGAGTTCCAATTATTTTTATTATTGGTGTTATTTAATATTATATATTCCTTGATATTAAAATTATTCATCGATTGATGAATGATTCTGGACTTCGCCATCGAACACACTTACACAGAGGGTGCGGTAAATTCACCCGAATTATCAGCGAGCACCAAGTACAGCTGATTATCCCTGGTGAAGAAGGTCGCGTCGACAGGTAGGCCGCGTTGTCGGATGGTTTGCCGGTGGCGGAATTGTCGCGGACTCTCCGAGTTCCCCGTGTACAAACTGCAGGAGCCCGTTACGTGGCAGACCAGCAGGTACACCACGCTCTTCCACACGATGCTCTACGGTTTATCGGGGCCGAATGAGAGAACCGTATTAACAATTAGACATCGTCTCCACGTACCCTGATGAATTTAATTCCATTGTCCGCGGGTATCCTCGCGATCTCCCGCAACCCGGATGTCCCGTTCGAAAGGGTAACATTTCCCTCGAGAATCAGAATCCTGCCGCTCTCGATCACCAGTACTTTATCCTGCGCGTTCGCCAGGAACACTTGCTCGCCACTCAAGCTCTCGCTCCACAGTTTCTCCGATTGCAATTTATACGATTTGACTTCCACTAGAAGAATAGATCGGATCTCCTTTTCGGGTCGACTTTTTCCAATAGGTTCGACTTACCAGGTGGGTCGTCCTGGATGTGGATCTTGGCGATCTCGACTTTCGACAGCTTCAGCCGCTCGTCCAAGTAATCGTGGACCGAATTACCGTCGCAGGATTCAAGAGGAAAAGCAGCCAAAAGAATCAGGGTGAAAATCGACATTTTCGAAAGTATGGAATTATTGCTTCCGCGCATAGCCACGAGCCATACGCAACTGCAATGAAATTTGAATCCCAGTAGCTGACTGTATATATTTACAAAGCCTCGAGCGATTACGTGCTGTCGGGCATGTACACAAACATTGATTGGATCCAGTGCTACTAGAGCCTCCGAGCATTGACAAAGGAGGCTCCTTAAAATTCCGGAATTCCGAGAGCGCGACGCGCCCTAATGATTATGATTAGGCCCGCTCGTTATTAATGGAATTTATAAATAGACCACCGAGAGCCACCGGGCAGCCGCGGCAATTGGATGAAATTAGATCAGGGTCCGGGTGTAACAATCCTACGCACTACCATTCCCTTCGTGTATTTATCATTCGCGCCGCTCCATACACCGTATGGGGAAGTGCGGCGCGCAACTATTTCCTACTACCAGATACATAAAGCAGCATGATTCATTATCTGTTTATTTCCTCCTTCCTGTATCCGAGGGTTTCGGTGCGGTGAATCTCCGTGGTACAGAAAGGCCTGCATCCTCCGCTAAGTACAGGATGAATGACAATTACAAGATTACCTACTGTACCAGTAAAACAGATATCCTAGTAAACGACATCATTCTTCATAGTAACACTCGAGTGGCTTCATTCGTAGAAAGCGGTCCATTGAGAACTAGAGGGCGAGCCGAGTACTCGGGGCAGGTCCGATTCATTCGGGGCCCACCTGTTGAGGGGGCCCAAACCCATCGAGCTCGGTCATCGATCCTGCGCGAGTGCAAGATGATGCACCGCGAGCGGCTTTCGAGTTCGTCATCGGAACTCCCTCGCCGCGCGGTGGCGCTGGCGGTCGGAATTCCGCCGGAGCTCGGCGCCGATTGGCGCTGGAGTATGAGGCCGTGCAGATGGCCAGGCCCAGGATTGGGCTTCTCTGGGCCTTTCAGTCGCGCCGGCGAATCCTGTGTGTGTCCTGCGATGGTTGTAAGCCGAGCTACCGTGTTTGCGATGCTTAGGAAAGGAGGCTCGCGTGCGGCTTAGCTAGCTGCCGGTTTCGAGGTGTTCCAAGCAGGCCCCGTGGCCGTCCGTGCGCTCTCTCGAGGAGGGCCCCATTATTTGTTGATTGGCCATCGGCCCCCGAAGTGCGCCCGCGGACCATCCTCCCATCTCCGGCGGCGATCCAGTGGCCGTTACTCTCCGCGATTCCTCCGGCGATATATCTCTCGGGCATTCCTCCACGGGTGTCAGTGGGAATCTGTTGCGCGGGTGCGCGCGTCCGATCGGCAGCTCTCTGGGTGTATGCGAGCGGGAGCGCGACCGCGTGCGGGCGGTTCCCACACGTCCGTGTCGGTGCAGCAACAAGTGTCAGGGAGACGACGAGCGTGATCGGGAGAGAGAGAGCAGAGCGCGGCGGAGGCGGCGACGTTGAGAGAGAGAGCGTGGCTAACTGCGGGAGAGTGGAGAACAGGAGAGAGAAGTGCCGGAGACGCGGTGCATGCAGCTCGGGCTTCCTGCAGCGAATAGCGAGGATGGGCTGCGCGGTGAGCACCACCGGCGAGAAGGAGGCCGCCGAGCGCTCCAAGAAGATCGACAAGGACCTCAGGGCCGATGGCGAGCGGGCCGCCAGTGATGTCAAGCTTCTGCTGCTCGGTAATTTTCTTCACACCCGGTTATCGCTCCGACACTCATATAATCCACCGGTTAATGTCTACGTGCTTCCTCCTACTCCACCTACTCCTCGCAACCGCCTGGACCCAACTCTTGCATCCTCCACGCTCTTACGCGGCCGACTCTCTGTAGAATCGATGCCTTCTTCTTGCACAGGG
Source organism: Crossocerus cetratus (assembly GCA_963675795.1). NCBI lineage: Eukaryota > Metazoa > Arthropoda > Insecta > Hymenoptera > Crabronidae > Crossocerus > Crossocerus cetratus. The sequence goes on along the minus strand of OY776665.1, from coordinate 21,357,689 downwards.
ATTACTGGCTGCCCCGGAGATGATTTCCTCCTGACCTCCGCTCGGGATCAGGGGGAACCGGGATTCCGTTCGAAATCTTCCTGGCGAGCGGCTGCTTCCTGGCACACGCTCTCCCCCCACTTAGGGGGGTGCGCGCAATCGCGGAAGTGGAGCGCGGGCGATTTTCCGAAAACTTGAATCATCCGCTTTACCGTGAATCGTGAGATAACGAGACTGCGAACGTTGCGGATCCAGTGAATGATTCTACGCTGGGAAGTGCTCTCTCACGCGACAATGCCAGCGCGCCTCTCCCTCTCTCTCTCTCTCTTTCTCTCGCGCTGTTCGGCTTGTTCAGTTTCGCTCGGAGAACGCTCTGTTTTTCTTGATCGAGTATATACGTTTTATCAGCCGCGGCACTCGGCGAAAAGGGCCACCACGAGTGCACGGGGATCGGCAGCCAGTGCGCTCTCCTCGGAAACGTTCTCCGGCCAATTGCGCTCTCCGCCCCGAGTCGAATCGGAAGGCAGTCCGGATGATAATTAACGCAGCTAATTATTTTAATTGCACCATCCCGTGATAATAATATAGGAGCATGAATTTGGTCTGATTCAAGGAGCGGGGGAGTCCGGCAAGTCGACGATAGTGAAGCAAATGAAAATCATACACGAGACTGGCTACAGCAAGGAGGAATGCGAGCAGTATAAACCTGTGGTGTACAGTAACACGATACAGAGCTTAATGACGATAATTCGAGCTATGGGAGATCTTAGAATCGACTTTGCTGATCCTAATAAGGCAGTAAGTTTTTCCATGCGCAGCATGCTCTCTGGTATTCTGCTCCGGCGTACTGTAGGTATGCGTGTAACACATGTGCAATTGTGGTTTTATAGGACATAGCACGCCAATTCTTCACCCTAGCTTCAGCAACGGAGGAGGGTGAACTAACTGGGGAACTGGTGCTATTAATGAAGAGATTATGGCAGGATGCTGGAGTACAGCTGTGTTTCACACGTAGTAGGGAATACCAGCTGAATGACTCTGCGGCGTACTATCTCAATGCTCTAGACCGTATAGCTCAACCTAATTACATACCGACTCAGCAAGATGTTCTTAGGACACGCGTCAAGACGACGGGAATCGTGGAAACGCAGTTTTCTTTTAAGGGTTTACATTTCAAGTATGTGTATCTTGCGCGGATCGCTACCGAATCACTGATGACTAATGATTACTCATTCCCGTAGAATGTTTGACGTCGGCGGGCAACGATCGGAAAGGAAGAAGTGGATACACTGCTTCGAAGGTGTTACTGCCATTATTTTTTGCGTCGCCCTTAGCGGATACGACCTGGTACTCGCGGAGGACGAAGAGATGAACAGGATGATCGAATCGATGAAGCTATTCGACTCGATCTGCAACAGCAAATGGTTCGTCGAGACCTCGATTATTTTATTCCTGAACAAGAGGGACCTCTTCGAGGAGAAGATCACGAGAAGTCCTATTACTATCTGCTTCCCCGAGTACAAGGGGGTCAATACCTACGAGGAATGTGCGTCCTACATTCAAATGAAGTTCGAGAACCTGAACCAGAAGAAAGATCAGAAACAGATATACACACATTTCACATGTGCCACGGACACCTCCAACATACAGTTCGTGTTTGACGCGGTGACCGATGTAATAATTAAAAACAATTTAAGCAACTGTGGATTACTAAGTTAAACGTCGGGATACTCGAAAGGATCGATGCTAGACGGTGAATCGTACAACGACGTCGCAGGTTCGAAGACCTACGCAAACGCAGAATGGAGCGCGTGAGACTGAACGATTATTTGTCGAACACAGTATACATGACAGTCATCGCTGACAACTCGTTAACTTTTTACATTAATTTAGTATTATGCAAGCGCGTTTTAAGATTTTCTATGTTCAATAGCTTTATTGGTTTTTAATTCTACTCGACGATTGACCCCTAAATCGTGCGAAACTCTCGAAAATTTTGACAGCCATGCGTCGGATCAATGGTCAATGCAGATACTACTTCCCATGCGAAAGAGTACTTGGTTTCTGCTAACTGTATTTAGTATACTAACCAAGCACTAGTTAGCTCGTAATTTAGTAATATCATCTTGTATATAATTTATTTGCTAAATGGATTATAACTATACGGAATGGAAAACATACTTCCATGATCGTGCTCGAAGCCATTCACATTAATTATAATTTCGCACCCTCCCCCCTTCGACCACAGATTCAGCTCTCTCTCTCACCCTTTTTTTTCCAATATATATTTATACACAACGATTTGGTGAAATTTTTGTACAAGCTTGTCGTCCCTTTTATATACGTGTATTATTTGGTAATAGTTGATCGACTGTTGTTACTGTTTCCAGCTGCCAAGCAAATCATAATACTAGAATTAGCTAAAGACTTAGGGAACAATCTCTTTATACTGCTTAGATGAATAAACCAAGTTTTGTATAAAATACGATATTTTTTTACAACACCTGTAGGGATCGTATTCTAATGCATCGCGGACGCACTAATTTCGGGAGAAAATAATTCTCAAGATCTACACAATATATTCTTCTTATATTTCGAGGACATGCATCAAATTACAAGGTATCATTCTTCCCCGGTATTCTGCTTGCCTATTTACATCCTCTCGGCATTAGTGCATAATTTTGTTACAAAAATTGATGTTTCCGGTATGATAGTTCTCGTTGTAAAATAGAATGATCTATAAGTCCCTTGTAACGCAATCCGATCTATTATAGTTTAATATCATATTGTTCAACTGAGGAATGTCTTGTACAGAACAGCACTCGCTCACTGAGTACTTATCCCGAATCTACGAAATAATTCAAGTGCTCCCCTTCTTTTCTTTTTTAACTCTGAGACATAAATCTAGATCGTGCCTTTATCGCGTCGTCTTTCACATTTAGCTATATGTATATGTATATATATATATCGATGATTATATAGACATGAAGCCGCAAAATAAATATAGTACTGTCTTCTTTTAGCCTTTCTTTCCAATTGGAAGTTCGATGATCAACATTCACAACTTTACTGAACGATCCTTTGTTACATTCTCGAACACTTGCCATTAGGACTATTATAAACTTAAAGTAATCGAAATTGGTCAACGATTGTACATATTTTATACACATGACACACCCTAATTTAAAATGTTTCATAAGAAATACTATTATTCCCCAGTGGATCTTCTCTTTTTAGTACAACCAGCGTGGAACTCGAACCACGTTCTCCCTCGGTACTCCAAACTATTTATATGAATATTGCGAGATGTAATGAAGAGTATAGACGTAGCCAATAAATAATGTTAATTTTGAACGAAACTGAGGCGGGGTTTTATTGAATTCTTCCAGTTGTTCTTGTTGGCTTTAAGTCTTCGATATACGTATAAATAACAACGATAGTGATATCTCTGTGTATTCCCTACGAGTAATTTGTTCCAACTTATAGTTTTGCGACACTCTCAACAGCATAGACTTCAACTATTGTATATATATATATAATTAACGTCAGGTCGTTAACTTCAACAATGTATATATGAAGCGTTTCATCTCCGGTACAACCAAATATGACTCAACAGATTGGCTCTCCCTAAATCCTAAAGTGTCGAGTAAGTTTCGTGTGTTGCTATGACCGCAAACGTGAGGTATTGAGTACCGCGATAAGGAAATGCGCAACAGGAAGCATTTAACTCTCGTAACGAACGCATGCGATATTCGGACTAATCACAGAACAGACTTGAGGCTTTCGTTTCGCTACACAGCTGCGAGGCTTCGCTCAAAAGCGATCTATCTTACCTAGATAAGTTCCATCGACGTTGATAAATAACTTGCTAAGTGTGTGTCATGCCAGGACAATTAATGCCTGAGCGTAGACTGCTGCGGTTCGTTTAATGAGGATTCCTAGCTGGGATCGGCGGCCCACCTGCGGTTCGAGCTGGTACAGGAGGCGGAAGATTGGGGGGAGGTAAACTAGGCGGTGGATGCTGAGGAATTGGAGGTGCTTGTCGTTGCGGCAAGGGCGGCGGAACGGAACTAGGCGGTGGTCGCGTGGGGCTTTCCGGAGTCGTATCGCTTCGAGGTAAAGGTGGCGGAGGCCGGTTTGGCGCAGTATAACTCGGGGAGCCGTCCAGGATCTCCTCGTAAATAGCTGACTCCGGTGAGAGCCTTTCATCTTGATCACTCTCTATTCTATCACGTGAGGGAGGCGTCGTAAATTGATTTGGTAAAACACTGAACACACCTGCCCGAGGCGTTTGCTTTCGTTCTTGCAGCGGACTCTTCGGTAGCTGGGCTGGTCTTCCTGGTGGGGCGGGTCTTGGCGGCGGTGCTCCACCATTTGGACTTCCTCTAGTCGGCGAGGAGCGTTCTCCAATTTCTAGCTGTTCTAATCTTTGTATGGGACTTGTTAAAGGAGAGCCGGAAGTAAATTGGGCAACTGTTGTATTACTGCAGAGCTGGATCTCTTTATCAATCAAATCGGGCCAATTTGGAGATTTCAGTGACAACTTGAGCTGTTGGCCACATACTTGTGTCGTGCCTTTACGAGCCGCAGCCAAAGCGCACTGACCATCTCTAAATGTCACCCAGATAGTATCGCCGACGAATTTCACCAGAATCATCTCGCCAATTTGAGAGAGCTCCGAGAGTAAAGCAGTCATAAAGTTATCATCAAAAACGCTATCCATATCGTCGGATTCCTCTACGGCCTTAATTATTATCGTGCCATCGGGAGGGCCGAGATCTTGGATGACCTCTTTGAATACCCGCTCGCGCTTTTCCGGCTCGACACAATGTACATCTATATCAATGATTGCAACTACTGGTCGATGATCGCTCTGCTTCAACTCGGCTCTTCCATAGTGCAGGAGTTTTCCTGGATTCCACTCAGCAGGTGAATCTGAAAAGATAAATGTATGCTTTTTTAATATGTTTTCAACAGCAGTTAACTTATCAAAGACAGATAGGAAACGTACCAATGTCAGGGACTTGTTTCCGCCGCTTCCACAAGACTCTATCAGTCCATGCAGGTTGACGACATTTTTCACTAGTATCATAGTCGTCGGAAAATACATCATATTTATATGTAGGCGGGAACGTTACAGGACCTTCCAAAAAGTTTTTAAAACAGTTGCCCTGCTCTTGTTGAACCTAAGGATCGGTCGAAATATTAAAATCATTTTCATTTACAAATAACTTACATTTTCCATGGAAGATAGTGGAGCTGTACCCTCAATTGATCAAACTGAAGTATCTGATCGAGTTCGTTGCGATAAATCATCTCTTTCATTTCCTCCTTGTCCATATCGACTCTATAATTAAAGTCGCCGCACCAGAACACGTAATCGTGAGTATTCAACGTTCTTCCCATAGGGAAGGTAACTTTCCTTGTAATTTCCGCGTAATCGGCATTACGCTCGTTCACTTGGGACTGGCCAGCAGCGAAATGTGCACAGACGAAGCAAAAAGACGTCGAATACAATACGCATCTAATAGCTGCCGCGCCTTTGTTGCCTGTTGCACCGCCCAATCCAGTCTTCACACAATCTACGGCTACATCTCTCAAGTAAGGGGCGTGCTCAGGCCGTATGAACAGGTACAAGCAAACGCCGACCAACTGTTGATATGTAACCAGAACGTATTTGGTATCTCTGGATATGACTTTCTGCAACTCGTCGGCCCAGGACTTGGCGTTATCCCAGCTAGCAGCCATTATATTACTTGCATTTAAATCAACTATTTCCTCGAAGCCTATCGCAAATATATCTACAGGAACATCGTCGTATTCGCTACACGACACTAAGGCTGAAATGCGAAAGAGGTAATCCTATTATGCCAGGTCTGTTGTCGTCGAAATCTTAGGAAATACAAAATCTCTTACGTACACGACGATTGACGGGGCGCGTCCAATAACCAGTCGGCTAGGGATACACCCTTATACGCCACACTCCGGAAATGCTTGCCGCCATTCACATTATAAGTACCAACGCTAACTCTAAGCTTCATTGTCGTCACGTACTCGTTATATCGCTTGCACATTTCTCGCAGAACGCTCGAGGGGGCGTGAAGCATATTGGATGGCAAGAGTAATCTTGCTCTATCAGCTAGCTCTGTGTTTAACGTTGATCCCAATAGTAGAATGTCGATTGCCTCTTGTTTGTTAGAGTCCAGTAGATTATTCTGAATGGTTCTGGCAGCGGATCTTGCGCCGTCCATTAACTTCGAGCTACCCTGGATGGCTCCGGTTCCAGCGTATATTTTGCTCACCTCGTTACCATTGTTAATCCACATCTGTCGAAATACTTCCTCAAAACGCGAGACCATTTGCTGCTTCTCGAGAAGCTTTAACAAGCCTAGTTGCTTGGCTAGGATTTGCAGTGCGAAAAATGTCTGCACACAATTGGTTCTGTCTAAGCAGTCTAAGCAATTGGTTCTGATGGTGCCGGCCTGTTCGAGTAAGACTGTGGGTCCTGCTGCATAGAACAGAGAGAATGACTCTAGGTACTGTTCGATCTTCGCTTTTAACTTGGAGAGGTTCTTCATATTTCCTCCCCGACATTCTTGGTGATAATCGAAGACAATGTGCGGTACGTCCGTGTGGTTCGAATTTTGATGATGGGTTTGAAATAGCTGGCTCAGCATTGCTTCGCCCTCCTTACTGCCGATTAGGCTCGAGCCGAGTAAATTAACAATCACTTGCTGGCCGTATCTTTGTTTTATCATATTCATGTGCCGATCGAACGCTGGCTCCGATGCCTCGAAACCTCGAGAAATTTTCACCTTATGGGATCCAACTTGGATACCCGGTTGCTCCCAGAACAATGGGACTGAACCCCTAGTTTGAATGAAAGATGTGACTTCATTGTCTAAATATATCACTTGTTCCGTCTCTACAAAATTGGCCACATGACCGTCATCGTTTGTTCCTCTAACATTAAACCTGTGCAAAGAACATTCCAATGAGACCAATTGCTTTATTAGCGAATGACTAGGCTATTAAGCTATGAGTAACACTGTACCTAGTGCCAGCACGTTCGCAACTTAATCGGGACATGAGCACAGCTCGGGCCTGCCTGTGGCCAACATATACAGTCCTGATTTCCACACTCCCACACATCGCCTTAAGCAACCACTGACTGGTATCCACTCCATATCTCAACAGATGAATATGCAGCATCCGATTCCTATGGTTTGTATCAAGAGCAAAGTAATATTGGATCACTTGTATAAATAAACATAGAACTAGCCAGCTATACTTACCAAAAGAATCTGTTATCAGTTATAGTGGATTTACATCTTCTCTGAGCGCCAAGCGTAATATCCAGGGAATCATGAGGTCCGGCGGACCAGGAGAAATAAAATGTACCGGAGTTAAGGACCTTCCTAACTTCCGACACTCTATCCTCATTGCCCTGCATGCAGTACAATGGGACAAAGTGTGTCTGTGTGATCCTGAAGACCTCGGATTCCCCGATCTTTCCCACAGAAAAGCAGCCGGTCACCAGGACCAAGTACAATAAAGTATTCTCGCTCGCATTCAACTGAAGTACACCAAGACATCCATATGCATCTAGCAATTTAGTGTAGTCCTTGGATTTCTTTAACTCATCCGTTTCTAAGGGAGCTGAAAAAGGTGAGAGAGAAATGTTAATGTAACGGCGGGTGGGACGGGCGAGAGAAGGCGAACAGCGGTTGTGGCAGGCTATTCGAAATCGTCGGCTGACAGTTACCGGTTAGTGAGAGATGCGCGAAAAGGTAATGATCGAGCGGCCTATTGCCGAGCGCAGGGAAGAATCGAAAGGGTGCGAGGTCGCGGAAGGGCGCTCTCGCGGGGGAGTCGCCGAATACTTACAGAGCACGGCGACTGCTTGGGACTCGAAGAGAATGGTCTCCTTGCGATTTCGCTGCTCCAATATGAGAGAGCGGGGTATCGGTGGTTTCAACTTCTCGTAAACGCGGAAACCCTTGCCCATCGCCATTGCTGCGCAAATCTCTCTCTAAGGACTCGGGGGCACGAGAGTACGCACTGCAAGGATGTGACAGCCCCGTCTGTCATGCGGAGCGGCGTGAACCAACGCCACCCAACTCTTTTCTCTCGTCACCGAGTTCTGCACTTTGTCGTTGTCGCCCGACACTGGCCACCGACCACTACCACCAACACTTTTCAATGCCAATTCGCGGAGGGAGCTGTGCGCTCTTCTCGCGGCCCGTCGATACTTCGATTGTTCCGCGCGATATCATATCAAGCCTCGATAATCCCACCCTCGCTTGCGCCCACGAGGTCTCCGCCTCCTCAATCGAATTAGGCGAGTTTTCCTTGTCCTATTTCGAAAGTAGTAAACTAGTAGTTTTAATTGTAGAAAATGAAGCTTTAATTTGCTGAGGCGAGAACTTTTCAAATTTAGCGTGGGATTACATTTTTGCTCATATATGCACAGGAATGTGATTGCGTTTTGCGTACTGAAACTATCACGAATCTTCGCTTTTTGTATTTTATACTGAACTAATCAATTTGTTTTAGGGTGTAATATTTCATGTTAAAGAGGAAAAGTCCGGAGAAGTTGCAAAAATTCATATTTCGCGGGGTTCTATTATCGAGTATACCGCATCTCGAGATTCGAGATATTCAATTCGATAGTGATCTCGTGAGCCGCGACGGATTTCAAAGAGTGGTGTGTTTGTCCCTCCTTTGTGGTGATTTGGTACGTTCCTGTGTCTGGTGAGTGGATTTTGGATTAATTAATGCATGCCTTTGCTACTTTGTCAGGAAATGTAGAAGTTTCAACTATATTTGTGTACATCTGCGTGGATTTAAATGCCATTTACTACTCTCAAAGTTACATGGCGTCGCCATTCAAATGCATGAAGGTTCGAGTTGATTGAATTCGTGTTATACGACTTGGCAGAGTTTATTTTCATCATTGACACAGTATTTGTTACATTGATCTCGCGTGTTTTGCCCTGCGCCTTCCTCGTAGGTGATTTTCAATAAAGTGTCCTGCTCTCCTGAGCAGAACACTGCTTACGCTAGTAAATCTGTGTTTAAATACTTGAAAAGAAAAAATGTAAGATTTTGCCGATCGAGCTAGATCTCCTTCGCAAATGTCTTTCATCGTTGCGTATATGTTACAGCTAAATAATAGAAAACGTCGCGTTCCTTTTACAATTTATACCGTAGTATTTACACGGCGAGGGTGTACCCGTTAATTGGCACCTGATTAATTATTAGGCTACCATTCAATCACTCACGTTCATATTAGTTATCACTTAACATTAACAATACTCGAAATAACGTTGGACGACAGATCCAGTCCAAAGCAAACAGTTGTACAATTTCTCTAGCAATTCATGCTAAACGCGTGTGTAATCATGCGACAAAGGGCACGGGAGGATATAATTGCAGGCTGCTGCCGAATTGTAAATTGTACTTTACTAAATGTATCCCTAGAAAACAACGATTGGGAAAAAAGGCATTACTCGATGCTTTAATTTTCGCACGTGCTAGACTAGGAAATCAAATATACACTTCTACGTCGAATTTTAATGATCAGTCAATGAAATTAATACTTTTTCCATTCCATCCACCAGTTACTCTCCTCTGTCATCTCTGTGTAGCAATGCGGTAGCTGCGAAGAACTCTCTGGCACTCTCTAGATTTATACAACTAATTTGAGGATTACAAACTAGGCTTAGATCTATCTGCATTATATCAAGTGTACAAATTCGAGTTAACTTAAGCTTTCTTGTATGCAAGTATTGCTAATGTTACCCCGCAAAAAATCCCCCTCGGCTATGCTTGCGAGGCGCACGCGAAAATATGCTTCCCTGGCCGTATCCTAGTTGCAAATAGAAAACTCGATTCCCTTCTACCTCAATTTTATACCATCGCCTACTCGCACTTGGAGAGCTCGCTGTATAAATGTAGAAGATAGACGCTTACGAAAGTCAACGGAGAAGTTAGAATTGCAAATGGGATGGGAGCTCGCGCCGATTTCAGTAGGTTCCCCATCGTACCGTAGAACCTGTACCGAAACCGGCTATTATACTTCGAAGAAGTCCTGTAACAAAGTTATACGACGCTTCTCCGCGATGTCCATCTGATTCTCGAGGTCTCCTCGGTCCGTCGTCTCAGCCCGTTCGATCTTCCAGGATAGGTTTTCGATTTCAGCCTCTAATTGAGCTTGTTGGTATTCGAACTAGAAGGAAATCATAGTTAACGCCATTCGGACTTTGTATGCTTTGTTGTAGTCTTATAGATGGGATTGTACCAATTCTTTTCGAGGTCCGGACTCCATGTAATAAGCATAGGGATAGGTGTACTGCAAAGTATACCGGCAGCGTGCTAAAAGCGACGCGGCTTCAAACAAATGTTGCCAGTCAATCCATGTGCCACTGGCATTCATGACTTTCTTATTTATCCGCATCTTTATTGCCTCTAACGTTTGCTCCTCCAGTTTCAGCGATTTATTATGGTTCTCCCACTTGAATAGAGAAGGGAGAATGAGCAAAGGGGATTCTAGTAAGTCGAAGCATCAGTGTAAAGATGCTTTACCCTTTCGTAGTAATGGAGGTACTTCTTAAGGGCTTCCCGTGCTTGTGCATGTGCACTTTCGTCCGCAATATTAGGATTCTCTTTGTACCGCGAACACTCGTAATATTCGCTCCTATGTGCTCTCCAGTCTCCAAGGCACATCCAACAGAAATCGTGTTTGCAATTGTAGCACTGCATGTGATTGCAGCCACCATTCTTCTCTATGCAGATGTGGCATTTTGGACACTATTGATTGGAAAATAATCTTTGTAATTAGGGTATTCCACAACAGAATTTACGATAATGGGAGGATACTAACATCTTTGGTGTGCGCACTAATGTAGTTCGCGGTTTCAGAATCATCCGCACATTTTGTGAGCCACTTTTTTATGGTACTACAATCCGTAGGTGCGTGGTAATCGATACCACATCGAAAGCTAATAGTAAGAACAATAAAATTAGTAATAAAGCCAATAATTTTCCAAAGTTGCTCATAAGCCTGGAAGGATATCTACCAAAACACAGTCTTGCACGATGAACACATCACTCTCTTTGCTCTCTGTTCCTTTGAGCGCATGACTATTTGGCAATTGGGTCCAGGGCAGAATCTCAGCAGTGGGTGTGATTTGACATAATCACAGAATGCAAACTGCTGGTACCTCTCCCTCATGTTAGGCTTTGTTAATAGAGATAGGACAAAGTCTTCTGGGGCTAAGACATTGCAATCCTGTGCCATACAACTGATACCTAAGTAGAATATTTCTCAATATCAATTCTCCTCAATATCAGTATGAAACTCCCAATACTGCTGTTCCTAAACCAATTACTCACCAGTAGAAATACCTTGAGTTATTTGTACCTCAAAATGCATACACCAACAGTCTTTGCAAAAAGAGTGGCCACAAGTTAATGAAGCAAACTTCTCCGCGGGACAAATCAAAACGCAAACCGAACACATTCCTCCCCTCTGGCCCTTGGAGCCTATGACCATCTCCAAAGGCGGCAATGGTTTGATCTTTGAGTTAATCAACACACTGGAAGGGTTCGTACGGTACTTTGTCATGATGTCCTGCAGCGCCCAGTCGTGCGCGTGTAACAAAACTTTGGCTAACGACGGTGTTATGTGAAGGCTATTGCTCAACACTTCAACATTCTCGTTCAATAGTCTCTCCACTTCCTCGACTCTTAAACAATCGAACACTGCGTATTCAGGGTCCTTCTTATTGTGATCAGGGTCTAAGTCAGTGTCCTCGATACCCCAGGGTTGAATATTGTAATAGTCTTCGTACCCTGGATCTCCACAATCGGAGTCCGAGTAATCCATTTCACTGTCATATTCTTCGCCTGACATCTGCAGCACAAAAATGATCCACCGTCAAATTTCTTACACTACTGACGAGAGCGAGACACATGTAAAACGAAACCAGCAGGATTACAGCTTTCTCCCAGCAGTGTCTATCATAACCTTCAGCACGAGACTAATTCCCAAGCTAATGATCCCCTCGTCTACTGCATTGACAACAAAGATATCTGCGCCTCGGGTTCTACTGCGAGCCGTGAAATTGCGAAACGAGGAAAGCAAAGGAAAGCGCAGTCTTGCCGAGAGTCATGGACTTTCTAGCGCTCGCCTATCGACTGGAAGGATGTGAGATTGTAGAAATTGTATTTCATTCGTAGAATGCATCGGCTGCAATATCGGGTCACCGTGCGAGATCGAGTGCGTTGACCGAGGTTGAATATTTCGGGGCAATAATGCGAATATACCACTTTCGAATGACGTATCGTAAACAATTTGATAAAGCTCGATAGAGCTGGTCGAAGCTATCCGCGATTCTTTCCACCGTTTCCTCCCCGTTTCTCGTCGCAGACCCACCTTGAGGATCTCTGTTATCAGGAAAGATTCATTTATGGGCTTATTTCTCGGGATAAATCCGGACAATTGTTAAAGGGCTTTATTGTAGCCTCCTGTCCCAGCTAGCACACACGCACATGAGCTGATTTGCGCGTGGTGGGACGGTATGGTGCGATAGATAATTTCCCCGTAATCTGCTGGTAGATAAATGTGTCAAAATCACCTGACAATCACCACCGAAACAGCTGGCCTGGCTAAAAAGTCCGAGAGCTAGAATCTAAATGACTCGGAGTCGCCCGGATGTCCAGGTGGAATTTTTCTACAAAAGACTTATTCTCGCGATTCCGCTGGCGAGAGCTACGCACGTTCTTGGTGGGTCTGAGTTTTGCGGAGCAGCATCGAACTATTAAATATCTCGGTAAATTGTATGCTTGGATTTCTCGTCGGCACTCCGGATTTAAAGTCCTGCTGTGAGCTATTTCTTGCTCCGAGTCCTGGTGGAATTGAATCGTATAACTCGGGGAATAAATTCATTTACGATAGCAAGATTTTGGAAAAACCGAGAAAATTGTATGAGAATTATTAATTCGCCGTAGCGAGACTAATTGAATTTCTTATTTCATTGGCAAACAAGAATCCTCCTTTTTCTGATGCATTCCTACACGAGGAATTCCATTTTGAATGACTCAATGGTAGATGATCATCTATTATTAGATGACAAATCTTCACGATTGTGCCGTTTAGAAGGCGCGATGCAGATATGATGGAGGTTTTCAATCTCCAGGGTTTTCGATGCGTTTCGAATGATTTATCCCGAGCAGTAACTTTTCCTACGAAAAGTCTGTTCATTCGAGGTTAAAAGGTCGCCAGGCCTAGGAATTCACGAAATGCGAAAACCTTGGATTTTCTCTTTACGGCCGTCAACGCCACATGCGCCACGCGCTTACTCATGGCTCTGTCTACGATTTCTCGGCACTGTATTATGATGAACACATGTGTGTATCGTCCTAACCTGGCCGGAGAGTGAGTCCACGATCGTAGCAGAGTTGACCTCGTGGAGTTTTAATTATGACGGTCTACCACGACGAGATAGAAATCGAGGATTTCGAGTACGACAGCGACGACGAGATCTACTACTACCCTTGCCCGTGCGGCGACCACTTTCAAATCTCGAAGGCAGACCTGCTCGCCGGCGACGAGGAAGCCACATGTCCTTCGTGCTCCTTGGTCGTTAAAGTCATCTACGACAAGGTTGCGGTCCTGGCGAAACACGAGGAGCTCGACAAGAGCAACGACAAGGAATTGATCGCGCAGGAAGCCTGAGGTACAGTGAACACTCGCAGGAAGACAGATTTTATTCTGACCAGGGTAGCTTTGACTCACCAGATTATCAGAGGTTTAAAATCTTCAAAGCACCATGGGAGGCAGAGGTAGAGGACGTGGAGGTAAACCCTCCATGTCTATTAGCACAGAGCAGCTTGGATTTAGCAAAGGAGAAGCCTTGCCACCGCCTGTCCTGCAACCACCACCCAAGTACCCTCCTTTGGAGTACAAACCCATAACTCTCACCATTACAAATGAGATGAGCTACCTCCTGGAGCTAAAGAGAGAATTCGCAGAGTATATGAGAGAATCTCCCAATCATGTTCTCCCAGTGGTGGTGAAGAAGGACATTGAGAGATACTCCGATCGGCTGCAAGATCTCCTCACTGACAAGACCAGCTATGAAGCCAGGTACGATTGGAGCAGAATGCCAGCTGAGCTGAAGCCAGCTCAGCGTAAGCGCAAGGCGCCCGAGCCAAAGGCTTCCACGAAGAAGCAGAAGAATGTGGATGTTGAGACAAAGCTCCAGGAACTGGAGAAAAAGGAGAATGCTCAGCAGAGCGATGCCGAGGAGGAGGGTAAGGAGGAAGATGAGTCTGAAGAGAAGGATGAGGAGCAGGCAGAAGATGAAGAAGAAGAACTGGATGAAGAGATGGACGAGGGTACTGACTATGTAAACAACTACTTCGACAATGGCGAAGGTTACGATGATGAGGAAGATAATCTGGATGATGGTCCTGTTTATTAATTCAATCTGGTGATAGAAGTACTATTTGAGATCTTTGTCTACTAGGCTCATAGAGTTTCAAACATAAATCAACAGAATGTGTATATATTTTTGTATATTGTACATACCAAGCAATGTAAGTAATAAAACTACTTAAAGCAAAACACTGTCTATCGTCTTATGGACTCAGTAGGGTAAAGGAGGATGGAGAACTTTTCCGGGAAAAGATTAAAAGAGTCAGCATTTCACAGGAAGCGTCGGCGTGTTCTTTATTACGAGTATTTCAATTTCTAATATATAATATATATTTATATATAATATATATAGCCATAATAATCTGCAATTATTGTAATAAATGATCCTCCTCTACGATGCAATCGGAGAGTACAAACGCAACTTTGGACGAGAAGGGGATGCGCAAAAGTACCGTAGTGTTACGTAATGCTCGTTACGTTTGCCGTTTAAGTTCTAATATCCCGAGTGCTCGTCTCTTCGTTCATCAATATTTGTTCTGCCATCTTCGTTTCGTATTTCTTTTTTTTTTGTCGATCCCCCACGGGATCACCAGTTTTCGTCTCTTACTCTTTTACTCATCTGTAATAACGCGGTGTGTCGTCGCTCCCGAACTGTGTGTGCACTTTGAGCGCGGGAGGGGAGGGAAAGAAAAGTAAGCTAGTACACGAAAGAAGAAGTCTCGTTAGCCTGAAATTTCCAGCCGCTCGCCAGCGTGTGCCGCGGAAGTCTGTGTGTCGATGAGTGTGTTAGGACCGAATACAGGACTGAAGTGGGCGAAGCTATTTGCTCTACCGGAGCGTTTGCTATAAAGTAGATCCTGCGGGTTGTCAACTCACGAATTGGCAGTAATCGAGAAGAAGAAGGTTTCTCGGCTGGAGCCCTCGGCCATCTTTCCAGCGACTGTCCCTTTACCCTATAGCAAACGCTCCCTGATTCAAGACACTATGGACGCCGCCGTTTCCTCGTCCCCGAGATGGAGACACGGAAAGGCGCTCGTTTAGAGATGATCGTGCGACGAGATTATAAGTATATCACTTGGATAGATTTTTCGCGGCTTCTTCGGTAACACCTTCCTTCCCAGCGTTCTCGGTTAGGTGCTCGTTCCTGCTCTGCGAGATGTGAGAAAAGCTCTCTCCCCCCGTAGTCGGCTGGTCATTCGTTGTATTCGCGACACCTGTACCTCTGCTTCCATCTCCCAGGCATCTCTTTCCCTGGAAGGTCCTCCGAGTCAATTGGGATTCGATCTCGTGCCTCTTGCAAAAAGAGCCTTCGTAACTCGAGTTCTCGACCACCCTGCTTTTTCCCTTTCGCCTTTTACAGCCAATAATCACTATATAGCTTTTTCTCCCCCAGCTCGTCTCCGCCGTGCAGGTCTCCCCCTTCCCTGCCTTTCACATTCAAATATTCAATACTGTATAGAGAGATATAATTATATGTGGCATTTTTTTTGGTTTTCCCTTCAATCCTCCCCCGTCGTATATAGCTTGGCTCGCGCGTCGATAATACATATATTTGTAGCGTGTCCTATCTACGAGTAAGTAGGCGTAAAGACTGAGGCGAGAATGCATGCGAAATTCGGAATAATATCTGAACGCGTTACATCGAATAACAGACATTAGCTCAACTGTCGTCGAAATTTATTCTTCTCCTTCGCCTTCGTTATTTCTTGCTCTTTTGCCGCTCTCTCTCCCTCTTTCTTTCTTCTCTTTCTCGATTGTCCTTTTGGTGGCGTCGGGATCAATTGAAAGGTGCAACTCTCCCACCGTTCGAGTGTCCGTCTCGCGGTTTCATCCCCTTGCGGTACGCGGATCAATTGACATCAGGCTCCCCGCTCGAAATCGGTCCCGGGATGACTCTCGTTCCGTAGTGGATAATCGGTAATAATCATAATAGTCGTAATGATAATCATAATAAATAGATAACAGTGGAGTTTAAATCCATGTTGGCGGTCAGTCGGCCTTCGATTCGAGCCGAAGGCTTGCAGACGCGCCGCGACCGCTCTCCCCGATAGACTTCAATCGTCTCGATCTCGACGAGACTCTAAATAGAAAACGCAAAGTGGAACGTGTCCAGCACGTTCGCTCGGTACTGGCGGTGCTTGGCAAGGGCCGTTGCATCGTTCTCCTCGAGGGATCGCGATTCAAAGCCACTGGGGACCAAGGCTTGGAAGGTTCCTCGCACTTCCGACTGAAAAGCCCTCGGTTTCATTAAACCCTCTTCCAAGCCTGCCCGATCCTTAAACTTCTACTCTAATGCGTGCTTATCGTAGAAATGTCTGGTACGCTTGAGCGAAAGAAGGGCACTCCAGTCCCGGAGTGTCGAAAGTCGTGGAATATCCAAGTGAGTTCCTGGCAACTGGATTTCCTGTTGGGAGCTCGCCGGAGCTCGCGACTAGTCCTTTCGAATGGAACGATGATCGAGAGGTTTGAGACGACCAGTCTTTGGGAAATCGCAGCGGTATCGATGTGTGCCGAGTGGTCTCGTCTACGACAATCCTCTACTACCTCCGTGATACACGTACACATAGGTTTAATATCATGCGCCCGGCCACCGGGGTAACTCTGTGGCGCGAGGCTCTGGAAATCACAGGGCAAGTCGGCTTCTAAATTCGCGGATGGGCAGTGTAAGCTTGCGAGGTGCTTCTTCGACGTGTAAGCGGCTACCGGGCCGTGTGGCTCCGCTTCTACTTCGTTGCTTACACCAAGCTGTTCAAGTCTCAAGTGTCCGAAAAACAGTCCTAAACAATAATCGAAACGATGGCGAGCGATCGCTTCCACCTTTCCATCGGACTCGTTCGACATTCCTCAGCCAACCCTGCACGAGTCGCCTCGCCATCGCTTCGAGGAATTCGGAAAGCTCGCCGAAACGACTTCACTCACTTAATTAATCAGCGGCGCTGAATCCTCCCGCGGGAGTGCCGCTCGCCAGGGCAATCGTTCGAGGGAAATCGAGGGAAACGAGTTGAGAACGGAAGAAGAAGACTCGCGTGCGAGAAATAGGAGAAGAGATGAAGAAGGGGGTGCGAAGCGTAAGAATCGAGGAATCGAAGCCCCGGCAGGCGAGTCGAGTCGATCTCGTCAAACAGATCGGTGTAAGCAGAGTGCTAACGTGGTTTACGCCTCTAAACACAATTCCTGAGAGAGTGAATGGGGCCAGGAGGAAAGTCTCTGAAACGAGGGGGCTGTGAAGGGAGAGAGTATCAAGGAGCTCACGAGAATTTCCTTAGAAAACTGAAGGGGGCTCGGTGTGTGCTGCAAGCAGTCCTCTCTCTTACGTGTCTTCTTGCAACGGGCGATTCCGGAAAGTTGGTCTGCGTCGACAGGACAATCGGTGACGATGACGGATCGAATGGTCGTCGCCCTCCCTCCTTTCTATCCCCGCACGTAAAACAATTGTGTGTCACGATCTACAAGGGTGATTCCATTTAAAAAAGTTGACTCGAGATTGTCCTTGACCTTGAAATTCGAGGTCAAACTTTTTTTTAGTTCTGTTACTAATTTCTAAAATACCAGGATATTGGCCTTCAGAAATCCGCAAGCAGTTTTTTCACATTTATGACACATATTTCAAGAATATGAGCAAACACAACGAATTAACCAAAGAATTTCAAGGTCAAGGACAATTTTGAGTCAACCTTTTTTTATTTGATCTTCGTTCACCCGAGGGTGTAGAATCACAGTACGCAGGTCGCGACATACAATCTTTTCACACCCTGTACAAACTGCCTGTCTCAGGTGTACATATGCGAGAGTGTTCCTCTCCCTCGCGGGGACTTCCAAGGGCGATCGCACGAGTAAGGGTGAAGCTAGGCCGCGCGAGTAAAAATCCCGGTTTAAAAAAATAAAAGGCACGATATCTATGACGATACACGAGATTAAACGCTACTGCGAGATTAGACGATTAGACGACCGGCTTTTAAGTACGTATGCGCACTCTTCGATTATTTATTCCTAGTTATAATATCAATTCGTGCCACGCGTGACTAGGTGTCGGCGACGGGTCGTCTCGATTATCACTGATTAATCTCCACCCGAGCGCTGCCCGAGAGAGGACCATAACCGAGTCATCGTCAACGATCGGCTATCGGCCAGACCGAGGCCGCCCGCCCCGATTAATCGGGCAATCACTGCTAATGACCCGCCAATCTATTCCTTTCGTCCCGTTCTTCCTGGCTCTCGCTGGTCGTAGAGCGATTGCGTTCGACCTTCTCTTCGTCTCCTGCTTCTTTATTAGTAGTTATCGTTATCGTTAATCATTATCGTTATCGTTATCGTTAATCGTTAGGTTTATACTGCTTCGCTACGATTGGTTGACTTCATTGGACGTGGATTTGGATGGAGTGTGGTATATACCGGTGTATCGAATGCGCTCTGCTTCGTCCTTCCGTGGTCCTCGGGCGAAGGGCGAGGACCCCTCGACCTTGCTCTTCGATCTTTTTGTGGAAAGATCGTTGTCGGATGTAAAGGAGCCGGGTAAAGGAGTCCTCACCCTGGGGTCCGAGGTGCGAGCTCGTCCAGTCTCTTCGAAGAGGAACGTACGAAGGAGTTTCTTGTTTATAACAAATCAGACGGAATGTGGCATGCAGCAGAGGGAAGGTAGCGTCCGAGCCTTCGAACCTGTGTCTTATCCCGGCTCTCGATCCCTCGCGACTCGATCCACCCGTCGCAGGACGAGCGGAAGGGCCTCGCCGTTCTCCTTCGCCTCGACGCGTCCCTAACGCAGGCAAGCGTGATTCTCGCGCGGAACTCGAGGAGGAAAGAAAATCTAGCCTCGCGCGACGCGACGAGGGGTAGTTAAGCTCGAGAAGGTCGCCTCGTCTTCCTCGCTGACCCTCCTCCTCTATTTTTATCTGCTTTTTCTCACTTTTTATCAAGTCGCCCGCGCCGGCTCTCCCCGCCCGGAGAGCCGAGCGCACTACGGCTGCGCTACAGTAGTTCTGGTGGTGTCCGCCCGTCTTCGACCGCTCCCGCGAGAATGCCGGGAGAATCTCGAGAGAATGGGGGTCTGGCAAACGGGAGAAGCGAGGAGTCGTTCGGGATGCTGCGGCCCACTGGCAACCAATCGCGCGCTAGGAACATCTCGGCGGATGCGGCTCTCGCGGAAGCGGTCGGCGCGCCTCGCTACGTCGTCGAAAAGAATAGAACGTCGCGGATCGCTCGAGCGCGCGAAGAGAGAAGAAAAGGGCGAGAACGGGGAGGTTCTCCCTTTTTTGTTTAATTGAAAAGAAAGTATAACCCTCGGTGACAGGGGCCGGATCGGGTGGGCCCAGTCCCTTTAACGCATCGTCGAATTCGGCAGCCACCCCTGCCGTATGCATAGGTGTACACACCTCTATCTAGTATTAGTTGTTTCCGTATATAGACTTATATAAAACGCACGAAGCAGCCGAAGGCTATTGGATATCCTTTTCCCCTTAACCCTCGCATTCTCTCGATTCGATAAATCTCCCTCGAGTCTTCAATGGAAAAATGAATTCGGGCTTAACTACGGTGGACCTCTCTCGCGAGAGATCACTTTAATATCCTAGAGAGTTTACTGATTCTCGTCTGTGTCTTTGTCTGTCTGTCTCCGTGTATGTGTGTGTGGGTGCGTGGGTTTGCTCGTTCTGTGGATCTGCGAGTGTGTACCTCTGTGTCGTCGCGCGGTAGCGCGTCCCTTGCTCTCTCGCTTACCATCCTCTGCGCGATCGTTCCTGGATCTTGGCGGGTAAGACAGAGTTTGATCTTTGGACAGATGCTTTACCTCGTGTACGCTTAGGATAAAGTACTTCCGGCCGTTCCTCGAGTGTCAGCGAGAGCGACGCGTAACCCGCACGCACCGTCTTCGCCATCCTCGAAGCAGCCTTTGGCGGGTCAGGTAGTCGTCGGCTCTTGCGCTTCATCAGTGAGTTATTAAAAGGAAGCCGGCCCTCCCGACACTCGGCAGGATCTCGTGTTCGTAACCCAGATATTCTCGAGTTGGGCGTCGGATCCGTGTTTCTTAGCGGTTTCGGCTCGACTCGGTGGGCCCAGCGGAGAAGACGAAGAGCGCTCGACACCTGACAAGACGCAAAGGAACCTGCGAGATCTCGCTGCCGAAGGGACGAGATTCCTCCGGATGGACGAGCAGACGAACCACGAAAGGAGCTTCGACAGGAACCTCGTCGGACTGTTTCACCTCCTCCTCCTCCTCTTCCTCCTCCTCTTCCTTCTTCTCCATATCCTCTACGAGCCTCGCTGACTTCCGTTTCCTCTTGGACTTTCCGAGGACGCCGACTAGTGGCTCTGAGTGCTCCGAGCACTCTAATTCTCCGAGCCGCCGCCCTTCTCCCAGAATTTGTCGAAGCGATTTCTCGCCTTCTCGAGGACGTCGCTCGCGACCGAACGCTGCGCCGTCCCGGGCACCACCGTCGGCGCTTCCAGCACGTGGTAACCGCCGCCGCCGCTGCTCGGTACGCCGCCCATACCACCGGCGCCGCCACCGGCTCCTGTTGTCGAAGGAGCCTGAGGGGCTTCGGCTTCTAGGATCCGATAAGCTCCCTGTTGCGGACCTGTCGAGGAGGAGGAAGGCGTCGTCATCGTCGTCGTCGTCACCGGCTGGGCCGTCTCCGTCTTCCTCTCGAACTCGAACACCGGGTCCTCCAGACACCTTAAGTTCGTGCCGGCAACAGGCTTTATCGAAGCCTCCACTTGCTGCTGATCTTTCGTGTCTTCTGCCGCAACACTCGACTCCTGATTGAAACAGTCGGATTAGACGAGTGATCGAAATGGAGATCCGCTATTGGAAAGATCAAGGGGAATTGGGCCAAGTGTAGTCAGACCTTATCGACGTGGGTCGGAGTGGTGGGAGCCTGGACGCTCATCGGCAACGGGCTCTCCCTCTCGGAATCGAGGTCCTTGTGCCCGTTGAGGCCGCTGAAGCTACCGAGCGAGATGCTTTCGCTCTCCGGGGACTTGTAGCCGGAGTGCTGGGAGTGCTGGGACTTGTGCTGGGCGGCGAGCTCGGGTGGCGCTGACTGCGGTGCCGAAGGCAATGACGACGGTGCCCAGCTTTTCGCCTCGCTATGCGGACGAGTCAGCGGCTCTGTGGTCAAGAGGACGATTTTAGTGAAGTGATTTAGTAATCGTTTAGCGTGATTAATTGTCACTTACCCTCCCGGACGTTTTGCGTGACAGTGAAGGTTTTGCCGGTGTCGAGGGGCACCGTCCAATTGACGGGCTCGGGCGAGCGCATGATCATCTGCTCGGGCGACTTTACCCTGGTTGGCTCCGGCGGGCTTTTCACCACCGGCTCGTCGTCCACCCAGGGCGCCGCGGCGGTTGCCGAGGCCGGCGGAGGCGGCGGCTGGCTTTGCGAGGGTGGCGTCGAGGCCACGCTCGACTCGCCCCCGGTCGCATCTCCGTTTACCTGGGGTTCCGCGGTCACTGGAACGACCAACGTGCCACGCTTTATCGACGAGGTTAGGCCCGTCCTATGATCTCAATCCCTCGTACGCGACTTGCTTGCACTCGATGTGGAGAGAGACAGAGAGAGAAGAGACCCGGACACGCCGGACGCTCCTTAAAACTGGCCCAGTTCGGAGTTAAAATTCTATTTTTCACACTTAAGTGCTGATTTATCGCGGGTTTCTGAGCCAGGTTTAAGGAGGTGGCGAACCAGAAGGGGACACCTGCACTCGCCGGAAGTACGCATCACTACCGTGCATGAATGCAGAGGCTCTCGATGTGCGGTACATTGTGGGCGAAGTTATGCTATGTTTCAACTTAATTGCAATCCTAGAATACAATATACAAGTATACAAGGATCAATGAAATGAGAACTTTACGAGTTCCATCCGACTTTCGTGTTATCTTTACACTTACTATACAAAAATCGACTAATAAATGAAATGGGTCTTCTAAGACCCAAGGATCAAGGTGTCAAAATTCTAAGATCCAAGTGTCATACGATCGAAATTCAAAAACTCAAGTGTCCCAGAGTCGAAGTTCCAAGATCCAAGTGGTACACTGTACACCAATCATTACAACTAGATCGAGACATAGCATCATACGTGACTATATTCGGAGGTTGGTCCATCGAGCGCAGGCAGACACCGTCAGCAAGTGTGATCACGAGTGATCTCGAGATGGTGTACACAGACGATACAGAGAGGCATAGATAGAAAGAGTAGAGAGAGAGAGAGATAGAGATAGTATATATATAAAGATACATATCCGAGAAAGGTATACCACTAGCGTACGGAGAATGATGCACATATAGATAGAGAATGCACATATACAGTAAGAGGCACAACACGAACAAGTGTGTCTTGGTGTCAGTATGTTACTGTGTCTGGCCACGTGAGAGTATACGGAAAGAAGTGTGGCTGTGTGTGTCCGGGGAGGAAGTGGAGCAGCGGCCATGTGCTGCGCCCCCGCGCAACAGGTTGACGAGAGGTTCGCTCCAGCACACACAGGACGACACATCATTGTCTTGTTCTCTCTATAGCGGCGATTAGACCATTCCCACGGCCCATTGAGAGGATCGTCGTCCAAATGTTGATCGGAACACATCCAGGATCCATCAGCTCGCAGAATGCCCGAGTCACGCTAGTGCCCCTTGACCTCGCTCAAACTCCAGTCGGGTGTACCTAACAGTGTGGTAAAATGGCTGGGCATCGTGGCGAGTCCCGGAATTGTACAGTTTATACCCTGACTTGTTCGGATTGTCGCAGGCTCTCGAGACGAGGCAGAGATGCAGGATCGGTTCATCTTACAGTGGAGCTTTCGGGAGCGGAGGTCGTGGGATGTCGAGGTTCCCGCGGGATGCATTCGCCCGAGTCTTAGAAGCGAAAGGATCTACCTCGCGAGGCTACCAACACAAGTGTAACATACAATCGGAACATCAAACTCAAATGGGCGAGGGAGGAGTGGAGATGGATTTCAGGCGATGATTTGCGCAGCCATACGGAGCAGCCCTTTAAGTACGAACATCGAGACACTGTTCACCAGGCCTATCCCATGACGCAAGCACCAGTGCAAGCTCTCCACCACGGGCGAAAGCACAGCTCTCTCGCGCAGGCTGCCGCGATCTACGGATACACTCAGGCACAAACACGAGGGGCGGGTGAGGGGGGCAGACAATGATACTCTGATCAATCGCAACGTACGAACATCGCAAGAGTGCGCATCGACTCTAGAAGGGCGCAACTTCCAAACTAAGGGCCAACCAAGCCAAGACTACGTCGATCTCAGGCTCCGGGGATGGCGGAGGTGGTACACAAACCAGCAGAGAGAGAGAGAGAGAGAGAGAGTTACACGGAAAGCAAGAGTCTACACAGTAAAGACGCAGAGAGAAGAAAGATTGAGAGAGACAGAGACAGAGAAGGAAGTAACAGAGATACCAAACAGCATAAATAAAAGAAGATGGCTAGCCCGGCAGAGCATGCTACTTACTAGGTTGGGCGGCGGTAGCGGCTCGATTTGTCGCGTATCGACTATCAGGGGATGATTTGGATGGATCGGCGGCAGCGGCGGCTGCGGCCGCAGCTGCACCTGGATGCTGGCCGCGTGCCGTTTTTGGCTGAGCGGCCTCGTTCTGACCCTGGCACCGGCTTATATCTTTAACGCGGTCCGGCCTGGCCGCAGCGGCAGCGCTCGACGTAGGTGGTGGTGGTGGTGGGTGATGGACAGTCGTATGAATCGAATGCTTTACCGGGGGTTTTACAGCGGTACTGGATGTGGTGGTGGTTGTGGTGGTGGTGGTAGTGGTGGTGGTGGCGGTACTACTACTCGTGGTAGTGGTAGCAGTGGTCGCTGTGGGTTTGGTATGATGAAGAGGGCGGTGGGGAGGAGCGGTGGTCGCGAGGAAGGCTAGAACATACCGTACAGAAACGTACAATGATGAATAAGGCCCAACGGGTCCCCCTTTGCCAGCTTCCCTGGCGCGTGATTCCCTGCTGCAGGCGCAACAACCTCATCGTGTGCGCCCGCGCAATTTTAGGGGTTCTTATGCTCTTTTTTGTTTCTCCCCTCGGCTGCACCTGCTTAAAATGCCACTTTCCTGATATAAGCTAGCCACGCTTTAGCAGAGTATGGCTACGCCTCTACCGATTCTGTGCCAATTACTCGGACGCGGTGCTCGGCCGTCTTGTGCGGTTCCGAGGACTCGGAGAGCGGAAAGGCCCTCGCCACACTGGGCTACAACCTTCTTTGAGATAGAGATGGAGAGAGTAAAAAAAGAGGGATACAAAAATAGAGAAGTGGAGAAAATCCACAGTTACTTCGGGGCACTGCATTCGGGAGAGCAGTTGCTTTTAATTTGCTTAAATACCTCGACTAAGGAGCATGCTTTTCTCTCGAGCTAGGATACGACATTTTAAGCAGAGCTGCGTCAGTTCTAATTGGTGTTACTCTTACTGGAAAGCTTATCGGGGGGGTTGAAGAGGTGTCTCGGAGCAGTCGAAAGTACTCGAACATACAATTTAAGCCCGGCGGAGGGGCTGGGCCCTGCCGGCCCCCACCCCATTTTAGTTCAGTATTACAACCCTCGAGATCTCGAGATCGATTGGTCTTTCGGCATTCTCGTACCCCCTCCCGCTTCCCGCTTCCCCCGCATCATTGACATTCCCGCTAATAATCATTCGACTATGGACACACGACTCACTGAGCCGGCATGCAGCGTTCCCCGGAGTCGCTCTTTTTCACAAGCTACCCCGTTGGCAAACCCGCGCGTCAACAACACTCTCTCTCTTAATCAGAAATCTCGGCCAGAAAATTGACACCCCAAAAGTCCATTTAACTTGAGTCCAAGTGAACGAGAGAGAGAGAGAGAGAGGGTGGGGGGCGTGAATGGCAGGTTTAAGGGTCGAGAGTCGAGCGTTTAACGGAGGCCCGCGCAGTACAAAGTGGCGGAATCCCAATACAGCGCGCGAAATCCGAGCGTTGAGCTTTCGTTGCGGGGACTTGCGGATAAAGGGGGATTTTCTTGTTTCTGGCGTAAAGAGAGAGAGACAAAGAGAGAGAAAGAGAGACAGGGGAGAATGTGAAAGACATAATAAAGAGTTGAGGGTAGCGGGCAGCAGGTGGTGGTACGTGGATAGAGAGAACGTACATTTCCGATGGAGTTGAGGGGACCTCCTGTGGAGCGGAGTAGGCCCTGGGCCCGAAGGCGGCGGCGGTAATGGCGGTATAGGCACGCTCGTCGACGAAACACTCGAGGGTTCCCGTATGCTCCAGCGTACACGGCCTGGACCCGCGACTGAAACACCCGCTGCCACTCCTGATCAATCTATTCACCAGCTCTGATCGGTCCATCGCCGATCCTCGATTCTCTAATTCGCGCTATTTCTCTCCCCTCGGCCAATCGGGCCCGTCTTCATATTCCCTATTGGCTCGGCGGCCTCCGACACCGGAGCCGGGTCAGAGGACGCGAGCGCAGGCAGAGGCACACACAGAGAGAAAGAGAGAAAGAACACACAAGGGTTTGAGGGGGTGAGCGCGAGGCTGGAAGGCGGCTTCCTCGAGACGCGCGAAAAGGGGCCTTGTGAGGGTTGGGGGTGGATGCGATGAGACTACGCCACGCCAGGTGTCTGCTAGATCCTCCGCGTCTGACTATCCACGGGTACCTTCTACTCGCCGTCCAACTCCTTGCCTCATTCTACTGAGTGGGAAGGGGCCGCAAGCAATCTCACACTACGGGGTCCGTTCCCTATGGGACTAAACTCGGGGGAAATAACACCTGGGCTCTCATAAGGCAAGGAGTTAAACCTTCCAGCATTTCCCAGAGCGGACATCCGCGCGACAATGGTAGAAGGTAGATAGATACGCGGCGAAGGCCAACGAGGCTTAGAGAAACACTCGGGCGACATAGGCACTCGGTGATCGGCGGGTATCGTCCACTAGAAACCGGAGCAGACGCCAGCACTCAGGAGCCATCTAGCAACACGCGGCGGCCGACACACTGAGAGAGCGCGCCGGAGTAATCCGCGGTAATGCACTACTCGACGCCGGCCGCACGATTCCCTTGAAGATGACGCTGGTAACTGATGATGGAAGGCGACGGTGCGAGAGTGAAATGAATCGTTGCTCATTGCTCCACTGCTCCTCTTCCCCGGACAGCAGGGGGGACGCTCTAATGGCCGACTACTCGGCTAGATGAGTGGCCGGGGCCAGTCGCGACGAAGTCGGACTATCGACGATGATTGCAATGACGATGAGCGGGACGGCGAGACTGCGATGCATTGGGGGAGTGATCGATGGAGTTGATGATTCTCGATTGAATGGATATTAGAGTGGCAATGGAGAGTTGGAACTTGTCTACACACTGATATCGTCATGAAGAGATCATCCGCTGGCAGCCGTCGTTGACTCCTACGGGAACTTGATGATTGGTGAAGAAGATGATCGAAGCGGTTGTTTCGCTTGTGAAGTTAGTCGCGTGGAGTTTTTTGTCATTCTCGTCACCAAGTGGCGCGGCGAACTTCACAAGTCGCGGGGGTCGTTGTATGGCATGAGATAGATGAGTCGAGGTCTCGTTCTACTGAACGGCGGCACTCGGGGATTCGTTCGCGGGGGATGTTCGCAGGGGTGTGTTGAAGGGATGGAGAGAGAGACTTCTTGTACAATGATTCTATCGGTTCAACTACATACTGGTCGCTAGACGTGGAGGTCGGAGGCAGAAACAGAGAGATAGAAACAGGTAGACAGGATTACCATGCATCTGCCTAAACATTAATCACCACTTTGCAATTATAATAATATAGATATATAATACGTATACACCGACAGCCACCCCCTGAGTGATCCGATCCCGAATTACACAATGACGCTTCTCCGACTGGAATTACTACCATCGACAACGACTCGCGAGTCCATCTCGACATACTCGACTCGAGGGGGTGGGTGTCACCGGAACACTTTCAACAGGTATATAATCACGTAATGACGAACGTTCGGCTTTCGAGGCCCACAAGAGCAGACAGCAGTCCAAGGTCGCAATAATATAATAAGAGAACTCTAGTTCAAATCCAAGATTATGCACGAAAATGCAGAGGGGGGCGAAGGGTTTGAAGGGTGAATGAAGGGTGGGAGGCGGATGGGCCGGTGATACAAAATTACAGAGCGAGAATCGAATCGGTCTACGATCTTCTGGATGCTAAATCGATCGACTTAAAACAAGGGGGTTGTTTGGTCGAGAGGGGGGGGGGGGGGGGTGGATCGAGTAGAAAGAACGCAAAAGAAGTATCGGTTCTCGTTTGCACTACTTACTCGGTCGTGGATGCCTTTCTGGCTCGCCGCTCCTTTCTCTTTGCTCCTTCTCTTTATCCTTCGGCTCTTTCTCCTTCTCCTTGAACAAAGGGTGGAGAGGAATGGGGTCAATGTCGCGTTGTCCCCGGGCCAGACAATGGCGAGGAGGAGAGAGAGAGCGCGCTCGCGAGCGTTAATCCTCGCGGGGCGGCCACTGAGACGGCTTCTTATATTTTATAGCGGATCATCTCGCATAATGGCGCTCGCGATCTGCCTCCTCTCCATTTGTTCGAGTGGCTCCTCTCGGCGAGTGCAGAGCGGCGAGGAGGAGAGGCCCAGTCACTCAAAGAGCAGCCGAGTGGGAGCGAGAGGAGATAAAGCTCGTTTTGTGACTTTCTAGACCGTCACAAATGCTACTGTCGCCCGGCGACGGCTAACTCTCTCCCCGAGATATTCTCCCAGCTAGACATTCCTGCCTCGCCGATTCTGCCCCCTCTCTCTCTGTACCTTCGCGTCTTTGGTGACGGAGGGCGCGCGCGGCGGCTGCCGCTTCGGCGACTTCCGCTCGGCCACGGTGGGCCCGAGGCTTTGCGAGCGACCGGTACGGGGACTGTTCTTCGGACTGGACTTGGTCTTCGGCTGGATCTCCTCGCGGTGCTCCTTCGTGTCCTCCCGGCGCCGTGGGATCACGGGCTCCAGCTTCTCTCTCGTCGGAGAGGGAAGCAGTGCGCCGTCACCTGCCGCAGAGAGATAATCCTGAGTTTTGCCGGAAGTAGATTAAGGGAAATCGTCTGAGGAAATACCTACCCACGCCGGTAGTGCGGTCGAGATGGTGGCGGATCAAGAAATCCTTTCTTGCGCGAGCTATTGCTCTCTCAGCGTCCTAGGAATCGAATGGTTTATATTGGTAGCTTTATCGTAACCAGCATACCTTCAATCCGTCCGCCAAGTCTCTTTCCGTACCGCTTTCGCATCTTCCGGCAATATGCAGTGGATCGGTCGAGCCTGGACTGATGACGGTCGTCCGGCAGGTGGCATCGTCGCCGGTGGCGCCACTTTCCTCGTGTTCTCTTTCTCCTTCTCCTCCTTCGTCACTGTCCTAAAGGTACCAGGGCATAGAAATCCGCCATTAATTCACCCCCCGCCAATCACTGTTAACTCTGTCTCCAGGCAATGGACAACTGTCGACGAGGAAGAAGGGCAGCTACGACAAAACCCACGCGATTCGCACAGAAGAAATCGGTCGAGTTTAAGGTAGGACACATGTCGACGACAGCCATTGCCGATCAGTTGTTTAATTGCAAAACAGTCTAAGCAGATTCCTGCCACATTGGAGCCTCTTTTTTCGGAGGTTAGAGTATGGAAACGATGAATTAGTGTACTGGCCTGGCAAGGGAGAGGGCGTTGAGAGCGTGGTTACTGGAGACACGTTTCCACAGGGAGGCCTCGTCCTCAGCCGCCAGGCCGCAACCCCAGTCGCGATGCTAATGTAAATCAGAAGCGAATGACTCGATTTTCTCCTCGGGACTCGTCTAACGCTATAAACTCTGCTCTCTGCCTCGACACGGACGGGCATAACATCGATGAAACACTCAGCATGCTGGGACCACACACATTATCGAACGTGTGCAGAGAGAGAGAGAGAGATACGAATGACATATGAACAAACTGCATGCAGAATTAATAAACGATCATGATCTTCGTCGACTAAGATCCAGCTGAAGAGCCAAGTTCAAGACACTTGAGTTCCTCGTGTACAAATGAGATGAGTTCATGCGTCGAAGACCGACATAAGATTGTGCGATGGAGCACGCGGGAGGATTCTCCGGGCAAAGAGGAGAAAGTTGCTGGGTGGAGGAATTCTCCGGTGTTCTTTCCAAATGCAAGAGACCAGTGAGGACTGCGCACTGAGAGAGCAGGTGTTACCTTGTACTCGTCAGCGAGTCGCCTAAGCTCGGCGACGTCCGCGGTGGGAAACGGTTTCTCCTGGTGTTTGCCGTGCGGCCTATCATCCACTATCCTTACGCTTCTACCTGACTTTTTAGCCCTGCAAAATAGACCAGTCCCTTCAATGCACGCGGCGCTCTCCCCGCGTCCCGGGGCGTCGGGGGGGAGTTGTCGTAGGTGCGCTTGTCTCTCTCGTCCGTTAATGCCAATTGTCCTATGCTAGGGGGGCCCGAGTTAAGGATAGTGGCCGCTCGGGACCGGGAGAAGTGCGGTGTCTGACCTGAAGGCGATCTTCATGTCGGACATGTCCTCCTCGCGCTCGTCGGCCTCGGGAACGACACCGTCGAGGGTGTCCGCGCCGGGTCCGCCCACCAGCGGCTCCAGCTCCGATGCTTGCACACCTGTTTTGAGATTGACATTAGCAGCAAACTACCGAAAGATACAAATCTGAGTCTTAACTCCTTTTCCTTTTTTATAGAAACATAATAACATCAATTATTAATTAGAAAAATATAATTTTAATCGAATATTTTATAATTTTTATAAGTTATCTAAAAATCTACTGTAAAAAGAAAATTAAATCTAATCGAATACAATCGTCCAAGACCCAGGAATCATAGGATTGGAATTCTAAGACCCAAAGGTCAAAGAATCGAAGTTCCAAGACCCAAAAGTCAGAGAATCGAAACTCTAAGGCAAAGACTACAGGCCCAAATGATCTACCCAGAACAGTATACTCACCATCTCGTTTATGATCGACGTCACCCGGTCGCTTCTTATGAACAGGCGCCGGTCCAGTAGGTGCGATGCCCTGCTTGAGCGCCCCCATACTAAGGGACTTCCTCGGTGGTCCAGTGGTCCCAGCGGGAGCACCCGCGGCCATAACGGGCGCGACTGTCTCCCCATTGGTCAGCTGTGGTCTTCTAGGCCAGGCGAACTGGAGGCGATACTCGGTGCTGATGCGCGATATCGCCTTGCTCAGCTGGCTCGGAGGCAGTGTCGACGCCGCAGTAACTTCCTACGATCAAACGGTCATCCTGGCGTGAACGGAAGCCCTCGAGGCCCTCAAGGTCGCGCTCCGAGGAGGGTCTTCGCCGCGATTCTCGCTGTTGCAGCGCTTTCGCCAGTATAATAGAGAGAAAGGGTGCAGTGCTTACGCGGACTTTGTCAGCAACGACGTTCGAGTCGACGGCGTCGATGCCGCCCCCGTCGGCGGCCGTGATGAACTCGTGTGTCTTGTAGGCGAGCTCCGGGCATTTCTTTCGCCTGGGCAGCGGCGGCTCGAGGGTCGGCCCTGAAATCAACCCGGTGTGCCTTCGTTAAGGAGTCTCATCGATCGCCACTCCATCGCCCTATCCGACTTCTCGATCTTTCCCGCCGCCAATCTGCGCAGACCGCACCGTTCGACCTATACGGCGGCCAGAGGTCCCTCCGCGACCCGATTCTCACTCCTCTCCTGCGATCTCGCCGAGCTTTGGACTCTCGAGCTCGCCGCAGAAGACAAAGCGGTCTGCGTACATCGGGCGCGGGGTCGCGATCGATCTTTGGTGCTGTAAGTGATCGCCGGATCGACGTGCGCGACCGCGTGTTCCGGGGAACACTCGATGCTGAAGCTGGTTAAAGTAAGCGAGTGTACGGACAGAGAGAGAGAAAAAGAGATAGAGAGAGACAGAGAGAGAGAGAAAGAGTGATGGAAAGATAGAGAGATAAATAGATAGACATACGCGTGTGTATATAGAAAAGTCCAAGTAAAACTACGGAAGCCATTGCAATATTTAAGCGAAGCACACGACAAGTAGCGCAAGCGAAACTCAAAGGGATCGCGGAGCTTTCCCCGTCACTTGTCAAGCTCCAAGGGCTGCAGCCGCGCTCGGCGATACTAGAACACGAGGCTCAAAAGCTCGCCCTCGAGAGGGAAGAAAAAGGGCGAAAGTTCCGGTTGACTTTGTTCCGCAGCAACTTTCCCACCCGAGGCCGTCGACATTCGTTGGACGCCGCGGCCCTCGAAGGGGCTAATTGCGGGGAACGTCGATGTACATACATATACGTGGACGGGCAGTGTGTCTCCTAGTGGGTCGCCGGCGAGGGCGACGCTTACGAGCCTCGGCTGAATTAAGGTCAGCGGAAATCGGATTCGAGTCGCGGGCCTACATCGCTAAGCGGGGTGAAGTTGAGCGGGTGAGGTCAAGTTGTCTGTCAAAAGTCCGAGCAAAGCTCCGATGCGTCGCGGCTACGAGGGACGCGCCGATGAGCTGATTTCCATCCCGGGGAAGAGAGGACTGCGCGGATGTGTCTCCTTTCTCCGGAATGAGGCTAAACGCGGCCGGAATTCCAGCCGGGGTTGAATTCGCCCTGGCCTATTATCCCCCCTCCCCCGGGGGGAATTCGGATGGGAGACTCTCCGGGTAAAAGCGCGCTGCGCGCTCGGGAAACAGCGAGCGAAGGGCTCATTGTCGCGCTCCGCCGCTTTTATTCCACTTAGATTAAGCTTTCATGGCCAGGAGAGGACTCTGACGTTTGTTCCGCCGGCAGGAGTGTACAACGCGCGCGCCTCCTGCCAATCCCGCCCGCTCTCGATCCACGCTATTAGTTCGCCGAGTGAATGCAGCCGCTAGCTAGACCCGCGCTTTAGCAGCGAGAGCTTTCTCTACGGAGCATCGGGGGGGAATTTGCAGCCGCGGGCGAGTCGCGGTGCTAGCTAGCAACATTGTGCCCCCGGGGATCGATAGAAGCTAGGAACCTGCAACGGGCATGGGAGGGTTGCGTAATGTGCGAGAGCGATGAGGTCGAACAGCCAATCCTCGGAGAGTCCGCCGGAGAATTTCGAAGGAGATCGCGAGGAAGCGGACTCCGCGCGCCCCGGATACTAATAAAATGTAAAGAGCCAGTTATGAAAGTCTGGCAAGCTTCGGTGCGAGAACGAGATAAGCCCCGCGGGGGAATTCATCTCGATTAACGGTAATCGCCGGTCGACTGCCAGTAGATTTCGCGCTCCAGTTCGCCGGCTGAATGGAAATCGCGAGTATCTGCTCAGCCGTTCGTAAATGACCGATTGGACCGGTCGACCCTGAACCCTCCGCGATCGGCCCTCAAAGGGACTGTTTTCCTAGGGGAGTCGTATGTGCTCGCCTTTAAACTTCCAACCGAGAGCCCGTGACTTCGGAACAAACGAGAGCCTTTTGTGCTCGCCAGTGCGATGGCAGAAAGAGTCGGGACGCTCTCGACGAGATCACCAATTGGCAATCGCCCCGACGTATTCAATTGGCGCTGGTTCCCAGCGTTGCGTATCAACAACCATCGGCCATTTCGGCTTATCAAAACGCGTGGGAGCGCCGCCCTACAACCTCGCCTCGAGCGACATCATTCAGGTAATCCAATACAATCGCGGTGCTCCGGCGAAACGCGGAATAACATCGGCTGGAAAATCGAACGTCAGATGATCCGACTTGCTGGTGCTGCGATGCCACGTGCCAAAGGCGAAGGTGCTGACCCGAGAAATTGCGGGAGGCGGCGCTATAGGCGGATTCACTTGGCTAGGAATCACTATGGTCGGATGAATAATTATTGATTGTTTTCTAATGTTATTATCTTGCTGGTCGGAATTTTCCCTTTGGATCACTGGTTCCTTCCGGAATCGCAGTTTCTGGGTTCAAACTAAAGAAATATCAAGAATTCGGTTGTGTCCAGAAATTTTCGAAAAATCGAAAATTTTTGCATGGGTACCCCTTCCCATTTTTTCGATTTTTCGACATTTTTCCAATTCGCCCGATTTCAACATTCATCAATAGTTTTAGCCCTAAAACTATAATTCTACGAGAAATAAGTGAGCTAGAGTCCCCAATTATGTCGCATAATCGATATTTCCAAAATTCCTAAGAAAACTATTAAACATCCAATCTCATTTACCACCCGTGGTCCTCTCGCAATTCGGCTAAACCCACCGCCAGACACATGTGTACGTTTTCACCGTCAATGTTCGCAGCCGCGTTCTCTCATTAATCCGAGTCGCGGCATCCCAGTTTCGTTTGAGGAGGAGCTGTCGACTGCCAAGGGGATTTCCGTGGATATCAATAGCCAGCGAAGCTGATAAGCTCTTCTACCAACGGCGCGCGCGTCTCCCTTTATTCCCTCGCGCTCGCTTTGCAGTCGGCGAATCAATTATCCCCGGCGACACGGCATTTCCATTTGAGCCTCCACAGCAGAGCGCATCGACGCTGAGCGAGCGAGAGCGAGCGAGAGAAGCTTGGAGAGTAAAAGTGGTCTCAGAAAGAAAAGTGAGAACGATCTTTTCCGGCAGGCCGATATTCCGCCGCTCGGAATAACCTCGAGTGGCAATTAAATTAAAAACGATAGGTTCGTTTGGCGTTCACGGTCAGGGCGAGGCTGAAGTACCCGCTCGGTTTTCCATCCTTCGAACTCCTCGAAACAACCAAGACACAATTACCAATTCTCTTCTCCCAGCTCATATCGAATGCGCGCAGCGTTCGGGATTCCCGGCCCGGCGAATGCAAGATCGAACGAGGCACGTCGATGATTAACGTCCGCGGCAATCGCGCGCGTGTGTGCGCCGCGTGAATGGTAATTCGTGGGATCGCGTGTCCAGTGCAAATATGCGTAATCGAGTGATTAGCGAGGTGCTCGGTAGCCCCGTTTCCAGTCTCGGCCCACTGGGACATAACGCGGCCCCCGGCCCGGAGAATGAGGCCTCCCGGGCGAGATTCAAGACGGCGATGGGGAAGTGCACGCGTGCCCGAGAGATTGGCTCGTCATCCTGGCACCGGAGGAAGCGGGTCAGACATTCAACGGAATAATTTTCAGTCCCGAACAAAGTATACTGTGCCCGCCGCCCCTGGCTAGAGGGCTTCCAAGGGCCAGGAAACTGGGCCGCGCGCTCGCGCTTTTTTTAACTCTCCCTCGAAAAATACCTCACCGCCGGCTTTTTCTCCTTCCGGGAGTGGGAGGCTCGCTCGGCTCTCTTCTCCCCCGATTTCCCTTGCAGCGGAATTTCACGGCGGCTTCGATATCGCCCGGGACAATGCGCTCGCAGCGTGAAAAGAGAGACGCGCCAAGGCCGTATTGATTATTTAATTGGGACACGTCGAAGATGAGCCGGGACGAGACGCACACTCACACACACGCAGCTGCACTATCACACGGGCAAGAATCTCGACTGTATTTATTTAGGACTCCAGTCGACTTGTTAATACAAGCGAGTGATTCCCCATGCAAATGGCCGTCGAATAAAGTGTTTGTCTAATCTTCGCGAGGCTCCAGCAGAGAGAATCATGCGAAATAGGAGTGCGAGTGTGGTGCGGATCGGGAGAGCGAAATCTTGCAGGAAATATCGATCGACGTCGGGTAATTAAAGCAGCTAATTCGCCCGGCGAACGGGAATCCTCGCGTAAGGGATGCAGCTTTGATCCTTTGACTAAAGGATCTCCCTTCGAGGCTAATACGCCCGGGCGAGCTGCGATAGGATTCATCGCACTATGCGACAAAGAGGGAAGTTCTTCTTCCGCTAAACTGCATCCGAGGCTTCCCCAATTAATGCCCGGCTTCTAATTGCAGCGATTAATCGCTACAATCGGCCTCGAGTCGAAGGCGTCCTACATGGGCGAAAGTCACTCGTGCACACAGTGTCCGACCTCTTCTTCTAATCTTTAATATCAGGGGCGGCGACTAGCTCGCGAGATTTAGCTGCACGTAAGAACAGCCCCCCATTAAAATACACACACACACACACAGATACACGTACACACACTTACACACACACATACACAGGGGGAATTTCGTGGGGCTAAATGCGGAGCACCACGTCATGCTGCAGCCACCTTAGATGGGAGATAGGCGAAACCCGGACATAAATAACGGTGGAGGGTTGCGGGTGTAACGCGCGAGAAATGGCCCGCGGAAGCCGTGCAAATGAAATGTTGCGGCCCGAGGGCGAAAGCTCCCGCGACGCTAATCGCGAGAGCGTCTCTCTCACAAGCACCACCAGTAGCAATAATAATAGCAGGGCGAGGGCGGTGATTCCCTCGGGGGATGGTGGAATCCAAAGCGGAGTACACACGAGTTACGGAGTTGGTCGTAGCAAGGTAAATCTCATTAAAAATTGGGCTCCTCGGGCGCGTCCCTCTTTCGCCGAGTCTGAATCATGCAGTCGGGGGAGGAATTCTAACTCTTTGTGAGTTGCGTTAGAAGTGGCCTCGGCGAGGGACTAAAGCACGCGTGTATCGCATCGTCGATTGAAGGTTGTAGAATCAAGGGTGAAAAGGGAGATGGTCGAAGTGCTCGCAAGCTCACAAAGAGTTGGAGTCGCGGGGGATCGAAGTCGCCTCTTGCAACGGCGAGTTACAAAACACAAAAGAAAAAAGAAGAGAAAAAAGGGGGGGCGGCGGAGCAAGGCCAGGAGGGTGAGAGCCGTCAATGGGCCTCTTTGGTTGGGGAGGTGTGGCTGGGTGTCGAAACGAGGAAGCAAACGCAAAACAATCTAGGTCTTTGCATAGCTCCGATCGTTCGTCTTACCTTCGCTGTTCTCATCCTCGGTTGACTTGGCCGATTGTAGCTTCGCGCTCGCTTGCTTCGCTGCAATCAAAATTCGCGCAGCTGGCACACCGCTTCTCTCTTTTCTTCCCCCCTCGCTATCTTTCTTTCTCACATACTTTCGTCTGTGGGGGGGGGGCAGGTAGGGGGGCGGGTGGGTTGGACGAGGGGGATTAAGGGGGCGAAAGACTCTCCGTTCCCCTAACACTCGAGCGGTGGTGGCGAAAGGGGGGATGGCGTGGGGGGTCTGAATCGTCAGCCCCTGAAAGCACAAGTGAGCTTCAATCTCGGGACATTCATCCGCGCGCGGCACGAAAATCCCGGGGGATTCGCCGGCGAAGAGCCACTCGACGCGCCTGTCATCACGCGCCCGCCCGTGGACAACGATGCTTGTCCCGAGGATCTTGCGGCGGATTAATCGATCTCTCGAAAAGTATACTGCGCGCTGCGAGAGAGCTCCACGTCGATTCCATTTCTGTTTGCACTGCGTGACCGCGGACCGAGAGAGAGAGAGAGAGAGGGGGAGAGAGAGAGAGAGAGAATAAGCTTGGCGCCCATCCGGGTGCCTGTGTACTGAACGCAGGGGGCCAAACGTGAGAGTCACAACACCGACACGTACACTACGTAGTGTAAATATATGCATGTATGTGTGTGTATGGATCGTGGGAAGCTGTATGGATGCGGCTGGTAAAAGAGCGACGATATTTCGCCCGGCGAAATTGTCACCTTGGAAAGAAAGCTATCGCAGATATATCCATCGCCCCGCCACTTCCCCTACAATCCGCATGCACGTCCGCCCGAGAGACTATTATGTGCGGTGATGAGAACACAGAACTGGAACGGCGGCGCAAGAGCTATATATGTACAGTTAAAAAATCACCGCGGCGGAGTCGCACGCGCTGATGGCAGTAAAGAGAAAGGGGAGGACAACACGTCGAGCGGGGAGCGGTGAGAACTAGACAGAGTGAGTGAGGGTGTGACGTGAGAGACGGGCCATGGAGAGAAAAGAGAAAGGCGGTCGGAAAAGAGCGAGACATATGACGCAGAGAGGAAAAGTGTGCGATAACGAGAACGAACATACACACACACACACACATATATATATATATATAAACAATAGGCGGGCGAATCTGCGCCCGGCACGAGAAGAAAAAAAAGAGAGAACTGCCTCTAAACACCCTCGGAATGCTACCAGTGAAAATGAAGAAAACAGAGCCGGTGCTTTCCGCAGAGGTTCTCACCGGTGAGACGCGCGTGACACAAGTGATCGCGATGCTCTCGAGTTAAATCTGTCGCCGGGAGAGAATGGGCCAATTGGGTCTTTGATTCACGCGCTAGTAGCGCCAGTTGAAAAGAACGCAGGGACGAGACGATTAACCTTTAACCAGTACTGCACTGGAGATCACATTGCGAGATGACTTTCGAGGTGATGTGTGTGTACCTGCTTATCCGGCAGGCTGAGAGTGTTCCCTCCATTTTCGCTACTTCCACCCTGAGTACTCGGTCTCTTTGCAGCCGTAGCTCCTTTTGCTTTCGTACTCCATTAAAGGGATGTGTAATAAAGGGAATGGTGCGAGAATCGAGGTGCTCGAGTGCCTCAGGGCGGAGATTTTAAGACGGATGTCGCTGCTACGCCGTCAGTTCATTCGAACACCATGCGTTACCGACGATCTATGCTCGAACGTACTACACTGAGCTATTATCGTACTGATTAAGGGTTAATCCCACTAACAGGAAGAGGCTTGGAGACCCAGTGGGAGTTAAGGGTGGGTTAAATATATAATGAGAATCTGGCCTGTAATCGGCAGGATGAGACTTACTCGACGTCGGCGGCGGCTGCGGCGCCCGACGAACGACCGTATGCTCTTGGTGCGGCCCCGTGTATTCGTGCCATGTGTATGTGCTCCTGTACTCTGAATGGAGCTGCTGCAACACGCAATTAAAACGTACCGTTAATACAGAATGGACTCCGGCGCCCTTTCCCACCTTCGCCCGTAATTCACCGCGTTTAAAACATCCCTGCGAGCGGCTATTAGCTCGCGCTCTCTGTACAGCGGGAGACGCGTGCGAGTTGCGTCGCCACCGGCGATGAACTCTGCTGCTCCTCTGACTGCTCGGGGCGAGTTAAAAGTGGGATCGCGCATTTTACAGGTCTAGCAGGCCCGACTTTGACGTCCTGCAAGAGTTCCGGCTAAAGTGCAACGTCAAAGGGAAAATGATTCGAGGCCCCAGCGAGAGATCTTCCTTTCGCAGAGAGCCAGTCTTCCCCGAGGAATCAAAGAAATTGGAGGAAGACTTTACACAGTTTTCAGTCTGGGGAGATTTCCGGGAGGCGGAGGGAGCCAGCGCCGGAGACGGAGACTCGGAGACTGAAAGGGAGATCAATCGCATCGTCGTGTGTGACTAGACAGTCTCATCCGGCGACACGTCGCATAAAACGCGAGCGCGTCTCCCGACGGCATTGTCGCCCAGCGCACCGTGCACACTACCCCAGGTGGAGTCGCGGGCACAATGGGCATGCACATTGGCTAGAGGTACGATCCTTCTCGCTCTCCAGGCCCCAAGACGTGAATGGGCACGAATGCCAATCGATTCCGGCCGCCTCTGAATGCACGTCACCGCGCACAAAAGAGGAAAAGTTACGCTCGGCGGCGGCGCCTCTCGCTAATACACAGGCTTAAGTAGCGCCCGACTTCTCGACTTCCTAGTGACCCGCATCGCGTCGCTCGCCGAGCAGTTCTCCAAAGGGGCAAAGGTCTCGGAGCGCGCTCGCTCGCTTATCGAATCGAGCACTTCCCGTCTGGGAAATTCGCCGGGAAAACACCTCGGAAAAGTAGCCGCCGCCGGCGACAGTGAGAGCCGAGTTGAGGGAGCTCTCGGCCTCTCTCGCCACAGGGTTGCTAATTGCGTTGTCCTGTTTTCTCAGAGGGTTGATTGATTTAGTTACTTAACCCAGATACCACCTTCTAACCTAGCGAAATACACGGGAGATAACGCGATTTCGCCCCGCTACCCGCCGCGAAAATAGCACCGGCGCGACTCAATTTCCCAGGGTTCCATCGGGTCCGCGCGATTAATCCGGGCCGGGTTGATAGTTTCCATGGTAGTCGAGGGTGGCCTGTGGTGGGTGCGTTGAGCCTTCGACATCGCCGTTCAACGTACCAATTAAAACATGCTGCAAGGTTTCGATAGATCGACAGCCAGGTCGACGCTTGGGGCTTCCATAATCCATTCGCAAAAGCTCTAAGCTCATATGTCAGCCGCGCGGCTCCGCGCGGTAATTATTTTAATTCGGGCCGCGCGCACATGTGTGCCCCGAAAGCAGTTCCCCTTTAAAAGCTTTTAATCGCGCGGCCGGGAAAATGCGGAGAATTTCCCTCTAGGAGGCGTCGAAGGTCAAGCGTGGCTAGCCGCGCTCGGAGATATGTGGTTTTTCGCCGGTGCCTTATGGATCCACCTGTTTAAATATAGACCGGGAACTTGGAAGCCGCCGCGCCGCCTCTCTCTCCCTCGCGCTCGTTCACCTGAAGTCGTCGTCTATCGATTACCGTGCGTTCATTTATTAATGGCGATGTGGGCCACCGGTAACCTTTCCAGAGGGTCGACCTCCACCCACCCACCCCCGGGGTTATTTTCCCTTCCAGGAAAGAGGTATTGGGTCGATCGACCGCGCCAATACCGTCAGAGTATGTCGGACGCACCTCACCTCTCCCATTGGCTTCCTAAAACACTGACCATAAAATCGCCTTATTTCCAACTTCTCTCAAATCCATCGCGAAAATTGCGTAACATTTCCCGAACGCTTTCCCGGGCAAATTACCATGTCCGCGCGTGACGAGAGGGGTTGAAGGGAACACCGGCGTTGTAACAGATCGCGATAGATTGGAGCTGGAACACGTAAGGTGCGCTGGCGCAAATAACATTGTCGGGGCGTGGAGGGGCGCGGGCGGGTCACTTAACGAGACACCGAGCTAATTGATAATTACGTGCGGCCTCCGGTGGAAAAGAGACCGCGCGCGCGCGCGTGTATCGCGTGCGCAATTAACCGGGCGAGGTTGGCGCAGCATAATTGAACGACTCCGCGACT
Source organism: Crossocerus cetratus (assembly GCA_963675795.1). Classification (NCBI taxonomy): domain Eukaryota; kingdom Metazoa; phylum Arthropoda; class Insecta; order Hymenoptera; family Crabronidae; genus Crossocerus; species Crossocerus cetratus. Next base: position 21,317,445 of record OY776665.1, on the reverse strand, counting down.
CGAGCTAAACGAAAAGACGCCCGTGTACGCACCGCTTTTCCCGGGCCGGTCATTAACATCCTATACTCTCGAAACTCGGAGAGAGTGCGGTCGACGAGCGGTTCGCTCAATATTTAAACTCCACCTCCTCGAGGATGCTCTCCCGGGGCATCCATTTTTCCGGGGAAGTTGTGCGCGCGGGGAATCGAGGATGTTTCTCTCGGAGGGATTACGAGTGGCCGAGGAGAATTCCCGGTGGTTATTTCGCTTTTCCGGGAGGCTGCGTGCCGATGGGACATCGAGATGAGATCGAGCCGAGCGATCCGCCGCCCCCGTCTCTCTTCGTGGCCTGACTCTTCATCTCGCTCGACGATCTCGTTACACTCTCGAGTGCAATTACCGCACTCGACGAGATCGGCGGACGTGCCTCTGTAATCGCGATAACGATGCCCGCGCGCGGTGTATGCTGGTAATAAGAATAGACCGCCGCCGTCGGCGGATTGATGGGATTGGCCCCGAATCCTAGTCGAAAGCGATCGCAATTTGCGGATTACTTTCCACTCCCCCTCTCGTGTATAGTTGAGGATCGTCGGGGGAGAATGTGGGAAATTAGAAAGCCGATGGTTATTATCTGTAATTCGACGGCAGGAACCCGGCGAAATCGATTGATGAAATGAGTATAATAAAAGCGTCGTTTTCGATTATATTCCACTTGATTCGGACAAACAGTCTCGCTGGGACGGCGAAGCGACGCGAGCTGCAGACGGGTCTGATGGATAATTCAATAAAGTTCGATTAGTCGACTGGCCTCCGCGAGGAGTGCTGTGCATTGAAATTTTCAAAGCGAGCGATAATTGGCCTTAATGCCGCCGGCCTGATCGAGGGCCGTCGAAATGTGACGCTTTTCCACGGATAATGCGCCCGCGGCGCGTGTCTGCTTCGACGCTCCGCTCTAATTGACGCCTGCCGGCGAGCGTCTCTCCTCGCCAATCAGAAAAAACCACCCCCGATTCTTCTCTGCCAGCCTCGCCACTTCCTCCTCAAGCGAGCATTTCGCTCGTTCGCTCGCGGTAAAAGGGTCATTAAAGAACTCGAGACTAAATTTAGATAAACTTTTACAGTTTCACGGAGCCGGGGTTTAAACGAGAAAGCGGCGGAGGTGTCTCGCTGGCTCGGTGTCAGTGGAACGTTCCAATTGATCCACATTGCCGCGCAGGGGTTAATCACACGGATGGAGCGAGCCCGGCGACGATCGGTCCTCGCTCCACTAACTGCCTCTCGAGCGAGAGCTGTCGAGGCCTGGCGACGCGATACAACACGGAGCGAGCAAAACGGTTCCGGCGGTGAAGAGCTGTCAGTGTCGATCGAAGGAACAGTCGGACTAATAGATCGCCCGACGCGCCCACTCGCGACTACCCAATTACCCGGGACTGTGTGCTCGTACTTTTTCCCCAACAGGCCCTTCGACATTTCCGAACAAAAGCAGAATCAAGCGCGGCGAGTTGTTGCCATTACGTGGATTGTCGCGGGTAATTGCGAAAGGAGATCTGAAGAGAAGTCTGGCAATTGGACGCTGGCGACTGCTTAGCAAACTGAGAGGGAGAGGGAGGGTGAAGCAGCTGGTAATATATCGTGAGAGAAGGCGAAAATATCGAGATACATCGCCGCGAGCCAATTCGCAATTCCAGCCCTCGTTCCTCGCCTTCCGCCAATTTGGAGCTTCCGGTTCGCGCGGCCGCCTCGTCGCCCGCAGACGAAATACATTTGCGGCTTTTAGCGTCGGCTCGCTCCGCTAAGCCGACAGACACGACGACCTGGAAACTCGAACAACCGTGCACTCTCTCTCTCGCTCTCTCGATGTAACCGGCGAAAGAGCGGAGAAGGCAACGTGACAATGTCAATCCAGGTACGAGGGCGAGAGGGAAGGTTGAGCGTAGAAAAATCACAGAGCTGAAATCTGTCGCGCACAGGCGAATTAAAGTGCGAGGGGCGGCGGGGGCGAGAAGGAGATCTAAATAAAAGAGAGCAAACGAGTGGTGGCGCGATAGACGATGGCAGGGGTGGCAGCTCGCAGGCGTACACATTCCTCTTGGCTGCTCTCGTTTACGAGGGGCTGCCACCGCGCCGGTAAACGTGCGCAAACGCATAACCGCGCCTTGTCGGAACAATGCGGAATCTGGATCACGATCTCGAATGGCAGGCTTCAAAGTAATGTCAGGGCGCGGGGAAGAGGCTTTGCCGGGACTTAGCAATAACTCTCGGATAACGCGGCCGCGCGCGCCCGCGAGAGATGGATATTGGATAATGCAGGGAACACCGTTTCTCGGCTATTGCCAGACTCCGATCACGTTTGTAGAACCTGTCCAATAGAGCCACCTAAATCCAGCCCATTACATGGATAAACCTTACCCCCGGACAGTCATTCTACTTCCAAATCCGATAAAGTACCAGTCCGACCACCGGGGCACATTCTACTTGTCCGATCGGCCGGCCACTGACTTATACTACTTAGCCGGAGGAAAAGGGCCTGTCGGTCGTAAACTCGATTTACATCCAAGGGTCTTGCAAGATCAAGTAACAAGTAAGCGGACGCCCAATCGCACAAACCCTGAAAACCTTTGATTCACTTGCCTCTTACCCAGGTACTTCGATCGCAACTCCATAGATTTATACTTAAACCAAACTTCTAATCACGAGCTGAAATATTAATTAAACTATCCCAACCAGTGAACCCTAAAACTACGAAGTCACGATCAGTAATACAGACACCCGAGTGCAAGGTAAGCGAATCACCCTCTACACGCGCATTACCGGGAGGTTCGCGCGGCCCGAGCGGCGCGAGGGCGAGCGACAGTGCACTAGGAGTCAACGTACTAGACTGCGAGGACAGGTAGAGGAAGATATAGCGAATATCGATGAAGGTGGAATACGGGTGGCGCAGTGCCGGTATTCCTCCTACTACTCCCCGTCTTCGTGTGCCAGCTGTATGCAGAGCCCGGGGAGCGGCCGCTACGTGTCGGGGCCAATCCATTAAAATGTTATTCCAGTTTTCTCTGCCCCCGTCGCCGCTCCGGCTCAAAGTACTGCCGCCCTCGCCAACAATAGCTTTAACGGTATCCTTGGTCGCGCCGCATTGCCGGAATGCCACAATCTTATTTGGACGGCATTATTCCATGCAGATAGGACTTGCCAGTTGGATTTATGGCGAGTCCCTTCGGCCAGATTTGCCGAAAGCTCGAGCTACTTGCTTCGGCTTCGTGTCATTGGCATGGTTCCCCACCCCCTTGCCTCTTGGCAAGCCACCATTTCTTTTCGTCGCCCCGGCTGAAATTCGGGGGGGGAGAGTGTGTTCGCCACCCTCGAGGTGGATCCTGGGTTAGCAGGTGCGCGCGGGTTCCTTGACACCGAGCAGCCGCTCCAGGATACGAGGAGTTGCGTCAGCATTGTGTTATATCTTCGGCTGGCGAACAGGTATCTCAGATTCCAAAGGAGATTGTACTCTCTCTCTCTGGGGCTCTGTGGCTGTTCGGTAGGTTTTCGATGAGTTTTTACGCTCGCGGGGTGGGTTTGTGTCTCCGGTCGAATTCACGTGGCGTTGCGCATTGCAGCGGTCGTCTGCTCGCCGGTGAATGTGGGCCTGGTGAACCTGCGGGAGGAGAGCGGGCCGGCGATAGTACACGTGATAGTACAGCGGGCTCGATCGACGAGGGGGAACTGTACAAGGTGGCGAGGAGAGCAGTGGCGCAGTGCCGCTGTTTCTCCTACCACCTTTTTCGAGCGGCACACACCACGCAAAAGCCGTCCTCTGCGAAGGTGACTGTGCCTTGGCGGCTCCGCCAATCGATCTAGCCGCAACTTTTCCCCCTTGTCGCGCTCACCCTGTCGCCCGCAATCCCCGAGAAATACGCGTCAATGCACCACCCCCACCACCCCCTCACAGTATCGTCGCACACCTGCCGGTTTCCGGGATTGGAAATAGCCGGCGACTTCCTGTCTGCTAAATGCATCTTGATGGTGTGAAGGGCTCGAGTTTGCGTCGGCGCTCGATAAGTCGCGAGAGATCGATTCCTACGATCGACTTTGTAACGATGAGACGCCGGCTTTCGCCAGTCTTCTTTTCACGGGGAAAAGCGTGCAGCCGGGTTCGTTTTCTCTTTTTTTATCGGAGGTGGAGGGAATTGGCGATCGACATCGCGGGACTCGAGAGCGGAGTGTGTATCGGGCCGGTTTTCAAAGGGAAAGGTTACAAGGAGGACAAGACGAAGGCCTCGGCCAGATTCGCAGCGCGCTGAAAGCGGATAAAGGGAATCGCCCGAGGAAAGCCTGAGGAAAACAGTTCTGGCCGCCCATTCAAAGTCGACTCTCCGGAATCCTAGCTCGCCTATTACTTCCCTGGCTGCAAAGCCACCCCGGCACACTAGCCCGCAGGAATAATACACGCGTCCCCACTTCCCCGAGTCTTCGTCCGCGTTCCAGCGGAGCTAATGAAGTATGCGATCGCGGGAAGCTGACACGTGAGCACGCCAGGATAAAAATTCTCTTCTATAATCAGCCCCCGACTCGAAGAAATGGCAATGGGAGTCCTCGGAAGTCGAGGGGAGAAAGCGGGCGAGGCCGTAGGCCGGAGAGAGGCGCACAATTTCCGTTGGAAATTTACGATCCGTGATTTACAGTGAGCGCTGCCGCGAATTGCCGATCCCTTTCCAGCACTCTCCAATCATTCCGGGGAGCGTGAAGGTCGAGCTATCACTTCCACGAGAGTCCCCTTTATCCTTTCAAAAGGCCCCAACAAGCGCACGCTGAAAAGCTCTCTCCCATCAGTTTCCCCGGAAGAGAGAAAATGAAATTGGCTGCGGAAGTCTGCTGCGAGCGATCCTCGGACTGTGCCAGGCCCGCTCGCCGGTAATTAAATGCAAATAGCGCGCGGGGCTGGGGATCCTCGTCCGAAGCATGTAATTATCCGGCGAGATGGAAAACAAGCGGCAGGCCGCCGTTGGAAACAAGAGGAATCGAGCGGTGATTTTCGTGGGAGTCCTCCCACGGCATCGGTCAACTTTTAATTCCATTTCATCCTCGGCAACGTCAATGTGCACACGCACCGCTGGCTTCGCGCTCGGCAATGGCCGACAATATCGCCGCCGATACATATTATTTATTGGCCCGGGGTTCCCTTGCGCCAATTGTGTTTTCCCCCCGGCGAGTGCGGTTTTATCCGGAGGCATCGATGTCACCGATAGGCGAATATTCCTATTGAGAATTCGTCGGAGCTAATGATCCAGTTGGAGGAAGCAGCTCGCCGCAGTATTTCGCCGGCGAGGTATTCTCGCCGGGGAAAATCGAACCAGCCCGATATTTCCGCCTGGCGCCGGATACCTGCACCACGTGCCGCGCTGCGTCTTCCTGGAATTGATCGGAGCGCGACACGTATTGCGGGGGGGTGAGATATCTGCCGAGGGGGCCGTCGAGTCCGGAGATCTAAGGATAACTGCTGGAGGCGAGCGCCGTACGTGCTCCTCGCTCAACTGGAGCGAGGAAAACAAGGTCGTTTTTCGACGGGACCCGCGCGCTCGCGAGCAGGACCTCCGATATTGCACTTCGCCTCACTCCGTTGGCACGGTGCTGCAGCCTTGGCTGCCGGCGCGCGAGAACTCTGGGTATAAAGCGGGTAATAAGTACCCTATAAAGACCCCGAGGTATAAAACACGCTCTCATATCCGATGCGAGGCCCGCGATCATCCATCTCTCCGCGCTGCCTTTCAATACCGCGAAAAAGTCTGTGACGAGTCTCCTCTTTCTCGGGAACCGGGGACGAGAGAATCTCCCCCTCTCTCTCTCTCTCCCAGAGAGCGAGAGAGAGAGAGGGGGGAATAGAAAGGTGAGAGTAAGAGCGGAGCGAATTGAATCCTTTGAAAAAGCACTTCAATACTATTCGAGCTGCTTTTCGCCGGATCGAGCAGCAGACCGAGGAAAGCTCTCGAGGGGAATCCGGCGGAGCGTGAGATTCCAATAGGCTGATAATATCGACGCGCAGATAAAGCATACAGGAAGGCCTCTAGGAGGCTCCGACCACCGAGATCATGAAGTTACGAGGAAGCTTCGAAAGCACTCGAGTCTGTCGCCAGGCATAGGCCCGGAGGCACGCGCGCCCCGGGCCCGCAAATCTCTACTTCTCTACTCGTCGAATCTCAATTGTACACAGGGATTTCAACGGTAGGCGGCACACGAGGCCTGTCGCCTTGCGCCGGCGAGTGGGGCAACTCCGGGGGAAAAGTAAAGCGCGCACCACTCTGGCAGCGGCTCTCCAAATTCTCTGTTTGCTCGCGCTCCTCGTCCCGTCAAAGACTAACTTCATTAAAGCGTAATGCGCCCGGTGAGCAGCGAGCCCCATTATCCTTCCAGTGGATAAAAGAGCCCGGTTATGTATTCGGAGGATCTTAAGTAGTACTAGTCTCAGCCGGTCAGCCATTCGAAGCTCCGAGTAGTTGGAGCCAACTAGCCGGAATCCTAAGTAGTATAAGTCCACCGGCCAGCCATTCGAAGCTCCGAGCGTAGTATTCGAGTAGAATCAGCCGAAAATCCTAAGTAGTATAAGTCAGCCATTTCTCTGGTCCGATGGAGAGCTGTGCCGCGGAGATGGTGTGTTCCTGTCAATGTCTCGCGAAGTCTCTCACCTTATCAATCGGCATTGAAGGGCACGCACGGCAGAGGTTCCAAAATGAACCAATCATGAGGCCGCGATGTGTGGGGCAGTGGAACAGTAGTGACACACAGTCGCTGCTGGAGCGACGGGGCCGTAAGGACGACGTGGACGGTCGTCAGGCCAGGGTTGAACTCTCCTCCGACCGAGGAACGCGGCTCCTCGGCGCCGTGGACGCGGGGTCTTTCTACACCTTTATCCGCCGTTCTCTCTTCCCACGTATCCCGCCCTCTTGCTGCGAAGTTCTTCTCTTCCCGTCGGTGCTCCTGGTCTGCGTGAATTTAACTCTCGCACCTCCTCCACCACCGAGCGACGACACTACCACCTCCTATAACACCACCACCTCGTCTGCTACTGCTGTCGGTGCCTCGGGAGCCTCGTCTCCTGCCCGCCTGCCTCGGTCTCTCCTTCTTCCGCTTCCTGCTGCCTTCGAGCGCTGACTTCCCGAGCGCTGATCGGCCCTCTGCCTTCTCTCTCTGTCACTCTCTCTCTCTCTCTCTCCCTCTCGCACACTCTCCCGCTATCTATACGCGAGTGGTTGGGTGTGTGGGGCGTCGGGATGGTGCGCGTATTGTATCCGGGAGTGAGCGGTGGTGTGCGTGGTTCCCCCCCGGTGACGTTGCCAGAGGAGAGGGGTGCGGGTGGGAAAAAGAGAGACAGAGAAATCGAGCGTGAGTCTGGCTGGCGAGAGCGGCCAGTGTCGGGCTCGACAGCGTGAGGGCCTTAGAGCCGATCCAAGGGCTCTCCCCGTCAGAACTTACTAGCCGGCTCGGCTCGACGATATCCCGCACAGCTCCCAATCCCCCTCGAAGTCTCACCCGCGCCGATCGCTCTCTCACTCTCCTCTCGGCGGAGAGCGGATCCTATTTTTCAGCCGATCCGCGCGAGAACTGCATCCGATCGATCGTTACTCCTTTGCGGCGCACAAACTTTTTTATTTCCTCCCCCCCGGGCGAAGGATATCGAGCGCGCGCGAGGGAGCTTCCGCCGATAAACAGCGACGGGCGATCGAGAGGCGACTGGGAAAGGCGGCGAGTCGGGCTAAGCTGGCCCTCGCTCTGACGGAAGCCGAGCACTGCTGGCCGCGGCTTAATTAAAAGGCTGCGCCAGGATGTTGGCTGGACGTCGAGGGCTCGAGGGCACGGAGGCGGCAGGAGAGCGCTGCCCGCCAGAGGTGGATGATAGAAGAAAGAGGGTGATCGACGAGGATGGAAAGGCCGAGGGGAGGTAGGAAGTCCGACGCAAGGGTGGGCCGTGTCTCTCTTCGTGCCTACCACTCCATCATCTCCGTCTTCAGGATCTTCCGCTTCCTTCCTGTAGAGCACGAGGTTCCCTCTTCGTTAGAGACTCTCAACCTTTCTCCCTCTCCTCTCTCTCTCTCTCGCTCTCCTTCAAGAGCTGTTTCTCTACCCTTTTCCGAGTACCGAAGGCAACTCCCGTGGCGTACACCAGCACTGTGATCCGCGGCTCGGACGTGCACCTGTTCACCGGCTCGGCTCGGCTCCCACTGTGCGCTACGCGGATCCCCGAGGGCACGCGTCCCTACGCGGCGCGTACACCGCGATAAAGAATGCGATCGAGCGGCTTCCGCCGGGCCGCCAGTGGAGAGAGAGCCCACGGAGAAGCTGGAGGAGCACGGGGCGACGGTGCCGGTGTCGAGTAGCGGATCGCCCGCTGCGGACGCGTGTACCTGTGCACGCACGAGTTCAACGCTCGGCCCGACAACCCCCGCTCGAAAATCGTCGCGAGAGACGGCCGAGTAGAATGAGCCGCGGAGCACCCAGACAGGCTGGTCAGACGTGCGAGGAGACACCTTGTGCAGCGGGACCGAAGGGGTATTCGATAGAGATATACGGGCGCGAGAGAGAGAGCCAGCGGGGTTGGAGAGCGAGAAAGAGAGGCGGTGGATATGAATGAGCGAGAGAGAGAGATGCGGCGAGCGATGGAAGAGAGCTTTAGCCAGGTGACACCCGGACACGTAATACGAACGGCACGAGCAGACGGAGGACAGAGCGAGAACGGAATCGTAACAGGCACTGGTCCCACCGCCGCACCGATCGCACCGACGTTGCGTAGAGCGCCGCGTCGCCGGCAAGACGGCTCATACAAGTAGTATAGGGCGCAAGCGCCCAGCCGGATCGGGTCGATAGTCCGCAACGTTACTCCCTGCTGCTCTCCCTCTGCCTCTATGCCTCTCCCGCTTCCACTGACTCTTAATTTCCATCCTCCTCGTTCGACTAGCCGTGCCCGCTAGTCTCTCGCACCCTTCGCTCCTCCTCTCGCACCCCCTCGAGCTCTCTCTCTCCTTCTCGTCAACCTTCCTGCGAATACACTCACGCCCTTAGCTGACTCTGTCTTCCCCTTTTATTCTTGCCTCGCCCCCCCCCGCGATTTGGACCCCCTCACTTCCTACTCGTCCGCCCTTCGGTTGCCAGGAACTCTACCCCCTCGTCCTTGTCGTTGGGCCGCTGTTTTATTGTCCTCTTCTGACGCCGGGCTGCGCCGCTCCTGCGAATCCTCGTGTCCGACTCGCGGGTACATATGTTGGCCCTCTGTGTATATGTGTAGAGCCGGTTTGGCGCCTCGGGAGACGTGCCTCTTCTTCCGGGACTGTACCGACTATTCGGGTATTGACTAGTAGGCAAAGTGCAGGCGGCTCCGCGCTGCCTATGGCCCGAGCTCGAGTTCTCTGGTTATTCTTCGCGGCGGCGATCGACTGTGCAGTCGCGAATGGGTAGAAGAGCATGCCGAGTTGGATCCACCCTTTGGTGGATAGTCTTACTGTTCCGAGCTTCTCTTTTATCTTTGTCTTGGGCTCTCGCAGTTGTCGGCGAGCGGCAACCCTTCGACCCTCGGCCACTCCGCATTCCTCCTATTTTTCTCGATCAGCCATCGATTTCCTTTTTTTTTTTATACAACTCCCCTCGCGACGGAATTTCGTGGGTGGAATTCTCGGTCTTTTCCCGCCGATCGCCCGGGATATGTCAGGTTTATGAAACGAGCCTCGAGGCCAGGCCCTTTTTTCCCTTAGCCTGGAACCGCCCTGTTTCCTTCTTTATGGGAAAACTCTCTTCTCCGGCGTTCGATAGACCTTTACCACGGTTAGCCCGCGTTCTTGGCCAACGGAGGCTTGGTCAACCCTCATGCCGGCTCGGTATTCCGTTTAAGGTTTCCCTCTTTAAATGCACGCCAGCCCTCGAAACGCGTAGGCTGTTTTTCCAACTGGTCCCCGCTGCGGCAAACCCTTTTCCCGACTTTGACGTCCTCGAGATCGGGGCGGCCGGGCGGTAGCGAAAGAGAGGAGAGGCCGCAGTGTGTATACCCTTTTATTCCTCCTGCACATTTTCGCAAACCTTTTTAGCGCCGCTGAAAGATCCGCATTATAATTCCGAATGGAATTTCTCCGTGTCAAAGGATTGCATTTTGCAAAAAGCATTTAACACTGTGGCGGAGAGTGGAAAATCGGCCGAGGTCCGCCTATTATTAACAACACTCCCCTTGCGGGGAGAAGCTCCTCTACTTGGGCTTTTTCGTCGCGACGCTTCCTTCTATCCATGTTATATGTATAGCTCGCCGATCCGTCCGTCCTTGTCCCGCAGGGGCTGCATCCCCTCGCGCCATACGTTACTCGGAACTGGATGCGCCGTCTCTCTCGACTCCAGCTAGCCAGCTAGCTCCGTCCCTCGTATATACGCTCTATGTATGTGCCGCTTCACGTAGCAGGCGCCACAATGTCGAGCCAGCGTCGCGACGCCGGTAACCTTTCCCGCATCGGCAGCGCGAGCTCCGCAAGCGGCATAGGCGCACTCGCCGAGGAGACTCGGACGGAGCGGAGAAGTCGCCGAGGGATTTCTCCTCCTCGTCCCAGTCCCAGATGCATTCGAATTCCATCCACGTACGGTGCGAGTGCCCTCGACGCGCGCGGCTCTCGGCGAAAATCGAGTCTTTCGCCGGCTAATCGGAGCATAGCGTCGTGGAGTACAGAGGCGGCGATTCCCGCGGCAGGCTATTACGAGCTGTTAAACCTCGCCGATTAACACGTTCGCCTCGGCACTCGCCGCTGTTTGCTTAAACAGGACGAGGTCTGGCCGAGTGGCGCGCTAGCCGAGAGCGAAATCGAGCCGAGCGGTCACTATCGAGCGGGCACCCCCAGCGCATTTCCAGAGTCCGAGCCATGTCGAGAGACTCCACTTGGAAATATACATGCATTCACCCCGTGCGCCACCTCCGAATTCCACGCGCAGCGCAACCGACGCCAATTCCGAATCATATGTCAGCGTGATCCTTCCAAAAGTCCTGCCAGATTAAATGCGAGACGGAGATGGGAAAGTTTTCTTATGTCTGTTGGAGTTGAGGGAGGATTCGGGATTTTTTGTATGTGCTACGATCGTTTTTGGTTTAACGGAAAACTAGTTTTTGGTTTAAAGAGTGAAATATTAAAAATCGACCTTCTTGAGGGTTGAAAAATCATATCGTAATGAGTGATTCAATTTAAGAGTTTTTGGAAGCTTCTTGAGTTGCAGCAGAAAAAAGAGAACTTTTAATTCCAGAAGTTAAACGAAAATCCAGCGTAAACAAAAAGTAGTTACATTTTACGGATGGCATACTTTAATCGTGGAAACGTTTTGAGAATCGTCAAAATACGCGGCTTCCCTAGTGTCCCGTGTCAGAGTGGATGAGCCGTCACGGTTATTTTCGTGGCGAGGGTGGGACTTCGCACTCCCCGTGACTCCCATCGACCCGGAACTGCAGGTCTGCTCGGCTAATTCTCCGAGAGCCGCGCATTAAACAACATATCCGTGACCCAAATAATCCGCCGGTACTCATCACGATCGGAGTTGGCTCATTCCTCGCACCGATTACCAGGCCCGTCTACCAATCAGTCCGCAAGCTCGAGCGTAAAACCGGCGGATAAAAGAGCGCCGGGCCGCCCGGCGGCGAAAGAGTGCTCCTCTCCCTGTTTTTCGGGCGAACGAAGTTTCGAATGATGCGAGGCCAGGAACGAGCTTAAACCGGCCAGATTACCGGGCCGAAGCATCCAAGGGGAATACGCCGAAAGTCGGCCGAGCCCGGAATGACTATTGGCGCGTCACGCGGGCTATGCACGTGAGCCGCCCAGTCGTGTCGATATTGCAACCTGGAAAGTCGACTTCCGAAAGGCTCACTTTGTCATTGATTGATTTGTGCATCGGCCCGGGTAGTTTATCTCCTCCCGGCGAGGAAGACGCGACGGGAGCGTCGCCGCTGGAAGCAGCCTCTAGGTGTGCCGGGCGTCCCTCTAACGAGAAGTATTAATCAACCACCTTGGCCAGCGGCGCGAGAGATAGTTTCGTCGGTTCGTTGCACCGTGTCCTACCAATCAGCCCTGCCACCAGGAACCCGCCGATGCCCTAATGATTGACCGCGTGCCAACTGTACCGATCCAAGGAGACGCTCGTCGATAATTGCGAGTGCTCGCCCGCTATTCCGCCGCTCCCGGGTCCCGCATCGACCAATACGGCTTTGGGCCCGCGCGGCCGGAATTCCCTCCGCCACTTCCAGGAACTTCAATAATTCAGCGAGCGTTGCTGCCGCTGCTCGGCGATGTTGCGAGAGGAAAAGTTGCCGCCGCGAGAGCCGAGCTCCCTCGGAATTCAACACTTACCTGCCGGATAAATATTCATGATTCCCGCTGGACGGCGGAGCTGGCGTGCAAGCTACGGGGAGGTGAAGCATGTCTTATATCAGCAACGAGGATTATTTGCGTCTAGAGGGGGGGAGGGTGTGTCGGTCATGCTATCACGTCTCGCTTTCTCGCGGGAACTCGCCGATAAAACTGCAGTGGAAAAGTTGGGATGCGGGTGCTTTCGAGCCGAGCGGGCTACTTTACAACTGGATCGGTCATTCCGAAACTACACTTGGCCCTCGAATCCCACCCGCCGCCTTACAACCCTCGATTCTCGATCCTGGTCAACTTTCGCTCGATTCGCCCGGGAGTTCTCTCTGCCTGTTTACGACTTAATTGGAGGCCTCGATCGGCCGGGATTTCGCCGGGGGAAAAATCGACGGGGCGAGCCTGCCGCTGGTGAAAAAGCGACGAGGAGATAATGACATTACGGCCGGGCATTATGATCCGGCCGACAAAAGGCAGACGCCGCCGGTAGCTGGCTCGATTTAATTCCTTCGGCGAGGGCGGCCGATGCTTCCAGCGAAAAACGAAAGAAGAGCCCGCCCGGATTACTCTCTGGGAGAGAGCGAGAGAGAGAGAGAGAGAGAGGACGGCCGCGGCACAAGTGGGTTAATTAAAATCTTTAGCCAACTGAATTCCGCACTCGGAGAGCGGCTGCGCCTATTTCCCGGCTAGTTATCGCCGATCGCCCCGGCAATCGGAATAATCGCCGGGACAATGCCGCTCCCCTTTCCCACCCACTCGCAGCGAACCTTTTGACGAGTCTTCTCACTCCCGTTTCAGACTACTCGCTTTCTCCCGGCGGGCTTTTGTCGCTGCGTTAAGTGTCTTTATATTATGTCTAGTTTAACGCGTGTGCTTGTTCTCCAGGGTTTTTAATCGACTTCGAAAAAGGGGTAGGTTCTCAATTTTTTATTTTTATTTTTAAAGCCAGGAGTGAACTGCGGGGCTGACATTGAAATGCCGAGAGGATTCCAGGAAGAGATTCAACCAGGCGCGCAATTAGAGTTCGCAGATCGGCTGGTGGGAGATAAAACGGAGAGGAGAAAGAGAGAAGGGAAGGGTTCACTTGACCGTTCCAGCATTAATATGCGTGCTACGGCCGTGTCTGCCTGCTCGGCCCCATGTTACACACGACTTCCGCTTCCGTTCCCTGACATAGGATCATTGATGCGCACGGCTTCTGCTCGACCAGTGAATATCAGTTCGACGCCCTGTCCAACTGCTCCGTCAACACTGGCCAATTCTTCCCCTCGCAGTCGCGCGTTAGGTTCATTAGGGGTTCTACGTAGAAGTTCATTTGCGATTTTTATTTTAGAACATACAAATTTAATCAGTTTTTTCCAACTTCGATTCTATGATTCTTAGGTCTCGGGACTTTCTGACCCTTGGCTTTTAAAGACCTAATTTTTTAGTTAAAACAAAATTAGCTCCCGCCCTAATTAGGGGCCCCATTTCCCTACTATATAACGCATCACTGCCCTACCTTCTTCCCCCAGAACTCAAAAACCCTTTCCCCCACTCCCTCCTCCAAATTCGCACTGTCCACTGGCAGTCATTAATTAGAACTGCAGACACATTGAGACAAGACCCGTGCGGCGGCGCGTAAAATCCTCCTGTTAAATCAGCACATCCCTAATGAAATTTTGAGCGGCAAGAGTCGAAGCGGAAACGCGCTCGTTAGCTGCGGAGAGGTGGCAATCGTGCGGGGGCCACACAAGCGCACACAGTCCAGCTGGAGCGGCGTGCGAAACGAGCGCGATTGCGAAAAATCCAATTACAAACTGGGGGCAGGGGGGGGGGGCAACCCAAGGGAGAGAGAGAGAGAGAGAGAGAGAGTGTTGGATGAAGAGTAGTCGGTGGTGGCCGATGCCGATTTGTCCGGGGCGGGTTGGAAGGTGTAAGCCAATAGGTGTGCCAGCCCTTGCCAACTTGTTCGCCTACGAGACATAATAGCGAGTGGCTCCTCGCTCAAGTGGCCCAGGCACAAGTGGAATTGGTGTCGCCTTTTGTTCCTGCCGAATCAGCAGCAACCCCTTTTTCTTGCCGTTCTTAGAAATCAATACGTGCCTGTCTTTCTAAGTCGCTAATACACCGCACGCTCGCATATTATTCCGAGGCCCCCCCGTCGCTTCTTACGTAACACCGGCTAATGGACGTCGCCGAGAGAGAAACCACGCACCCGCACTCTCCCTCTCTCCTTGGATGATGAATTTGAGTCTGCATACTGCATGGAGTCGCCGGCCACCTGGGAGATGAGCCGATCTCGACAGCAGCTTAATACTAATCTGCAGGGCCACAGTGCCGCAATGCTTAAAACTTGGGGGAGGTTGTGCAGGGGTTGCTGCAAGCTCTCGGGGATGCACCTTCTACTCTCTGTAGAGACCGCTCGCCTGCGCGACGAGTAAATGAGTTATGTGGGTTCTAAATACGACTACACTACGGGGTTGTCTCTACGATTCCGTGAAAGAGATTATTAATCGTAAATAAATCCTTGCATATGTACAGTGGGAGTAATTAAGGTCTACTGTCGATTAAGTCATCTCCGAGCGGACACGAGCCAAACACTCTCATGATCCGAATGATCGAGCGGGGACAGTGACGAAGGACTTCCCTTAACCCGATGGTAGGGGTTGGAAATGATCGAATTTCGATCTGGCCATCGGAAGATGGAGCGACTGGCCGAAAGACCAATCTCCAAAAGACACACTGGAAAGCACTGGAAAGAGTTGTCCAACTGAGAACGACAACAGAACCGGCACGGGGGTCATGCTTGGACCGATCGATCTTAAACCACAATGCTTTTTCGAGCATGCAAATCAGGCGTCTCGAAGAGAGCGCGAGAGAGAGAGAGAGAGAGTGAGAGTGAGGTGAACAAACCCCAGGCGTTGCGAGTGAAGAGATCCGCGTCGGCGGCGTGCCGTCATAACCTAGGCCAACATGGGAGGACGAACATGGCGCTCCTCCGCTGAATTTCACCGTTCGGAGGCCGCTGCTCGCCAGTTCACAGCCCTCGCAGCGACGGAAGCGCGGAAGCTCGCCGCCAATCGATATCAGCGGCCGAACGAACGAGCTTCTCGAGCGGCCGAGTCCGGGATGCGTTGACGCGGGGCCTCGCAGCAGCGCGAGGGGCTTTCTCTATGGCGAAACTGGGCCTCTCGGGGGGGGCCGAAACGCGGCGACGGGAAGGGCGCGCTTCTCCGCGAGCAGAGATCGCGGATCCACGCTGGCAACATGGCCACCGTTCTCTCCGCTAGGCTCGGAACAGGGTTTATTAGAGCTCGGGGGTTGGTTCTCTGGACGGGCGGGCGGGGGTGGTAGGGTGTTCGCTGCTCACTCACCAGATATTGCTTGCAATGCTTTTTATGCTTAACGCAGCCGGCGCGTTTCTTCTTCTTGGGTGGAGCGCCGGCCAATCCGTTGGAAGCTTTCTCTTTGTGAGGGGTCGAGAGGTTCGTCTTGTTCGCGGGCATCGTCTGCCTCGTGTGCCGTCTCCGGCTCTCCTCGTGTCCGCCGCGGCGCCGAACTGGGTCGCCTGTCGCCTCTCTGCCACGGCCTGCCACCGCCGCCGCCGCCGTCTCCTCTCTACCTGCTCCCTGACCGACACAGCCCACCCGAGACAGATGCACCTTTGCGGTCCAGCGGCGACGAAAGTGATTGATAAGCGCTCGAATCTTCCCTCTATCTATCTGTCTCGCTCTCTCTTTCTCTCTCTCTCTCTCCCGCTCGGCCTCGCTCTCTCCGTCGCTCCCGCTAACGCGCGCGCCTCTCTATCGCCGTATGTAACCGCCGAGATTGATGTGTACACGTGAGAGAGGGATAGTTGGCCCTAGGTATAGCGCTCGGGATATGCGCAAGGACACTAGACTGCCCTCAGAGCTGATTATCCCTGGCCACGCCTCCTGTCTTCCAATCGGCCACGTAACCGACAGCCACCCCCTTTCGAACTTTAGCCCCTAGAACCACCGCACACCTCTCTACCCTTCTTCTCTTTTTACCTACGTGCCTTGGCTCGCGACACCCGCCTGCCGGAGCCACTTTCGGCTAGGATAAACCACCAACCCACCCAGCCCCCTCGTCCGCCTTGCCCTTTAGCTCCGACGAGGCAGCTATTGTCTATAGGAATCCCACAGTGGGAATACCTGATCGAAAGGGGTAGCTGACACTTGCGCTTTGAGAGAAAAAAGCTCGTACAATGCCTCCTCTCGCAGCGCCATCGGCGAACGCCGCCTCAACTATACGCTTTACGCGCACAGCGCGATTCGATCTCCTCCGCCGGATGTGAACCTAGGTCTTCTGCCCTTCCGAATTGCACCCACGTGTGCTGCTCCTTCTAATATCCACGCAACCACGCGGCCTCGCTCTCCCACTGGGATGACTGGCGCGACTTTAGCAGGAGCCAATCGCGTCGCGATACCCTGAAATCAAGTCACAATCTAGAATAGCTTACTCCTAGCAATCAGATACCACAGATCGACCGATAGAATATTAACGAGCCATTCAACCTCCCGGGAAGAACGGTGCCAAGTGAAAA
Source organism: Crossocerus cetratus (assembly GCA_963675795.1). Classification (NCBI taxonomy): domain Eukaryota; kingdom Metazoa; phylum Arthropoda; class Insecta; order Hymenoptera; family Crabronidae; genus Crossocerus; species Crossocerus cetratus. Next base: position 21,300,567 of record OY776665.1, on the reverse strand, counting down.
TAGATCGAAAACAGCGGATCATCCTCTAAGTAGATTAAACCATCCGCCCTCGGACAGGCCGACTCCCAATCACCAGCTCTACTTTACCGATCATCGACCAACTCCACAAACTACTTCCTCCCACTCCCGCCAGATGGCGCTGACGGTCGTTTTCCGGTCGCCCTCTAGTTCCCCGCTTCTCCGGCGGAGGGCGCGCGCGACGCCGAGCGAGGGAGAGGACGTCGGTGGCAGTCGGGCAAGGGAGAGAGTCTCATCAAGTCGAGTCGTGGTGGTCGAGCGCGCCCGTTCCGCTCGAGACGTCCCGAGCTCGAAAACGCCAGAGGAAGGGCCCGAGCATAATTCGTTGGCCTCGGCAGCAAATCGAGTTAGGCTTTCGTCCGCCGTGTTCTCCGGGCTCGAGAGTGCTGCTGGCTCGCGTGTGTGTCCCCCGGGTTGTGTGTCGGTGGTGCAGGAGTCTCTGGGCTCGCGTCGCCTCTCGCGTGTGTGCCTCCTCGCGAAGAGCAAGCGTTTCCGAGTGCAGTGCGCGCTGGCGAAAGGGGCGGACCTCTGAGATAAATGATGATGATGGTCTGAGAGTGGTTCAACATGACCGTCGACTTCGCCGACTACTTTTGGGTGAGTCTTCCTCGCTTCCCTCTCTCTCTCTCTCTCTTTCCACGCACACTGCACATCCTCCCGTACGTCATTCCGCCTAGGATAAGTCTAGGTTAGCCAGCAGCGATCTCCTACCCTTGGCTGCGAGCATTCGACGAGCAGCTATCCCGCGCGCTTCCTTTCTGGAATCGGGCGAGCAGCTTCGCCGTCTGGTTATTGGGTGGGTTGCTGCGACGTCTTCTCGCCGGACGGTCTCTCTCCACAGCATCGCTCTCTGTACTCTCCGTCGTCAATGAAATTGCATTGGCTCTCTCTCTCTCTATCTTCCTCCATCTCTGTCTCGTTCTGGTCAGCCACCTTCCTCTCGGCTCTCCCGTTTCCTCTTGATAATGCGTCCCGCTCTCCCTCTCTCTCTCTCCTGGCTTCGACTTGGCTGTCGTGGTCTGTCGGGCCCTCTCCTCTTTCAGATCCCTCTCACTCCGACTGGGAATCTGTCTGACTCTACTCTGACTCTCCCTGTGTTGTACGGCGGCTCCCTCGGCTTCTTTTCTCTCTCGCTCCCTGCTTACCGCATCACGAACCTCCTCTCTCTCTCTCTCTCTCTCTCTCTCTCTCTCTGTCCTATAGAGAGCCTGTCTCTCTGCCTCTCGCGCATCTTCACTCTCTTTTTCGCGCCGAGGCGTACGATCGCAAGGTTACGGGTGTTCCCTTCTATTCTTTCTCTCTCTCTCTCGCTCTCACTGTCATCTTGGCTAATGCGCGCGGTCCTACGTAATCACCGCTTCTGATATGTGTCTGGCTCGCCTACTCCGCTCTCTTCTTGCTCTCTCGCACGCGCAGCCCTGTGCCTGCTGCACGTCAGAGAGTACATGCAGCCGCGGTGTGTACGCGCGTTGACATGTGCACACCGCGTTCCCGTGCACGCTCGGTTACGTAGCCGCAGAAGGGAGTGGAGGCTATTATAGCCGTGAAAGTAAAAGACACCTGCTAGACGTCTTCCCTCGCTGCTGCTGGCGCGCCCGATCCTTCCATTCCTGTAGCTGCCCACTTGCCCTGCCGGCGATGAAATATTTCACTCTTGCACGCTCGAGAGAGATTGTTGATACTGGCTGGACCGATTCCGCCGGCCCTTTATCGCTGCACGACGACTTTGACATTGATACATTGCCAATCTCGTAGTTACAACCGGGAGGACAGTGGCAGTGATAAGATAGCCGCGACTTCCTCTCGGCCCTGTGGAAGTCGCGGCTGACGAAGAGTATCACTTGCCCTGGACTGTTTCACCCTATGACTGATAGCGGAGAGGAACAGTAGAATCTCACCTCTGAGATATGTAATCTGCTTTATCTCGCGGAGGCATTGGGAAAGAATTTAGCCGCCTCTCAGTCGCGAAATGTAAATATTTGCGCAGCGTCCTGCTTACATGCCCTCCTAGCACTCTGCCCCAGTAGAGCGTAGTTAACTGAAAAATCAGGGTTTATGTATACGTAGTAATATGTACAATAGGATGACAAGAGCAATAATGTTTAATGACAGCTTATTGTGAAGCTGGTGAGCGGACCTCTATATAGGTTCCAGCGCATGATCAGAGTTCAAGTGTTAAGTATCTAAGTGGCCTTAAGTACGGTCGCAGCCCATCCCGTTTGCCTGTGACATTCTTTCATGTGTATCATAATTTCACCTAAATCATAAAGGCAGCTCGAGTGGTGAGCTCACACCGATAGACTGGATTACCACATGGCTTACCCGTGTACTTTCTTTCTGACCATTCAAGGGAGAAAAGAATAATGGATTTGACGTGTTGTACCATAACATGAAGCATGGCGTGGTTGCGAGTAAGGAGTTGGCTGAATTCTTGAAAGAGCGCTCGGCCATTGAAGAGAACAACTACAAGCTCCTCAGTAAAGTAGCGAAGCAAGCTAGCAACAGCAGTAGCACCCAAGGTACATTCGCACCAGTATGGGCAGCCTTAAGGGGTGCAGCGGAGAAACTGGCAGGCTTGCACCTGCAAATGGCACAGAGGGTCTCCGAAATTATAAAGGATGTGTCCAAGTATGCCGACGAATTGCACAAGAGACACAAAGCCGTACGTAATGTTACTCGATTAAGAACTCTCCAGTGGTCAGCCGTATGTATTTTGTACGATTCGAGCTCTGATAATTTGTCAGAATTGGTTGGCATGTCGGACCATGAATCATCTGTGGTACATGTATTTTCTATGCTATCAGTATCCGCCCACAGTAAGGTCAGTAGGTTTAGTAGGTTGTCTCGGGCAGTGGTCCCATAGAGATAGAGATACCGACACCATCAGGAAACAGTAGTAGATTATTTGGAATATCTGGCCAGTGTGCATTGATATATGGCTGGCCACAATGAAGAGATAAATAGTGTAGATGAAAACCTTCGGGAATAAGCACTCGCGACGCAAGATTGTACGAGCAGCATGACAATGTCCAGGTAAAGGAGGAGGAGTCCACCACCCTCGAAGTCGTCCAGAGTATACAGAGCATCACGGTAACTCTGCATAAAGCGAAAGACACGTGCATGCAACGGGGCCTCGAGTTGGAGAAACTTAAAAAGGATAATGCGAGCCAGCGGGAATTGGAGAAGGTCGAGATTAAGTTCAAGAAGGCTCAGGACGACTACAAGGCACTGGTTGAGAAATACACTGTCATAAGGAACGACTTCGAGACGAAAATGACGCAAGCTTGCAGGGTACACCAGTAGTTGACTAATAAATCTCTTGAGAAAATCTCTCGGCTAAATAATCGAGCGGCGCGACATTAATATGCATTATGATTTTCCCGTGAAGCGGTTCCAAGACGTCGAGGAGACCCACCTGAAGCACATGAAGGAATTCTTGAATACCTACGCGGACGTTCTCCAAGCGAACCACGAGCAAGTCGGTCAGGTTCACATTGACTTTAAGCGGCAGTGCCTCGACATGACCGTCGATAAGTTGCTCGAGCAATTCGTGCAAAGCAAATACACGGGTTTCGAGAAGCCAGGTAACTACAACAGGGTTTAATGGGGGGGTGTATACACAATGTGATTGAATTAACACGCGTATCCGAGAAAGAATGACACATGACTGGTTGTGTCGAGCAGGTACAATCGAGTACGAGGAAGTGATGACGAGCTTAGCGGAAATGGCCAGTCACACCCCGGTGGAAACCACCGTAGAAACGCCGAAGGAAACGTCCAAGGGAGCCAACGGGGAGACTGGTGTAGCCGGTAACAGTTACAGTACAAAGAAAGATCAGGGCTTAAAGGGGGAGGGTTTTCGAACGGATGAGGAAAAGGGGAGGGTGCAGGAAAAGGATAGAGAAAACGAAAGACAGAAGGAAAAGGATAAAGAACTGTCACATGCACAAGCCACCAAGGCTTCCCGCCGTACTACCTCGCTACTCAACCTGTTCATGTCCAACTCCCAGGGTAGGTCTTATTACTCAAGTTCAGCTGAACTTTCAACGTCTCGTTCTCTCTCTTTCTATTTTCTTTCTATTGCAATAGTGCGCCCCTACCTTGGCATAATGCAACGATCTCCCATTCTCATCTGAGAACACCTAATACGACTAATTGGGTTGATGAATATGTATCCCCCCGCCCCCCTGCCGAATATATCTGCGAGCGGAGATTCACTGCGTACATTATGTCCTGGTAGGGTGGAGTTTAGCGACTTTTTAGTTGAGACATCAGTTTTAACATCTCACGATTCTCACGTACGCGTTCACACACCTGGCCTATTTGATTTGAGCACTCAGTCACCGAGATATGTGTGTCTTTATTTCCAACTAGCAAAACACGTGCAACACAATTTTGTCGATCCTGTGTTTTTTTTTATATATACATATGCTTATGTGGTTGTTGTTTTACATTGCTTGCGCGTGATGATCTAACAATAGGTGGAGGACGGCATACGGATTAATATGTATTCCAGGGGGTTTTTACATGTTGCGAATCGGATTTGTTGCCTTCACATAGGAGTAGTGCAAGAATCCCGCTAATTACCGAGATACAAGGGAGCCGCGACGACGGCCCCACTGTGAGAAATAATCGAATCGCTCGGGCTATCCCCTTACGTTTATCTTTTATAAATCCGCTTAGCCCACAGTGGTCAGGTTCCTCCGTCGGATGTACAGCGGACTCGTGCCCTTCCGTGCTTTCCGTTATTAAACTCTGTCTCCGTCTCGCGCCACCCCTCTGGAGTGCTAACTATGCCAGCGGAAAAGCGCTCGAGCGTCCAGGAGAACTTTCAATGGATATAATCTAGCGGCGCTCTCTCTCTCTCTCTCTCTCTCTCAACCGGGTGAGATACCGAGCAGGAACGCAGGAGAGAAGGGAAAAAGATGGGGGCCGACCGAGGCACGGAATATTCCAAGACATAAGCGATGAGTGTTGTTTCAGAGAAACAGAGGCAAGCAGGGTCTGGTTCGGCACCTGCCACTCCTCAGGGGAACAACCTGCCTCCTGCTGTTCCACCTCCCAGCATCTCCAGGAACCCTCTCAGAGGATCTAAATGTAACTGCTTACATTGTGATTACCTGTGCCCTTGCCATACCCACTTGACACGAGATATCACGGATTAACTGTGAGGTGGCCGCTTATAGTGTCGCTGCTTTTCGCCAAATTCTCTCTCTCTCTGGCTCACCCTACAGAGGGTGGGACGCGACGTAATCGGCGATCTCACCGAGTTCTTCCTGATACTACGAGCTTCACTATTGCTGGCCACTCCTAAAAACAAAGCTTGCATTCTCGGACCGAAATCTCCGCGATTTTTCCCTCCGTTCACTCGCAAAAGACAATCTCAGCCCCGCATTACGGCGGCCGCACTAATAATCGTGTATCACTTCTACTGACCTTTATCTTTGTCTTGTCTCTATCGGCTCTTCTCTATCTTTTGGTGCTCGGTCGACAATTCGCAATTGGGTGTTTTAATTAATCTCTCATCGACCAACGATATTCACGCAGGACACTCACACCTTAATCTGGTCTAAGTAATGTGTCTGGTGACTTACAGTGGTACCGCGTATTATCGTCCCTCCGCTCTGCACTCTCTTAGAACAGCAGTGTACGTATACTAACATTGACTCTAAGCACTCTAAATTGATGTTACATAGACGGCGAGCACACTGTCCCGCACAATAACCGGGCAGCATATTAATGTCGCGCTAGTCAGAACACCCATGTAACATTGATTTACATTAGGGCTAGTCGCCGAAGCACGTGTCTCGATAATTCTCTTGCCCGCTCGCTCTGTCTTACCTATAAACCTCGCCTCTCTTTCTCTCTCTCTCTCTCCCACTCGCTTGAAGTTCTCGAGATTAATACCGATGGGGACTGGTGACTTGGATGTGTAGTATTCCCGCAGTCATGAATTCTCTCACGTCAGTAGGAGTAGGCTACGTTAGGAGAGGCACACGGGCGAAGAGCGGACGTGTGCCCTCTCGACGGTGCGCGACACGCACAGAACTAACAACACCGAGGCGCAGCAGCTAGCGCTCAGCTTGCATAGTCGCTAGGCTCTAGGCTGTAGAAGTAAATGGCAAAAACTAACCAGGACTTGGGGCGCTGTTAACACAGGGCGATCTCTCACTTTATAAATTGTTTTTCTAACAATCGTCCGCTCCGCGGTGCGGACGCGCCCGCCGAGTGGGGATCTTACCGCGCGACGCCCAGCAATCATCTGTAATTAAAGGCGTACCTCTTCTTCTCTCGTTTATGGTGTGTGCGCGCTTGGACGAGAGGGGGGAAGAAAAGAAGCGTATAATCGAGCGTGCGTCGAGAATACCGAACTGATCCGGCGATTGCTCTATTTCGTCAATTAGTCGCTTTTACGGCCCGAGTGTAATCGAGCGGCTCGAGCCTCCTCAAAAGAGCCTCCCGATTCTTCAGCGGCTCGGAATACACACGGAGGGGGAGAGAGTGTGTCCGCCGAGTTGGGACGAAACTTGGGAGGAAGTTTCCGCGTCGAGAGAGCGCGTGCTGGCGCGTATGCGCTCGGGAGCAATAGCACGCGCGGCGAAGCACGGAGGTTCGCGCATGTACGATTCGCCCTGAGAACTGAGCGAAGGGAGTTGGACTTGAATAACGTTGAAAGAGAAGTGTGGGGTTGGCTACTGACGGGGCCTCAGGTGAGCCACTTACACACTCCGAAGAGAGACGTTGCATGCCTCGCGCGCACTTCTATCGTTCGCATTTATTTTCCAAGTGCCGACGCTCCTTGCGACCGTATATAGCGTAATGTGATTCTGCAAGCAATCCTTTGTGTTTTCTATGTTTCTAGATTTGTACATCTCTCTACCACTCTCTCTATATTCTAGTATACACACGTATGTAAATAGAGGTTTCTTTCTAGCAGTAAGATCTGTCGGACCTAGGGCGTTTTACCGTACTTGCGCAATTGCCATTTGCCCGAAAGCCCAGCGCGTCATTGTAAGACTCGGGCTCAAAACGGCTTCACGACCAGCCTCTCTCTCTCTCTCGCTCTCTCTCTCTCGCTCTCTCGGAGTTGCGAGCTGTGTCGCGCTGGCCTCCTCGTTACTTTGCATGAGACATTAGTTGACTTTGCTCGCAGAACTCGCTCACTGTACTGGCCCATCACTCGCAGAGATTCGCGCGGCCAACAGGTTGCGCAACGGCTCTCTGCCTCTAATGCGATGTACATGTGGCAGGACTGGGTAATTGTTAGAAAAACAATTTAAGAGGACACAGACACTGCAGATCTTCCCGACGCGCGTAGGTTGTATCCTAGTGTGTGCGATGTGTAGATTGGTGATGGTGTGGGGCTCTCACTCTCTTACTCTCGTCTCTGGCCTAAAGTAACGTGCTACACTTCCGCTGCATATACGTACCTGTCTCTCTGTCCAGCCTACTTCTTAACTTGCTCGTGTCATAGATAGATATCTCATCTGGGCTAAAGCCGCATTGGCCCCGTTCTTCTAGTTTTCTTTCCTTACGAAATGCTGATATGCTTTTCCGCGCGAGCGTCTGCGCAATGGAGAATGGAACTCCGTCGGGGATTGTTGGACGGTGCGAGGCTCGCACTCGATCGACGCCCAGCTGTACCCATTGAAAAAGCGACGAGCAATTTGTCATTGAAAGACTCGAATGATTAGAAGGAAACTCGTCGGTTGGCGTTGAGAGTTCGCCGTCGGGCTGTGTGGTGCCTCGTCGAAATTCATATCAGCATAGAATAATCGTTGCTAGCGAATGTCGAGTGTGTGTAGAGCTCTCCCTCTGGCGAATGCATCTCTCGAGTTGGAAGGTAGACGCTGTCCGATCACGTTGCGCTATGCCTTGAACACTTGGAAAGTAAATTAATCTCTCCTCGCCCGACACTAGACGGACAATTGGACACTTGCGTCATTAACACATTGCCGAGCGAGTGGCACGATTGAGCCCGCTGGGAATTCCAGCCGAGAATCCCTCGGCAAAGTGCTAATGCCAGGTCCGATCACCGCAAACCCGTAGTTCTCCTCTCTTACGCTTCTTAGTACTTTAGTTCCTGCGTTAGACTTTGTCTTGGTTTACTATGTGGCGATTTCGTTTGTTGGAGGTGTATCGTAACGGTAGAATGTATCGATCTTTCTTGAGTCGCATCGACGCTGGGGAAAATGTAAAAGTAAACGTAAAAGTCGACACTTTTCGCCGGTGAAAAGGTTTTTGTATGTTGCGAGGGTCCGTGTCCGAGTTCTCCGGGCAGCCCTCAAAGTCCGCGGTCAACTTGATTATCTCCTTTGCCACCGGTGGATGCAATAACTGTCGGACGAGAGTCGCCGTGCACTCTCTTTAGTCTCTAGCCTGTCGTTGAGTTTAACGCGAGAGCACTCGGACGCAACGCGAGCGAGTTCAAGGGGCGCGTACTCAAGGTTTGGTGTGTCCACGCTCGACAGGGTTTCTTCGCAGCAGAAGAGAGAAGAGAAAGGAGAAGAAGGCGAAGAAGAAGAAGGACATCGTCGAAACGAACAGCAACAAGGAAGAGAAGTCTGACCTGTCAGTATATGCGTGTTCAGCAGACCTAGTGCACCTAGTGTTGAGCTCATTTCCTAGAATCTTTCGATAGTACATCATTGCCATTGATCGTCAGTGTGGAGTGCTGTAATTATTAATAGTAATCGACTAATTCCCATGGTGGAATCGGCAACTGTTCACAATCAAAGTAGAAAGCATGTAGATTTGGAGTAAAGACTGCGAATGCACTGGGCCTGCTGGTAGAGCGGGTGAGCTCGACTTACTAAAGCTGGTGAACTCTTTAGGGAGGATAAAGACGACAGTAGGAAGTCGGAAACACCAACCCCGGAAGTCGACGAGGATGGCTTCTGCACTCGACCGAAGCCGAGCCCATGGGAGGACGAGAAGGGTTTCTACTCGAGCTCGGACACAGACTCCGAGGACGAAAGGGAGAGAAAGATACGCGTGGAAATAAAGCCACTGAGCAACGGCGGTGCACCGATAAGTGCGAGTGTTGACGAGCTCAGGGCGACCGTAGAGAATCTATCGCTATCACCTGCACCAACGGTATGCAAGTTATTCTCAGTGAAAGTTCTCGAGGACGAGTGAATTGCAGTTGTGTTACAATGATTCTCTTGGGCCGACAGGGACGCAGAGGATCGAATACTGATTCCGATCATCACATGAAAAGGTCTCAGTCAGTGTCACAGCAATTAGGAGGTAAGCCAAGCTCAGACTTACTGGGCCTAAACTTGTTCAATCCTAGCAGTACGCCGTCGAGTGCTTCGACGCCGACCGGCAGTCATCCGTACGCGCCTCTGCAAAGTCCTCCACCACTTTCTTCATCACCGATACCTCAACCGCAGCCGCCGCAATCCGCACCACCTACGCACCCCCATACGCGATTCCCTGGTGAGTGTTGTCGATCACACCGGCCCGTCCTCTCATTCAGAATTTTACTACCCCTGGGACCACCACTGGTTCACCTGTTCCTTTGTGACTGAAGCATCTTGCATTGGTTTACCACACGCCACTGTTTGTACCCATTGGAAGCCTGAATGTTGTTCACTGTTCTCCGAAAAGTGTTATGTCCTTCTACGAGATTTCTTCTCTTACCTTTATGTGTGATATGTGTATTTCGCTAAGCCACACTGAGGGAATTCGTCGCTGGAATAACAATGCGATGGCCTCGTCGAAAGGAACTGCTGGGAAAGAGGTGGTCTTTGGCTTGAAAGCAGGAAAATTGAATCTTGATCTAATTTACAGACGGAGATTTGTTCTCCGAGGTGGGGGATATTACTCCAGCTTTACCGCCAAAGCAGTCGGCGTCTTCCACGCCAACGGGGTCAATCATAATCCCCAGGCCGCCTTCGCGAAGAGGCGAGGGCCCATCGCCAAGGGGTCGAATGTCGCCCGCGACCATTTCGAGAGCGGACAGTGTAGCGAGCCTGGAATTCCGCACTGCTGGGATGGGCGTGGGCTCCTCGAGAGGACCGTCGCCACTGACGATCGGCCTGGCAGACACCATTCCTTTAGCAGTGGCCTTCCATGAGATCATTCACTCGTACTTTCGCGGTACCGACGAGACCCGATGCAAAGTCAAGCTCAATGGCGAGATGAAACTCTCGTTCCCTGCCGGCATCGTGTCTGTCCTCGCCAACAACCCCAGCCCGGCGAAGCTGACCTTCCGCGTGAGGAACAGCAATAGGCTGGAGAGGCTACTTCCTAACAGTCAACTCATTAGCATGTAAGTGAACTCTCCGCATGACTTGTTGGTAGAAGCCCGGGGGGGCAGTGGAGGATCTGTGATCGTACTAAGCCTATCATTGGATTTCAAGGGACGTGACGCAGACGACTGTTGACAGTACAATATTCGAATTCAACATGAGTGCCTTAACTACATTGTTGCGGCGGCAAGCCGAGCAGAATCCATCGGTTTCGTATTTTAATGTCGATATCCTTAAGTATCAAATCAAGTCGAAGGAAGGTGCCGGCTCGTGTCCCTTCCAATTGGTAGCCTATTGGAAATGCGAGAGCAGCCACACGGATCTCAAGGTACGTGGAGAACGAAATGAGAGGAGTATCACCATTGAAAAGTCTGGGAAATGAATCTGATTGTATCCGTAAAAATTACAGATCGACTACAAATATAATAGTCGAGCCATGGCTTCGCCGAGTCCGCTGCTAAACCTACACGTGGCGGCGCCTATCGACGGGGGTTTCAAGTCTCTGAACAGCAAGCCACAGGCTCAGTGGTTGCCAGACACAAATCGAGTATTATGGAAGTTCACGGAATTATCACAACACAGCGAGGGGAATGGGGTTGGCTCTCTCAAAGCGCGAGTGGAGCTGGCAAACGGGCCCGGCAGTCAAGGGACGATCTTCACTCAATTCAACTGCGAAGGGACCACACTATCCGGCGTCGAGTTCGAGCTCGTTGGTCCTGGCTATAGATTAAGCCTAATCAAACGCAGATTTGTTTCCGGTAAGCATAAGTCATCTATTCCTTTCGATCTGGAGTATTATTTTTTCAGTTGCGACGTGACTCCGATGTTAATGGAGCGCAATTATCGATTTAGTCACTTGAATCTTGTACGAGCACGTCGGCCCGACGATTCTAGCATAATAATCACTGCTTTCAGGAAAGTACATATGTGATGGGGATGTCGATACGCGGAGTAGGTACGCTGCGCCACCATCGAGCGTGGATTGACGACTTCCAGAATGGGCACCTCAATGGGAGAGCCTGCCCATTTAATATTGGTATTTGCTTATTCATTCACTGCCCATACCACGACTACTGACCGTTCAAAGTCCAAATCGCCGTGGGGAAGCCTGTTGGATACCAAAGAATACGTGCGATACAATAAGCTTGTCTAAGAGGATGAACAATTTGTACAGAAGTTGTGGCCCTGTGGATTCGAGATAGCAGCAGGTAATTCGTTTTTGTATGAGAGAGAGAGAGAGAGAGAGAGAGAGAGAGAAAGAGAGAAAGAAAGCTACGCTTATCGGATTGTTCCACGATGATTCAGGGAAACTACGTCCTTCCCGCCATGCCGTAGCGACGAAACGAATGTGAAGCGATCTAGCAGAATATAGTCTGACTTGATAAGTCACTCGCTACCTGATGAATGGCGTTCTATGTGTTTTATAACTTGTATATTTTTCAATTTTCTATATATCCTCGATTAGATTGTACTATTTTAAAGAGGTTTTTACAATGTACAACAGTGTAACGGTAACGGACGGAGGACAGTGACGACGACCGGTACAGGCTTCTGAACGTCAGATAATAATACTTCTCGCATAGACCCTTTGGTGTCCAGCATATTTTTCGCCACGATTCTCTCGCCATCTTTATTCTCTCTACATAATCAAAGTGCATTATTATATTTTTTACACGGAGCCCCTTTCCAACCATCAATCATCAAACAGTACAACGTGTTTTAATCGATTGTTATACTTTGCGTTATTTTAATATAGATATTATATTAGCAGTACTTCCTTAAGAAGCCTACGTGGAGGATGTGAAGGATCTAGGGAGAAATCATGTCTTATGCATACTAGCATTTATATTTTGCACGAATAGTTGATTGCTTCGGAGTCGTTCGCGCCGAGTTCGCACGAGCTTGAGGCTACCGTGCGAAGTTTATCAGTTGTTAAGTAGTTCGAGATCCTGTTTTTCCGCGGCAATTTGTTGAACTCTATTTCCATACGCGGCAGTCACCGCGTAACTTGTAACATACGATACGATTAGTTGGACTTTATCTGTGTAAGAAAGGGAGGAACGTTCGCACCGCACACGTTCCCGGAGAATCTTCGCGCTAGGTACTATCGTCCGATTCTCTTTGGCCACCAATACAAATCGAGCCAGTTCTCAGTTTTTCATCCACCCATTCAGAGCATTGATCATTTCATCCTCTTGACGATTCTAATATCCAGTATTTCTCCTTCTACGATTAACATAGAGTAACTCTCAAGAGGTATATTAACTTGGTAAGATTAACGAACACACTCCGACTCTCGACGACTATATCACGCGGATTCGTTTCCTTTCTTAGGGTTTTTGCTACATTCTTCGATACCGTTAAGTGGATCACGAATTAGAGGGCAGACCGTTTCCATTTAGTTGCATGTGCATACACACGACCGTGTCTGTATATGTATATGTGTACATAAGCGAACTAATAATTGTAAGATTAAGTCTGATTCGAATCGGAGTTACGTAGTCCAGCACACACGATGCTTCCTGCCGTGGAGACTTGGATATATACACGAGGTTCGTCGCACGTATGCTAGCGCAGAGGTCGCGCGTTTTTTTATCATACTTTTGCCCTTTCCGCATATAAGGATTTGCTCTCACTGCTGAATCAATGCTGCCTCTGAAATGTCTCGCTAATGATAGGCGTCTCAAGATATGCATAAGGAGAGATACTTCCACCCAGGATGTTCATTTCATGCTCGACCTCTGCGCCGGTCTACTCGACGCATGTTCCGGGATACTCGTTATCTGGCTCTAAAGAGTGCATTATGCTTTAAGCTACCTATGACCTTAAAACCCACGAAAGTCCCTCGAGCAAGCCGGGCACTAATTCGCGCGAGACTTTTCTAGCGATGATTTACCGAGTGTCGTGCATAATTTTACACCTCGAAGCAATGCGCTGCGCCAAGAAACACAACACACTCACACTCTATTGCCACTCAGCGTTCCTGCTGTGTCTAACTCCGTATGCCTACTTTACGAATTGCTTCGTTTCCTTTGTATTACGAAGTCACAGCGAAACACGCGAGAAAGGTTGGAGGTCTGCAAAGAGCACTAAGAAAACATCAACTATCATTATGGAATTTGCGACCACTCCATTCGACGTTATAAGTCGTCGCGAGATGGCTGGCTTCGGGAATTAGCGGCTCGCCGTCGCTCAGTTTAGAAATTACTCTCTAAAGTCGACGAGTGTTGCGCAGCTGTACGATTGAATGCGATAGTGGATATTTAGTGGGAGGCGATCCAGCGGAATGGGAGGTGTCCCAAGCTTCATTTGCTGTTTAGAGAGAAAGACGATAGAAGGCAGGGAAGTCAGAGTACATAACTACTGTGGAGTGGTTCCTGAAGTATTGACTGAGCTCTCCTTTGATACGCAGATGTCACTATAATTTCATAATAAATAACGTTTGTATCGAAGAGCATAGGTAATGTCAGTGGCAGCGCGCACGCGCTCACTTTCTTCCTCGACTGATCCTGCGGAGCGAGAGTTTGATGAAACGGCTCAAATCCACCATCACCGATGATCCGATCGAGTGTGCACCTTTAGATTAAAAAATGCCCGCGGCATCGAGATTACACTGTGCATTCTTGCTTATTATCCACACCGATTGCAAGAGAGGACTAATCCCGAAATCTACATTCGATGGACGGAACCTGGCGCGCTGCGCGCAAAGGCTATCGTGTGTAGTTGGGGCTTGGCAAGACGCGAGAGATGCGCGAAGGATTGCAATGCAATTGCATATACATGTAACTCTTATACATAGTATAAATACGGCGAGATGAATAAGTTAATGCAGTATACATGTTACATAATACATAGGATGGTTATGTAAACCTGTTGACATGTAATGTCTATGTTCTAACAATAAAGATTTAGGATATTTTATATAAATACATTGCTGCTCGTCACTAGCCGTCGACGGAAGGAACCCGCGTCTCACAACCATTGAAGTCTACCTGCAATACTAGAGGTATGTGGTGTACAGGAACTGAATTGCATAAATAGTGAACAACATTGAACTATGGACATGTGTGAATAAGTACAGTTCTACCAAACCTATCCTGGTAACACTTAGAATTTGGTTCCAGTGAAATATGTCAGGTCTCCGTTTCCTTATGGCCCAGCCATAGCAGAAAAATATATCTCCGATAATCTTTACTTTGTCGAAATTCGACTTTTTACCAGTCACGCTCTAAGATAGACTTGAGTATCTCGTCGTCCTCGAAAATTGTGGAGAGGATTTCGTCGTACCTGCATGGAAAAACGGAATTTTATAGTGCAGACACTCGGCACATACTGGGAAATAAGACTTATCACTGAATTACTTGAGAGGTATAAAAAGGTCTATCCGATGAATCGGCCCCATGAGTCTGACCCTTTCTAGGATCATCCTCGCGAGACCTCTTTCGAACTCGGCATGCGTCTCATCCAAAGTAAACCACAGTGCGAGAGCGCACCTTCTCCCCTCTCGCACTGCTCGCACACCGTGGAGATTTTCAGCCCCAGCGGAAAAGCCGACCATGCGACCGCAACGGGGCAGAACTGTAGCCTGTGCATCTCGATTTTTCGCTGCACTCGCGAAGAAGAACTCGCCTCCCTCGAAATCATCGTTCAAATAGAGAATCGCCGAATAGTCTCTCCACACGTAAGCCGGACTCTCCCTCAAGCAATTATCTTCTATGAGGATACAATTGTCCGCGTGGATTTCATGGCTCAGGTCATCTCTGTTCACTGGCGAATCTATGGAGAATAGGAGCGAGCGCTTAATACGAGGAACTGGCTTCTTTCCAGCCAACTGGGCATGCAGAAATGGACTTTATCTAGCTTCTATCGTAGCCGCTGGAAGTGGTAATTCCACCTGCCGTACCAATGCTATGCAGCCGCAAAGGGGAACCGGAAGCGCGCGTGGGTGCATCGGGGTACAATTACCGGGTATAGCCGTTCGGCAGACCAAGTGGCTGTAGGTGAAATACAGTTGGCGGTCAAGCTTGAAATACCTTTCCATGTGGTCACGGACGGCCTCGGTACTGTCCAAAAGTAACTCGAGCCCGGCAGGTTCCAGTTGGCCGAAGTAAACCATCTGGAAGTAACTCGATTACATCTGCACTTCATTTTACCTTACTTCGCCAGATTACTTACCAAAGCAAGTCGGCCTATAGTAACTCCCTCGAAACGTTCGTATTTAGTGTGAGGGCTCCTGTGCTCGGTGTAGCCGTCTCCTTCAACTGCGCCACTCTGAAATCAGAAACCCTAGTTCAATTAATTGTATAGTATCGAAGAACACTTCTCTCATTGATGCGTACGGATGCGAGCTTCATTAAGATCTGGCAGCCAGTCTCGTTAAGGAAAGTGTCGGCCACATAACGATCTCGTCCACCGAGCTCTTTTCCCTCTGCTACTGGGGTCGCATCAGATCTGCTCATAGACCGTTCTTCGTCATAAACTTGTTCGATTGCCTTTCCCTCTTCTTGCGTCTCCAAAGTATCGTTTGGCGGGCGGGTGTGCGATGCTGATGAGTTTCCCGGTGGTTGAACCAGTGGCTCTGATGTCTACTTCCGAGAACACAAGAAAGAGAACTGTTTCTCTCTGCTCTACTCGACAACTATGGCCGAACCCACGCCAGTTATCTCTCCACGTATTTTTTCCCTTCGCCAGATAACATTTTTTTTAGCCAAAGAGCGCCTGAATGCACTCGACAAATGCGCTAGGGTGAAATCTCGGCTGCAGTTAAACAGGCGTACTAGAAAGTCATCGGACAGTATGCCGTTCCCTAGATAGAAGCGTGTGCATCCAGGCATAGGCGTAGCTTCGAGAGCATCGATTGCGTGAGAGAGACTTGCAGATTTCGTTGAAGTAATATTTTATTAAGTGTCCCATACAAAAAGTACAAAAGCTGAAGGGTCGGATGTGTGTCTCTCGAGATTTACCCTCAAACGCCCTAATCTCATTTACCCCCTCACCTCACTGCTCTTCCTCGCGTACTCCTTCAACCGCTTGTCAATGGCTTGGAATTCCTCGGAAACGAAGCTCAAAAGCCTCCTCTCGTACTCCTCCCTCTTCACGTAGGCGAGTGCCTCCTGAGTAATGCATAATTAATAACCCGATGTACCAGCGATAGACGCAATCTCATAGAAGCCTAAAAGAGCCTTCAATTATTCTTCAAATACCTCTCGAGCCGCAAAGTACTCCTCCCTGACTTTCGGCTGCGCTTTGTAGTACTCTTTATTATGCAGCATTGTCTCGTCCATCGGCGAGAAGAGCAAGTAGCTTTCGACTGCCGCGCAAGCTGCCTTCAACGAGCCGACTGAAATCAAGCGGTCATGGTAGAGCTATGCAAACTATTTCTACTCACGAATTAAGTAATTGGGACGTCAACTAATCGGCGAATTAAAAACAGTATTGTGCAAGGCACCGCTCCAGAGTCGCGCGGAGGTGGTAGCAATAAAATTACGCTTGATTAAGGTGGGGATTAATCCAATTAAGCTCCTTTCGGGATGAGTAAGAGCTTCCTGACGGACACAGCGCGCGCCGATCAGAAAAGTGGTGCGCATCGAGGCCACGAAACGTTCGTCAGATTAATCTCACGCGCACGTCAGCATCAGCTCGCTATCGCCTCGATGATAAGGGATTTCCAGCGGCGAAATACTTACTCTTGTAGTAGGCGAACTGCAAGTAGTTGTAGTGGCTGCGGAGCATATCGGGACGATAATCGCCGTTCACGTTGTTCAGCGAGAAGGAGCAGGACCTCTTGCACTTCAGGCAGTAGGCGAAATGATCTACAAATTTCCCCAATTACTTCAACAGGTCCTCGAAGCCTATTACATTTGATTTTCAATCAACTACTCACTCGCGACGGAGGACGTGAACTCGGGATCCCAACCCTGGTCGAAAGGACCCTCGCAGTAGAGTCTGCACTCTTCCTCCGCTTGCATATAAGCTTTGAGGGAGCTCTCAAACAATCCAATCGCTTCCTTATAGTCCTCGTCCTCGTAAGCGATCACTCCTTTGAAGTACATCGGCATGTAAACAGGTGCTTCCAAGTTCTTCACATTCTCAGCATCCACCTCGGCCAGAGACAAGTAATACTTGAGGGACTCGGTGCTCGCCACATGCTCAGGGTTCTTCACAAGGAAAGTGAAGACAGCATTCGCAGCATCCTGGCTACGAGTTTTCTGGAAGTACAAGCGGCATCTTTCTAACCGGTTGCTCCAGCAATTCTCCGCCATCTGTCCTTAATTCAATAGGTGACACCAATTGTCCTCGTCACCAGTTTGATAAGCAAACCGGCAACAATAGGTGCTCGACACCGTTCACGCGAACATTATTCTACTTGCGGACTTTACGATAGTGCTGGGCCTCGATTAGGGCTCGTTAAAACGCGCGCGCTCGCTCTCCTGCACCCGTGAGAGGAACAAGAAGATCGAGCGGCGATCGGCTTACCGGCTGGAAGAAAGAGAGAACCGAAGCAATTTGAACAATGATGAAGTCAGCGCATTACTTGCAAGCCACTGTGTTAAATACGCTTTGAAAGCGTGGGAGCGTGGGTTCACGCAAACCCACGCTCGGACATTAGGGAAAAGCGTGTTTTGGGGATTGGATTGTAAAAAGAGTACCCGCATCGCGTTCGAGGTCGAGCCATAGTACTTATAAGGTCTTCGAATCACGGGGAGCGTAATGTTTACTCCAGCCTGGCGACTAATTGAATTTCAATGCCGATCTAATAAACTACCTTGAAATAACAAATGTGCAGATACTCGTACGGCCGATACTCGACAAAGCTCCGCTCTGTCTCCGGCTCCAGTCGTTTCAGAGCTTTACGTCCGGCGATTTCCTGGTAATCCTGGTTGCATGTCATCAAGCAGAGGGTCTCTCGGACTTTTCTCTCGTAGAAATGCAGGTCCTCGATATTCTCGGGGAACATCGGGGCCCCGCCGGCCGCCTGCTCCCTACACTTGTGCCGGCAGTTCGTCACCATGCGCTTGAACGCTCGGAACCTGTAAGATCGTCACATAAACACAGGGGGAGAAACGGGGGGAAGTTAATGGGGTCTATTCTAATTCCGCTCTCGGCACGAACCCGTGGAGGGCGCGATTGAAGTCTTCGATGCAGCGATCCCAGTCCTCCTCGAGGTAAGCGTCGACGGCGCTCTCGAACATCTCGTTCACCGAATTGTTCCTGTAGAGATCCGCTCGGACTTCGTCCTCGTTGTTGTCCGTGGACACCTCGTCCGCCGGGATTTCGTTCTCCAAGGTATCATTGCTGCTGGCGATCGCACTGCACGAGGTGAGGAAGAACAGGAGGAGGAGTCGCATCGTGTCAACTGCGCGACCGGCATTCCCGAGTCGTACTGAAGAGGCTGAGGAAGCCTGGCCTCATAGAGATGAGTGTGTTTGCCATGTGGGACGTATCAGTGTGGGCCCAACACATAGGCCTCCACGTCCTCCCCTACTTATTCACAGCCTCCGACGCAGCTCCAGGCCAGTCCACTGGCGTACTCTGATAAATCTGGAGCTTGTTTACGCGAAAGAGTGCGTGCTCCCGCTATCACTTCATCTGGCTCCCCTTCCTTCGGGAATTATAGTTATAATCCGCTTTTTGATTCGTCCGAGTATCTGTTTACTAACAGTTCTGATCGCAATCGTGTCGGTGCGGCACAATGACGGCCTCTCGACTACTAATTTCTGGGAGGAGATTTGTTTTACTGTTCAAACTGTTGAATTATGAAGGATTTGGGGCAATTGCGAAAGTTTTGAAAAATCGAAAATTTTTCTTCTTATTTCTTCGATTTTTCGACATTTTTTCAAGTCGCCCGTTTTCAACAGTTTTCTACAGTTTTAGCCCTATAACTGAGATTCTGCGTGGAATTAGTCGGCCAGAGTCCGTAATTGTGTCGTACCGACGATATTTCACCGATTTTCTTACTAAAATCATCGAAATATCAATGTTGCGACACAGTCAGGGCCTCTGGGCAATTAATTTTGTGTAGAATCTTAGTTTCTAGGTCCAAACTAAAGAATAATCAAGAATTCGGGCGAATAGGAAGACCTTCGAAAAATCGAAAATTTTTGCATGGGTACCCCTTCCCTTTTTTTTCGATTTTTCGACATTTTTCCAATTCTGCTGGATTTGTCAGAATTCGATGGTTTTAGTATTGAAACTAGAAATCTGCAAGGAATCAGTGTTCCAGAGGCCGTGAGTGGTAGCAAGGCGAAAGCACGTGGTCGCGGGAAGATGTAGTGGGGCGGACCAGCTGATGACCACGTGGTGATTCATTCTTCCACTGTGCTTATTCAATCTCTGACTGTAATTCCCCGTGATGAGTGAGGATTCGGGTGTTGCGGATTGGGATTAATAAAGTACAAGATTTAAGAGGCGAATCATTGGCATTTATACAAATCTTGTTACGTCACACGCAGTTACAATTGTTTTCACCTTACGAGATAGGGAGGAAAGGCGCTGAGTAGCTGGATTTTCGAAGCTGCCGAGCTCGTGGCGAGTTCCCTGAGATAAATCTACGTCGAGAACATCGCCGATGAAAAGCGCCTTCCTCCTATCTACAGATCGCAATTTCTCTTCGGGATTAACTCGAAACAACGTTTAACAAAGATTCGCCCGACTGCGCATCGGAACTCAGTCCAGCGTTAGCCCCTTCATTGCACGCGACGGTTCACGAGACGGACAGTATAATTGGCAATCATTATTTGGCTCGTTGCAAGCTTATTAAGTCTATTTCCCTCGGAGTTGCCTTGAAAAGGTCTTCCTGGCGCTTACAATTGGAACGTAGTGTTGTATCTTGAGAAGATTAGCCACACAAAACACCGAAATAATTGACAGTATGAAAGAGCAATGAAAGGGGTCGCCGACAATTCGTCAGATCGTTTAAGGCTCAGGCATTCAATTCGATTCACACGCGATCCGATCAATACCAAATCCATGTCGAATCCTTCTTCTCGCTTATACTAAGGTGGGTCGTCTCTCTCTCTCCTTCCCGCGACTTCACAATCTTAAGCTATGGCTGATTCACAAAGCGGAGTCCACATAAACTATTACAATTCCGTGGGTACTTCCTCGACCATTTAACCATACACACTAATTATGCCACACTTACGTTCCTAGGCGGTACAAGGATGGAAATGATCTCAAGCGAATCGGAGAAATCAACAATGATAGCGGTTTTTTTCCCTACGTAGTATATATCCTTAACATTCAAGCGAGATTTGCGGTTTCAGTGCCAATATCTTCAGACTTTCCAGACTCTCGCATTTCCATCTGATCTGACATTAACTTTCATCCTTGCGGTGCCAATTGCTAATAGAAGTTATGACGTTGATGATAGGAGGCACTGGAACCACACATGTCACAGTCGCGTGATACATCTAGAGTAGAATTAAATACAGAATTGAAGTCGAGCGTACGAATAACAAAGACCTTCACGGACTTTCGCAGGTGAACTACGGTACATACCAGTGACGAAAACTCGACGTGCTATAATAACAGGGACGCACGAGAAAACATCCAGCGTTTCCTCGAGGGCGCGATTTTAATCTCCCCTCACAATCGTCGTCCTGCCCCTTTGATAATCCTCATAAATATTTTTCTCAACCAACCAATATCAGGAATGGGCCGTCTAAAGTAACGCGAGCAATCGAAAAAAAAGAAGTTCACCGTCTCTTAACTAAGAGAACAGTCGTGTTAACTGCAACATATCAACCATTTATATCAACATATACAGAGCACAAAAATTTACAAACAGGAGAGTAGCTTGGCAAATAATCCAAATACGTAACACAATGAAATGAAGCACAGTGCCTGCAGTGGTCTTCACGTTCCTTGGACAGAATTCGTTGGAATCCCCGTTAAAACAAAACTTTGTCTTTTTGCCTATCAATTATTACAACAAACGCGACTAACTTGTGGCGCGAGCACGAACAAGAGGCTTTCCTAATCAAAACTGTGTTCTAGTACGATTGTTTTCCCGCTTTGCGCTTGACTGCGAAGCGAAGGTGCCGGGGACCTACAGCCACCGCACAGACAGTGTGTTCGTATACCATAGTGCATTCACGTTTAAAGCATACTTCCTCTTAACTAATATACAGGTTTTATATACATCAATAAATTAACGAGTATCTAATACTAAAGACACATTGCACCGCCGGGGTGGAGGCACTCCAGCTTGTGCTTGCCAACTATTTATCGTTCGGGTGATTCAAGATGCTTCCATTGCGATATGTTTAATCTTGCAGTGCTGCTAGACGTTACAGGCTTTTCCAGTTCTCCTCGAGTCTTGCTCCGAGCCCTTCTGACATTAAGATAGTAGAAGCACCAGTCTCACGCAGGATAATACCTGAGTGATGTGATTGTGAGCACCAATTGCAGCTCTGCTCTAAATCTGGTAAAATGCATCGCAGCATCTCGCGCCGATAGATAAAACTCTCTTGTGCACACGGGAGCATCTTGTTACATCTAGCTATCGCGATAAAGCAGTACCTTGCTCGTTTGCTTTATTTATTTTTTTTACTTGTGTTTTCCTTTACCGTACATACCCGCGGCGATAAAATCTCGAGTCCTTGCGAGATCAGTTGAATTTCTACTTCCTAATCCTTCGATGAACTATTAGAATTTGGGTTGCTCATTTTGATCATTCGAGATTTTCGTGATTTGTGCTTAAGGCCAGTTCTTTCTTTCCTTGACCTTAAGCGACGATTTCTCAGTGGAAAGACTTGATTGGTGCAATTCATCGTAAGCCCTAATTACGAGTATATACGGTACATGTCTTTCAACCTCTCTCTCTCATCTTCATTCCTCTCTCTCTCTCTCGCTCTCTCTCTCGCATTCCTTCAAAAATAAATCACGAAACTACATGCATGAGAGTTACATACGATTCATTGACTTGTTGTATCGTGTTTGTTTTTGTGATGTGTTAATATTAGACGTAAATATAAATGAGATCGTGAGAATACTGCGGCCGGAAGTAGAAATTACTCCAATTCTTGCTCTCTTAGGTAAATTAAAAAAGTAATTTTATTTAAGCGTTCGCAATCGTCGATTAGCAGCTACTACAGGATGGTGTCGTTTCAATAATTTAAAGGATAAGTATCGTGCAGGTCGTGAATTTCACTTTAATCGGCTTGGTTTCTCGCGCGTAACATTGTACGAAAATGATTATACCTCGCGAAACAGTAGAGACTTGGGTGGAACAGCAGAACTGCAGTTGACCCTTTGAAAGCTTATAAATATTTCCTTTAGTGATAGACGTTTCTCTCTTAAAGCTGTACGATTTCAAAATGAGTAGCTTTTGATTTCCATGCGTAGCATCCCTCTGCTCCGTTCACGAGTCAAGAATCACATTTACGATTTCACTATCTCCCACATCGCGCGCGGCGTTTGATTACTACACGGATTTAGAAAAGAGGCGTTCACATCTTGGCAGGAGAATTCTAATTAGACGCGGACATATTTCCTTAAGATTAGAACTGGTCAGAACGATCACCTACCATTAAGATTCAAAAATAACTGATTGCTCGAGAAAAGAATATATTAGTTATTTTTCTTATCCTTGCCTGACCCAGTGTTATCGTGTGTGCTCGAGTGACTCGAATGAGCGCTATTTGTACCATCGGAGGTGTCGACTTTATATCGTTTTAATATCTTTTTACCTTCCTGGCTGGACTCGGGAGTACTCTTACTGGAAGCTTTCTGCTCCACTATGCTTGCCTTTTGAGAAACCAGGGCGGCAGACTTCTCCAGATTCTGCGACGGCCTCTGACAAGCCGAGTACACAACAGTAACACTACGTGTCGGTAGACTAATCTTACTCTCTTGAAAAACCTCTTGACGAGCGGAACTTGCTGGATGCTTGTTTGACAGAAGCTCTTGATTCTTGCCGGACACCCTCCCATTATTCTTCTCGACTTCGCGACGAGTTGTATCCCCCAGCTTCAACTTGTCAATTTCACTGGTCTTGGCACTTGTAGTAGGCACACCTGATTTATCATGTTTCTCGGAAGAAAGCATATCTTTCGACGAGTAGTCTTCACCCTTTATACCAGTCGGCGAGTCCTTCTCCTCAGCTATTCTAGGTAATTGAGTGCTGCCGCATGAATTCGACATGCCGACGTTGCTTAGGTTGATCGATATGCCGTGAGAGAGTTTCGGGAAATCCGTGACAGCCTTCTGCTCTGTTGGCACTTTCTTCTCGACCTTTGGTTCGATCGCCTCTTTAAAAGCCTCACAGCACTCGTCGGACAGCTCGGCGTGCGAGGATTGCGCGATGGTTACGCGCGGAGTTACTTTCACCACTGTATTCGCTAGCGGTGATATCGATGTCTTGTTCTCCGCTGATCTCGGATGAAGTCTGTCCGGACTGAGTGCACGCCTGAGAAGGGGCGACCCTGGTTCCGCCGACTTCGGCCGTCCGTAACTCTTCTTCTGATTATTCGGCGTCGATAGACATACACCTGAACAGAATAAAGATTCACATTAATTTACTCGATCCAACACTATTACAGGATCCGAGTGAGACTTTGAGAGAGCAAATCATACCTGGACTGTAAGACTGAGTGGTGTTAGAGCTTCCAGGTTGATGCCCCGTGGGAAATGCCAAAGGACTCGGACTCCTCGTCGGACTCGCAGGTATCGGCGAGGGACTCGGAGTCCTTGCTAATGGAGATAGCGGTATGTGTCCTACGGATTTCCTACGATTTGGAGAGTGGATGTTCTTCGCCGCAGTATGCAATTTGTGCTTGAGGCCGTGGAGCGTGCTCGGCCTCTGATAGTGAGATTGATTCGAGATCGTTGCCAAATTGGCGGCAGAGGTATTTGAGCCGGGCGAAGAAGAATTCGGACTTGAGCACGGACTCGAATTGCCAGTCGAATGATATGAGTCCGAGCTGGCACGATTAGTCGGCGGAGAAGGGCTGCACACGGACTTGGTGCACGCTGTAAAGTAAGGCGACGTCTCCTGCGAGCGCGTGAACGATTGGAACGAGCGACTTGGTGTCACCATGGACGGCGAGCAGATCCCAGCAGCCATCTAGAAAAATTCATGCCACACGCTGATTATACATATCTCACTGCTGGATCAGTCGCGATTCAACTTTTAGTCGACCTGCATCGCTCGTTTTAATCAAATTCGAATCGATAGTTCTGTAGTGTCGTGTTGAGCCTCGTCACTATTGTTAATACAAGAGTGTAAAGTTGCATTTAAAAGCTGTGATCGGTCAGCAAATAAGGAACAAAACTCAAATTACATCGGCAAGAAGATTACGAAAACATGAAGGATATACGCAGGAAATCATACCATAAGTGGAGGTTTGCTGTCGCTGGACAGAATGGGTGCTGACAATGGACAACTGATAGTTAATGGCTGCAATAAAAAAATGCACTTAACATAATCGGTGTGTTGCTTATAATATGCTGGTGCGTTAGTACTATGTTGTATAGATACATAGAACAGAAAATAAGAGTCAGATATATATATATATATACACAGATTATTCTTTCAATTATACTGGCGTACGATAGATTTTGTGTAGCAGTAAGTTCAACCTCCGTAGCAAAGAGGCGGTTTAAACGAAGCAACTAAAATGAAGTCTTCTATACCTGTTGCATCTCTACACTAGCTCTCTTTGAACTAATTCGTTTAAAGAGAGACGTCTTTCGTTTCTTATCAGAATGATCGCGCTTTTGCTTGCGCTGCTTGTGCAGAGCTCTTCGTGCCATTTTGCTCTGGGCGAGATCCCGCTTCCTTCCACCTGTTTTAATACTAGTATTCTCCAACGGCGTGCTGCGCAGAG
The DNA here is from genome assembly GCA_963675795.1 of Crossocerus cetratus. NCBI lineage: Eukaryota > Metazoa > Arthropoda > Insecta > Hymenoptera > Crabronidae > Crossocerus > Crossocerus cetratus. The sequence continues at coordinate 21,275,462 of OY776665.1, read as the reverse complement.
TCACGTGGTCACCACCACTTAACATTAATTGTAAAACTTGTATGTGGTATAAGCCCTGTATCGGTTCCCCATTTATGTGGGTTATCAGATCACCCGGCCTCAAGCCTGCTTCGAAAGCGGGACTGGACTGGTCCACTGCCTGTAATTGATATTCGCTTAGACGGTACTCAACTTTAATCTATCGGTACTGGTCTTAAAGCCTACTTACCATAACTAAATGGTGCATGGTATAAAAGTCGCTGTCTCCATAGTACACTCTAATTGTATGTACAGTAAATCCAAAGCCGCAAGGGCCTCTTCTTATTATAATGGGAGGTTTCAAGCTCGTTACAAGAGGACTCAATTCCCTACAGGGAGACGTATCTCGCGATGATGCAGTAGACGATCCACCAGGTGACTCGATTTGTTGAGCATTTAACGGGGCGTCGTCTAAATATTTACACTCAAGGTCAATCACTTATAAACATCGAAGCTCAAGTTTCGTGCAGTATACGTACAAGAGAAGTCAGTAGCTGGTATGACTAGTGACAGTCCACTGGTGGAAGCTGATTTAATAACCGAGCGCGATCTTTGCTTGGCCGAGGGTATTATCGGTATTCCCCCAAACGACTCAAAGGAGTCAGTGCTTGAATTGTGTTTACTGTCTTCAGTCATGTCCCTATTGGCCGCTGCTAAATCCAGCCTGCAACATATTTTCATCATTCGGTAGAGAAGCGATCGTAACACGAGTATTTCGATTTAGAAAGTTAATAGATAATGTAAATGTAAGAGACATTATTGTTGTTACGAAGAGTGTGAAAAATAATGTGTGGAAGGTGTGGCTGAATGACTCACATGTGCTCATCGTCTATGGATATACTGAACCTGGGCAGCTTATCACGAGAATGCGTGTGCCTCTTTCTGTGGATTTGGGGACTTATGTCTTCCGATTCCGTCTGGGAAGAGTCGGGTGTACTGAGGTTGATGGGTGTAGCTTCCAGTTGGGTTGCCTTAATCACAGTCAATTGCGATTCAGTGCTACTTAGAGTCGCCGGAGTTACAATAGATGTATTGGATCTGTCTGTCTTCGGCGGGGTTTCCAGATTCGATGTGTTTCTCGATGGCAGCGATGGTCGACTCTTCTCGGACGGTGTGCTCTCCGCTAATTTCGACGGTGGAAGTGGCGGCGGTGTGACGGAACTATTGCCGAGGGTCAACTGTGCAACTGTCCGCTCGAGTTCCGAACGGAATAATTGTTTCTTCGATATATCGACCTCCGGCTCGGGATTCATCAAGGGCGGCCGAGTTTGCGAGATCTTCCGCGATTGAGGGGAATAGGATGAAAAACTTCCGAAAAGCGGAGAATCGTCAGTATCGTCGGTATCGTCTCCCAAATCGTGATTGTATCTATCCATGCGCGTATCGAAGTAGCTTGTATCTTCTTCATTTATAAGTTGTGGGACAAATTCAGCTTTCTGCCTTAATAGACTGTTCCAGTTCACACCATAGAAGTATGGATGCTCTTTCACCTCGTGCGAACCACCAGTTCCCAGACGATCTCTAGGACTCTGTTGCAGGAGCGCTGTTATAATATCCTTGGCTTCGGCTTGTACAGGCCAGTCGTCTTCATCTGGCCATTCGATGTCATCGTTTACAGTGTGGGCAAATAATTCCTCCGGCGTCTCGCCAAAAAATGGCACGCACCCGATCAAGAATTCGTAAAGTATAATACCCATTGACCACCAATCTACAGGTTTTCCATATCCCTGGCGAAGTATTACTTCGGGAGCGATGTACTCGGGTGTGCCAAATACTTGCTTATCGGAAAACTGCCTTGTATCTCGATCAAGGTACCCTTCATAGAGATTGGTAGCCAAAGACATGAGACCCATCTTGCTCAGGCCGAAATCTGTGAGTTTAATGTGCCCGAGTGCGGTAATGAGTAAGTTGTCCGGTTTTAAGTCTCTATGCACTATGCCGTAACTGTGCAAATACTCCACGGCTAGTACAGTCTCGGCGAAGTAGAACTTGGCCATGTCCGGTGGTAGTGGACCAATGTTCTTTAACAAATTCGCACAGTCCCCGCCTTCGACGTATTCCATCACGAGGCACAAGTGCTTTTTCGTTTCGAAGCTGCAGTACATGGAAACTACAAAGGGATTGTCCGTGAAACTCATTATGTCCCGTTCCGCGAAGACTTGCTCCACCTGATTCCGCAGCATTAAGTTATTCTTATTGATCTTTTTCATGGCAAAGCGGTGCCTCGTGATCTTCTCCTTCACTAAATATACAGCCCCGTATGCACCATTGCTAATAAGCTTTAGCACTTCGTAGTCACCCTCGCATGGAACACGTTGCGACTTCCCATCGTCTTTATTAGGACTCGAGGTAATCTGTAAATTACTATCGCTCGAGCTTGCCGAGTCCTCTAGCTTGTTGAGATCCTCTTGGAGCTCTGTCATCAAAGGATTCCGTAAATGTAGTGTTAGTTGATCAAATTAAAGCTTCGAAAGAACTGAAGGATAGTCGAGACAATACTTACCAGATATTGGATCTCTGTTTAGAGAGAGTTTAGTAATAATATATTGAGGTATATCTGTCGTTATTCCAGCAGTGAATTTCGCCTGGCCCTCGGCCTGCTCCAGCAAATGGTAGAATTCCTCCGGATCGAATTCCAAACATTCCAAAAGACGGGCCGGTCGTGATATCACCAGCAGTAACTTCTTTATAAGCCCTGTTAGTCGCGTCGCGGCCTCGAGCGACTTCTCTTTTGTCTATTTCAAGGAATAAAGACATAGTAGCATAACAATTCGAGGTGGATTTCTACTCATGAAGAATGTAATTACCTCCATTAATAAATGTTCTAAATTTTCGCTCATTTCATAAAAATATCGGGACGTGATTAACTTTTCCTGAGATTTTTGTAAACAGTCTCTTGCCATTTCGACCACTTGGTGATGTACAAAACGCAGAATGGGTAAGGAGTCTTGTGTCATATTTGCCACCACTTCGTACTCATCCAACTCCTTATTTTCATTAATAAAATTAGTTAATCGTTCTTCCATCTGTTGTGTCGCCTGTGTGATAATACCAATGTTAAGTATATTTGAGGAGAATATCTCAAAAATCCAGGTGTAAGAGCATACCTTAGGGAAGCGTTCTTTATACAAAGTATTCATCATGACAATTTCGCTGTCTAATACGGGAGATCGACTTGGACTACTGCAAGTGGAAAAAATATTTCACACGTGAATGGATTTGTAGAACGTGGAAAAAGCTTGGATCAATTTCAATGAATATACGGCACCTTAGACTCCGCGATCGCGGTCTGTGCAACGGTGATCGGCGACCTTCTTCATCGAGGCTTAGCGACACACATCCGGGAATACTAGAAATGCTAGAACCTGGAAATCCCGGATGGGAAGAACACGGAGTGCCGGGTTTGGAGAAGTGGCAAGATAGCATTCGTAATTCATCCTTGGTTGGAATATTTGGCAGTTGATGCAAGCGTTCTTGGCTCGAGTACTGCGACTGGTGACACACAAGATAAGTTTTATAATGTAATTCGAGCTTCTACTTTCTGACAAATTGACTCACTAACCGAAACATTACTCGAGCCAGGTGTAGTCCCATATCCACTTGACGGCAAACTGGCCACAGACCACCTTCTACCATCCCCGGTTCCTGCAGCACTTGCGCTTATCCTTTAACATTGTAGCATTTGTACTATGACTGATTGATTGAAATCCACACCCGCGTGCGATAGGCCGCGATTAGCGATTAGTAAAAGAATCTGCCTTACATCCATTTATTTTGCCGATTAAGTGTAGCAGTCGTGAAATAACGCGTATTTGGTCTCACCATTTTCTTTTTTTACTATTAATACCGCATTAAAAATATAATCCTCACGACGGCGACACCTACTCGCTTGGCCAGAGTGCTCAGCCGATTTAAATCTCTTAAGCTCAAATATAGCAATGAATCAAATACCTTTTAATCGGAGCAAAAGCAAAATGTGGGCTGGATGACATCCTAGGACTCTCTAAAGGACTGCCTACAATCGGGATGAAAGCTATAGTGGAACAGAAGGAAATAAAATAAGTGATTATCACGGCAATTGAATCAGCATGGATGAATAATTATTATGTATATATAATCAATAAACCGGATGATATTTGTAATACTCGACCCAACGCAGGTATGATATGAATTTATCATACATCAAATTATGCAGTCAAGAAGTTGAGATAAAGAACTTGTGCCAGCTACTTACATAACATTATTATAAAATATGTGCTACAGACAGACAAATACTTCTCATTACGAATCACTCTTTCTGCTGCTCTAGATAACTTTTACCACAACAAACCATGGGAGTTGAGAGCAAAATACCTGACAGTGGTGAATGACACCTTGGTAAAGTAGGGGATGTCGTTGCAATAAATGACTTTCGATGAGCTGCTTTCGCAGCACGTCTTGGAATGTTGAAATCACGCTAAAATCATAAGAGAGCATCAATGAGATTACGAATCCTTGCCACTGGCCGCTCCGTATACCAATATTACCTACCATATGAACGGACAAGGAAGGAGCGGACTTTCCAATCGCCGAATTCCTCATACGAACTAAATTCGAGAGTTCCCCGCTGACTGCAAGTTATCAGAACAACACATGTAACAGGTTGCAGGAACGATTCATGCCAATGATACAACAGATAACTTTACTGACCGGGTCGAGCGGGAGCCTCTTTGCTTTCCATTTTTGTTGGCACTGGATGTTTATGCACCTCGGTTTCAACGTTGCCAGTAGCCTCGTCGCCCTCCACTTGATCAAACACAAGGACCCTGGCAGAGTTACCGTGCGAACGAAGACGCGGTCTGCTGGGTCTGTTTCGCGGTTGATCCATCGCTAAGCCGTGCTCGGATTAGGTAGTCGTGTTATCTGTAAATGAGGCATCTTTCTCAGGCCGCTGTCACGTCACGACACAGCTAAGGTAAATCGAGAGTGAAGGAACCGAGTCTCCGATTACAGAGGGAAGGGCGCAGGCCAGTTCCTCATCGCAGGCGAGCAAGCTATACTGTTACCTGTACCGATCGGTTCTAATCGCTGGAAAGCGAGCGAAAGAAACGACTAATCCGGCCAGCACTGCCGCGGCCAAACCCATTATCCATTCTGCAAGCGACACGGGATATCTACGAGGGTAGGAACTTAGTCCAAGTCCCGGGGATGCGCGTGGACGAGCAGTTCATCGGTGGCCAGTGCTCGGCACACGGCACCGCGGCGACGACAGGCTCCTTCACCGCGGCACCGTACTCCAAGGCATTAAAAGCCAGCGCGAGCTCCTGGTGCTGCTGCTACTCGGAGAGACTCTCTCAGCGACGAGGCAAGGGGGGCCAGGAGAGCGAGGGAGAGAGAGAGAGTTGAATCGCGATCGCTTCGCCGAGCGATCGATCCCGATTATGCCGCCGCGGCGGTGGATGTGTCGTCGGACTCTGCCGGAGAATAGCCAGCAGAAGAAGAGCCCCACGACGAGGCAAGAAAGGGAGGCGAGTGCGCGCGCCCGCGCACCCAACACACCGGGATGCAGAAGGCGCCGCTGCCGCTCCAAGAATCGCACGAGAGAAAATACACAACACGAGACAGAGGAGTGAGAGAGAGAGATAGAGGGGGGCAGAGGAGGGGGGAGCTCTCGTGGAAGAGGGAGAGAGAGGTCAGTCGGCCGAAGGCCGGAGGTAGACAGAAAGGGAGTGCGTGTTCGATAGACGAAGAGCGAAAAGGTGGAAGAGTGCGAGCGAGAGAGAGCCAAGTCTCGCTAGTCTCGCTGCTGGAGTTTGATAAAAGGGAAACGATGATTACCGGGCACAAGATACATCCTCGCGGAACGAGAGTCGACGGGGGCAGCGAGCCGGCGTGTCGTAGCCCCGGGAGCTACGCTCGCATTTTTCCTCCTCGCCGAGGGAATTAATTACGAAACGCGATGCGACCATGGGTTCTGACTCATGATGGACGTATACACGGACGGAGACACACGCGCAGACGGCCCCAGCGGCCACCGCACACCCTCTCTCTCTCTGTTCTATGCCTTCGACGCGCTTTACATGTATACGCGGGATGGTACACCTTCCGAGTACAACTGGGAACAGTAATGCCGCGGCGCTGCCCCACCGTTTCTTCCCTACTCCCCGGCGCTCCATCCTCTCGGTTTAAAGTCCCCTTCTTTTCTCAGGAACTCGACCGAGGAGCGATGGTGGGAAAGCTGGCCCTTTAACTTGTTCCACGGTGTAAGAGGAGAACTGAGATTTAAATTTGTTTGTTTTTGTCGATGGAATATTGAGCGCGCTCTCGTTGCAGGTGATATGATGCTGGATATTGTAAAGGAAGAGTTTGTTCTTGGATATGCGACTGGTATGTGGGAATGTGGAAGATTTATACATGGTTAGAGGCCAGTGTCGACTCGCCCGATTGCCAATTCCCACGTTAAGTTTTTACGAGGGTTGTAACTGGGGTGGTGGCCAGCGCAGCTGCACGCCGGGTCAATGGAGCCCTTGAATCTCTAAGGTGGGAAAAGCCCAGGTGCGGCTGGGGCGATGGAAGCAGGTCATTTCTGTTCCTCGTTGTACTAGACCAGGGAGAGAGAGCACGCAAGCGCACGCGGCCGAAAGGCACGCGCAGAAATGCGCGCATCCTTCCTCGTGCGGGAGCGCCGCCTTGCTGCGGCAAACCCTTTATAGCCCGTGCGAGAGTACACGCGCGGGGATGTCGGGCCGGAATCGGTACCGTTTCTAGCCTTGCCATTGCACAGTCTTGCGCCCGGGAATGCCAGCTTCTTCTCTTATTTGCAGATTGGCCTCGTCCAGCACTTTCTCTCTTGCCAGCCGACGACGCTGATCCGTGTGGAAGTCAGTGGATACTTCCGACGTACGAATATGATGATAGTATAGCTGATGTCCAAGATTTGCGATCACGAAACTTTACGGCGCTGGATCTTCCGAGAGGCACGAACGACACTTGCACCCTGGAAGAAAGTGAAAACGAGACAAGAGCGCGCGGTCACACTCTTAGTCGGCCGCCTCTTAGAGAGCGAAATGAAAATTGCGCCGGCACATAGCTGCGCTCCCCCTCGAATATCAATGACGGAGTACCTCGCTTTTACGAGCAAGTGCTCGTATCTGATTCCTAACACGTGCCGCGTGGCCGCGAGTCAGCATAGGGCCGATATGCGATTTTTCCTTGGGCGAAATCCTCCTTGATCGAGTAGTACTATTGAGTGTGCGTGGAATAGAGGCCAACTAATTTTAAGATCATTCTAGCCGTGACTGCGGAAATTGCACGTTTGAGAGTTTCACCTTCCATCGATTCGATTTGGACCGCGCAATCGATCTTGCCACCTTGTGACCTCATGGCTTAGGTCTTTTTGACACATGCCAGCTGATTAGAAGCAGCTATGCTTAGATCTTTTCTGTAGGTATTGCGTGGCCCCGCATCTTCTCCAGGGGCTTTTCACTTCGGAACACAGCTGGCCTTTCCAGCCACGCGCCAGGTGCCCCGTCCATTTAAAATTGCAAGGACAGCCGCCTTATACTTGCGCGCGAAAGGCAGATGCTGCTTTCCTTCCATTTATCTGCGTTAAACCGGCATTCTTCATTGCGTCAATCTCTTCATCTGCAAAGTAGCGCTAAGGAAAAAGGTATCCAGTGATTAGATAGTCGGCTTTTCCTGCCCAAATACTAGTATATTTTCCAATGAGTCAGAGGCAAGTGGCGTCACAAAAAATATCAACGATTCGTAATGACGAATGGCACGCTGTACATATTCGTGATGATTGCCTTATCTGGGGTCTTCCGTTTTCCTGTGTCTCCATCGCCAAATGGATCCCGCAGGCTTTCGGACTGCGAATTAAACGGTTGTCTACCCCGAAGGGAGCATCGAGTTAAGGCAGTACTTAGAAATCATGTTAATTAAGCTTACCTTGTGCAGTGCTGTTGCATTAATATGTGGGTACAACATCGATATAAACTCGTCGCTCATTGCTTCGGACCACTGGATGCATACCCGGAACAACATGTCATGGTCAAAGAAATCAGTGCCAAACAGTAATAGCTACTTCGGGTATTCAGTTCTCCTGCATAATGGTGGCCCTGGCGCTGCCTCGTGGTAATGTATTTTCCGTCTTCTTCGGCGTACTGTGTGATACCAGAATGGAGAATTACTTTATCGTTCAATAGGCTTATTGTCGGAGCACCGAGAGCAAGTTATTACCCGCGAAGTAATAGCAAATCTCGTTTGGAGTATCCAAGGGAAAGTGGTGTGGTTTACGCGTGTGTCCTTGTCAAACCCACATATTGCGTAGAAGTTTCCCTGAATGGATTTGGCGACGAGGAGGGTTTTATCGCGCAAAAGGGGATGAAGACGCTCATTAGGAAGGAGGGCGGATGGCTGGGGAGCGCAATGTCCTTGGATAAATCCACCAACATTCTTACAGTGAGAAGTTGGGGGGTGTTCTCTGTTTCGGGCTTGCCCTTGTGCGCTCGAGTCTTGAGTAAATTTAACTTTTAGGTCTGCGCACCTAGAACTATGGTCACTATCTTCCATGACTTTGAAAACTTGAATCCCGAGACGATGCAGGGCATGTGTTACAGCATGCGCTTTGAATATAAGGCTTTTCGTCGTTATAACCAAATCGATAAGGGGGTATTGCAAATCGAGGACAGAAATCTTGAATATTTCGGTAATATCTTTGGAGATAGAATACGCGGTGCATATGATTTTTGGTAATGAGTGGTCGTAATTCCATTAGATTTCAACCCCCACTTCTGGTACAACCCTCTCCATGGTTTCTCCATTCACTACGCTTCGGTTGGTGCTCATAGATGATACAGTAAGACTCGCCGACACTTCAATATTATCTTAATCTACTAAAAATTCATTCGTAAAGGTTTCGGGCAATACAAGCATGAACTTGGGCAGTCACCGCATCATCGGCGAACCGATGTACGATATCCATGGAAGACTCGATGTGATCCATTCGAAGAAGAGGATCTCGGTAAGCTTACCTAACGGCGACGACTTATCCCAATTCGGTAGGTGTTCCAATTAATATTGACCCCTTTTCGGCTATCAGTTGGAAATGTGTTTGCACCGGCCAGATTAATTCCAGGATACAGTGTTACCGCGGGGTACTTCTTTCAAAAGGATGAACTGCTCTACGCCAGCGGTGCACCAGGCTGGGGCTACATTGGCCAGGTTCTAATTAGCACGCGAATAAATTAGACTCATTCGGGATGATACTAATTGATTACTGTACCTAGGTGGGAATAGTAAATCCATTGAAGAGTGCGCCGATTGTTGTATATATTCGGGGTAGCGAGGTAGGTGAATTCTTTGGTGCCAGCTTAGCTTCTGGAGATGTTGATAATGACGGGCTCGACGACCTACTGGTGGGCGCCCCACATTTTGGCAATGATAATGGAAAAGTGTACCTGCATTTAGGGAGTCCAAAGGTGAGACTGTTTTCTTAAAATGCATACTATTGTTTACAATAGTTAACTCAAATTCGGGATTGCAACAGAAACAATTTGGGCGCGTCCTGTCGTTTCGGGGGCTCGTGGAAGGCGGGTACTTTGGGTATTCGATAGCCTGCGGAGACTTGGACGCCGATGGGTTCGCTGGTGGGTAATTCTCCCTTTGCCACTTTCAACCATTCCTCTTGTGTATTATTATTTGTGATCTGGAACCGCAGACATTATCGTGGGAGCACCTTGGGAAGATAACGGGGTGGTTTACATTTATAATGGGGCGGCAGATCTCAATGAACGCAGTACTCTAGAAGTGTCGCAGAGAATCTCGGCAACTGAATTTCTTAGTAAATTTGATAGATATGGCGTCATGGAAAGGTTTGGATTTTCATTAGCGGATCCTGTAGACGTAGATAATAATGGGTCAGTATTTTTTACAGCTGCTGGCATGATTTTTTCTAGTAGAAATAGTAAATTTTTCTATCATTGTAGGTATGCAGACATCGCAGTAGGTGCATACAAATCAAGGCACGCAGTGGTACTTTTCGCAACTCCTGTAGTTACAACAGTCCTGACCCTCGACTTTATTCCTCGCATTCTGCAGAGAAATGCAAAGACATTTGTTATTACAGCGTGCTCCAAGTATAGTGGATACAGATTGAAGACTACACCAGGCAAGTCCACGAAGTACAGCTGACGAGTTTTCTCAGTCAGACGATCGAATTTTTCCTATAGATTACAAAATCAGCCTTACACTGGATACGATGTACCGCAGGACCAAAGAGACGAACCTTGAATTAAGATCGTCTGAAAATACAGACCCATGCGTGTACGGTAACGTGACTATATCGGTAAGAGATTATTGATTAATTGAGTAAAATTTGTTTATGTTTCATGATAAAATACATTTTTTTACATTAGGATCATGTGCAATATTTCATAGAGCCGATTACTGTTTTGGCAAGGCACGATTTCCTTTATGAAAACAGTACGGACAATTCCGAATTCACTACCAAAAGTGCCATAGAGAATAAAAATAACAAGTTGAATGTCGTGCAAGAATTTCTTGCTTTCGAAATCGACTGTGGGGACGACATGGTTTGCAGTGCTGACATACTAGCAAACGCAACGTTTCATGGTGTAGAGTATGTATGAATAGATTTTATAGAAAGTGGATCTGTGAAGTACGTTGAGAGTTCGTCATCAAAAGATGTATCACTCATGATTCTTACAGGTATAATGATACGTGGCCTATTGGTTCCGATGGAATGAGTTGGGAAGTAAGATTGGAGAATCTCGGGGAGCCGGCTTATCTCGCTAATCTCGTATTCACGTTTCCTGAAAGGATTGTGTTACGCAGCATTTTGCCTTCCTGCCAGGAAGACGAATCTGACAGTAGCCTGACTGTAACTTGCGACGTGGGCAACCCATTGGGCCAAGGAGAAAAGGTTCCTACCAGCGTCAGTAGCGATTTACTTGCCATTGCCGAAAGCCCGGCTGATTATCTTTTGTCCCTGTAGAAAACAGTCAAGTTAGACTTGGACATGAGACACTTGAACAATGGTACGATGCACGGCAGTGAGTTGAAATTCTTGGCAAGTATAAATAGTCGCAGCTCCAATCGTGGAACAAAAGAAATCGAAAAAGTTCTCAACTTAGTATCCCAAGTTTCTCTGTCACTGAACGGGTTCGTACGATTCGACAGTAGTTTTCCTTCTTCTCATCAGTTTCAGCAAACGTTATTTCCTCCTTTTCAGCCAAGCGAATGACGAGAGTTATTATTTGCCAGCGCTGAAGGAGGAACACGTAAATATTAGTTTTCAGCATGTTTATCAAATATATAAACTTGGTGTGACGCCCATAGAGGAAGCCAGATTGATCGTTAAAGTCCCGAGCGCGATTAACAATGGGGACACTCTCGTACATGTGTACGAACCGCAGGTATCTCTGCAGATATTGAGTTAAATCTATGACCACATAGAATACTTGAAGCCCAACTTCTTTTCAGTTATTCGTATCAGGAGAAGTTTACCCTTGCTTATCGGACGATACGCCTTTGTTACACGAAATTACTCACGCTCGGTTAGAGGGGGAAACAACTCGGAGCCATAAAGAAGATATAAGAAGCTTGAGAAAATCGGATACAGATAGACAATCTCTTGCTGTAGCTTTACAGGCAAAATCTCTCTACAGGTTTGATGAGACGGAAACAAATTCCTCCCACACTGCGGAGGCGATCTACTTCAATTGTACATCACCAAACGTAACTTGTTCAACAATCGTGTGCAATCTAAATTCCTTAAAGGATGTCGGGAAAATTTTGTTGAAATTTGCTTTTGATACAGAGGCACTAAAAAGTACAGTAACGTTTCTTTCAGTAACATAGAAGACAATTGCACAGTATTTCTATGTTGCGCTTTCATTATTTAAGATGGCTTGACAGAGGATGGAAAGATTCTCCGAATCAGCAGTGAGGCACAAGTGGAAGTCTTAGCACCCGATAGCGTAGATGTTGTCGGAACTCGGTAAAAGTCCAATTCTATAATATGCTTAGTCAGTCCAGTACATTATTTCCTTCGAATACAGATCTACAATGAGCGTCACGACGACATTCTACACTGTGCCGAAGTCTAAGGAACTGCAGTTGTGGGTTTTAATTGTATCGGTCTCAGTAGGACTCCTGCTATTGCTGATAATTGTCACCGTTTTAAGTGTGGTACATACTTGTTGAAGCGCATAAATCTAGGATTTTAAATAGAAGTTAATTATTCACATATTTCTATAGGTCGGTTTCTTTAAGCGGAAAAGTTATGAGGAACTGAGTGTCTTAAAGGAGAAGGAAGTCGCTCTTAAAGATATTAAAGATATTGGTGAGGAAGAAGAGCCATTCTGGAGTTCAGACGAGAACGCATACGAGCTAGTTGATTAGCGAATAAAGGATGACTTTATATTAATAAATTTCTTCTATTTATTTACATTTATTTTTGTTACAGAACAACCACTATTTTTGTGTACAAACTCCTAGTTTCCTAATCGTTTGTATCCTGTGTATTTACACACGTTTTTTTAGTCTCCTAATCTATAGAATGAGTTCTGCGATCCCGTACAATGATGCGTTACAATGTAGCATAACGTGTGGAGAGAGTATAGGAATATTTACATCATCTTCGTTTATCAGAAACAGACAACTCTTTTATTCTCACAATATTTGCAATGTTATCATCGAAGAAAGTTCACAGTAAAAAAAAAATCCTTTTGGTTTCGTTTGTCGAGAGTTAATGCATGCATTCCTGAATTTCAGAGAATACATTTACAAAAACCGCACTGACTGTCTTTGCTTAAAAACATGATGAAATATTACCACTTAATGGTATTGACTTCGTCTCCCTACCAAGTACGACGTGTGAACATAAATTATTCTTTCGGGTTTTCATGGACAACTGAAAAAAATGCACTCCTTTTTACCTTTTTTTAAAATAAACAAGTATTTGGAAATTCTTCCGCTGCCAGACATGGGTATGTCATGCATTTTGCTGTTACTACCGGTGCGGCAGAGTCGTTCGTTCCATTAGCTTCTTCTTTGCGATTTTAACGTGCCTTTGCTTCCAAGGCACGGTCAGTGCGCTGCGAGAGCAGGACGCAGCGCACAATATTAGTTGCCACCAATGTCTAATCGACAGGGGCAGTCGGCACATCACATAGTGTTCCCTTTTAGTGCAGGGGGACACACACGTGCTTGCTGGTCAAGCGATGCTATTGACGAAGTCTTGGGGATGTTCCCCAAGTCAGAGTTTGTCACATCGCGACCGACAGTATCTGGATCAGGATCCACCTCGTAAGGTTTTCTGGTCCTTTGATATCGAGTGTCTTCACAAGTCTCAAGACCGAGGTCTGTGAATTGAGGTCGCTCATCGCTTTGCTTGCAGTAGTGAGATCCGCCCAAGTTCAATTTACAACAGCGCAAACAATTCTTCTTCCTCGCTGTTCCTGTGCGTTCCTTTATGGCAGATCCGAGAACTCGGGAGAGTTCGAGTGCTACGGGTACTCTATTCCCGACGAATATTTTATGTCCACATACCCTACTCGACTGGAAGATTTCATAAAACGTAGAATATTTCTTCGAGACATATGCGTTTAGTATTCCATTTAGGGTTTCTCCAAGACATCGCGAAATGTTAGTACATGGCTATGTACAGTTCCTTAAGTTTGCCTATGGAAAGTCAATGACAACACGCTTTTGCCCATACTAGTACATCTGAGATTGATTGATTCTTCGCAAAAGAATTAAATACTACATTACAAACTATTATTTTAGTATTCCGTAAAATCAGACACCGCTGTTTGGAATCACCGCCAGCTCAGAATGAGAATCAATCAACACTGCAGAACATCATCGATGCATGACTTTCCGTTGGAATTTCATGTTACTTTATAGTAAAGTGATAGTATAAGAATAAGTGGACATAGCGATGTT